>CM067221.1:10485994-11770255 GCA_034190945.1 Octodonta nipae
TGGCGACTTCAGTTTGAAACCATTTGGTATGGTCTTTAGATCTCTGGCGTAGCGTAGGAACTTGATGTGATCCTCTTCTCTGGTAATCTTTTTCATGGTCTTCTCGTATCATCTGAATTTCCCATTGATACCGGGTCCGTACTGGGCTTCCAATGTTAGTCTGAATCTGGAAGACAATGTCCCTCGTTCCTCGAAGTTTCCTTGGACTTCCATCGTCTTGAAAAGGTTGATCTCACAACGTTTCAATAGCTTTGTATCTGCTATCGTCATCAGTATTTATACCCGTAACATTTATACATACTATTATATTTTCTGAAGTCCTGCATGGGATGTTTCAACATCTACGCTATGATTGCTACACGCTACATCTAAGATATGACTGAAACAATGTTCTGTCCTATATAAGGACCCCTCTTAATCCATTATTTCAACAAGATAATGCATGCAATCACATGTAACCAGAGTTTAGGCGTAATCAAAATGATATGTTCCCTTGGCCACCAGAATCCCTGATCAATCGCCCATTGAATATGGGTGGAATATTGTTGGTAGACCATTGCAATAGATGTATGCCAAGGCAACCCTGGTAGAAATCTTTTTCTGAAAAAATCTTTATGACAATGTATAACAGTAAGTTCAATAAATAATTATCAGTAATAAGTCTTATAAGAAGTCAAATAGGTTTTCTCATTTTGGAAGAGTGACTCAGAGTTAAAAAGACTTCCAGTTTCAAAGAATATTCGAGTATTTCAAAGCTATTAAAACTTCTTGAAACTTTTTTAGATCTGGTTATACAGAATTGTCAAGAGGTTTTAGAAGTTTTTTTGGGAAAAATTCTTCCATCAAGACGGTCAATGAGTGTATAGCGCGGAGGTTTAACCTCTTTTTTTTTTTTTAAACTGATTCACTACAAATTTTAGTTGTTGACATGAATATATTGAATTTAATATTATTGTGTGGTTTGATTTCTGTGCCACTTATAGTATATGTTTTTACTTCATTGTTGAAATACATTTTAATCTCATTTAAATATGTTTATAAATTATTATTGCTTGAAGAATTGACTCATCTCAGAGATTTCCAATCAATATTAAAAAAACACGTAATAACTTGTGATACGTTTTTTTTTAAATAAATTCTAATATGATACTAATAATGCAGCAACTTTGTCTACACCTGTGCTAAGTGATTTGCCTATATTCTGCTTGTTATACCATCAAAAACAATAGTGGAATGATCTGGGAGGGGAATATTCCCTATAACTTTTTCCTTTCACATTGCACTCTACATAGAACATGTTCTCCATGCCTTCTTCAATCTCTTGATTTTAAACAAAATCGGGATTTTGGTAGTCTTATGGAAAAGTTAGTAAATCTACAATATTGCATACATCATTCATTCTGTTCAGACGTTGCTCTTCTGCGGCCATTTCACGGTCTCATGAGTGCAGCTTATATATACAAAATTTGTTCATTTACTAACAATGAATCTAATCCAAAATTATAAATTTGTTTTTCAAATTTCTGTTTTTTGATTTCACAGTAGCATAGTTTCATAAGATTTAAGCAAATTAAAATGTTGTTAGCTCTCTGACATGACCTTTTTAACTTAAACTCAAATATTTGTGCAAACTGTACAGAGTTCCAATCAAAGCCATAGCCGGCTCGGGATTATAAAATTCTGTCAACAACCTCAAAAAAAAAAAAAAATTCTGACTACAGCCTTAGTTCAAATTTTTCTTTATACTGATTTTGTGTAATAAAGATTATCATATATAGTAATTTTTTTAAAAAAAATTAATGCTTAAATTTCTAGTAAAAAACATTTTATTCACATAAAAATTGTTTATGTACAAATATACTGTTTAAATTTTTAGAATCTGTCAGAATCTCTATTTTCCATGTTTTGAAGAATAATATTTAACACCATCAATTTTTGAAGCCCTTGCATGTTTTGCCAACAATGCATTCACATCCAGCCTTTCTGTTGCCAACCTCCTAAAATTACAAAACTATATTAGTGACAAATTAACTTTCTCTCTCTTTTTAATATTACTTAATATATGGTGTTATCTCCATAACTGACCACTTTTCTTTGGCTGCAAACAAGATTTTAAACCTCTCAGTAATATTTTCAGGTAAAGATTTCTCTTCAAAATACCACACAACATTAGGTTTACTCTTTTTGTCAACAATTGCAATTCCATAAAGCATTTCTTCACATGGGGTCATTCCTTCTGGTACAGATTCCTTCCAGGCTTGCATGAATTCATTGAAGTTGAATCTACCTGCATCATGGAGTAAAACTTCAGCAAAAAATTTACAAATGTCCTCCTCTTTGTACCTGTATAATTGCATACCATCAATTATTTTAGAATCTTCTGTGTACTTTTCAAACAAAGCACATATAACTTCCCTTGGTGCCAGTTCTTGTAATGCTGTAAGAGTTTCATCATAATCAATATGGTCCAATTCCCAACAATTCTCATCTATAAGTTTCAACATGAAAGACAATACTCGAAAATGATACTCAAAATCAAGAAGTCTTATTTTATCATCAATTTTGACAACATTCATTTTATTTATTGCAACTTTTAACTCCTCATCAGAAGCTTGAACTATTTCTTGTAAATCCTCAATTGTAAAGAGCTTTTGTTTATTAATTTCAAATTCGAATTCTGGTCCTTTGTAAACTGAATCTAATAATAGTTCATCTAGTTTTTTTAAATTAGGTTTACCAACTATAGCTTCCAAATAATCATGAAATATGCTTCTGACTTCAATTTTTTTAAAACCTCTGGGTTCTGCATCATCAATGCTGCCACTAAACTTCAAATCCTGAACCAAAAGCAAACTGTTTGATGTCTCTGCTTCTGTTACGTGAAACGTCTTATTGTTTGTGCAAATAACTACTTCGTCATCATCGTCTCCTTTGATATACAAAGTGTTTCCCTCTTTGATTTCTTTTTGGAGGTATGAGTCAAGTTGTAAAAGTTTGTAGTTATTGTGGTATAGATTATCTGATGTGAAATAAATCGTTTGGGAAATAGGTTTTATATCGTCTTCTGTTAATTTGGCTAAATGCAGCATTTCGTTCACGTCTTCCAAAGTTCTCCTGAAATATTTAATTTTAAAGTAGCCAATAATTAAGGGTACTAATACTATAAAATGTTTTTTACGTTTACAAAAAAAGTTTCGTACTCATCCGTTTCCATTATAAGTTTTTACGTACTTTTACGTAAAAAAATGCTATGAGGATCAAGTGTTTTGTTTACTAATAAAATATTCCCGCCAAAATAAAGCAAATTGATACCGTGATAACAAAATATTAAAAATTAGAAGAAGAAATCAGATCTTAGTTATTAGGCAATTTCTCGCGGATAACACATGATCTAAATTAACTATTGGTAGCCCTGATATTTGACAATTGTGCTAATTCTATTGACAGTTGTTAGAATCAAATTGAACTAGCAAAAACGTCAAAAAGTCAAAATATAACCTTGGAAAAAAATTAACAAGTTTTTTTTATAAACAAATCCCATCCGGGGAACTTCGCTGCTAAATCTAAAATAAGCAACCCGAACAACGTTGAGCCTGATGATCGAACGGTTTAAAGATCTGTAAATATTTAATAGATAATTTGTTTGTATTTATCAGTACCAAAAAAAGGTGGGTATAATGAACTTTTCTTTGTTATCAGAATAATAGAAATTTAATGGTTTTGCAGGATGTTTTCAAATGGCCTAACGTGTAACCTTCCATTTAGTTGTATGAGTGTGAGAGATTCAGGCTCTGATGAATTGCTTCCTAACAAAATGTCCAGGGAGCCAGTCCTATTGAATGTGTATGATATGTACAAGATAAATGAATATACAAGTAATATAGGACTTGGAGTGTTCCATTCAGGTACTAGTAAACATTAAAAGCTACTTGATAATATTGCTATCTATCAAAACTCTTATATTTTTTAAAAATAGTTTAGTCTTATTTGATTGAAAGGGGATAGTCAAAAGGAAAATAAATAACCTTTGCAGCTGTAAATAGAAATGTTTACTGTTAACTAAAACAGACCTGCTGGATGGGATGCAATATTTATATTAGATTCTAATTTATAACTATTTATAGTGAAATAGTGATAAATTTCCGAATGTCAACAAAAGATTAGAAGTCTGAAGCAGTGGCGGGTCGTCGGGGTTTGCCCTGCATAGCCTACAGATTTTATTCAAAACAATTTGTCTTCCAATACATCTTCATTTATAAAGCTTTTTATAGAAGCCTTCAATAATTTTCAGAATATATTCACTACTTTCAGGCTTGGTTATTACTCTGTTAACTGTTGAATATCTTGAAATTCATGTGGGCATTCACCTGGATAGGAGCAATATTTATAGAAATAAACAGAACAATTGATGTCTTAAATTTTTCATGTTGACAAGCCTTGGAGCAGACAGGTGGTTGTCTGTCAGCTGTTTTACTTCTTTGTCTCTGTTTTTTATGTTATTTGTTTAGGATATGGGTTCATTTTGTTCTTTGCTTTATGCTTTCAATATTGTTCTTTCCCTACTTTTTTTTCTCTGAAGGTTTGTTGATGTATGGTAACCAACAAATTAATTTCTTTCTTGCTTGCCAACATCCATTTAGACATTCCTCTAATGTGCAGATGATGTTCCCAGTCTGCTAGGGGACTTGCTCAACCCACTGCAAAGAGCATGGTTTTGAGGGTGCAGGTATGGACTAAGGTAGTATTTGCCTTGGATACTAGACTGGTCATTCCCACTAGCGAAGGGACCACTCAGTCCGACACCTTAAACTTGGAGTGCCAGTAGTAACCTCACCCAGTGGGGACTTCTCTCTACCCTCACTTCCCATTTTAGAATCTTACGAACACCCCCATTCCTTTAAGATATCCACGCCGATGGGTGACATGTTCGACTTCCTACAAGTCTACCTCTTTTACTGTTCTAGACGAGACTGACATCCGCTTTCGAGGTGTAGGTGCCTCTACTTGCGGCAAAGAGAGGTCGGCAATTGGTTATCGTCTCGAATACTAGGTCGCGCATCATACAGGGCGATGACCCGACATCTCAAGCGACGGTCCTACTGGTACCCACCAGGTCGTCTCACCGCCACAATCCCGAAGGAAAGCAGGTCTGATGACTACTTGTATTAAAGGCTTAACAAGTCGGCCTCGTTCCCTTGCGCTCTATCCCGAAGGAAAGTGTGTCCAGCGAACCCCTTGTTACTAACGGGCACCGCCTTGTCGCCAAAAAAGAGGTCTGGAATGGACTGCCATGACTCCGAAAGTCTTATGGGTAGCCACTGGGAAGTGGATTTGACTACTCATGAATGAATTGATCATTCGTAAAATTCTTGCAAAGTGATACTATGAATATACTTTATTTGCTTTCTTTCATTTTGCTGTCTTGTTTGAAATCACAGTATAGTATATGGAAGAGCATACAACCACAAAATAAGGTTTTGAAAATTATAAATATATTTTTTTAATAATCAAAATTATTGAATACAGTGCAAATGTTTAGCTTTTGTATCATTATGAAATTTGTAAAAGCAAGTTGATTGAATCTAAACGCTCTAAACAGTAGTATTAAAAATAAATTGTTTAAGTATCTGAGGATTCATAAAATAAGATAAGATATTTTTTTATGTAACCAATAAAGATAATTAATATATTACCCTTGCATAAATGTGAACAAAATGCTTATGGATACAAAATTATGTATAATAGAAAATGTATTATACACACATTTAATTTTTTTTTTATGTTAAATAATAGATCAATAACAGAAATATTAGACTTAAAGTTAATTTTAAAATCAACTTATACATGTAGCAGGTGTTACACCCTCTATTGATTCTTCATGCAAATTATTGTATATCAGTATCACATAAATGACTTTTGTGTATTAAGAGCCTGATTGACTTTCATGGTAGTCAACTCTGATCAGGAGAGCTTTCCCCCTGTAATCTTGCTTGATCACTACTGTACCTAATGATTACTGCGCTCACCAATACAGGGCGGATCCAGACACGTACTTCCGGGGGGGGGCGATTTCATGCTTCAGGGGCGACGATCCTGTACTAAATTTACCTAAATAAAATTTTAAACCCAGATATCTTGGGTTATTACATAAAATATGGTTTAAATCCATAGAAGTTACCTTCTTCTAGGCTCTTGGAGTTGAAATTACCTCATTTTAATATTAAATTTAGTAACTTTGAGGCTCCCGGTATCCCATCGCCTACCCCCCCCCTTGTATCCGCCCATGCACCAATGTGGGTTACTAATATTAGGTGAAATTAAATCTTGTAGTCTTTTGCTCAGTAATATAACAATGTAGTTGAAAAAATGGTCTGTTAACTAATTTAATTTGTTAATAGGTGTAGAAGTGTATGGTACTGAATATGCGTATGGCGGTCATCAATATTCTTTCACCGGCATATTTGAGATCAATCCTAGAGACGAGAAAGACTTAGGAGAACAATTTAGGTTTAGGTAGGCAATAAAAGTTTCTTCGGCTTTCAAATTGTCCATATTTACACACAATTTTCAGGCAAACTATACAAATCGGTTACACTGACTTTACGGAAGATGATGTCAAGCGGATAGTGAACGAACTAGGTAAAGAATTTCGCGGGGACAGATATCATCTGATGAACAATAATTGTAATCATTTTTCTGGGTCATTTACCAAGGTAAGTTTTTTCTACCAACATCCTATAACGACTTGTAATTGAAGAATTTTTAATGGGAACTGTGGATTGAATAGTTTCTAAATTAGGTGAATAATATTTTTGTGTGACTTTTTCATATTGAATATTAAAGATAATCTATGGTTTATTTAGTTCATGTCAAAAGCTTTCTGCCAAGTTTTTCAAAAGGATTTTTTTTAATTCAAAAAGTCTTCATATATCTGTAAGTGGGCTGTAGAAGTATATCTGATTGGGCATTATTACGTATAATATGATAAAACTAAAATAATTCTAAATCTAATTTATTTTTTAATTGAAACGGCAGGTAAAAACCTACATTCAGACAAAAAGTTGACATCAAAATAAAGTCAACTAAAACAATATGAATTAACAAAACCTTTTTTGTTATTTTTTTAGATTCTCTGTGGTCAGGACATCCTCCATGGGTCAATCGACTAGCGTATTTCAGCAGTTGGGTACCGTTTTTGGAACGCTGTCTACCCAAAGAATGGTTGATGCAACACTCCTTGAATTGCAGACAAGATTCGACATGTTCTGAAGCTTCAACACCACCATACTAACACATGACATGGTTAACAAAACAAACAAACCAACTATCTGCGTTTTGACGGACGACTATGAAAAATTCAAAGAAGAAATCATTCAAACAGGGAAAATTTCAGTCGCCTGCCCCATGGTTTGCGGTAAACATAAATCGTCAGAACGCGAGGCAATTTTTTTCTATGACTGTTGATTTTTGCCAAATTGGGATTTCGTTTAATGTTCGCATTTTGGATTTTAGTGCAAACCATGGCATTAAGGCAACTAAATTGTAGTTACAATGTGAATTTGGTTATGGACAACAATTCAATTTTTTATAATTGTGAAATTAAAACAATTTTATTTATTAACTAAACTATATTATCCAATTATTTATAAAATTAATATTTATCTGCATGTTTTTACACTTGTAATCGATATGTTCAGTAAATTGTGTGACAGTCATTTCTTTTAAAATTACTATTACTGTTTAGGTTAAGTTATATTTCACTGCAGATTGGGCCAGTGCCATAAATAAAACCAGATCTATACATTAACTATTTTAATAATCCTGTTATAGTGGCAACAAATGGTGAGCATTTAAATGGATTTTAAATATTTTTTCTTTGTTAAAAAATAATAATTTTACATCTGCATAACGTTTCTAAAATTTTATGAAAAAAATATGTTCTAAGTACTAAGACTGTCAAACCATTACATTTTTCTTTATGACAAACTATTAACATGTGTTCATCATTAAATTTAAAATTTTTAATTATTTTTCAGAAAAATCTCTGCACAATCTCTGATACTTTTCAAATGACATGAGACCCAAATGACTTTCAAAAACAAAACATGATTATTTTCATCCAAAGACAAAAAAGACTGTGTCAAAATATTGCTTTAAACAAAATCACAGGGTATATCAAAGCATAAGTTTGTCAATAGAACGTTTTTTAAAATTTGATCCCACTTCTGATTATCTATGAATTGCTGCCCCATTTCTGATTTAAAAGCTATTTGAAATGCATCTATTGACAAACAGTCGTTTATGAACATCGTAATTTGATCCGCCCTGTACCTTATCCAATAATTCTTGTATTATTACTAGTAAACACGAGTACAAACATGTTCAATTCGTAATATTTCGATATATATATCGTTGAAATATATCTCGATAGTTTAAATACTGTTGAACTATTTAAAATGCTTTTGCGAGTGGTGTTTCACATGAGCGATTTGCAAACGAAATAAGTTCTCTATATTCATTTAAATTTTGTTTTCAATTTGCTGAGCACCTTTGACATTATTTGCTGTAACTTCTTGAATAACTGGGATGTGTAAATCGAATGATTGATCGTGTTTGTGAAAAATAAACAATTTTTATATTATTTAATAAAGTTTTATTCCAATATATTTGACTTGTTTTAATGTTATGAGTTGTAAGCTGTGGAGTAAGTATACTTGGTGTTCCAACGAAAACGAGCCACCTCGAATATTTCCCAAAATACTCAATATTATATATGAAAAATTAAAATATATAATTTGCTTATTATTTTAAAGACTGCTATTCCGACAAGGAAAGTAAAACTGGCAATGGATTTTAAATCATTTTTTATAATAGATGTTACATGTGGTTTCCATTATACAGCCTTATCTATTTCGACGTGTAATTTTTAAGGTGTGCCCAACTTCTCATGTAACAAAAAAAAACTTCTTTCGTTAAAAAGAAGTGATTTTTTTAATAGTAAATGTTTCCCTAGTCGCTTCTGTGTACTTTTACTTCGTTATTTTTCTTACTCGACAAAATGGACACGTTAGCGGAACAAAATGAAATTATTTTTTATGTTCAAAGTAATAATTGTGCTAGAGAAACTGCTCGTAATTTCAATGAGAGGCATCTAGAAAGACTCGTAAGGCTGAACTGTAAAGGTAATTGAACGAAACGAGATCCGCGGTTAACAAGAAAATGGAATCGAAAAAATCTTTTCAGACAATTTGCGTTAACATCAGATGTTCCAGGAACTAATGTTCACAGAACTCTGAAACATAATAAGTTCCATCCCTACAAAATCAGACCGTATCAAGAATTAAATGAAGATGACTGACAGAAGAAAAACATTGTGCGGTCACAAACAAAAATCCAATTTTTTTTATACACTACTTGTTTCTCTGGCAAAGCCTACTTTTATTTATTTTTTCATTCATAGATGGCACGTTAAATGGAGATATATGTATTTAGACTTATGTGCAAACGCTGTAGGTCTAAGAATAACTCAAATTTTGGAGGCAGATGATCATCTAGTAGAAGACGACCTTGTTTTTGAACACAAAGGTGTCCCACAACATTATGTCTCGCAGTTAGCGAGTTTCTGAATAAACGTTTTCCTGATAGATGGATTGGAAAACGAGGTGCCATCGAGTGGCCAGCAAGGTTGCCAGATATCACCCCCTGTATTTTTTACTTGGTTGGCGTTTAAAGATCCGTGTGTATGCTTCTCCATCAGTCACTGAACGGTCTGAGACATCGTATCCAAGCAAGGCCGTAGCTAAAATTTTTTTAGGGGTTGGAATTGTTTCTAATAGTTATGATTAGGATTGCAAAATGTATATTTTTGTAAAGGATATATAAGATTACATAAATATAAAATTAGTTTTTATGAAAAAGATATATAATTGGTTAAAAATGAATCTTGAAACTCCAAATTCCAAAAATTTCTGGGAGGGGGGGGGTTGAACCCCAGACCCCTGCTTCGCTACGACCTTATATTCAAGAATAATGTAGCCGATTTATTCCAGATGTTGTTTCCAATATGCGCAATGAATTTTAGGCAAGATTATATGACTGCCTTGTAGTGGATGGATGCCATTTCCAACATTTGTTATAACATAAATACATTTTTAAAAAAACAAAAACCGACTTCAAAAGAAAATTAACTAAAAAGCATTAAATAATATTTTGCTACAATTAAATAATTTTTATGAAGTCGGTGCCAAGCGAAAGTGAAAATATTTTGTGAGGTACATTGATGAGTTGTACTTCGCAACTTGGCTGTTCAAATTGGAATATACAAGTACATTTTGTATTGGAAAAATGATTACAAGAGCAGTTTCACTCTCAAATCACCCTGTATTGAAAGAATTTTTACAAGACGAATCTCACTCTTACGGAGGTTACTAAATCACCCTGTATTGAACACCTTTAAATTAAAAATCAGCTATCTTGATTGTCGCAAACTGCCAATAACTTTTTTAATTATTTAATTTCTCTGGAAAACAATTTTCCCAAATATGGGACCCTAACCAATCGATTTCTATCTATTGAAACTTCTAAATAAGGGTTAGGCTTTTTTCCACAACTCAATATATATATATATATATATATATATATATATATATATATAAACAAACCTTGTTCGTTATATAGTATTAGATTATTTCTATTTGATAACAATATTATATCTTAACAGAAATGAAGATACTTTAATTTGTAATTAAAAGCCCTCTTCGAAGGCAAACTTTGTCTACAGTTAATAAAAATTGAC
Organism: Octodonta nipae; assembly: GCA_034190945.1. Taxonomy (NCBI): domain Eukaryota; kingdom Metazoa; phylum Arthropoda; class Insecta; order Coleoptera; family Chrysomelidae; genus Octodonta; species Octodonta nipae. Next base: position 10,496,790 of record CM067221.1, read on the forward strand.
ATGGAATGATTACTGTTTATGTGTTAGACCATGTAAAAAATCTGTTTGTGAAGAATAACTTTTTTCTTTGAAAATTATGAATAAAAAGAAATCGTTTAATTTATGAATACACACTGTAGATTCATATTAACTGACACTTATTTTGATTAATTCATCTTATTTACAATTTACCCCAAGTTCCGAATAGTTAATACCAGTAAGTCCATCTAATCTTATAATACCCGCGACTCCACCAAGACATAGAATATAAGAAAATAGGTAAAAAAGTTTTTCCCCATTCTATAAGAAACGATAGAAGCTATGTTATTTGAAAAAAAGTTCTGACCACTTTGAGATATCACGGCACTAATCTAATCCCTTTTCAATTTGCCCCACGTTCCGAATAACATGTTTCAAATTTTATATAATAATACCGGCTCCTCCACCATGGCATAGAGTATATGAGAATAGGTAAAAATAGTTTTTCCCCATTTTCTAAGAAACGGTAAAAGCTATTTTAATGAAAAAAATATGGGACCACTTCCCTATCCCGCCAAACAGGATCCAGTAAAATGGTTGAAATCCCTCAAGCCGTTTCCTAGTAATCGGTGAACAAACACAAAAAAAAAGAAGTCGGTTAAAAAAAAGCAACATAGATACAGACGAATTGAGAACCTCCTTCTTTTTGAAGTCGGTTAAAAATGATTTAAAACCCATTGTCAGTATCACTTTCTTTGTAATGACAAAGTTTTAATTTTTATTTGTCAAAACGACACACTGTTGAATTCCTTTTTATAAAGGCTTTGAAATGAGGTGTCACTTATAGTAGTTTCATTGAAAAAAAAATAGAGTAGCTTCATAAATCTTTTGACGTACTTTTGCGATTTTCAAAATAATGCGTATTTTGGAAAACATTCCAGATGGGTCGTTTTCGTTGGGCCACCCTGTATTTTCTTTTTTAATTTTTTTATGTGTTCAGTGATTATTTAAATATGACTTATTTAATTTAGATGGCATTAACAACTTTTGAGAAAATGGAAAAAAAAATAATGTATAAATGTAAACTGATGATAGTTTCAGTCTTTACTTGATGAAAATTCATTTTAATATTATATTAAAATAAATATACTGATGTAATTTTCACTTAATTTTATTTACTGTTGACAATTGTTTCACCAGGTTACTGGCTTCTTCAGAATACAACCTGGTGAAACAATTGTCAATAGTAAATAAATTTAAGTGAAAATTAAATTACATCAGTGTATTTATTTTAATATAATATTAGTATAAATTTAAAAATAATTGTTTTTATTCGCACTCTACGATAAAATTAATTGAAAAAAATGGAATTAAAATAAAATAAATGTTAGTGGACTTCAAAAATTATAAAATATAGTCTTAAAAACAAAAACGACTTTAAAAAATCACAAAAGTAACTAAAAGGCAAGAAATAATATTTTACTACATTTAATAAATATTTCGTACATATAACGGGATTTCAATGAATGGAATGAGGGAAAATATATTATCTTGCATTTTATTGACTATAAAATCTCGTAAGAAAATTGTATCATAATTGCTTTTGCTGGGTTTTAGTTAACCTACGAATTTCTTGGTGTGATTTACATACTAGGAATCACACGAGAACGGTATTACACACAGCACGACTCCCGATTTAAGTGTTTCTGCGAGCTAGGATTCCCCGAAACTCGATATTCATTTCACGTGAAAATGCCTAAAGCAATATGATATACAAGGCGTATAGAACTATAGATGTGCAAAATACGTGAACCCCTGTTTAAACAGGTATAATTTGACGGTAAATCAGCTATACCTACCTTTAAAATCCTTAAACGTCAGAACACTTGAACTTGATATCCAGAAGACAAATATTGATTATGAGGTAACAAATAACACACGAAGTATTTGCAAAAAATGTAGTCAAATAAACAAGTATTTTATTTGAAAATTAAATTTTATTTAAACTAAAATATAATAGTATATATAAAATTTTATATATCAACTAATTACTATTGATTGTGGAAATGATACACAGAAGCCAAAAGATAGAAAAAGAAAAAAATAATAACGGGATGTATACAGATAATAGTTTTGTCACTTATTTTATTACATACATAAAAAATAAAAGGCTGACAATTTCCATAAAATGTTTGTACAAAAAGCAAAGATGCATCATTTCTATTAAAGTTATAGATTATATTTTATACAAATGAATAGTTTTTTTTTTCATAATTCTCCTTGACTTATTAACAACGAACCCCTCCAACTAGTAGACGTTTACACTATTTCGTATTTATCTGGATAGAGTACAGTGTCCACAGAATATTTAACAGGAGAATCGTCATCAACTAGAACTACTTCTGTAATCTACAACAGAAACAAAAAGTTACAAGCGTCTGTATATTGGGCAAACTTAAGACAATTATAAAATTACAATGATTCTTCACACAAAATATTTTATGTTCCTAATGTTTGCATTCGACGGTATATTTATTTATATTAGAGATGAAACGGATAGTGATTTGGCCGGATACCGAATACAGGATATTCGGCTAACTACGAGGCCGGAGCGCCGGATATCCGGCCACCGGATATTCGGCCGCTTATCGCTTTACAATTTGATTTGAATATGCGCGCGTGATTAAGATCGGAAATATTCGGACGCATTCGGGTGTAATCGCTCATGTCAGGTTGTGTGCAGTTGTTTATTCCATTGTTTTTCTTTCTATTTAACTTGTCGATTATTAAAAAATGTCAGTATCAAAAAAAAGATCGCCAGTTTGGCAATATTTTGATTTAAAAAGTGACGATAACAAGTACGCGTCATGTTTATTGTGTCACGTTGAAATTTCTCGCGGTGGTGAAGGAAAAAAGGCAGGTATGTAAGTTTTAGAGGTTATGTTTTTGCTTCAATTTTAATGCGAGAATAGAATACTCTTATATTTTCAAACTTATTTTGTTAATAAACAAACATACTACTTAGCAGTCTTCTTAAATTAGTTATTTCGCTGGTCATTCATTTCATTTTAATTTTCATTACTACTACTACAATCTCAATTTGAAATTTAAAATTTAATTTTTTTCTAAACTATATTTTATTAATGCAAGCTTCAGACTTCAGTTTATTTATGCATATTGTGAATGGGTAGGTACTAGGTACAATATTTTAAAATACGTTTCTTTTTCATTCATCAGGTACGTCTGCCATGAGTAATCATTTAAAGTCCAAACATCCAGAGGAGTCTAGATTGATAAATACAAGTAAAACTAGCGAAATTTCAAGACCAATTACGGTTTCACAACGTGCCAATCCCAGCCCAATTGCTCCTTCTACAACTGCAGAAAAACAGCTAACACTGTCTTTCATCATCATCTTTCTTTATGTTGTTGAACATGAGACACTGACTAATTTGACGATACAACAGTGGGGTCTGTTGGAGCAGTGCATAAACCTTTTAAAACCATTTGAAGAAATAACAAAAATTACCAGTTCTGGCCTTTCCTGTATATCCGAAGTGATACCACACGTTAATGCACTAAAAAAGTATTTGGACAAAACCGAGACAGCACAAAGAACACCAGACTTAGCACGTTTAAGAGCCTCCTTGAAAGCTGAATTGGAAAGTCGTTTTAAATCCTTAGAAGAAGATCTAAACTTCATAATTGCTACCTTTCTAGACCCAAGATTCAAATCAGACTATTTAGGAGTTCTTGAAACTGAAAAAGCCCGACAGAAAATCCTGATAGAATATATAAAAAACTCTTACGACGATTCTTCTTCCGACAGTAATAGATCATCGCCGTCTTCAACACCTGCTAAACGACAAAAAGAAGATGAAACTGGATCAAATTTCACACGCGAAGCTCATAACACTTTTTGGGACTGTTTCAATGAAGTGGCAAAGGACAACAGTAGCAGTTGTCGCGATCAAGAAAAACAAAATCCAATTTCTAATGAGATTGACTTTTTCTTAAAGTTATCTCGAATAGATCGCAATCGCGACCCATACCTTTGGTGGTCGGTCAATTCAAACCAATACCCTCAATTGGCGAAGTTTGCAAGAATTTATCTTGGAGCACCTGCCAGTAGCGTTTACAGCGAAAGGCTATTTTCAGAAGCTGGTCTGGTATACGAAGCCAAGCGGAGTCGCCTCTTACCAACAAATGCTGAAAACCTAGTATTCATTCACCATAATTTGCCGCTAGTTAATTTTGAGTACTAACACTAAGTAAATTTTTAGTAATTAACTTTTTATTTTATCAAACAATTTTTGTCATTATTTTAATTTAATAAATGGTGTCCGTCCATAACCTATTGTTATATTATTTTTATTTCATATATGTGTGTGTATGTGCAAAATAATTCGTTACTAATATTATAAATTCAGTCTGTTTGTCTGTCAGTCTGCTACTCTCTCACGCCTAAACTAAAGAACTGATTTTGATGAAATTTGATACAGAGATAGATTAGACAACGAGAAACGATATAGATAGGCTTAGAAACTTTTGTATTCCCACAGAAAAGCGCGATATAGACGAGTTTAGGGCGTAAACTTTACGCCGTAAAGCACTCAGCGCGAACGGTATCGCGGGAAACATCTAGTATTCGGTATTCGGCCGGATAGTGCCCTACTATCCGGTATCCGGCCGGATAGTGAAAATAGGCCGGATACCGGATAGTTACCGGATATCCGTTTCATTTTTAATTTATATATTGCAGAATGCTGTTAACTCCTATCTAGATTATTTCATTAAACAGTGTTTATTACAGGAGATAAAAGCAAACATATGGTTCACTACAACATATGTGTTTTCACTCTACTGCATTTTTTGGATTCAGTCGTAAAATTAATCATCTTCAGTTGTATGTGACTGACTCTTTTTGATAGTTAGCTATTTTGTGTTTGGTACAAAATGCTTATGTTTAAGACGAGAAATTTAAATTAATGATAATTATAGTAATGATATGAAGTAAATGTCTAAAGTTTGTTAACATCATTTATTACAAAACAATAAACAAAAGGGGAAGATTAGTAAAATTTCATAACAGCTGTAACTCCTAATCTCATCTTAATGTTGGTGAAGACATAATTCTGAACACTATATTTGTAAGTAAAAGATATCAATGAAGTACTCAAAAAGTTGCCTACGCAACAAATGAACTAACATGAAAAAAACATTTACATCTGATATAAAATAAGTATGAACCACTAAAAATTATATATTATAAATTAAAAAGTTGTTAAAGTTTAACTAAACCTTGAATATAGTTCTTTTCGCTGGAAGTGATTTAAAAATATATATCAATTGAGAGTTCCATAAGGCACAATTCTAGGGCCAATATTTTTTATTTCCTATCTCACTGACGTCAGTGAGGAACTACTAGAATTTCAAAGGGACTCTCTTCAGGTGCTAACCTGTTAAAATCACTTACCTTAATACTAGCGTAGGATGACTTCGAACTAAAATTAACCGAAACCGGGAAAAAATCGTTAGGAATCGCTCTTGGTGCATTGAATTCTAACGAGCCGCTCTTGTTGGTCACGTCTATGAGTGGTAGATTCCAAATCAGCTGATTCCTTCTAGATTCATGTGTGTATGTGCCATCACATTCACCTACTACGGGATTACAACCAATGCTGAAAGGAAAAATCATTCAATACTTGAAAACAGTTGCATTCAAGATTCTTCAAGAATTTGAGTTTTTTAACTGACTGCAAAAATATATCTTTGCTGATTATGAACAGATTTTAATGTTGTTAAATAAGGTATGCCCCCAGAATGGTCCGAATTAATTTGAAGAAAAAGTCCACCCCTAAGGGGTGGAGATAGGTGATGGGTGTTTTTGTATGAATGTTAGGTAATATTTTCGCTAATTGTGAACAGACTGCAAATGATTCGTTTTTTAATCAACCCTTAGGGGTGGAAATAGTAATAGGAGTCACATCATGGACTCTATAACTCGGTTTTCTGGTTCATGACATTTTTCTAAACATATATTAATAATACAATATTTATTGAATACGCTACACCTCCATGGTGAACCATTTAATTGAAGAAAAGGTGGTGGGAATTTGTTTTCAAATCAGTTAGCAACAAATAAAGGCGAGACAGTAAAATGCATTAATCTAACAACTACAACAAAGTACACTAAGACGTCGTATTTGATCCTGACAGTTGCTTAGAATCTTTCTATTTGATCTAAGAAACCTTATAGTCATAAAAACCTTTCTATTTGATCTAAGGAACGTTATAGATTTTATTGAAAGATGGTGCGAAATTGTGTTCAAATCAGTTAGCAACAAATAAAGCCGAGACTGTAAAAAGCATCAATAAAACTACTACAACAACGTACACTAGGAACCACTAAAGGTGGAAAAAAGGATATTTTTTTGTGTACATTAGGTGTTATTTTCGCTGATTACGAATAGACAGTAGTGATTTTTTTTGTTGAATTAACCCCTAAGGGTGGAAACATGTGATGGAATTTCATACTGGACTCCACAACCAGTTTTGTTTAGGAATGTAACCTCCCTTAGAGACCAATCAGTTTTAAAGAATTTCTGCCTTCCCGATGAATTTAATACTGGGTGTTCGTTTGAACTCGTCCACTATTGTTTAAAAACTAGTAAATCTGGGATTACTTACGGTAAAGGAATCGTAATATTAACATCGATTAACTCTAAATTAGTGTGGGCAAGTTCGTATTCTATATTGACATCACAACTGCCATCGCCGGCCTCAGAGGGCCAACAGTTGATCAGCAGAGGCACCAATTGCTCATCGTTGCTCTGTATTCGCCATTTCAACACCCCGACGTCCGTTTCGAGCGGGAAGGGTTTCGATGGCTGCTTCAAACCGATCTGGAAGATTTTTTTTTTTAGTAACCAGAAGTTCGACAATCTTGAACACCAATTCCTTACCTGTGAACGCATTTTGAAAAGTTCCTTGTCAACGTTCGGGTGCGTCTGAAGTTGAATGCCGTGATTGTTTTGATTTTCGAGCTGGACTCGTATCCTGGTCCACCTCTCGTCACGGATGTGGAGCGTGGTCAAGCCGTGCAATTCGAATTGTTGGACACCACCGTCTCTGCCCAATCGGACGATGAGTTTCTCTTGTAATCTCAAGTGTACGCTAAAAAATGGTGATTTTAGATACAACTTTTACCAGCAGAAAATGAACATCATTATTAAAAGTATTGAAAACAGCAAATACACATTTTTAAAGTGAAACATATGCCCACAGACCCAGGGGGTGGAAACTCAAGATAGGGAATTTGATCCATTTTTTTGAGCGCCCTCTGTACTCGTCATAGAAGCTTAGGTTTCACCGAAATCACTCGTGAAGGTGCCATCACAGGCCTGATTTCGTCGGTCGTTATATTTTAGTGGTTTCTTTAATGATCTGTGCACAGACTTTCACTACTAGTTACGCGCAAACTTGTCCGCCATATTGTAAAGGCGATAATATGAACCCTATTAGTAGTTTTCCGAAGTTTATAAAGAAACTTATTAGTGAGCTCAATGAACGGAAAAATCAAGTAAGAGAAAAGCCGAAAACTATATTCATATTATGTTCAAAGAAATTAATATTTTTATAATTAAAGAAATAAAGATTAATAACAAAAATTGTTAATTAATTTAGTCATTACTGTGATATATTAACGGTTTGCACTCATTTTAAAGTCTAAGACATTTTGACGTTTTCAGTATTTTGGCTTTTTCAAATTATTGACGTTTTTTTATATTTTTGACAATTTTATAATTTTTGACACATAACATTTTTGACGTATTCGATGTTTTTGACCTTTTTGGACGATTCTGACATTTTCATAACATTTTTTTTAATGAAAAACATCCCAATACTTCTGATATATGTATTAAGTTGAACAAAGTGTTTGTTTTACATTTTTCTTTAGATATCCACATAAAAGTGGATATTTCCATAATAAACACTTCTCGTTACAAAAGATCATGTCCTGTCAAGGTCGTAATATGGGCCATTTGCAACCCTGCAACTTTTATCGAAATAATGGAATCCACTCGAAATATTACATTGTTTCAACACAAATGCCCACCCAATATATAGCTCCAGTTATGAAAAGCTCATTATAGGATCCAAAAACTCCAATTGGTCTTTTCAGCAACAGATTAATAATGCCACCTAACTCTTCAAATCTATGCAAATACATTAAGGAGTAGAATTTATTCGAACGTTTACATGTAGAGGCCTGAGCAGCCGGCTGGAATGCAGTATAGAGATAATAGCAATACTTCACTCCTTAGCGAACTGCGTTAACCGACGAACGAATTGAAATGAAATCTTAAAAATGACGGAAAATATCCATGTTGTCAAACGTCAAAAATGTCCAAGATACAACACATGTCACAAAAGTCAAAACAAGAGTAAAAAATGTTACAATGTCTGACATAATCTTAACTTTTTTAAAGTGGTCTCAATTAATGTTTGAGAATTACAAGACTGTTTTCAATTTATGAAATTTACTTTTTGCTCATGCATCCTCATGAACCATAATTAACAACTTAGAAACTTTTGAGTTATTTCTTTTCTGTATTCAAAATTTTTGGTAGAAAATAACGAATTCTACCTATACAGGGCAGTGCAGATATTTTTTTCGCAGGTACTGGTTAGTATGAGCTAAAAACTCTTTTCAAAGATATATCTATCTTGTATAGTTAAGGACCTATTCCATTAAGTTTTTGGAAATTTCAAGACATCTGGCAACCCTGCCCGACGTGCTTTAGACTAAACGGAACGGATACTAAAAAGTGAAATGTTTTAAGTTTGGTTTTAGAAATCTGTAGTTTTTATATTTGTTGTATTCATTTTTGACAAGATGAGACAGCTCCTTTTCCATAAATTCTTAAAAAATTCTTACAAGAGAATGAAAAAACAAGGTCAATAAAATATGTTTGTTTTACTGCATAAGGATTTTTTTTATCCACTTGTTGTTTTATAAAATTTCGTTGAATGAGTAAGCATAGTAATATTAACTTATCCATCTAAATTGAAATTTACAGAAAAACAAAAAACAAAGTGTTTTGTAACATTTCCTTGCCTGAGTAAGCATTTAGTAATAACTTACTCATTTCCATTGACATTTCAAAAAAATCAGTGTAGCTCAAATAAAAAATACCAATTATTCAGTTGTTTATCATTTCATGCTTAACATTTCCTCACTCATATTTCATAAACATAAACAAAAACTTCACAATTGAAAAACAGTCACATAAAATTGTTCAATATAATATTAAAATAAAACTATCTTAGCTAAACCAACCACGTCAAAATATTACATTCAACATTCTTTTTTTGCAAAACCGAACCAGAACCTTCCGCAATAATTCCTTTAATACGGTCTAATGAACGAAAGTAAATTTAATCCAATGTTGCCACGATTTCCGTTTCATTAAGTCTATTGAAGATATAATTTATTTTTGTCTTAAATGTCCCTTCATTTGATAAGAATAGTAGATGATATTGTTTATTGTATTTTTCAGTTGATATATTTGTTGCAGTTTTGCAAATAAATAGTTAAATGCACACATATGTGCTTACTTTGGTTGACAAATTTGAACAATTTTTTCTTGTAAACTGTAAACTTTTTCACATAAGATATATTTATTTTTTATATATACTGTTCAGTTCTATTATCTACCAAAATATCTGCACCACATTGTGTTACACCCTGTATATGAATACTCACTCGTTGACGTCAGATTTGATAGACGGAACCTTGACACCAGGTTGTGAAATTGTGTTTTTGACAGGTACAATCACATTTTCACCTTCCGATTTAAGTTGATCGACGAAAGATTCTACGTCGCGACCCTTACCACCTAATTTCATGCCACGAGGTTTCCTAAAAATAAAAAGCATTTGTAATCGAAATAATTCTATCAACTATTAAAAGAATAACTTACTGTACAGAATTTGCGGTATACGATGGAGGTTTAACATCGTTAGAAACGTTGGCAGAGTCCCCAACACTTGGAGTTGGTGTGTAACCTGTGGAACTGCCGAATCCGCCGCTGCTGTTGTATGAAGATGATTTGATACCTTTTTTAGATGCTTCCATTCTTTGACGTTGCAGTTCCTTGGCTTTTTCTCGCATTTTGTTTTTAGCTTCTCTCTCTTGTGACTGGATTCATAAAAAAATTGTTTGACTGTGTTTTTTGTTTTAAAATATTTATTTACCTGTCTGACAGCTTGATATACTTTTTCTTCATGAGAATCCATTTCTACAAACGTTCGAATCTGCGACAGATTGACACTTTCTCTGTAGCCTAGGGCGACGATTTCATCGAAAGCGAATATCAAAGAAAATGCATTTTCTGCAATTTCATTTTCATCAAGAGATTTGCAATATTCTGGGATCTAAAGATAAACAAAAATGAAATTCAGTTAGCTTGCTTTCATGACCAATTTGTACAAATTTGAATACTTATAATAAAACTATAGGATAAATAAAAACCATTTATACATCAATATTTTGTCATTAATTTGTGATTATAATAATTAAGGCAATCATTTTTTATGATATCAACTTTTATGACCTAATATGAATGGTTCCCTTGATGTCATTATATTGATTTCTTCATTACAAAAAGTAGTAGCATGGAAAAGCATGAATGAGGCCAAATTTTCAAAATATAATTCATAATTGAGAGTAATTATCTAATGATAATTGGTAAATAAGAATGTAGACACCATAATAAAACATCTTTTTTGATAAAAAAATATCTTAAGACTTTTGCTTTTTAATGTATTAAATAGTTTATTCAAAATACTCAACATATGTTTCACCTTGTTAGAAGAGAGTACAAGATATACTAAAGTTAAATCATCAGGTAAAAGTAAGTTTTTCTGAAATATTATATATATATGTCTATAATTAGTGTGTTAATAAAATTAAGCTGATAGTTGGTTGTTTGTGGAGGTTTTAATTTAAAAGATGTTTTTAACCTCAAGTTATTCTAGTAACCTCAATGTTTTACCCTTGTTTTCATGATAATTACATCTATATTGCCTCTCCCCTATACAGAGAGTTATAAAAAAATATGTCACAAACAGGTCCCCTAAAAACAAATCTGGAGGTTGCCGAGCACCTTAGTAGAGAATTGTTTAAACCATTTTTTTGTTTTAAATTCAAAATATCAACTTATTTGTGTCGAAAACAAACAATATCTCTTGTGATTTTTCACCAGTTGATTTTTTTAAATTATAAGCAATTTAAAGTTGAAAAAAAAACAATAATGGCCATTTTCAAAGCTCTATAACTTGGATAAAAATAATCTTTTTTGAACCCACAAAAAGCAAAATGAAACTGCAAATATTTCTCTACAACATCCTGTAGGGGAATTTTGAGATTATTTCTTGCAAAGCCTTTGTTTTTAAATGTTTTATAACACCTTTAATAATTATAATAAATTTTAATGAATTAAAAGATAAACATTTAAAAACAAAGGCTTTGCAATGAAATAATATCAAAAACCCTCTGCAGGATATGGTAGAGGAATGTTTAAACTTTAATTAGGCTTTTTGTGGGTTCAAATAAGATATTTTTTTTTTGAGTTATAGAGTTTTGAAAATGGTCATTCTTGATTTTTCCAACTTTAAATCACTTACAACACAAAAATGATCAACTTTGGGGAAAAAACCTAAAACAACTGTTTTCAATGCAAAAAACATGATATTTTTTGAATTTATTTAAACAATTTTCAAACAGGTTACTGCCAGGCAACCTCTGGATTTGTCTGTTAGGGACCTTTTTGCATAAGAATCAACAAAAACAATGAATTGAGATAATTTTGCTATCAGAAGCAAAGCTCCAGCCTGGACTAAAAACATTTTACTACATTTCAAAAAGTAGGCACACATTTTTTATTGTAATTTTGTACCAAGTTGAACTTGAGTATTGCTATATATTAGATACAACATTTAGGACAAAATTTTACTAATTATTGCATAATAATATACAATTCTTAGTGGAGATATAGAGGAATCTACTTTATAAAATTGACATTTATAGTGAAAAATTGAAATTTTAGACAATAGTTGCTCATGATGATTTGAGTAATACACTTATTACAAACTTACACTTTATTTAATACAATACAATTGTATGATTAAGCTCCATCGGACGCGAAACAATTGTCACAATTTTTTAAATAAAGTGTAAGTTTGTAATAAGTGTATTACTCAAATCATCATGAATTTCAACTTCCACCAAAGTATCAGCCACTCAATCCAATGTTTAATAGTTGCTCAGTATGGGAAAGATGGATAATTCCATAACAAGTGTGGGGAAGTACATACACTATTTCTTGCCCCTTTTTGGAAAGTTTGGCTCAAGAAATAATTGTTAGTTTAAATAACAATACAATTTCCACTTTCACTAATAGTTTGGTTCTTATAACAAATTAAGTATAAAAGAATCTTTGAAACAGACAAAGGAAATTTATTTGGGTTTGTTTGCTCACAATGATTTTTGAGAAACAGTTGAAATACTTTTTCTGAGGCATGGATAGTTTACAATAATTGTTTGGATAACTTCTTAGATACTTTCCTCGATATCTCAAATGTTTTTAGTATAGATAATAAAGACATACTTGTCAACAAATGATATATTTATATAATATATAAGAATTGGAATTTATTTACTAGTTATCAATCAACCATAAAGTTGAAAATTAGAATAGGAAGTAACAATGGTAATATTAAAAATATACAGAATACAGCTTTACTTAATAACTTGTATTCAAATTAAAAGTTATTAGCTTCTCAGTTAAAATTATTTTAGCCTTGTTTTTAAATACTTTCTTTGGATGAAGAGAAAATCTACTTTTGTGACTTTTATCAAATTTAATAAAATAAGTAATAGAAAAATGAGTAGGAAAAGATATGCTCCAGTTATAGTTCTTGAATTCAAGCTTAGGTGCATATTGATTACACAATAATGCACAATAAAAAACAATTATCTTATGTTATTAACATTTTGTTGCAAAATTCTTTTGGGTTTTTGAACTTGTGAACACATGTTTATAAATACTATTACATCTAATGGATTTCATTCAATTTCAATTGGTAAAACTCTAAAACACCAATTTACACATCTGGTACATCAATTAAATATCCAATTAGATTTAAATTGTTGAGATTTATAGCAAACTGCAATTTCAAATTGTATACAACAATGTATTTTCTTAAATTGCTATATAATAATTATTTTACACAAGTCTGAAAATGGAAACAAGAAATACTCACCACTCTAGCAAAAAGTCGTAATGTTTCCAAATCTTCCAACATGTTGCTGGCCTTTGTTGTAATAAGTAGCATATAAAGTCTCTCTAATGGCTGATACACGTAACGTACGGAATCTGTTTCGACAAATGTATGTTGTGTCCCTGTAGGTATAAGTTTAGGAAAAGCTGCCAGCAACCCTTCAATTCGAGCCTTGGTCATCTCAACAAATTGCCTTGAGACAATTGCTATAAATAATTGTTCATTAGTAGAGTAAGATAAACATTTAGGAGATCAACTTACTTTTGCCTGCTTTGGTGCAGACTGCAGCGGCAATAAGCACCTGAAACAAGAAACACGATATGAGGTCGACAAACTTTCTAAATAATCCGGCGAATGTTAAGAATAATGTACCGTATACGAACCATTTTGATAGTGAGTAGTATTTAAACTTGTGGTATTTGCTATATAATTATTTTTTCTAACATTACACCCCTATTTTACCATACAAGATGACGTTGACGTGTGCTGAAAAGCTTACGATGAAAATCGTGACGTGGTGACTTTATGTTGGCAATGCATGACAGTTAAATTCACTGAAAAATTGACAATTTAATATAAAAAAAATTACCAGATAAAATTAATTACTTCACACTTTGAAAATCTTACTGAATATCCGTGTTGTCTTATTTATAAACGAAAAATTAATTTCTTCTCTAAGCGAGCCAATAATTGAGCACAGATCGTAAATAAAAATGAACATTAAAACTTAACTTATAAAAGACGAAGAAGATTTTTAAGCTCGTTTTACACAGACCGCTGTATTTGTTCTACGAATACATCTGAATGTGAGTGTTCTATGTGGGAAAATGAATAGTTTCCCGCCAAGAAGAAATTTGGATCAAAAGGAACCGAATGTTTACCTTTTTTATTTTGTTTACGAATGCATTTGAATTTTGGTGAGTTATTTCTATGATTTATAGTTGAGTTCCATACATTATTTTTTTTAGTTATTAATAATGGGAGAGACAGCTGAGCCTTCACCAAAACGAACTAAACGCAAGCCTTTAAACAATGTACAAAAAACAAAATTAGAATTTCCCAAAGCAAAGACTGAAAGGTGTATTAAATGCAAGCAGTTTCTAGACTCAGCGTTGTTGTACAATGGTCACCCAAACAATTCTAATGAAGAATTTATAGCACTTACAGATGAAAAATTATCCCTTTTCACTGGAAAAGAAGAAACTTTTGAACAAACTAGTGAATTACCCACTCATAAGGTATGTATGATTCAATATTAAAGGTGTATCTGTATTCATTTAACTTTTTTTAGATTACATATTTTAGTATTTATGATGAAAAAGGACATCTTTGCCCATTCGATTCAGGGCTTGTTGAAAACAATGTTCCTTTGTACATGTCTGGTTATATTAAGCATATCTGTGATGAAGATCCTAGTCCAAACAATGGTATTCCCGTGCATGACTGTGGGCCCATCAATGAATGGTGAGTTGTTCAATAAATGTTTTATAGATTTTGACTGTTGATTTAGGTGGACAGCAGGATATGATGGTGGAGAAAAGCTTCCTATGGGTTTAACAACAGATTATGGCACTTATTATTTTATGGAACCATCGGGAGAATATGAACCTGTATTTAAAAAAATCCATGAGAAAATCAAATTGTCCAAAATTATTATTGAATTCTTGTTGGATAAGGAACTGGAAAACCCCAGTTATGAAGATTTGATACAGCAAGTTGAAAGTACTGGGGAATATCTTGAAGTTGTGGATACCATTTTGCAAAATGCACAATTCATTTGTGATCAAGTAAATATATTTTCAAAAATGTTTTGAAATGAATTACATGGGTATTTTTAGGTTGTAAGTTTTGATAGAGATTTAGCTGAGGATGAAAAACCACTGATATCCCTCCCTTGCATGAGATCTTTAGTCAAAATGGCTGGGGTAACTTTCCAAAATCGTAAGAAAATGAGCAAAGCAGAAAATAAGGTAGATATTGGAACCTAAGTATGAATTATGACTACAAATACAACTATGTTATTTCTTAGGTTCTTAAGTTGATCAAAAAACCTCGCTGGACCAAAGCCGTAACAACCAAATTAGTCAAAGATGTATTTGAACATTTCTTCCCAGACCAAATTGATACTAAAGATGATACAAAAGCACCTAAAAAGCGAAGATGCGGTGTTTGTGAGGCGTGTCAGTCTCCTGATTGTGGTGAGTGCAACCACTGCAAAGACATGTTGAAGTTTGGTGGCACTGGGCGATCAAAACAAGCTTGCAAGAAAAGGAGGTAATGTCCTCAAGTACCTATTTATCATTCTAATCATTTATAATGTGTGTTTTTTCTACATGAAATGCCCACATAACATATAAATGTTATAAATATTTCACCCTTTTTGCCTAGCTTTCAGTTATATTTCATTCTTTTCATATACTCTTTGGGAACATTGCACAATTCTCCTATTGTCAAAATATTATTTTTTCATTATAGTATGAGAAATATTAAGTTAGAAGAAAAATGCAAATACCATTTTGTTTGGGTTGATTTGCCTGCACAATTTCACAAATACCATTGCTGAACTCTTAAATAATGAACTTATTTTGGAAACTAGGTATTTCATTATTTAATTTTCTAGAGTCAGACATTTTGATATTTTTATCATATTTTGTCTCTTTTGACATTTCAAATATTTTTTAGATGTTTCTTGTGTTTGGCAGTTTCCCAGTGAATTTTCCCACTGACCCCCTTATAAATAAGATTTTTCACACACAATTAAGTTACTACTTAATATAGCCTGCTTCTGATTGGTGCTTGACTGTGCCAGTAAAGTGACATAAAGGCATTGCTTTCAGCACTAAGAAGCAAGCCAAAGAGAGACATATGTCCACTCCATATACTCTTAACCATATCCTTATGGTCCGCACACATCCAGCAGTAGGATTCCATGTACAGGCACTCATATGCTCTATCTTAAGTATTATATCTGTGGTCATGTGCCATTTACAGAAAGGAATTAATTTTTCAGTATGCATGTCTGTATTACTTTCCATTCTTTCAAATTTAGCAAAAAGTTTTAAACTCATTTATAGTCATTTGGGGAAAATTTATGTACCAATTTTCACCACTGTACCACTTTCTGTTTCCAAGATACTGTGATTCATGAAACAAATTTGTATTCATTTACCTAACAAAATGTTTCAGCAAATTACTTTTCAAGTCTGTTTGGTTCTCTTTTGTGCACCTTTATCACTTCAGTTTCTGATACTGAATTTCCCTAAAAAACAGAAACCCCCATTGTACTTGGATACTTGGTTCAAAATATTCTTATATACTCCGTGGGTTCAATTAAAATTTTAAAACTTATATTTACTCTCACTTTCTAGAAACTTTTATTTACATCAACAGTTGATTCCAATATCACAAATATAGGTAATACAATATAAGCTCTTCGTCGCACTAAGTGCTGCGATGATGGGTCGCTCCTTTTAAAACCAGCATCGAAAACTCTTGTACATTCCATTATCATTTCTACAGCTGCTGAGCCATTTTGAGATCAATTTTTTTGAATACTCTCTTCAAGGTGTCATTCCTTTGTATGCAAGACAATATATATTATATATAATATACATTGTTTCTGGTCAGGGAACCTTCATCAGTTGCACTTCCCACAATTGAATGTCCTCCCGAATGCTTCTTTATGTATTTGAAACATTTCGTTAAATTTGAAGACGCGAGATGTAAGACCGATCATCTAGGATTTTCGAGAGAATCAGCACACGGAGGTTCCGAATCTGGAGCCGTTCCATGTAATTGCTGTTCTCCCTTAACTCCTAGGAGTTAACTAACTTACTTTGATGTCGGTCTTACATCTCGCGTCTTCAAATCAATTTTTTTGTCCAAAAGGCGATCTATGTCGTACTGGAATGAAACCAGGGCCGGATTAGGGAAATTTGGTTACAATATAATATACCATGTTATTCACAGATAGTGGTAATTACATATTAGTATAGATTTGACAACAGTGTATACAGTATTTGAAACAATACACATATGTAGATTATTACTTTTAGAAATTTTTAGCTTTAACAAAAAATGTAATATACTTGTTTTGTTGAGATGAGATAACGAATTTGGATTGTGCTACATTTGTTTGTATTTTATTAACAATGTTTTTGTAGGTGTCCATACATGGCGATCCAAGAGGCAGAAATATCCGACAACGAAGACGAATCTGACGTGAAAGACGAGCACAAAAAAGAAATGAAACATTGCTCGAAGAGGATACTGCACAGCGTAACTTGGGAAGAAAAATCGACCGTAAAATATAAACAAAACGATTGTTATTCGTCAGCTAAAGTTGGCGATATCACTATAAAAACTGGTGACTATGTTATGTTGAAATCCGAAAATCCTAATGAACCTCTGTGCATTGCCAAAGTGGTTTACATGTTCGATAGACCCCCACAAATGTTTACTTTCCACGGACATTTGTTCTGTCGAGGTACTGATACTATTTTGGGAGAAACTGCTGATCCTAGGGAGCTGTTTTTGGTTGATGACTGCGAAGATTTGCCGTTGGGCGCCATAGTTTGTAAGGCAGAGGTAATGATGAGTCACTGATGATAGTTATTTAGACATAAATTTACATTTTGTGTAGAGAAAGTTATATGTCAAGACTTCCTGATTCTTGTATACTTTCCCTATCCTTACGTTTCGGGCGCAATAGAATTCAAAGGTGTCTAGATGATTGAAAAATTTTCAGTGACCGACGATTTATTTTTTAGAATCTACGCAGTATTACGGAATTTATGAGGTTACAATTACCTATTTAGCTATTTTTAACAATTTCTACAAAAATACATTTTCGCACATAAAAAACAATGTAAAGTTTTTTACACTTGGGCTTCACTGCTTTTTTAAAATCAGATTCTCTAGTGGATATATGTCTAAATCGCTGCTTCATCTGAATTGTTTTACACATTTTTATTATACTGGGTTTATCAGGTTGAATTTAAAAATCCACCAGAAAATTGGGCTGAGCTCGGAGGTGATTTGAATTTGGAAGATCCGTTAGAAGACGATGGGAAAACATTCTATTACACGAAAAGGTCCGAAGAAAATAGTTTCATTGACGTTAATATCGATAGTTTGAACAATAATGATGAATGTGAATCCTGCAGGTAAAGTGAAAATATGCATGCTTTATTTATACGAAATCTTGCAGGATGCCGTTAATTTTAGGTATAAGGCTCAGAAAAAACAATTTTCAACAGCGTGTTACAAAGACGCAGATAATTGTGTTATTCTAAGGAATGTAGAGTACAGAGTAGGCAGTGGGGTATTTTTAAAACCAGACGTCTTTACTTTTCCCAAAAATGGCACTGCTGGGAAGAATGAAGATACTGTAAGTACATATCAAAAGGTTAACAGTAATAATTTATATTTAAAAAAGAACCGACCTCAGCTGACTTAAAATAAAAACCGTTTAGAAACCGTATGCAATCAATCACTATTTTCAGACATATCTTCTTTTTTGTCTGATTTGTGGTACAATTCTCAATTGAAAATTTTAGCGTATTCTTATCTCTCTCTTTTTCTCCCTCTCTAAGTTGTATTTTTTGTCTATATTTTCCAAATATATTTTAACTTTTTTACTTGTTTTATTATTTGGACCACTTTCTATAAATGTAACTCTAATTCACTCTATATTGCATCCACACTCTATATGTTTCTGTGTATTGGTCATCCCTATATAACAGAATTCACCTTTTTAACCACATTTTATGACTATAATGTTACTCTACCATTTATTTCAACCACCCGGTATATGCAACTGCTTAAAAAATTTGTTGGAACCATGTCTATAATTATACCTCGTCCTACGTCCTATAATTCAAATATCTTAATTGATTAGAGAGTGCTTATGCTTATATAACAAATTTTTGGTAAACCCTGAATAACAATAATTTTACCCACCCTTACGTCAAACACCTTTTATAAGCAACTACTTATGTTCCAAACTGTATAACTTTTTAAACCGCACTGTATAACTGTAATTCTACTCCACCTTATATGTCAACCATCCTGCATATTCAACTGCTTCTGACAATTTTTAAAGCCTTTTGCATAACTGTAATTATTCTTTGTCCTATAACGCAAATATCCACTCTGTATAAATATAGTTCTGCTGCACTCTTATTTCAAACACCTTGTATACGCAGCTACATATGTGCCACCCAAAACGATATTTTTGGAATCGCCCTCTTAACTAATTCAATTCCGATAAATATTTCAACGATCCTATGTATACAACTGCTTATGTACCACTTAATATCACATGCACGCACGCACACACCTACAACCGTATACCATGTAGAAGAGTTCGCCGACATAACAAATTTTCGTTTCGATAAACTAACGGAATATTTTCTGCCATTTCATGCCACTATAAGCCCCCTAACTTAACTTCTTCTCTAAAAGAAACTTACTTCAAATGCATCAAAATGAAAACCATTACAAACACCCTGTACGATATATTTTCATGGCATATCTTGACATTTAAACTAGATATTTATGATGAAAATTTGACATTTACCATGATGTCTACAGTTTTTTTGTATATGTTTTTCCGATTTTCAGAAAAATGGTATGTGGGATATTAATTTCAGTTCTTTTAGTTGTACCATCAAATTACATTTGGTGATGAGGTAAATAAATAATACTGGCAAGAAAATTATATTTTTTTGTCGAGAAAGCAACAGGAAGCACCAATATGAAGCCTCAACGGTTTGCAAAGTAAAATGTCCTCCTTTCTTAAAAGTAAAACAAAAATAAATCTCTAAAATAGACCTGAGAAATGTTTAAGATAAATCATAATCATATAATCATTGAGTAGTATACACAAATTTGTACAAATTGCCGAAAGTAGTAAAACTGCATAAAATGTATTTAACAAAAGAACTGCATGGTGCATCTTGGTTATGTATTGTAAAATATCTTTATAATTACATCATACTCTATATGTTTTTACAATGGTAAATTGCCTCAACAGATTTTTTTGGTGTTTAAAGTCTAATACATTTGAGATATGTAAAATATTTCATTTCAGAAGTGGGATAATATAAATTTAAATGAAACATCTTTTTTGTGGCGGGCTCATGGCTTGCATATTTCTTTTATAGAAAGAAAATCATGTTGACGAAAACGTATACCCGGAGTTTTACCGAAAATCCGACAATATCAAAGGTTCCAACAACGGAACTGCTCAACCCTTCCTAGTCGGTGTTATTGAAGATATAGAAAATAAATCCAAGAACGATATAAAAATTAAAACGCGCATATTCTGTAGGGCCGAGAATATCATTGATTCTGGAACTCTGAGCCACATAAAGGATTTAAATTTCTTGTATTACACAGATGAAAGTAAGTTGAACAACTAACCGACTTCAAGTAGACTAATGTTTATTATTTTTAGTAATTTCTGTATCTTTCGAAAACGTGATGGGAAAATGTTATATCGCACACGGTGAAAACTTTGAATCTCCGAAAGACTGGAGTGAAAAAGGACCTTCTAGATTCTACTTTTCAGAGATGTATAGTTTTAAGACTCGAAAATTCGACGAAGTGCCCATGAAGGCGAGGAGAATGGGTACCATGGGCAAAGGAAAAGGTAAGTTTTTGGTGCACATTTGGCAACGTCGGTCTGTGTTAGTAGTTAAATGTGTGCGTTTGCCAGATCTTGTTGAAAGTTTTCGACAAAGAAAATCTTTGTAGGTATTAAGGGTAAAGGAAAATCTGATAGAGCAAAAGAACATACTGAGACTCCCCCTGAGTGGCCACCACTAGAAAGACCGCTTAGATGTATGGATGTATTCGCCGGGTGCGGGGGCCTCTCCGAAGGACTTCATCAGTCTGGCATCGCTGAGTCAAAATGGGCTGTAAGTGAATCAAATGAATATTATTGTGATACTGATTTAACATTTGTTTTTAAGATCGAAATTGATATGGTGGCGGCAAATGCATACAGGCTGAACAACCCTAACTGTAAGGTTTTCACTGATGATTGCAATTTACTGTTGAAAATGGTTTTGAGTGATGAAGGTAAAAGTAAAGGAATGCCTTCTAAAGGTGAAGTGGAACTTCTGGTTGGCGGACCTCCTTGTCAGGGTTTTTCGGGGATGAACAGGTTTAACGCGGGACAGTATTCGATTTTCAAAAATTCTTTAGTGGCTTCTTACCTGAGTTACTGCGAATATTACAGGTAACAGTAACTGGACTGTTAAACATTGTCTTTAATGTCTTATTTACAGGCCAAAGTACTTCGTCTTAGAAAACGTCCGCAACTTTGTATCTTTCAAACGAAGCATGGTTCTGAAATTGACGCTCAGATGTCTTTTGGCGATGGGATATCAAGTCACCTTCGGGGTTTTACAAGCTGGTCATTATGGCATACCTCAAACGCGGAGGAGACTCTTTCTGATGGCAGCTGCTCCCGGGTACGTTTTACCCAAGTTCCCGAGCCTCTTCACGTCTTCAACAAGAGGATGTGTTCTTTGTCGTTTGCTGTTGACGGATTCCGGTACGATAATGGTAAACGTGATATTATTTTCAACGTCACCTCTTTAAATTAATATAATTTGATTTTTGCAGGTTGCTATTGGGCCGAATCGGCGCCGTACAGGACGATCACGGTCAGAGACGCCATGTCCGACTTGCCGGACATCAAAAACGGATGGAGCAAACCAGAAATGCCGTACGGTGGTGACGCGATGTCACATTTTCAAAAAATCATACGAGGCAACGACGAAAGCGGCATCGTCAAGGATCACATATGCAAAGAGATGTCGGCTGTTGTCGAGGCGAGAATGTCGCAAATTCCCACCTATCCTGGCGCAGATTGGAGGGATTTGCCGAACATATCAGTCAAGTTGAACGACGGTACTTTCTGCAAAGTGTTGCGATATCCTTACAGGTACAGATAGTTTTTTTGTACTGTTTTGTTATAATTTCTGCTGCTTCCACAGGTTCAATTTCATGTCCAGCTTCCAGGTTTCTTGCATTCCAGGGTTTATCTTCTGCAACTATTTCCTAGTCTTGTTTTTGCATTTCTACATATTGAAATTAAATACTTGTTCTCTACTCGTATTTCTACTACTTCTGCAAACAGCAGTACATACGTGTAAATAAAAATTAAATGGCGTTCGTTGGTAAATACATCACTTAAGAACGACTGGACAGATTTGTTTTTTAATGTTCGTAACAGTCGAAAGTTTTTAGGAAAAAAATTGTGAGAATTCATAAACCTGACTAATAGTTAATTGCCCGTCACTTCAAATTTTTCGGTTCACTTGATCAACGATGTTGTTGGTCCGAATACTGGGCTTTTTACTTCGCTGCTCATGGAAATTCTCTTAGTTACCTCATAAGTCAAATAATAGTGTCAACGATTTTCATTTTAAATTTTACAATTGTGCCTTTTTTCATAGTTTCTTTGCCATTGACATCGGGGTCTGAGCTAGACCCCGAACCGTTTGGCAATATACAGTAATTTCGTGTATTGTTGTGTTATTTCCCAAAAGTATAAGCACTTTTTGGGAAACAGCTATACTTCAGGAAAGAACAGTGCTATTTTTTTCAGTAAAACGGAAGATCTGACAACAATATAAATACTACCATGAGATCGGCCGTATTACAGAAGCCTCACAAAAAGAAATCGCGCAAGCCGTTTCCGAGTTAATTGATGTGATCCATGTTTAAAATTTATCTTTTTAGACCAATCAATAGAGCAAAAATTAACTGATAATGTGTAAAAAATACTATCAGGATACCGACTGTACCATCACATTAACAAAGATTCCTAGCGATATTTTGCTATGTTTTCCACTCGCAACAATGGTTCTTTACTTTGCCATAAACAATTGAAGCAAGAAAATTACGTTTTTTTTTCTTAGCATGTTTATAAAATCAAAAATAATAAACTAATCTCAATGGTGTCAACAGGTCAATTGTAAAGTATGAAAATACCAATGAAATGAGCCCAGGTTCGATCAGATTGGATCATTAGTAACAGGAAAAAACAAAAAATACTGAAAAATGTAGGATTTTTAAAAAAAAAATCGTATCTTCGTCACTTTAGAAGCTGTAGAACTGGGCTTGTAGGAACTGATAGTAATTTACATCTATTTTATGTATGCCAAAACCAGGCGCTACCGGTTTATTAGTTTTTGAACAATTGTGATATAAAGTTTTCTGTTCACTATTTTTGCATTGTGCCCCTATGCGTCATAGATAATCAAATTTCAATTTTGAAAAAAGTTGTTGAAAGTAGAGGTGTCATTCTACAAAGCCTCTATTCTCATTTTTCACTAAATGTCTGTGAAATATCTGAAAAATGTTAGCAAACATGACAAAAAATGGGCGAGCGTATGAATGTATCCATGGGGTGGGGGAAACACGGTTGTTGAGGGGAAGCGTATAGTAATATATAGTAGAGGCACATACATAGATCGTTTTAATATTTAAAATCCTCCCAAGTAAGATTTTTTTTAATGACCGCTCTCCTTCGATGTTCCGTAAACCCAAAATCTACAAATTAAAGCAAAAACGTTTCCGAGAAACCATTTACATATAAATATATTAATAAACAAACAGTTCTCATTTGAATAATAATAAAATCGAACAAATTACTCTGTATAGAAGTTTTTTTAACGATTAAATTCTTTCACCATCTGTCAGAGTGACAGTTACTATCGATAATAATTATTGTTAGCAGTTCCCCTCAGCAACCGTGTTCCCCCATTACTCGAACACATTCATACGCTCACCAAATTTTGGTCATTTTTGCTAACATTTTTCGTATATTTCACAGACATTTAATGAAAAATGAAAATAGAGGCGTTGTAGAATGATACCTCTACTTTCAACATCTCTATTCTGAATTGATATTTGACGATCCATGTCGCATGGAGACACACTGCGGGAATAGTGGACTAAAAACCTTAGATAACAATTATTCAAAAACTAATAAACCGATAGTGCCTGGTTTAGTCACGCATAACGTAAATATCAATTACTATCAACTCCCACAAGCCCAGTTTTACAACTTCGATAGTGACGGAGTTATAATAATATAAAGAAAACCGCTAAATTTTCCAGTATTTTTTGTTTTTCTCTGTTACTAAAGATCTTATCGGATCGATCCTGGGCTCATTTCATTGGTATTTTCATGCTTTACAATTTACCTATTGACACCATTGAGATTAGTTTATTATTTTTTATATTATAAACATGCAACGAAAAAAAAAACGCAATTTTCTTGTTTCAATTGTTTATAATAAAGTAAAAAACCATAGTTGCGAGTGGAAAAGGTAGCAAAATATCACTACAAATCATTCTTAATGTGATGGCACAGGCAGTATCCTGATAGTATTTTTTGGACGAAAAAATCTCTATTGATTGGTCTATTTATGGATGATTCTTCGATAACTGTGATTTTACATCAAAAATGCTTTAAAACTTGTCTTCTGGGTGCTATTGGTTTTTTATTATGCTCAAAATTAAGCCTGTAACGTAGTTCTACTACAACTTCAATAGAAACGAAATTAGAACAAAAATTTGAAATTTCGCGGCCACAGTACTGACACCAAAATGAAATATTCAAAATACTTGCCTAATAATTCTCTTAAAATAATTAAACAAATAATAGGACTTTGATATTCATAGCGAGACATTTTCAGTATTTTCTTTTTGATTTTAACAATCTTTAAAATTTATTGACAGTAGAATTAAAATAACTATTTTTATAATAGTTTTAGAACAAAAGAAAGTTAATCTATTATTCCTTTCTACCAGTCAAAAATCGGGTATAATTGCAGCATAATTTGATGAATTGTACAATAGATTTTAGTCATAAAAGCTAAACTTTAGATTATAAGACGACTCTATAGAAATTTAAACATTTAGTTTGAAAAACGAGAAATAAGTTATTCATGATCCATAAATATTTTTGCTTTAATATGCAATGTTGACGGTAAAATACTATCAAATTTATCATATTTATAATTGTCTGACCAAAAAAAATCATGTTGAATAATAAATAAATTACTAGACATAAAAAATCACAGTTATCTAAGAATTACCCTTATACATTTTTTAATCAAGTCACAGTTTCTAATTGATCAATGGCTGCACATAGTCATATCAAATAGTACAACCAAATAAATATTCTCACACAAATTTGACAAAGCCGACTTTTCTTTGTTGGATGATATCACAGAAAACTGATCGAGGGCGTCAAACCAAATTTTTCTAGGAAATTTTCTGAAGTCAGTAAACGATATTTCTAATACCAGCAACGAAAAACCTTTCATTGCACACGATGGCAGTACTGTGATATACAGAGTGAGCTAAAAGTGTGGAAACCTTTGATTAACTCTTCAGGAATAATTAAAAAAAAAGATAAATACAAAAGTTTTAGCATTTTCCCCAGGCTATCAAACGGTGACCATGACCTTGATGGTCAATCGAGGTCAAATGCATTTTTTCAAATGAGAACCCACATTTTTTATTCCGATTTCGGAAAGAGCGGAAAATTTTACGTCCATAATGTCCTTGACCATGAATTTGACCGCTACCAAGGTCAAATGACTTTTTATCAAACGAGAACTCCTATTTTCACCAAAACCAGGGGGTTTTTGAGGTCGCTAATTACGAATCTGAGGTAAGATTTACAAAATTCAAAATGGCGGATCCAAGATGGCTGACGCAAATTTGAAAAATCAATAGATTTTTCACCAAAATCGGTTGACCTTGTCGGTCGTCGTCAAGGTAATATTCGTAAGTAAACTTATCCGCTATTTCCCAATCCGATTTGGAATATAACGTTTTTCTATTTGAACATGTTGACTCTAAAATGAGATTGAAGGGTTAGGTCGTGGTCACGTTATATTTGGACGTAAAATTTTGGCGAAAATCTATTGGTTTTTAAAATTTTGCGTCCGCCATTTTAAATCTAATCTAATCTCATATTTGTAATCAGCGACCTGAAAAACCCCTCTATACCGATTTTGGTGAAAATCTATTAATATTTCAAATTGGCGTCCGCCATCTTGGATCCGCCATTTTGAACTTTATAAATCTGACCGTAGATTCGTAATCAGCGATCTCAAAAACCTTCCCATTACCGATTTGTGTGAAAATAGGAGTTCTCGTTTAATAAAAAGGCATTTGACCTTGGTAGCGGTGAAGTTTATGAACGAGGTCATGGTCAAGGTCATTCTGGACGTAAAATTTTCAGGTCTTTCCGAAACCGGAATAAAAATTAGGGGTTCTCGTTTAAAAAAATATATTTGACCCCGATATGATCGTCAAGGTCATGGTCACCATTAGAAACCCAGGGGAAAACGCTAAAACTTTTATATTGTCATTTAAAAAAAATCCGGAAGATTTATTCAAAGATTTCCATAGTTTTGGCTCACCCTGTATGTATTCTCTAATATGCATAGTCAATTTGCCTTACAATGTGCCTTAATAACTAAAACCATGCTTAAAGTTTGTTCTATCGTTCAAGCTGGTGTCCCAAATTGATGACCTAGTGATCGAAAGAGTTAAAAATAAAAAGTTTCAAAAATAATGAGATATTGTAAACATCACAATCTTTTCAGAACGAATTACTAAATACAGTTTTTATTTTTAAATCAAAAATGAAGTTGTTATCAATAAATAAAATTGTTTGCGTTTAGAATGAAGAAGCAGAAACCTTCGGAACCTGCACGTGGTGTATGCCAGTGCGCGACTGGCGCGCCCTGTGATCCAGCAGATAAACAAGTGAACACGTTGATTCCTTGGTGTCTACCTCATACAGCCGATCGCCACAACCACTGGGCTGGTCTCTATGGTCGTTTGGAATGGGACGGGTTTTTCGGTACTACCATCACCAATCCCGAACCGATGGGTAAACAAGGAAGAGGTAATAATTTATAATTCAAACGCTTGCTGGAAGATATTTTAGCGAGTTTGAAAAATTCTATTTTATTTCCAGTGCTCCATCCTGAACAAAATCGAGTCGTCAGTGTCAGGGAGTGCGCTCGCTCGCAGGGATTCCCAGATAAGTTCAAATTCACCGGGAACATTCTAGATAAGCACAGACAGGTGGGAAATGCAGTCCCGCCTCCGTTAGGAGCCGCGGTCGGAAGGGAAATTCGCAAAGCTCTGATAGAAACTTTGAAAATTAGAAAAATGTAATTTATAGGTAATTTTATTTTTTACCCTGTTTTGTCTAGTTTTTATGTCTGACTAGTATTTTTGTATTGTTGACAATTGATTGTACATTGATATAAGTATACATGTTTTACTATATTATTGCTAATAAAGTGTTTTTACAAGTTATTTCACAAGTTGTCATTACTTATTACAATGTACTTTTAAACCAGAGGTAACATTAATTTACTAGTGCATACTGTTCACTATGAGATCAAGTTCATAACTTCGGTTAAACTAGTCTCATTCTTTTTCTCAATGAAATATACAGAGCGTTTTGTAGGAGGTTCGTCAAACATGTGCTATATTATGTATTATTTATTTTTCACTGTAACTTCAAATAAACTTTAATCCATAATGTTTGTTTGCTCTTCTGCAATCGATATTTGACACAAATAATTGGGTGAAAAAATGATGTTCCTTGGCCCGTCCCTATACAAAAAAAATTAAGGGGAGTCAGGTCTGGGGACCTTGGAGGCCAGAGTATAGGGCCAGCTTTCCCAATCCACGAGTCATTGGGCATTATCCAGTGGTTATTCGAGTAACTAGAAGCGTAAGCAGAAGGCTACGAGAGTTATGTGAACCGATCTGAAGAGGGCAGCTGTGATTCTGCCGAAAAAAAAACAAGTATATATGAAGGCCTCCGATTTTTGAAATAAAAATATCACTTGTTTTTACAAATGCATTTCAACGAACAACACAAAAACACCATAAATAAATAACATCAACGATTTTTAAACTCCTTTATTTGCAATAATAACTGATTGTATTTTGCGTAAAGGTAACAATGAAACCATTAAAAAAAAATAATATAAAAATGAGATAACAACTATATAATAAAATGTATTCTTTAAAAAATATTTAATTTTTCAATGTATGTGGCACATTTATGAAAAATATATTTATTGTGTATACACACTTCTTTGCTATGTTATTAATGGAAAAATATTGCTACTGTTTATGGCTATGCTATCGGGCATTAAAAAAGAAACACTTGTCAAACAGGTCATTGAAAGTCCAAATATTCATTTTTGTCTTAGTATACACTTTGACTACCAACTACTGTAATCTCAAAAACTTTAGATAAAAAAATCAAATTAACATAAAGGATGTTTGAAAACTCTCAGGTCAGGATGAGTAGTGCATTTTACCAAACATTTCGGACACGACAAATACAGGGACCGTCCCTGGTTAATGGTGATCTTAGATTTGACCTTGGATTTGTCCTTAAAGATTATATCAAGCCCCTTTTAACTGAAAACCACCCCTTTTTATTGCGAATTTGTTATTTTTCCATACCTTGGAGAAAGAAATGGGAAAAATAATGCACCAGAATATTTTCCTGGCGACATTTGATGACCTTGGTGATGACGCTAAGATTTTGACTTTTGCCACTACATATGAGGAAATTGTAGGATAGTGTCTGACCTTTATCACCTCTTTCATATGACCTTGAAAGTCATATGATATAACAATATCATTACAGAAATGCCCTTATTAATTCTTTGATGGCTTAAAGCAAGTTTGACCAGTTGTGAATACACCATCAAACGTTTTAATTTTGTCCTTGAAAAAACTTCCTTAGTCCGTTTAAGATCACATTTGAACGTAAAATGTACATCATGCTCATTCCAAATTCGTCAAAAAAATCCCAAATTCGCTATACTTATCACAATTCTTCCTTAAATTTTCTTCCAACGATATCTATATGACTGAATTGAATAAATTCAGCAATTATACATAATTTAAGAGTTTTCAAACTACCTTAATTTTCTTAGCTTTAAATGCAATTGGCCTTGACCCAGATTTTAATTCTGTGGAGGTGCTGCATACAAAAATGTAGGTATTCAATGACCTGCTTGATAACCCTTTGTCTATGACACCCATTATAAAAATATGGTAACAAGGACGGCTATGGTATAGGAAACGTATTACTAAATATTATAACAATAACAAATAAGACACTAAAATATATAAATTCGAATAATACCAACATTCTGTGATAATTCTACCAGACTGGGCGAACACAAAATAAGTCACCCCTAAAGCTGTATATCATTTTCTGCAACCCTCTAACATATATAACATCACGAAAGCTAACGTCCATGATAAACAATTTGTAATGATTATCAATAGCATACAAATATTTAAAACGAAAATAATTATCAATGCGGTAATATAAATTAATAAATAACGAACTTCATAGATAAAATGACGATCTCAATGAAAAAATAATTTTAAAAAACTAACAAGTTAAGAATAAAATAAAATAAATTGATGATCAGCAACGTTACTATCATTCTTCCTTCCCCCTTTATACAAGGTATTTTATGAATTTGAGGACCTATACGACTCAATTTTTTAAATTAAGAGAGATTTAAAGTTAAAAAACTTTCTTTGATAAACCGCATAAGTACAAAACAACAATTTAGAAGTACAAATGTTGACGCGTCTTTAATTACAAACATTTTACTCATATATATGTTTACATTACATGGCATGTCGACTTTAAATTATGTAATTTTTTACATTTAATAAGGAAAATAAATATTACAAGACATTTTAAATGTGCTTACTGTTTATTACACGAGCTGCGTCAATGAAAGCAAAACTCAATACGTGCTTAACAATATCTTTTACGGTCCTTTGTACATCAAAGGCTTTATAATAATCAATGGAACCGTTCCCTATGATTTCTGTAGAAATTGTCATAACTTTTATCAGAAAAAGGGTTGTGAGTTTAAAAAAAATCTGCAATTCACTTCCTGTCGTAATTTAGTCAGTCGAAAATTTTGAGAAATAAATACGGTTTTTTTAAATGCCTTGAAAACCCTTTCTTTTAATTTTTGCTTTAGACATTTTTTGGAAAATAAATTGCACTTGTTCAACATAAGGAAAGTATCCTGAAGTAGCATGAAAAAATGAGAAATGGTACCATATGAAAGCATAATTTACGTATTAATAAAAAAACATATTTGAATTATTACTAAAATTTATAAGTTCACAAATAATTGATATAATACTGTTAGCATTGTTATTATTTAAGTACCTACTATAAATATAATTTCTAAAAGATTGCTGAGGAGGTCTTGAATTATTTTGCCTGTTCATTCTCTCCTCATTTTTTTTTAAACAAAAGCAGATAAGTATAAACAATATACAATACATTACTTATATACAGGAATACTGGTTGATCATTTTGTAGACATCTTTCTCTCAGAATAACTGTGAGGAAGAATTTCTGTACAGACAGCCAGTAATCCGGGCAATTTTACGAAATTGCCTTACTACACGAAGTTCTCCATAAAAAAAATTGACGACATAAAACCCAATAAACAGGCAAAATACTATAAATATATTTCAGATTTTTCAAACAATGTTAAATAAAACATTTAAAAAGCTGTTTTCCGAAATGAGAACTAAAAATGTCATTGACTTGACTAATAATAATGAAAAATAAATAAAATATACATAGTACGACGTAAAAGAGATACATTTTGTATATCGGTTGTCAGAATGGTAGTTAAATTGAAATCTCTTCAGAACTTGAGGAAAATATGCTTAAAATGTTTGTTCTACACATTTTCAACTTTAACATCAATTAAAACTTTCAAAAACAGTCTACATGTAGGTATGCTTATTCTAATCGGGTATTTCTCCAAGTTGGCACATTTATCTTAAAAATTTAACTCTGCCAAAAGTGGGTCCTATTCCTTTATGGAAACCAGTGTATTTGAAAATTATTAATATTTTATTTAACAGTGACTAGCTAAATCATGATGTTTATCCCTCATGATGTGAACCACTGAAGTTATTGAATAAATCAAAGGTTTTGATTTACCCCATGAAAATGACACCTTAGCAAGGTTTGGTTTTTAGGAATAACACCACAATAGAAATTGATTGCAGGAATACCAAACGTTTCAAAGTCTATTCTGACTTCGTTGTCAATAAATATCAAGCCATTGACAACGAAGTCAGAATAGACTTTGAAACGTTTGGTATTCCTGCAATATACGTAGTTTTATTTCTATTGTGGTGTTATTCCCCAAAGAAACATAAAAATAATCAGGAACATGCCACAAACAACGTTTAGAAGACAATTAAAGGTTTGGTGCTAAGGTATAACAGTTTGTATTTATACATTTGTTGTGATAAACTAAAAGTAAACATTTCAGTATACCATGATTTACCAAATACATAATTCTTCTCCTTTGTACTACTGTTAACTAAACATAAGACATTTATAGTATAAACTTATATAACTGAATAGAAAAATCAGTAAAACAACAAAAAACACTTTTTTAAACAAACTGTTTTTGTTGTTGTTTTCTGTTTGCATATGCTGTTTAAAATAAAAACAGAAAGCCTGCTTGTGTGTATCTCTAAGTATTTGTCAACTTCTAGTGGTTCACAAATATTTCACAAATCCTTATTCTACATTTATAAAAATATTACTTGGCAAACGACTGAATAAAAATAATATTTTGAGTATATTAAGTATCTTTCATATAGATAATAAACTATAATATAATAAACATTTTGTATAAATATAACGATTTCTAATTTATATATAGATATATTCTCAAAAAACACGAATATAGAAAATAAGATCTCATATTTATATAATTTCGAATTTAAAATCACCCAGTTGTGAGACGTCTTCTGCTACATAACAGCATAATTATAACACTAAAAACAAACAAAACAAACACAACGGCATACCCAATAAGCTGGTGAAACCGGGACGGAGACCAAAGCACAGTGAAACGTAATTCAGCGTTTTCTAAAAAGAACATTAAAACAATATTTTTATGAAATAGTTGAGATTTATACTTTATATCTTACTTTAGAAAAACAAACATTTTGGAAATCTAGCCTGTTGAATTTATTAACTTTAAATGTTAGTAGTCACTTCAGTTTTTGAAAAGTTATGTACATTATAATGTATAGCATTTTGTTTATGAATGATACCTGTGGCATTATTATTTTGTATTTATGGAGTGCTTGCAAAACACTTGAGAAAAGTCTGCATAATTTTAAGGTACTAGCGTGTCGGAGTATAGGTCAGACCCCGTTCTCAATAGTAATAAAGAAAATTCAAGAAACTGTTAATACATAAAATTTAGTATTAATCTGTTTGCTAATTTTGTCAAATATTTAATTTTAAATTTGTCCACCACTAAAACCAATATTTGCCTTGAGAATCAATAAAAAAAACTTAGAAGCAAAACCCTCCTATTTAATAAATAAGTAACAGACATGCATACAGGACTTTAGCACCCTCATCTAAACCCCAAATACAATAGTCACATTTAACAAAAGCCCCAGCATTTTTTAAAGATGAGTCACCAATATGTACACCAGTCAATAGAGATTTTTAAGTGACATAAAATTCAACAGCAAACCCTCTAAGCCATCACGTAAATAATAGTTTATAAGTCATAACTAACATAATTTCAACAGCAAACTCATAGAAGTAAAACCCAAAAAAATAAGAGGTATTTTCGTTTTTTGTAAAAAGTTATCATCTGTTCATAATGCCATCAATAGAAAAATTGTCGAGAATCAGAAAATCTTCAAACTGAGTGTTTACAAATTTTGATCGCAGCATTTTTCATAAAGAAAAGCCAGAAAAACCGATATAAAGTGAGTGGTTTTAAAAAATTCATAACTTGGTTGTAATATGGAACCTTAATCTGGCTCCTAGTTATAGCTTGTAATGTTGAGATTAATAACGCTAAAGATCGATAGAAGAGAGATATTTTGCAGAACGTATCGTATTAACCACGAAAGTTCGATAGCGATATGCAAAATATATTTTGAAAGCTTATAAAATGCACTTCACTTTGTGTATTAATACTGCTTTTGAAATTTGGCTTAAACGACTGACTCTCCGATGTATTGACCATCAGTCAGTGGAAAAAAGTAATTTATATCAGTACTACAGGTAACCATTAACTTAATAAACCAATTGAAAAATAGAACAATATGGACAGGCAACATTTATGTAAATAAACACGTAACAAACTGCTGAGAAAAAACATATAATAATACAATTTACCATAATTTTAATCTCGTGCCGCCACCTTATTAAAATTCTAGATCCGTCTATGTGCCTTGACACTCTTGACAGCTATTGTCACTGCAGTGTTGCCAACTCAACGGATTTCCCGTCGATCTAACGGATTTTTGTGACGAGCTGCGTGATAGAAACTGTTTTAACGGGTGACGGATTTTTTAACGGAAAATCAGGCAAATTAAAATCCCTGCAATAATTAACTGAAACTTTTTCCTGAGAGCAATATTAAACAGTTCACAAGAAGCAGATAAAAACATTATGTCTGTTCATTTGGTACAGTGTTATTTAAGTAACATAAATGTATTTTTTAATAACATTAAACTAATTAAAACAATATTGTTAAACAACTATATTGCCAACAAAATCCTGTTTTTCTCTGGGCAACGATCGTTAGAATTGCAGTAATGTAAGCTTCTGAAAATAGTCTAAAAAGAGATTCATAAGATTGGGTGTTATACCTAAATGGAGTCATGCTATTCGTACGATTTGCCTGATAAAGTTATTAATATGGTCTTGCCGATTGTTGGCCCCTCCCATTCTCCCAAAAGCCTAAACATTTCTGGTGACACTATTGGTTGGAACTATGCAACCTACCTATACATCGTCAGTCTCACCCTCATATCTGATAGAGATAACAACTGTTTAATTTTAAAATTATTTTTTTATGAATTTTTTAATTTTATATGAATGTATTTGTTATTATTTGACAGTATCACAATTTAAGAGAACATATTTAAACAATATTTAATGCATTGTTTATTCTGACGGATTTTCTTCAAGGAAATAAAAAACAGATTTTTGTTATTTTTATTGTTGGCAACACTGGCTGGCTGTCGCATTAGTCGCATATGCGTACACTTAATGCAATGTTTACTATTATTTTCTCGGCACTATAGCGAATGTGGAATTTATGAATTTTCAAAATATTATTAGTATATCCCGGTCGGACTTGTCTCGTTAATACGGTGGGATGTGCAAAATAGCTCTCTTAAATTATTTAAATTGGAATTCTTCAAAAACTACTTATTCAATAGTATCCATCATGAGCCTACATAAACTTAACATCATAAACTATCGTTTCGACTATGACTAATATTCCAGTATTAGTTACCAGAAAGTTATAAATTTTTGATAAAATCGAATTTTGAGCAGTTTACTTGCGAAAAAATGATCCAATCAGTATGTATAAACCCACATTAAGAAGGATTTCTTTCTCTTTACAAGGTTCCTGTAGACGGTATTACGATTCCTTCATTACTTTTCATTATATAAGCAAAAAACAAAAGAAATTCGTATTTTTGCGGGTTTTTATTATTTAAATATTTTATTTCTACAACTTTGCTGTAAAATCTTAGCAATAATTATCTATAAACTGATACTGACATGGTGGTATAAGCGAATTGCTGTTGAATTCTATATCCGAAAATCAGTTAAATTTAGCTCTATAAACTGGTGTAATTGTCTTGCCTCATAATCAGAAGTACTTACCAATAATAGCATACCCATATCCAATTTTATCTGTACCCATTCTATAAGAACAAGTAGGTATAAGTATTTCATACATATCCGTTACGCCCAGTGTGTACTCAAAGATTTGATTATTGTCAGGGGTGACAGGAACAATTTGAAAATCATGTCGCAATAGAGCATCAGTACTTATTATCATAGATTTATGTTCGTGGGCTGTGAACAGCAAATGGGGCAGCATTTTAGTAATGACCTAAAAACAATACAGATTTTTTGTAAATATCAATTGGCGCAGGCAGTAGGAATTATTGCGACAAAATAATCAGTACCTTATCAACAAACGTGGACGGTTTAAACATAAGTGGCACATGACTTAAGCCAACAAAAACTTGTGAAGTATCATAGAACTCTCTTTTCTTTTTATATTCAGGAAAATCCATAGTGAGCCTGTTGATTTTGAAAAAGGTTATGTTATTCAAGGCAACAATATCAGGTTGTGAGAAAGCATGTTGGAATCTTTTTATTTTATCACTGGTAACACTAGAGTCTTCACCACCAATATCATTGTCACCGGGGAGCCATATGTGCTGGAAAACAATACAGTAACATTTGTTAGTCAGTACAGTAACAATTATGGAGCTCCTTACTCGAACATGTTTTGAAGAACTTGGCTGGTTCAAAAATATAGTAAACAAACGCCTTACATATTGATAAAATTCTAATTTCGTGGCTATATGAGCTTCGTCCATGAGATCACCCAAAAATATAACTAGATCTGGTTGAACAAAGTCATATGCCAAACTGTAAGTTTTTAGCAAATACCTATAAACACAAATCCACATTACTTCGATGAAACAGAAGTCTTTGGTTTAACTTACCTATCACTGTCAAATATGTTGATTGGTGTAAGAAAATGTATGATTTCTCTAGTGTTACCAATAAGCTGAGGATCAGCTACGAGCAGAATTTTTGTACATTTTTTGTTCTCTAGACAATTAAGTTTACGCCAAGTAAACGTATTGAAATAATACGAAAAATATTCATTGTACAAAACTAGCAATGTTGTAAATACAAGCCAAAAATATGTATATAGTTTTAATTTCGTGAAACGTCTGCAAATAATAGATTTAGTAGTCATGGATAATCTTTTGAGTTTAAATTTACGTACCTTCTAAATTTCATTATATTTTTCTAGCTACATTACAAAAATATTTATAAAAATATTGTTTTTAACAGCTGTTCAAAATATTAGTTTATTTGTAGTTCATTATAACTACATCGAAAACGAACTACCTTGAAGTGTAAAATTTAAAATAAAAATTCAAACGAATACCTTTTCATACACTAGTTCAAATCAGCCTAAGTGGTACATAAGTAAAAATTTTATGATTTTTATATGTTTATCAAATTATTACGTAGTTCAATTGCACTATAAATGTCATTCATTGTGACAGTAATTTATTGTTGTCATAAATTTTAACCTAATTTAATGAAAAATGTGGTAATATCTCCCAATTTACGATATTTCGTAGAAGACAGGGAAGTGCATCAAATATTTCAAAAATGGGGAAGAAATTGGACACTAGTACGTACTTTTCAAATGTTGTCATCACTCAAAAGTTATTTATATTCACGTTTCAGGTATTCAAGCTCTATCAGTAGAAGAACGAAAGGTCGTGACAGTAGCTGAAATTGTTAGCGAATTAATAAAAGCTCACAGAGACAAGAAAGATGTAAATTTAAACGCTTTGAAACACAAAATTGCATCTAAATATGGGTTAGAATCATCACCGAGATTAGTAGATATTATTGCAGCTGTTCCAATTGATCACAAAAAGGTTTTGGTTCCCAAGTTGCTTGCAAAACCTATTCGGACTGCCAGTGGGGTAAGTACTGAAAAACTTAGGAAACATTTAGCAACTTCTCTCAAATTTCTGTTGTTTTTAGATTGCAGTAGTGGCAGTTATGTGTAAACCACACAGATGTCCCCATATCAACTTCACAGGTAACATTTGTGTTTATTGCCCTGGTGGTCCAGATTCAGATTTCGAGTATTCTACACAAAGTTACACTGGCTATGAACCAACATCAATGAGAGCCATTAGGGCAAGATATGACCCTTATCTACAGACTAAGCACAGGGTTGAGCAATTGAAACAGTTAGGTCACTCAGTAGATAAGGTAAGTATGTACAAGATTGAAATGTAAACACACAGTTTTGTACCATAACACCAAACCTTTATTTTAAACACTCAATGCCATTTCAACATCTCTAACCAGTTGTCATCATCAAGGAGTAAACCAAACTCTCTAAACTTAAGATTGTTGTTATACTTGTTAATGATTGGTGTATAATTGGTTGCATAGTGTTGCTTAGTTAGTACCATTGACTCAATATTGCAATTTCTACATTTTCTTAATTCTTGTGTATCTTCTATAAATTTGTTTGTTTTGTTACCTTTCTAGGTAGAATTTATTGTAATGGGTGGCACTTTCATGAGCTTGCCTGATGATTATAGAGACTATTTCATTAGAAATCTACATGATGCCCTGTCAGGACACAGAAGTGAATCTGTGGAAGAGGCTGTCAAATACTCTGAAAGATCAAACACAAAATGTATAGGGATTACGATAGAAACCAGACCAGATTATTGTTTAGAAAAACATTTGTCTGACATGTTGAAATATGGATGTACAAGGCTTGAAATTGGTATAATCTGTAAGTGTTCATTTTGGATCGTTTAATAAAACATTACTTTGATTAGGTGTACAATCAGTGTATGAGGATGTTGCATTGGACACAAATAGAGGGCACACAGTTAAAGCAGTTTGTGGAACATTCAACTTGGCTAAAGATGCTGGCTATAAAGTTGTGGCCCATATGATGCCGAATTTGCCTAATGTTGATCTTGAGAGAGATGTTGAACAGTTCATAGTAAGTTATCCGTTATGTCTTTGGATATCTCATAAATGGAGTCATACATTTATTTTTAGGAATTTTTTGAAAATCCCGCGTTCAGAGCTGACGGCCTTAAAATCTACCCGACCTTAGTCATAAGAGGTACTGGACTGTATGAATTATGGAAAACTGGAAGATACAAAAGTTATCCTCCTTCAGTATTGGTAGATTTGATAGCAAAGATACTAGCATTGGTTCCACCTTGGACGAGAGTATACAGGGTACAAAGGGACATACCAATGCCACTTGTCAGGTACATCTGTTGTTGTTAGTTTGAGAAGTTTACCATGTGAAAATTAATTTTTGTAGTTCTGGCGTGGAACACGGCAATCTACGCGAACTTGCGCTCAATCGCATGAAAGATTTGGGTCTAAAATGCCGCGATGTACGAACTAGAGAAGTAGGCATTACGGAAATACACGAAAAAGTCCGACCCGATGATATCGAACCAATCAGACGTGACTATGCGGCAAATGGGGGTTGGGAAACATTCTTGAGTTATGAGGACGCTAAACTAGACATTTTGGTTGGACTATTAAGGTGAGATAATGGAAATATGACAAACAAAACAATACACTAACGTTTCTTATTCAGGCTTAGAAAGTGCGCTGACATGACATATCGTCCAGAATTGCTAGGAAGTTGTTCAATTGTCAGGGAACTTCACGTTTACGGTAGTGTCGTGCCGGTATCAGGTCGTGACGATACGAAGTTCCAGCACCAAGGTCTTGGAGCTCTTCTCATGAATTGGGCAGAAAGAATCGCTTTGACGGAACATCGATCTGTCAAAATTGCCGTCATTAGTGGCGTAGGTACTAGGAATTACTACAGGAAGTTGGGATATGAGCTCGAGGGGCCGTATATGGTAAAAAGTCTTAAAGAAGGAGAGTATAAGAGCTCTGAAGGACTGATCAAAAGAGGAGAGGGTGCGTACGACGAATATGACGATGATAAATGGATACAAAAATATATTGAAGAACAGAATAATAAGATCAATATCTAATAATGATTTGATTTTGTTATATTCAAGTTTTAATACTGATTTGTTATATAAAACCAGAATTTGTTAAGCTCCCCCTCCCCAAATATCCTCTGTATAGTTATTTAAATATTGTGGAAAACTTATTTGATCAATACATGAGTTTAGAGATGGCGCTGAGCAAGTACGATTCAGAATTAGTTGATGAAATCAACATTGAGCGATAGATATAGATGGCGCTGTAAGTTTTACAATGCAACACAAGTTGGTGAAATCAACATATTGACAGATACAGGACTATAATAAGATCAATATCTAATAATTTGTGTATTTTACAGATTGTATGTTATATTCTATCTAAAGTTCGTTAATACTATGATTTGTTATATAAAACCTGTATGAAAAGTTAAGTCTCCCCCCCCCCAAATATCCTCTGTAATATTGTT
This sequence comes from Octodonta nipae, assembly GCA_034190945.1. Lineage (NCBI taxonomy): Eukaryota > Metazoa > Arthropoda > Insecta > Coleoptera > Chrysomelidae > Octodonta > Octodonta nipae. The sequence continues at coordinate 10,536,269 of CM067221.1, forward strand.
ATTATATATATTATTGATTGTATGCCCTACACAATACAATATAAATGTTAGAAAACTTATTTAGCTCTTATTTTTCACTACTTTTGCAGCGAAAATACATAATAACATCATTTTTACTATTTTTTTTTATAAGTTTAGTAATATATAACAATTCAATAGATGGCGCTCAGCAAGTTTTACATTGCAACATTCAGAATTAGTTGGTGAAATCAACAATATCGCGAGCAAAGTACTAATTTTTTTTACGTTTAGTACTGATAACCAATTCACATGAGATGGTCGCTGAGTCAAGTTGTTACAATGCAACATTCAATTCCAGAATTAAGGCAGTATGGTGTAACCGATAACAACCACTTAACGCGAGCAAAGTCGCGAGTAAAGGCAAGAATTTCTTATAAAAATAAGTTATTAACAGGTTTATGCAAAATAAGCTAATTCCAAATTAATTCTTTTTAAAACAATAACACATGCGCTGCTCAAGATTCAATTTGCCTGTGTAAATAGTCATTGACGACATACTATGTGTATGAAAATGAGGAGGTTTCGACAAAAGAGGTTATAGTTTCTAAATACTGATACGTGCCTGATGTTAGATAGGAATATTAATTATTATTAACTCTAATGTTCATTACTTTCCAACATCGCTAACGCAACGTTTTAAAGAGGACACCTCACTAATCGTACATAGTTTTGAAGGTTATTGGCTTCTCAGACATTCAGTGTTATTCCTGTTGATGATTCTCGCAGAAATTATTTATTAACTTTTTATACCATTGACCTTCTAACATCAATTCTAAAGGAGTACTCTTTAAAGTGTGGGAAATTTATGGGTTCTTGTAATTTTTTGATTGATTTCACGTTTTTGTAAATTTTCAATACAGCTATTTGATGTCGTCAACTATCTTTATATATATAAATCTTCTGTACGTGTGTTCAGTCATTGAACTCCTCCTAAACGGCTGGACCGATTTTGATGAATTTTTTTTGTGTAGGTATTCCAGGGGGTTTGAGGATGGTTTAGATTCACAATACGGTCAACTAGATATTGTTTTTTAATTTAAAAATTGTTGTTGATGTTAGCACAACTTACATAGGATCCGGCAGACTGCGCTGTAGTCGCTGTGTCAAATATTCAAGTGTGCTTTAGTTTCAGTTCCGTCTGATAGATGGCGTTCAAATTATATTGTTACAGCTAATTTTTAAAAGTTTACATGGGACAGGACAACGTCTGTCGGGTCCCCTAGTATTAATAAAAAAAATTGCTAAATATTTTTCTTTTTATAAAACTGTCTTTTGAGTTGTAAATTTGAAAGATTTCTCTCAAAATTGTATTCTCAAATTGAATATCTAAGTACGTTACATAAATAAATACAATACGTTTTTTAATAAATCGCACGAACGATAACGTCATTGTTTTAATAAAACATAAATCATACTCTAGATACAGATGTGTGAATATATAATAAATTTTAAGAATGTATATAGTTTATTCAACATTTTGAGCTTTCACGTTACTTTTCATTTCATTGACTGTTCTTTTTTTTGTGTATGTCGAACAGAACCACAGCTTAAAGTGTGGTTAAGGTATGTCATATGTACTAGCGGTCGCCAAGTGATCGAAATTCGAGAATTATCAGTTTCCTCTACTGACTATCCTATAAAGAAGAACTACAGAGATATAGTCTGTTTTTTCTCTGTTTTTATCCTAATTACGTTTCCATATTAGTGCTATATATTCATCCATCGACTATGTCTCAATAATATATGTGCTGATAGATGATGTGAGTTTTGGGGCATAATAAAATAAAAGACATTCATAGGGTTTAACAAATACATTCATATTTATTTTTAAATATGCATACGAAAAAAGAGAATCATTTCACATAATGTTAGAAATATAATCATTTCATCATATTTAAAAAATATAAAAACAATATCCGGTTATTTCTATTTTATTTATTTACAGTATTTGTACTATTGAGCAAATACTTGTATTGCATTTGAGTGTGAGTGTTTGTAAAAAAAATAACAGACTATTGTACATTATTCGGTTGAGCATTAGTAACTGTTTGTGTAATGGCAATATATCTGAGGTTGAATGTTCCCGTGTGAAATCGAAACCAAAATGAGGTTTGAGGTTTTGCTGATGTACACGCTAGTCGAAGACATCCACAAATAACAAAATACTACGTCGTTCAGCAAACCTCAAACCCGGTTGTCGCATAAAACGAAATAATGAAACCTTGTAAAAAAACGGAAGTGATTCTCTTATGCCAATGTAGTTGGACGCAAAAATTTTCGATTTTTCAAACACATATATACCGTTGGAAAGAGTAATTGAATTTTTTTGAGATTGTCTCACTAACAGAAAAACAGCGTTTCCATTTTTTTATCTACATAAGAAATCTAATAACGCACACTTTCCAAAAACGAAATCTGTTTTTTCAAAACACCCTGTACATTATATAATATCCCAGTCTAATCCTTCGTAGACACTGTCGTTTCCAGACTTTTCCTAAGTAGTTTAACATTGTAACATTGAAGTGTTCGAAAAACATAAAAATTAGTAAACAAAAAAACCTTAATGTGTTCTATTTAAGTCTATGGCACTTGATAATTAGTCATAAATTTAAAATAAACATCTGTTAAGTTTTTTTTATTAATTAGAGATCTTTGAGACACCACCTAAGCTTAATCCTTATAAGAAATGAGTATTTTATGTTGGTCTAGAAGATTTTTGTCGCACTTGGTGCAACATGTAATCTTTCAACAAATATTTTAGTATATCTATCAACGCTCAGAGCTAAAAAGGTTATGCTGTCACAAATTTTGTGAAATCCAAGACAATTATTATAATTTGTACAATACTCTACCATTATTAGAGATAAAAACTTTAACAGTGATCAACAAGTAGTTGATAATTATCTAACTGCAAAACTATTTCAAGGGCGTACAAAAGTGGTAAAAAATAACGTAAAATTAATTTCGAATGTAACAAGGGTTGTCTTATACGAGGGTGGTCCCAGAAGTACCCGGCCGACCTAAAGATGGCGGCAGATGTTTGAAAAATATCTATGAAGGATGTTTCAAGTTCGAAGACGTCACTTTGTTTAGTATTTGTTTGGAAGTCGTCAGTAGTGAACTTTTTCAGTGAATTTGGAAAAATTAAGAACATTTGTCATTCTTATATGAAATAATACTTTTGTTTGAAAGGCCCAACCAATATAAAAGCTGAACTAGATACTACTGTGCGCGAGTCTGACCCTTTGTCTACACCAGTAAAATATTGGGTAGCAGAGTTTAAACGCGGCTATACAAGCTGTCAACTCGAGCATCGCACAGGTCGACCAAATGAGGTGAAGAAAATCCACAAAGCGGTACTGGATGATAGTTGGCAGAAATTGCGCGAGCTAGCAGACTCAGAAGGGATTTCAAACAGTGTGGTACATCGCATATTAACTGAAAATTTGGACATGAGGAAAACTGTGTGCACGATGGGTGCCGCGTTTGCTCACACTTATATAAAAACAGTGTAGTGAAGATGTTTCAATTGAGTGTTGAACGCAGTTTCACAGCATAATTTTGCGTAATGTGACATGGATCCATCACTTTACACAAAAAACAAAAGGCCAATCAAAACAATGGACTGAAAAGGCACAACCGGCCCAAAGAAGGCAAAGACCAGCCCATCTGCAGCCAGGTCATGACGTCGGTTCGTATGGATAGGCGTGGATAATGTTCATTGACTATCTTGAAAAAGTAAAAACAATCAACGGCGAGTGTTACACAAACTTATTGTTTAAGCGAAGAAATTAATCAAAATCGAATGCATTTAGAAAGAAAGTGTTGTTTCATCATGACAATGCACATAAATCCGTTAGTGCAATGGCCAAATTTAATGAGAATTCAAGTATGAATTGTTACCTTATGCACCCTATTCGCCATATTTAGTCCCCTCTGATTATTTTTTGTTCCCTAACTTGAAAAAATGACTCAGTGGTCAAAGATTTTCTAACGATGATGAAGTGATGTCGGTAGTTAATGGCTATTTTGAGGAGTAAAATAGCTCTTATTATAACAAGGGTATCGAACTTATTGAACATCGCTGGGAAAAGTGTATAGAGCTGAAAGCAGATTATACTGAAAATAAATATATTTTTCCAAAATTTTTGTGTTTTCTTTGATGGATCGGGTACTTCTGGGACCATCCTCGTATATTACGGAGTCGCTGGTGTAGCCAAGAAAACCCTTAATTTTTTTATCTATAAAATAAAACAGTACATTATGCTGTTGTTGTCGATACCGTAAATTTCCTTTTCTGCTGTCGCAACTTCCTTGGTTTGCCTACAGCTGCTTGTTTTTTTTGTTGCACTCGTAGCCCACGGTTTCTTTGCAGTTTTAAGCTTTTCACTGGAACCTGTTCGTTTTGCGGGTGACTTCATTGCTCTATTACCACCACTGATGTTTTTTTTTTCGCCTCTTGCCTGTGTCATTGTTGAAATTTCTTGTTAAGACCACATTACCAGATTCACCTTTTCAAGGAACTACTTTTTCGGCAACATCTATGGAGACGCTCAAGATGCAGGATTGAATACATATATGACTATAAGAACATACACACCCTTTACAACTAAAAAACAAAGGAGCATCTGAAGATATGATTCAGACAACTATTAATAACGACTGGAAAATGAGGTGTATATTGAAATCAATCATCTGACAGAAAAACTTAGAAACAAAAAACAAATTCTATGAAAAGCAACCCGATCTATGGATGTGTAGTGTTAATAAAAAAACATAGAAAATAAGTCATCAGAAATGGATTATTTTGGAAGATCTGCTACTAGACAGTCAAGGATGGAAAGAGTATGACATGAAGAAATAAGACGATTGGTTGGGAAACAACAGTAATGGAAGACATCTAAAGAAAACAGCTAATACGGTACGGTCAGGTTAATAAAAACGGTTTTTAACACGCGAAGAAGTGGTTGATGCTTTCAGAATGCTGGTTTTAAAGATTTTTGAACCAGGAGTTCCGGGTTTTTGATTTTGCAGGAAATAGAGATAATTTCTACACCTAGCGTTGATTTAGTTCATCAACATGTAGGTATACCAACACACCTAGTAGGAACTGGAGAATAGAGAACTGGATTTCCAAGATGTCGTCAAACCAAGGCCCTAAAATGCCATTTATTGCAAGAAAAAAGTAATGCAGGAGTGATTATGATGAAGTGAAAAGACGAATGAGATGTTTTGCTGTTAAACATAGTGAACACCGATAATATAGTTAAAATTTCAGCTCACAACCTGAAAAATGCCATCAGACACTAAGCTGTAATAGACGCATTCATTGATCTGTCTGATTAATTGAAGAATATCAATTGAATGTTGATAACTGGTTTCACACGGTTAAACGCATATATCATGTACAAAACTCCAAAAAAGAGTTCAAATCACACAGTTCATGTAAAAAATTGCAGGAAAACTTATCGAAGACAATATTCAAATAAAAGAAGATCCGGCATTAGAGAGTGAAAATATGTCTTAAGAATATGAAATTGACAAGAAGACGCGTGGTGCTATAAAAACAAGAGATTGACATAGAGTGCACATAAAAAAATACAATTATACCCTATATAATGCTAAAAGTTGCAGTTATTTTTACTGTATTGATGGTTTATCCATAAAACTTAATACTGTAAACAATTATCAATTTTGGTTGACCCAAAGAAACTAAAAACGTAGAAAAGGATTCTCAAAATCAATAAAACGACTAAATATGCCGACCTCACTAACCTTTCTAGCTCTGATTTGAAAATTAAAATTGCAAATTTAGAGTCGGATTCGTACCTTGACTATCATCAACATGTGTTTTAATTTTATATATCTAAAAATTTAGCATTAGTCAATAAATATCTTTTTAAAAAATCTATTCTAAATAATTAAAGCTTCCTTAATTGCTTAGGACCTTTCCAAAACATTAACACGAAAAATTGTATCAACGTGCTAAACTTTAAAATCAGTCTGGAAGAAATGACGATGGAATGGTTTAAATACAAAATAGAATTTAAATAGGGAATGCAATAAATAAATAGACTTATATATTAAATGAAGAAACAAAATCAGTCTTTTCTAAATGCCTTCAAAATTCACTTAATCTCATAAATGCAAAGTTCCCTTGTATTTTGCCTGACGTTGGCAGTGGTATGAACGAAACGTTAAAGTCGTGCACGTCGATATAATTTTTCCAAATAAACACAAAGACAAAATATCTCTGGCTGTTATTTTTTATAAATTTAATTTATATTTCAATTCTGCTAAAGAAATTCTAATTATTATTCCCCCGCCCTAACTGGGATATCACACGTAACTTTTTTTAAAACCTGCATTTCGTACACTTTTAACACACTTTCTATAAAAAAAGAATAAAAAAATGAGTTAATTATTATATACATAAAAATACCTTACAACTACTTCTTTAAATGCTATCACGGTTTTTATATAAGTCTTAAAATGGGTGGACTACAGCCGTTGAGGCACCATTTTTGGTGAAATACTGCAAAATTGATATTATTTAAACAATTGGTGAGGATATTGCGAAACTAGAATGAACTCACCAACTGGCAAAAATATTATTAGTCTTGGAAAATTGATATCGCTCTAGAATTCTTTAAATATTTTTAAAATTATTTATAATTTTTGAAATAATAAATAAACTTTTTTATGTTTACTCAATTCAATTCGTTATTTTCCGTTCTGACAAAACAATTTGTATAGGAATCGTTAAATACAACAGAAATTACAGTGAAAATGCCGAACCAAAATTTATAATTAATAATTCAAATAAAAAGAAAATGTCATTTAATAAAGTCTGGTAGTGTATTTTTAATTACACACAATTCTCCAGCGCAACAGTTTTTTCTAAATTCTAGTTTTTTCACAATTAAAACGGTTTTTTTATTTGCTTGAAAAACAAAACAAACGTGAGCTACAAAGTTCGGTAAAAAACATGCGCAGTTAGACGATATTTTTATCTTTATTTTCATGGTTTATATAAAATCTAGATCGGATATGTTTCCAAAATAAGGGGGTTTCATATCATCGCGTATTTTCGTTGAAAGAGAATATTATCTATGCCAGACAGGAAAAGTTGATCTTATTTTTTTGTGTTAGTCTTGTGTGTAATTCGAAAATTTTTGACTTTTTAGAGAAGCAACATAGTGAAAAAAAGCTGCCAAATTAACTTTACCACAAGATGTTGTCGGTTGAAGTTAAAAAAATACATTATTACTATTTCAAAAATAATAATCAACAAATGGTGGAAAACAAGTTTTTTACGATTTTTTTCAACTTATTACATTGTAACTTCAAGAGTTTTGTGATATGATCAAACACAACATTTTCCACACACAATTTTTGCATAATTATTTTGTAATCCAGACTTTTCAGACCAATTTTCCTATTTTTTAAATGTCAGTTGAAATATTTTTCAACAATTATTACCTGTTTATCAAAATTCGGTAATTATAAGAGCTGGGTAATCTATAAAATATTTTCAATAATCACCATTTCCTAAAAATTGTACAAACTAGGATTATTTAAACAATTAAAATTTTCAACATCAGTCTGATGAAACGGATGTAGATGTAGTTAACACAGCCTTTGAGTTGATAACCGACAAAACCCAAATATCCTATAACCCTTAATTTCGTATTGAACACCTCTGATAACCATGTTGCTCAACACTACAACTCCTGAGCAGTGTGCCTCACCTATGTTTGTATCCAGGAAACTCCCGCGCGAGATGTTGCCGGCAAAGAAGTAATTTCCTTCCTAGATCGTGGCGTCATGACTGCCATTTTAAAATCTGATATGAAAGTTCAACATTTAAAAATAAAGTTGCCGTTATAGGATATGAGGTTGTGCGATATAGGGTTATGGGATATGGGGTTGTAGGATGTGGGGTTGTGGCATATGAGATTATGGATAAACGGGTTGTGGGATGTGGGGTTATGAAATATGGGGTTATGGGATATGGAGTTATAGGATATAAGGTTATGGGACCTGGTGGATTGGGTTAAATATATAGGGTTATTGAGTTATTATGGGTTAACAGCTCCTACTAACGAATTGTTGGTGTGATAGGATTGTGGGGTTATATGGAGTCAGTGGCAGTGTGGGGGTTAAATGAGTTTCGACGACCAAAACCAAAAATCTTACAAAGAAAAAACTGAAATGAAATTATAAATTAAATAGTTTAACATTTACTTAATTATTTTTGCAGTATATCACCAAAGATAAAGCCTTTCTCCCCTGATTTTAACCTTCCACAAAACATCTAATGTTCTTTCAATAGTGTTTCTTGTTCTAAAGTAATCGTATACAAAGAATTCTAATTATAAACAAATACATTTACAAAAAAATTTGGTTCTTTAGTACAATATATTATAAGAGTTTTGACGGGACCTAAACATGAAAATCAAATGTTATATGTACAATTTTACACTTTTTTCCTTAATTTTAAACATTTACATCATAACAACGTAATATTCTTTTGTTTTGTTTCCTTGGGAATCCAAAAACATATACAATAATAGAATAAGTAAAAATGTCAAACAACAATCTGTCAAAAAAGTATATAAACCAGTATAATATAGTAATAATAATAATTATCATAATAAAAAATGCTTTAACATCATTGGGAAACCGAAAAACCTTATTTCGTAATTATTTGCTGCTTTTATATATGGTAAAAAATGTGAGCCTGCAACACCTGAGGTATTTTTTCGAGATGAGGTACGCGGAAACTCCCGAAATTATTATTTCGGGTTACGGTTCTGTCTATGAAAATCCGGAAACTCAAAAGTTTCATTTAAATAAATCCAACTTAGTGCTGTGATGTATTAAGAAATTCTACTCTTAAACAAAGATTGGTACAAATTCTCATATACAGGGCAATAATAAAAAATGTGTGAATAAGTACTCAGTCAGAAAGTAAACCAACCTATACAACAATTATTAACGTTTTGTGTCTGTTTTGCTTGTCGTAAAGACATATGCTCTATGGCTCAATCGTAGGCTTTAGTAAGTTCCGTCAACTAAACTGCAAACTATAGCGCTGCTCTACGGTTTGGCTATAAAGGCGTTTTGCGAATAGATTACTTGACCTGCAAGACAGACGTAATCTCCAGTATGGATCATTTGAATGTGTTTCACTGTGTCACCCGGGATTATTTGGGCAGCAATCAGATTAGGAACGATAACAGCTGTTAGAAATTTATAACACCTTAGCGAATTTTTTTCAGATCCCTGACGGAATGCTCAGAAAAAAATAACATATTAACACTGGGATAGGTCTAATCTATTTCACAGCGAAGATAAGTCCAACGTAGAAAAAGAGAATTTCGTCAAATAAAGTTGAGATAATTCAAATACTGATAGTAGCACTAAACATTTAATGAAAATCATCAACAACTAAAACAAGAAACTGGTGCTAACGATGATAAGTGTAACAAAATGCTGAATATCTATGTTAGATAACAACGAACCTACGAGGCACATAAGAAAAAAAAAGCTAGAAAAAGAAAGATACCAAGGCGAATAACGCCACATGAAACAGTAATATGTAAATAATCCAAGATCACTAGACGGTTTAACGATGCAACACTAATGTAGTAAAAAATTGGACTACTGGGTGTCATATAGTGTTCCGGTATAATAAAACAAACAGAAATTCTTACAAGCTGGGGAATTGGTCTAGAAACTGATATATAGATAAAACAACCAACAATTGCAGATAATGTTTTCTAAATTTAGTCAAACAGAATGACTTAAAATGACATAACCTTCTATTGCCCTCTGTTAGCAAGGGTCTTTTATACAACTTCATCGTATCACACAATTTTCTCAAAGACAGATGAAAGCAAGCAGAAATGGTACCCGGACGTAGTACCATCAACAGAAACAATATAATTATGCGCAAAAAATCTGCATGAGTGTGTTGAATGAAAATCATCAACCTGATTGTTACTATTGCACCAGATGATCCAAATGTAGGCACAAGGTATACTACATCAGAATGTAGAGCAAATGAGATACCTTGCATCTGGCGAATTACAAAACAGGAGTGCCGATCACTAGAGAGTATCGGCATTTTGGAGTTACAATCGATTCTTGACTGAGAAACTTGCTAAAACAGCTACGACTTTGACAAGAAATTGGCTTAATATTGGAGTCCAAGATAGAGTCAGCTCGTTGCTGCTCTGAACAGTCCCAATATGACATAGGGTCGTCGTTAAGATCAATGACCTCTATATAGTAACGACCGGTCTTAAGAGTTATATTTCTTTTCCAGTAGCCATAGCTGGAACTCATAACAGAGTAAATAACTATTTTCGATCGACATATAATGAGTAAGGATGACAAGTAGGCTTAGACTGCTATTGCTGCTAAGAGAGGAATCAGATAGTCAAAACATGGTAGCACATGTGTTCACCAACTGATGAAAAATCTCTAAAGCCGAATAGCAGAGCAGAATCAGAAGAGGACGACTACTACTTTTTTATGTTTTTAAGGGAAATAATACCGCATTTTGAGCCAAAACTGTTATATTTAAAAGAACCAAATGTTTCAAGGTTCCAATTGGGCCTCGTTGTCAGCTGAAAGTTTGATTTTTCTGGTCGAGAGTTTGATGGATGACAAAGATGCTGAACATGTCTACTATGACTGCCAACGATTTGAAGAGAATGCCATAATTGCAGACAACCTTTAATATGATGGTCGTATGTTCAAGTTGAACTTACTCGAGCTAGTTATACTTGATCGTCAAAGAGGTTAAAATATGAAGATAAAATGCCAGTCTGACCTCGTGAAGTAATGCCTGAGGGCGGTTCCAAGGGTTGCTGTTAACAGGAGAAACACTGTGGTGGTGGTTTTGGAGGATATTGCAATTGATAGAGAGTCCCGAATTGTAGTATATGTACTGCATATATTTCGCATCCAAAATGTTTTTATACAAATTCAATATAACATTGAAAAAGGAAGTACTTCATTCGGTAAGAGCCTTTATTATGTTTAAAAATTCAAGTCCATTTTAGGTTATAAGAATGGCAAGATCTGGTCCTACTTGCACCAGAAAATGACCAGATCTATGTTTGGTGGTTAAAGTCACTAGCAAAAAAAACAACAGTAGCTTGATTAAGAAGTAAAAGTACGTATACAACCTGCGAGATTTAATCTGGATAGTCTAGATAAACTGTTTTATAAGATTATGTAAAAGACTACTTCTGGTAAGATCTTCAACGACAACAAGGCAGAAGGTGAAAATGACATAGTAATAGAAAGCAATACAAAGTATGCCACAATATTAATTTGAACAATATACAGAAGCAATACCAAGAAAATTCAAGCCAGATAGAAAAAATGGTAACATGTGAGAGAGATGTTTGTCCTCTAATAGACAGCATTTGTCATTTGTGTTGATGACATTCATAATCTAAAGGTTATGACCAAATGTTATAAGAACTATTTGGATTATATATTCTAGCAAAATTAGTTTAAGCTCCTTATCCACGGAGATAATGACTTGCTGATTAAATAGAAAAACAGATCAGAATTACTAAATAACATAGCGGACTTACCCATCTTTGATACTAGTATTATATGATTAATTGACATTGCACACTGTATCATGAAAATTTGTACATAAAATTTAAAAAAGGTATTAAAAAAACTAAGTGCTATTTTTAGTGATTTCCGATAAATCATCTCAAAAAACTCATTACTCAGGCAGAGCACACCCTGTATAAAAAAGTTAAACTCTAATCAATATTGTATATATAGAATATATATCTATAAAAAACGGTAGATCATATTATAAAGAGTGGGTTTTTTCTTTTAAAATACCTTCACCACAATCTGTTTTACGTTTAAATATAAATAAATTGTTCTATTTCATTTAAATTTGAAGACACTGTATGTGTTGTTTGTAGGTATTTGAATATTGCAACCACCAGATGTCCCAAATACGTCATACCGTAAAACTTCAACTTGTTTTAAGACAAACGTATCTGCACACCCTGTATGTATCAAATTATAACTGAGTGTATATAAAAATAATCTATTTCTATTGTTGAAAAGGACAACTTTCAAAATGTATCTTATTTAAACTATTTACTATGGAACACAGCTAGATATTTGTATTGTGAACTATGGATGAGTTAATTTTTGAATTTTTCTTTTAAAGTCCAAATCGTTTTGCATTGAAAATGAGTTCCAAACGGCCGCTTATTTGAAATATACAAAACAGAGTAAGAAAATTGCGTCGATTGACATGCGATAACTCCATCTAGGTGTCAATTACTTAACTAGTATTTTTTGCGTCTGTTTTGCATTTTCCGTTTTTCTTTTATTTTTGGTTTTGATTATAATAATAATCCCACCAAGTTCATTTGAGAAGAGGCACATATGAATTGTTTTTAAAAGTAGTCCTTTTCATTTTTCATTTATGAGGTTTGTATTGTATAAAAATTATAATATTGAACAACAATTGTAAAAGACCATGGTTTTCATGCTGTACAGCTCTGTATTTGTTTTTTAGTCGTTCTGTTTTCTCTCCATTTTTATAGAGATAAAAAGTTCTAGAACCCGTCAAACAGTTCTACCTTTTTCTGTCTTGCAAAAAATGTACAGTTAAAGAGATCACAATATAATAGTAAAATCTAGCTACAACAAGTAATATTTTTATACTTAGATTTAGAGTACTTTTTCATCTTTTTTTTTGCTTAAAGGTATTGCCACTTTGAAATTGTGTATGTTACACTCTTGATTACCCTTGAACTTTTGCGTCAACCTTTGAAGGAATTCATTGACAGAATTTAAATTATTTTCCCCTGTCAGCCACGGTCAAATAGTGAACTAAAGGTTACTATTTGAAAATGGAATGATCCTGTTTTTTGACATGGAGCGTATTCTTTTTCTTAAGATGTGATCTTCTTATGGAAGAATTTTTTTCGGGGTCTTGTTTTATCCTCAGGTTTGCCTTTCATTATTAGCGTTAAGAACACTCTCCGTCTATATATGTGACTCACCTCTCGGCTTCTAAGGTTCCCAAGATTTTCTCTGACCATATTGATTCTTATTAGATTAGTTGCTCATTAGGCATTTTCCATGATATTTTGAATATACTATGTTTTGCCCATATTTTCAAAATCTTCGTATACTGTCCTTTAAACCGAGCAGAGCCATAGTTGATTAATTCTTATTTTCTTTTTAGTTTATTAAATTGATGTTTTCACATATATATACTCGGTGCATATGAATAACCCAACTTAATTTTCAGAAAAAATGTTTCTTACTAAGAAAGATCGCTTGTCTTTTACATTACATTAGACAGTGTCACTAACAAAGATGACGATATATTCAGTTTAAAAAGGAAGGTTTGCAGATGCTAGACCCTACCGCTTACAGTTGGTACTTTGGTACTTTATTTGAATCCTACTGACTACGCCAACTTCACAATGGAGATATTGCAGCAGAAAGGTGATTTTATAAATGAAGAAAGGACATTTTACTTTGGTGGCAAGTCCAGTACACACAGGGATCTCTACCTGAACTCTTAGGTTCATTAGAGTCTTTTCAATGTATTTTGCTACGTGCAGTATTAGCGTAACAGAGGCATTTTGTCTCTGTTCCACAAGCTATGGGATATTTGGCAACAAAAGCCATTTTCCTCATTGGGCATACCTTTTTGCAAGAATCGTTTACCGACGTTGTTCCAGTTTCTAGTGGTTACCTGATGTCAATATTTACGATTGCTTCATTTGCGACTTCATAAAGGAATTTGTACAAGTTTCCACTATTTACTGCCATGGCCAAGTGAAAAATTAAGATTGAAAAACTGCATTCAATACTTATGAGATAGATATAGAGACTTCATTTAAAGTGAGTTTCGTTATTGGGATAAAACCACTGGATTCTTGTATGTAAAGATGTCGAGAGAATAAGAAGGAAACAGATGATAATTCACATAGGAGTGCAAAACTATACTGTTTTATATCTAAGAGTTTTGTTTATTGTTCCAGATATCCTGCAGAATTAACATCTCTTTAGTTTAGTATACCTAATTTTCATCATCTTCAACGATATGATTATCCTATATCTCCTTGCTCATAAACCATTAAACAAGTATATCACTTTCAGCAGTTCATCTTCTGCATTCTAGACAAGTGTCTTTGAGTATGGTAGTGAGTTATGTTGTTTTTGTCAACTCCTATCCCATTTTTATATTCCATATCTCCCATTTTTGTATTCGTTGTTCTTTGGTTTTGTTTAAAAAATTATACCAACAATTTATTACATATGATGAAAACATGTTTTACATCATACGGCTTCAAATACAATTCCACTGCAAAGCCTGGGATTTCTATCTCAGCTTTTTTCATCACTTTTTAGGGCTTTCACTCCCGATGTTTCTCCGTCCTTGACTTTTCCGTTCGTCAAGTTAACGTAAGAGTTCATATTCACAATCTTTATACATTTTCGTAATAATCATGCCGTGTAAGCATACCTTAAGTCTCGACCTCCCGAAGAAATTTCAAATAGACCATATAATTTCCCTTTTCAAAAAAGTGCTTTTTCTAAATTACCGAACGACTCATATGTTCAATGCGGAGCACCATGTGAAAATCACTCAGCAGAAAATCTTCTTCTTTGAAAAAGATTTACTAATAAATAATCAAGAAAAAATTAATAAAACAAAAACAACTATGTAGATACAATATAACATCCGAAAGTGTTTTTGCATGTTATCATTTAAGTAACTAATTTTTTTTGTGACTGCTCACTGAACAGCGGCGGTCTGAAAGCTGGCTATTGGTCACCCGATGCAAGGTCCAAGTTGCCAGCTGGCTGATAGTCACTGGGCCGGCAGCGGGTTAGGCGGCTTGAACTCGGGTGTTGGAGTGGCGAACTGCGTGACGCTGGTGGGGGGGTTGAAACTCGGAGCGTAGCATTGGGGGAAGTACAGTTCGGGTTTGACCACCGTCGTGGGTGTCAGACCTCGAGGAAGCATACCGTTGCCAGGTAGCTTTCCTTCAGAACCTGCAACAAATATGAAGTTGGTACAATGAAAAAGATATACAGATAAAGTAATTTATCAAGTGCGAGTTGGAATCTCATACTAAGGCTTCCGTCAAAAGTTGGAAATCTAAAGGGGAGAATGGGTCAAATTGGTCACTTATGAGTGAAATTGCCTTTGACCTGTCAGATATAACAAGGGTCCCAGGTGGAAGTACGAAATAATGATAGAATATAGCTGAATATGGTGATGATTCCAATAAGTCATTGTAATGAAGAGATGGAACATCTATACACCACGGAATCAAAGGGACACTATAGCGATTTCAAACAATTAATCAGTGACTTTATTGTTAAAATGTGAAAAAGCATCAGGAGTATCAACGAATCACTTAAAGTTTGGTGAACGCCCAAGAGCAGAAAATTTACATATCAACTCCTTCTTAAGGAAAAACTCCAATTGGAATCTGACCTAGGAAGCTTTCCAATGGGTCAGTCAAGAGTGAAATTGGCTTTGCCTCTGTCAAACAAAACAAAGGCCTTAGGTAAGCAATAATGATAGAATTTTGCTAAATATGGTAATGATAAAGAGATAGAGAGTTGAATACGTTAGATCAGAGAAGATCAGTTACATATTCATACCTGTTGAATCCCTTCTGGTCTTCGCAGCATGCGGATTCATGTGGTTATCTATATGCTTCTTCACCTCAGGCTCTGTGGCGAACCTCCTCCTGCAATTCGGCATGGGACAGCAAAACGGCCTATCACCTTGATGCGTTCTCGTGTGCTGATCCAGAATGGCCTTCTGTCTGAAATCCTTCCCGCACTGAGCGCACTTGTACGGTTTCTCGCCGGTGTGGATCCTCAGATGCTGATTCAAGATCGTTCTCTGCCTGAAATTCCTTCCGCAATACACGCAGCCATACGGTTTCTCGTTCGTGTGTATTCTCAGGTGCTGAGTTAAGTGGGACTGCTGCCTGAACCTTTTCCCGCACTCTGGACACGGGTACGGCCTCGATTCGATATGTATGCAGCCGTGTTGGAGCAACGTCGATTTCTGTTTGAATTCCTTCTGACAGATGGGGCAACGAACGTACAAGGGCATACCGGCTGACCTGCCGTGTTGGATGACGTCCGGTAAACCTTTTCCGTGTTGCTGTTGCTGTTTGAGGTATTGCAGGGCTGGGAAATTCGGAGTGCTGCCGAAGACTGAGTGGTTGATGCCTTTGGCGTCTTTGAAGTAAGCAGGGTACTGGAGGTTTCCGGCGAGACCGTTGGGAGAGAAACAGCTTGTCCTATCCGAATTGTCGCCGTCTCCGTAGGTGCTCTGGACTTCTTCTTTGCCTTCGTCTGGCGGGAAGGGGACATCTTGCGGCCACAGCGTGGGGTTGATTCCGTTTTTGAATACCAGGTGAGGACTTACGTCTGTAAAAAAGAGGTTATGTTGTTGAAATTATTGGCGAGTATTTTAAATAAATTATATGTTATCCCTGGTGGAAATAATTTACTGGAAAATTTTTTTCAAAACCCTGCATAAGGGTTTTCGTGGCCAAGTCTAAAAAAGTGTCAATAAGTCAATAAGTCGAATTATTTCAATAAGTCCGAAATTTCATAGAATATTTGATTTTTTTCAGAGTTGCCCGGAGTTGTGAAACATTGCCTTTTTCAGACTTTGTCTTTTGTAGAGTTATTAAGAGTTTCTAAGACTTTTTCAGAAGAATATTTCCATCAGGGGTTGTGTGTACAATAATCTACAGGTACTCTTTGTACAATTTTGACTGCGAAAGTGTTTTGTTAGTTAAAGTTATATTTGACTGATAGATTGAAAATATGAAATCATGATAAAATACACAAACAATTGTGCCATAACGTGTCTGGAACTCATAAAAATAATGTGTTTAACGCATATTTGCGGGTTAACGTATTCGTGAAACTCGGCTGATATAAAAGTTTAACTTGAGTTTTAATTATAAATGAAATTGCATAATCATAATGCAATTATTTTGCAGACTTTTTTCTTGAGTTGATTTATTCCACAAGGTTTGAATTTGGGGCATTTGTCCACGTACGTTGCAACTTAACAGAAACTAATGGATAACTGGTAGCCTCATCAAAAATTAAAATTGATGACCATAATTTTTGAAGTATTACGTTTGGTTTGATTGTGTGTCTAGATTCTTTTCCTCTGTTTCCAACTAGTCACATTTTATATCCAGCCTTATTAAATTAGTTTCTGTTAATTGAGAATCGGGAAGTTCAGCAGCATGATCAGGAAGTCCAAGATCTTTTACCAACTCATCGTTCTCTTTTAAAGTTCGGGGTTTATTCATGATCTTCAATATTTCACCAGTACTTGGAAGATCGTTGAGGTTTAACGTTTGTGATAAAGACATATCGGTGCCGTCAATCTTAGCAGTTAATTGGAATTGGTATGAGGTCCATTTGGAATTGGTCTTGTTATAGATGTGACTTGGCACGAACTTTTGAATACTGTTATATTTGTTTCAACTATAACGAAATATTCGTACTAGAGATAATGATTTTGATTTAGCTTAAGTCCAAAGGCTTAACTCTTTATACACCAAACTGGCATACTTTTACTTCACTATTCATTCATTTTGTTGAGACCTATGGTCTTGTCCAAGTCTGACTTACTGAACTTTGTAGATCAATTTACTGCTACCCCTTTTCGTTTTATTTTAGTGCGTTGCAAGTTATTAAAGTGTATATCTAATATGTATGTGGATTGAATGAATTACACTGTATGTTTTGAATTAAGGGTCAGACCTTTTGCTGTTTTGCTGGTACATAAGTGTTTCTGTCCTTCAACAGAGAAGTATTTGATATTTAAAAGTATAGTATGGCAATTACGAAGAAATGCTCGGCTATCACTACAGAAATTCTTCCTCACCGATATTCTGAGAGAAAGAAAAAGAGGTCTACAGTATGAAAGAGTTGAAACGTCTCTAAACACGGATACAAAACATTATTTATACACAGGAATACTGGTTGATCATATTGTGGACACCTCTTTCTTTCAGAATATATGTGAAGAAGACTTTCTTTCCGGTAATCTGGGCAATTTTCAGAAATTGCCTTACTACACTCTTTTACGATTTTAAATTTCAAATACTTGTCTATTGCAGGAAAAATCTGAGCAGCGAAATACCCATGTATAGGCAAAATATTTATTAAACTGTTTCTAAAAATCATTTAAATAATCTGAAATGGAAAAAGCCTTAAAATGCATTGCGTACCACATTTTTTTGTAGTAATTTTTTTTTGTCAATATGTACAAGACATTAGTTTTGCATGCAAAAAAAATGTGACTGATATACATTAAAATGCAAAAATCAGATAATATATAGGATGTTGCTAAACTAATGATGAAAATCATGAGGAGCCTTTCTCATAAGAAACTTTTCTACCCACGATAGGATAGCTATACAATTTTTTATTAACTAATTCTTTTAGGATCAATTAAACTCGTAAAACCTCGGTAACAATGAAATTTTTTATTATGTGTTTGATTTCTGAGAGATTGCAGATATGACGTAGCAGACACATGCAAGAGAAAATTCAACCCTTTCCTATTTTGAAGTCGGTGAAAAATGAAATATATGATCTATAGTACCTTCATGAGGGCTGCAAATAGTAATAATAATTTACTTTAATCTATTCATTTTAAATCAAATTTTAGTAAATTGCTGTCAAATTTGAAAAAAATTATATATTTAGAGCCGATTTTGAATTATAGCAAATCTTTAATTTTAAACATAAAAATTTAACACCCTGTATCTTTACAACCAAGCTCTTTATGGTCAAACATGCCTTACATGGTGCTATATTATCTTGAATTCAAGAAAAAATCAAATATACTGTTCAGTTCTTCCGAGGATTGAAGTTTATTAAGGACTTTTTTCTAGAAGCTCCTGATAAATTTCAGAATTTGTCTGGTGAATTTAGCAGCACCCTGTACTTTAATATTCTATGGTGCATTGAATTTTGTTACAGTGATATTTTTTTCTAATTTTTGCAAAGCAATGAGTCATTCGATTTTTGATCACAGTACTTAAATCAGTTTTTTATAAAATATAACAAATAATAGTTACTTTTTCAACAAAAAATTGCTGATATTATATTTGATACTCATATTTTTAGACTAGAGTTTAGATTCCTAGAGCATGAGCAAAGACTAACCGTTCAATACAAAGAGCTTTAATTAACTGTAATCTAAGTACTATTCTCAAAAAGTGCAAAATTCAAAATCACAGTATAGGAATCAAAATGTTAGATTTATTCAAGTCCTGATTTATATACTGTGATAAACTACATCAAGAGTGTAGGGAAATAGCGCAGCAGACCAACTCTAACCGCCCGTCTTAGTGCACAACTTCTTGACATTCCTTTTATAACATTTTTTTTCAGTTTCTAAAACAAAATGACAATCTATGTTTTGGGTAAAGTTCAATAACAAATACAACTTCCGGATGCAGTGATCAAAGTGTGCATTACTGGCCCTGTTTCAAAAATAATTATAATTAATGAAACTTTCTGTATTAATTGGTTAATTTCTAAAATATTTCAAATGGAATTTCAGAAACTGTGATTTAACAGAAAGGGGAGAAAACGGTACTCCAAGACCAAATAATTTTTAATAGTATGCTGAGTTAGAAGAACTTATAGAATTCTATAGAAATACATTAAGATTTGATATTATCAGTTCTATAGAACAAACTGCTAGTAAATTAAACTTTAGTGAAGCTCAAGAATATATTGTCAGAGCTAAAATTGAACTTGAAAAATCTATACACATCAAAAATAATGTTTTTAAAAATGAACTAATTGCAATTAAAGCCTAAAAAAATTTTACATGCAGATAAAGGCAATGCCACAGTACTTTTAGATAAAATGAATATGATGTCAAAATTCAGAACATAATCACACAAGGACAGTACACTAAATTAAACAAAGATCCAACAAGTTCTATTGAAAACAAAATATACCGCTTACTGTACAATTACAGAATGAATTTACTGAACAAGAACGCAGAACCCTTACTCCACACTGTTCCAAGCCTCCACATTTCTATGGTTTACCTAAAGTAATAAATAAAGCCAACATCCCTTTAAGACCAATTGTCAGTTCCATAAATTATCCTCTCTCAACATTTCTCCACTTACAGGTAATTCCAATTCTCATCTTAAAAACACTACACATTTCTTAGACAAATTATCCCATATACAAAACAAAAATACTTTTAGACTAGCAAGTTTTGACATTGTATACCTATACAATAATGTCCTGTGGCCAAAACACTTTCTATTGTAAGAGATCGCAAGAAAACGATTAGAACTTGACTTGTTACTAAACGAACGTACACAATTATCCATTGACATATTAACGAATTTACTAACATTTTGTAACATAACAACATATTTTCAAATCAACGATGACTTCTACCAACATGATTTTGGCATGGCCATGGGTTCTTGCCTGTCCCTTAAGCAACATTTTTATGGAAAAATTTGAAGAACAAATAATTTTTGTAAAAGAAAATAAACCTTTAGTTTGGTGGCGTTATGTCGACGATATATTCACTGTTTGGGAACACTCTCTTGAAGAATTACCTGAAGTATTAACCGACATCAATAACAAAAACCAACTTTACAATTAACTCTAGAAATTGAGCGAAATAACACAGTACATTTCTTAGATATCTTAATAACAAAAACACAATCGTCATTTGATACACAAGTCTACAGAAAGCCGACTCACACTTACAGATATCTCAATTTTAATTATAATCACCCAAATACCGTAAAAAAGGCATCATTAAATCTTTCTATGATAGAGCAAAAACTGTTATGATCTGGATAAATTTAATAAAGAAAAAATATTTATAAAAAGTATTATCCTAAAAAGTTCATCAATAAAATTGAACACAAAACAATCATTAACATTCAACACCAAGCTACTCCAAACAATACTAATACTCTTGATAACCACAGTACTACAACAACCATACGATACATACAGCGTCTTTCAGAAACACTGAAAAGAGTGAGAACCGGATTTAATTTTAAAACACAAGAAATATACTGAAATCAATTTTATCAAACCTAAACCAAATAACGTACAACAAAACTCAAAAAAACACATTTAAAGATTCCTTGTGAATGTAACAAATTTTATATTGGAGATACCTCTAGACCTATAAATGTTCGAATAAATGAACACAAAAATTATATAAAGAAACGTCAATTGGAAAAGTCAAGAATTTGTGAACATGCCTGGAACCTTGGTCATAACATATAACTTGAAAATTTAACCATATTACACAAAGAATTAGAAGTGGAAAGTATCGTTACTTTTCAGTACTCTTAAGTATTCGTTACTTTTCAGTTAAGTTCTCGTTACTAAATATTCGTTACTCGAGTACTCGTTCTGTATAAGCTTCGGGCACAGAGGTTTGGTTATACTGTGCTTCGAGTAAAACAGTGTAAATATTGTCATTTGTCCGCCAAACAGTCTTATGGCGGCACATCACTTGGCGTTAGCGTATTTTTGTTTTGTATTGCTATATTCGTCCAAATATTTGATGTATTCGCAAATATTCTTAACGTGCCATCCACACATATCGCAAAACACTCAAACATGCCAAATATGTTTGAATACCAGTGAACACTACAGTCATGGATGCGTTGACGGCAATAGCAGCCTTATTTTTATCATGCTTCTTGTTATCATTACATGATATATCTAGATACTACTACGAAGTTATTAAAAAACCATGGCGAAGATTTCCTCTTTTTCAGCAATGTGCACGGTTGTTCTATATAATTTTTACTATCTATCCATGCATCGTTTATTTTATTTTTATTTTTATGTCTGCTATGTCTGGGGTCCTAAATGCAAGGATAGATTTGGTACAACTCCAGGAACTTCCTAAAGTTTTGGTTCGACCAGTCTATTTTGCCACAAACACCACTTGTCATGAAAAACAGCACTAGTTGATCACGATAGAAGCGCGGCGTGCAACTATGTGAACCAAGTGTGGACAGTTAAAGGAAATATTTGGCTTATTTGACTCCTTTGATGTGCACTGAAAACCGACAAGTAAGGCGTATTTGCTCTTAGTGGTATTCGACTTATTTGTTCAAATAAGGCAAAAATAGGGAATAGCCTCTCCACACATCGCCGTTTTTGGACAAATATAGCAAATATACGAATACGCTACACCAAGTGAAGTGCCGCCATTATAGACGAATATACGGCTGTGACTGTGATTTTATAGTACAACTGTAAACCAGCACTTTATTGTTATTATTTCTATATTATAACACATAAATAATTACGAATTTGGTTATTAATATAAATATAAAACTTTTTTTTGAACCTATTTATTTTAAATAAGAAATCTCTAATTACTTCAAAGAAGTTTCCTCAAAATATTGATCGATGGCACTACTCATTTGCTCGCCGTCATACCGTATGACCGGTTCGGCGGCAACGGAATGACCCGAATGCTGGCTAAAAATTAACTCAGCCCATGTCGACTATGTTTACCATTCATCAGTATTCGATACTTACTGAAACAGTCGAGTACTCGAATAACTATACCGCTGGTGAATTTTGTCTTCGTTACTTCGGATCTGGGCAAGTAACTAGCACTCGAGTAACGAATAGTTACTTTTCTTACACCTCTACAAAGAATAACACAATACAAAACGAAAGCTGAAAGAGTCTGCTTTAATTTTATTAAAAGACAGGATTCTATATACTTCTATAGAGTTCAGCCGTTCCTGGTTACCAATAATCAAGGATGAAATTAATA
This sequence comes from Octodonta nipae, assembly GCA_034190945.1. Lineage (NCBI taxonomy): Eukaryota > Metazoa > Arthropoda > Insecta > Coleoptera > Chrysomelidae > Octodonta > Octodonta nipae. Next base: position 10,559,181 of record CM067221.1, read on the forward strand.
ATGATCATGTCCTTTTGAACAACCCTATATTGGGATAGTTCATTAGGTTTTTCCTAGGTTTTCCGTTATGATTAAAGTCATCTCTAGAACATCAGAATTTCTTTGGTCTCATTTTTGGTCTTATAACAAAGTCGTACCTATGAACGCCACATGAAATTTTAAAGATAACTGTTTCAAATTCTTCCAAATTGAAAGAAGCTTTGTTATTTCACATGATCTTTAGAATTTTTAGTGCTACCCTGTATATATCAAATTTGCAGTAAATGCGCTTAGTTATATGAGTTTGATTGTCAAACATTAATGCCAAGTTGTGATTTACTAAAGGACCTGACACCTTTCTTATGGAAAAATGGAGCTCCGTTAAATTATTTGAAATTTTGGTATGTTGTAGGGGTTAATGTTCTGACAAAAAGAGTCCATGGGCTCAAATAGATTCTATGACTAGTTTTCGAGATACAGAGTATTAAATACTTAGAGCATTTACTTTCTAGAGATAGCCTGCAGTGCACAAATGTCGAGGTAAGACTAAGAAGAGAGAGGGCAATAGTGAGGGCAAGAGGCTATTTCACTCGGTTGGGAGTTGCTTCCAATGAAATACGTTCAGCATGTTGTTAATTGGCTGCTTCCACCCACTAAGTGAAATAGCCTCTTACTGTCTCTATTGCCCTCTCTTTCTAGCGTTGCCATGATTTTATGCTTGACAGGCTATATCTAGATGGTAAATACTCTAAGATTAAATATGGAAAATGCCGCATTTTTGATATCAGATTTCCAATGATAGACGTGCTTTATTTCCGGTTATTGGAGAAATTGTGATTTGTACATTATTTGACATAAATATTTCACAAAACAATTGCCATACGTTTTGGTGGATTACAGAGTATTTAAGAAATACGTAACATGTGATTTTGGAAAAAATCTTTTTTTTATTACAACGTCGAAAACATAAGAAGATGTTATTGCACAATTAATATCTCGTTAAAGTAATAACTTCTTTGGTGTGCTTCATATAATATACAGTGTGAGCCATAAATATAGCTAAAGAAGGCATATATTATTTTTTCCTATTAATGTCACAATTTTAATAAGACATTTAACAGATATATTATCTGTCTCTTTATACTCAACGGTATGTTAAACTGATTACAAGAACTATAGGCATATTGAAAAAATGTATTTTTTTACACTACCCCGTAGTTTTAAATTCTCTACGTCAACTTTGTATTTTATTACATTTTTACGTTAACAAATGTTCAGTGTTTTACTGAGCAGAATATTATTAAAATTGTATGACTAGTTTTCGAGATATAGAGTGTTAAACTTCGGAAATGTCACCTTCATGGGATCAGATTTCTCATAATAGTTGTGTTTTATTTCCCTTTATTGCAGAAAACGTGGTTTGCGCATTGTTTGACATAAATATTGCACAAAAATTACTATTAATTATTTTATATTACAGGGTGTTTTCTATATACGTAACATGTTTTTTTTAGAAAACCCATTTCTATTATAACGTTGAATACATAAGAAGATCTAATTGCTCAGATAATATAATGTTACAGAAATACATTTTTGGACGTGTTCATACATTATACAGTGTGAGTTGTAAAATAGCTAAAGTGAGCATCTATTATTTTTTCCATTAATTAGTATAAACCATGCGTCCTAGAATTTTTTTATTAAATTATACAAATTTACGACTCATCATACTAAATACTACAAGTTTGCAAAAATTGTACAAATTAACGTATTGTAGTTTATACAGGGTTACTCATTAATGGTAAAAAATGGTATATGCCCACTATAGCTATATTTACGACTTACACTGTATAATATATGAATACGTTCAAGAACTCATTTCTTATTAATTGTGCGATTGCATCTTATATATTCATCGTTGTAATAAAAAAAATAGTTTTCTGAAAAAAAAACACGTTAACTATATTGGAAACACACTGGAATAAAATATAATTAATGGTAACTGTTTTATCCCATATTTTTGTCAAATAATGTGAAAATTACCTTTCCTGCAATATACGGAAATAATACACATCTGTTATGAGAAATCTGATAATAAAAAGGAGACATTTCCGATGTTTAACACCCTATCTCTCCAAAAGTAGTATACAATTTTAACAATATTCAGTTAAGCACTGAACATTTGTTAACGTAACAATGTTATAAACATACAAAGTTGACGGAGAGAATTTAAAACTACAGGGTAGTATGAAAAACTACTTTTGTTCAATATGTATAGTTTTTGCAATGAGTTTAACATCCTGTTGAGTATCAAGAGGCGGATCATGTATCTGTTTATTGTCTTATTAAAATTGCAGTACGAATAGTTTGTACAGAGTGATTTATTAATACGAAAAAACAATATATGTCGTCTCTAGCTATATTAATGGCTCACACTGTATATTATATGAAGCACACCAAATATATTACTTTTACGAGATATTAATTGTGCAATAACATCTTCTTTTGTTTTCGACCTTGTAATAAAAAAAAGATTTTTTCCAAAATACCATGTTCCGTATTTCTTAAATACCCTGTAATCCACCAAAACTTATGGCAATTATTAGGTGAAATATTTATGTCCAATAATGTACAAATCATAATTTCTCCAATAAAAAAAGCACGTCTATCATTGGAAATCTGATATCAAAAATGCGGCATTTTCGATATTTAACACTCTGTATCTCATAGATTCTATTTGAGGCCATGGACTCTTTTTGTCAGAACAGTAACCCATACAGCATACCAAAATTTCAAACAATTTGATGAAGATCCATTTTTCCATAAGAAAGGTGCCTGGTCCTTTGTCATTTCGAATACTTTATTTTTTTAATTTATTGTTCATTTGCGTTAATACCATTGAAAACGGGGTCTCATGTAGACCTGGAAATGTTTGGACTTTTTGAAATATACAGACCTTAAAGTTTATGTGGTGTTATTCCCAAAGATAAATAATAACCAGAGATGCCACAACTATCGTTCAGATAACAATTAAAATTGACTATTCAGTCTGTAATTTTTGAATTCGAACTTAAGAATATGTGAAGGTGACAATTTCTAAAGAATACCATTTGAAATATATTAGAATTTAATTTCGAAATCGCCGGAAGTTATTCCTTTAGGATGTTTTAAATCAACTTTAGATAGTTCTTATCAATAATCAGAATCAGAAAAAGTAGACTTTCTCAATCAAATGAAATAACTCGGATACAAAATAAAAAAATTGGAAAGTCTATTATTTTTTTGACGTGGCTGCGAGAGTGGCCGCCGCCACTGTAAGGAACGGGGCTGCTCGCCTTGATGTGTGCGGACGTGCTGATTGAGGATGGCCTTCTGCCTGAAGTGTTTCCCGCACTCGGGACACTCGTATGGCTTCTCACCCGAATGGATTCTCAGGTGCTGATTCAGTATCGCCCTCTGTCGGAACGTCCTCTCACAGTAGACGCATGCGTACGGTTTTTCGTTAGCGTGAATCCGCAGGTGCTGGGTCAGGTGAGATTGCTGGCGGAACCGTTTACCGCACTCCGGGCAGCCGTACGGCCTGCTGTCGGTGTGAATCCTTTCGTGTTGCAGCAGCGTGGACTTCTGTTTGAAGTCCTTGCCGCATGTGAGACACTTGAACAGCCTCAGTTCGCCGCTTAAACCGTTGTTGGACTTCTTCAGGGCCGCTTGCTGTTGTTGGATTACGTCCGGCAAAGAAGCTACTTAAATAAAAAATAATAAAATTATTACATTTTGTAACAATTATTGGGGTGGGCCATGAAGGATACGGTAGGTACTACTGAGATTGTATTAGAGTATTATCAAATTATTTTTTCTTATTTTAATTGTGAGCTGAATTTTTGCCATCAGTAGAATAAATACTAAGAATGTATATGGAGATCATCAAACTTTGCAAATAAACTAACGCAATGTTGGAAAACAGAAAAGTTAGGAAGAAAATCAGTTCAAGAAAGATAAAAAATAATGATATCACTTCTAGCGCAAATTCTTATGGAGTTCGAAAACGCCGAAATTGAACCAAATTTTCCTCCCACCACTTCCACATCACTGGAGTGACGTCATAAACCACGCCTTCATTAAAGCGCTCTCATTGGTCAATCGCACGTGGCAATTGATCAATGAGAGCTCAGTCAGCGCGATCGTTTGAATCCTCAAGCATTTGCCCCAACGTTTATAATGAAGTGAATCTTAAAAAGGAACGACTATAGCGACTAGTAAGTGAAAAAAGAAGGAAGAACTGATGAGTACGAGATCTGAAAATAATCGCAGGAGATTGCTAACATTCAAATGGCAAGCTTAATGGAGAATGTCGTAACTGGAAACTAGGAGAGCAGAAGTCGGATCTTTTTTACGAACTGACAAAGAGTGTTCGTATACTCGATGGTTGACGCGCCTGTTGGTACGACCGATGTAGCTTTGTGGGCAATCGCGACATGGAATTTCGTAAACTTCTCGACCTTCGTTAGGTACTTTATCTTTAGGATTTCCGGTTAAGTTGGCTATAGTTTGATGTCGGTGTAGAATCCGTGCTATTTTGTCAGAACTCAATTGGGCAGGGTGATGATGTGATTGGCCATTTGAGTATCGATTGGTATGGGTAGGTTTCCTATAGACGGTATGTGAGAATCTGTCATTGTTGGTTTTTGTTTGAGGATATCAAGAAGCGGGAGAGAAGAATTGGGCTCAATTTCCATTGTAAATTGAATGTTAGAATGTATACCATTGAGGTGTTGTAAAAAGAAGTCTAATGAATCTCTGGCATGACGCCAAATGAAAAAAGTATCAACATATCTAAGCCAACAGGAAGGTTTTAAATTAGACGAGTTTAGGGCCTAGGTTTCGATTTGTTCCATGAAAATGTTAGCAAACACTGGAGAAAGAGATGAACCCATCGCAGCTCTACGGACTTGTTTGAACAATGAAAAATATGTCTAAGTGCTTGGGAAATAAGAAGCACTTAGACATTGAAAAATATGCCACAAGTATCATTCAGAAAACAATGAAAAATATGTGTAGAAAAACAGTTGTCTTCTAAACGTTGTTTGTGGCATGTTCTTGATTATTTTTATGTTTCTTTGGGGAATAACACCACATAGAAATAAAACTACGTATATTGCAGGAATACCAAACGTTTATCAATGCCTTTATATTTATTATATTTATATAAAGCCATTGACAACGAAGTCAGAATAGACTTTGAAACGTTTGGTATTCCTGCAATATACGTAGTTTTATTTCTATGTGGTGTTATTCCCCAAAGAAACCTAAAAATAAAGAAAAACAGTGTTGTACAATTTTGATGGTGTGAGAGAGGTCGTGTGTTTGGTTTTTAGAATATTTAACGTTTTTGAAATGAGGATATTGGTGAAAAGAGATATACCATCGAAGCTAAATAGGATATCATTTCCTGAAATTCTATAAGTGCCTAATATATCTAGAAAGCAAGAAGAATTCTTTAAGTCCGAGGCTGCTTGCTCGGCTAGAGGTTGAAGGATTTTGGCTAAGTACCGGGCTAATTTTTGGGTCGGGGATTGTACCGAACGGACAATGGGCCTAAGAAGTATGTCCGCTTATGAATCTTGGGTAGTCCGTAAATTTTTGGAAATTTTAGAAGACTTTTGACGAGGAATGATGATCTTTTTGACGTCAAGAGGAAGATCTGATCCCTTGATGATTTCCTTGGTCTTTAAGTAAGCAGTAGGATTATTGTTAATTATGTCGTTGTCTGGAATGTGGAGTAGAGAATTCATTTTGAGAACATAGTCCTTAGTGTTGAGAAGAACCATTACCATTGTCGGCAGGAAGAATAGTTATGTCATCGTTGTCACGTAGTTGTTTTAATGCATGTCTTTCGTTACAACTTAGGCTTGATTTTGGTGGCTTTGATGTGCGGAGTACTGTAGTAATGTCTTGAAGAGTATCTTCAGCCTCAATATCTGTTAGTTCAACCATAGCTACCACAACTTGAGAAATGATTCTTTAAAGTGGGATAATTTTTGGCGTCACTGCGAAATTGAAACCTTTGGATAGGACGTCTAAACTGTTAGAGTCTAAGGGGAAGTCAGAAAAGTTGTGACGGTCGTCTGAGGGAGTGAGGTGACAGCGGGTAGTGTTAGTGTATGTTTTTGAGTCCCTCTTTTCTTTTGTGCCAAGTATTCAGCTTGGCACAAAACAGAATTGGATGAAGGTTGAAAGTATGTAATGACGAATAATAGTGATACAAATTTCGGTTGGTTTGATCAAGTTGATATCTGATTGTATGGATGGAATTTCGTAACAGTGTCAAACTTGCTTTGTTAATAATACTGGAAACTGAATGTGAAGAGGTATGATGTTTTAGTTTGAAAATATTTGGAATGATGTTATAGGTTCTGTAAGATTTAAGAAAAGCAAGATCACAAAGAATGAGAGATTTTCGAATGAGTAGTTTGCTCTATGTTTTAGTGAGTTGGAAGCAAGCCTCCCGTAAAGGTGAATGAAATGTTCTGAGAGGCTTCCGCGGTCATTATTATGAACTAGGCTAAGTTCCGACTGAGAATTAATTAATTTATTAAATACTCGCCTACTAGAACCTCAGATTTAAATCCTATGAACATGGCTGGAAGTAAAACTAAAGTATACTTAAACCGATGAACAGGAGCGTATCCAGACACGTGCTTCCCGAGGGGATTTCATGCTTCAGGGGAGCGACCCGGTACTAAATTTACCAAAATATAATTTGAAACCCATATTTCTTGGACTATTCCATTAAACATAGTCGTTATAAGGTTTAAACCCTCTTCTAGGCTCTTGGAGTTTTGAGGAGGTCGATGAATTTGGAAGAACTTACAGCGAGAATTTAAGAAGTTACACTCCATAAATTGTCAAAAATAACCCAGGAATTCACAAGAACATATATGTTACTTATTTAATATTATCATGGCAAAATAAATAATATTGTGGACATTGATTAATTTTAAACCGATTATAGTGTAGAAACCTTAAACTGTTATATTTGACGTATTTGGTATGGAGAATAATGGGACGTTCCCAAATCTTGTGAACGCGCTGTATAAAAAGTAACACAAGATCACATGGTTTCATAATATCCTAAGACAATCTCAATAGTGTTAAAAAAAATAAACAACAACATTTGTTTACCATGACTTCTAATATCTTGCATATTGGAAGCGTACTGATCCAATTGACTGTTCCCTTCGGGCCCCAAACTCGTCAACATCACTCCGGGCTGCTTGAGATACTGCAGAGCCGAAAAACTGCCTGCTCCGAGCATGTGCGGAGGCACAGGAGGCGGAGCCGCCGGTGGTGGTGCTCTCGCGTACTGCTGATAAGCCTGTTGCTGCTGAAGATCAGTCGGAAAGCATTGAGACGCAGGTCTGGGCTCCATGTCCATGCTGGGCTGCTCAGGTTGGATTTCGTCCTCTCTGGGCTCCGCCTGTGTGGCCGGATACGGTGATGGTGCTGGGGATGGCAGACTTTGATCGCGTGGTGGACCAGTGTCCGCTTCGACGCCCAGAGGGACCGTAGGTCCCAAAGCTTGTTGAGGGCTGCCTGCACCTGTTGCCGTTTGTTGTTGGGGCTGTTGGGGAGGCTGTTGAGGGGCTTGTTGTTGTTGTGGTGGCGGGTAGAGGTCTTGAGGCGCTCCCCATTGCGCTTGGGCGCGGTCCATGCCATCTTTGTAGAGGACGTAAGGTGCAGCCGTGTCTGAAAAAAGAACAACATTGTTAGTTAAATTTTTATTTAACTAAAAAGCTAATTGGATTTTATTCCTAAAATAAGTTTTTTTTTAAACGAAAATATTACTGTGGTTAACATTGTTTTTTTAGTTAACATTTTTTAAAATTTTTGATAGTGTAATGGTTTTGTTTAAGCAATAAAGTTTGTTGATTTTAACCGACTACAAAAAAACGAGGAGGTTCTCAATCCGATTGTTATTTTTTAGAGTTTGTTACAGCAGGACTCCGTCAACTATGAATCGGTTTCGATATATTTTTTTCATTTGACTGAATAGACTTTCAAATTGGTTCCCTATTTCTTTCTCATTCTATGGTACGTTTTTATGAAAAAAATTTATCATAAAATATGGCGAATGCGACAGATTAAAAGATAAAATAAGTAGCTTTATTCGAAAAATTTAGGTTTAATTAAAAATAGACTGGAATCAAATCATATGTTAATTAACCGCTGTTACATCAATAATTGTATACGAGGTTTATAAAAAGATTAATTTTCCTTAAAAGTGAAGTACCTATCATTACATTTGGCGATATCCAAACTGGTTATGTTATGAATAAAAGTTAATCAAAGTTTTTAAAGGAAAAAGTGGCAATTTGGCGATTTTTAGATGAGTTCCTATTTTAATTTGAGTAAGGTGAGTTTTGTGTATCCTTATCATTTCGTACCAATACTTATTGTTATCGTTTTACAGGATGTTTGAAGTAATGTTATACAGTGTGGAACAGCCAAATGGAATAAATTCGATAACGAATAATGGAGGGCAGAGAAAAACACGTCGATTTGCATTTTTAAATGCGCATCTTTTCAACAAAAAAAAATATATATAGGGTGTGTCATTGGCCAATACCAACATTCTTATTTTAAATGCAAGCTCCTGTATATTATTTATTTGTTGGATTCTCCAGAAAATTCTAGACATATTCATTATAGTGTCTGTACAGAAATTTTCCAAATGTGCCGCCTACGAGGAGCAATTATCAAAATAGAAAAAAAGTTTAGCCTGGTCTTAAGACAACTGCCAATAATCGAAATTGGAAAGGCTTAGTTTCAAGAAAACCCACATAATGGTCGGAAAGCAGCCTCAGTGTTCAGATTTAGTGTTGACAAAAATCAAATGCATCCCTATAAAATGATGCCGACTCAGCAGCTCATGGAAAACGAATTAGATAGGAGAACGTATTTCTGTGAACAAATGGTGGTAAGGTTATATAACAATGTGATCCAATTAGATGTTTTGTTTTCTGATGTGAGCACATTTACACTTCAGGGTCATGTTAATTGCCAAAATTGCCGCTATTGTTGTAATGAGAATCCTCACTGAATGACAGAGAAACATACGCAATATCCTGAAAAATTTAATGTTTGGGCAGGAATTGTTGGAAATCATATCGTAGGTCCCTTTTTCATTAATGGCAACTTGAATGCAGATAAATATTTAGAATTAATGTCGTGCCAACTTTGACAAACTTATATCCTGATTCAGTAAACCCACAAGTTCCTGCCAATACAATATGGTTCCAGCAAGATGGAGCACCGCCCCATTACGAAATCAATATCCGGCAGTACCTGAACCAAAATTTTTCAAATCGGTAGATTGGGAGGCGCGGATCGATAGAATGGCGAGCACGATTGACGCCATTGGACTACTTTTAGTGGGGCACATATGTCAAAAGTGCTGTATACAAAACTAAACCCGTCAAATTAGATGACCCAAAAAAAAACGAATCACGCTTGCCATTAGATCAGTCACGCCTGAGATATTGAGTAACGTTAGAAGACATTTGTATACCAGATTAGTATGTTGCCAGTTGCATATGCATAATATAAATTGGTTGAAATATAAGTCGTTGTAGAATTATAATTATGCAGGATGGTTCAAAATATGTTGTATTGAGTGGCCATAAGCAGTTGCATATACAGGGGGTTAGAATATAGAGTGAAGTGGAGATAAATTATAGTTACACAAGGTGTAGAAAAATAATTATATCCTGTAACCCATAAGCAGTTGAATACATATGATAGTTGAAAGATCGAACGAAGTAAAATAATTGTTACACAGGGCGAAAAATATATGTCTAAGATAGCGTATAAATAAATTTCTACCTTTTCTAACTTCAAACAATATTTTATTTTTTTAAAAAAGCGATTTATGCTTCAAAACATTTTGAGAAAGTTATTTAAATTTTTGAGTTAAAATGATTTTGGTTAAGCAATAAAGTATGTTGTTTTTTTACGTAATATATATAATATTTATAAATTATTTCATATACCGTTGAAATTTGGCGCGCTTAAACAGATTACGTGGTAACTATTGACCAATGGGAGCTTGGTATGGCTGAGCACGTGGTAATTAACCAATGAGAGCGCTTCAAGGGCTACTGCTTATCTATTACGTCATAACCTGTCTGTTCAATTATTGTTTACTTTTTAGTGTCATACCAACGTTCCGTGCCATACGTCAACGCCCCAACTCTATAGGTATATGCCGACTCCGCGAAACCTAACCTCTAATAACGACATAACCTACCTCTACGCGGGTCCCCATCCATCCACGTCACAGCAGCCCTTATAGCTTACACGACAGCCTGTCAGCAGCATCCTAACCTATACGCGGCCCCCATCCATTTTGAGTTTTCAACACGTCAAAGTTAGTTGGGGCCCCCGCGGTCGGTCACGGTCCGAGAACGCGGCCCCACGTTTTACATTTGCCAAAAGAGCCTTAAATTGAGAATACACCCCTAAAATGCCGTTTACTCCCCAACGTTTAAGCCAAAATGGCTTTAATTACAATAAAGTTCAAGGTCATCTTGGTAAATTTTCTGCAAAATGAATCTTAGTTTTTTACATGTACGTATTTTGCGCTAATGTCATTATATTTATAAAAAATGGTGTTTTCGCTGTGGAATCTTCCGTTAGCACTAGGCTCAGCAGTTTGGTACGAGTAAAAAAATTAACTCGGTTTTTAAGGTTATTCCTGAATCGATTTTTTGTAATTCAAATATTAATTAATATTTAATAATGTCAAAGTTTAAAAATAATTGTGGGAATAATTAATTCAGGCCATGTAAAATTAGTAATTTCGCCTTGTAGAAGAAGCCATATGAAGTCTGGTAAAGTAATAAATTCAATGGGTAAGCATTCATTAAAGCCCAGTCACCCGCAAGACTGAAGACAGAAAACTGGTGAAGGTCAAATGGGCGGTCTCGAAACAAAATTCGACCGCTGCTAAAGAAGTGAACAACATGTTGTATGTGGTGTTGCACAGCGTCCTGCATCATTTCAGGATCGGATTTACCAGAGGCAGCTCGTTAGGGGATTATTTTCCCAAAAAATATTCTTTGGTTCTAGTTACATATCTAATCATAAAAATTATATGTAGTGAATTTAGGTTTCCCTATAGCAGTCACACTAGCATATTCTTCTAGAAATATAACCAGTCAATAATTGTTGTGATATACAGGGTGTCAAGGCATTTATTTGACAATCCATATCTTCTACAATTTTGGAGCTACATGAATAAAATGTAGTGTGATTAACAAGCACCAAAATACCTTAGTTTATGCATAATTTGTGCTTTCGTATTACTTTTTGCTTAACCGAAAATTACAAAAAATTCAAATTTAATTTGAAACACCCTGTATATTTTGATTTTTTTTTTTTGAATTCCCGAAGGAATTCTTAATCAATTGCACTATTAAAAAAGTATGCATACTTAATGTTTTTTTCAAATTTTGAATTCTACTTCTAGGCGGATCATGGCCACTTTATTTAATCTTGCTATGGGATTAAAACAGCTATAAAAAACTCATACAAAGAGTTTTCACCAACAATTTAAATCTTATGTTCTTTTAAATATGTAAAAATCACTCTCTTATGAATAAATCTTTTGTTTCAAACTGAAACAATTTTTGGATAAATACTTTTAATTAAAATTCTTAAGAAATATAATGACACCATTTCATTTGAAATCGGTTTCCACTCAAAGCCGTAGTCAGAAATTTCTTAGGACTGCAAAATTTATTATATTGTTCATGTATTCCCTGATACATTAAAATGTACGAATATCACATTTATTTTTATGGTGGAAATGGTTAATTGGTTAAAATTGAATCTTAGAACTCAATTACACTAGGGCCTTGGCATCCCTGTACAAGCATTATATGACATTTAAGATAGGCAAATGTTCCAAACTCATGTCTCTAATATTTCGAGAGTCTTTCAAATATAATATTTTTTACAATGTCTAAAACAAAAGAGTCCGTCTTTCTGAGATCCGACCCGTTGTATACCGCTAACCCTTCCATTCAAATGTTCGTTAAAATATAAATCGCTCCTACCAACAAAGAACGAACATGCACCACCACCCCCCGAATCAAGAAAAACCTCTTAATCTGTCAATCCGGGCCTGGTGAGTTTTTCCTTTTTGATGACAAAATTTGCCTATTTATTTTTTTAAAACTCGTTAACTGCGGCGAAAGGGGGGTAGAAAAATACAAATTATGCAATTATGCAAAAATGTCTTTTGGTATTTATTAGCAACATCAATTTTCATGTTTCATGTTTCTCTGACCTTCTAGAAGATAATAATAATAATAATAATGTGGACAGGGTGCTGAGGAGCCGGGCCCCTGCCGTCCAAAGAGCTACAGGCCCAAGAACCAGAAGAACCACAAGAACCACAACCAATACAGTCACAACAACAACGTGACCATCCCCAACGGAGTCAAATGAGAACGAGAACTCCACCCGCAGAAAGTGTTGCGCAGGATCAACAGTCAGCGCTCACTCAAGCGGGACTGAAAAGACAGCGCATGAAATGGACTGGCGCCATGAATGAATCTATAATGCGCACGTTTTACAGAATTACGAACCTTGGCAGGACAAGACTGGATATCGCCAAATACTCCATCAAGAGTTCTGTCGTGACTACCCACAGCTTCAAGTTACTGAACAGAGATTCGCAGATCAATATCGTGTCATCTTGAGAAATGGCCTTATTTCGCCTGAACAACTGGATGGAATAAAGAGCGAAGTGGAGCGCGAACTATTTGGTCGAAATACAATCGACCCAGAGTCTGAAACAACTTTGGCACAAAGAGCGGACGAGACTCAAGAACTACAACAAGAACAGCCAGAGAGTATAGTGGAACAGATCCACTGACTAGACCAGCTCTTCCCAAACTAAGATCTTCTAAGAAACTGGGTATCGTCTTGCAGGCTATGAACAAATTTATCTTGCCAAACTATGTTTCAGGTGCTAATACGTTACAGTCGCTACACACAATCATCTACTGTGCTGCAACTTCCATCTGCAGAACAATTGGGGTCGCAGTGAGACCAAAACAAGACCCTCCCTCAATTTAGACAAACACCTCGAATACCACCTTGGCAAAGAAGACTTGAAGGGGAAATCAATTCTCTTCGGAAAGACGTTGGAAGACTGACCGAGTACCAAGGAGGAGTCAGGAACAACAGAATAGGAAGGCTTGTTCAAGACTATCGTGGACAATAACCGAATACACTCCCAGTGAGGATGGAGAAAACATCACATCTCAGCAGTGTCTGGACAGTCTACGTCAAAAGCTCTCCGTCTACACAAGTCGATTGAGAAGGTACAAAACCAGTAACCAACGGAAACTAGACAACACACTCTTCCAACAATCAGAAAAAGGGTTTTATAGAAAACTTAACAACAACAATAATGAATTCCCTAGTTACCCCAGTAAAACAGACTTCGAGGAATTCTGGAAAACACAACTCCAGAGCAAGCTGGATTAATGAGGAGGAGGCTGCATCTCAGAATTATGAGGCCATGCAACACCAACCATTTACAACGGAAGACACATCCAATATAATGAAGCATCTCCATAACTGGAACGCACCAGGATCAGATGGTGTACAAAATTACTGGATAAAGAAACTGTACGCAACCCACGAAACACTAACAGCCTTTATAAATGACGTAAATTCCCACCCACACAAGATGCCTAGTTTTCCTTACACATGGTACTACATACCTCTTACCAAAGGACAACCTATGTGCACAGGACCCAGCAAAGTACCGACCAATCACTTGTCTTCCAACCTTATACAAACTCATAACATCGTGCATTAATCATCGCATTTTCAAACATTGTGAGCTGAACAAAATAATTACTCACAACAAAAGAGATGCGCGAAAAATTCAATGGGTTGCAAAGAACAACTGATAATTGATTCCGTTGTCGGCAATCAAGCCCACGCCAAACGGCGAAATCTGTACATGGCATATGTGGACTACAAAAAGGCCTTTGATTCAGTTCCACATGATTGGCTCATTAAGGTGCTGAAACTCTATAAAGTGAATAATTGTATTATTAACTTTTTAGAACATGCCATGGCCACCTGGCAAACCAAAATCTCACTGAATGAAGCCAACTGTTCGATGCAAACTGACCCCATTCCAATCAGAAGGGGTATATTCCAGGGAGACTTCTCTTAGCCTTGCCATGAACCCTTTCTCAAACAAACTGAACTCGACTAATTTTGGGTTCAGTCTCAAACACAACAACGTACAAGCATTAAGGATAAACCATTTGTTATACATGGACGACTTAAAGTGGATGGCAGCTACAAAACAACAGCTGTATGAAATGCTTAAAATAGTAGAAGGGTTCTCTAGTGACATCCATATGAGATTTGGCCTAGACAAATGCCGAATTAGTAATATAGTTAAAGGCAAAATACAGCAGGGGCACTTCGAAATGGAAGATGGCACCTCAATTGAATCTATGGGGGAAGGTCATACTTATAAATACCTTGGAATAAAGCAGGCTCAACGTATTGATCACATGACTATGAAAAAGTACCTAACAGCAGAGTTTTATAGAAGGGTAAGACGACTGTTGAAAACTAAATTAAACATTAAAAATCTGTTTCAGGCTATAAACACCTATGCGTGTTCAGTGCTCAGTTACTCATTCGGTATAGTTAATTGGTGCAAGACTGAGATTGAACAATTACAACGAAAAGTTCGAGTTTTACTAACAAAAGCTCAAAATCACCACCCAAAGAGCTTTGTCGAACGTACAACTTTGCCACGGTATGAAAGAGGAAGAGGATTGACAGATCTAAGCAAACTATTAGATCAACAAATTTCCATTTTGCGTAGTCATTTCCAGAAATTCGCAGAATTTTCTGATCTACACAGAGTCATGTGCCTGGTTGATGACTCAACACCACTGCGATTGACACAACTGCCGCCACGACTCCAACCACGGGCCTGAAAACCTGGCAAGGGCTCCCACAGAGCTAAACCCTTTTGATATCTAGGATATTTGTGGTTTAGAGAATTTTCCCTTAAAGGCACTCATAGCGTGCCTTAAAGGGAGTGTGATACCATATATTGTATGGTTAAGTCGGGGGATAATACTAGCTTTATTATTCAACAGTTGCCCAGTTACAGAATAATATACAATTTAAGTTATACCTAAAGTTATTGAATAGTGATTGAAGAACTAAGGTAATTGCAGAAAGAAAAGAAATAAAACAAAGAATAAAAGGATACAATAAAATAAGAATATAAATGATAGTATAAAAACAGTAAAAATTAAAAAGTAAAAGTAAGAATAAACACTTGAAACTTATATACAATTATATGTAAAACTCCTACAAATTGTCCACTGCAGCCTTCCGAAGTTGACTGAGAGTACACGCGAAAATATCACTTGTAGAGCATAGTACATTAAAATTAGAGCACGCTTTGTGTATTGGTGAACTCACCAGTATGTTCGTTCTAGTTTTGCAACATTTGAAGCTGAAGCTCTAATACAGGGAGTAGCTACATTAAAATTGAGCAAACTTAAGATGGCGGAACAGTCGAGCTCTCCATGAATAACTTTATACAGTAACTCCAGCGACGCGAATCTTCTTTTATGTTCCAGCTGTGTTATACTAGAAGAAGATATAGCTGGACTAATAAATGCTTTTACTCTGTATCCTGACATATATATATATATATATATATATTTGCTTACAGTATCTCCATACGAATGCCCGATTACTGACAACTGTATGCAAATAGTTAAAATTGATTTGTAACTTTATTTTCTTACCGCGATTTTGGTTAATTTCAGCCTAACTCCTTTGTATTTGGTAATTTTCAATCTTATTATTTAAATTAATTAAATTTTAGTGTAGTGGTGTCGGACGAGCCGCCCCTGTACAGCCTCCCAGATCAGCCTGCTAGCGGAGAGCACAATAATTTGCAGAGAGATGCATATAAACTGCATCTCAAGGCCATCATCAGTCTGCGGGCCAGCCAGACCAGCCAGCCGCTGCTCATTTGTTCGTTCGGTCGCTGGACCCAGCTGCCTTGATGATGCCAGTGGAGAGTCGTTTAAATCGGGTTTATTTTCATTTCTTCGCTACTACTACACTAACACCAGGCCGGGGCTGACTGGCCGACTGGCTTCGGTGTTTGGGTTCAAGTTTAACCATTCCGACAATCCAAGGTTTACGATATGTTTGTTATTCATTTATGTATTCTTTTCGAGTTTGTGTACATATGTAGATAGATATAGGCAGAATGCAGACGCGAATAACGCACTGATCTGTTAATGGTCGATTCTAAACGGTGCGTAGGCGTTGAGGCTGCAGGATTTCGTCTAAATCAATGAAATGTGCGATTTATCTGTCAATATTGGATAATGGGGCTTTTCTAGATTGTTAACAAACATCTGTTGACATTTACGGGCCGGCCTTCTATATTATTATTGTTTAAAGAAACTGCAAACCTCTGTAAATTTCAGTTGAATTTATTTTTAAACGGTTTTATTTATCTTATCCTGTTTTTTGTTTGTGTCAAATCTAGTAATTAAAATTTCATCCCCTTCCTGTTGACAGATTGATCTGATATTTGGCGTACACATTTAGTTCTTATGACAAGTACAATTTAATACATTTTATATCGTTGCAAATCAAAGATGGCCGCCACTACAATATGGCGGATTACATATTCTTTCACATCTATCTCAACTAGCGGTCGCCCAGTGGTCGAAAGTCCACCCTAATTCATTAAAATTATGAGTTGAACTTTATTGACGTTATTTTGTCTGTATAAGATATAGGGTTGAGGCGAAATTTGAAAAGTAGGCTAGGCCTTTGCTATCCCTATTATTTCATATGGATTACATTTATAGAAATAATTCACGAAATATTTTTTTATTTATGTATATAATTGTAGGATATATGTTTCTATTAAAGATAATGTCCGTCATACACAACCATGTTCGACATTTCCATTATCTGATGATTACATCGGAATATTGTGATTTTATTTGTAACCTAAAAGTGTTCCTGATCATTTACAACACACCGACTTAGTAAAATAGAGTGATGACCAAAGCTGCTTTCTGTTGTCATGTAGAGCGTTTTGGATTTGAAATTTTTTGAACATTTAGGTTGTAAATTCTAAAGCCTAGAAGTGTACGATTTCAAAGGTAATATGTATGTGAATATAATAGAATATAATAACTTAACCTAATATATTCAAACAAATGTTTAAAATGCTTTTAACAGTCAGAACTTTGCAGAAATGGGCCATGTAATGAAAAATTAATTAACTATAAGATACCCACATTGTCAGAAAACATTAATTTTCAGTATGATTTTCAATATAAAAAATTTACCTACCAACGGAGTAACCCATGACAATTTCTGTTTTATGTAGAAAATATAAAAAAATAGGAATCTCAAACTGTTAATTAATAGTAGTTAAATACACCTATTTTTTGAAAATGTTTTCCTCTGAATTGAAATTGAAACCTTGAAAATATTTTGAAATCTTGTCTTACTGAATTGAAAACTTTCAACCTAATTGCTAAAAAAGTAATGAAATGTCAAAATTTGTAAATCAAATTTCCTGCAGCTGGCTGAGCATTCAGTATTGTCAGATCTACCTATTTATCGTGAATTTGTGCATAATTTCACAATTTTCGGTGATCTTAGTTAAACTTATATGAAAGTTATCCGACAAAAATAAAAGGACTCTAAATTAAAAGTATATGGTTAAAATAAAGAAGATATCAAAAATAAATTGATTAGGTGCAACATAATTCTGATTTTAGTTGACAAACCATATTTACAATGCAATGAAAGTTGCAAACTGCAAACTTGCGAGCTCCCAATAAAAGGCGATTATTATGTATTATAATTATTCGTTGGTTCTATTTAAATAGCATGTCTATGTAGGCTAACTTTAGCGAAGGGCCAAAACTTTTAGTTTTACATTTAATTTAGTTTGTCTTTCACATTGGAGTCAACCTATCTTATGATTTTCTCTCTAAGCAATCTGGCGGCACTGTTTGGCATTGACAGTATGCATGTAAATAATGACTTTTTCACTATTTTATTAATTAATTATTCAACCAATATTATAAATTAATTTTAGCATTCTGCACTGAAGGTCGTCTATAGCTACTAAACAAAACAAAAATAAAGCAAATCGTAGTTAAGTGACAGAGGAGAAAATGGTACCTAACCGTATTGTCTTTGCCTATTTATATATAGTTATGGGTATCAAATGAAAGGGCTAGAAAAAAGTTCACTATGAACAAAAAGAAAATTCAATATGGCCGCCTACAAAAAGGCTGCTTAAGTACATTTTTTTTTCAGACCCCTTCAATATGGGTATCAAATGAAAGAGCTTTGATACAAACATGGATCTTCCATCCAAGTCAAGATTTTGTATCGTGTCGAGGACTGTGTGGCGTTAGAGTGGCTAAAAATAATAAGCCGTTAGTGGTACACAATGCAAGTTAAGCTAAAAGGTTAAAACGTGCCAAATTTGACTGAGCTTTGTGTTCGAAATACTTTAATTATCACTCATTTCGATATTCATAGGGCAAATATAATAAAAAATAGAATAATTATCAATACCGTTAACACCATCAAACTTTAAATATATTCTTACCGTAAGTTATAGCTGCGCCTAGGTGCGACCCTGTTTATACAAATTAGTTATCATTGCCATCTTGTCAGCAAATGGTAACTGAAAATTCGGAAAAAATCTGCTGATTTCTAGGTTAGTGACTATGGAGGGTTGAGTAAAGGAGGACACACTCTGTGTAAGAAAAAGTGTCTCATAAAATCGTTTTAATTTGGGGGAGCCACTGGGACGACCGGGTAACTTGTTCGTAGAAATCAATTTTCTACGAACAAATCTCCCTGAAATTAGGTTAATGAGTAGAATTCACATCCAAAAAATGCAAATTTAACTATCACAGTTAAACAACCAGATTTGTATTTAATATTAATAAAGTGTTAAGTCAATGAAATATCTTGTACATAGATAAAAATGACTTTTTTTTATTTGCACATTTTTTAGGAGTCAAGATAAAATATCCTACATAAATTAAACTCTGAAGTACCCATTTTTATATAATTACTAAGTTGATTATGGCATTGTCCACCAACTCGAGAACTTTTGAAGATATTTTCCCAGGGGCATTCACCAGGCGTACCTACCTTTCGAAATATTTAAAATACAACTACAGCAGAAAAATGCCAAAAATAGTCATTTAATTTGTGGCTAATGGAGCTCTTTGTCCAACTAGACAAGAAAAAATATATGGAAAATCAGTGTGTGGAAATGTTAGAATACTTAAAAAATTCTAGAATTAAAATGCAAGTGAAATTTGTTCCATAATGATAATAGAAGAGGTAATTTAATTATAGCAGTTTATTCAGGAGATGAAAAGAATTGTTAATTACCTTTTATCCAGAGAGAGGTGAACAAGGACGTAGATACACCAACTATGTAATGGGACACTTTTCAAAATAAATATGTAATAAGAACACAAAAACTCAAGAGTTAGTTCGGTTGAGTATCGAGTTCAGTTCAGTCATAGTTTGACAGTAAATGTCAGACTGTAATTTTAATTTAAAAGTTAAGTTTGAAAGTTGCTTTCTTAGTTGACAAAAGTTGTTCATTAATTGGAAGAACGGTGAATACGAATCCAGAGTAATTCATAATAGTATAGGCTTTTTTGAAAGAATCGACACGAAACAAATGATCATTACTTTAATTTGTTAATCATTTATGGATAATTTGATAGTATTATTGAAAGAGTCTACTTTTCTCCACCATAATCAGATAGACTACAGCAAACATATGACACCATGACGCAGATCAGTCCCAACAAAAAAATACACAGGCATTTTGTTAAAAAGGGAAACATAACTAAACTGTCGTAGACAATTGTAAAACACACACACAGGAACAAACAAGAAATTCAGCAAATTATAACAAATGTTTCAACTTGCCTGGCACTCTGAATTTTCTGTGGGGAAAGAGATCGCAATGCATTCCTAACACTTTCCTGGCAGTCTTCTTTTATTTTTAGCGGTGCAGCATAGAAAATATTTTTTATTCGAGCCCTAGCAAAAAAGTTTAATGGAATTATATCGGTAGAACAAGGAAGCTATCCATGAGGTCCATTGTTCGCTATCTAACGATCTTCAAAATTATTGTCTAAAAAGTTTTTCACAGGTGCAAGATTATGAGATGCGGCTCCGTAATGTTGATAATAAATTCCATTTCGCATAAATTTTGTCTTATCTGTCCAAATAATTTTGTGTAAAAAATGTTCATTCCTCTGCTGGCACTTTTTGACCTGGACTCTTAGTTCCAGAAATTTTTTTTTGTGAAGGGCTACATCAGTCCAGATTTTCAAAAAAATTTGAAATTACTTTCAACTGGAGCCCTTCAGACATTTGATGTTTTCAATAAAGTTATATTGGAATTCATCGTAGATTCTAAAAATTCTACAAAACCATTTAAAAAAACAAGAAACCTGTCCCAACTGGCTTCCCAAATACGAGTGTTACATGTATGACAAGGTCTGCTTCATTATTGGTTTCAATACTCGGCTTAACCGCACTTTGTGGTATTTAAGAAATGCTAACACAATACTAAGAAATCATCCGAAACCCAAAAATATACACTTTTCGCCACAGAAAATCAACTCGAATGACCTAACGTGTGTTCAACTGTGAAAAAAATACGTTTCCACGATATACAACACAAAAATTTTACATTATCGTTACAAAGCGTACGAAATTGATTCACTTTTTTCAAAGAAACTGCGGTCGAAATAATGAAACACCCAGTAGAATGACGAGATGATTCACGCTCGATTATCTGAGACGAATTACCTTTGGTTTGTCAGTTAATGGGTTGCTAAATTGCAAGTGTTTTCCAAGAAATATTTTTCTATATTTTATGGTCAGTAACAATTATACTTCGTACACGATATAGTAAGCTTTAATATTTTTTTATGTGCTAACCGTTTTACTCAAATTTATTTTGAGAGGACATAAACTACACACTGATTTCTAAAACATTTTCAATAAAACACAAAAAAATATATAATCGACTTCTACCTATAACTAAAAAGTTAAAAATAATTATAACAAAAAACAACTGTAGCAAATAAATAACACATTCAATGTTGTTAGGTACCTAACCAGGAAGCAAAAAATGTAAACATTAAAAGGTGCTCATTCTATACAAATTAATTACCTACCAATCTAGTATATTTCGGTGCCAAGCAAATCTAAAATCCTTCATTGCGTACTTATCTACTACTTCATCAAACTTGATTGTTGCTTGGCACCGACTTCAAAAATATACTAGATTGGTAGGTAATTAATTTGTACATAACGAGCACCTTTTAATGTTTACATTTTTTATTTCCTGGGTAGGTACCTAACAACATTGAATGTGTTATTATTTATTTGCTAGAGTTTTATTTTGTTATAATAATTGTTTGCATTTTAGTTATAGGTGGAAGTCGGTTATATATATATATATATATATATATATATATATATATATATTTAAATGTATATATATTTAAATGTTTTATTTTTAACTTTTTAGTTTTCATTCTTTATTTTTTATTTTGTATGTATAACCTTAATAGAGAGGACTAGGTAACATCGAAAGCCTCAACATTACACAATGATACATTTTCATTTAAATTGACAGGTAAATGTTTACGAACAAAATGTACTAGTACGCGTTGACTTAATAATCCCAAAATATATTTATGGCTTATGGACTACGCCATGTAAACTATTTTCAACTTTTTTGACAACTCTGTATAACTATAGATAATTCCCCTCCACCCTATGTACCAACCATCCTGTACATACGACTGCCCACGGAAAAGCATTGTTTGCTGCCTTCTGTAAATTATAGGACGGAGTAGAATCTATCCCATATTTACGAAGTCAAATCCGTACTATATTTCAACCATAGTATATAACTCCTTGTGGGCTACCCCATAAATTATTTCATTTTTAACATTTTATATTATCGCCCTGTGTAACATTAATTCCTGTCCAGACTTCTTATGGGCTATAAAATAAATAATTTTTTAATCACACTGTATAAATATAATTCAACTCCAGCATACATTTCAACCATCCTGTATATGATTTGTTTACGTCCACATCATATAACAGTTTTTTAATCACCCTTATAATTTGAATTTCAAATTTTTGCAACATTTTTATACCAGCAAACGTCTACTCCACCCTATATTCCTATCATCCTGTATATACGGGTGCCTATAGACCACTATCATTCTACTCCGTCCCATATTTCAATCATCATATAAATGTAACTCGTTCTATCACTTTACTTTGATTTTGTTTGCTATAACTAAACACCCTGTGTATAAACGCACCAAATAGCAGTTTAGAATTTGACATGTGTTGTCACTGAATTTTCTATTAGGCCGGGAGAATGTGACATGTGCCTTCGCAAAATGGAAAAATTTTCATTTGATAGGTATTTGCCTGGTATACAAACAAAACGAGCTTGCTACTCATTGATTTAAGGAGCCGAAAATACTGTTTTACTACCTATATGCTTAAGATGTACATAGAAAATTTTCAAATTCGCAATTAATACTTCCAGTGCCTAAAATTCCCGCACTATTACGTTGGAATTAAAATATTTATGAGGAAATGTCCGTTATGTCATTTCAATGAAATTTTTGATACGAATTTTGGAATTTTCGGCGATTTTCTGCAAAACTGCAAGTTGCACGTCGCAGATAAGTATATGACATCACCTAGGGATCTTCCTTAATAGTTTAAACGTTAAAAAACTATATACGTCGAGGGGTATTGGTCGATTTCCATGCATACATGTGTTCATTCACAAATTTCATCATTTTACCATTGGAATTCTTTTCCCAAATTTGAAGTTTCACCAATCCGTATAGATACTTTATTAAACAAGACCATATTCATTCAAAACGGTTCACCACAGGAGAAGAAATCATACAAAAAAAATATACGAATTGATAACCTCCTCCTTTTTGGAAGTCGGTGAATGAAATGTTTCAAAAAAATGCGTTACGTTTTTAAAAATCTTTGCACATGTAGAAAGTTCTCGATTTTAGAAAAAGCAACACAAAATTCATTGCTTATCGATATTTTCAAAATAACACCAACCAATTAAGTATTGTATAATTAAAGTTCGGAATTGTCTTTTACATGTTATTTGGGTTATTCTTGATTATTTTTATGTTGTCTTGGAAAATAACACCACAATCGAAATAAAAAGCTGTATATCGAAAGAAAAACCAAACCTTTCAAAGTCGATTCCGACTTCGTTGTCAATGGGTTTGAAATATGTATTGAAAATGTAAATTGCAAATTGAAAGTTTGGTTTATGACATTTAAGTTGACATAAGCAAAATTTTGTTGTTTTTAAATATACTGGTAGCACAAAAATTCTGAAGATCATGTATTAAGTTGAACAGCTTTCAAGTTGAAATAATCTGAAAGAGTTAATTAATCTCATAAGGGAAAAACTAGGAAAAACCTTATGAACATTCTCGATACTGGGTTGTTCAAAAGGAGGTGACCATTAATAATTTCTTCCTTAATTGTCTGTAACCAAATACGATTGAATGCTACATAGGTAGAAGCGATACAATCGTCTTATTCAAAAGAATAAAGACAGACTCTTTTATTTTTCGTTTTGTGTTATGTTGTTCTTTGTAAAGTATAGTTGAATTGTGAAATTGTATTTTATGGCCTAGGTCCCAAGCATGTTCACAAATTTTCGAATTTTCAAATAGTCGTTTCTTTATGTAATTCTTGTGTTCATTTATTAGTATGTTTATGGTCTCGATGTTTCTCCAATATAAAATTTATTGCATTCTCAAGGAATCTTGTATATACAGGTTTTTGAGTTCTGAGTTTTGTTGGTTGGTTTTGTTTTCGATATTAGTGATTTCATTGTATTTTTTGTTTGGAATGTTATTTTAACCTTAAATCTGTTGCCCACTCTTTTTAATCTTTACGACAAACCCTGAATATATAGTATAGTTGTATAGTTGTAACTGTAATGTGGTTGTCCTGAGTAGCAGTGTTAATAAGAGAAGTTCTGAGTGTGTTCTCTGTTCAAGTCTGTTTCAACTCTTTGTTGATAAATTTTGTGGGGTAATTGGTTTACAATGAGAACATATTTTTATAATTGTTTTTTCTTTGTTGAATTTATTATCATTAGAACTGTTGGTCTTTGCTCTATTATGTAATGACGTAATAATACCTTTCATTACTGTTTTCTGATTAATTTGAATTGAAATTTAGGTATCTGTTGGTATGAGTTGGTTTTCTATAAATTTCTGTTTCGAATGAAGATTCTGTTTTTGTTATTAATATGTCTAAAAAAGACAGTTACAACTATACAATCAGTCGTACCTAGGAACGCCACTTATAAATTCTAAATACAACTCTTTCAAATTTTTCCAACTTGAAAGCTGTTTAACTTTGATACATGATCTTTAGAATTTTTTGTGCTACCTGTATATCTAAAAACAAAATTTCAATTTACAATTTACATTTTTAATAGATATTTCAAAGCCATTGACAACGAAGTCAGAATCGACTTTGGTTCTGCTGTCAATATACAGCTTTTTATTTCGATTGTGGTTTTATTTCCCAAGAAAACATAAAAATAATAAAGTTCGGAAATTTAATATCACAAATTAATAAATGAAATTCCAGTGAAGGTCATGAAAGTTCACCAACACTGATGTACATTCAAACAAAAAGATAATTATTAAGATCAGTTCACAACTGGAGATAAATCGGGTAACCTTCATACCAAAAATTCAAATTCAATCGAATTGATAATATCCACCACAGGGGATCAGGGGTGAGGGAGTGGGCAGATTGAGACCCCGAATTTAGATTCTGAAACACTTTTTCATTTTTGTCTCTTGATAATGTCTCCCAAGCAGGAGTCGAAACGTCGAGTAGTTTATAAATTTAATGCCAGATCAGCTTTTCTACTAACGCCACATACACTAAACGTGCTAAGAGGCAAACAGTGACAGGTATGGATGTTGTTTATGCATTGAAGTAGTATAGATTTGGCGGTTAATTAATCGTATATATTACCGATATATATATATATATATATATATATATATAAGATATAGATATAGATGATAACGGCTGAATTAATGTAAAAAATCAATTAATTGGGAAGCAACCCAGTATCACTAGAGGGTGTTAAAAAGAAATACTCTTTATTACTTTGAAAAGCTTTCAGAATACGTTTATTCCTTCGTCAGGTTCAACTACAATTACATAAAAAATGACAGTTAATGGTATTGTTAAACAATTTGAATATAAACTTACGAAATGCGAGGTTCTTATTCAGACTTATACAATTACTAGAGGAAAAAAAGGCCATACTAATATAAAACTCGTCTTGTCGTTAAATTGCACTATTGATGTTATAATAAAATTCTTGTTAGATATTTCATGATTGACTGACATTAGTCTTTTTTGAAGTTATTTGAAAGGGATATGATTCGAGAAAAATCTAACTGAAACCAAAATCGTAATAATAATCTTAATTTGATTTCAACCAATGCCAGACCTTAAAGAAATATTCTAAAAAGAGAGAATTAAGCTATTATAAAAGTATTGGTGATCATTTGATATATTTGGTGTGACCTTTTTTGAAATTTTCACTTCAATATCCAACAAGTTACAATAGATAACATTAAGATTTTGTAAATCCGTTCTTTTATTTATGTTATTTACTTGATTATTAATCGCACACCATCTCTAGGAAGTTCCGTTTGAAAAGATTTTTTTCCTTGTTCTAATACTGTTGCACCTTAAAATCGGCGGCAGTGTGATTGTTGTTGATTGCGGTGTTAATTCCCAAGAGCACAGCATAAAATATATATATATATATATATATATATATATATATATATATATATATTTATGACAACATGAAGCCGAGCATTATCTTGTTGAACTATGGGATCCATGAGCCGATTCAGGTAAGGAAGTGCTTACGGCTCCACTACTTCCTGAAGAAACCGTGGCGCTATAATGTTGTCTCGAACAAAAACAAAAGGTGACCTACTTGTATGTACAATAGCACCCCATACCATAACGCCATACTGTTCGGTGTACATGTCGCTTAACATCAAGAGGTTGACGTATTTCTCCTCGACGTCGGTTAATCCGTCTTTAGCCATCATGTTCATCTAGGCAGAATCGAGATTCATCAGACAAGACGACCTGATGCCATTCCACATTCCAAAGTTGTCGTTCTCTACACCACTGTAGTCGTTGCCGTCGATGCTCAGCGGTCAGAGGTAGCACAAGATGGGCTTGATAATGCTGCAGTCCAAAAGACCTTATACGGTGGCAAACCGTTCGATCACTTACAAGATGGCCTTGTTCTCCTAACCACTAATTAGGCAAATTTCGAGTTGTCGAAAATCGATCCCTAAAGGCCATAAGTCTAAGTCGTCGATCTTGAACTGCATTTGTGCCCCTTCAACGTCCGATTTTGGGTATTATCACACCACGCTTGACACCACTAGTTGGATTTCTGTTCGTGCGGTTAGCGATTGTAGGTACCAATCACCGAGAGAGCATCACGCGCGTCTCACATGTTGTCACTGTCGTTTTATTTCAGTTCACTACACTCTGTGCGGACGCGATACAGACATATAACGGGATCACTCGGAAATTGAAACGCGTTGGTTTAAAGAATGACACAATTTACAGTTTTCCTTACAACATTCTGGTTGATTTAAGAATTTGCTGTTTTGGAACACGTTGTATATGCGTTCCAACATTTTTGGATATTCTTAGGGTACATATTCCACGTATTAATCATAAATGACAGTGACAGTTTTAATCAGTTTTTCATAATTGTTGAAACCAAATTTTGATAAAAATGCCCCATTCGAAGGAAATAAAACTTGGCGATGTTTGGCGAACATGCAACAAGATCCGTGCCGCCATCTTTCGAATGGGAATAAACCTGTTTGAGTATTTCACACCTCTGGACCCATATAAGAGCTGCCTGATCTCAGAATCTCAGTTCATTTCTGTACTCAATGGTCAACTCAGGGCGACTATTGGTCTTTCGGAACAAGAAGTAGCTGAACTCGCAGATTACTTTCGTGTACCAGACGGCAGAATTTACTACACCCAGCTATGTCAAGTAATTCACGATAGCATCCCTAATTTTCGCCAAAATGAGCCGCTGGTCACTGGTCTAGAATGGGAGGACCCCTTGCATTCTAACAGATTAAGTATCAGCGAAGAAAGAAGGTTACAGGTTCTTATAACAAAAATTGCGTCACTTGTGAATTTGAGGAAACTAATTTTGTTGCCGTACTTCCAAGACTACGAACTGGTTTCCAAAAATACTGGCACGGTCACAGTTGCTCATTTTGCTAGAATTTTGGCCCACCTACATATCCTCATTTCTTCCGACGACTTCAACCTTTTGGTTAAAAAATTCATCAAAGACAATTACACCTTGAACTATGTGGCTTTCATCGCTACTATCGATCAAGTGTTAGAATACATGAATAAACATGGCATTCTGGACATCAGTGGTGACATTATGAGCATATTTCCAGGTAGAGTCATCAATGCTGAACTGCCTAAGTTGCCGCGACCAGAACTTGGAAAAATTATGGCCTCAAAGCTATTTGGAAAGCAAAACATATTTCATCCAGCTTTAAAGGAGACCAAACAGATTGAACATATTCTCACGACGCTTTCGATGATTCAGGACCACGTCCTGAAGAACCGAATGAGGGTGTGTGAGTTTTTTAGCCACTTTGATCCGTTAAATTGCGGAAAAATCACCGTATCCCAGTTTCATAGGGGTTTAGATGCTTTAGCACTGAACGGAAGGCAGAGGTTGTTTCTATCTTTGCCAGATGTTGAGGCGGTTATCCAGCAATACCGAGATCCATGCGATCCCACTAGAGTATGTTGGCAAACCTTTGAAGATGATATAAACCACGTTTTCACGGTAAACGGTTTGGAGAAGATGCCTAGTTTGAAGGTGGATCCTCCTCCCAAAGCTGTCAGAGATCTCCCCAAACTCGGGGGAAAGAACTGGCAAACAGTGAACACTCCTTTACGTCAATTGTGCGAAGAAGCTGTTGACCGAGTTAAACAAAAAATCATTCACAGGAGAATCCTTCTTAAGCCTGTTTTTCGGGACTATGACAAGTGCAATAATGGTCACGTGAGCAGGAACCAAATGAGGCAAGCTCTTCATTCTAACGGCATACTATTGTCAGATGAGGAGCTGTTCGCGCTTGAAGAGAGATACAATAATGACATGGGCTTCAACTACTTCTGGTTTTTAAAAGATGTTGAGCCGAAGCCATTGGAGGAACCGCTGTACACCAGTTTCTTAGATAACACCTTGAAAATCAACGCAGAGAAACCTCAAAAACCACCAACGCGGGCTGAGAAGAATATCGTCCAAATTTTGGCGAAGATCAAAGGGAAGGTGGTGCGGGAAAGGATCCGGGTGATGGAGTTCCTTAGGGATTTCGATAAACTCAATCATCAGGTAATCAGCAGAGTAGATTTCAAGCGTGGTTTGTCCAATTGTGGTTTCGAACTGACCGAGCACGAATTGGACACCTTGATGGATGTTTTTGCCTCACCTTTGAGGAAAGAATGCGTCGATTATAGAAGGTTTTCCGATGTAATTGAAGAATCTTTCACCCAGTTGTGCTTGGAAAGGGCTCCTCTGTTGGTACCTGTACAACACATTCCCACCAAGGATTGTGAAAAGAACTTCCTCAATTTTGATGAAAGAAACGTCCTTTCTATAGCTCTACAGAAGCTGTCTAAATGGCCGGACCTCCAAATGAATCTTTCAGAGGTGTTAAAAGATTACGACAAGACCAAATGCGGTACGCTGTCTCAGATGCAGTTCTTGAAGGCGTTTACTCTTCGCGGCATGAATAATTTGATTTCCAGTAGAGAATTTGAGGTTATTTGTAAATGTTTTAGTTTTGAAAGAGGTATGAGGGATGAGATTGATTACAGAGCGTTTATGAAGGCCTTAGACATCTTATATGCTACAGAGAAATATAATCCATTTTAGATGGGGTCTTCGTAGTTTTTTTGCTTATGATTACTGTGGAAAGATATTTTCCAGTTATATTAACCAAAGTCGAATTGGTTAAAGCAGATATGAATGAATGTACTACTCTCTATGTTACATCATGTGGCTGAAATCTAAAATCTAATGTTTTTTTAACCGACTTCCAAAAAGGAGGAGGTTGTCAATTCGTCGCGTATTTTTTTTCGCTTTTTTTTTGTATGTATGTTACCTGGTTTCTTCTCCTGTGGTGCACCCTTTTGAATGAATATTCTCTTGTTTAATAGAGTAAATCCGGATTGGTGAAACTTCAAATTTTGGAAAAGAATTCTATTGGTAAAGGGATAAAATTTGTGAATGAACACATGTGTGCATGGAAATCGACCAATATTCCTAATATTTTGGTTGTCACATTCTCCCGACCTAATAAAAAATTTGCTGACAACAAATGTCAAATTCTAAACTGTTATTTGGTGCGTTTTTACACGGGATGCTTAGTTATAGCAAACAAAATCACAAAGTAAAGTGATAGAAGGAGTTGCATTTATATGAAGATTGAAATATAGGATGACAGAATGTAGTGGTCCTAGGCAGCCGTAATCAGGATGGTTGGAATATAAGGTAGACTGAAAGTTTGGTGGTATAAAAATTTTGGAAAAATTAAAATTATATAGGGTGATTAAAAAACTGTTAATGATGTGGAATAAGCAAATCATTACAGGATGGTTGAAATAATGGTAGAGTTGAATTATATTTATACAGTGTGATTAAAAAATTATTTATTTTTAGCCCATAAAAGTTGCATAAAGCGTGGGAGAATTCATGTACACAGGGCGATAATATAAAATGTTAAAAATGAAATAATTTATGGGGTAGCCCAGAAGGAGTTATTAGATAGTTGCATATAGGACGGATTTGACTCCGCAAATATGGGATGATTTACTCCGTTCTATAATTTACAGAAGGCAGCTACAAATTTATGCTTGTCGTGGGAAGTCGATGTACAGGATGGTTGTACATAGGGTGGAGTGGAATTATCTATGTTAACAGAGTTGTCAAAAAAGTTGAAAAAAGGTTAATGGCGTGGTCCATAAGGTATACATAATTTTGGGTTTATTAAGTCATCGCGTACTATTACATTTTGTTCGTAAAGATTTACCTGTCAATTTAAATGAAAATGTATCATTGTGTAATGTTGAGGCCTTCGATGATACCTGGTCCTCTCTATTAAGGTTATATATACAAAATAAAAAGTAAATAATGAAAACTGTATGAAGTCAAAAAACTAAAAAGTTGAAAATAAAACATTAAAAAAAAATGTAACCGACTTCCACCTATAACTAAAAAGCTAAAAATAATTATATCAAAATACAACTCTAGCCAATAAATAACACATTCAATGTTGTTAGGTACCTACCCAGGAAGTAAAAAATGTAAACATTAAAAGGTGCTCATTCTGTACAAATTAATTACCTACCAATCTTTAATGTTTACATTTTTTACTTTCTGGATAGGTACCTAACCACATTGAATGTATTATTAAATTGCTAGAATTGTATTTTGTTGTAATTATTTTCAGCTTTTTAGTTATAGGTGGAAGTCGGTGATATTTTCTTAAAAATGTTTTATTTAATGTTTGTTACCTCAGAACTTTTTAAAATGTGAACAGTATAAACCAATTTGGATAATACTTTTTTTGTTTGAAAGAATGTATCGGAAACGTAATCTAAAAGTAAATATCATTATATTGTTATAAATTGCTTTTCATAAAAAGGTACATGATCTGAAATCTTTTTTAATTATAAAGGGATTTGTCAAAAACAATGAGTTTCGCCTAAAAGTATCTTTATTTTATGTGTGTTAGCTAAGTCATTTCATAACCTCCAATTGGTACCTACTCCAGAATCTATTCCTAATTTACTGCTAATTTTTATTACTTGGAAATTAAATTTATTGCTCGAACCAGTTGCGGTTCCAGGATTGTTATTGGGAGGCCTTGATTTCATTGAAGGTTAATTTTAGCAAAATAAACATTAAAAAGCCTACCACTCAGATGATTTTGGGGGAGCTTCAGTCCCTTAGCCCCCCTTGGATCCGCCAATGGCTCGAA
The DNA here is from genome assembly GCA_034190945.1 of Octodonta nipae. Lineage (NCBI taxonomy): Eukaryota > Metazoa > Arthropoda > Insecta > Coleoptera > Chrysomelidae > Octodonta > Octodonta nipae. The sequence goes on from CM067221.1 coordinate 10,590,515, forward strand.
TACCCCTTCCGAGAACTGTTTCTCGGAAGGTATTCGTTAGTTGCGCTAACTTTAGAGAAAAGTTAAGCATAGTCATTTGTTACCTTGTAGTAAGTGAATTTTTAAATTACTTATTGATATTTAAAGTACGTTTACAATGTCTGAATATCACATTTTTACATCTAGTAGGTATGGGGTCAGTATGGACACTTCGATTTTCTCGGCTCGAATGAACGAACTTTCGCTCTCGGTAGTTCTCGAATGACGAACGGCGTGTCATCAGGTTGATGGGTGATTGGTCATCATCCTTTTATATCGCTATTGCGGTGTCAGAGGGATTCGCTGATTTGTTTTATTCTGTGTTCGTGGCCTGTAATTCTGTTCTATGTACAAATTTCTCCATTATTTCTTATTTCTAGATAATAATTTTGCCTCAATTTTAGTTGTTTTCTCTTATTTTTGGCCGTCCTTTTCTACGTCTACTGAGCCTTAGCTTCTCACAAGTTATTGACTTGTCTTGTATCGGTCACTCTTTGTAAGTGACCTCACCTACTAACCATTCTTCATTCTATAATGTCTCACCTGATATTAATTAGTGTTAAATAATACCTAATATATGTTGAAATTTTTTTTCAGTGAGTTAAACTGAAATCTTGTACTTTTACTCATTGAATTTACCTTACTCTCCGTGCTATAATAACATAAGGACAAACAATATTATGAAATGTCAAAAGCAAATCAAAGTCACTACAACAAAAATGATCATGAATATCAGGACTTCCAAATCGAAGTATTTATCCTGAACCTTACGATCTCTGCATACATTTACGATTTTTGTATTCTTATGAGAGATGTACCCGGTAAAACTAAAAAGTATTTAAATTAAAAGTATATTAAATTTAATAAAAAAATCAAATTCCTTTGTACGCAAGACAATATATATTATATATAATATAATTGTTTCTGGTCAGTCAGTTGCGCTTCCAACAATTACGAAACTTCTTTATGTATTTGAAACATTTCGTTAAAAATGGACATCTAGGATTCAAGAGAATATACACAGAGGTTCAGAGCCGTTCCGTGTAATTGCTGTTCTCCCTTAACTCCTAGGACAGATGTCACGATAAATTTTTTATTTATCCTGAATCTTACGACGTCGGTCTTCTCTGCATACATTTAGTGTTCGAGAGGACATTCAATTTTGGAAGCGCAACTGTAAGGTTCCCTGACCAGAAACAATGTATATTATATATAATTATATTGTCTTGAGATGTACCCTGGAAGAGGTATTCAATATCTCTAAAAATAAAAAGTATTCTGTCCTTTAAGGGAGAAAATTAAACGGCTCCAGTCGGAACCTCTGTGTGCTATTAAAATCCTAATGTCGGTCTTAATCTCGCGTCTTGTAATTTAATAAATTTTTTTCAGAAATAAACTCATCAATTGCAACTTCATTATGCTTTTAGTTGACAAACCATATTTACAAAGCAAAGAAAAATAACTTTAGAGAAGATTGAAAATTTGTTAGTTTTACGTTTAATTTAGTTTGTCTTGCACATTCGAGTGAATCCATCTTACGATTTTCTCTCCAAGCAATCCGGCGACACTGTACCTGTTTAGCATTGACAGTATGCACGTAAATAATGATTTTTTATTTTATTTTATTCAATGAATGAACCACTATTATAAATAAATTTTAGCACTGAAGGTCAAACAAAACAAAAAGAAAAAAATCGATGTTAGTAAATTTACGGTAATGAAAAATGCAAATAGGGAGGGAAAGTTAACGAAGACTGAGCTGATATGCAAACTCAGTAACGACTTGTTTCTTTGCGCAAAAATGCTCTATATATGTCATCAGAATTGGTTGTCGGCTGAGCAAATTTCACAACAGCATACCTCTTCACGTGTTTAAGCTCTTGATTGTACAGCTAATGATATCGAATAGCAACGATCAAGCGGGATATCTGCTATGAAAGAATGCTGTTAGAAATAGATGCAAATTAGCAACTGCCATTCTTTTTTTTACTTAACTTACACCTATATACACATATCTTTATAAGCTGACAGAAAAACCATTGAGAAGTATATTTTATGATTTAAAAAATCAGTTAATGATCTATAATAACATAATTTATATTTCACCCTATATTGCAACCATCTTGTATAAGTTTGTGTGTATTGGTCACTCACTATATTTGTCTATCATTTTCTGAACCACCCTGTACAACTATAATTCAACTCCACACGATGTTGCAACCGTCCTGCATAAGTATTAATCCACTCCACTCTATTGGCAGTTTCTATTTTTCTATTGTTTAAATCACACTGCATACCTATTATTTTACTTCACCCCATATGTCAAGTATAAGCAACACCCTGTATAAATATAATTCCACTCCACCTTATATTTCAATCATTCTGTATATGCAACTGCTTCTAATATTTTTTGAATCCCCCGCCCTATAACCCAAAATATCCTTACTGCATATGTTTATTTAACAATTTTTCAACGTTTTTTGATCCACTCTGTATAACTATAGTCTTACTTCACTCTTATTTCAACCATCTAGTATACGCAACTGCTTATGTACCACCCAATATCATATTTACTTATAAGATTTTTTGAACCCAAATGTGTAACTGTAATTTTACTTTACCCCATATTTCAACTGGACACATTGCTTGCTGCTTCAATACCAAGGACGCACACACTCACACCTACTACTTTTCGATACATTTCACTCGACTTTAAGCCCCGTAAAAGGAAAACCCAGCTGTATATGTAATTTTACTTCGCCCTATATTTCAACTGCACACATTGCATGCTACTAGAATTTGCAGGCACACAGACACACACACACACACACACCACCATATACCTTATAGAAAAGATCTCATATAACAAACACCCTGTACAATACACTTTCATGGCGTATCTTGACATTTAAGCTAGATATTTATGATGAAAATTTGACATTTACATTTTTGCACATATTTTTCCGATTTTCAGAAAAACAGTATAGTTTACGGTATAGAAAATTATAAGGAATCAAGTTGGAACATCTCTTTATAGAATACAATCTAAAATATTCAAATTGATGGCGCCGTTTTAAAGAAATCAGTGTAGATTTATTGAAATTCACTGAAGTGTTCTCATTTTATGGAAAACCGTAAATCTCACGTTATAGAAAATTATATGGTACCATTCTGTAACATTCCTTATATGCAATGCCGTTTAAATCATCAAAATTGCCCAAGCCGTTTTTGAAAAATCACTGAGCATACATAAAAAAACATGCCGACGAATTGACAACCTCCTCCTTTTGGGAAGTCGGTTAAAAATTGCATAGAGGAATCATTGATCCTGGACTTATTTGTCTACATCTATATATAAATAGGCTAAGACGAAACGATTAGGTACCATTTTCTCCTCTGTTTCTCAACCGATTTTCTTCATTTTTGTTTTGTTTAGTAGCTACTGACGACTTTCAGTGCAGAATGCTAATCTTAATTTATAATATTGGTTCATTCTTCAAATAAAATATAATTAAAATTCATTATTTACGTCAATAATGTCAATGCCAAACAAATGAATGTGCCGCGTGCCGCCGCCAGACTCAAACCATTGAGTAATTATTTATAGACAGATCAATGCTGTTATATACTTAGAGCATGTACTTCTGGAAGTGGCATGCAAGCGTTGTTATTGTTTAGTGGGTAAAGTAATCGTTGAATATCATAATTATACAGGGCGATTCCAGATATGTTAGAAATCATTTTTTTAATGGGTGGCACATAAGCAGTTGCATATTTAGGGTGTTTAAAATATAGAGTAGAGTGCAATTATAACTAATAAAATAATTATATAGGGAAGCCCATTAGTGGTTGAATTTACAGGGTTCTTGGAATAGAAAGTGCAGTAAAATTACAGTTATACAGGGTGGATCAAAAAATGTTATACATAGATGCATATACAGGGTGGCGGAAATGGAAATGCAACATTTCGTAACCCATAAGCAGTTGTATATATAGTTAAGATGAAATATAGGGTAAGAGAAATTATAGATATACAGGATGGTGATAAAAAATGTTAGAAAAGGAAATGATTTATAGAGTAGACCACGAAGAGTTCCATATGTATAATGATTGAAATATAGGTCGGAGTAGAATTATAGTTACAGAAGATAATTAAAAATTTCATAAACAAAAAGAGTAAATACGGCGACTCATAGGCAGTGGCATATACAGAATGGTTTACCGGGTGGTTCAAAAATGTTAAAAAATATTATGCGTGGTCCATGAGCAGTTGCATATATAGGGTGGTGGAATTATATAATGAGATGGAATTATTATAATGAGGATTTTAATAAATGTTAGAGAATTGAGTGCAATTATAGCTATACAGGGGGGTTAGAAAAAATAAATATGTAGGGTAGCCCATTAGCAGTTGAATTGTTGTCATTTTAAATTAAGAATTACGAATTTGAACACAAATAAAGTTCTATGAATTATATCTGAAAGAAACTTGAATTTCGTTACTTATTTGTAGAAGCGAGATGTAAGACCGACATCTAGGATTTTCGAGGGAACTATCACACAAAGGTTCCGAATCTGGATCCGGTCTGTGTAATTGCTGTTCTCCCTAAAGTCCTAGGATAGAATGTCACAATAAAATTTTCATGTTACTTAACCTGCCAGATATTGACACAATTGGTCGAATTTCGACCACTGGGCGACAGCTAGTTAAGTTAAAATCGTATTTTGTATTTCTCTAATATTCATGGATGAGTTTTCAAGCCCGCTACTGGTGAAATACCCCCCAGAACAAAAGAAACTCCTGCAACACAAATCATCGTAATCATCAGAATCAACAACACCGGGGGTCATCAACAGCTCGAGTTGAATATACTCGGGGGCTCTGTGTACATATACTCACACACTAAAATTAAATCTGCATTAAAATAGAAACAAACGAATGCATATGAAGCCGAAAACAGCCAACCAAAGCGCGAGATTTGCGTTTCGATAATCTGTCTTCTTTATTTTGCTCGAGCGTTGTCATTATCTCTGTCTCATCTCTTTCGGGGTTTCAGGTAGACGCTGGTCTACGGTATGAGCTAAGATTCTTTGTTTGCTTTCAAGTATGAAAAGTCTGAGTCATACTATTTGATTTATGTGAAAATTAAATAACCAATTAAAGTGTGCAGCGTAAACATTCTTTTTCATGCAAGAGATTTAAAGATATTTCACCTGAATAAGATGTTTTTAATGAGAATTTAATGGGCTTTATGGTCACACTGAACATTTTTTAGAAAAATCAACAGAAAACTGTGGCAACAAACAGTGCCGGTTTAAGGTATAGTCAAACATGGCACTGTCTAATGACCCTCGCTATAAAAAAAATTAGTATATTTAAAACGAAACAGGCATAAAAAACCAAAAATATATGTCATTCAACTTGTTTGGAACATAATTAAACATTGGACTACTTCTGTTAAAATTTAAATTTGCTGTCATTAACATTAACCACAGTTTATGGCACCGAGTCCGAGCTAGACTTTGTAAATATTTCATTTTTAATCTTCTTTATTATTTATCTCCTGATAATGGCTCCACAGCAGGGACCGAAACGTCGAGTATTTAATATATTTGCATTTGTCATTACGAGCTCTTTCATCTGTCATGTTACATAATGGACTTGAACCTTTTTTATTTTCTAATTTTTATTAAATTTTCTAATTTGTCCCTCAAAATTTACAATAGAATTTTCGTTTTAGTTTCAGGCTTAGTACTTTTTTTTGTAAATTTCTCTTAATAAGTTTTAAACAAAGTAATTTAAAACTAAAAGAAGTATATATATATATATATATATATATATATATATATATATGTTTTAGGTGGTTTCCGGGAATTCATCCGCGTAATTGCTAACTGATCCCTGCCGGGATCGATGGTAAAATGACGTTTCGGAAGAGTCACATCTGCCCTCTTCAGGTCGGTTCGCATAATTCTCTCTTCGAAAAAAGTATTCGAGTAACTAGAAGCGAAAGCAGAAGGCTACGAGAATTATGCGAACCGACATGAAGAGGGCAGATGTGACTCTGCCGAAACGTCGTCATTTTACTATCGATCCCGGCAGGGATCAGTTATCAACTACGCGGATGAATTCCCGGAAACCATCTAATACATTTAGTGCTCACGAAAACTTAAAAAACAAATATATATATATATATATATATATATATATATATATATATATATAATGGCATTTGATATATTGGTACATGGTACATGATGCTCTTGCGAAAAAAGTAACCAGGAAAGGCTGGGTTCTAGAGAAGTAACTTTCATTTACTAAAATTAAAGCATACAAATTAAAGCATACTCTTTCAGTTTTCGTTTTGTATTATGTTTTTGGTGCAATACGGCAGAATTTTGAAATTGTAAGTTTCAGGCATGTTCACAAATTTTTGACTTTTCGAATTGCCGTTTTTTTATATAATTTTTGTTTTCATTTATTAGAACGTTTATAGGTCTAGAGATTTCTCCAATATAAAATTTATTACATTTTCAAGAAATATTATAAACGCAATTTTTTTAGTTTTGGATTACATTATTTGGTTTAGTATTTGATATATTTCAGTGTATTTCTTGTTTTGAATATTGTTTTAATATAAAATCTTTTGCCCACTCCTTTCAGTCTTTCCGAAACACCCTGTATGCATGGTATGGTTGTTGTAGTAATGTGATGATTGTCAAGGATATTACTAGTGTTTGGAGCAACTTTTATTTTGTTTAACTTTTTATTAATGATTATTTTGTTTATTATAAAGGTTTTTTTATGATTGATATCAGAACAGTTGGTTTGAAATGTATCACCTTTGGTTTTCCTCGAAGTAGCTTGCTTATTTTGTAAACAACATCGTTGACCCTCTTTAAAATTTGGTAAGGCCTCTTCCAAGACCCCTGTAGCTTGGGCGAATATCCACGACGACGCTGTGTGTTATACATCCAAACAAGATCATTAACTTGGAATTCCCCGTCCTCAGCTTTGATGCCATATGCTTCCTTCATTCGTGCACTGACATTCACGATATTTAACCGGACTCGCTTGTGGATGTCGTTCATCCTTTGCCGTAACTGGCCGACATAGTCTGCACCTTCAGTCTCTTCTCCTCGGGGACATCCAAACTTCAGATTGCATGGTAGTCGTAGATTTCGTCCAATAATAATTTTGGGCGTTCCGTGACCCGTGAACTTGCTCACAGGTAAACCATATGCCATTAGAAAGAAGCGAAGATATTGGTTCCAGTCTCTTTGGTGGTTAGCGACTACCTTTGACAAATGGCGGTTTATAGACCTATGCATCCGTTCTACCATTCCATCGGATTGCGGGTGTAATGCTGTTGTCTGTATTTTATTGATCTTCAATAGTGTGCAGACTTCTTGGAAGAGCGTTGACTCGAAATTTCTACCTTGCTTTGAATGCAACTTCAAGGGAACATCAAAACGGCTGATATACTCCTAGACAAGGACATCAGCAACGGTCAACACTTCTTGATTCGGTAAGGCATGAAATAGTTCATCATGTTGTTCTCGTAAAATCTTCGGTATCCTATTTCTGGGAATTACAATCTGTTTTCTGTCCTTGCTCTCCTCTGGAGTTTCCAGCACCTACTTCAGAAGTCCGTTCTTCAGGATGAGGTAGTCCATCTCCTGCCTCATAGGTTTGCGGTCTTCTTCCTTCCACCGTCTGGTCTTTTTGGATCTCCTCAGATTGTCAATGGTCATTAAGGGTGGTAGTGCTACAGAGAACAGCTCCTTTTCCTTAAGTCGCTGACCACGTTTACAATTATCAGGGTCTGGTCTCTTCGATAATGCATCATCATTCTTATGGCTCGTTCCAACTCGATGTTCCTACGAGGAAGTCGGTACTCCGATGCTACCCTTACAACGACTCTTTATATGTGCTACCTTATCACACTTCCGCTATCTCCGCTGTCTTTTTTCGGTAAGGACTTCCAGTACTATCTTCCTTACATAGACTTTATCATTTCCGTCATCTTCTGATTCTCTGTCACTGCCCTGACTTCTATAGGTATTTTTTGCAGCCTCGAATTCCGTAGCTCGAGCCACTAATTGAGTAGGGCGAGCTAGTGCCAATGCTTGTCTGGCTTCATGGTCCCGAAGTCCATACAAAATCGCTTACACTGCTACTCTTTGAGTCACAGTTTCCGGAGTGGCTGGATAGGCAAGGGGAACCAGACGGGCAATATCAGCTTCAAACTTTTAGTGAGTAGGGATTCATGCGATTTCTCATGGCAATTTTTCAGCTGGGATTGGTTAACTTTCAAATGAGTCTGCCCATACCTCCGTTCTAAATGTTTGACTAGTTGTTCGTAGTCTTCTTGCTCCGAGGTATTCAACGTTTGCAAAATTGATTGATTGATTAGAGTTAAAATGAGATATCTGCTAGTGTGAGTCGGCTTTCTGTAGACTTCTGTATCAAATGATGGTTGTGTTTGTCTTATTAAAATATCTAAGAAAGGTAGTGTGTTATTCTGCTCAATTTCTAATGTGAATATTATAGTGGTTATTTGAGAGAGTGTTCCCAAATACTGAATAAATCGTCGACATAACGCCTCCAAACCAAAGATTTATTCTCGTTTGTAAAAATTATTTGTTGTTCAAATTGTTCCATGAAAATGTTGTTTAAGCCTGGGGATAGACGAGAACCTATGGCCGTACCAAAATCTTGATGGTAAAAGGCATCGATGAGTTGAAAATATATTGTTTTCGTTCAAAATGTTAGTAATTCCATTATTGTATCAATGGATAATTGCATACGTTGATTTAATAAAGAATCATATTCTAATCGTTCTTTTACTATAGGCAGTGTTTTGGTCACAGGGACATTATTGTATTATACAATGTCGTCAAAACTTACTAGGGTGAAAGTATTTTTGTATTGTATAGATATATGTAGTATTATTTTCTTTGATAACTAAGAAATTCTTTTGAAGACGCTAGATGTAAAGACCGACATCAAATACATAAAGAGGTGTTCGAGAGGACATTCAATTGTGGGAAGCGCAACTGATGAAGGTTCCCTAACCAGAAACAATAATATATATATATATATATATATATATATATATATATATATTGTCTTGCGTACAAAAGAATGGCACCTTGAAGAGAGTATAAGGAATACTTTGCTGGATAATAAATACATATTTTTATTAAACAACATTCATTTTCTTTATAAATGATTAATTCCAAAACTTTTATCAAGTTCGGTCCTGCAACACATCTGCATCCAACTTCAACGCCAGCACAGTCGTAAAATGTTATCGGCCTCATAGACACACACACACACAATAATAAATGTTAATGTGATTACAAAATGACTGACACAGCCAGCCGAAGCCACAGTCAACAATGAAAACCTTAAAACGGGTTAAGTTCAATATGTCTGGGGTCTGGGTCGTACCATGGCCATTGACTAGAACGTTGATCTACGGCTAGACCATAATGTGAGGTTTATTGTAATTTGAAATCTATTTAAAGTTTATGGGTTCGTCTGCTGCGTCGAAATCGAAAGTCCGGTACGTAATAGGATGGCAAATTTAACGCTTTATTATTAAAATAAATTAATACGATCAACTTGAAAGTGTTGTAATAATAGAATCGGAATGTTTAAGGTCGAAGTAGACGCAGGATTAGAAATCGAACTGGTTTTATTATGCAGTTTGGATTTTCGAATAAATTATGGTAAAGAAAATGAGTCGTAAAGGTGTTGGATTTTATTGATGCCAGGGTGGCTCAATAAATACCCGTAATATTGATGAATATACATTTGTTTTTCAATCGACATCAAAAGAAGAGGGATCCTGAAGTCCTCCTATATTTTTATCAAGGACATAGCGTTTTCAGAAAATCGGTAAAAACTGTTTGACTAAATTTTGTTCGAGGCGATGATATTAAAGGTTCGTTCCTTCAACCGATTGTCGACCGATCGGCAATTGGTTAATGCATCGGTACATGAACCGTTTATTGCGCAACTCGATGCATGTACCAGTCGGTGGCTGCACCACCGGTTCTACCCTGAAGCCGGTGATTGAAATTACCGTACATTAACTGGTTGCGAATCAATCACCGTGTCACTTGGAACACGAAACTGAACCGTGTTCACTAAACGGTTATTGTTTTGAAGGAACGCTATTTTTCTTGTGCGCAGGTACGCGACCGTTGTGTATCGGTTATCTAGGCTGAAGGAACGAGCCTTAAAAATAATTTCGTCAAGTGCGAGTTGGACTCGCATACTAAGGGTTCCGTACCACCTTCAAGATTAGAATATTCGAGTTTTAGACAAGCAGGGAATGAGTACATTTTCTTATATTTGCCCTAATATCATTTAAAGGAAGCGTTTTAAATGTATAAAAAATACATTTTTATTTTCCACACGTAGACTTTTTATTTTATTTGCTACATGATTGGCTTGATTTTTATAAAAATATGTATTTAATTTTCTAATTTGGCGCCCAAAACTGCCATTATAGTTTTATTTTACTAATAAACTTTTCGGGGAAGCCTTTTATAATCTACTGTCTGAATTTTAGGCTCTGTAGATTGGAATTTAAAGGGGAAAATAGTTTTAAATAATAAATTATTAAATTTTTTAGAAAAATTATTTAAAAATACAAATATAATATATCTTTCAAAATTTTAGATAGTGTAGTTTCTAAAGCGGGAATTAAGTCGATGTTTAATATTTTTGTTAATATCTTCTAAACAAATGATTTAAAAATATTATATACTTTTAATTCACATAATGAGCCTTTTATTTGATATATTACAGGATGCGTTTGAAAATTTTATTTTTATTTTCTATTTAATTGTATAATTTGCCCTCAAAATTAATATTGGGGTTTTCTACTAATGTTTCTTATAAATTTCAAATGAGCCCTAGTACCCCTATTATTTTCAAAATTTTATTTAGTATAGTTTCGGAAATAATGCAGGATATGAGAATTTTTGTCAATATCTTAAAACAATTAATTTAAAAAATATGAAAAATTGTTATTTGTATTCCTCATAATGAGCCCTTTCAATTGATGTATTGCATGATGCTTTAAAAAATATATTTTTTTTCTGTTTAATTCTATAATTCCCCCCCCCCAAATTAATATTAGGGATTCCTTCATAGTATTTTTCCTATGAACAAAAATTTTTAGGTCTTATAGTTTGGGGAATGTAGTGGGGAATCGGTAATTTGTTAAATATTTTTGTTAATATATTTTAAAATATGAATTTTAAAAATATGAAAATAATACATTCTATTCGTCATAATGAGCCCTTTGATTTGATATATACATGATGCGTTAGAAACAATTTTAATTTTTCCATTTAATGCTATAATTTGCCCCCTACAACTAATATTAGGGGTTTCTCCTTATTTTTCCAGTTAAGTTCAAGTAAGGTCCTATATCCCCATTTTTTTTTCAAATCTTTACGGAGATAAAATAGGGGGAAAGAGTAAAATTTTTTATATTTTAGTTAATATCTTTAAATAATTTATTTTAAAAATATGTTGGTATTTCCTATTTGGGCATTGCAAAGGGGACTAAACTTTTGCTTCTTGTATATGGAATCATAACAAATTGCGTTGACGCATTCATCTACTATTCATCCTTTGTATAAGGTTTTCCAGAAGAATGTTTGTATGCTCCCATATTCGAAATATTTATAAAAATCTAGCAAAAATATTGCTATCAGTGGTCAGGAAAATGTTGTCATAATGATGTGTTAGAAACAATTTTCATTTTATATTTTCCATTTCATTTTGTAATTTGCCCCCTAAAATTAATAGTAAAGGTTTCTCCTTATTTTTCCAGTAAAATTCAGGTGAGGCCTGCTTCTTACAGTTCCGGAAATAAGGATAGGGGAAAGGGCGATTTTCTTAGTTTTCCCCCCAGAATACCTCTAAAATCAAAATTTCTTGATTTACGATATGTACTCCTGATCACCAAACTATACACTGATACCAAATTTCAAACTTTTCCGTCCAGTAGTTTAGGAGAAAATTGCAGTGATGTGAAAGAGGAAGAAATCCGGAGTGATATTATAAGGGTATCCGTATATTGTAAATATATACGGAACCCTACAAAGGACATGTCTCTGTTCGGACGTTGGGTGTAATAAATTGAAAATAAACTGGATTTAAATCAAAATAAATGTCGGTTAGTCAACTTCAAGATGAAGGTTTTTAATTGGGTTCTATAGGTATACAGTGTTTCTTCATAAGTTGGAACCAAACGGACAACTTTCTTATGAATAATATTGAGAGAAACCGTTATTCTTCATAAAAAGATTTGCATGGTCTGAAACGTATGCTGTATTTGTTTACTGAAAGATAGTTGTGGTATCTCTGGTTTTTATAAACATAAAAACGTATACTGTAAGCATTACATGCCATTTTTTGAACTGTAAACGAGGTTTGTCAGCAAATATGAATTTTACTTAAAATTTTATGAAAAAAAATTGATTTAAAATTTTATGAAATTGATTTAATTAGAATTTAAAAGTGTGTTTAATTATTCCATATTACTATAAATTGTATAATAAATATTCATGTCCCTTTTTCAACTGCATACTTGGTTTTACGAAAAATATCAATTTTTCTTAAAAGTGAAGTATCTTTAAAACATCTCAAATTATTATCAGATAAACTTTATAAGAAAACTACATGCAGAGATGTTATATGACTAAAAACATATAATGAATTATTTTTTTATGAAAAAAATTAAATCAAAATTACAGATCATTAATAGACCTAAAAATGTTGAAGATTTTCAAATCATCTGCAGTACAATGGGGCCACCTAAGTTGCAATATTATTCAAAACGTTTTTAATGCATATAAATATTTAGAAAACAATTTATCTATTCTATCTAACAGTCAATGAGATTGGTGAAAATAATGAATGTTCCTTAAAAATACTTTTTTGGTTATATTCAAAAAGTTAGATTTGAAAACTGCAACCAATTAAATCATTATATCATTAAAAATTGTAAAATAATTACATAAAAAAACAAAAAGCTCTTGTGTAACAATTAAGGACTTTTCTGAAGCCTGTGCCAAGTTCAAGTGAAAATAATTTGTGGAGTAATATGGGGATGCATTCTTGAGTTGTACATTGCAAATTTGCTATTCAACTTGACACCAAGTTCAGTTAGAAGTTTTGCTTTGTTAAAAATGTCTTTGTCTTTTAGCGTCACGTAACAATCTATTCAGTTAAGCTATTGAGTGTCGAAAAAAAAATCAAGGTCCAAGGGATTACGACATCTGTTAAATTTTATAGCTTCGTATGTTCAATTATTCTATGAAGAAAATAAAAGCTAGGAGTGCATTAAAGGTGTATTTTAGAGAGCTGGATAAATTTACCCACTTTTAATTTTTCGGCTATAAGTGGAAAACAATGTATAAATTAAGAAGGTTTTTATTGGAAACAAATCCTCTCCAAATATGTGAATCTTTAAGTAAAAATCGAATTGTTAGAAAATGTAATTCCAAGAACAACCAAATTGAACATATTCTGTAAAGCTTTTTTAATATATTTTTAATTGTTTAATTTAATATTTATCTAATAAAAGCTTGTTGCATTTGAGAAAAAAAATCAGCAGCCTGTAACTTGACAAAAAACGAGATCGAACATTAGTGTATATTGTAATGTATTTATTTTCACACACGGGTTCTTGGATTTATGTAAAAACACAGTCCAACTCACTCTAATTTATTTCCACTACTTTAACACAATTTATATTCACAGAAACTATTTACATTTTATCGTAACTATACAATATGACCGTCGAAAACAGAATGCCTCCTATCGCCAGCTGTCCATATTTATGTATTTCTCTCCGAATGCTCTGGTAAGTCCACGAACCATCGGGAAACTTCTTTCATGTGTTCTGGAAACTTTAAGGGAATTCCCAGTAACGGCAGCGGTCGGCCTGTTGAGAGACAAAATATTTCGGATTATCAGAAGTATCGGAATAACGTCCCTTCCACGAATTGGTTGATGGCCAATTGCACCAGCTGTCGGATAAATTCTCGTAACAATATGTACTCTTTTTTTCGGTCATCCATGCGTGGTGTTATGCATTGTAGTTTATTCTATGTCAGCCTGGATATATAATTATAATTTAAGAAGTATATTATACAGTAAGGTACAAAAGTAAGGAATAAATTCATTTTCAACTTAATACTGAAGGTAAATCAAAAATCTTGAAACAGACCCAAAGAATTGAGATATTAATATTATTTTCGAAAAGATTGTTGGGAACATATTGAATTATTTTGCCTGTTCGTTGGGTTTTTTTCCTCAATTTTTTTTCTTGCAACAGATAAGTATTTGAAAATTGTATATGAAGAACAAAGTGTAGAAGACAATTTCGTAAAATTGCCCAGATTACTGTCTGTCTGTACAGAAATTCTTCCTCACAGTTATTTTGAGGAAAACAGTTGTATACAGGAATACTGGCTGATCATTCTGTAGACAACTCTTTCTCTCAGAATAACTGCCAGGAAGAATTTCTGTACGGACAGCCAGTAATCCGGACAATTTTACGAAATACCCTTACTACACTTTGTTTTCCATATAGAATTTTCAAATACTTATATGTTATAGGAAAATATCTGAGGAGAGAAAACTCTAGTGAATAGACAAAAGAATTCAAGACCTCCTGAACAATCTTTTCGAAATTACTTATAGTAAATATTGTTAATTGCTTCAAATTTTATTTCTTTCTATAACATCGTTTATTATTTTACAAATTAAATAATAAAAATTGTTTTTTTATAACTAACGTTCAAAAATCTTATATTGCTGAATCGAGAATTTAAAGTTTTAGGGTTAGATGTAATTATGTAAAAAATGAATTTATCAGTTACTTTAGGACCTCACTGTATATTAAAGTTCGGAATATCTCACTGGTGAAGAATTATTAAAATTTACAAATTTTATGTGCTTTAATTTTTTTATTAAATTTATTGTGGCAAACCTTTTTTGTAATTATAACAAAAAGCTTCAATAAAGTTTGCACCGTTTAGATAAACAACTGTAACAAATAACCAAAAAACGAATAAAAAATTCAACATTAACCATTTCTAAAACCATCACTCTTCCAATTATCAACTATTTCCATAAATCACCTTCAATAATTCAGCTATCAGATACAATCAGATGATAAATTCCCACGTATAAATCTTATTTATTATTGACACAGTATGCCGTGATATTATAATATCGAACAAAAGCAACGCGAAAATCGAATCAATTGTTCGCACGCTTATTTCTCATTAAAATCGCATATTCAAGAATAATTTTTGAATAACGAACCGGTCTGCTTTGCATTTTAAGGTTCGTGATATTTCAATGCAACATCTCGTGGTCGAATCGCAGACGGCGGTGCAGCAGAGGCGGGAGCTAGTGAAAGGCAAAAAAATCCAGAAAAAAGTTGGGTCATACTAGCGAGGCTTAAGTCATCGATCAGAAACAAGTCGTTTCTTTCTTTTCCATCTTTATAACACTACCAATTATTCCTGTCCGTTTGCCTCTAATTTAATATTTTTGTGGAAACAAATTTTCTTGTCAACCTCTTAATAATATATGGAAGAAGAGAATGTTGAGTTCTTGAGAATAAAGTAAACTGGAAGAATTAAATAACTAAAGGGTGAAGAAATACACTAAAAGAGAGTAGAAAAAGATGTTGACTTTTTAACAAGAACAAAAGTAGAGAGGGGTTAAATCCGTTTTGTGAGAATAATTAAAAGAAGAAGTAGAATATTTTATAGTTGTTGTCAAAAATAATTTACCAGGTTGCCTGAGCAAAAGGCAAGTGTCTATTTCACTGATTTTTGGCATTTATATCAGACGCTATTAAATGAAAAACACCCTGATCCTCACCGGGTGTTGACCCATTTCTCTAAAAATTCTGGAACCGGAACAACAAATTATAAAGGCAGTACATGGAAGTCCAACCTAAAAGATTCTAACCTAAAAAATAGATCCCTTAGTACGAACCTGGGAGGAAGTATGCTGGCACTAGACCTTCCAAGAAGGGAGTGAATCGACTGATCCGGGTTTAAACTGGCTATGACAGATGTATTTCGGTGATGCAAAAATGGGGCTTTGGCGATACCGATCTGTGTGACTGCGGGGACGTTACGCTGACAATGGACCATATTGTAAATGAATTCCCTTCCAAATGTTTTCCGGAGGCACTGGAAGAAATGGTGATCTAGTCTTGATCGATGTGTATAATTTGTATTGAATTTAATTATATGTTGTGAGAATAACAATAACAACATACAATTCCCGAAAGCTTTCAAAACAGGCTAGAATTGAAGAATTAGAACATGAGGCAGGATAAATCAAATGGGATTTCATTGGGATGAGTGAAGTCCAACACCACAACCAACTAGAAGAATTTGAAGTGTCTGATTCCTTATCCATAACACATTGACCGATAAAGTCATTGGGATTTCGGGTTCATCGGATCGAGTCGCTAGCCTAATATTGTCACTATCGAAAAGATACACAATCCAAATAATTCGAGTTTATACAATAACCCATACTGACGAAGAAATCGAACAAGTGTACAAGTTAGTTAAAGAAGCACTTGATATTAATAACATACATTTCAAATACATTATTACGGCTTCAATGACAAAGTGGGCAAAATAGAGAGATTAGTAGAATTCGCACATTATCAGACTTCTTCTGCAAAAAAACAGCCCAATCAAAAGTAGATCTGGGAAGCTCCAAATGGATTAGTAAAGAATGAAATTGACCTTGTCCTGATAAACAAAATCTGCACCGTCAAAGATGGCAAATAAATTCATGACAAGAAACGATCATAGGCTTCTCAGAGCAAGAGTTGTCTTTAATACGAAACTATAAAGATTGAAATTAACCAGAAAATCATCAACGAACGTCATACGGTATGTGCAATACCAGGCCCTTCTAGAAGAAGAAAATATAGAACAATAGGACAATTTACCACTAATTAGCAAAATATTGACTTGTGCGGACGAAGTAGGAGGAACACAACAAAATAACCAACACAAGAAACTCAGCTCGGAAACAAAGGCGTTTCTACAGAAACGAAGAGAATGGAAAAAGACAACAGACATCCGGCGTGTAGAATATACTGAACTGTGGAAGACCATATGAAAGAAGATTGCAGAGGACATGAAAAATTACAACGAATAACTGGTAGAAGCCGCAGCAAAAATTGAAAGTTTTAAGAAAGCTAAGAAAGCACTGAAAATTGGGAAATATAAGTTATCGAGTTAACAGAAGGAAATATTTGAATAACGGAAGGAAGCAAAATAATGGAACACGTTATCTACAGGCGCTTATATGCAGGTTTCAAAAATCTTGAAATAGAGACGATGGGGAAGAAACAGAAATAATCGAGGAAGAAGTGGAGTCAGAGGACAAGAACATGAAAAATAAGTTATCAGGAAACGACAGAATAACGGCCGAACTATTTAAATACGCCAGTAGAGAAACATGAAAGCGCCAAGCTATGTATACAAAATGCCTAAGATAAGTATTAAACAACAAGAAAAGCAGTAAAGAAGATATCAAGTGTTACAGCTCAATCGGTCTCTTACCGTTAGTGTACAGAGTATTCACTAGGATCATCCAGAACAGAACAGAAAATACAGATTCCGCTCAACCAAAAGGACAAGCTGGATTCCGTAGTGACTTCAATAGAATTGATCACATATATATATATATATATATATATATATATATATATATATTATAAGGGAAGTCATCAGTCGAACCAAATAAAATCAAATACCACTCGCTGTGGTCTTCATAGATTTTGAAAAACCGTTCGACCGACCATATTACCTAAGGCAGTACTCAGCACTCTAAGTGAGTAAGCTGTGGACAGGCTAAAACACAAATCAGAATATATGAAGGTGGCCCAGATTTTCCCACTCACAGAGAAGTCAGATAAGGTGATGCCATCTTCCAAAAACTATTTACAGCGATGTTAGAAAGTATCGAAAATTTGACTTTAACACAATAAAGAATTAAATATAGACGGCGAATATCTCAATCATTTAAGATTTGCTGATGATATTATACAAATAGCCCAAAACTCGAGGAACTATAACAACAAATAATTGAACTTAATATAATAAGTAATAAAATAAATAAATAAATACGAGGGATGCCTTTTATATTTCGGGATTGGACAACCCTAGTGTTGCAATCTGACAACTGAAAGCTTTACCGTAAAGTTTGACATTTTTGAGGTTATACGTAACGTTTTGACATACGAGCGCTATGTGTTGTTTACAGTAATTAAAGGATTCATCTCGGCCAAAAAATGGAATTAAATCGTGAACATTTTCGTGCGATTATTTTTTACAACTTTCGACGTGGATTAAGTCAGTAAGAGTGCATGGATGAACTTAATTTAATTTTTGGCGATGAAACTCCATCAAGTACCACTGTTTATCGATGGTATGGTGAATTCAATCGAGGTCGTAGTTCACTCCAAGACGAATTTCGTGAAGGTCGTCCAAAAACAGTTGTTGTTCCGGAAACCATTGATGATGTGCGCTAATTGATATTGCAAGATCGTCATGTTACCTATCGTGATATTGAGTCAACCTTACACATTAGCGGGACCAGCAAACATTCAATATTGCATAAACATTTGAATGTCAAAAAAATTTGTTCCCACACAATTTGTCAATCGTTCAAAAAAAGGCTTGTATCGATTGGTCGAAAGAAAAGCTCAAAAAATACGATCGCGGTGCTTCAAAACACGTATATGACATAGTGACAGGTGATGAATCGTGGATTTACGCGTATGAGCCCGAAAGTAAACAGCAGTCGACTGTATGTGTGTTTCAAGATGAGCCAAATCCAACAAAAGTTGTTCGCGCATGAAGCACTTCCCAGCAAATGATCGCCCGTTTTTTCGAAAAAACTGGACATGTCGCAACCGTACCACTAGAACAACGCAAAACAGTCAATTCTGAGTGGTACACAACCATTTGTTTGCCAGTTGTCTTCCAAGAAATGAGGAAAATCAACCCCCGAAGACGGATCACTCTTCACCACGACAATGCGAGCTCTCATACATCGGCTCAGACAACTGCGTTTTTGACCACTCAAAACATCGAAGAAGCGGTTGCTGCGTTCAGAATGCATGTTTTGGAGATACCTCAATCAGAGTGGAAAAAGTGCTTCGACAATTGGTTCAAACGCATGCTAAAGTGTATAGATCTTCATGGGGAATATTTAGAAAAACAATTAAGCGATTTTCAATGATTAGTATTTGTTTTTGTTCTCTAATCCCGAAATATAAAAGGCAGCCCTCGTATATATCAAGAAAGAGTCGAGAGTCTAGAGTCGACCACTAAAGAAGGATTTATTTGATTAATGTGTTCTACATACTGTTGTGAAACCTGGAGTCTAAAAATAGATATTACAAAAAAAAGTCTATGGAAAGATACCCTATCGGACTAACACGGAGAGATCGAAACAGAATAGAGTAGATATGAAATGCGCAGTGGTATCTTAGGGATTTTAAAAGACCAAGATGAGACTACTACCAACAGGACCACATGGGAAGAAATGAACATCGAATAACGAATATATTTAATTATTATCATTGTATGAAGTACTAAATGAAAGAGTTATAGTCATCAAAGTGATGTCACGACTATTTTTTTTATACTAAGATCTAAATCTATTTCTAAATATTTTAGGTAAAATTTGGTTTCCTAGTAGAAATTATCACTTGGTACGCCGCTGGCAAGCCGAGGTTCCTTGATTGCATGTTGGCGTTTTATATGTCGTTTATTATTCGTTTTTTTATTATTCATTTCGGTCGGTTGCTTTTTTCGTTTTGTTCTTCTTCTTCGAGTCGTTTTGTTCTTGCTGTCGAATTGGACGCCATCCAGCAAAAAATAATAATAACAATAAAGACCAGTTTAAAGATCACGGCCGATTGCTGGCTGTTGTTAAAACTTTAATCAACTTTTTCTTTCGTGATTAATGGCCTATGCAAGTCGTATCGGAATGTTGAATTTGAAGGAATTGCATTTTAATATTGGTTGTGGCCTTTAGCAAAATTAACTCGTTTTTTCTTTTTCGGTGCTGCTTATCATTTATGGAATCTACGAAATTTATTAAGAATAATTACTTCGAGTTTCTGTTGACGTTAAAAGATTTTCGGGGAAACGGACATTGATTAAATTAAAAATAATTAACAGCGATATTGATCAATTGTATTGTATTGTATGTAAGTTGGCAATTATGGAGAACTATCGACATAAGAGAAAATTCTAGTGGTGTTTATTCAACTACACTTACAGTGAAAAATGTTCTGATTGGCAATTAATCTGCCTATTGTGGGAAAACTTTGTGACCTTCAGGTCAGTCTGTGGAGTGGCCGTTTTATATGTTTTTAGAATATTCTGATTTATCTTTACTCAGTACCTTTAGATCTTAGAAACATTAAGAAATGTACTCATTAGATCAAGTATAACTATGTTAAAATTATGAAAACACGTACAGGTTTTGCTTTGGAAACTTTTATATTCATCAATAATAAAACATTTAATTTAATAAATTAATTAGTAAAGAATATATTTAATTCTGTTAGTTTGAAAACAACAGATTATAATCGTATTATTACGATATCGAACCTTCAGTTACTTCAAACTGATCCTCACTGGCAAGTAACGTTATACAGGGTGTCCGGTTATGGACTAGCGATAATCTATATACATGTAAAGCAACTATTTTAATATACAAATACACTATATACTAGGGCTCAATATCCCACCCGGCCAAATGGCAGCCATTTTGTTTTTTTGATAACCTATTCTCTACGTGTGAACAAAAACGTTCATATCTCTTAAAGTTTTGGTCTTACTGAGATAAAAATAGGCTTATTCGACGGACAATAATACTGTCTATCAACAACATTTCAAAACAAACTGTTAACGTTTTCTTAACTTTTGAATAAAAGATGAAATGCAAAAAAAAGGTCAAAAAATTATTCAAATCAAAATTTATTGCAAATCAATGCAAAAGCAGTCCCGATAACCTTTCATTTTTTTCACTAAATCGAAAGTTTTTGAGTTAAGCTACAATACAACATTAAATTCACAACTGTATGTTTATTACTTTTGGAGTTCTTGTTGTTTGAACATAGCGTATGCGCAAGCACAAAGAGAGTTACCTTTATTATACCGTCAACATATGTGGTTGCAGCTAGATGGTGCACCCGCACACTATTCTCGAGCAGTGAGAGAATATTTGAACAATAACCATGCACCGTGGATCGGTCGAGGTGGTGTAGTAGCGTGGCCAGCTCGCTCGCCCGATTTGACCCCCTTGGACTATTTGTTATGGGATGATATGAAGCAAAAGGTTTATGCTACAGTTCCAAACACCAGAGAAGACCTCGTTGCTAAAATTATGGCAGTCGCCGAAGAAGTAAGATCAGACTTAAAACTAAGCGCTCAACTGCCCAGATAGCACACAGAGCATTAACTTGTCTGCCAGCTGGAGGTGGGCATTTTGAACAACTGCTATAGGATGACATTTAATGTGTATAAAAGATTGTAAAAGTATCAAATAAAAAGTAATAAGAATTGTATTAATGTTTCCTGTTTAAAGTCCCAACAAAGGTTTATAGTGCTTGTGCATACGCTATGTTCACACAACAATATTATGGTGTATTTGTGTATTAAAATAGTTGCTTTACATGTATTTAGATTATCGCTAGTCCATAACCGGACACACATAGAGTAACCCAATTTATTCACAAAATAATTTTAAATCTTGTTGCTACTAAAATTTCCTTTTCTAAATGTTGGAAACAAACAAACCTGCATATTGGCATACTGAAGATCTACACTCTCAACGATGGCCAAGTGTAACAAGTGATACCTGCAGCTACAGATAACATTACAGAACTAGTTCATGTAGGAGCAAAGCCGGCAATCCCTCCCAAGGCCTTCAAAGACAGTAAGATTAAAACTATGACAAGGAAATTTTAAATCCAAAAGTCTAACACAGAGTAACTTCTATGGGTCTAAATCATAGATCGAGAATTTTTAAGGTATTACCAGGAAATACATACAATGACTATGGTAAATTACGTACGAGGGAGCCCTCCCCCTCCCAATATGAGTTGATCCCTTCAGAATATCTCGTTTGAATCAACCCATGTAACATTAGTATGTTGATCCTTCGAATGTGCCAATAAAAGTTTTAATTTTAAAAACAACTACATTGATTATCAAAGGGAACGTTGGAAATCAAGATGTATGAATTTCGATGAACTACCGTTGATGTAATGTCGTGACTTAAAGTAATATATAGTGTGGATCAGCCAAATGGAATAAATTCGATAACGAATAAAGGAGGGCGTGGTGGGAAAACGCATTTTTTGAAAAACAAAAAAATATATAGGGTGTGTCATGTGACAGTGGCCAATACCGACGTTCTTATTTTAAATGCAAGTCCCTGTATATTATTTATTTTTTGGATTCTCCAGAAAATTCTAGAAATAATTCATGTAGAATGTCCTATACCTATCCTCAGAAATGTTATGTGTTTTCAGATTTATTACAAAAATTAACATTAAAATAATTCGCTACATTATACTAAAAACCTAATAAGTAATACTGATTATTTCTTCATAATATAAAAAAAAACAAAAAACATTAATGTCATTGTAGGAAATGTTCAAAATGCTCGCCGCGAACGTCTTGGCAACATGCTAATCTGATATAGAAATGTCTTCTAACGTTACTCAACATCTCAGGCATAACTGATCTAATCGCAAACATGATTTGTCTTTCTAGGTAAGGGGTTTAGTTTTGTATACAATACTTTTGACATATCCCCACAAAAAGTAGTCCAATGGCGTCAAATCAGGAGATCGTGCTGGTCATTCTATCGATCCGCGCCTCCAAATCCACCGATTTGGAAAAAAATGGTTCAGGTACTGCCGGACATTGATTTCATAATGGGGCGGTGCTCCATCTTGCTGAAACTATATTGTATTGGCAGGAACTTGGGGATTTACTGGATCAGGATATAAGTTTGTCAAAGTTGTCACGACATTATTTTAGAGGAGTTCTAAATATTTATCTCTATTCAAGTTGCCATCAATGAAAAAGGGACCTACAACAATTCAACAACAATCCCTGCCCAAAGATTAACCTTTTCAGGATATTGCCTATGTTTCTCTGCCACACAGTGAGGATTCTCATTGAACGAATAGCGGCAATTTTGACGATCAACATGACCATGAAGCAAAGAAAGTACATCATATAAAATATTTTTTTACAGTATCAAATATTTGGATCAATTATAGTGTATTCTGAATACTTCAATAATTCGGGGATGTTAAATAAGAAAATTTTGTCGAAACTTCGTTACAATTGAGGATTACAAAAATGATAAATATTGATATATACAAGGCGAAAACAGTGTTAGTGCAAATATTTGGAGGAATAACAGTTCAGTTTTGAAAATAATTTGGTCAAGTGCGAGTTGGACTCGCATACTAAGGGTTCCGTACCACTTTCAAGATTCTAATATTCCATTTTCAGACAAGCAGGGAATGAGTGCATTTTCTTATATTTACCCTAATATCTTTTAAAGGAAAAGTTTTAAATTTATAAAAAATATACACTTAGACTTTTTATTTTATCTGTTTCGGCATTCGGTTGATTTTTATAAGAATACATATGTATTTAATTTTCTAATTTGCCCTAAAAAAATTAACATTAGGGTTTTATTTTACTAATAAACTTTCAGGGAAGCCATTTATAATCTACTGTCTGAATTTTGAGGCTCTGTAGATTGGAAGATAAAGGCAAAATAGGTCAAGTTTTAAATTATAAATTATTAAATCTGTTATTCAAATTATTTAAAAATACAGACCAAATATATTTTTCAAAATTTAAATAGTGTAGTTTATAAAGTGGGAATTAAGTCGATGTTTAATATTTTTGTTAATATCTTTTAAAGAAAAATATTATATATTTGTAAATCATCATTTTATCTGATATATTACATGATGCGTTTGAAAATTGAATTTTTATTTACCATTTAATTGTATAATTTCTTCCTAAAATTACTATGGGGGTTTTCTAATAATTTTTCATATAAATTTCAAGTGAGCCCCAGTACCTCGAATTATTTTCAAAATTTTAGTATGGTTTCGGAAATAAAGCGAGAAATGAAATTTTTTTATATCTTTATGTTAATATCTTGTAAACAATTAACTTAAAAAATATGAAAAATATGTTTTTGTATTCCTCATAATGAGCTCTTTCATTTGATGTATTGCATGATGCGTTAATTTTATTTTTTTATTTTCCGTTTAATTCTATAATTTGGCCCCCAATATTAATGTTAGGGATTTCTTCATATATTTCCTGTAAACAAAAAAAAATTAGTCTTATAGTTTGGGGAATAACGGGGGGAATGGGTAATTTTTTGAAAATATTTTTTTAATATATTTTAAAATATTAATTTAAAAAAAAAATACAAAAATATATTTGTATTCGTCATAATGAGCCCTGTGATTTGATATATTACATGATCAGTTAGAAACAATTATATTTTTTTATTTTGCATTTAATTCTATAATTTGCCCCCGAAATGAATATTAGGGGTGTCTCCTTATTTTTCCAGTTTTTGAAAATTTTCCAGCTTATGGTTTCGGAGATAAGGGGGGAATGGGTAATTTTTTTTATATTTTATATATTTGTTTTCGTCATACTGAGCTCTTTCATTTGATATATAACATGATGGGTTAGAAACAATTTTAATTTTATATTTTCGATTTAATTCTGTAATTTGCCCCCCAAAATTAAAAGTAGAGGTTTCTCCTTATTTTTCCAGTAAACTTCAGGTAAGACCCTATACCTCTAATTTTTTTCGAAATTTTACGTTTTATAGTTTCGGAGATAAGGGGGGATCGGTAAATTTTCGTTAATATCTTTTTAAGTAGATTTTTTAAATATGAAAAAATATATTTGTGTTTCTCTTTCATTTGATGTATTACATGATGCGTTTGAATTTTTTTTTATTTTTAAATTGTTATTTAATTCTGTAATTTGCCCCCCAAAATTAATATTATTGGTTTCTCCTTATTTATCCTGTAATGTTCGGGCAACGTTCTATATTTCCTATTTTGTTAAAAATTTTAGACTCAGAAGTACCCCTAAAATCAAAATTTCTTCTTTTACGATATCTACTCCTGATCGGCTCACCAAACTACACACTGATACCAAATTTCAACCCCTTCCGTTCAGTAGTTTAGGAGAACATTGCTGTTATGTGACCGAGGCAGAAATCCGGAGTGATATTATAACGGTATCCGTATATTGTATATACGGAACCCTAAAAAAGAATTTCGCACCCAATTTTACAGTCACCCGCAAATAGTTTTGCTTTCAAAGTGCCTGTGAAGCTTCATATGTAAAAGGTAAAACAGATCTTATGACTTGACTAATAACACTAACAAAGACAAATCTTTATTACTTTTCAAATTAAAGTTAAGTGCATCGATCGGGACCGAAAAGATAATACAATACCGCATATACCTTCAACACTTCTACAGTCTAGATTAAGTTGTTTACCACCAACAAACTAACATCGTTAAAGCAGACAGAATAATAAAAGAAAACACCATTAGTAGAGTACGCGTGTTCATAAGAATTGCACATTGCAGCCCTCAAAAACTTTCGTGAATCCTCGAAATTCATTTCACTGTCAACAAAAACGAACTTCGCCAAGTCTAAACTTCGTTCGAACTCCAACTGACTTATTAAGCCTCGAGAAACAATCTGTGTACCAACATTAAACTTGAACTTCGGAATCGCGTAACCCAGTTAGAGACGCGAGAGGGCAGAGCAGCAGCAACAACAACGCTGATGAAATTTCTCTGAACGGCCGCTTTTTGTATTTAAACAATAAAGCTGAAGAGTCGAGGTCGACTTTGAATGGCCGACATAACGTCAGAGTCCGACGCCTCGGAATTGCCGACGCAGACGCTACAAATTGATTCCCGACCAAAAATTAAAACGGAAGTTGTTACAAAGTTGAACGTCCCGACGAGAACCGACGGCTATTTTAAATGCGCATCGAAAGATTTTATTTTCGTTTGTATCGTCCTGTTTGGGGCATTGTTCTTAATGGGAAATTATTCGTCAGATAAAAAAACTATGAAGTCTTATTTTTGTTTGTTGGAGCAAACGAAGAGATTTTGCTAAAGCTTACCGTAGAATTGGGTTTAATTATGATGATCAAACACAAAATTTCTTACTTTGTTGTCAGATAAAATATTTAGGAAGTTTTTGCTTGTATCGTTGTAGTAAACCACATGGATTGTGATGCAAAACCATTTTTAATTACGATGATCATACACAGAATGACATAGTTTGTTAACCATTATTTGTTTCTATCACTGACTGGAAAACTGACTTACAAATCAGTGGTGGTAACTGCGTAAGTAATTTGGTTTGTTGTTTGATCCTACTGATTGGGCTTCCGCAAAGATGGCGTGGCACCTTTATATGTACATAGTTAGCTTTTAATTAAACTGGAAACAGTGACAAATAAGAAGAAAGGGCGCTCATGCATTGATTAGTAATAGTATTAGCTGCCTTTTAAATCGACGCTTTGTTTCTATTCCTTGTTTCCATCTTTATAACAGGTTTTTTTTTAGAGATATAGAACTTTAAGTTAGCAACACCCTTTTAACCGGCGGCCATTTTGTCAGCTGTCAAGTGATTTATGATAGGTTGGTTTGGTTTCGTCATGAATAGATTGAACAACGCTTCCGCCTGAAATACGTACACTACGTCCATAATCTTCAGAGCAATTAATTCAAATTGCAACATTTTGTACCACCTTTACTCTAAATGATAATTCTATGTCGTTGCGTATGAATAATGCATAGAGCGTAGCGTGTCTATCCGCCATTCACAGGAATTGGATATGTGTCCATCTACTTTATGGAAGATTTTACGGAAAGATCTTGGTTTGCGTGCTTACAAAATTCAACTCGAGCAAGAATTGAAGCCACACGATCACCTAGTAAGGCGTACATTCGGTGAATGGGCCCTAGACAAGATTGCCGTTGATCCCGATTTTCATAAGCGAATTGTGTTTAGCAATTGAGCTCACTTTTGGTAGAATGGATACGTCAATAAACAAAACCGCCGTATTTGGAGTGATGATAATCCTCCAGTTCATGTTGAGACACCGTTACATCCAGAAAAACTGACTGTTTGGTGTTGTTTATGGGCTGGTGGAATAATTGGTCCGTACTTCTTTAAAAACGATGCTGGCCAGAACGTTACAGTCAATGGTGATCGCTATAGAGCCATGATTACTAACTTTTTCGTTCATCAATTGAACAATCATGATGCACACGAGCTGTGTTTTCAACAAGACGAGGCAACATGTCACACAGCTCGTGCCACAATTGATTGATTGAAAGAAACGTTTGGTAACCGCATAGTTTCGGACCCATGAATTGGCCTCCAAGATCGTGCGATTTAACGCCGCTTGACTATTTTCTGTGGGGATACGTGAAGTCGCTAGTCTACGCCGATAAGCCCGAAACTATTGACCACAAATGTTGGAAAAAGTCATCGAAAATTGGACCTCCAGATTAGACTACGTCCGACCCAGCCGTGGCGGTCATATGCCAGAAGTCATATTCAAATTATAATGCCAGAAGATTATCTTTAAAGTAAATTTCATGTCAATTTAAAAAATATTTCCTTGTTTTATTCCATTTCAAAGTTCTATACCTCTAAAAAACATCCTTTATAAAAAACGCTTAAAGAACTGTGAGCCACTCAAGAAGGAATTAATGTTAGTGAAGTTATTCCTCCTTCTCACTTACTAGTCATAGATATAGAAGATTTTGTAAAGATAGGAAGTCCAAGGTAAGGCTGTATCGGAAGTAGACATCATCAAGTGATTTCTAGATTAATTCACTGCTGGTTGATGATTCCTTCACATGTTTCTTGGATGTAGGGGCATATACTAGGCGGTGCGATTTCTCTCGAGATCAGGATTATATTAATTATGTGTTCAAAATCCTAGAGAAGCCCCCTCTATTTGGGTAAATTTAGTAGGAGATCATACACACCCAGAAACTGGTGTCTGGATCCGCACCTGCTTGCTTGCCCAAAAAATACAACATCAGAAACTGATGTCAAAATTTTAAACTAAAATCAGGTTATTATTATTAAAAAGTATTAAATACAAACAAAATACAAACCGATCCCAAGGCTTTTTGGTCATTTATTAATCAAAAATGCTCCTCCTCACGTATTCCCGGAAGAATGTCCTATCAGGAACAGTACCATACCAATCCCCAGGAAATAGTAATTTCCTTTGCTCATTATTTTAAAAGTATTTACCCCCCTTCCAGTTCAGGTAATTTTTTAGGTAGGTCCATATACTCGCCTAATATTTCTATAGCAAGTTGATCTGTAAGTGACATCATCAAGTCCTCTAAACGCCTTAAAAATAGTTTTACATCTGGACACGGCATGATTCCCAGCTTCTTGCTGCTCAACCGGTTTAGCTTCACCGTTATGCTCAATATAGTGGAAACTGTCGAAAATCTGTCCCGTGCACAAATTTGGTAACACAGATATCGTAACAAATTATAGTCCCATCGCCATTATTCCTAACTTTGTTAAAATATGCAAGATTTGAATTTATGATCAGATCTTTCTTATTATCAAAACACACATATCGCCGGACCAACACGGTTTTATGAATAAATAGATCCACGGTCACCAACTTATCGATTTTTACCAAGTTCACAGTGCAGCCATTGACTCCAAAAGTCAAGTAGATGTGGTCTATACCGATTTTACCAAGGCTTTCGATAAACTTCGTTACCCCAAATTGATCGAAAAATTATCGGTCTTTGGCTTTAGTAACTCGCTGGTTGAACTATTTAAGTAACCGCCATCCATTTGTTAGCTATAACGGCTTCATATCAAACATATTTACTGTCAGTTCAGGAGAACCCCAAGTTCCAATTTCAGTGCATTATTGATTCTGATATTCATTAACGACTTATCAAGTATAGAGTTATGTAAAACTCTTCTTTTTGCAGACGATCTGACATTATTTCTTAAAGTCGAGAGCATCAATGTTAGCTTACGGCTACAACATGACGTGGATCATGTTATGGTGTACTCTTTTTGAACATCCCGAAATGCAAAATATGTTCTTATATTTGAAGACGCGAGATCTAAGACCGACATCTAGCGCAACTGATGACGGTTCCCTGACCAGAAACAATATATGTTATATATAATATCACATTTTTAATATGAGTGAATGATATTTTAGAACAAGTTTTAGCAAAAAAAACTATAAATGTGTTATTTTTCTGCCATAAAAACACTATTCTGTGGTATCTGTCATTTATATTACCAAGCAACTAATCAATTGCTTTTACCTTAGAATTTCATGGCCAACTTTACTATGAGAAAAAGTATCGTTATAACTTGAGTTTCTGCGGTTACTGCGTATAATTTTGTTATTCTTTAGACGACGATTTGTCAACGTTACATTAAAAAATATACACAGTAATCCATAAAAAATGCATTTGGGTTCATTCGATGCTTGTCGGTAGTGATCGCGTTTGTATATGGGATTTTGACATTTTACAATTTTGTTTGAACTTGTATTGGTTGAATAGGTTATAACTGAGTATGAAAGTTGTCAATAAATAATTTATTTTTGAATAAAATTGTGTTGTACTTTTAAGAATAAATGTACAACATTAATGTGTGGTGTTTCCTGCACCCTTTTGTTGTCTACCATTCTTGGTTTATACCAGATTGCTTATTCATTTTTTGGTTGATGAATTTTTATGAACTTTAAATATTTACTTTATACAATCATAGTACATTTCGAATACCCCTTGTATAATCGGTTTGGATATCTCTTATATCAAGCGTTCGCCTCGCTAATGTTTGTTGCTAATTGTCAGTTGTCACTTTAGTTTATTTCAACATGGCTACGGTTGTCAACAACTTATTACATTTTTGTTTAATTTCATGGTTCACTTGATTTATTTAACAAAATTTAACGATGTGTACTCTTGCATGGACGGCTACTGTCACATTATTGACAGGTAATTTATAATAAAATCAAAAACATCATTCTGCTATCGACTAATCATTGACAGGGCAGAGCAGCCAAGGCCTATATGATCATTAGAGATGGCAATATTCTTATCAAGAAAACTGAAAAGTTCGGTGTGTTCCGAATATTTAAAAATCATCGAATATTGCATGCCCGAATAATATTCGAATTAAAAATCATCAATCTCTTTTAATTATTCGAATGTATACGTCATAAGGCATTTGCTGTATGACCACAGAAAGGGTGTATAGCCCTTATTGACATCGAATAATGGATATCGAAAATTATTCGAGTTACAAACATATTAATCGGTTTGTTTTTGATTATATACGAATAAGATATTTCATACACAACCAAAGACGCATTGAACCATATAACAGACATTATATATAACAAATTAGACAAGAGTCGTCCTGTAGTTGTGACATTCCTCGACTTTGCCAAGGCGTTCGACACTGTTGACCATCAGATACTACTTGACAAGATATACAATTACGGTATAAGGGGTAAAGCTCATAAATTAATAGCAAATTAGTTAGACAGTAGGTACCAGAGAGTAAAAATCAATAATATCATGAGTGAATTCTCTCAGATTAATACAGGTGTTCCACAAGGAACTGTCTTAGGACCGTTTCTATTTATTTTATATATTAATGAACTTTTAAAGCTATTACCTGATGGTATTGTAATATCATTTGTCGATGATACGGCTGTTGTAGCTAGTGGAGACACTTGGAAGGAAGTTGAAACCAACATGAACAACTACCTAATTGAAATAAGTAATTGGCTGGTTGTAAATAAATTATCACTAAATATTGACAAAACTGACTATATTACCTTTGGCAACTATTCTAATAGTGTTCTTGAACGCATAAACATTAATATCAATGGACTCAATATAAAAAGGGTAGAACATTTTAAATATCTGGGTGTAGTTCTCGACTATAGGTTGACGTGGGAATTACATATTAAATATATATTAAGTAAAACTAAGTACCTTATATATATTTTCTATAATTTAAGTAAATCTATGAACACTGAAACCTTACTTATGTTATACTACGCTTTTTTTCATAGCGTTATTAGCTACGGAGTGATAACATGGGGAGAAGCATATATTAACACCTTACAAATGCTTCAGCGATTTCATAATAGACTACTAACAATTATAGAAAAGAAACAAGTTATACCTAACCAAAAATACCCACTCAACTGTTTACATGTGAATCTGCAGTATATCATTATAAAACCCTTAGTAATGTATTCAATAATTCTACGGGGCATAACAAGAAATAAAACCATTCAAATCCCTAACAGAAGTAAAACTGTCAGCGTCAAGAATAGTTACTATAGAGCAATAATAACATTTAACTCTTTACCAAATAAACTTAAAACAATGGCAATAGAAAAGGTAAATAAGATTAAAACAAAACTTAAACCCTGAATTATGAAAAGAGTATGAAAGTACTTAGGATACAACTGTTGTGTTATGGACAACTTAATATATGCATAGGTACAATGAAACTTTTTTTTTATCCAATTACTTTAATTTTAATTAATTAATTTAGTTAGTGGTTAGTTTGTAAGTATATATCAGCCTACAAGCAGGTAGCTTAGTTACCTTGTAGGATTTACTATGTAAATATGCGTGGAATGTATCTGGTAAATAAATAAATAAATATGGCATATATTGGACAGTCAGAAATTGTTTAATGTTCTTTTAACGAGATGTGATATGCTGCAAATATATTTTTTCTTATTTATCTAATAATATAATACCTATAATGTTTGTTTATTTACATGCATCTTATTTATATGTAATTCTGGCAAACGGCACTACGATTTTGTTGAAATTCCATTTCGGGGTTTTGGCATGTACAAATCGAAATCAATCGTATTACCGAGAAAGAACGTGATTGTGACAATTAAAACTGTTAGAAAAATACATTCAATACAAATTTATGTGTAGGATCTTATAAGAATTTTATCACTACTTGATCTTTTTCTAACATTACATTTTTAGAGTTGAACCTTTCGAGATTTTAAAGTAAAAAGTGCTAGTTAGGCAATTTTTTGATGGGTAAAAAGTGTTCTTATGTTAATTTGAGGCCCTCAATGAAGTTGCCATGAGCAGTTACATATGCATATATAAACTGACTGAGATATAAGACACTGTAGGTTATAATTATACAGGGTGATTCCTTCTATATAGTTTAACACTCACTTTTGTAATTAAGCTTTCGGGAATGATCATTCCCTTCTTCAGGGTTATGCTAAAAAAACAAAAATTATTACAACTCACTCCTAACTTATTTTTACCAACAATTATAATTAACTAATCTCATATAATAGTAAGTTGACTTAGTAATAATTAGCTAGGAGTGAGTTGTAATAATTTTTGTTTTTTTAGCATAACTCTGAAGAAGGGAATGATCATTCCCGAAAGCTTGGTTTTAATGTAATAAAGAGTATACATATATAAAAGTCAATATCCCTTAATTACAAAACATAACACACACACACACACACACACACACATATATATATATATATATATATATATATATATATATATATATATATATATTGGGTAGTCCATCGACAGTTTTTAATTTTGTTTATGTTATTAATGTATATCAGGAACAAAATGGGACCTAATATTGTGCCCTGTGGCACACCAATCTTTGTAGTTGTCTCTGGGCTGTTAAAGTTCTCTACTTACGTGTTGTGCTTTCTTTTTAAGAGGTAGTATTCTAGTAATTTTAGGCATAAACCAGGAATTCCATAATTGTACAATTTCTTGACCAGTGAAAATGTGTCAAATGTTTTAGCTAGATCAAGAAAGCTAAACATTTCCTTGATTATTCCATGGAACCAACTACGTTGTTTAGTAGACTCATAATTGCATTTTCGGTGTTAGATTGCTTCATAAATCCGAATTGTCTGAGAAGATATTATGTTCTAAACGTTATAGACTGTATTGAATATTCCATGTTCGAATATTATTTGCGTTTATTATAACAAGCCGTTGTTTTCGGTAAATAAATGTAAATTAATTTTGTTATGAAAATTTAATGTACAATACGTAAGAATAGAGTTTCACTTGCATCGTGGGTTTATAAAACCGCACAATGTATTTTTTATACGAGTTGTTCTTTATATGAAATTTCTTAAATATATTAATAATAATTTAGACACGTAATTAAAGTTATCCCGATTAAATTAATTATTCCTTAAAAATTTAATAAGTAGATCGGCAACATAATTAATGTCGACATTCCTCAATATCACCATCATTAAAATGCATTCAAGACAGATAAAAATAATTTGTTGTTTATTTTTACATAATAATTTGTTTATTTTTGTAACAATTTCTATCAATTCAAAACGCGCAAAAAATACATGTGTTAAGATGATGAAATCGAATGAAAATTTTTTGCTCCGTTTTCCATTTAAAATTGATAGGCGCATCATCGTGCCAAATGGCAAGCATTGCTTTTGTATTCAGCAACTCAAGAACTGTATTTAACCGGATGAAAAAATGCGCATATTAACTGATGTAGATAATACCGATAATTTTGCCAAGATAATGAGATAATGTCAGTCATTTGGAATACGTCGCAAAAAAGGCATGTCAATTTGCAATTCTATCAAAGGCTTCCTCGCTATCTTTGATTAGTGATTATCGTTTTTAGCCGGGTGTGCAGCTCTTAAATTATAGGGTGAACAGGGAATGCAATTTTAAGAGGTTTAATTAAAGACTGGGGTTTTGATTACTGTTATTACTTATTTAAAATACTGTGCTAGTAGTGTTTTGGTATAGTGAAAGATACATAAAGATGGGAGACAAGAATTGGTTCAAAAATGTTTCGTTATGTACAATGCTACTTGATTTTCTTTCGAGATTTTAAAAACCTTCTAACAAAATAAAATGTATTGTTTGTCTAGGTACTTGAACAGAGTGATATATTATTAATTACCTACCAATAATTTGAGGTTATATAGTATACAGGGTGTTTCTAAAATAGAATTTCAAACTACTGCTGTGTATAGAACTCATTAATAAAGTCAAAAAGTTCCATGTGCTCTAAAACGGAAGTTACATGCCCTTGAAAAGGCTCCAACTAAACTATTATTTTTTTATATCTGCGAAATACTGAGCCCAAATTTTGGAAATTGAGAATATAGTGCCTCAGTCAAAATTCACAAGAAAGTAAAAACAAATTCAAAATTTAATTTCTAAACTTTAAAGCAAGAGTTTCTATCAAATCTATCAAATGAAAGGAATCATCATAATATATCCAAGTATATATTTTTTGTACTTTTAAAACAATTTTCTTAAAATTTGGGCCTACAATTCAAACAAAAGATATATAGGAGCTTCACTAAAAATTTATTGGTAAACTAAAATCCTAATCATAATTTTACGGGCCAAATTAGAAAATTAAGTAAATAAAAATACATATATATATTTTAAATTTAAAACGCTTAGTTTAAAACATATTAAGTAAAATATAAGAAAATCCCCTCATTCCCTGCTTGTCTGAAACTGGAAATTTAAAAAAATGATGAATCAAAATAAAGACCCTGTGCATTCAATAATTATTTTCGGACATATTTTGACATTTAAATTTGGAAATGCATTTGATGTTTATATATTTTTGTCAATATTTTTCCGTAGTGCTGAAAAAAATAGTTTGTTTTATATTGGTAAAACATTGTTTTCTGACCCTTTTTTTGGGGAATAACACCACTAGTTACGTAGATAATTAATTTGTACAGAATGAGCGCCTTTTATTGTTTACATTTTTTACTTGTATGTAGGTACCGAACAACAGTGAATGTGTTATTTATTTGTTAATTATTTTCAATGTTTCCATTTTTTGTAAAAAGTTATTATTTGGAAAATCTGTTTCACAAGGGATCCTCAGATTTCTTCCTTCTGGTAACAGCTGGTCTGCTGTATTATTTCCTAGAGTTTCTGAGTATCTCGGCGCTCTAGCTAATAAATATTTTATTTGGAAAATGTTCTTATTTCCAAACAAATAACAATGGCTAGAACGAGATGCATCGGAATATGAAAAAAGCTATTAAAAGCTGAGCACACATACTAAAACATAATAGAAGAAAATCTAGAACAGAGAAAGATGAGAAAATTACCGAAATAACAAAATAACCTATAGACTGATGATAAGAAAAGTTATTATAAAACTATGAAACAGAAATAACTGGATCAATTTAGGTAAACAAGGGAATTAAATGTCTTAGATTGAATGTAAAACGGCACATTAGTCCATTAACAGAAGAACATTGGAGAGGAGGAACTTACTCGTATAAGAGAAACGGAAGAAATAGGTATATACGGTTTCTATATGGCATAAAAACTCAAGAGCAAAATGAAGGTTCAATCAAGGAAAAAAAGTAACGTGATATAACAATCGAAGAACTAATAAATGCACTGAAACAAATGAAGAACAGTTTATATTTTCCTGTTTTTTTGGGAATAACACCACAATAATTAACTGATACTAGTTGTATTTATATTCCTCAAGAAATACCCAGTTAGTCTAGTTCCTTGACAAAGACATTAGTCGAAACGCGTCGGACAGTTTTTAAAAAAACGTAAATTGTGGAAATTGCAATTCTAGTATCAGTTAATTATTATAATGAATTTCCAACAAGTATCGGCCGAATCAATTCAATAACACCACACTTGCTGGAAAATCAGTCATATATAGGTGGAATAATCTATAGCATATACCCGAAAAAAGAGATGCCACAACTATCTTTCACAAAACAAAATAATACTTGAGTAAATATCAGGACTCTTGTTTTCCATCTTCTTATCAAGAGATCTTATACTGTTACTGTAACAGTATTATGGATTATAGAGTATGTTCTGATATGTCTTATAAAGAGAACGTAAATAGGGTTAAAATAATGTCCCAAAATTGTGTTTTTTATAAATTTCCCACCACAGATTTACTACAAATCTGATTACATATAAAACAGACTTCGTTACTGATGAGAAATTGATGTCAACTGTCGCTAACAAAAATCTATTTTTTCTGGTACTCATGCTAACGCAAAATTTGAACAACTGGATATTTAGAAAAAATTGGAATTATCATAGTTAAAATATTAATGTTGTTGAACTTTCCACGAACTATATGGTCTATTTTCAAAAATCCTCAATTTTGTATAACCCAAAAACATTCTCTCAACTACACTAACAAAGCTGTTTTAAGTTCAACAAATCTTATATAGTATATAAGCTACATATTGCTAAAACACTTTGGGGCTTTATTTAACGGAGCGAAAATTTAATATGACTGGCGCGAAAGGTCCAAGAAATAAAGAAGGCGTAGAAAAATATTCTTAATGTCATTAGATAGTTGTTGATAATTTAAAACTGCTGAATTTATTTAAGTGAAAAATGAACGAAATTCAACCGATAATAGAATAATAAAAAATGAAATGAAATCAAAGAGTGTAGTAATTCAAACAATATTTAATGAAGTAATAACAGTACGTTTAAAATAACTACAACTGGTCCCGGCGGAAAGTATTAAATATGGCGATACCATAATGCAAGTTTAAATATGAAGTATATACAAGAGAAAACGTATCAGGAAAATTTTAGGGAATGAAAAAGACACAAAATAAAATCAGTTTAAAGAATATTAGCTATCATAATAAAGATAAGACCAAGCGATCTGAAGGGATGAATACCGTACAAATGTTCGCTAAGGCTTCACTAGTGCAAAAGCATCCCGAATCAAACTAGAGGAAAATGGGGATGCATAACATATGGGCTTTACACAATACACCGTATAATTTTAGAGCTATATCAGTTAATCCGAATTATTAATTAAACTTTTATAAGAATTAGACTGTTTTTTATATTTTAATTCAATAATATTTGTGTTCGATAAATACGAGTTCTGACTGTATTTTACTGTAAAAATTGCTATGAGTTGTATTTTGTTATAATTATTTTTAGCTTTTAGTTATAGGTGGAAGTCGGTTATATTTGGTTTTCATTCTTTATTTTTTATTTTGTATGTATAACCTTAAAAGACAGGACCATGTAACATCGAAAGCCTCAACATTACACAATGATACTTTTTCATTTAAATTGACAGGTAAATGTTTACGAATAAAATGTACTAGTACGCGTTGACTTAATAAGCCCAAAATATATTTATGCCTTATGGACCACGCCATGTAACCTTTTTTCAACTCTTTTGACAACTCTGTATAACTAGAGATAATTCCACTCCACCCTATGTACCAACCATCCTGTACATACGACTGCCCACGGACAAGCATAAAATAAAGGTGGAAGTCGGTTTAACTTTTTTAAATACCAGATAACATCGAAAGCCTCAACTTTACACAATGATATATTATCATTTAAACTGACAGGTAAATGTTTACGAACAAAATGTACTAGTACGCGTTGACTTAATAAGCCCAAAATATAGTTATGCCTTATGGACCACGCCATGTAACCTTTTTTAACTTTTTTTGACAACTCTGTATAACTATAGATAATTCTACTCCATCGTATGTACCAACCATCCTGTATATAAATTTGTTAGCTGCCTTCTGTAAACTATAGGACGGAGTAGAATCCATCCCATATTTACGGAGTCAAATCCGTCCTATATTTCAACCATCGTATATAACTCCTTGTGGGCTACCCCATAAATTATTTCATTTTAACATTTTATATTATCGCCCTGTGTAACATTAATTCCTCTCCACACTATATGCAACTTCTTATATTTCACATTTTTTCCAAGATTTTTATACCATCAAGCGTCCACTCCACCCTATATTCCAACCATCCTGTATATA
Organism: Octodonta nipae; assembly: GCA_034190945.1. Taxonomy (NCBI): domain Eukaryota; kingdom Metazoa; phylum Arthropoda; class Insecta; order Coleoptera; family Chrysomelidae; genus Octodonta; species Octodonta nipae. Next base: position 10,628,625 of record CM067221.1, read on the forward strand.
TGGCTGCCTATGGACCACTATCATTCTACTCCGTCCTATATTTCAATCATCATATGCATATATAAATGCAACTCCTTCTATCACTTTATTGTGTGATTTTGTTTGCTATAACTAAACACCCTGTGTATAAACGCACCAAATAGCAGTTTAAAGTTTGACATGTGTTGTCACTGAATTTTCTATTAGGCCGGGAGAATGTGACAACCAAAAGCACCGCCTTCGCAAAATGGAAAAATTTTCATTTAAATAGGTATTTGCCTGGTATAGAAACAAAACGAGCTTGGTACTCATTGATTTAAGGAGCTGAAAATCCTATGCTTTACTACCTATATGCTTGAGATGTACATAGAAAATTTTCAAATTCAATTAAAACTTCCAGTGCCTAAAATTTCCGCACTATTACGTTGGAATTAAAATATTTATGAGGAATTGTCCGTTATGTCATTACGATGAAATTTTTGATAAGAATTTTGTAATTTTCGGCGATTTTCTGTAAAACTGCAAGTTGCACGTCGCAGAAAAGTATATGTGATCGCCTAGGGATCTTCCTTGATAGATTAAACGTTAATAAAGTATACACATCCATAAGAAGTTTTCGAAAAATCGACCAATATGTTAGGGATATTGGTCAATTTCTATGCCCGCCTGTTTTCATTCACAACTTTCATCACTTTACCAATAGAATTCTTTTCCAAAATTTGAAGTTTCACCAATCCGGATATATACTCTATTAAACAAGACCATATTCATTCAAAACGGTGCACCACAGGAGAAGAAATCAGTTAACATACATACAAAAAATAAAACAAAAAAAATGCGTCGAATTGATAACCTCCTCCTTTTTGGAAGTCGGTTAAAAAGGTGTTGAATAAAGCATGGAGTTATTGGGTACCTGACCAAGGGAGTAAAAGTTGTAAAATAGCTACTATTGATCGGTTTTAATACTTTAATCTCAAAAATAAGCAACCAAATGTAAGAAAAGTTAATGTTAGATCAACAACGAAGCAGGTAAATGCCAAGACAGCTTCTCCACATCCATTAAACTTGTTGATCACAATTTGTCAAAATTGAATATCGAGAATTTGAAAATTGTTCAATTCACTGATAAGACTATAACATAATTTTGGACGAAATTATATCTATAGAATACTAGTTCTGATGTTAGAGATGTTAGTTTTGGAGGTGGCAATCCAATATTTTGGGAAGGAATTACTAGAGAGGGACGCACTGAGCTCGTGGAAGTCATTGGTCGAATGACTAGAAAGTGGTGTATAGAAAACATCCTCCTTAAGCCGCTGGCCTAGCAACTAAATATCGTTTCGCAGTCCAGATTTAAAGATTGGATAGGCCACCGAATAGTCCAGACTCGAATCCCATTGAGTTTTTTGGGGATCACCTAAAACGGGCTTCAAAGAAACCTTATTCAAAGATGCATAGTATATTATGAATGAAATGTAACTCGAGTTTGAAATATATGCTTATTTCAGTATCATTTAAGTAAAAATTAATTATAGAATAGATATTTAATTTTCGCGACATTGAGCCTTCTTTTGGGGATTTTCTGCTGAAACAAATCTAATATGTTTTACCTGAAATGATTTTCTTTCATTAAAATAAGTATATGGAAATGTGTGAATTAAAATTTTAAATAATTTTGTGCCAGTCTGTAATTTTAATACTTTAAGATCATAATATAGGCAATAAGGCATCCATTATCAGAGGCGGGGGATGAAATTGAAAGGGTACCTTTTTTATCAGGCTATTGTTACGTTTTTGTTATCGCAGTTGGTATTATTATAACCTGTACAATTTTATATTTCCTATTAAAGTAAAGAAAGGCTATTTCATTCTAAAAAGAGGAATTTTCTTTAGGTTTATTAGACCTAATTGTAAGAAATTAATGTTGAATATTATTTCTAGATTCTCAGGTTTTGGTAAAATTGCCAGTATACTGACAAAGACTTCGATTTTAATATACTATGAATAGTAAACTTGCTTCGAATTTCGAAAACACTCGATCTAAGCGTTGGAAAGATTTGAACCGCTAAAATATTTATTAGAAAAATTACCAATTATCTAACAGAATATTACAATAAAATCGTTATTGTCTTACCTTGAGATATGCAGTACATTATCTGCCGAGGTACTTTCAGGCCAGCCGCCAGGCACGCAGCAAAGGACGCCGAAAAATTAATAGCCATCTTCTATTTCGTCACAGTGATTTTTTCGAAAAAAATAAAAACGAAAATCAACGAAAATTCCTCTCGCTAGAGCGGTCACAATTAACACTTGGGCCACCGCACTCGATTCAACAAAAAAACAACAACAATAAATCTCGTACTAAAATAAGTACCGATGCACTTTTAGCGCGCGCGATTTTGTCATAACAAAAACCACACAAGAAGAAGCTGTCCAGTTTAGAGCTCTTGAGTATGTACTCGTCCTGATATTGGGGCATTTTTTTGTGTATTATTTCGGGAGACTTCTTCGGCGAGCTTCTGTTTGGATTTTGGAGTACGCCGCGTCGTCGGGGGACTAGTACATCATCACGTTAGCCGCGATCTGCGACATGATCTGGGTGTCTCGCGACCGCCACGAATCGTTGTACTTGCATTCAAATAATTTCGCCTAACTTTTAGACCGCCTGATGCTGCTTATGATGATCTCGAAGTGGGGATGACGCTTTTAAGACGGTGAAGTTCAAGTCAAAGACTATCGCGATCGCTCCCGCTACTACTTCTTCGGATGCTGTACGTACTCCCGCACTTTGACAACTCTTGTATTTTGTGGAAGCCTTCTTCAGGGAAGCCGTCATTTCTCGATGTCCTCCAGGTGTTTCGTCGATTTTTTTCCCAACCTCTCCGACGAAAATATCACAATTTCGAAACGTTACTCGACCTGGTGCACGATAATTTTCTTTATGTCCATGAAGATGACGTCCACGATTTCGGTCGTTTTGATGTGGTTTTCGCGAGTTTCAGTGAGTCTTTTTGTTCTCTTCTTCTTGTGTGTTAGTTCGCGGCGTTCACATGAGCGTCGTTGCACTGTCGACGCTCAGCGTCGTTGGTTTAGACGTCGTCTGGATGCAGCCGGGTGGCGGCCCTCTTTTCCTCGCTAGCGTGCTATTTGCCGGGAACGGCGTTCCCTGCACCCGCCGACAGTTCGAGAGCCCCGATGCAATTCGGCAGGGCCGGCGTCGGCCCAAAACGCGATGCGCGCTTGGAAATTTCAACAAATCACTGCACGAATTAATAATCCAATATTCGTAATAAATGTCAACTAAAATTTTATTTTATGGCAAAGTTTTAAAATATTTATGATTGTAGCAAAAGATTCCCATAAAATGCTGTTATTGAGAGATAATCAAGGAGAAAATTATATATCATATGTAAATGTCTATATTGCCATATTGGATTGGTTAAAAAACATGCCAACCATAAAAATAAAAGGAAATTTTATTAAAATCTACTATTTAAGCGATTTCCAAAAAGGAGTAGGTTATCAATTCGTTGTCATGTTTTTTTTGTATACTCAGTGATTATTCAAGAACGGATTATCAAATTTGATGATTGTGTTAAGGAATATTACAGAAAGCTACCATATAATTTTCTATAACGGGAGATTTACAGTTTTCCAGAAAATCAGAAAAAATAATAATTAAGCCACTACATTTCAGTGAATTTCACTAAATCTACACTGTTTTCTCTAAAACGGCTCAACCAATTCGAATATTTTAAATTGTATTCTACAAAGAGATGTTCCAGCTTGATTCCGTATACTTATATATAACGCAAAACATACCATTTTTCTGAAATTCGTAAAAATATTTGCAAAAAACGGTATACATCAATGTAAATGCCAACTTTCGACATAAATATCTAGCTTAAATGTCAAGAAATGCAGTAAAAGTATATCCTACAGGGTGTTTGTAAAGGTTTTCATTGAAGTCAAGTGAAATGACAGAAAATATTCCAAGCAATGTGCCAGTTGAAATAACGAAGTAAAATTACAGTTCGACAGGTGGATTCAACAAAATCTTACAAATAAAAGTGTTATTGGGTGGTACATAAGCAGTTCCATATATAGGAGTGTTGAAATATAAGTTGAAATAGAATTAAAGTTATACAGGGTGGTTCAAAAAAGGTTGTATTGAGTGGCACATAAGTAGTTGCGTATACAAGGTGGTTGAAATAAGATTGAAGTAAAGCTATAGTTATACAGCGTGGATAAAAAAACGCAAAAATAGTTAAAAAAGCATATGCAGTAAAGATATTCGAGGTATAGGGTGAAGGGTTAAACAAATGTTAGAAGCAGTTGCATATACAGGATGACTGACATATAAGGTGGCGTGGAATTATAGTTATACAGGGTGATTAAAAAATGTTATATTAGTGTGGAACATAAGTAGTTGCTTATACTTGGCATATTAGGCAAAATAAAATGATAGGTATACAGGGTGATTTGAACACTAAAAAATAGAAACGTCAATAGGGTGGAGAGGGTTAATACTTATACAGGGTTGATGTGTAGATTTGAATTATACTTGTACAGGGTGATTCAGAAAATGCTAGACAAATAATTTTTATTGGGTGAACAAACAGGGTGGTTGTAATATAGGGTGAATTAGAGTTACATTTATAGAAAGTGGGCCAAGTAATAAAACAAATAAAAAAGTTGAAAAAAATGGTGGAGGATATAAAAAAACAAATTAGAGAGAGGGAGAGATAAGAATAAGCTAAAATATTCAATAGAATTGAATCAGATAAAAAATATTTGAGGAAATAGTTATTGATTGAACACAGTTTCTAAACGGTTTTTTAACCCACTTTAAGTCGGTTCTTTTTTTAAATATAAATTATTATGTTAAGTTTATAAAGCGTGCCTTGAAAACTTATTTACAAATGGAATGTGAAAAACAAAAAGAAAATATTAATGTAACTATAAAACTTAAATAACTTCGTACAGGATTGCCAAAAACTTAGAAAATGTAAATTTGCCTGAAAAAAAACTACCGATAAGTGTAGTTTTAGAGCAAAATGCCATAAGAAAATTATTTTGAATATTCAGTGGTGTGGTAGAATACTAAACTTCATAAAGAAATTCAAAGCTGGAGGCAATGTACAGGGTATAGAAAAAGTTTTATTTAACAATATCGTATAAAAATGGTATAAAAATATCAACTAAGAATGAAAATATATACCATATAAATTATGGTTCTACTACTGAACTCTACTATTGCCGCTCTTACCATAGCTGGCGTAATTTCTTGTGCACACTGCCTGATGACTCTATCCAGGTGATCGACATTTTGGAATAGTCTGTGAAACGTTAAACTTTCTCTTTCAGTAGTCCAACGGGGTTAGGTCAGAAGACCAGAATGGCCAAGGGATTGCGGAATACCTTTCTATCCAGCGCTCAGAAAAAATCCTTCGTAAACTATCTGTGTATTCATGCCAAAGTAAATGCCTAATATTTAATGGCAATTCTTCGACAAATTGAAACAAATGAGTATTTACAAAATTCAAGTAAATTTGGTTGTAAAATTTTCATGCAAGAAATAGGGCTCCCACTATTGGGTTATCTAAAATACCGCACCAAATGTTTGTTTTAAATGAGTATTGATTGTGACACTCTATGAGAAAATTAGGATTTTCGTGACACCACAAGCGACAGTTCTGTGAGCATACGACTCCGTTTGACTTAAATATCGCCTTGACGGTAAATAATCTTCTGGGAATAAAGAATCATCTACAGCTTCCTCTTGGAACCATGCTGTGAACAGAAAACGAATTTCAAAAAGTGAAAGTGTATGAATATGTCTAGATTTGTTAGGAGAGAATTGATTTGCTCGTAAAAACGTACTGATTTTAATATTTTCCTCACCAAAACTTTAAAATTTTCAACGACCGCTTGCAAAACTTGCAATTGATTTTCTTCGCTAGTGCACTAAACTTAATCTTTTGTTTTGAATGTAATATCAACCTACCACTGGATTTAAATTTGCCACATGATCATAGCTTTTTTGTTTATTTGGATGTCTATAATTTAAAATTTATCCTGTTTTGTTAATTTAACTACTACGATGAAAATAACAGAAGAATATTTCATTTAATAAAATAACCAAACACTTTAATTATCTATTGTCAGAACTTCCGAATTTCTTTATGATGTTTAGTGTTTTACCACACCTCGGAATACTCAGAATAATTCTCCAAAACTAAACTTATGGGTAGTTTTTTCTTCAGGCAATTTTAGATTGTTTACGTTTCTTTGCATTTTTTTACGTCTTATAGTTCTAATAATATAGACGAAGAAAGTAGAACTTTTTATAAAAAGTAAAATTTTTACAAAGTGAAAAATAAAAAACTTTTCAGGACACGCTTTATATAGCACAAATGCTTCAATCTTGTCGGTCAGTCTCCGAATACTACATGTCTTTGTTGCCTAAAAAGCAATTAGGTGTTATAAAAATACTTGTTTTTACCCGCGGCTTCTCTCCTGTAGTCATGTTTGGATTATTGTAATCGGTCCGGTCCGGTGTTTGATAGAATTTTCCAACAATTCGATAAGTTCTGGATTTCATTGCGTGCGTTTAGACTGTGAGGCCTCTTCGCTATTTCAATTGCCTCTCTTACGAGTCTTGATTTCGGGTGTTCTATATTTGCCAGTACTCTGGTGTTCTCAAAGTCTATTCGGTGTGACATCGTGGTGGCGTGTTCCGCAATTAATGTTGTTTTTTCCTGCTTTCTTACAGCGTTCTGGTGTTCATCACGTCTAGCTTGAATTCTTCTATTAGTTTGCCCCACATAGGTTTTATGATCTAATACTTTTGTGTCCCATAGTCCGATTTCACCCCGAATGACGGTACTCCCATGCCTTTATCCGTTCATGGTTCCCATATTTCCCATATTTTAACATGACAATGCTTGGCTCGAATTAGTTTGAACTAGTTTGAAGAGACCCATGTGAATCTGTTGCCATTTCCGCCGAGATCCCCGATCTTTCGAAACATGTTTCGAATTAGATGGGTAGAATGCTCGGAAAATTACACCAACCTCTACGGAATTTGGAGAAGAAATAAATCATCTTATTGAGTCAATGCAAAGATGTGTTGGGGGAGGGGGGGGGGTGAACAAAACGACTACAAAATTAATTGAAAAAAAAAGTTGACATTAAAAAACATTCACCAAATTTTACCAAATTTTAATCATTTACTCCTTAGCATCTATGTTTTACCAAAACAATATTAAATTTAAACATCTCCTTTAGGCTGTTGCGATTTCTTTGTTAGTGGGTATATTTTATTGGTCTTGTTGAAATCAGAAATTTTTAAACTGTTTTCCCAGAAAATATATTTGTAATTTTCAACACTTGAAAATTTGACAGGAGCCGCCATAGTAACTTACAAAGTTAAAAAGCAATTGTTTAATGGTCCTTTCTAACAAATCAATGCATTATGTACGAGGGCTGCTTTTATATTTCGGGTATTGGACAACCCTAGTATTGCAATCTGACAACTGACAGCTCTATCGTAAAGTTTGACATTTTTGAGGTTATACGTACTCAGAACGTTTTGAAATACGAGCGCTATGTGTTGTTTACAGTAACTTAAAGGATTCATCTCTGCCAAAAAATGGAATTAAATCGTGAACATTTTCGTGAGATTATTTTTTACAACTTTCGACGTGGATTAAGTCAGTAAGAGTGCATGGATGAACTTAATTTAATTTTTGGCGATGAAACTCCATCAAGGACCACTGTTTATCGATGGTATGGTGAATTCAATCGAGGTCGTAGTTCACTCCAAGACGAATTTCGTGAAGGTCGTCCAAAAACAGTTGTTTTTCCGGAAACCATTGATGCTGTGCGCGAAGTGATATTGCAAGATCGTCATGTGACCTATCGTGAGATTGAGTCAACCTTACATATTAGTGGGACCAGCATACATTCAATATTGCATAAACATTTGAATGACAAAAAAAATTGTTCGCGTTGGAACCCACACAATTTGTCAATCGTTCAAAAAAGGCTCATGTCGATTGGTCGAAAGAAAAGCTCAAAAAATACGATCGCGGTACTTCAAAATACGTTTATGACATAGTGACAGGAGATGAATCGTGGATTTACGCATATGAGCCCGATATAAACAGCAATCGACTGTATGGGTGTTTCAAGATGAGCCGAATCCAGCAAAAGTTGTTCGCGCACGAAGCACTTCCAAGCAAATTATCTCCTGTTTTTTCGGAAAAACTGGACCACTAGAACAACGCAGAACAGTCAATTCTGAATGGTACACAACCTTTTGTTTGCCAGTTGTCTTCCAAGAAATGAGGAAAACCCACTGCCGAAGACGGATCACTCTTCACCACGACAATGCGAGCTCTCACACATCGGCTCAAACAACTGCATTTTTGACCACTCAAAACATCGATTTGATGAGTCATCCGTATAGTCCTGACTTGTCACCAAATGACTTCTTTTTATTCCCTTACGTAAAAAACAAACTGAGAGGTCAAGGTTTTTCGACACCTGAAGAAGCGGTTGCTGCGTTCAGAATGCATGTTTTGGAGATACCTCAATCAGAGTGGCAAAAGTGCTTCGACAATTGGTTCAAACGCATGCAAAAGTGTATAGATCTTCATGGGGAATATTTTGAAGCACACTAAAGCGATTTTCGATGATTAATATTTGTTTTAGTTCTCTAATCTCGAAATATAAAAGGCAGCCCTCGTAATCCAAACTATTATTTTTTATGCAGTGTCATTATTATAGCAATAAATTATCCGTTTTAACAAATAGTTCATTCGAAGTTTTCCTCCACACTGCCTCGTTTTCCCGGTAATATTCGTGGATTACTAGGAAACTCTATTCTCAAAAAAAATTGAAAAAACGGTCCTGTAACTTGCATAGCGCCTGCCCGATGCACCCGAATCAATATCGCACCATAACATGCTCCCAACGCGTCTCAACTCACATTATGTTATATCCTCCTCTGTTTCGCACAAAAAAGTGACCCGACTCTAGTCGCTCTAGCGGCCCTAGCACAAGCGTGCCTCTGTGGAGGTAGAGACAGAACCAGAGCCAGCGTTAGAGTTTGAGTATATTCCGTATAGGACCAGGATCAGCTTTCAGTTTAGGGCTTTGCACCTTGCCACGTTATATCGTCGCCCCCGCTTTTCTCTCATTCTATATGTGTTGCTCTCTCTTTGTTGCTGTGTGCATATCTCGTCTGGATATCTAGCTTATAGTCCAGGCATTCTGGAAATATATGTACTTTGCATTATTTTCAAACATCTCGTTCAATTGTAGAGTGATTTTGTTCTTGGTTTACGAATAATAATCTTTATTATCTCTACAGACAACATAAATTGTATGGTACTTGTCACAGAGTATATTTCATACTGACAAATTCGCTGACGTTATAAATGCACTTATCAATAAAATAGGCTTTTAATATACAGTGTGGAACAGTCAAATGGAATAAATTGGATAACGAATAAAGCAGGGCGTGTTGGGGAAAACTCTTGGACACGTCGATTTGTATTTTTAAATGCGCATTTTTTCAACAAAAAATAATTACATAAGGTGTGACACTGGCCAATACCAACTTTCTTATTTTAAATGCAAGCCCGTTTTTGGATTCTCCAGAAAATTCTTGGCATAATTCATGTACAATGTCCTACACCTATCTTCAACTGTTTCGGAAATATTAAATGTTTTCAGATTTATTACAAAAATTAACATTAAATAATTTGGTCAAGTGCGAGTTAGACTCGTATACTAAGGGTTCCGTATCACCTTCAAGATTCTAATATTCCAGTTTCAGACAAGCAGGGAATGAGGACATTTTCTTATATTTACCCTAATATCTTTTAAAGGAAGCGTTTTAAATTTATAAAAAATATACACTTTCATTTTCCACACTTAGACTTTTTATTTTATCTGCTTCATGATTCGCTTGATTTTTATGAGAATACATATGTATTTAATTTTCTATTTTGGTCCCAAAAATTAACATTAGAGTTTTATTTTACTAATAAACTTTCAGGGAAGCCTTTTATAATCTAATGTCTAAATTTTGAGGCTCTATAGATTGGAAGATAAAGGGCAAAATAGGTCACGTTTTAAATTATAAATTATTAAATTTGCTCTAAGTCGATGTTTAATATTGGATGATATATTTGATATAAGGGCAAAATAGGTCAAATTTTAAATCATAAATTATTAAATCTGTTATTCAAAAGAAATTGAAAAATATATATTTGTATTCCTCATAATAAAACCTTTCATTTGATGTACTGTATAATGCGTTAAAAAATATTTTTTTATTTTTTGTTTAATTCAATAATTTGGCCCCAATAATAATATTAGGGATTTCTGCGTATTTTTCATGCAAACAAAAAAACTTAGGTGTTATAGTTTGGGAAATAAAGGGGGAATGGGTAATTTTTTAAATATATTTTTTATAATATATTTTAAAATATTTATTAAAAAAAATTCAAAAAACACATTAGTATTCGTCATAATGAGCTCTTTGATTTTGTATATTACTTCCTTCGTTAGAAACAATTATATTTTTTTATTTTCCATTTATTTCTATTGTTACGAAATTTACCAAAGCCGACCCCATTTCCACAAATGATATAAAAAAAATTAGGGGTTTCTCGGACGAGAGAAAAACTTATTCGATTAACTCCAGTAAAGTTCAGGTGAGGCGCTATACCTCTAGAGAATTCGACGCTTTTTTTAAAAGGAACCCATTTTCGCAGCTTATGGTTTCGGAGATAAGGAGACGACCGTATATCGAATTTTTTTATATCAGCTTTCTGTATAATCTTTTTAATTAATTAATTTAAAAAGTGAAAGTGAATATTGTTTTCGTAATGAGCCTTTCATTTGATATACAACATGATGCGTTAGAAACTAATTTTATATTGCACCATTTAATTCTGTAATTTGCCTACCCAAGATGAAATTAGTAGAGGTTTCTCCTTTTTTTCCAGTAAAGTTCAGGTCAGACGCTATGCCTCTAATTTTTTTTCCAAAATTTTACAGCTTATGGTTTCGGAGATAACGGGGGGGGGATGGGTAAATTTTGGTATATTTTCATTAATATTTTTTTACTTTTTAATATGAAAAAAATATATTTGTCTTCCTCAGAATGGGACCTTTCATTTGATATACTAAATGATACGTTTGAAAAAAAATATATATTTTAAATTTTCATTTATTTCATATTTGCACCAATTAATATTAATGGTTTCTCTGTAAAGTTCGCGCAACGTCTCCTATTTTTTCCATTAGTCAGTAGTTTCGGAGAAGAGGTCATTTTTTTAAGTTAAATGCGTACCCTGGGATATACCCATCCTCCAAATCTGTGATGTGATAGAGGCAGCGGAGTGATATTAACGATACATATTTACGGAACCCTAATATATAGGAGTCAAATACCGTAACCGACAATAGTTTTTACATAAGTTTCAAAAATAACTGGCTCATTTCTATAATTTTCATGAATTGCCAAAGTCGAAATATGAAGCCTTCTCAGTTCGATTGAAATAAACTTCTAAACTCTGTATATGTAAACTCGACTAATGAAACTTAATTTCACAAATATCGTCATTGCACTAAAAACGTAATAAGTAATACTGAAAAGAACATGTCAATGTAGGAAATGTTCAAAATCGGGGCAACATGCCTGGTATAGAAATGTGTTTTAACGTTACTCAACATCTCAGATGTGCCTGATCTAATCACAAGCGTGAAATCTATGTTGAGAGGTTTAGTTTTGTATACAGCGACATATCCCCACATGGCTCAAATCACTAATTATAACTTGTGGGTTTATGAATCAGGATGTAACTCATTATTTTGGAGCAGATCTAAATATTTATTTCCATTCAGTTGCAATGAAAAAGGGACCTACGATATGATTTCCAACAATTCCTGTCCAAACATTAACTTCTTCAGGATATTGCGTATGTTTCTCTGTCATACAGTGAGGATTCTCATTACACCAATAGCGGCAATTTTGGCAATTAACATGACCGTGAAGTGTAAATGTGCTCACATCAGAAAACAAAAATCTAATTGGATCACATTGTTATATAACCTTACCAGCATTTGGGGGGAATTTCAAGAAATACGTTCTCCTATCTCACATCAGCTCCTGAACATTTTATAGGGATGCAACTTTTCTTTTATACTCGAAAAATTATGTTTTAACGTTGAACAGCTTTTCGATCAGAATTATACGGGTTTTCTTGACAGACGCACAGGTGCAGCTACCAGCCTTACATGACCAAGCTTACCAAACTACTTTTATATTTTGCTGATTGTTCCTTGCGATACAGGCGGCAAATATGGAACATTTTCGTGAAATAAGTGATAGACTTCCATTTGTGTCCATGTGTTATCTTCATAACCAATAGTTTGTAGAATGGTTATTTTGTGCATTTCTGTTAAATGAACAGTTTTTCTGATATTATTACGTTTTCTGATATTATGCTTAAGTTTTGACGAAAATACTGTTTTTTTTTAATATCAGTAAAAAGAAACGCAGGAATGGTTTAAACTTACAATCTCAATGTCGAGAGCTAAATGGGAATTAAGTATTGCGTGTAATGTATCGAATTTGTGAAATAAAATAATTTTCTTTTATTAATGTTAATTTTTGTAATAAATCTGAAACCACTTAATAATATTTCCGATACAGTTGAAGATAGGTGTAGGACATTGTACATGAATTATGTCTAAAATTTTCTAGAGAATCCAAAAAATAAATAATATACAGGGCTTGCATTTAACATAAGACAGTTGGTATTATCCACTGTCACATGACACGCCCTATATAATTTTTTTTGTTGAAAAAATGCGCATTTAAAAATACAAATCGATGTGTCCAAGAGTTTTTTCCAACAAGACATCCTCCTTTCGTTATCGAATTTATTCCATTTGGATGTTCCACACTATATACAGGAAGATTGGTTGATAATATTGTGGACATCTCTTTCGCTTAAAATATCTGTGAGGAAGAATTTTTTCGAAATTTCTCCTCTTTATTCCCAATGACAATTGAAGAGGTCTTTATTGGTATTTAATACCAGTAAGACCTCCTCAACAATCTTTCCTAAATACACTTATTCGTCTACAGAAACAAATTGTAGTAAAATTCACAATCTGCAAAATTCACGCTTATCTGTTACAAAAACAAGTGAAGGAACCTCAACGAACAGAGAAAACTGTTTTCGTATCTTACGATGGGACGTGTGAAGTGTACCAAGAAATACTTTTATCTAATCATTGTTTTGTCCGCTTAACTAATCCTCTTAGTCGAGGTAAACTTAATCGATAATTTGTTTCTCCGAACGCCACTGCTCCGTCCGATTTTCCACCATTGTTGAACGAACCTCATTGTTCGAAAGTACCCCGGTGCGCCACTGAATTGTTCGGTGCACGTCCCGGTGTCGGCGGCAGCGTTGCGTCTGCATTGGCGTCTGGCTGTGACGACGACGGCCGTCTCGATGCATTCCCATGACGTTGGAAAGAGATGGTCGCAGCTAGAAGAGGCAACTGCTCGTTGCAATAGAGATGGATAAAAACGTTGGAAATATAGACCGGTCGTTTTGTAATTCAGTGGGCAATTAACGTCTGTGTATTTTTGTTTTGATTTGCCGTTATATTTGTTTAGTAACATTTGTTTTAAATGTAAAAGTACCTTTATTTAACCCTGTCAATTTATTTATTTAACATAAATAACTGCTTTCATTAATTTTGAACTAATTGTGACATCCGTACTTTAGATTTGAGATTTTTTTGGGAATAAGACCACAGAACGTTAATAAATTAAATGGAGATACAGCATTTCGAAAAAATGTGCTGACAATTAACCTAAAGATTCATAATAAATTTAATACAAAAGCAAGATAATCATATTTTACAACGGTATCTAAAACAACAAGTAAACTAAAGTCAAGTCTATCAGAACAAAACCAAATAACACAACTGAAAAATCAATAAAATTGCATTTTTAAAATGCATTATGAATACAATACATTTTATATTGGAAAAACTCGCAGGCCTCTAAATGTACGAATAAATGAACCCAAATATTACATACACAAAGTTAAAACAATTAAGAACATGCCTGGGGCCTTGGTCATAAAATACTAGAACAAACTATCAAAAGAAAATTTAAAAAAATGTACTTTAATTTATATTAAGAATCCGTAGAATTCAGTTGTTTCTGGCTAGGTTAAATTGGGGTAGGTTGAATTTTGAAGACAACTCTGTCAATTTCGTCCAACTTGCAAGAAGTTTGATTATTTTTATAATATCTTCAGATTTTTGTGCTACCCCGATAATATCAAATATTAATAAATTCTCTTAGTTATGTTAGGTCATACCGTCAAACATATTAATGACATTTTGTACACATTCTATAATTACCATTAGGGAAATTTTATTTTTATAAAAATTAATTGTGTTAGTATTTCCATTGAAAACCTTGTCTGTATGTATTAAAAATCTGAAATCTTTGACAGATTGGAAATACATATACAGAATTTTCCGCAAATTTCTGATTATAGCCAGAAATACAAATAATACAAATATTGAACATACTTTTAGTCACATTTCTTGTTCATTGTAATGGGTATTTTCAGAATTTACATAAGTAATTTATCGAGAGTTCCCCATAGTCATGAAAATACAACCACAAGGTCGATATTAAAGCGAAGTTCTTTGTTTTAAGCATGGTGAACTGACATCAAACGACAGTGTCGAAACGTGAGACGTGCTATTTCGAAGGTCCTATGGAAATAAATACAACCTCAGGTTAGTGATATCTAGTTTCGTCTTTGGACTAGATCTAAGTCTTTACCATTTATTTCATCTACCTAGTGTTTTTCGGATTCAGATCAGTGTGGCAGTTCCCTCACTTATCGTGGCGCCACTAGGTCTACCACCCAAGGTCGGCCCCCATTTCAAGATTGTGCTTTTTTATCCTTATCTCTTGCCACATGGAAGTTGTAGTCTCCTTTAAGTACTCTTGGGACTTTAGCAAAACTTCTAGTTTAGTTACGTTTTTTTATCAAAAAACTTGTTTAGTATTATACCAAACATTTGACTCTCATTGTGTCAATCTTAGATGTTTGAGCTTAGTATGTACTGGTAGGACGCATTGATCTCCAGGTGGGACATATATTTTTAGTTTTTAATTTCCTGGCTTAACTTCACAAAGGCAGCCCAAGATTAGGGTCTTTCTTGTGTAAATTTCCTTTTTTTTATTCTCTCTACCACGTTTTATCATGTTCCAAACAGGCGTAATCGTTTACTATTTCCAGTTTTTGGTTTTTAAGTTAGAAATTCTATTCTACTACTTTGTCCAATTCCGTTAACAGTGTGGGTAATTCTTTCTACGGCGATCAGCAAATCAGCAGTCATTAAGCTTTCTTTCATTTATTAGATTGCCTTTATATTACCAATCTAGTTTCTATGTTGTGAGGCCTATTCTGCTTGCCTGTTTCATCCATCGATCCAATAACGAAATATAGTAGGCACTTTTGATCGTCTCTTTCTTCAAAAGAAACACGATGCACAAAATTTCGTGCATGTGCCAAAATACACCTCTTCCAACGTTTGGTTAGCTTTGGCCCTGTTCTTTTCACTCTGACGTACGTTTAATCTCGGTGTCATCTATTGTTATATATCGATGCAAAAAATCCATTTCTATCACGTATAAATAACAAGGAACATTTCGTACCATCAGCCTACGACAACTAATCGACTATGATCCCAGATTTATTGACAGATACAAACGGTCTAAGAACCAGCTCTGTTTTAGCGAAGGGGAAGAGGACGAAGAAGCCCAGAGATAGAAGACAGGTAAGTAAAAAAAATGAATTATATAACAATTTTTTTTCAGGAGACAAGGGGGGCCCGGGGGGAAACAAACCTACCAAACAAAGAGACATCAGTTCTTTGTTGTTTTTGAATAAATATGAGACCAAATTTTCATGCACAATTTTGAACATAGTGGCCTTCGAAATTTTTAGTTTGTCAGCTGTTTCGCATCGGACAACCATTTTCAGAATGTTTTCGGATGTAGCCATCTCTGTTGGACGACCTGGTTGCTTAGCGTGTCCAATGGTAGTTCGACCACGTTTGAAATCGGCATTTTTCCCAGTAACGCTTTTCAAGTCATTGCTGAGGTTCAACGGTATTTTCCATTCAAAGACAATGTTTGATTAAAGTCGTTTAAATAAAAACAAATATAGGGCCAACCTTCAATATCTCGACAACGATTGAATGGAATGTCATGAAGTCCCTGTTGATGGTTGGTATTAATGAAATCTATGTACAAATATGCAGACTCGCTGTAACTCTAATTATTTTGTGAGCGTGAAAATTAATAAAAAATAGTAAATTATATAAATTTTGTTTGGACAAAAAGGTAAAAAGGACCGCAGCGTTATAGCTTTCATGCAGAGGTACATGTATAGTGGATGTAGCTTTCTTATATACGTTTTTCAGCTGTTAAGATTACTTTTGAAAAAAAAGTCAAATAGTCAAAACCTTCGTACTTTTTGTGTTGTTATTGTTTTACTCTATTTCATATATGCAGTACCGGACTAGCCTATAAGCAAATTAAGCAATTGCATAGGGCATCACATCTTGGGGGGCCCAGAAACATCACCAAAATAGTTTACATATGGATAAGACTGTCCACAGGCAGGGCAGGATTTAACTTAATGCCGCCCCTGGGTACCAAAAAAATGCCGCCTCAATCAATAATGAAATGTCATTGAAACTTATAGTTTATATATCTTATTTTTTAAATTACAATAACTAATTTAATATCAAAGGAACCTATATGCATCTGTAAAACAGGCTGTAGGTGACAGCACTGTTGCAAATTTAGTAAAGTCAAAAACTATTTTAAATTCTAATTAAAATTAATTTGCATAATCGATGCATTATTATTTTTTAATTCATTGATTGATTAAAATTGATGTTTTGGAAAATGCAAATATAATATATATAATAATAAAAAAATCGAACATTGTTCCAAATGTTCAAGGAGATAAATGAATTAAATCACTTTGATTATTAGATAACTTTTACTTGAAGTGCCAAAATTATAATTTACAAATAATGCACTAATTAAATTTCTTGAACTATCAATTACATTAAAAATGATTAATTGAAAGAATTAATTAATTATATTGAGCAATCTTCATAAAACTGGATTTTTTTTCACTTTTCAAATTTTGCCACCCTAGAAAATTTGCTGCCCTGGGTAGTAGCCCCGATTGCCCCTAGTGTAATGCCACCGCTGCCCACAGGGGTGGATTGCTTAGGGCACCAGTAGTTTTAATCCGGCATTTCATATATGTTGTTTAAACAAGCTGCCGGAATCAGTCAGACAAAGTTTTTTTTAATTTGGACTCTTCAGGTATCCAGGATAATAATTCCATTATGAGTAATGCTTCCACTTCATGGAAATAAAGCACATATTAAAACAGTAAAATTCTTTATAATATTTCTAAATAATTAATTAAATCCATGGCGGTACACAACTGCACTGAGAACACAAACTGGAACACTGAATAAAAACAGTTGTTCAAAGTCGAAATTAAATAAACGAAGAGGAGTCCATGCGAAAGGGAAAGTTCCAGCGATTCCCCGTTCAACTTGGCCGGGTAGTTTAAGTTTTATTTTGTCAACAAATCATTTCAACTTCGTAACGAACGCGCCAAAGTAAACGGGGCACGTTTGGGAGAGGTAATAAGAGAGAATCTATAATACGAGGGACGTCCAAAAAATAAGTGGATATAAACAATATCTGTGTTCGTTAAATCTCTAGGCAATTATTATAGTGGAAATTTTCTTTGAAACTCAACAAACTTTGAATATAATAAAACAGAATATTTTAATTCTTTGAATATTGCTTCATTATTTCACTCTAATGAACTGTTCTTTTCCTTCCTTTTATTTTATTCTAGTATGTATACTGGTACAAATGTAGACAATACTGAACTCTGATATCATCATCTATGTAAAGCCATACCTTACTAACCAGAATGAAATATTATCAGCCATCAAGCAAGTAGCTACGGAACAAAATACCTGTAGGTCCTGATAAAAATCATTTATTATAAATATGATTAAAAGATTGTGTTAAAGCCCTATCGGGAATCTTAACCAATAATTATAAAGTCCGTCTTAGGTTGAATAAATGCCCTGAAGCTTGGTAAGTAGCAAGAGTTTGCCCCATATTTAAGGATAGCTAAAAAAATAACAGAATAACACAAAGGAAATTTGCTATATTTCGACTTACAGGAGGCCTCCGACAAATACATCTAAACCGACTCTGGTCAATACTAGAACTGAGACATATTTGGAACGGTCTAGCACAAGGAATAAAATATATAATAACAATACAACAAAACCTAAGGTCAGATCAAATATCTCACAAGATTTATATCAACGTGCTTTGTATCATAGGGATTCTTTAAGATTTACCTGGAGCAAGCCAATGTGGGATCATATAACACATAAAAATAATATATTTTTCCGTAGGCAATTAATTATCGTCATATCAGAAAGGATTTATTCGTAAAACATCTACGGAACTCTGTGGATATAAACAAATCTTGCTTATCCAACGTATCTTTTAATGGTTTGCAAGAAGGAGTCGGTGAATTTGGAAAACCACAAGGATCGAATTTTCTGCCGTCGTTATTTCTTTTGTTCGTGAATGAATTATATAGAATCATATGATATTCAGAATCAGTAATTATCTATAGAAAACTGGTGCAATGGTGATAGTTTACATTAAAGTGAAAAAACTTGCAATTTTGTAACCTTTACTTAAAATGTAGCAGTCAGCAAGTCACCATATTTATCCTCAATGATATTGATACTCCATTGAAATTTTGCCTGAATCTGCAAAATCAGGTGGCAAATAATTAACACAGAACATTTTTTATGTTTTTGAGGGGGCAGATTACGAATCTGCAATTACTTTTTACCGCAAGCTTGCAATAAGGGGGGGAGAAATTCAACTGCAGCATATATTTCAACCATCCTGTATATGATTTGCTTATGTCCACATCATATAACAGTTTTTTAATCACCCTATATAATTTTAATTTCACATTTTTTCCAACATTTTTATACCACCAAACGTCCAGTCCACCATCCTGTATATACGGCTGCCTACGGACCACTATCATTTTAGTCCGTCCTATATTTCAATCTTCATATAAATCCAACTCCTTCTATCTATCACTTTACTTTGTGATTTTGTTTGCTATAACTAAACACCCTGTCTATAAACGTACCAAATAGCAGTTTAAAGTTTGACATGTGTTGTCACTGAATTTTCTACTAGGCCCTTAGAGCATTTACTTTCTAGAGATAGCCTGCAATGCACAAATGTCGTGGTAAGACTAAGAAGAGTGAGGGCAATAGAGGGGGGAAAAGGCTATTTCACTCGGTTGGAAGCTGCTTCCAATGAAATCCGTTCAGCATGTTGTTTATTGGCTGCTTCCACCCACTAAGTGAAATAGCCTCTTACTGTCTCTATTGCCCTCTCTTTCTAGCGTTCCCACGATTTTATGCTTGACAGGCTATATCTAGATGGTAAATGATCTAAGATTAGGCCGGGAAAATGTGAGAACCAAAAGCACCGTCTTCGCAAAATGGTATTTGCCTGGTATACAAACAAAACGAGCTTGGTACTCATTGATTTAAGGAGCCGAAAATACTATGCTTTACTACCTATATGCTTGAGATGTACATAGAAAATTTTCAAATTCGCAATTAAAACTTCCAGTGCCTAAAATTACCGCACTATTACGTTGGAATTAAAATATTTATGAGGAAATGTTCGTTATGTCATTTCGATGAAATTTTTGATAAGAATTTTGGAATTTTCGGCGATTTTCTGCAAAACTGCAAGTTGCACATCGCAGAAAAGTATTATGAGATCACCTAAGGATCTTCCTTAATAGATTAAACGTTAAAAAACTATACACATCCATAAGGAGTTATCGAAAAATCGACTAAAATATTAGGGATATTGGTCGATTTTCATGCACGCATGTGTTCATTCACAAATTTCATCACTTTACCAATAGAATTCTTCTCCAAAATTTGAAGTTTCACCAATCCGGATATATACTCTATTAAACAAGACCATATTCATTCAAAACGGTGCACCACAGGAGAAGAAATCAGGTAACATACATACAAAAAAAGCGAAAAAATATGCGACGAATTGATAACCTCCTCCTTTTTGGAAGTCGGTTAAAAACAGAAATATATCTATTGACTACCAATTGATACTACTGAAATGATTCAGTTAATTTCGTTCCACTTCTTTAATATCATTCTTTTTAATACATATTTCAAATTCAAAAACCAATATTGATAATTTTTTTCTATAGCAATATTTCTCCAAGGGTCCAAATAATATGTTTTCATTTGGACCGTAATTCATTTTTCTATGATGCGATCCTTTAGTATTCTTAATAGAAGCAATTCTGATTAGCAAATCTTTATGATATATTGGAGTGTCTACACGGACTAGACGTGTATTACAAAAGTAATGAACTGAATTGAACATTTAAATATTGCACAATTCGTTGATTTTGTATAACTTACACTTGTTTTCGATGTGAAATTTGACAAGGAACACGATGGTCGAGTTACTTTTTTCATAATCATTGTAGTTTTCGGGAATAATGCAAAAAACCATGTTTTGGGGGTGTTTTTGGGGCTTCCTCCCTTATGCAAGCTTGCCGTAAAAAGTAATTGCAGATTCGTAATCTGCGCCCTTGAAAACATAAATGTTCTGTGTTAATTATCTACCACTTCATTTTGCAGAAGACATCAAAAAAGGTCAATATATAAACGAATAGATAATAATAAAAAATGCATAAATAGTCAAAAATTTTGCAATAAGTGCAGTAACCTAAATAAGTGTTTGTCATCAACACAGAAATATTTTCAAGAGTTTGACACTAAACAGCATTTATCCACGTATGATATCGAAACATACTAAGAAAAATTGGTGTGTCGTTTATATTTAACATGATCCTCGTAGTTCATACGTCTGTTGACTTGTTTCGCATTTGTGTCGACCTCCAGAACCAAATACTAAACTAACCACAGCAAAATAAGCAAAAGCAAGTCAGTAACGGGAAATTACTCTTCCTTTTGGGTTTAACAGAAGGGAAACTCATTGAATGAGGGGTGCGAAATAAGTGTGTCAAACTCTTGGGACATTAACCGAGGTCGGGGATTCCAGCCGGAATTCATTAACAAGATATGTACACAAGTTGTGAAATGAGAAGGAAACGGGAATCTCTCTTGTGTCCCACATCCACTGAGGTTTTAGCAGTGTAAGTAAACATATGACGAATAAAGTGTTTTTTTACATTTTCTACAAGCAAGCAGGATTTTTCTTACATCATGAGAGGATATTTTACAATTAAAACTAAAATGATGTAATTTAATGTCACGTTACTCAAATTTTAATATAGAAATATGCAAGATATTTACAATCACCTTGAGTCGTTTATTGTTCACTTTTACCGTCGGTATACCGGGTCTTCAAAACCACTCGTACACCCCCAATAAGATGCCCCCAACCCATTAAAAAAAACTGGTAGGTATTCTGCCTTGCTACAATTACTTCTACATAGAGTAGGTATTCAAGTTTGGAATGTACATATCTCAATCAAGAAAAACGTCCTTCCGGTCAGAATTTCCCACTTCCGCAAGGAATTGGAAGTGATTATTGCTATATTTTACCTATTCTTGGATGAAAAGTTTATACTCTTGATAACTTTTAGACAATTTATACTCTTGGTTAGTTAAAATCGTATTTTGTTTGTTTTGCATATAAAGCTGTTTTATTCGGATCAGCTTTCTAAAGCACTTCAGAGGACTAAAAACGCATTTTTTCAAAAATAATCCGAATTTGCGATAAAAATATGCATGTTTCTTTGAAGAAATTAACTTCCGGTCTGTTTTAACCACTGCAGGTTTAAAACGGAAGTTTAATGCGTCCAATCGATACGTCCTCAGTTAGAAAAAAAAAGTTGGGGGCATTTTATTGGGAGTTTCGGGCATTTTATTGAGGCTGTCGGAATTTGAAGACTTTTCAGTAAATCAAAGTCGGTCTTTGAAGGTGACATAACTCGGTAGTCGACAAATAAATGATACTATGAATACCCAGCAGAAGTTCGGACCCTATTTTAGAAACACCTGTATACAGGATGGTCCAAAAGTATGGAAACCCCTGAATAACTCTTCAGGAACGCGTCTTTAGAAAAACGTTAAATACATAAGTTCTATTGACCATGAACTTGACAGTAGAATCAAGGTCAAATAAATTTTTTCAAATGAAAACCACCATTTTTATTTTAGATTCGGAAAGAGCGGAAACTTTTATGTCGACAAAATAGGGCGAAATAAAATTACAGTTATACATGTGTGTTCTAAAAATCTTACAAGTAAATGTGATATTGACTGGCACGTAAGCAGTTGCACATATAGGATGGTTGAAACATCAAGTGGAACAGAATTAAAGTTATACAGGGTGGTTCAAAAATTTTTGTATTGGATGGCACATAAGTAACTGCGTATACCTGGTGGTTGAAATAAGAGTGAAGTAAAATTATAGTTATACAGAGTGGATCAAAAAACGTTAAAAAATTGTTAGATAAGCATATACAGTAAGGATATTTGAGTTATACGGCGGAAGGTTCAAAAAATGTTAGAAGCACTTACATATACAGGAAGATTGAAATATTCGATGGAGTGGAATTAAGGTTATACATGATTAATATTTATGCAGGGCGGTTGCAAGATCGTGTGGAGTTGAATTATAGGTGTACAGGGTGGTTCAGAAAATGAAAGACAAATAATTTATATTGAGTGACCAATACACACAAACATATACAGGGTGGTTGCAATATAGGGTGAATTAGAGTTACACTTATAGAAAGTGGTTCAAATAATAAAACGAATTAAAAGTTAAAAAATATGTGGAAAATATACAAAAAAATACAAATTACAAATATATGTCAGAAATAGTGATTGAAGTTGGTTCTTTTTTAAATGTAATTAATATTTAATGAGCTATGTATTGTGTGAGGGTCCACGTTTGTGCTCTAAACCTATTGACAGGAACTATGCATTGGTCAAGTAGTTTTTTAAATCATTATTTTCCTTATATTTGAGAGAGTTTTCCGAATGCAGCTCATCCCAATCGTCTTCTTCTTTCAGTTTCAATGTCCCTGTTTCGTTTACCAATTACTGTTATCCTATTCTTTAATGTTTTCAATCAGTTGTTCATTTATTGTAAACCGTATATTTTAGGAGCTCATTATTTTCGTTTTATCTAGATTCATCTATCTATATTTCTCGACTCAATTACTGGCTCTAGTTCTTCATCCTTTTTGGCATTTATGACCACATTCTCTTAAATTGGAGAGCCTCTCACCGTTGATGTTAACTTCCCCACTTGACCATTTCAATTCCTTGATGATTCTTTCTACGACTAGGCTGAACAGTTTGCGAGATATTTTGGCCGGGGCTTTTTGATGTACATTTTTTAGTAGATTCTTGTATCTATGGTCTACAGGTGCTTGATCTGACTCGTATTCTCCGGAGTCGAAAGTTTTTTCCCAGTCTACAAAGGTCCTGTACATGCTTAGAGTAAATGGTAGTGGGCTTATATGCTTAGTATATAGTAGCGGCTTAGCATAAGGATCACTTCTTGTATATTTGCTCAGTATCTTCATCTGTTGTTTATCTTTTTTTTCTTTGTTAATTATGACTTCATCTGTTAGGTGTTGTGAGAGTAATTTATTTTTCTTTTCTCTTGTATCAAATCAGAACTGAAGGGATTTAAATACAATTTAATTATCAATTCAGTTGTGCAGAATAAGGGATCGAATTTACGAAATCTGGTGATACTTGTATTTTATTTCTGTATTAACCTGATATACGTGCGATTGCCAAAGAAGTTCTGTGTATGCAAAACACACAAATTATGCACCTCTTGAAAATTTATTATTCACCAAATGAGTTATAGTCTGTAGAATGTTTAATTCTCGCTGGCATCGCCTCGAGGCCATTAAACCTCCAAAACAAAACGAGTTCTACCCCTCCCACCCTCGCAACCAGCCACCCCTTAGCTGGTCGACGAGTACCGTGCAAGTACCAAAAGTGCATCTCATATATTCCAATCGCCCAAACCCAGAGAAAGGCAAAACGTCCCGTAAAAAACGTAAAAAAACGATCGCGAACATCGAGAAGAGCCACTGCGTGTGTGAGAGAGAGAGACACCACGAAGAAGGCGTCCGCGACCTTCTCAAGGGTTTCGAGTTCCTCCGTGGTCTTTCTTTTCGATTCTTTCTTTCTTAGTTGGCCACGGCGCGGACAGCCATCGGCGTGTTTCGAATGTCCTTCGCGTTTGCCATCAATCCGCCGGCCGCGTCCCGCTTCACCACTTGCAGACGGTCCACGGCCTCCTATGATTATTATTTGCCTGCTGGCCGATGATCGAGAACGCCGTGGCCGTACTCTCTGGGCCGGTGACGGTGGTGGTGAGTATGGTGGCCCGCCTGTGGTAGGCACTGATGAATTTTACGTCGAATCTAGTAGGCTGCATGAGATTCCGTCAAAAAAATGCAACAAAAATATGACGTGCAAAGGGACTGATACTGCGATGCCCACGATTTTGAATGGAGAAGCAAAACCTGAAAACAATACTGTTTTAATTTTTGAACAGTGGCATCACTGCTGCTGATGATGCAGCGGTTCTTCTTTAACTTTTAAATTTTGCAATTTAACAATTTCATAAAAGTCAAGGGAATTAATATGTCTACAAATTGCTCCGAAAAAAAAAAGATCGGCAATGATTCCTGACAATAAATCAAAACCTCACGGCACATAGATAAGTATCATATAAAAAACATTCAAACATATTATACAAGATAACTAGTTGACAAATTGATAGACCTACCTAATCAAAATGTAATACCTAAAGGCAACTATTCGTAAACCTAGTTGCCTTCTGGAAAAACAGTTGACCTTAGATACTAGTTTGTTCCGGGCAGATGATGTTGAAACTGTTAATAAATAATTTGCATTCGGAAAACTCTCTCACATAAAAAAAAATAAAAATTTACCAAAATACTTGACCAATGCTTAGTGTCTGTCAATAATACGTAATAGAGCACAAAAGTGGACCCTCACACAATACGCATTGACTATGATTAATATTTAAACCAGAACCGACTTCAACTGGCTTAAAATAAAAACCATTTAGAAACTGTGTGCAATTAATCAGTATTTCCTGCCATATTATTTTTTTATCTGTTTTAAGGTACAATTCTACTGATTATTTTAGCGTATTCTCATCTCTCTTATTCTCCATCGTACCCCCCCCCTCTCTAATTAGTATTTTTTTCCATATTTTCCACATATTTTTTAACTTTTTGATTTGTATTATTAATTGGACCACTGTCTGTAAGTGTATCTCTAATTCACCCCCATATTGCAACCACCCTATATATGTCTCTGTGTATTGGTCACCCAACAATTTTCTGAACCACCCTGTACAACTATAATTCAACTCCATACAATGTTGCAACGACTATGTATTAGTATTAATCCTCTCCACTCTATTCACTGTTTGTATTTTTCTATTGTTTAAATCAGCATGTATACCAATAATTTTACTTCGCCCCATATGTCAAGTATAAAGCAACTACTTATGTTCCACACTGTATACCATTTTTTAACCAGTCACTATAACTAAAATTCCATTCCACCTTATATTTCAACCATCTGCAACTGCCTTTAACATTGTTTGAACCCTCTGCCCTATAACTCAAATATCCTTCATGATGAAATAATACACAGTATTATTGAATTCCACTTTATTTAGACACACTTGTGACAATTGTTTCGCTACATTGTAGCTTCTTCTGACAATAACGTGAGTTTACAAAATTTAATATATATATATATATATATATATATATATATATATATATATATATATATATATAATTAAAAGGTACAATAAATGAACTAGTTATATTATAGAAAAGCTCGCTCACATAACAATTTTTCTTTTCGATACACTAATAGATTATTTTTACCATTTTTTGCACATATTTTTCCAATTCTCAGAAAAACGGTTCGTTTTATGTTATAGAAAATTATACGGAATCAAGCTGACATATCTCTTTTTAGAATACAATTTAAAATATTCAAATTGATTGAGTCATTTTGGAGAAAACAGAGTAGATTCATTGAAATTCACTGAATTGTAGTCCCTTAATTAGTGTTTTTTTTTTGGATTTTCTGGAAAACCGTATATCTCACGTTATAGAAAATTATACGGTACCTCTTTGTAATATTCCTTAATACAATCAACAAAATTGCCCAAACCATTTTTGAATATTCACTGAGCATACATAAAATAATTTGGTCAAGTGAGAGTTGGACTCGCATACTAAGGGTTCCGTACCACCTTCAAGATTCGCTTGATTTTTATAAGAATACATATCTATTTAGTTTTCTAATTTGGCCCCCAAAAAGTAACATTACAGTTTTATTTTACTAATAAACTTTCAGGGAAGCCTTTTATAATCTACTGTCTGAATTTTGAGGCTCTATAGATTGGAAGATAAAGGGCAAAATAGGTCAAGTTTTAAATTATAAATTATTAAATCTGTTATTCAAATTATTTAAAAATACAAATAAAATATATTTTTCAAAATTTAAAAGTGTAGTTTCTAAAATAGGAATAAAAGAGAAAGTCGTTGTTTAATATTTTTGCTAATATCTTTTAAACAAATGATTTAAAAATATGATATATTTGTAATTCACATAATGAGCCTTTTATCTGATATATTACATGATGCGTTTGAAAATTGAATTTTTATTTTACATTTAATTGTATAATTTGTCCCTGAAATGACTATGGAAGTTTTCTAATAATTTTTCTTATAAATTTCAAGTGAGCCCCAGTACCCCTAATTATTTTAAAAATTTTATGTTAATATCTTGTAAACAATTCATTATAAAAATATGAAAAATATATATTTGTATTCCTCATTTGAAATATTGCATGATGCGTTAAAAAATATTTTTTATTTTCTCTTTAATTCTATAATTTGGCCCGCAATATTAATATTAAAGGTTTCTTCGTATTTTTCCTGTAAATAAAAAAAATTGGTCTTATAGTTTGTGGAATAAAGGGGCGAATGGGTAATTTTTTTATTATATTTTTTTAATATATTTTAAAAAATGTATTAAAAAAATAAAGAAAATATATTTGTATTAGTCATAATGAGCTCTGTGATTTGATATATTACATGATCCGTTAGAAACAAGTTTAATTTTTTATTTTCCATTTATTTCTATAATTTGCCCCCCCAAAATGAATATTAGGGGTTTCTCCTTATTTTTCCAGTAAAGTTCAGATGAGGCGCTATACCTCAATTTTTTTAAAAATTTTACAGCTTATGGTTTGGAGGTAAGGGGGAGTATGTGTAAAATTGTTTATATTTTTGTTAATATCTTTTAATTAATTTATGTTAAAAATATGAAAGTAATATATTTGTTTTCGTCATAATGAGCCCTTTCATTTGATATATAACATGATGCATTAGAAACAATTTTAATTTTATATTTTCCATTTAATTCTGTAATTTGCCCCCAAAATTAAAAGTAGAGGTTTCCCCTTATTTTTCCAGTAAACTTCAGGTCAGACTCTATACCTCTAATTTTTTATCAAAACTTTACGTTCTATGGTTTCGGGGATGGGGGGGATGGGTAAATTTTGGTATATTTTCGTTAATATCTTTTAAATTATTTTTTTTAAATATGAAAAAATATATTTGTGTTCCTCAGAATGAGACCTTTCATTTGATGTATTACATTTACAATTCTATAATTTGCCCCCCAAAATTAATATAAATTGTTTCTCCTTATTTTTCCTGTAAAGTTCGGGCAACGTTCTATATTTCCTATTTTTTCAAAATTTTAGGCTGTGTAATTTCGGAGATCAGGGGGGGGACGGTCGATTTTTTTAGTTTTTTCCCCCAGAAGTACCCCTATAATCAAAGTTTCTTCTTTTGCGATATGTACTCCTGATCGGGTCATCGAACTATTCATTGATACCAAATTACAACCTCTTCCGTCCCGTAGTTTAGCTGAAAATTGCTGTGATGTGAGAGAGGCAGAAATCGGGAGTGATATTATAATGGTATCCGTATATTGTATATACGGAACCCTAAAAAGTTCAAAAATAAATACTAACCTACATTACTACCTACTAAATACTGATCATTAGTGTTTTTTGGATTTTCTGGAAAACCGTATACCTCACGTTATAAAAAATTATACGGTACCTCTCTGTAATATTCCTTAATACAATGCCGTTTAAATCATCAAAATTGCCCAAGCCGTTTTTGAATAATCACTGAGCATACGAAAAAATAAAATGTGGTGAGGAATTGATAATCTTCTCCTTTTTGGATGTCGGTGGAAGTCGAACTGAACCATCGAAGTTTCTTCATTCTATGTGCCATTCTTAGAAATGGATATAAATTTCAGGAAATAAAATATTGTCATGAATAGTTATAACGTCGGCTGAGGTAGGACCTTGTCTACAAACCAAATGTAACTGTCAGTTCAGCCGTGGGATTCCGATCAATAGAAAACTTTTGTAAAACCGAAAAGTGATGTCACTTTATAAATGTTCGTACTATAACTCGTATCATCGTTATAACACGGTTACATCTTATGACGACAAAATGACGTCACTTTTCGATTCAATTTCTATTTCCTATTGCTCAGGGTCCCACAGCAGGAAAGATCTACAGAATTCTATATTACCGCCATAGAGTAATATCGAAGAATCTTGATTATCAAATAGTATATAAATAGCTCATTAGATGCAGTTCCCAATCGAGAGATAGTTTGGATAAAATAAACAGAATAATAAAGTATGGAAATCATCGAAAACAAATTTTCCAAATAACTAATTGTTGTACCTTTTTGACAGCTGATAACAGCTTATATGGGTGCTATAAAACATGTTGAATTCCGCAACAAAAAACTAATTTTTGGACAAACAAAATATGTAACGGTCTCGGGCCAAAGATTTTTGTTATAAATCCTCTACTGAAATTGGATTACCCCGTATACAACTCCAAACTCCAAGTGCAAAACCTTGTACGCACATCGGTACCGCTCGTATTTTTTGTCAAAGAAAATTAATGAGCTGATGTATATCCAGCAAAAATGCTCCCCAGTATTTTTACGATGAAATACATCAGTTATAATAGGCTATCTGTTCATTGCATATTCGCAGATGTACACTCACGGTGCGAATGTCATCGTTTTAATAGAGAAGAATGATGGATCGAAAGGGAAATGACAATGAAGCTGCCTAAGATAAGTAATGATACTGTCAAAGAGTTGATGCAAAATTTTTAAACGTACAAGATTTAAGAGGAGAGAGCCTACGCAACAAAGCCATTACAATTGACAAAAAACACTATGACGCTATTCATTAATTGCAAATCTAATTTCCAAAACTTGTCATTCCGAGGCAAAGAAACCAGAAAAAACTAGATGCTGTTTTTTGTGATTGGTGAAATTGAATTATTGAAGATCGGAACCGCATGTATTTGTATCTTACGGAGTGAAACTGTGAAATGGACGTGCTTTCATTTTTTTGGTGCTAGTTCATTGACGGAGAAATAGAAATTTAGTAAAATTCATATATGTTTAATCAAACGTAAAATTTGATTACATTTTTAGTTAAAGAAAACAGAAGATGGTCTAGACAGATCAATTGATTAGACAGAAATATAACTACAATCCTTCTAATTAATTGAAACATTTTTATTTCACTGGGACTCGGGCATCCCAAATGGTAGCCCCAAAGAAAAGGGTACCCGCTGTCCTGACCGAAGTACATAATAGGATTGTCGGAGGTCATCTGGGAATGAATAAGACTCTGGACAATATTACTGGGTAAATTACTTTGAAGAAGTTAGGGCTTGGTGCCGGAAATGTGACATCAGTGCAGACAGTAAGTGCCCGAATATCCGTACCAAGGGCAGAATAAGGCAATGTGGGCGTCCCATTTGAGAGAATTGCTATAGATGACGCTGGTCCATTCCTCGAATCTGAGAGGGGTAAGTAGATCTGGGTCGTTATGGATTATTTTGGTAAATGGCCTGAGCCATAAGCCATACCCAATCAGGAGACAACCACGGTGGCAACGGTGCTGGGGAAACAGCTATTCAGAAGGTTTAGTCACCCGCTGGAATTGGGCATCAAGAAAGCAAGAACCACAGCCTTGCATTCACAATCGGTGGTGGAGGTACCGTATCGTTAAGCTATACACAATAGCACAGGACTGACACCAGCCAGGATACTATTCAGACAGGAGCTGAGACTATCATGTTAACGATTATGCAGACCAACTCCCACAAAGTCTGCTGGCTACACATGACCAGCCATCAAATGAGAAGACATGCTACGATCTCAAGGCAAATTCAGTCAAGTTCCAAAAGAGAGATAAGGTCTGACTATATAACCCCCAGAGGAGGATGGCAAGTCTCCAAAGCTCACTCACCAGCTTGGGATGAGCCTTGTGAAGTATTTAATAGGATCAACGAGGTGGTCTATCGTATTCGCCGGAATCCGAAGGCCAAGACGAAGATGATCCATTTGGATTGACTAGCTCCTTCTCATGAAGACGACAATTCTAATGGGGACTATTTGAATTAAACGGAGGGTGTTACAAATCTAATCCTATTTCACTGAAAAACCAACGTTTAGCAAAAAAATATATTTTTCTGAATTTACGATTGTGCATTTAAAAACGGATGGAGATTTTCAGTCCTCGAGTCCGACTGAGATGGATTATAAAATGCCGCGATACACCCGCTGCAGGCAGCAGTGGATCAACTGATGTAAGACTCATCTTTTAGTCTAAGAAAGTAGTTTGTTATTGATTGTGAAATTTGGGTGTAGAAATAAAGAAGATTTATTTAGAAATTGTTTTGAACCCTTTGAAAATATTTAACAAAAGTATACAAAAACCGATCAATTCCTCCGTCCCTTATCTTCAAAATTATAAAAAATTTTGAAAAAAAAATCAAAATATAGAAAGGAACCTTTTGGAGCAAATTATAAAATTAAATATAAAATAAGAAATTGAATTTTTTTCTCAAATGCATCATGTAATATATCTAATGAAATGAACACAAATACCCTTTTTATATTTTTAAATAAATATTCTTAAAAGATATAAAACCGCATATTCCCCCTTTATAGTCAAAACTATTGAGTCTAAAGTTAAAAATAAAATAAAGGGCCTACTTGAACTTTATATTGAAAATCTTATTTAATATTATTTTTTGGGGTGTAAATTATAAAATTTAATAACAAAAAAATAACAAGCGTAGGATGTAATATATCCTATAAAAGGACTGAGAACGAGGAATAAATTTGTTTTCATATGTTTACAATAATTTATTTAAAAAAATATTAAGGAAAATATACGAAACCAACGCCAGCAACACAGGTTTGGGGGCCGTCCTATCCCAGGTGCAAAATGGTGAAGAGAGGGTGATCGAGTACTATAGCCGTGGATTCTCGAAACCGAAAAGAAATTATTGCGTCACCAGAAAAGAACTTCTTGCAATAATAAGGACTGTATACCATTTCCACAAATACCTCTATGGACGTGATTTCTTAATCTGAACAGATCATGACGCCCTCAAATGGCTGCTGGAAATGAAGACACCGGAAGGACAACGGGCCAGGTGGATGGCCTTCTATTCCAAAAACCCTGTAAATTCAACCGCTAATGAGCTTCCCTATATAATTATTCTATTATGTATAATTGCACTCTACTCTATATTTTAAACACCCTATATTTGCGACTGCTTATGTGCCACCCACGAAAAAAATGATTTCTAACATATCTTGAATCGCCCTGTATAATTATAATATACGACGATTACTGTACCACTAAACAATAACAACGCTTGCATACCACTTCCAGAAGTACATGCTCTAAGTATATAACAGCATTGGTCCCTCTATATATAATTACTCAATGTTTGGCGTTGACATTATGGACGTAAATAATTAATTTGTATTATATTTTATTTAATTAATGAACCAATATTATAAATTAATATTAGCATTGTGCACTGAAGGTCGTCAGTGGCTACTAAACAAAACAAGAATGAAGAAAATCTGTTGAGAGACAGAGGAGAAAATGGTACCTAATCATTTTGTCTCTGCCTATTTATTTATAGATTCTCGTTATTATACATACATTAAATTGTTTCTGATATTACCAAAAATGAGACAAACCAACGTCACGTCACTGAAATAATTTCATCACCGCCATTACACACCATCTAGAACATCTCGTTCTTTTTTAGTGGTATACATTGAATTCCCTCGTACACAGTGAGAATGTTTCTTTGAAGCATGACAGATAATTCGGTTACGAATCCACAAATTAATTCAATACAGTAAAAATTGCTTAGAAAAAGTCTACGAATCACCGAAGCTTGAAAATGATATTAACAACAGAGTGAATTTTACTAGACAGTTATTGCGGTTTTCGGTTTTCAGAAATCAGCAGTGAAACACGATCGAAAAAAAAAACGGCCGTTTCCTAAATTGCATACAAAGAAAGAAGAATAAGAAAAAAAAATCGAAAATACGCGACGCTACACACCGTTGCTTTGCAGGAAACGATTGGAAAATTGAGATTGATCGCGTAGAGTCGTTCGAGTGGGTAATTAATTGAATAATTTTGGAATTTTTTTACGACGATCTAATCTATCAACGAATTATTTAATTGAACCGGTATTTAAGTAATTAAAGTTTTTCTTTGGTATAACTTAATTTAGTTCTTCGATGAAGTCAACAAGAAACCGAGTAGATCATTGTAAATTGAAAGCATTGTTTTTGCAAATAGAAACATTGCGCGAATGTACCGGTTTTTACACTTTATGACATTCGTGGTTTTATAATCGCGTTGTAATTGATTTATCTTTGCCTTTCGTTCATAGTAGGTTAGTATTAAAAATTTTCACACTATCGGTACTGCATACTCAGTTCAAAATTTGGTAGAAGCACCCCAGAGTCTGCTGAACAATAGACGAAAAACGAATTTTGGTTTCTATTAATAATAATAATAATAGTTGTCTGCGTTTAAGCCCACGCCAAAAGACGAAATCTCTACATGGCATATGTGGACCACAAAAAGGCATTTGATTCAGTTCCACATGATTGGCTCATTTAATTACTGAAACTCTATAAAGTAAATAATTGTATTATTAACTTGTTAGAATATGTCATGTCCTCCTGGAAAACCAAAATCTTACTGAATGAAGCCGCTATTCGATCCAAACTGACCCTATTCAAATCAGGGACACTCTCTTAGCTCACTGTTCTTTCTGCCTTGCCATGAACCCATCTCTCAAATAAACTAAACTCGACTAATTTTGGGTTCAGTGTCAAACACAACAACTTATAAATACCTTGGAATAAAGTAGGCTCAAGGTATTGATCACTCCACCATGAAAAAGGACCTAACAACTGAGTTTTATAGAAGAGTAGGACAACTATTCTCTTCGAGGTGTCATTCTTTTGTACGCAAGACATATATATATATATATATATATATATATATATATATATATATAATATATATTGTTTCTGGTTAGGGAACCTTCATCAGTTGCGCTTCCCACAATTGAATGTCCCCTCGAACACTTCTTTATGTATTTGATACGTTTCATTAAATTTGAAGACGCGAGATGTAAAAACCGACATCTAGGATTTTCGGGGAAACTAGCACATAGAGGTTTGCGTACAGAAGAATGACATCTCGAAGAGAGTATCAAATACATAAAGAAGTGTTCGAGAGGACATTTAATTGTGGGAAGCACAACTGATGAAGGTTCCCTAACCAGAAACAATATATATATATATATATATATATATATATATATATATATATATATTGTCTTGCGTACAAAAGAATGACACCTCGAAGAGAGTATTCAATATCTCTGACTGGTGAAATTAACCTGAAAATTTCATCCTGACATTCTAACCTAGGAATTACGGGTAACAGCAATTACATGGAACCGCTCCAGATTCGGAACCTCTATGTACTAGTTTCCCCGAAAATCCTAGATGTCGGTCTTTACATCTCGCGTCTTCAGAGTAGGACAACTGATGAATACCACACTTAATAGTAAAAATATGTTGCAGGCTGTTGACACCTACGCGTGATCAGTGCTCAGTTACTATTTCTGTATAGATAATTTGTGCAAGACTGACACTAAACAATTCCAAGGGAAAATTCTAGTTCTACTAACAAAAGCTCAAAATCTCCATACAAAGAGCTCTGTTGAATGTACAATTTTGCCACGGTATGAAGAAGAAAGAGGATTGGTAGATATAAGCAAACTACTAGATCAATAAATTTCTAATTTGCTTAGTCATTTCCAGAAACTCTGATCTACACCAGGTTAATGGCTCAACACAACTGCGACTGACAGAACAAGTCCAATTACACCACCAGACAACTGATAAGAAAATGTTCAAGCCCCTAGATAGAAGACAAGTAAATGACGTCAACCAAGATGTCGATAGTTCAGCTTTGAACTACTGGTTGATCTCTGGTCATATGTTTCCTGACAATCCAAGATTAGGTAATTTCATCTAAGAGCTATCTAAAATACATCGTTAATGACCCTTCTAACAACAACGATATATGCAGATATGGTTGTCAAAGATCTGATACTATCTAGCACAGCACAGAAAGTTGTCAGAGAATGCAAATAGCAGAAAATATGATGAAATGACTAAAAATTTGAATAGATACTCTTAAAAATAAAGTAAATGACATCCATTCTGTTCAAAGCAAAGAACAAGTACAAGGTCCTACAGGAGCGCCCGGCCTCATTTTTGTTATAGAGCTTCTCAAAGTATTACAGCTCTTAAAAGTCTTCTTGATTTCATATTGGGGAGTAGCTATAGTGGTATCTTCTTTCCGGGTTGTAGCTTCACCGAGTTCCTCAAATGTCTTGCTGTTCAGGGATATCCGTTCTTCAACGGATCCTTTCTTAGTTTAACTTTTTCAATGATTGAAGGCTCCAGATATTACTTGCTTTGTTGAGAAGTATTTTGAAGAAGTCAATATTTGAGATATAATCCTGTATATGAAGCTGTTTTGTTCATTGCTGTCTAAATTCCGGTTTTGGTCATGTGGCACCTCACATCAAAAAATGGTACTCTCTTCCAACTCCATTGTTTAATTTAAGGGTTGATGATGAATGATTTAAATATCTTTAAATCTTTGGAATTCTCTATTTTCGTGTTGTCAAATAATGAAAGTGTCATCGACATACCTGAGCCATAGTTTTATTTATTTGAAGCTGAAGGTGGCAAGTGTGCGCCAGCTAGGTTCAGGAGTACAGGGAAGCTGTATAACATGAAACACCTTGATAAATCAAAACACTATTAAAATTTAAAAGGATCTATTTAGAATTAACAAACTAAGTACTAAATGATTCTGGGTCTTCAGAATTTAAACAGAATTATAAAATGATTAATTAAGATAAATAATGGAAAATGATCAAAATTCTTTAGAGGCAAGCAAACCTTTATTCTTAAGAGTTTTGAAGAACAATAATGGAAAATAATGACATATTTTGTATAGAAACTTGACATTTCTTGGTCAATAATCATATATTTTGACTAGAACATTAAACTTTCCTTATTCAATAAATTCTGAAACACAACATTTTTGTGTTGTCAAATAATGGAAGTGTCATCGACATATCTGAGCCATAGTTCTTCAGTACTATTCTTAGAATCAATCTATGTAAATGTAGGCGATCGTAGGGAGTAAAGATAAGCACTTTTTTCACTACTAAATCACTCGCACTGATCACTGATCTTTCGATCTGATAGAGCAATAAAAAGTGATTATATTGGCAAAAAAAACGGTCATAACATTCAATGATCGATAAGACGAAAAAACAATTGGGGAACCTTTAATTAAATAATAACAGTTTAAATACAAATTTCTCATTGTTAGTGCAAGAGAAGATAATCAAATTAAAAGGCTATTAAATGCTTGCCAACGTTTCGCTTTAATGGATTAAAAGCTTCATCAGGACTTGCATTTATTCATTGCTTGCCAGGTTGGAAAACTAAAGTAATTTCGAAAAGATTGTTGAGGAGGTCTTGAATCATTTTTCCTGGTCATTGTGTTCTCTCTTCTCAAAATTTTTTTATTCCTGCAACAGATAAGTATTTGAAAATTTTATATAAAGAACAAAGTGTAGTAAGGCAATTTCGTAAATTTGACAAACAACAAAATTGACATGAAAGTGAATTATTTTAGAAAAAACCTTCAGACTCGCAGTTGAAACCTCTCCAAACACAGATAAGTATAACACAATATACAATACATACAGGAATACTGGTTGATAATTTTGTAGTCATCTCTTTCTCTCAGAATAACTGTGAGGAAAAATCTTTGTAGGGACCGCCAGTAATCCGGGCAATTTTACGAATTTGCCTTACTACACTTTGTTCTTCATATACAGGGTGAGTTTTTTTTATGATCAGTATGGGGATCTCGGAAACTAGCGGAGATAGAGCAATGGTTAAATTGGGAAAGATTTGCAGTTTTACTGGCCCAATTTAATGACACTTTCGGATTTTTGTAAAAAGTCATGGCTTACTAGATATTTTGAAAAAAAAAACGAAATTCTGTCGATTTAGTCAAATCCCTCTAGCTCTTTTGTTTTTGATTTTATAAAAAGTGTAAATATCAAAATTATATCCCGAATATGATTGTCATGTTCTCGTGTGCGTGACAGCTCTCGTTTTCGAGATATGACACAAACTTATCTTTTTTTGAATGGAAAGTTTATTAAGACACATAAGCAACGCATATAGGCAATGTTGAATATATTTAGCGCCTAACCTTTATGAAATCTAATAATTTTGTTTGCTTGTGTTAACACACTAAGGAGCTCTAGAAATTGTTAGTGTAGTTAGTGAAGGTGTATAATCTAATTAGTATTAACATATGAAGCTTCACAAGCATTTTGAAAATGGCTATATTTTATTATTCACAGTAAAAAGATTGCGTACATTCTTTTTAACAAAATAGCACCCAACCGTTTATACGCTGTATACGCATAGCGACAATATACGATAAAGGCGTAACATTACTACACAATAAATGGTAATATTGCAATAGATATCTCAAAAAACCCATAATTACTGATCACGGAAAACCTTCCTTAACGAATGCAAATTTCTGTCATTTCGCCATTTCCTCTGCAGATTCCGAAGCTGTCATAAAATCCGAATTAGAAAAGGAGAAAATGAAGTGCATCCTTCTATAATCCGTTTCTGCACGCATAAAAGAGCTTACGACTTAAGTGTATCGGCATCGCGGCATTACCTTCACCTAGCATCGTTATGTTTGGAATTTTCTTTTGAATAACAAAATTAATTGCTACTTCTAATCAAACCTTCGGTTAAATAAACAATCGTTAAGTACCGTTACGATACCAACATTATCACAACCCGGCTACCGATCTCATAATCTTCTTGTAGAGAATGTAAATCAGAACGAGAATATATACTGCGTGTCGAAAATCTTATGTTATTTGTTTTATTTAACTATAACTGTTATTAACTGTTTTCTGGATGATAATTATCTCAGTACTCGTTTGTATTTTTGAATTGCTTGGGAATAACACCAAACTTACCGAAAAAACTTTGTGTATGTTGATCAAATGTGTCGAAACGCCTTTATTCTGGTTAATTTCTGTGCTATATAGATTCTAGTCATTCTATATATTTGTTACTTTTTCATAAAGTAATATACAGGGTGCATTTTTTTGATGATCAGTATGGGGATCTCGGAAACTAGCGGAGATAAAGCAATGGTTAAATTGGGAAAGATTTGCAGTTTTACTGGCCCAATTTAATGACACTTTCGGATTTTTGTAAAAAGTCATGGCTTACTGGGTATTTTGAAAAAACAAAATTCTGTCGATTTAGTCAAATCCCTCTAGCGCCTTTGTTTTTGATTTTATAAAAAAAGTGTAAATATCAAAATTGAAGGGAATTGTATCCCCAATATGATTGTCATGTCCTCGTTTGCGTGACAGCTCTCGTTTTCGAGATATGACACAAACTTATGTCTTTTTTAATTGAAACCATATATGACCTCAAAAAATCGGACATTTTTAGAGCTTTTGACTCGATATAGTTATTCATAAAAATAACGGAGTTATGAATGCTTTTCTCTCTTATTTTCACTTTTAACGTAGGTAGCCATGAAAAAGATTGTTTTCACTTTGACGTTTCCTCATTTGAGAGTAATTCCATTAGTAGTGCTGAACTGACAGTCATATTGACAACTCGATATGGAATATTAACGAAGAAAAACTGAATATGGTGGAATGTTATATTATATGCCATAAAAATTCAAAGCTGAGGAATACTTTCATAGATATTTTAATCGTCATCAACCTGCTCTATGTACATTTAAGAGGCTTTACGATAGTTTACGCAGATATGGATCTTTTACTAAACCACCAAAGGAACGTAATCAAATTAACGAAGCAGCACAAATAAATGTTTTGGCAATGGTAAATCAAAATCCATCTACATCAACTCGTGAGATTGCGGCATAACTGGCACATCTCAACGAACTGTAGTTAAGGTACTGAAAGCGCACAAGTTCCACCCGTACAAACTTTCAGTTTTTCAAACTTTGCATGCTGGTGACGAACATCGACGTATTTTGTTTTGTACATGGTTTAGAGACATGTGCCTTGACAATCGACAGTTTCCATTAAAGGTGTTTTGGTCAGATGAAACTAGATTTACTAACTGCGGTATGTTTAATAGACACAATGAGCATATTTGGGCCTTTCCATGTAGAACAAAGACGACCCCAGATAAAATTTGGTTTTAATGTTTGGTGTGGTATCATAGGGTCTACTATTCTGGGGCCTTTTATCTATGACGAATCACTTACTGGGAAGCGCTACTTGCATTTCTTGCAATACACTTTTCAAGACATGTTGCATAATTTGAATTTGAGAACTCATTTAGAAATTGAGTGGTTCCAACATGATGGAGCACCTGCTCATAACTCGTTATTAGTAAGATAACACTTAGATAATATCTATCCAAACACTTGGATAGGAAGAAATGGCCCATGCGAATGGCCACCCCGGTCTCCCGATTTGGCAATTATAGACTTCTATTTATGGGGTGCGCTAAAAAACAAAGTATACAAAAGAAAGTATGAGACAGTTGGTGACCTAAGGGAGGCGGTATTATCCAAGTTTCTTGAAGAACCATTGATAGGTCTGACCTAGAAGAAAGTTTGGTAATAAAAAGATACAGCAATTTTTGTCTTAACTGTGGTGTTATTTGAAGTACTTACACATTGAAAAATATGCCAGAAATATCATTGTAACCATTATTATAAGATACTTGGCCGTAATATTCTTAAGTCACGAGATAAGACCTACTTATGAATGCCGCCAGTGACCACAGTTGACGGCACGCTTTTCGTTATATCTGATATACCTAATAAAAAATCGGGTTGTACCACCAGCAACATGGCAGCGAGTAGTATGACGGGAAAATAAACGTAATCCGAATATAGGTAAACACAAAAATAGGCAACATTTATTTGATTTACTTAATGCCATATTTCATAAAAATAATCTCTATTGAATGCTATAACAGGTAACATTTATGTTTTGTAAATCTGGTTATATTTATACTGTTGATTTGATTGTTCACGCAAACCATTTCGATGAAGGTCCGTTTGAACAGATTTTCTTCTTCTGATGCAATGGCACTACCAAAATCTGCAAATCACTGCGAGGGCAAAGCATTTCTTGCCAGCTTGTGTACCTTCTTTATGTGAAGCTAGTCTTCTGTTGAGGCGTTTAAAAGTTTGACTTACATAGATGGCTTGACAGTTTTTTCAAGTATTACAAGAGATCATTTGGCATTTAATATATTAATTTTAGAATTATTTCAGAATTTTGAAATATGTAAGTAATTTAGACATGTATTGATGTTGTATTGGTAGGATATATAAAAGTGTCATGTCTGAAAGAAGGTTGAGGTATTTGTGTCCTGTGGATAATGAAACATTTCCCATTTCAGAAAACCTGAGAGATATGAATTTTCTATGAAAAGTTAGATATGTTTTTCAAATTTATTTTAATCTCGAAGGATCAAAATGAGGTTATCTGTTAACTCTTACAGGAATAATTCTTTAATGTAAAAGTGATCTTTTTACAATAAAAGTAAGAAGGTTCAACCAATATTTTAATCACTTTTTTTTCTGTCAGTTTTTGATGTTTTTAATATCGTAATCAAAAACATTAGAGTATTCTAAATTAAAATGGCGCTCTCGTCTCGAATGCTAGTATGTACATTAAGCGAGAAAAAAATATTTAAAAATTTGTTCATTCTCTTTACAGAATTACATAATTACACCATTATTGCTAAGTTTAGTGGCTAACTATGGGGAACAGATAACAAAAATAAAATAATAAAAAAGATTCGTAAACTCATTACAAGCTTGTTGAATTCATACCCAAAGCTGGCCATATATTTGTAATAGTTCAGTACTCAAAAATCGCAAGGACTTAAATCGGGAAATCTTACTGGCCACGCAACTTGACCTACTTTTCCAAGTATTTTCCATAAGTATAAGTATTATTTAAAACAGATATCTGCTGAAGTGAGCCGTGCAACCTTCATGGAGAAACCACATGTTATAATCAAATATCCAGAGTAAATTTGGTAAAGTATGCTCCAAGAAATGTAACGAGTTTGACGATTAGACAGCTGTACCAGCCCCAGTAGGGCTTTTCCAACAATTTCAAATATTTATGCCAAATCTATCTTGATAATTCGTTCTTTTGTGACACTGGGGTTATTACTAACATAGAATTTCTTCGTCAAGAGACTTAAATCATAGAATAAAATACTAATTGAATAATTTTCAACAAATTCTTAAAATGAAAACTGTGTTTGAACCCGGAACACCGTAACATCAAGTTGAAAATTATCGATACGCAGTATACAACCTGACAAAACAACTACCGCATGCAGTTGTTCAGTTGTTAATTTCCTGCCAATAATATTGCATGCTCTGCATCGCTATATCTACAATCTAGATGTTCAGTTTTAGATCGCAATTTGCTCTGATATATTTTTTCTAATTGGTAATTGATTGTCGATATTCGAGTTGTCGAACAACACAAATAACACGACTCTATCCCACTAGTGGGAAAATTTATGTTTGATTAATGCATTCGATTCAGCTAATTAGAATAAATTAATTTGTAGGCAAATCTTAGTTAAAATTGCAAACGGTGTCAACATTGTTGTGAGAATAATTAAGTCAATATTCGATTGTAAAAGTGCCGTTACTTTATTGTCGTTAATTACAACGATAGAGCAAAACTAATTGCTTTAACTACTGTCATTGATTATATTTCATAATTTTTTGATACTTCAAGTGATATTTTTAACAGTTTATGAGTAGAAATCCACTGCTTGTTTATAACTTCCCGCATGGTGGGAATTATTAGTAAAATGGTGACGTTTCGACATTGTCACATAAGCCTCTTCAGGTCTGTGCTCATTGCCCTTGAATCCGTCGGTTTACACATTGACTTTAATTCGGAAGTGATTGTTGATACCAAAATCGATGGAATAAAGTGAAATTCAATAAACGAAAATCAACTGTACTGTTATGGAAATATCTAGTTGAAGGAGAGAGCAGAGAGCAAACTAAAAAGTACTTTCTTGTGTTTAGAGAGACAGTTTATGTCATCTATTAATTGTCAGGAAGAAAACCAGATGGGAATTCTCTGAAGACACTGGTTCATCAGCTTTGCGTCAATGGCAAAAACAGTCACTTTATAGTCGATACCAACGGTGCTGTATTGAGACCATCAGAAACTTAGCCAGTTGCTAAGGACGTTTAGGTGCGAACCATTATGGGCGAGCATGGGTGCCATCAGATCATAATGGCGGATGTTAAAGTGACTTCAACAAGGTTCCTGAGTGTCAAAGTACTTGGATTTTTGAATGAGCATGACAAGACTGCATGACTTCAGCAAAAATTTCGACAAAATCCTCAACATTAGGAATTGTGGAACTAAAAACTACTATGTTTTGATTCTTGCAAGTCCTGATTCTAGCGATGGGTTCAAGATGAGCGCAACGAAATACAGCAAGATATTCGAACGTCTTAATAATGTAAGAATTACTTGAAGCGTATTATACGAAAATAACGTAATTTGCTTCCATGGCTTCCTCGCTCCCCAGATGTGTGACCAGTAGAATTTGGGTGGGGTAATATTGGCACTCAACGGGGTAATTTACCCCAAGTACCAAATAATCTAGTTGACCTTCGCAATTACATTCAAGAAGCTTGGGTGAACTTTGTTATTTTTTAATATTTGAGTTCTCCTTCTTCCACCTTTCCGGGATAAGGTAATTTGCCTGTTACGACTTCACAATCTTGTTCTAGGTCTGCCGACACTTCGACATCTTGAGGGAATATAATTAAACTTATTTTGGGGTATTCGGTCTAGAGAGATCTTCATTACATGTATATGTAAAAATTGTTTAATTTGTTGGAGATATTTTGATTTTCTTCGCATGTGATCATGTGATGTCGAATCCTAAATATCTAAAATATGACACTTGCCCAAAGTGTCATCATCAATAACAATTTTTGTTCTAATCGGATCTTTTACCAGAAACTTTATAGTATATGTTTCCTCTTCAGATATTTTCAGATTTTAATCCGTAGATAGGCAAATTTAACTTGTGTATTGCCAGTTGCCATTCATCTTCTGTATTTTGTATTATAGCTTGATCGTCAGCAAATAACTTTGTATTTATACTTAATCTTTATACCAGAAGATAATTTTTTACAAGGTGATATATGTAGTATATG
The DNA here is from genome assembly GCA_034190945.1 of Octodonta nipae. NCBI lineage: Eukaryota > Metazoa > Arthropoda > Insecta > Coleoptera > Chrysomelidae > Octodonta > Octodonta nipae. Next base: position 10,671,763 of record CM067221.1, read on the forward strand.
AAGGCTAGGTAAACATTCTCAATACAGGTTCTTTTACGGAAGCCCACCTGTCCTAAAAGTATAATATTTGAGATAGTTTTGAGCTTCTGGTTAACAATTTTGCTATACAATTTATAAACAGCATTTATAACACTAATTCCCTTATTATTTTTGAACAAAGAAATAATTTGAAGACGCGAGATGTAAAGACCGACATCTAGAATTTTCGGGGAAACTAGCACATAGAGGTTCCGAATCTGGAGCCGCTCCATGTAATTGCTGTTACCCGTAATTCCTAGGTTAGAATGTCACGATGAAATTTTCAGGTTAACTTCACCTATTAGAGAAATTGAATACTCTCTTCGAGGTGTCATTCTTTTATACGCAAGACAATATATATAATATATATTATTTCTGGTTAGGGACCAACATCTAGGAATTACGGGTAACAGCAATTACGTGGAACGGCTCCAAATTCGGAACCTCTATGTGCTAGTTTCCCCGAAAATCCTAGATGTCGGTCTTTACATCTCGCGTCTTCAAATTTAACAAAATGTATCAAATACATAAAGAAGTGTTCGAGAGGACATTCAATTGTGGGAAGCGCAACTGATGAAGGTTCCCTAACCAGAAACAATATATATTATATATATTGTCTTGCGTGCAAAATAATGTTAGGGAGTCTCCATTCATCTGGAACATGAAGATTTATCCAGCACATATTAATTAAATAGGTGTAGCAATCTTAGATGTAGAATAATGCCACCATATTTTGTAGATGCAGATTTGACACTACCTGAATCAGGCACTGTTCTGTTCTTTGTTTTCTTAATGCATTTTACATTACTGTCATATTTATTGCATCTATACCAGTGGTATATTATCTTATTTCCTTTGGTCTAACCATAGTTTCTGTTTTATTTAGCCATTTCAGCATATTGTACGCAAATTATTGTCGTCTATGAACTTCATTCTCTACACAGCTTATAAAAGTTTGAGTTCTAAGGTACGTTTTTTATTTTGATTAAACAAACATTCTAACAAGGTGTTTGGCATTTTTGATGCTCATTATATCACTAGTTGATTTATAAGTATTTTCTTGCTTGTGTTGTAGTAATACATTGGGTACGAGGGCTGCCTTTTATATTTCGGGATTGGACAACCCTAGTGTTGCAATCTGACAACTGACAGCTCTATCGTAAAGTTTGACATTTTTGAGGTTATACGTACTCAGAACGTTTTGACATACGAGCGCTATGTATTGTGTACAGTAACTTAAAGGATTCATCTCGGCCAAAAAATGGAATTAAATCGTGAACATTTTCGTGCGATTATTTCTTACAACTTTCGACGTGGATTAAGTCAGCAAGAGTGCATGGATGAACTTAATTTAATTTTTGGCAAATGAAACTCCACCAAGGACCACTATTTATTGATGGTATGGTGAATTCAATCGAGGTCGTAGTTCACTCCAAGACGAATTTCGTGAAGGTCGTCCAAAAACAGTTGTTGTGCCGGAAACCATTGATGCTGTGCGCGAACTGATATTGCAAGATCGTCATGTGACCTATCATGAGATTAAGTCAACCTTACACATTAGTGGAACCAGCATACATTGAATATTGCATAAACATTTGAATGTCAAAAAAAATTGTTCGCTTTGGATCCCACACAATTTGTCAATCGTCCAAAAAAGGCTCGTGTCGATTGGTCGAAAGAAAAGATCAAAAAATACGATCGCGGTTTTCAAAACACGTTTATGACATTTTATGACATAATGACAGGTGATGAATCGTGGATTTACGCGTATGAGTCCGAAAGTAAGCAGCAGTCGACTGTATGGGTGTTTCAAGATGAGCCGAATCCAACAAAAGTTGTTCGCGCACGAAGCACTTCCAAGCAAATGATCGCCTGTTTTTTCGGAAAAACTGGACATGTCGCAACCGTACCACTAGAACAACGCAGAACAGTCAATTCTGAGTGGTATGCAACCATGCCATTTGTTTGCCAGTCACACATGCTCAAACAACTCATTTTTTTCCACTCAAAACCGATTTGATGAGATCCGCCGTAATGACTTGTCACCAAACCATACGTAAAAAAAAACAGAGGTCAACGTTTTTCGACACCGAAGATGCGGATCACTCTTCACATGCAAAAGTGTATAGATCTTCATGGGGAATATTTTGAAAAACAATAAAGCGATTTTCGATGATTAATATTTGTTTTTGTTCTCTAATCCCGAAATATAAAAGGCAGCCCTCGTATTAACTACCCTTTAATTTAACACATCGGCTCAAACAACTGCATTTTTGACCACTCAAAACATCGATTTGATGAGTCATCCGCCGTATAGTCCTGACTTGTCACCAAATGACTTCTTTTTATTCTCGTACGTAAAAAACAAACACTGAGAGGTCAACGTTTTTCGACACCTGAAGAAGCGGTTGCTGCGTTCAGAATGCATGTTTTGGAGATAACTTAATCAGAGTGGAAAAAGTGCTTCGACAATTGGTTCAAATGCATGAAAAAGTGTATAGATCTTCCTGGGGAATATTTTGAAAAACAATAAAACAATTTTCGATGATTAATATTTGTTTTTGTTCTCTAATCCCGAAATAAATAAAAGGCAGCCCTCGTATAATATGGGATAATTTTATCAAAAATTGTGTTTGTTCAAATGTATTTTTTCGCTGAGCACCGTATAAGAACTGCGCAACAATAATCGATCATTTTCTCGATAGTATCATTCCAGTCTTCAGACCTTTTCATTATTCATCAAGCATAAAAGTTGCATACATTATAGTCTTAACAGATGCTGAGATGCATATCTTCGTGAAGCTGCATAAGGATGAAAATCGTTGTTTTTTTTTCTCGACATTTTTCATCCTCGATACGTGAACCCCCTCGACGTCGACTTGATGAAATGCCATGCTAATCCTCGAGTTTCTCGAATGGTTGGACCCTTACAGCGACGCATAATGAGGTAAAAACTCATTGACGATGTTGCCAAAATATCGGTTCCTACTAATTGAAAGTGAATATGTTTATAGAATGTTTTTGAACTAATTGAATACCTCATAAACATAATCAATAAACGTCTAATTTGCAAAGTAAAATTCCACAAGAATAGAAATTAGCATGTAGTACATGGTAATTAAAACTCGACGCTCGCCAACGCAAAACCAAAAACACATGTTCATTGTCAGCTATAGGATGACTTTTGTTGCAGATCTACCATTCAATGTTTTGTTTTTTTTTTTGGCTAGCATCACAAACGTTTTTTTCTTATCGACGCCACATTAGATTATTCCACAAAAAAATAGTTCATTTAATTCTGAGTTCATCGATATACAATATGTTATAATTTGCTTTCTTAAAAGAACAAATATTTAAATAAAGAAATATATAAACTTAGTTGACATTGACGTTTATAAACATGACAGTAGTTGTCAAAGAAGATTAGAATACTCATTGTTTCACCAAGAGTTTCACAAATGAAGAAAAACGAGATATGTTAAGAGTTTATTACAAATTTGATAGAAACAGTAGGAAAAAAGCTGAAGTGTGAAACAGTAGGAAAAAGCTATAGCCGCATAAAACAGTATTTAAAATTTGTGATGAGTTTGGTGATTTTCGAAAACCCAAGCTAAAGCATGGAAAGCATAATGCAAGAAGGTCTTAGAAATAACTTACGGGCAGAGGTAAAACTAAATTTTCCAAATTTATATTATTAAAAAAATTAACGTTTCCTTTCCGTTTTAGATAAATGAAAATCCTTCAAAATCAACTTATTAAGTGTCATCTGATATGGATGTGCCACAGACTAGCATATGGTGGGAGTTTAACCAATGTTACAACATACACATTTCCCAGAAACTATATCCAGGTTAACTGATAGAGGAATGATACTGGAAATTTTTGAAAGTTATTATTTGGACTGACGAAAGTACTTTTTCTTCAAACTGTGGCGTCTTCAGTAGAAATAATGAACATTTTTGGAGCCATGGGCAGACCAATGGGCACCTGAAAAAGCTGTCGTGAGCCATAAAAGGTTCTCATAAATTTGCTGACTTGCCCCCCCCCCATCGACCAAATTTTTTTTTGATTGAGAGGGTAATTTTTTTCCGATTCATCTCCTCTGGGACAATTTACCAATAGCTGAGTATGCCCCTGTTTGGAGCCAAATAAGCTCTAAACACTTTAGGGAATTTAGATCACAAGTTCGATTTTATTTAGAATTTTTTGTGGGGTAGAATTTGTAATGATCAAAACTCGGAACTTATTTTTTGAAGGGCACTTTAAATGGTGAAACCCAATGTTCCAGGCATGTTATTGTGTTCATTTATTCGACCATTTATAAGTCTAGAAGTTTCTCCAATATAAAATTACATTCGCAAATAATTTTTAAATGCAATTTTTTGAGTTTTGGGTTGCGTTTTCTATAACATCAACAATTATTGTATTTTTACTGAGTCGTTGTTGCTTTTTAAAATAATGATCTATGCAGTTCTATTCAGTGCTCACAAATCGCCTTAAAATTTTTAGTAATACGTTAAGTCATGCAAATTCTTCTTGCAATATGCAAATTTTTGTTGTATCATCATTTCGGATCAGTTCGATAGAGCATATGACGTTGTCTTGAAAATATTCTGCACTTAAATCGAACCTGGGTATTTAAAAATAATTTTAACTATTTTTGTCCACCGTTTAAATTATATTTCGTCGTAAAAATTGCCAAGTACCAATGAAAAAATGCTTCATAAAAATGCTCAAATGAAGTACGTGAAATTGTTTTTTAAACCCAGTTAATTGGATTAATAAGCTCGGAACACTCTTGCGAATCCAATTCTCCAGATAACTGCGATAATTTGAATCTGATATCAGAATGGCTCGTTTTATAACTGCCATTTAAGTGTAATAAACAGCGATCAAGGTAATCGAAATGTCCGATTCGGTTGCAGTTTGCAACTACAATCGTTGTTTTTCTTTTTCCAACATGCAGATTTAAAAGACCATTAGAAAGTAATCGATCGTTCCAAACGTTCGGACTCAACGGCCGAACTACACTAAACAACTCTACCTCTTGTGATACCCAGTTTGCAGATTTTTTTATTTTATTTCTTTCTGCCCGCCGCTGTAATAGACACTACAGTGACGTACGTCATCACCAAAGTTGATTCATCTTAATTTGTGTGCCAGCCTTTTCTATTTTCTATGTAATTTTCATTTGTGGAAGCAATTTCTAATTTAAATGATGTTCTTAACATGTCAAAGTAGAAACATCTAGAACAGTGTTTACGTTTTGCGAGATAAAGCAAATAATTAAAAGTAGTAAATTAGAATGTTAACTATGATGAATTTTTTTCTGTATTTTTAGGATGATATAGATACAGTTCCAGTTACTGAGGGTTTTCTACATTCTTGCACTCCTCTATTATTCTCAATATTCCGTTATATGAAGATTTTGTAACATGAAATCGTTGTTATGTCCCAACAGTCGCATATTAGACGTCCAATCAATATAAAAAGGGATGTTTCGAAAACTAGAGATATTAAATTATGAACTTATTGACTTTTTATATTTATTTGCTTTACTATCTATAACAAAAAATGTAAATATAAATCAGTTGGTCTGTGCCATTTTTAACCGACTTTCAAAAGGGAGGAGGTTATCAATTCGTCGGCACGTTTTTGGGCAATTTTGATGATTTAAACGGCATTGTATTAAAGAGTATTACAGAAAGATTCCATATAGTTTTCTACGACGTGAGATTTACTGTTTTCCAGGAAATCAGAAAAAGCAGTAATTAATGTCTAAGTGCTTCTTGGGAAATAACACCACAGTTTAAAGACAATTGCTGTATATTCCAAACGTTTCGGGGTCTAGATCAGACCCTGTTGTCAATGGTTAAGAAACTACGGATAAAAAAGGCACAATTCTAAGATGTAAATTAAAATATTTGACAATGTGTATTATTTGATTTATGACGTAACTAAGAGAATTTTATTTGTAATATACAGGGTAGCACAGAAATTTCTAAAGATCATATAATCATAAAGTTCCTTTCAAATTGGAAGAATTTGAAAGGAAGAATTTTATGTGGCGCTCCTAGGTGCGACTTTGTTATAAGACCAAAGGTTTAATCTGTTTGGTTTGGTAGCGTTATGTTGATGACATATTCGTTATTTGGGAACATAATCTTGAGGATTTACATGCATTACTTAACGACGTAAACAACACAGAACAAACTATTCAGTTTACACTATAGCTTGAACAGAATAACAAATTACCATTCTTAGACATTTTAATAACCAAAACACAATCGACATTTGAAACAGAAGTTTACAGAAAACCGACTCATACTAACAGGTATCTCAACTTTAACTCTAATCATCCAAGTTCAGTAAAAAGAGGTATCATTAAATCTCTATATGACAGAGCAAGAACCAACTGCTCTAATATCAATAAATTCAATGAAGAAAAAACGTTTATAAAAAATGTACTTTCTGCCAATCATTACCCAAATAAATTTATTAATAACGAGTTAAACAAAATGGAATACCAAACAATCCCTAACAACCAACATCAAACTTCACCAAGCAACACTGACTCCCAAGATAATTACATTAATACAATAACTATACCATACTTACAGGGTCTATGAGAAAGACTAAAAAGAGTGGGAAACAGAAATAATATCAAAACATCATTTAAAACAAGTAATACACTAAAATCAATTATATCAAAAACCAAACCAAATAACACAACTCAAAATAAAAAAAATTGCATTTATAAAATCCCGTGTGAATGTAGTAAATTCTATATTGGAGAAACCTCTAGACCTCTGAATGTTCGAATAAACGAACACAAAAATTACATAAAAAACGACAATTTGAAAAATCCAAAATTTGTGAACATGCTTGGGACCTTGGTCATAAAATACAGTTTCAAAATTCAGTTATATTACACAAAGAAGAACACAACACCAAAAGAAAACTAAACGAGTCTGCTTTAATTTTGTTAAATGAAAACGATTGTATCGCTACTACCTCCGTAGAATTCAGTCGTTCCTGGTTGCCGATGATTAAGGAAGAAATTGATAATGGTCATGTCCTTGTGAATAACCCAATATCGGGATAGTTCATAAGGTTTTTCCTAGGTTTTCCCTTATGATTTTAATGGGATCACTGAATCAACAAAGTTCTTTGGTCGCATTTTTGGCGAATGCACTATCTTATAACAAAGTCGCACCTAGGAGCGCCACATAAAATTCTGAAGATCTCCCTTTCAAATTCTTCCAATTTGAAAGGAACTTTATAATTATATAATCTTTAGAAATTTCTGTGCTACCCTGTATATTATAAATAAAATTCTCTTAGTTACGTCAGAAATCAAATAATACACATTGTCAAATATTTTAATTTACATCTTAGAATTGTGCCTTTTTTATCCGTAGTTTCTTAACCATTGACAACGGGGTCTGATCTAGATCCTAAAACGTTTGGAATATACAGCAATTTTCTTTAAACTGTGGTGTTATTTCCCAAGAAGCACTTAGACATTGAAAAATATGCCACAAGTATCATTCAGAAAACAGCAGTAATTAATGTTGAATTTCGGAAAAAAATGAATATCTTACGTAAGAAATGAGGGGTGGGTGGTTGATGAAATTCATCTTACAGTTTCTTACATGGGGGTGGATGGGAGACCGAAAAACATCAAAATTCATCTTACGTAATCTATGGATGTTCCCTTAGTGTATCGAAACGAAAAATTGTTATGCCGGTGATATTTTCTAAATGGTATGCGGTTGTAGGTGTGTGTGCATGCGTAGTGGATGTGATATTGGGTGGTTCCTAAGGAGTTGCATATATATAAGCGTTGAAATATAAGGTGAAATTATAGTTATACAGGGTGGTTCCAAAATATTGTATTTAGTGGGACATAAGTAGTTGCGTTTACCTGGTGATTCAACTAAGAGTGGAGTAAAAAAACTATAGTTATACAGAAGGGTTCGAAAAACGTTGAAAGCACTTGACTATATAGGATAGCTGCAATATAAGGTGGAGTAGAATTATAGTTATACAGGGTGGTTCCAAAAAGTTATATAGTGTAGAACATAAGTAGTTGCTTATACAAGGTGGTTGATGTAAGGGTGGAGTAAAATGATTGTTATTCAAGGTGTATCGAAAATTTGTTATATAAGCACCCAAGCAGTTAGTATATTTGTATTATAATAATAATAGAGTTAGATTAAAAAAAAATTGGAAGCAGTTGCATTGTTGCATATACTGGTTGGTTGAAATAAATAGTAGAGTAAAGTTATAGTTATAAAATGTGGTTTAATAATGTAGACCTTGAGCAGTTGCATAATTAGAATACTTGACATATGGGGCGAAGTAAAATTATAAGTATACAGCTATAATTTATACAATAGAAAAATTAAAACAGTCAATATTGTGGAGAGGATTTATACTTATACAGGGTGGTTTTAAAGATGTTAGGCCGGTTGCAATAAAGTGTGTGGTTGAATTATAGTTGTGCAGGGTGATTCAGAAAATTATAGACAAATAATTTATATTGGGTGACTAATATACAGAAACATATACAGGCTGGTTGCAATATAGGGTGAATTAGAGTTACACTTATAGAAAGTGGTCCAAATAATAAAATAAATAAAAAATTTAAAACATATGTGGATAATAGAGAAAAAAATACATATTAGAGAGAGATGAATAAATAAGAATATGTTAAACTAATCAATAGAATTGTACCACAGATCAATTAAAAAAAATATGGCAGAAAATAAGCATTGATTGCACACGGCTTTTATTTTAAGCCAGTTGAAGTCGGTTCATTTTTAAATATAAATTATTCTTCAAGTTCTTATGTTACTCTTGGAATCGCAAGTTTGCATTTCTGGAATGTAAATATGTAGTCTGTCAATTAAATTTATTACTTTTGACAATATAGTTTAAATGTACCCGTTTTTACAAACTTCATTTAATGCAATTGAAGGTTACAAAATTCGTGAAATTATTTACACATACCTTAATATCGTAAGATTCACTTAAAAATCATGCACCCATGCTTAAGATTGTATATGGAACGGCCATTGTACCCTTTTACGCATTGGCGCCACCATGCGGTTGACGTTCCCTGAATCTTCCTTATAATATGCAGTGATGTAGTGACTTAATATTTTTCAAATTCGAATATATATCAACAAATTATTATTTTCTACTTAAAGCGGAGTCAAAATGTATGTCCAAAAAACAGCATATTATCTTGGATTAGGAGCTTTCATAAATTACCGTAAGCAGGCATTTATAATTTCTGTGTTGAGGCAATCTGTATATCAGATAGTATTTCTAAGTAAAGGAAGGAAGTAATACAATTTTGCAAATTACTATTAAAATTTCCACCAAAATGAAAATAAAAAACAGTGCGGTGCTTGTCTCCTTGACTTTCTCCCAGAATGAGTGCCCCCTCTTGTTACGCCTTTGTAGTTCGCCCCTATTAGAAGCCGCAGCATGATCATCATGATATAGGCATAGGAGGAGAGAATATACAGCTATTTTAATTCGAGCCATTCAATGTGCACTTTTTTGCAAGAGCGAATATTGCAGTAGGCGATGCTCACTTCTGCTTCACTTGTTAATGACTTTCATTGGCTGTTGGTTCGGTGTTCACTTCTTCTTGCCATCAGCGGGGGCGGACGCTGTTTTCTAACGGTGGTTTGTATTTTGTATAAAATGCCAGTTAAATGATGCATGCAAAAGCAGTTCGGTGTACATGCAATTAACAACAATATTTTTTAAGTCCAGTAATTGATTTTGATATTATAATGGCATGTTATTTTAATTAATTTAAATTATAGGTATCTCAAGTTATAATATGTTATAGTAATTAGTCCTGCGGTTTCTGCACGCCTTTAAAAAATTGGGTGTCGATTGGTAAAGCAGTTTGGAATGTAATTGACGTTATACAAAGTGTCGGTGATAAAACGAGGATTGTCACAAATGGTTAATTTCTGGCAAAATTATAAATACAGTTTTTGCTCAACAAACACTAAAAAAACATTTTCAATAATTTTAACTAATCCCTGTGTATTTCGGTGTACTGATTCCGAAGGAAAATAGTGGCATAACAAACCAATTTCTTACATTTCACGTGGTTGGATGTTATGTGGAGATTTAAAAGTTCTTTTCATGTTCATTGGTCCACAGAATTGATTTACAAAATTTCCTTGTTTTATATGTGAGTAGGACAAAAGAAAGGGCAAAATAATAATGGCCGATAAGAAAAACGTTGACATCTGCCGACAAAAACTATTCGCATAAAAGTTTAGTTGACCCCAAGACCATTCTACAGAAAATCGGGCTTAATGAAACAATTTGTTAATGCCTTACCTAAAGATGGTTTTCGTTGGAAGCAACGATGAATAAACAGAAAAAGGAGGCTTGCATAGTATTTAAAGAAGTAGTGACAACATTTTTGGGTAATGTGAAATCTCTGTACTATAAAATTCTCGTAGTTAACATATTAACAAAATGTATAGCTCAGGGGTCTGTTTCAGAATCCTCACACTAATATTTTTAGTAAAAAATACAAGTTACAACTTACAAAAAAATACTTGCACTTGTAGTTTCTGTTTCATACCACGATACACTTATAACGGTATGCCGATGCGCATCCAGCAGTCTGGTATGACGTCACGTTGGAGTCAAAATTTAAAATTCTTAAAGCTAAACACATAAGAGAGTAGCGTTTTCGTATCAATAATTAGTTTCAAAGACCTATTTTGTAATACAACTGAATTGGATATATTACCGATCATGTGTAAAAGTTAATGATTGAATGTAAATGTTAGTTTCCAATCAATTATTATAAAATGAAATGAACAGTTTTATGTTTTCGACAAAAGAGATATTTATTTTTATTCATTTGCTGAAAGAGATGTGATGACAAAAATTTTCTGGTCAACATTTACCTTTGAAAAATATGTTATATCATGTAAGAAGTACCAAAAATTTAAAAACTTGATTCTTTTTAAAACATTAATATTATTGTTAATAACTAAAGTATTCAAGTGGATCTACATTCTGTTAAAATGTGAAGGATGAGTTGAGAGTTTTGTTGAACTAATATTTCAACAACTACAGGGAGAATAAATAAAACTACAAAATTTTCACTAGAATTGTCAACATAAGACTCATTTGGATCAGATTTTTGTAACAATTATTTGACAGTGTCTCGTTGGTTCCTCTTATCAATTCTCTTTGAATGGTATAAATCAATTTTTTCCGACAGGTATCAGGAAGTTGTAATAATGGGACTGCATCTGATTTTAAATTTTGAATATTTTTTGTAAGATATTGCAATAGTCTTTGCCGCATAGAAACTTCAAAACAATTCTCCTCAAAATGTAAAGAACATATACGGGCTAAAGTTTAAAAGACAGTGACAATAAAAAACTATAAGGTTAGCATTTGTATTAAAACAGTAATAGTGAACTCTTTACTTACCATTTTTTAAATTAATTTTATCTTTTCGACAACAAGCATTTATCCATTGTTTTGGCTAAATCCTCATTTTTTGGAAATCCAATATATTTAATGTTCGTACCTTTAGTATTTTGGTTTGCATTTTTCTTAGTAATATTAATAAAACTAATAATAATAATAATATAAGGATATCATGTAATGAATGTTTTGACTCCAACGTGACGTAATGCGCACAACCGTTCGAATTTCAGTTGACAAATCAGCATACCGTTATAAGTGTATCGTGGTTTCATACTAAAAACTTTTTACGTCAAGTAATAGTAGAGAAATTAAATTGGGAATTGTTAATATTCCTATATATTCGACCGGTTAGACGATATGTAACACCAAGCAACGTTGGTTTAGGAATTAATTTTGTCCGACATACATTCTTTAATAGTTACAATAAGAATCAAATTAATAAGTATTCAGGTCTTATAATATTTCTAAATTGAATTTTTATTTCATTTTTTATCAACCTTGTCTTTGTATAAATGTCATTATCTGACATATTCGCCAATAGTTGCACATGTTAGGTGGCGCTACTCTCTCTTTTTTGCACGATCTGTTCTCTGTGCCACTCTCGTGCACATTTCAAGTACTAATATTTTCGATTTTACAAGTTGTAACTTGTAGAATAATTTTGATGTAGCAAATTCTACAAGTTACAAAACTACAAGTTACAAGTTGATTATGAAACAGGCCCTTGGTTGTCTGTTGAGCTTTAAACTCCACTCAGTGCACAACCATTTTGACTTTTAATCTGAAATCCTGGATGATTACGGTTGGCCAATTCACAGAGAATAACAAAACACATCTGACTGGCGACAAAGATATTCAAAAAAACTTTAAAGATAAAAGAAAGAAGAAATATCGAAAAATGAGCATATAACAAATGATTTTTCAACCATCTGTGATTCGCTTATGACATTTTCCTGTTTTCGAGTGATATTTATGAATTAGTGGAAATGATAACAGAATTTCATCATGCGTCAAAACAAGTAAGTCTGAAGATGAACATCAAGTAAATCAAAATTTGAGTGGGGGAAACATTGATATCGCAAATGGTCACCAACAAATTGAAAATGTCTGTCACTATAAATACTTTGTGCACAAAAGAAGTACATTTGGAAAATTTAGACATGTTCTCAAAAATCTTTAACTCCTGTATCTTACTGATTGCCACATACGGGATGTAAACCATTACCAAAACATTTAAGAGTGCAAACAAACTAAATGTTACATGAGGGCACCATGCCAATATACAATTGAGATACAAAATCAGAAATGACGAAATCAGAGAAAGAGGCCAAAGATATTATAGAGGAAATAGCTATCAAAAAGTGAAAATGATCAGGCAGGATAGTAGCAAATCTACGCTGAGAACGTTATAATGGAAAAGTTGCTACAAGCGAATAATAAAAAAATGTGAGTGAGCATGGAGGAGGCTTTCAGTCAGTGGATAGTCTATAACTGAAGAAGAAGATGATGTATTTGGTAACACCAACTTATAACACAGGTGAAGAAATATACTACGCCATATGTGGTATGGCATCTATAGTTATTTAATATAGTTAATACCTACATAATGTAATAAAGGTATATGTCTATTTATGGTAACTAGAATCACCTGTGGTCGATATTCGACCAATTTTGTCAGTTCCTAACCAAATTTAACTTGTTTTTCATATGTAATTAATAGGACTTAATTTGAGTGCATATTCTTAATGCTTACCATAATAATATAATGTATGGCAGAGAGGCAGTAAGTGGAAATTAAAGACAAAAATTTAGCTCAGCTAAAAACCGGTAGAATAACAAATAAACGTAAACGTAAATTCCATTTGAATAGAAATGGCAAAATTGTTTTATTTAATTTCCATTTGAACATTTAGTTAATAGTACATGGGTGACCAAGTTTACTCGTAAATTCAAGGGTTCATCAAAAATGTTGGTCCATATATACATACATTTGCTCTAATTTTTCTTAAGATGAAATGGTTCAGTTTAATTTCAATTTACGATCATCCTCTCCTTATATCTCAGTCAATTTATATATGCATATGTAACTGCTAAACACAACTTCATTGTGTGCCTCAAATTAACATAAGAAACCGCCTAACCAGTACTTTTTATTTTAAAATCTTGAAAGATTTAACTGTAAAAATAGAAGGCTAGAAAAATATCAAATAGTGATAAATATCTTATAAAATACTACACATCAATTTCTATTGAAATAATTTTTCAAGACCAGATTCAATCTCAAGTACGTTACCAAATCACCCTGTATTGAAACTCTTGTAATTTCAAATCTCAGCTGTCACAATTGTCGCAATCTCCTTCTTTCTCGGTAATATGATTTTTTCCGAATAATCGATTTCTAGACGCCAAAACCCCGAAATGGTGGATGTATACAAAGAAACAAACACTGTTTGTGTTATATTATTAGATAAAATAATAACAAAATATTTGCAATTTTTGACTGACTAACATTTTTGATGACGTGTTAAAATTAATTTAAAGATATACCATTCATGAAATAAAACTTCAAAATAATTCGGTGTCCTTTATAACTAACTTATTCAAGTTACATTTGCACATGTCAAATAATATAACAAAAATATTTGCATATTACATTTCGTGATTGTTACTACCTTTAGACGCAATATTTAAATTGATTATAGATCTGTGATAGATTCATGACTGAAGGAAAGTACAAACTCAACTCGAGATGATCGGAAATAAAATGTATCAATTAGCTTTTGAATCTCTAAATAGTTTGTGTTATTTGTGTACTTGTACTTACGTAAAACTTTTCATGTGGATTGTTCTGTATAGCAAACTTCTTACAAACACACTCAATTTGGTCACTTTAATAGTTGCTGTCGTTATCGTTTTTGTTAAAAATACTCTCACAAATGAATGGAAAGGAGGTTTTTAGAGCATACATCTTTGTATTATTTTAGTAACATTTATTCTTCGCTACCCGACTGTATAAATTGGGTTTTTACTGTCGACTGCCGTCAAATTCGAAAATTAGGTTACGGCTTAAGCTACTTTATCTTTAAATTACTTATTTTAAAAGACGTATATAAAGATTCTTTATATATTCTGCACTGAAGATGGTCAATAGCTACTAAACAAAACAAAAATAAAGAAATCGGTTGAGAGACAGAGGAGAATATGTTACCGAACAGTTTTGTCTTTGCCCTTATTTATATATAGATATTTTACCTTGCCCTAGACCAAAAATTGCAAATTGGCGCACCCTACAGATCCAGCCAGAATATCTATGGTATCCGCCAATAACAATTTCGATAAAGTTTCAAACTCGAAAAGTAAATGACTAAAACATGTCATAGGATCTCGATCTTGCTGAACACGAATTTTGCTAAACGCTGTATGTGACTGAAAGCTATTAAAGACATTTCAAATAAATGTCGACTCGATAAATTTAGCAAATATGCAAGCTCACCAGTTAAAAAATTTCCATCCTGCTTTCCAGTGAAACAGGATTGAAAAATGATACTAATTCATATTCGTCTGCTGATGAATTGATACTCATTAGTGTCGTTCGACTCGACCGTTGATGCAGCCAGCAGCAGCCAGCAACTCACGCGGTCTCTACTCGCTTACACGTCCTTCCCTCCGCGTCTATCCATCCGGATCTTTTGCTTGCCTTTCTCTCTAATTACTCCAAATGATCCTCTAATTAATCCCGGCACTGGCACACTAATAACTATTTCATATCGACGTACTTCTACAAGGTGAACGAGGTAAAATGAGTCTCTAACGACCAGCGTAAATGGAACATGAGGAATTCATGATCGATATTGATAATTTTCGAAATTGAGGATTGTTTGAACTGTTCAACAAACACCATTATGTTGAACATTTCGACATAGTTAATAGTACAAATCTGAATATAAAACATATTTGAGGACATTAAATTAATTTATTAAGTAATTTGTTAAAGCACCCCGCACATTCCTTATGGAATTTGGCCCCCGGTGGATTTGGCTGAAATTTTGATATTTTGTAGATCTCAACAAAATGAATAAATAGCTGATTCTGCTTTTTCCGGATTTGGACCGCGTCATTTTTTCGAATTAGTTTATTTATATACCTAAACCGGGATATAAACAAAGTTTTCCAACGTTTCGCCCACAACTGTACGGGGCTTTTTCAAGGATGAGACAAAAACAAAACAAATGTTACTTACCTTGCGGCTACTTCATTCATTTCATCTTTTTCTCACGAACACTTCAAAACTTCACTTTTTTATTGAACTTATCACAAAGATGAGCAACTTCTAAATGAGTAATAGGTACGAAGAAATAATAATTGACCTCCCGAAATTTACAGGTAAAAAAACGGTCGGAGGCACTTATTGGGAATATTTTATGATGCTGATGAAATTTCATTAGTGGATAATGTAAGTGATTTATTTTGTGGAAATGTTGATGCAAGATTGCCAGATGGACGAAAGTTCAAAACCTTTGTCTCGGTTGAAATTCTTCGGATTTTTGGCGATTTCAACGGCCTCACGGAATTTTCTGGTGAAATAATAAAGAGATTTGGCTACGACAGAGGAGCTGTCGAAGAGGATTTGGTGACCCGTTTCGTGATGATGTTCAGCTACAGTAGAGTTTGAAAGCAGGCCCGTTTTCAAACAAAGTTTGTGCTCACCCAGACGAGTGTTTATAGATCGACCTGTTTGACCGATGTATACTGCCCCACACGAGCATGGAATGGAATAAACACCTTTTGATGAAAGAGGATTTTGTTTATCCTTTGCAGAAGGTAACATTTGTGAAATTTTGGATAGTGGTTTGTAGACTGTTTTTATCTCATGCTTATGGAGAAGCTTCCCAATCCTATCCGTAACCTTGCTGATGTATGGCAAATATGCTACTGATTTATTAGGCGACAATTCTTTCTTAGGAAGGGAATGTTGGTGACGAGAAATGGAATTGTGAATCTCTCGTTTGCTGTAGCCGTTGTTTAGTAGGCTACCCTCAACCCAAGCTAATTCCCTTCTCAAACTTTTGGGTTCGGAAATGGATATAGCTCGATGCACCAGGGAGTTCACTACTGACCGTTTCTGAGATGGGTGATGATGGGACCGGGCTTGCAGATATCTGTCGGTATGTGTTTGTTTTCTGTATACAGAGTGGCCCAGGCGACCATTTGGCAACCATGAAACCAACACGTCTAGGTAGGGCAGGGATCCATTGGAGTCGATTTCCATAGTGAATTTGATGTTTGAATGTTGGGTATTAATGTGGTTAAAGAACAATTGGAGAGCCAACAAACAAAAGTGTCATCAACATATCTCAACCAAATTTTAGGTTTGTGGCTTGAAGACTCCAGAGCCACTGCTTCAAAGGCTTCCATAAAGATATTTGCCACTACGGTGATAGCGGCGAACCCATGGGGGTACCAGAAGTTTGCATGTAATATTTATTTTGAAAAAGAAAATACGTCGACATAAGACATTTTTCGATCAACATGAGTAAATCCAAGGTTTGCCGTCTTCCGACAGCAGTTCTCTAATAATCGATAGGGAGTCTGGGATAGGAACTTTGGTGAACAGTTGCCAATTATTATTTCTTCGTACCTATTACTCATTTAGAAGTTGTTCATCATTGTGACAAGTTCAATAAAAAAGTGAAGTTTTGAAGTGTCCGATGACTGATGGTTTTCAAGTTATTATTAGTTTTATATTTATGGTCAGAGTATACCTCGAAGAGCTGAGTCGATATGTATATGAGGAACTACTGGGAGTATTAATGTGTAAATTAGTATAGAGGGGGTTTTCGAGGAGCCGGCTTTAATTACAATACTTTCAACTGTCTACGACTTCCGGTTCTACCGAAAGTGGACCCTAACTTTGTTTTTTTTTAATGGAACATCCTATTTTTTGTAGCATTTTTAGAATCTATGATGAATTTTAAGATAACTTTATTGGAAACATCGTATGTCTGAAGGGGTCCGGTTAAAAGTTATTTCAACTTTTTGAAAATTTTCACAGATCCAGCTTTTATTTTTGTGGGAGCAAATAGGGTCAGATCAAAAATTACTAGAATTTGTCTGAATAAAACTCCATTTTTCCTCAAAACCATTGGAATCTGGGCCAAAAAGTAGGAGTTTATGCTTACAACTAAGTTTTTATATACACTTGGAAAATTAAAATTTCCGTGTAGCTATAAAAGATATATGAATTATTAGTAGGCTTTTTTGAAAGAATCTACAAAAAACGTATATACATTACTTTACTTTCTTAACCCTTTATGTAGAATTTGATATGGTTATAAAAAAGTTTGTGAAACCTTTCCATTACGATCTCCGGATAGACCAAAGCATACTCATAATACCATGACGCAGATCATTTCCTGGCAATCTACCTTTGTTGTTAGCGGTACAGCATTGACAATATTTATTATGCGACCCAAAATAAAATAAGTTAAGGAGTGATATCGGGAGAACCAGGGGGCAGTCGATGAGGTCCATTATTCTCTATCCAACGATCTTCATAATGATTCTCTAAAAAGTTATTCACGGGTGCAATATTATAAGGTCGTGTTCAGACCATAGCTGATTCTAAGTCAACTCCAATGGATGCAAACCATTTTCTAAAATTTCGAGATACCTGTCACCTAAAAATAATGTGTGGATTAGTATCACTCCAGTAATGTGGTTGACTATTCCATAAATTTTGCCTCATCCGTCCAAATAATTTTATGTAAAAAATGTTCGTCTTCCTGAATTTTGTTTAATATGAATTCGAAAGATCATGCCGTCTTTGAGGGTCACCTGCTCATAAATTCTTAACTATTCTTTCTCTCTACTAAGGGATTTCCTGGATTTGCTCTTAAGTGTGCGAAGATTATAACTTAATTCTCTTTATTATCTACGACAGGTTTCCCATTTTCTTGCTTTTTCACAAACTGCCCATCTGTTTTGCAATTGTGTATGAGCATCCTCAGCGTGTCATGAGTGGGTGTGGTCTATCCGAGTATCGCGAACGGAACTTGGTTACTAAATCCTAAACTGGACATGATAAATGCTTTCCATATAATCGTGCTTTAACACCAAATTATTAGCAAATATTGTTTGTTGACACCTCAGCATTCGTTTCTTGTCCATTCGTTCAAAAATGCCTAGTGATAATTCAGATATCTCACATAACTACAAAAATCCTTTAATTTAGGTATGGGGTTTCAAACATAAAATCCATTTGAAAAAAATGAGTTAACTTTATTTTCGAGATAGCCGAATTCGGGGCCAATTTCTGAACACTCCGTATATTCCTTTCAAAAGTTTCCAAAGATTTAGGAAGCTTCAGGTTTTATTCAGGCAAATTCTGGTAATTTTTGGCCCTCTTTGTTTCCAAAAAAATATATTTTTTTGGAAAGCTGCGTCTGTCAAAATTTTCAAAAAGTATAAATAACTTTCAACTGGAGCCCTTCAGACATATGATATTTTTAATAAAGCAATAGT
Organism: Octodonta nipae; assembly: GCA_034190945.1. NCBI lineage: Eukaryota > Metazoa > Arthropoda > Insecta > Coleoptera > Chrysomelidae > Octodonta > Octodonta nipae. Next base: position 10,690,795 of record CM067221.1, read on the forward strand.
AAAATTCATCGTAGATTCGAAAAAAGCTTTAAAAAGCAGGGTGTTCCATTCATAAAAACAAAGTTTGGGTCCACTTCCGGTAGAACCGGAAGTCGTAGATAACTGAAACCAGATCCTCGAAAACCCCCTGTATACTAATTTTCAGATAAATACTCCTAATAGTTTCTGATATTCATACCGACTCAGCTCATCGTGGTATACCCTGACATTAAATATAAAATTAACCATAACTTGAAAACCATCGGTCATCGGACTTTGCGGCCATAAAGACATTTGTTCATTTCATTGAAATCTACAAAACAGGAAAATTTCAGCCAAATCCACCGGGGGCCACTTTCCATAAGGAACGTGCGGGGTCCTTTAACACCATATATGTAGCAAAAATCCCAGCTACTTAAATGCTTTGCGTTGTCCTGGGTGTCTGTAGCTGCAGCCGTTATCTGTCGTTAATGCTAAAACGTTACGATAGAACGCTAAATTATTATACAGATTTTTCATTTTAAAACCAGTCACCCAAAATAACTTTTAAAATATCTTTAAAAGAAAAAGACAAAAAAAACACACTAATTTATTTGAAGACGCGAGATGTAAGACCGACATCTAGGATTTTCGAGAGAATCAGCACACAGAGGTTCCGAATCTGGAGCCGTTCCGTGTAAATGCTGTTCTCTCTTAACTCCTAGGACAGAATGTCACCATAAAATTTTTCAGGTTACTTCACCTGTCAGAGATATTGAGTACTCTCTTCGAGGTGTCATTCCTTTGTACGCAAGAAAATATATATTATATATAATATACATTGTTTCTGGTCAGGGAACCTTCATCAGTTGCGCTTCCCACAATTGAATGTCCTCTCGAAAACTTCTTTATGTATTTGAAACATTTCGTTCTGTGTGCTGATTCTCTCGAAAATCCTAGATGCCGGTCTTACATCTCGCGTCTTCATATACATACGTTTAAGCAGCTAACCTTTTGTCAAAAGCAGTGGAGGTTAGCTGCAGTAAAAATAAAATAATATATGTTATTTTGTTGTTCGGATAAATTTTTGTTCTTTTTTGTCATTATTGAAATCTTGACAATTTAATTTTAAATAAATGAATTTGTAATAGATAATCATTAATATGTATTAACAACTCTATTATATACATTATTGGCAAAAATTATTTAAATGGTTTCTACAATATTAAAACACTATAGTGAGTGAACTCTTTAAATGACAAATCTTAGTATATAATAGCAATAAGTAAATTATGTAAGAATAGTAAAATTGTATTAAAGAATATATTAACACAACATGACTATTAGTTATTACAGACTGTGATGCAAAAACAATACATAATCTATGACACGACATGAGTTTTACAGTTTACAGAAGCTCTTGCAAGTCAGTGATGTGATAACAGTGGCAAATTATGTCTGAATCATAAAAATCACTAAATATAATTGAAAATAACTCCAAAAATAAATTCAAATTTCGTAACAACACTGTATACATACTACCTGTAATAACTAGAACCTGCGCAGTTTGTTTACTGCATTTAATTTATTGGTTCTGTACTTTCCCGTTTAAGATTCATCTGAAAGCTCTTTTATAAATAAATTCTACGCAATACTAAACGAGAAGATTTCTACTTTATTGATACCTACTCAATAATTCTAAATTAGCATATTTTCATTTCTCTCCCAAGAGATGGTGACAACAGTTTTGACAGTAAAATAGATATAACTGTTATCCGTTATTTTCAGCTGTTATATGCATATAGCAATAACCATAACAACTGTTATTTAAAAATAGCAGTGTTGCCAATCTCGAATATTTTTGAAATCGAGTTCCAGCAACTATCATTTAAAAAAATATGTTTTCAAATCTGAAACCTATTATTAGTTTCATAAAGCAGTACATATGTGAACATTGCAGGGACTTTAGGTTTGGGTTATTATTTATTAGTTTATTTAGCTCAGGTCATATACGGAGAAAAAGACCGTTTGGGGACAAAATTAATAGTAAAACAAGACCAACATTAATGTATTCTAATGATAAAACATCACTAATGGACAAAAAATTCAACATTTTTAATCGATGCGTTTTTGTTTTATAACAAAAAAAACCCGGAAAAATCGGTAACAATTTAGTTTTTTACCTTTTACACAAAATCCACCTATAAAACCGTGTTTGCTACTATGGGTAATGCTAAAGAGAAATGAAAAACTTACAAAATGAGCTACTATACTCCCAATTTCGTTAATTGGTTTCTTAGATAATGGAATCTTTACCCGAAATTTCAAAAAAAAATCGCTTATATATTTTTTATTTTATAGCTAATACATTCTTATTAACCGAAAGGGTAGATAGATCTTTTCATACCCAATTCATGTTCTAAAAATAAATACTGTAGTCAAGGCAGTTTTTGCAATAAACCACCGTTGGAAAGTTGACTGGTTGATCTGAAGATCCCTCATCTCATTTTTTCAAAATTTAATGTATAAATACATATAAGTACTGAAAATATTTGGCGTTTCCCTATAATTTTTCTGGACGGGTCCATTCGAAAAATTCCTAGGGGATTTTAATAATCTTAATGCAGATTTTAAATTTAAGCAGACACATAATTATGTTTCTAGCATAGCAAAGATTTATGTAATAAATTTAACAAAATAGAATACCTAAACTCCATTTAGATAGACAAATAATGATGGAGCAATCATTTTTAATATGCAAAAGGCATATACCAATTTTAAATTTCAATAAAAAAAACAAAATTTGCCTACTGAATTCAATGATGTTTTAAAACATAAGGAAATAATAGTATTCTTTTAAACTGATGATTGTTTCGGTCATTTCTTGGTAAAAATTCATATTTTAATTATATTAAAACACTAACCACTGTGGTAATTTTCACAAATTTATTATATTTTATTTGACAATTGTTTCGATCTGATGACAGGCTTCGTCAGAATTAAATATTAAACTAAATCAGGGTGTTATTTTCTTAGTATACCAACAAAAGATTGTATCTCTCTCATTATGAACTTACTAGAGACAAATAACACTAACCCTATAATAAAAAATGAAATATATGTTCTATTGCAACTTAGTCTTAACCATAATAATTTTCAATTTAAAAATAACATTTACATTAGCAACCAAGGTTTAATTATGGGAAACCCATTAAGTCCTCTTTTGGTTGAAATATTCATAGACAACCTAGAATCTATAATATTTAAACATGATTTGAGTAACAATGTTTTCGCTTGCTTTACTGGTACACAGAGACAATTACAATTACTACATACATAAACAACTAGAAACAGAAAGAAACAACACATTAGGTTTTCTAGATTTAACTATAAAAGTATCTGATAATAAACACATTTTTTCGATATATCATAAATAGTCCCATACATACAGACCTCCCTATTCACAATACTCCATGTCATCCAATCCAACACAAACTTGCAGCATCTCACTCCATGGTACACAGATTAGTAACTGTCCCGTTATCTAAACCTAACTTTGGCAATGAACTCAATACGATAAAACTCATTGTTATCAATAATGGTTACAACCCCCAAATCATTTATAACATATTATCTAGAAAATTAAAGAAAAAAGCTATAGAACAAGTATACCCTTCCTCTCCCAAATCTAATTCTCCATCTCAAAAAAATTCTCAATTTCTACTAAACAGAAATATTCTGACAGCCTTTAAAACCAACACAACCAACAATAATTTGGCCCAACACATAAAAAATAATAAAGATAAAATTAATAATTTTACATCGTTCTCACAGGAAGGTCATTTAAAACAAGATGGTCTGAACATTTAAAAGCCTATGAAAATCAGAAATACACCATATCTACATTTGCCGACCATTTATTAAATGAAAATCATATTCAACAAACGGCTTTTGAAATTTTACATCTAGAACAAAAAAGTAAAAAGCCAACTCTTTTAGAATCACTTGAGATCAATAAAAATAAAAATTCACCACATTTTTTAAATGACCAAACTGATACAAATATGTCTCCCTTACTTAATCTTAATATACTTATATAATACAAAATTTAAGATTATATTAATAATATTTACCTTCACTAATATTATACAGTAAACATATTGTGCTTTCTACCTATATACTCATTATTATCTTACAACACTATATAATATTTTCAGATGTTTTAGCATTTAGTTTAATATTGAATTCTGACGAAGCCTGTCATCAGAGCGAAACAATTGTCAAATAAAATATAATAAACCTGTGAAAATTACCATAGTGGTTAGTGTTTAATATAATTGAAATAATAGTAGGTTCCTTTGTTTACAATTTCAGTGCATTTTATATTTTATTATTATATTAAAATGAAACGCTGATACAAATTGATAATAGTTAATAATATAAACAAAAACGGTATTTTTTAATTAATTAGCAACGCAATTTTTATGTTGTTCAATTCAGATTCCTATTAAGAATTTTTTTTATTAATACATACTAATTAATGACAAGTCAAATTTCTTTAGATATATGTGTTTTGATCTTTTACTGAACCATTTACAAATGGAAAAATAGCCTTCGCTTTTTGCATATTAAGATTGCTCCGTCATTATCATTTGTAGCTAAACGGAATTTAGGTATCCTATTTTGCTAAATTTAATACATAAATCTATATTATGTTTGAAATATAAATATGTGTCTGCTTAAAATTAAAATTTGCATTAAGATTATTTCTCATGGGGATATAGATACCCAGGTACCATCCCTTAGCAATTTTTCGAATGGAAAAATTGATACGGAATGGCTAAATATTTTCAATACTTGTATGTATTAATACTTTAAATTTTGAAAAACTGAGATGAAGGCTCTCGAGATCAGCTCTTCTAGTTTCCAACGGTGGTTTATTCAGAAAGATAGGGTCATCCGGTGAGGTAATTTGACCTTTCAACAAGATATGTCTTGTATAGGATTGAATGAAATTTTGCAAAAACTACTACCAACTATTTTTAGAATATGATTTGGGTATGACAAGATTTATCGCTTCAGTTAATAAGAATGTTTTAGCTATAAAATAAAATAATATATAAGCGATTATTTTTTTTTGTAATTTTGGGTAAATATTCCATTATCTAAGAAACCAATTAACGAAGTTGAACTTATAGTAGCTCATTGTGTAGGTTTTTCATTTCTCTTTAACATTGACCATAGTAGCAAACACGGTTTCATAGGTCGATTTTATGTAAAAGGTAAAAAACTAAATTGTTACCGTTTTTTCGCGGTTTATTTGTTATGAAAAAAGGCATCGATAAACAATTTTGAATTTTATATACATGTTTTATCATTAGAACATCTTGATGTCGTATTTGTTCTACTATTAATTTCGTATTTTCGACAATGACCTGGACTAATTATTTAGTAGGTTTCTACCTCCTTAAGTGCTATGATTTTGTTAATTATTTTCAACTTTTTAGTTCTTTTTTAACCCGTTTTTTATTTTATAGGCCATTAAAGTGTCCATTTACGAGATTGCATTATTATTTGGAATAGTTGATAGATGATGAGTTTGACTTGTCTCACAAATGTGTTGTATTTCAATTTTATTAACAAAAATGGTGTTAAGCATCTTTTGTATTACAATTTGTCCAGGGAATATTTACCGTTGAATTTGTTTATACTGACAGCGTATATATTACCTTAACAGTTTCAAGCGATTCTTTCATACTTACCCAGCAAATCTTAATTATAATTAAATATATGACACGTACTTAATAAACTTTCATGTCTTTTAAAATGTGTTGATCGAGGTTTGGTTTGAGAGAGTAGTTTGGGTCATCGACACCTAATACTCTTCATCGAGCGAACTAACCAAGATATGGCCTGAGGCTGTCCATGGTGGCCGAAACGCTTCATTTGCGATTTAGAGCTGAATAATCGGCCGAACAGGAGCAAATACCGTCTCTCTTTCTTTCTATCTTCATTTCTCCTGTTGCACGTACTTCTTCTTCTTCTCCTTCGACTCGTAATATATGAAGGCGTATCGGGCGGTCAGCCGAGAAGGTATTTTTTTCTTTATCGGACCCTCACGCGCCCCCGTTTCATATCTCTTTCGGCCGTTCCTCTTCAGTGGTGCCGGCAGAGGCAACTCGAAAACATCAAATGTAATTTTATAAGAAATAATAATTTTTGCAGGAAGGCCTTAGAAACTTCTTTTATATTTGATAATTTCACAATTATTTTATGTCGCAAGACAGTAAAATGAAATCATAAAACTAGATATTTTAATACTAGATGACCTTAGGTTTTCATGGAAGCAGCTATAACCCTCTTGTCCTCTCTATTGCCTTCTCTCTCCTTAGTCCACCTTACATGTCTCAGTCTTCTGAGTCGGAGCAATTCTTCAACTCTATACTTCTTCTCTTCTATTTCTTCAAAGACCATAGCCGATCTACCGTTTATAACTTGGTTCTCCAGTGGTTGTATGACATTTCTTTTTATTTGTGAAGTAGAACCAAAACTGATTCTTCTTCTTCTTCTTCTTATTAATTTCTTTAGTGGTAGTCAGTGTTTTTGCAAAACTGATCAAAACTTATTGTTAAATGTATACGTAAACCTGTAAAATAGTAAACACCTAACCTCCATTTGTCCTCCTATCCATCAGTTCTCTTCAAATAGTGTCACGTTCTTCAGCTCTTTACACTGCCATTACAGATCTTAATTCTTACTTCTTCTTACCGTTAAAATATTTCAAACAATGACGTAACAAAGGGCTGATTCGTGTTTGGTATTAACCAAAACCGCTAGAATGTGTTTGGTTTAGGAACAATTATAACCGGTAGATTGCTGCAAATCGCCTCATTTGTCCTCCTATCCTCAATTTTGTTCAAATGCAGTCCTTCAGCCCTTTTATGTTCTTCAGCAATGTTAGTCTGAAGCTGGTAGACAATGTAACTCGTTCGTCGACTTCCATCATCTTGAAATGATTGATCTCACAACATTTCAATAGCTTTGGATCTGCTATCGTCATCTGGTGAATAATTCCAAGCTCAGATTATACCTAGGGACAGGATATCGAATAGAATGTATCGATTCAGTCCTCATGAGTAGTATCGAAAAAAAATATCGTACTCGTAAAAGTATCGAAACGAATGTATCGATTCTTCATAGTATCGAGTAGTTATCGTAAAGCCTAATGCCCACACAACTAGACATCTTATCATGACTCATTGTTAGTCAGTCTCGCAGGAACTTTGGTTCATTCGATTTTTTTGCTGATTCTTATGCAAAAAGGTCCGAAGTTTGTCGAGAAATGTTTAAACAATTTTTTTAACACAAAAAATCTATTTTTTTTCGTCGTCACCAAAGTTTATCATTTTATAATTTTTGAACCTACAAATAGCCAAATGACAGTTCCTCTACAACCTCGCATAGTTTTTTGGGATTATTTCATTGTAAAGCCTTTGTTTTTAAATGTTCATAACACGCATGGGCGCTGTCGATACTTACCAGTGATATTGCGTCTCTCGTACCACAATATGTATTTATATTATTGTCAAATATTAACGTGATATCATTCAGAACAGAAAGTGTGGCAAGTGAAATAGTCTCTTACCCTCTCTATCTAGTCTTTTCACTGTATTTAAGCATTGCAGACTATCTCTAGGAAATATATCCTCCAAGCCGTAAAATGAGGCAGAAAGCCATCGATGTCCTAGTAGTTCGTTTGATGTTTTTTACTCTCTCGACTTTATCTGTTGCTAAATTATTTAAACAAATTCCCTCCCCGCCCTTCAATGATGTCTATATGGTTCCTTTTTTAGATGTGATGACAGATTCTAAACAACTGTCATGATCAAATTCAACGTCCTAGTGTACTTTGTGTTAGTACTTTGATTGACGTTTTTTTGCTCTCTCGGCTTTATTTGTTTCTAAATTATTTAAACAAATTTCCTCCCGTCTTTTAATAATGTTTACATGGTTCCTTAAATCTAATCAAAGATTCTAAACAACTGTCATGATAAAATTCGACGTCCTAGATTTCTTTGTTTTAGTACTTTGTTTGATGTTTCTTACTCTCTCGGCCTTATTTGTCGATAATTCTTTAAACAAATTCCCGGCCCGCCCTTCAATAATGTTTATATGGTTCATTAGATCTAATATGGTTCCAAACAACTGTCATGATTAAATTCGATGTCCTAGAGTACCTCTCTTCGTGGTGTCCTTCTTTTGTACGCAAGACAATATATATAATATATATTGTTTCTGGTTAGAGAACCTTCATCAGTTGCGCTTCCCACAATTGAATGTCCTCTCGAATACTTCTTTATGTATTTGATACATTTCGTTAAATTTGAAGACGCGAGATCTAAAGACCGATATTTAGGATTTTCGGGGAAACTAGTTCCGAATGTGGAGCCGTTCCATGTAATTGCTATGTGCTAGTTTCCCCGAAAATCCTAGATGTCGGTCTTTACATCTCGCGTCTTCAAATTTAACGAAATGTGTCAAATACATAAAGAAGTGTTCGAGAGGATATTCAATTCTGTCAAAGTGACTTTGTCAAATTGAAGCTTTGAATTCGTTAGCAAATGCTTTTTGAGATTTTCAAGGTAATACGCGTGTGCACAGTGTTATATTTATAAAGATAATAAAGTTGTGCAGCAAAGCGTAAAACACAGTGGTGTTACAACTGTGTAGTATCTTTTAAGGTGAGATCCACCCCGTGTGTCAAATAACGGAGAACATGGCAGCACCCTGCAGCCAAGAGTATTTCATTCAACATATCCTCACACAAGATATGAGTTTCCTAGAAAAGCTCTTGTATGCGTTAGGTGAGAAACTCAACCAAATCACAGTATTGCCAGCCACTAGTGAAGAACAGATCAGTCAGCCGGCAAGAAAACGGAGAGTAAAATTAAAACCAGAAAATGTACAGCAAAATATTGAAACCATAGAAACCAATAATAGATTTGACACCCTTGACGTGGATGATGATATGGAGGACTATAATAGGCTAAACAGAAGAAATTTCAGGTTCGAGGCCAGCTGAAATTTCGTTACAGAGTAAAAGACAACAGCGAAAAGTTTTTATCAGATAAAACATCAACATCTAAAGGCAAGGATAAAGATTTACAGCAATCCTCTCAAGATGACCGCCAACAAGAACAATCAAAACCGTTCCCCATTTTACATCGATCCCGGCAGGATCAATTTCAACTACGCCAGTGACAGTTACGAAACCACCTAAAAATATACTATGGAATGAATATATAGAAAGATTCAATCAAGAAGGAATAAAATTCACGCAAGCCGTAGTTAACAACAATGGAATTCAGATCTTTCCGTTAACACTAAATGATCACCGGAATATGACAGCTCTGCTACATTCCAATGGTCAAGAGTATTACACGTTTGACTTACCTACTGAGAAGACTTTAAGAGTCGTCATAAGAAGAGTGCCTACAAAAACAACTGAGTAAAGAAATGAATATGGAACTCACATCTCTTGGTTACACCATAGTCAATGTCTGCAGAATGTCTTCAAAAATTAGACAAGATCAAAAAAGTATATACGGACCACTGCCCAGGGCACTGGTTCAACTAAAAAGGGAAGAAAAAGTCGTGACATTTACATATTGACTCACCTCAACTTTATGCGAGTGCGACATTAGAAAGCCAAAGAAATATAATTGATAAAAATTCTGTACAGGACAAGCGCAGTGCCACAGATGTCAAGGCTTTGGACACACCCAGAAAAATTGCAATCTGTTACCCAGGTGCGTTAAATGTGCCCAATATTATTTCAAAAAAGAGTGTAAGAAGCAAAGGGACACGCCATCCACATGCGCTAACTGCGGGTTGGACCATCCAGCTAATTATAAAGGGTGCATAGGTTATCCAAAAAAGAAACCAGGTCGATCGTTTCAACAAGGGCAGGGGCGAACTGTAGAGGCGAAATCATTCGCACAAGCAACAACAAACACCAACGACACAACCCCGCAAGTAAAAACACCTACCAGTCAAGTCAACCCCCAACAGGCACATCAAAAAATGCAAGAAATGATGAAAAACATGATGTATTTAATGTCACAAATGTATCACTTTAATAGATAATACGCCCAATTTAAGGATTATAGCTTGAAATGCTACAGGACTATAATCCAGTTGATTTTAAATTCAAACGGCCAAGGACAATTCTGCTAGAGGAAGAGTAACCAGGGAACAGCTCCCACACTTCAAGCATACAAGGCCATTGAATAATAAAATAAAAAACAATTACAAAGGAAGTAAGGATTGTGAATTTTAATATTTTTGAAATATGTGTAATTTTAAAATGTACTTCATAAGAAAATAAATATTTTCATGAGAGAGGACATTCAATTGTGGGAAGCGCAAATGATGAAGGTTCCCTAACCAGAAACAATATATATTATATATATTGTCTTGCGTTCAAAAGAATGACACCTCAAAGAGAGTATTCAATATCTCTGACAGGTGAAGTACCCTGAAAATTCTATCATGACATTCTGTCCTAGGAATTACGGGTAACAGCAATTACATGGAACGGCTCCAGATTCGGAACCTCTATGTGCTACTTTCCCCGAAAATCCTAGATGTCGGTCTTTACATCTCGCGTCTTCAAAGTCCTAGAGTACTTTGTTTTAGTACTTTGATGTTTTTTTAATCTCTCCGGTTAATTTGTTGCTAAATTATTTAAACAAATTCCCACCCCGCTCTTCAATAATGTTTATATGGTTCCTTAGATCTAATGGAATAGTTCTAAACAACTGCCATGATCAAATTCGACGTCCTAGTGTGCTTTGTTTTAGTACTTTGTTTGATGTTTCTTACTTTCTCGAGGTTATTTGTTGGTAAATTATTTTAACCAATTTCCGCCCCGCATTTCAATAATGGTGATATGGTTCCTTAGATCTAATGGAAAGATTTTAAAGAGCAGCCATGATGAAATTCGATGTCCTAGAGTATATGTATGGCCACAATAACATAAACAACACTGCACATACAATTTTTGCAATTATAAGTTGCGTTAATTGTGGCACACTCAATTGACCTGGAAAATTTAATTGCCAGAGGAGCAAAAAAAATGGTACCTCAATATCAAGTCATTATCAACCTCCTAATTGTCACTGTCGAAATTTTTGATAAACGTGAAATATTATATCGGAATTAGAATATCATAATAAACCTCCAGAAAAAAAAACATCGATAGATAACGTCTCCAAACACAGATAAGTGTCATATTGTAGACATTCCTTTCTCTCAGAATGTCTGTGAGGAAAGAATTCCCGAATGAACAGGCAAAATATCCGTTTTGGGGAGTTCAAGTTTCTGGAATATTCAACAGTTTTTCCAAAAGACAAAAATACACATAAATTGTATGTTCCTTGCTTATGCAACTATAACTTCAAGTCTTTCGACAGAATATTTCACAAAAAATAACTCTGTGGTAAACCATTTAAGTATAAAACCAAAAGAATTACCGCATTCTGCTTATGTGAGGATAGCGTAACGGCTCTATGTTGCACGCCACTGTAACGCGTAGTACACCCGGACGTGGTCAAGAAGCGCCTCTAGCACACCTACTACCTACCATTATTACTAAGAGTACCACTACTCAGTGGTTCATGCAATTGCAATTATAGCATGTCTTGTAGATACAGCTTACACTGTACACATACAAGAAGCTTTTTTAAGGTTCTGACACAATAGGCGCTGGCTTGGCCTATATTGTTTTGTGCACGCTATCTACATTATGTTATGCGAGTGAAGTAATAGATATAGCTAGAAGTAATAAAATAAGTTTTTGAATTCCTTTGTACATTGTCGGCAAGTATTTTTTTCTGAATGTTTTCTGCAGGATATTTTGTGGTACCTATATAATTTGTTTTTTAACCGACTTCCAAAAAGGAGGAGGTTATCAATTCGTCGCGTATTTTTTTTCCTTTCTTCTTCTCTTGTGGTGAACCGTTTTGTATGAATATGGTCTTGTTTTATAGAGTATATCCGGATTGGTGAAACTTCAAATTTTTTAAAAGAATTCTATTGGTAAAGTGATAAAATTTGTGAATGAACACATGCGTGCATGGAAATCGACCAATATCCCTAACATATTGGTCGATTTTTCAAAATATAGCATACAAAATCACAAAGTAAAGTGACAGAAAAAGTTGCATTTATATGATGATTGAAATATAAGTTAGGCCGTTTAGCTATATATACAGGATGTATGGCATATAGGGTGGAATGGACGATTGGTGGTATAAAAATGGTGGAAAATATGTGAAATTAAAATTATATAGGTGATTAAAAAACTGTTATATGATATGGACGTAAACAAATCATATACAGGATAGTTGAAATATATGCTGAAGTTGAATTATATTTATACAGTGTTATAAAAACATTATTTATTTTATAGCCCATAAGAAGTTGCATAAAGTGTGGAGAGGAATTAATGTTACACAGGACGCTAATATAAAATGTTAAAAATGAAATAATTTATGGGGTAGTCCACAAGGAGTTATATACTATGGTTGAAATATAGGACGGATTTGACTCCGTAAATATGGGATGGATTCTACTACGTCCTATAATTTACAGAAGGCAGCAAACAAATTTATGCTTGTCTGTGGACAGTCATATGTACAGGCTGGTTGGTACATAGGGTGGAGTGGAATTATCTATACAGAATTGTCAATAAAAGTTGAAAAAAGGTTACATGGCGTGGTCCATAAGGCATAAATATATTATGGGCTTATTAAGTCAACGCTTACTAGTACATTTTGTTCGTAAACATTTACCAGCCAATTTAAATGAAAATGTATCATTGTATAATGTTGAGGCTTTCGATGTTACCTTGTCCTGTCTATTAAGGTTATACATACAAAAAAAAAAATAAAGAATGAAAATTATCTGGGTTCAAAAAAACTAAAAAGTTGAAAATAAAACATTTTGTTTTCTATATCCAAAGTTTCGAAATCTTCGTTAAATTGATGGTTTTCAGAAGCTAAATGTACGGCATAGTGATCATTTATCTCATAACTCCTTCTATGCTCAGAGATGCGTTTTTTTCATTTTCTATATGTGCGACCGATGTAGGTTTTGGGACATGTACCACAATTCAGTTTATATACCCCTGATTTACTATTTTTATTTGTATTTTGTTTATTATTTTTGATAAACTTTCCTAAATTGTTAGAAGTTTTAAATGCAACGTTTAAATCCTGTTTACTTAAGATCAACTTAATTTTGTGACTTAGTTTACCAATATACTTTAAGTTCTTATAGATTTTCTCACGTTTTTTTTTGAACGAGTAAACTAAATTTAATGGTTTTTGTAACTGTTTGTTCCGGAGACTTATCAATCGTTTCTGGGGAGTATTTGTTATTATAAGCTATTTGCTTTATTAAATTTAATTCTGCCGAAAATTGTGTTTCTGATATGGGACAATTATGAGCCTATGAACCATAGAATTGTATGCAGCCAATTTATGTTGGAAAGGATGTGTTTAAGTACGTGAATCTTAATGTCAGTGTACGACTGTTTATAAAAAATTGCAATAATAGTATGGTGAAACACGTGTAGTGTAAAACATTTTTTTATGTGAAAATTTCTGAATTATTTAGTTTGTTATTTAGTGTAGGATGGATTTTCATCAAGTATAGGCCTCAACGATTCAAATTTTATGAAATTGGCCAGAACATGAAAACATTTACAGTCAAAAAATTATCCAACTTATTAAAAACACATGAAAATATTAAAAGACAAAGTTTTATATAGACTGATTAAAAGGTATTCGTATGAATATCACAAAAATAGACTGAACCTGACGTTTGCGAACTTCATTTCGAATTCCAGACAGTCACTCTCTCATTAGTATTGCAATTTTCGTACGAAGCCACACTTCGGTGACTCATCATCATCCCAAAAACAAAAAATCGAAAATAAAACAGAAAAACCCAACGAGAACGAAGAAGAAACAAGCTAGAGTCGCACCGCATCGTCATTTGTCATTTTCACGAGAGCGTGTCGAATAACGTGGTTGGCCATGGACGCACGCGACGCTGCTATTTTGGGCGACTTTTTGGTCGGTCTTTTTGTTTTTGTTTTTCGTTTCTTGTTTCGAGCTGAGACGCGGCCGCGAGAGTTGCAAAACAAGAGGCTGCATGGAGGGCCCTCAACGCCACTTCGGCTTGGATGGGTATCAGAGAAACAGGGGTCATCGACAATCCTTGGTATATAAGAATATCTACCCACCGAGATTAGGTGGAATTCTAGACGACGCATTTTGACAATTCGCAATGTTATAATTTTAACAGAAGTCATATTAAAATTAAACACAACACATAATTTAATTCTTCAAAAAATAGTTTGTCTTTTTATTACAAAATCACAACAAAAATAAATATTTAAACTGCAAAAAAATTTGAAAAAACAAAACAAAAAAATATTAAGTTAATTGAAAAACAAAAATAATTACTTCCCTGCGATGTGAAATAAACATATATATTTCATCATCATACGTAGCTATACTCAACCAATTTTTCATGGTGTAGCCACCCTGAAGAATTGAAAGATTACAAAGGAACTTGAAGAGCTGTGGAAATGGATAACTAAGGTTTTGAGAAGAGACGAAGAAGAAGAGATTAAGATCGGTGAGAAGTACTGAAGAAGAGGAAGAAGAAGTGTAAGACTGAAGAATTGAAGAACTGGTTCGAAGAACTGAGAAGTCGAACATATTTTCGCCGCTGGAGCTGATTGTCTTTATTTGGGAAGAAATGTCTCCCAGGATTGAGAAGATGAAGAATATCATTAAAATTTTAAAGGGGAGGATGCTGTCTCATCTTGATGTATCTTAAATAATACCCCAACCACTGCTATCCATCTGCTTAAACCTCTGCTACTAATCTGCAATATCTCTGCTACTAATCTGTAATACCGCTGCTACCAATATGCAAAACTTATATGATAATCACCGGCACAAAAAAAAATTGTCTGTACACCGGGCGCCACCCATCTACAGGCATGTTTTTCGACCCGCTGACTACGATTTTCAAGTCCGTTTAGGCTGTCCAGCCTTCAGTTTGAAGTAAATTGCAAAAAACCCCAAAAAATAGCGAAAATTCGATGTTTTGACAAGAAAAAAAAATTGAGGCTCTAAGAAAAGCATGATTATTATGTATTTTGATCTGTCAAACACTAATTTTAATTGTGCTCCAATCATAAGCTGTTTTAAATTGAAAAAAGTTGGAAAAATCCTTAAAAAATGCAAAAATCGCGAAAAATTGGGATTATCTTGGTATAAAAAATTTGTGGACACGGATTGACGAAAATTTTGATGTTATTTAATCTTTTTGATCTGATTCTGCCATAAATTTGGCCCATAATGCCCTCAAACATTCATAAAACGGCAAAAAATTGATAAAATAGCAGAAAATTGCTGCTGAAAAAATAGAAAAAAATCTTTTAAACACAACTAAATAAACTTCTTGTATTTTTTATCTATAAAATACAAGATTAAGATCCAAGAATGTGCACAAATTGGATTTTGTACGGTTTTTCGAGGGTATTGTACTGTTTCATTCTCAAATGATCTACCAAGTAGATACCTCTTCTGTCATCTTTTCTTTTATTCAGTAAAAATTTGCCATCGTGTTGGGATTTCAACTTCTTCGATGTGTAGACTTCATTTCATTGCTTGATCGCTTGTACTTGCAAACAGGGCACCTCCTCTGGTTCTTCTTATTCTATTTATACGTCATTTTTATAGATTTTATAATTTTTCTGCATTTTCAGATTTTTATGTTGTATTTTATAGATAAAAAATACAAGAAGTTTATTTAATTGTGTTTAAAAGATTTTTTTCTATTTTTTCAGCAGCTATTTTCTGCTATTTTATCAATTTTTGTCGTTTTATGAATGTTTGAGGGCATTATGGGTCAAATTTATTGCAGAATCAGATCAAGAAGATTAAATAACATCAAAATTTTCGTCAATCCGCGTCCACAAATTTTTTATACCAAGATAATCCCAATTTTTCGCGATTTTTGACATTTTTAAGGATTTTTTCCAACTTTTTTCGATTTAAAACAGCTTATGATTGGAGCACAATGAAAATTAGTGTTTGACAGATCAAAATACATAATAATCATGCTTTTCGTAGAGCCTCATTTTTTTTTCTTGTCAAAACATCGAATTTTCGCTATTTTTTGGGGTTTTTTGCAATTTACTCGAAACTGAAGGCTGGACAGCCTAAACGGACTTGAAATTCGTATTCAGCGGATCGAAAAACATGCCTGCTGCGAAACTGCTACCATTTAATCTCAGCTTCGGCCTCTGGATAATGTGTTTTATCTGATTTTTGACGTCAGAATTGCTGCAATTCAATCTTATCTGGTTACCGACAATTAGAAGACTCCTACATTATTAATGATCTTCTCATTTGATCTTATCTTTTATAGTTTTTAGGTTCCCTTTGACATAGAACTACAGTATTTTTAACTTTTTAATCCGCATATTTGAAATCCTATTTTTCTATATACATAAGTCGTACCTAGGAGCGATACTTATATATCTATAAGACAACTTTTTCAAATTCTTCGCAATTTTGTAATTTAGCTGTTCTATGATCATTTTCTTGTGCACCAGTCGATTCATCAATAACAACATTTTTTTATTATGTCAATTTGTATAAACTCAAACTTTCATTCTTGAGATTTTCAATTCAAAGCTATACGTTAGTAAAGTATCTTTGACAATACGCATTTGCGCCATTTCGTGTTTTATTTGTGGAACGCTGGTTCTGTCAAGGCCGTAATTTATGTTTGCTGTGTTATAGATTAAAATTTAGTTATTTCATAAAATGGAAAAAATACATCAACCGAAAGTACGGTGTAGTTATTTTGAAAAGACATCTAAGGAATAATCAAAAATTACAATATCTACTTTTCCTGGGTTTCTATAGCAATTGGAGAGGAAGGAAAAAATGGATTACAGAAGTTCGTCGTCTAGGGCAATTAAATTAAATTTCCACGTTTTTAGTCATTCCTAAATACATAAAAATAATAACAATTGCCGTTCTGTTAACAAAAATAAGATTCAGTAACTCTTGTAATCAGAAAAGTTAATCATGTAAATACTTTTCTTTCCAGAACAAATTGAAATTTAAGGTTAACATAATTTTTCATTTTTTAATTAATAGAGCTTTCGGATTTTCTTTTAGGAATAAAGAAAAAAACTAATACTTTTTAGTTAAAGGAGGGATGAAAAGCCATGGCAACCAGGAACATATTCAAGGATTTGCTGTGCTCATTTCGATGGAGCAGAAAAAGTTCAAGCAATGTAGATAAAATAACAAAGTTACAATTCAACTATCTTTCTAAACAATATTCATTTCTGAGGTTGTGAATTAACATGTATATTTGATAACATCTTTGAGGTAAGTTTTGTTTATTATCATTGATCCAACTTCAAAATTTTTTCTTGATACTAAAATCATCGTCAGTGAGATCTACTAATAAAATTATATATAATGAATAAACTTAATTTGGTTTTTTCTTATATATATATATATATATATATATATATATATATATTATATATATATATGTTATTCTTATATTGCCCCACTGCTGTAATTAAAAAATCTCACTTATGACTAACAACGTGGAAATCAAATTTATTTACCCATTCATTTTTTCTTCATCTTTAATTGACATCGAAATCCCTGAAACTGGTATAATTTTTCCTTGATGTGTTTTCAAAATCAACTACACCGTACTTTCGGTTTGATGTATTTCTTTCCATTTTATGGGATAACTAAATTTTATTCTATAACACAGCAAACATAAATTACGGCCTTGACAGAACCAGCGTTTCACAAATAAAACACGAGATGGCGCAAATGCCTATTGTCAAAGATACTTGACTAGCGTATTGACAACGAAGTCAGAATTGACTTTGAAACGTTTTTCTTTCAATATACAACTTTTTATTTCGATTGTGGTGTTATTTAAAAGATAAAATGTTGGAAATATTCAAATGCATATTGGTTATATTATCTTCAAATTAACAATGATTTTGGTCGAATTTCGACCACTGGGCGTTCTATTAATTAAACGAGATAGGTCAAAATAAAGAAGGTTGCTTAAAAATATAATTAATACCTTATTTTTGGCAACATCGAAAAAGTTAATTATATTTGAAAACTCTATCCAATTAAGCCATAACATCAATAAACATTGTAAAACACATGCATCTAAAAAAAAAACAAAAACCAACTTCAAAAACAACTAACTGAACTCAAAAATAAAAAATAGTTTATTTATGCAACAATTAAATACTTTTTCTGAATTCTGTGCCAAGTGAAAATGAAAATAATTTGGGAAGTACATTTATGAATTCAACTTCGTAACTTTGCTACCGATTTAGAAGAAATTGCAAAACAATTTAACATTCCTTGCTACTAATATTTTTTTAGTTATAATCCTTTTACTGGCAATTAACAAGCCCACAACAAAAGACCACCGTATTCTGTTAATCTTTGAAGCCCTTTCGCTCGAAGTATCTGTCGGGTATTCACCCACAGCAGGTGATTCACAGCTAGCAGCCAGCACACGGGGTATTACGGCAGTTCTTGCTTTGCACAGTCAGTCATCGTCTTATCCCGAAAGCCGAGGAATCCTGTCAAATGCATGATAAATCGAACGGATCGGAGGCCCCGCCGCCCCCCGTCTTTGCCCCACCGCCTCCACCGGTATCGCTGAACAGCACAGGACGGATGGAAATAGATTGATGAAATAAGAAGGAACGACGTCGCGATAGTTGGAAGTTCACGGGGGATACGTGTATATGGTGTTAAGCGTGATTTCAAATTGCATTATGGCAACATCAATTATATTATTTAAAGACCGGGTGGTTTGGATTGTTACAATGTGGTGGATGTACGGCGTTTCTGTTCTTCAGGCGATTCTACAAGGTGATTCATTAAAAATCTCCAATCTCCAATATGCAGATTCTAGACCCCTAAATAGAAATTAATAAATATATATATATATATATATATATATATATATATATATATATAAGGTCAAAGATAAGACACCAAAACTTTTAAACTTTTAAAGACCAATGTAGTATACAAGGTGGATTGTAAAGACTGTCAGTCTAGTTACATAGGCCAAACTTCAAGAAACCTCAAAAGCAGGTTAACAACACATAAAAGTGATATACGCCTCAACAAGTGTAGCTGTGCTCTGGCTGAACATTGTTTCAAGAATAACCACTCCCCTGACTTTGACAACCCAGGGGTTTTAGCTTGTGAATCCAATACCTTCAAAAGACAGTTTCTGGAGATGGTTTGCATACATCGACACAACAATAGTATTAATAAAAAAACAGACATAAAAAACCTAAAAACAATATACTGCAATTTACTTGAGTTGGACAAAAATCATAAACGTTAACTGTAATTTAACAAGTATTATCTCCCCCTGTTTTTTGGATTATATATGTTTGTATATATGTAGATGTGTGTATGTGTATGTATATATATATATATATATATATATATATATATATATGTGTGTGTGTGTGTGTGTGTGTTTATATATCGTCGAGTCAGTATTCCATTAGACTCTCTCTCTCTCTCTCTCTCTCTCTCTCTCTCTCTCTACAAATTCTTTCAATGTCTTTGTATCCACACCCCATGACCTAAAAATCTTAGTGTCCTATAACACCGAGTCTCGACTTTTGTTTGCGTTCCATGTCACTGTTAAGATATGACAAATGGCTTGTACATAACTTTTTAAAATGTGATTCTGTTTTAATCTTAAAAATTGTATTCAATGTATTTGTGATCCGGTTACAATAATGTTTTATTCAATTGTTGAAATATGTCTGTAATGTTTGTTCAAAACGCATTACACAATTTACATTACTTGCAATGAGAACCTTTTTTAATAATTTTCTAACCTCGATATTGTAACTTTAGTTTAACCATCTAGATTAAGTTATACCATTATTAATTTGTGTAATCTTTCAGAAACTTGACTGAAGAAGAAATCAATAAATTTCGAAAGCTTTCATGATATAATAAAAGAGTACACTTTATTTAGTGCCCTTTATAAAATAAAATTTTTTTGGCTACTTTCCCATTATTTTTTGGAAATTCCAAAATTTTATATATACAGGGTGTAAACGGTTTGAGTGCAAAGATTTTGAAGAACAATACTTCAGGCAAAAACAAATCAAAAAGCTTTATAACATTTTCTAAAATAAACTACAGTTTTGCCAAAAAGGACACATAAAGTTAGAGTTTATGTAGCCCTTGCTACAGTGAATAATAGAATAATTTCGATTTCAAAATGTCGGTAAATCTAAATATGTAAATACTCATTAGCTTATACATCTTTAATAGCCACATTAAAAATGAAAATTGATTATTTAAACTCGAAATATGCTTTTATAATTTAGTATAAGTTTCTCCGAATAGATATGGCAACGTGGCATACAGACCAACTTATTTACTACATTTTTTACTTTAACGACGACTGAGAGTTACGATTGTTTTTTGCGATTTCGATTTTGTAAATAAGAATAGATAAACGGTAAAGTGATTTGAATGATATTTATTTGATGTAGACTTCGTGGTTTGCTTTCCATTTAATATATTTTTTAAATAAATAAAATCGGTTGTGATTAGTGTGTCAGTTCGAAAATTAAGAATAGTGAGACAGTATTTATTTGTGATAAATAATGGCCGATTATACAATTAGGGAAAGACATAACATGCTCTTAATTTATGGGGAAAGCAGACGTAATTGCAGAATAGCAAGAATGTTATACAGGGAAAGGTTTCCAAACAGACGCCTGCCCAGTGCTAGGTATATATATACAGGGTGTAAATAGTTTGAGTGCATATATTTTAGGTGGAGGTAATATACACCAAATTAAACAAAAAACTTTTATACCACTATGGTCAGTAGGCCTTAATAACCAAGAAAATCCCTAAAACATATTAAGTAAATTATTGTCAACGTCTTTTGTTCTGGACTGAACGGCGCAGATTGTTCAATGTCTTACAGTAAGCTGCTGTATTGATTGTCTCATTCCGGAGCAGAAATTCCACAAGCAATACTCCTTTTCTGTCAAAAAAACTGTGCACATGATTTTCCGGGCAGAAAGTGAATGCCGCCACTCCATGGACTGTTGCTTTGATTCTGGGGTGACGTAGGCCACCCATATTTCATCGCCCTTAACAATTGGGCTCAAGAAATCATCACCGTCGTTGCGGTACCGCTCAAGGAAAGTCAATGCACTGCCTAGATGTTTGGTTTTGTGTACATCAATTCAAGTGCTCGGTCACAATGCCATTCAAAACACTACGAGAAACATTAATACAGTCATCACACAAGTAGGAAATCTTAAAGCGCCTATTTTTCTCTCACCTTATTGTCCAATTGCTGTACCAAACTTTCATTAATAACCGAAGGATGTCCACTCCGTTGTTCATCATGCACATTTGTGCGGCCATCTTTAAATGCTCTCACCTACTTTCTTATCATTCCATCACTCATAATGTTTTGTCCGTAAATTGCACAGATGAACATCGATCGGTTTTACGCCTTTAGCACTAAGAATTCTTATAACAGAATGTACTTCACAGAATCAAGATTATCGGTGACATCTTAAACACTCAATAAACAAAGTGAACGAGGGGGAATCAGACTATAATGGGGCCCAGTGCTTAGGCAAGAGAAGTAAGTACCCAGTGTGCATGCTCAGAACGCCGACCGTAGTGATCCCACATTTTTTCCAATAACATTCTCAGAAAATTGGGAAAAGTTTTTACCGACTTTCTTATACAGTAAACTTTGATGGAGTCGCTAGTATTACAAATATGGAAAAAAATTCTATTCGGAACATGAGGTATAATAAATTAAAAACAAATTGGATTAGTTCCGGGTGATCCCGAAGTGCATCTATGTTTTTTTTATGTTTGTTCACCGATTACTCAGAAACGGGTCAAGGAATTTCGACCGTTTTACAGGATCCTGTTTAGGCGGATAGCGAAGTGGTCCCATATTTTTTTCATTAATATAGCTTGTACCGTTTCCTAGAAAATTAAGAAAAACTATTTATACCTATTCTCATATACTCTATGCCTTGGTGGAGGCGCTGGTATTATTAAAATTTGGAAAAACTTGGGACAAATTGAAAAGAAATTGGATTAGGTCCGGGATATCCCAAAGTGGTCAGATATTTTTATCAATAACATAGCTTGCGTCGTTTCTTAGATAATGGGGAAAAACTTTATACCTATTTTCTTAACCAGGTCAGTGGAAAATTTTTGTTTGTATTAGGGTTTCGGAAATACAAAGGAGAACTCATGGGCATATTTGGAGGCACATAACCTCGGAGCATAATCCAGCGGACATTGTTTCAAAAGGGATAGAACATGACCTTTGAGAATCCAGGATGTAGTGGCAAGGTCCAGAATTCTTAAGTAGAGAAGATGAGTGCTGGAATACGCCTATGTAGAAGAAATTAATTCAAGAGGTTTAGGAAAGAAAGACGTTAAGCCAGAGAATGGTAGCGAGCACAAATTCCTCTGAACTGTTGCTCAAATATTCAAGTCTCGTTAGATTACAAAGGGTAGTAGGTATTGTCTCCGGTTTATGACAAATTGTAAGGTTAAAATAGAGAATAGAGTATAGGGACGAAATGCGCAATTCTTTGAACGTGCTAATTATAAAATGGCTCAGCGACAGGAATTTGATGCGAAAATTAGGAATTTGAAAAACGAAAAGCCTATCTCCAGAACTAGCAAAATTGTTTCTTTATATCCTTTCATTGATCAGAGCGGTATGCTCAGGGTTGGAGGTCGCTAGAGAAATGCCGAGATTGCTTTCAATCAAAGGCATCCGGTAATTTTGCCAAAGGGAAACTTTACAAAATTGTTAATTATAAAAACCTGCATATGGCTCTTCAAGCCTTACTCGGAAATTTGTGGTTACGATTTTGGCCGATTACGGGTAGGAATTTGATAAAGGGTGTCCTAAAAAATTGTATGGTTTGTTTCAAGGTCAAGCCGCGAAATGATGGGCGATTTGCTAGTTGAAGGAGTGATTCCTAGTAAACTTTTCACAAAGTGGGATTCACGACGCGGGGCCTTTTGAAATAAAGGAGAGCAAGCTAAGGGGAAATAAAACATTAAAGGCTTATTTGTGCGCGTTTTTCTGGTCCGCGACGAAGGCAGTTCATTTAGAGGTTGTGAGTGAGTTATGTACCACCACAGTGGTCACTCAGGTAGAAAGGCGTTTTAATTCCAGACCTTTAACTCCTATAACTGAACACCCCGATGACCTGTTGATACTATCTCCTTCATATTTGCTTATTGGTTCTTCTCTTGTTGCTTTGCCACAGCATGATTTGGCTAACATCAGGCAAAACAGGTTAACTAGGCTAAATGAAAGTAAAATGCCTTATGTTAGGCAATACCGAAGAAAAAGTTAATTATATTTAAAAACTACATCCCCAATTAAGCTATTGCATCACTAAAATTGTAAAATAAATACATTAAAAAAACAAAAAACCGACTTCAAAAGAAAATGTTAAAAAAAGCATGAAATAATATTTTGCTACAACTCATCTCATTGTAGCAAAAAATTATTTTATGCTTTTTAGTTATTTTTTTAAAAATGTATTTATTTAAATGTTTGCTTATGTTATTAGTGGTATATAAAGTATATCGGTCACCAAAATATACAGTAGGTCCAAGATCTGGGTTACATATATTGCTATTTCGATTTGTAGTCTATTGCCCGAATAGACTAGAAAGCGTGGTTCTTACACTGAAATTATTTTGACGTGGTCCCAACAAAATTATTACATTTTACAAAAATCAGTTGCAAAACATATTCAGGAGTTGCGCTGCCTATTTGTCTTAAAAAAATCCTGCGATGCTTTCATTTTTCCACTTCGGCAATTAATGGATAAATGATGAAGCTTTTAATTAATAAAAGCGCAACGTGTGCAAGCCAACTTTATTGTCCTGTTTCCACCATTCTCCTATCATATTTGTATCAAGGAGACTAAGAAAAGATCGACTGTTACCAACCTCACTATTATAACTCAGTACCTGGCGGAATGTCTAGATAATAAAAGTCAAGTGGATGTTATTTACACCGACTTTGCAAGGGCCTTTGATAAATTGGCTCACAGTGTTCAACTTGGTAAATTGGCTAAATTTGGATTCGGTAGTCAACTCACTACTTTTTTAAATTCTTATTTTGACAACAGAATCCAATCTGTTTTCTATTATGGATTTAAATTAAACCAATACATTGCTACATCAGGGGTTCCTCAGGGGTCAAATCTGGGACCTCTGCTGTTTCTTCTTTTCATTGATGACTTAACAAGTAGGCTAAAGTGTAACAATTTATTATATGCTGACGATTTAAAAATCTTTGTTGAGATTACAGGTATTGATGATTGCTACTTTCTACAAGAGAATCTTAATGTTGTTAGTGACTGGTGCTTGCAGAATAATCTACATTTGAATGTGTCTAAGTGCAAAATAATGTCTTTAACCAAGAAGAAAGCTTGTCCAGATTTTAATTATATGATAAGAGATGATTGGGTTCCACGCGCACCTTTAATTAAGGATCTTGGTGTGTGGTTTGATACTAGGTTGAATTTTTACGAACACATTAACCTTAAAATTGCCGAAGCTAGTAAATTGTATGGCTTTATTGTCAGAAACTGTAAATCGTTTCATAGTATAGATGCTCTGAAAGTATTTTATTATTCTTTCGTACGCTCTAGGCTAGAATATGCCTCGATCGTCTGGAAACCATTTTACAATTATCAGAAGTTAGCATTAGAAAGTGTACAGCGAAAGTTTCTTAAGTATCTATGTTTTAAAATTGATGGAATTATCGCAATAGAGGAGTTAATGAGCAACTTATGTGTAATAGATTTAATGTGGAAATTTTGGAGCTCAGGCGAATAATATGTTCGCTCACTTTTCTATACAAGCTTCTGCATAACAAAATAGACGCAGTGAACTTGTTATCACAGCTAAATTTCAATGTACCTTCTGTTTTTCTCAGAGATCCAGTGGTTTTTAAGCATAGTCGTTACAAAACTATCTTAGGCAGAAACTCTCCTGTTTTTTGTATGACACAAAACTTCAACCTCATTTGTAGGGAATGTGATATACATGTAGACTCATTGTCTGTTATTTTGAGTAGGGCCAACGCTTTATTTAGTTTATAATTTTTTAACTTTATTTTGATATCGCAGTTATCGAGTATTTGTTTATTTTTGTTTATTTTTTTTGTTATTTTTTAGTACATTTTGCTTTCTGTTTTTTTAAGGATTCTTTAAATTGTCCTGTTAATAGTTTTTTACTGTTGGGCAATAAAGCTTTATTTATTTATTTATTTATTTATTTATTAGCGACTTACATTTAAAAGATCGCAATTGAAAATGGCCCACAATCCCTGTTATCTTCAGCTTATTATATTTTTAAAATGGTATAAATAAGTCATAAACTTGATTGCTATATTAAGTTAATAACAACAATTTATTATTATATTAAAATCTCATGTAGTTGTTTACCTAAAATCATCGCAAAACATCATCTCGTATAAGACGTCGTAAAAAATTGACAGTCATTTTGTCCAAAGATGGCCACGCCATTAAAAACAACTAATCAACTTATTTATCAAGTCCTGTGTCGACCTATCATTTGCATTCATAAGCATATATTTACTTTGAATATTTTTTGTCCTTTCTAAGATCTTGTTTTTCTTTGACGTAAAGAAAAAAGAGAACTTCGAACGCGGGTATCAATTTGCGCGTTAATTACCATTGGAAGTAATGGTAATGTTGTTTTTGCCCCCTTCCTTATTGTTCAGCGTGGCGAATGAAAGATGCTGGGTTGATATTATAGGCAGGTTAAATTACAGTGATACCGAGATGCTGGCCTCGTAAAGAACTACCATTTTCCTAATTGTTTTCGGAAAGATACTGGAAATTTTGTGGAATCTTTGTTATTGCGAAGACATATAAACGCATTTTTTAAGCCCCTAACATCAAACCTTTATTTTTACAAGTAAACCAGGGTGTTTTTAAGAGGCAGGTAACTTTAAATTGAACAAAACACAAAGAAATATTTTTAATATCTCTATATAAATAGGCAAAGACCAAACGGTTCGGTACCATTTTCTGCTCTGTCCCTCATCCGCTTTTCTTTATTTTGTTTTTTTAGTAGCCATTGACAACCTTCAGTTCAGAATGCTTAAATTTTTTAAATAATATTGAGTCATTCATTAAATCAAATATTATAAAAAAATCATAATTTACGTCCACAGTGCCAGATTGCTTGGAGAGAAAATCGTAAGATGGATTGACTCGTAAAACAAACTAAATTAAACAAAAAAATAAATTTTGGTCGGTCTCGAAAGTTATTCCACATTATCACGCCATTCAGATCTCATGCATAAAAATTTATATTATGTGATAATTTATATAGTATTCGCAAGTTTGAAACTTTCATATCTTCTGAAATTTGTTTTGTCAACTAAAATTAGAATTGTGTATTGTGTGGCAGCTGATCAATGTGTTTTCAATAATATTTTATTATTTTAAAATTTTGCTATTACTTTATATAGTTTCTATTTTAAAGGTTAATAGGTTCATAGAATTTAAATAAGATTACAAAGCCCATGATATGAATACAATTGGTGAGATTTAAGATAAATAGTTAGATCTGACATCATGGCAATAATTGTAATGTTCACGGCCATCTTTGTTTTAGCGAATTCGATTATTTTGATTTCAATTTGAAAGATATCTTAACATTGTTAGCCGTTAGGTTAATATACCTTTTCAATTCAGTGTGAAAATTATCAATGTATTATTTGAAAAATGTCAATTTCAAGTCACATAAAAAGTATTATTTAACATAAATTAACAGCAGGTTGATATAATATGATTCTGATGACATTTTCAGATTTGAAACTCTCGAAATTAGAAAATAAATGGTCAGAGTCTAATCTTTGGGAAATTTTCTATTTTTAATTAATGGGGAGTTCAATGTCGCATCTCAATAACGCGGCTGATTTATTTCATACTTGAATTAGGTATGCAACCAAACATACTGCGTAATATTGATTGCTTAAGTAGGTACTCCTTTCTGTTTATGAAGCAGTGTCAAGAATTTCTCGCTTTATAAAATTTGGTTTATTTGAGTTATAACATTAAAAATGTAAACATTCCGCTCTAAATAAATTAATAATAATTTAATTGTAAATTGACATTTTTTGAAGTTGTGTGAAAGTGTCTTAGGTGATCTCCGGGAAACTATGAGTATATCCAAAAATAGCAAATACATATGTAACTTTGAATTTACGAGCGAATTATAAACATTCAATAGTGAACAGTAAACAAGACATGCTTTCGCCAGAATAAACAAGAACAATCAAAGTTTTAAGATGAAATACCGAATATTCAATATATTACTGTCAAATTGAATTTAAAGGCCAGTATTTATTACAATTAAAATATTAGCCACTAAACAGGTAGTTAATCGAAAATTGTTTGTGTTTAAAAATCATTCTCTTCGTCTTGCTTTTTCGAAACAACAATCGTAGAATCCAATACTAACGCTAAAATATGTTTTTGATTTTTGGTTCAGTACACATTTCGACCAGACTATAGCGCACTAGCACGATCAAAACCGTCATGCCGATGTACAGTAATATGCAAATGCGCATTGGCAGGAGGTTGATAACTATATTTTTCCACTTGTCAAATGTGGAAAAATCACTCGTTGATCCTAATACGGCGGATTTTCTTATTCGTGCACGCATTTAACGGACAGATAGACTTCGAAGCCCAAACGTAATACTTAAATACCCATTGCCGTATCTCGTTGTGTATCTATTAACGAACTCGTTAACTGAGTAAGCAGAAAATTTTATGGCATCGCAGTACAGTAAGGTAAAATAGAAAGGAATTGGTTCATTGCTGGTTGCGTTTTGGAATGTAAAAGAGGTTCTCAATTCTTTACTAGTTTTGGCCACTCATTTTTAGTAGGACCTTATGGCAAGTGATTGCTCATTTGAAAGCTATTGAATTGACAATATCTACTCAGCCACATTAATTTTGTTTGGGTTTAGGCCAATTTTGACGGTTCAAGTAAATAAATACTACAACTATTATGTTTTAAACTAAGCGTTTTAATTGTCTTCTAAAAGTTATTTCTGGCATGTTCTTGATTATTTTTAAGTTTTCTTGGGAATAACAATTCAATTCAATTGTGGTGTTATTCCCAAGAAAACTTAAAAATAATTAAGCGTTTTAAATTTATAAACAATATACACTTTTATTTCTCACAGACTTTGTTATCTGCTATATGATTCGCTTGATTTGTATAAAAATATTTATTTAATTTTCTAATTGGCCACAAAATTAAAATTAGGATTTTTAGGCCTTATGTTACCAATGAATTTTCAGTGAAGCTCTATATAATCTTTCGTGTTAATTTTAGGAAGATAAATAGGAGAATGGGTCAAATTGTAAATAATAAATTATTAAATCATTTTAATAAAATATTTTTAAAATATAAATAAAATATATTTGTATTTTTATGATGATTGTTTTCATTTGCTACATACGTTACGGGTACCCTTTATAAAATAAAATTTCATTTTCCATTTAACTTTATAAATTACTGTTAGAATTTCTGTGTTACTTTTCTTAATGGGTCCAATATTTTTTAACTTTTTAACAAATTATAGGAAAAAAAATAGACTTGTATTCCTCATTCTTTCACTTGCCATTTAATTTTTTTTTAATTCTTTAATTTGGACTCCAAACTCAATATCAAAGTTGTCTCCTTATTTTTTCTGCAAAGTTCAAGTGAGGCCACATATTTTTAAATTTTTTCAAAACTTTGGGTCGTGAAGTTGCTAAGATAAACGGGAGAGAATAGTCGATATATTATATTTTTGTTAATATGTTAATTCTGTAATTCGGCCGCCGAAATTAATATTAGGGGTTTCCCCTTATTATTCCGATACATTCTATATCTCCAATTTCTTTTTCAAAATTTTACGTCTTATACTTTCGGATATATGGGGGGAGGGGGAGGAATTGCTAAATTTTTGTATATATTTGTTAATATCTTTTAAACTAACTATTTTTTAAATATTAAAATATGAAAAAAAATATATTTGTGTTCAGAATGATCCCTTTCATTCAAT
Organism: Octodonta nipae; assembly: GCA_034190945.1. Classification (NCBI taxonomy): domain Eukaryota; kingdom Metazoa; phylum Arthropoda; class Insecta; order Coleoptera; family Chrysomelidae; genus Octodonta; species Octodonta nipae. The sequence goes on from CM067221.1 coordinate 10,720,081, forward strand.
AAATTACATGATGCCGTTGAAAAAAAAACTTTTTATAAAATTCTCTAATTTGCCCCCCAAAATTAAAAGTAAAGGTTTCTCCTTATTTTTTCCTGTAAATTCGGCAACGTTCTATATTGCCTATTTTTTTCAAAATGTTAGCCTCAGTAGTCTCGGAGGTAAGGACAGGGGTGGAATGTTTTTTTTTTAATTTTTCACTCCAGAAAATCAAAGTTTCTCCATTTACGATATGTACTGTTGATCGGGTCACCAAACTAAACACTTATACAAAATTTCAACCTTTTTCGTCGGATAGTTACGGAGCAAATTGCTGTAATGTGAAAAATTGAGAAACCCGGAGTAATATCATAAGGGTATCCGTATATTGTATATACGGAAATCCTAAAAACTACACTACTGCAGTGTTAAGCAGCGAATTTTAAAATTGCTCATTGTCAGCAAGTAAATGGTAGTCAATTTGAACATCTGGTTTGATATTTCCTTATTCTTTTGTTACATTTATACCTTTCAGTTCATTTTTTTTTCGAGTTAATAAAAATTCTTGGAAAACTTTAAAAAATTTAAACTTCATGTATGTAGAATTACTAGATGTTTCAAATCGATATATCAAATACCGGAGTTGCCATTAAAAAAATTTCCATACAGACCACATTAATGACGTCATGAGAAATCTACTTATGTCAAAATTTGGGCATTATTAAAAAAAGGTTGACGTGTCCGAGAGTTTTGTTTCGTCTTTTATCTGGATGGAATTTATTCTGTTGTTCCATAGTTTACGTAAACACTGTATACATTGTGTCCTGCCAAAAGCTAATAATGTAACACGTCAAATGAAATAATGCATTATGACGAATACGGATATTTTTTTATAGTTCCGAAATAATTAGTTTAAAAGATATAAAAAAATATTTAAATTTCTTTGAGCCTAAATTTAAGGAAAAAGATAATTGTAGTGTGTCAAATAAAAGGATTCGTTATTTGAAGTCAAAATGAATATTTTTATAATTTTAAAACGCATTTAGCCAAAAACTTTCAAACTGAATCCAAGAAAAGCTTTGTGAATTTTGAGGACAAACTAGAAAATTAATAAAACATTAAAAAATATATAACCGACTTCCAACTATAACTAAAAAGCTGAAAATAATTATAACAAATACAACTCTAACAAATAAATAACACATTCAATGTTGTTAGCTACCTACACAGAAAGTAAAAAATGTAAACATTAAAAGGTGCTCATTCTGTACAAATTAATTAATTAATTACGTACGAATCTACTATATTTTTGAAGTCGGTGCCAAGCAACAATTAATTTTGATGCAGTAGTATATTAGTACGTAATACAGGATTTTAGATTTGCTTGGCACCGACTTCAAAAATATTCCAGATTGGTAGGTAATTAATTTGTACAGAATGAGCACCTTTTAATGTTTACATTTTTTACTTCTTGGGTAGGTACCTCATAACATTGAATGTGTTATTTATTTGCTAGAGTTGTATTTGTTATAATTATTTTCAGTTTTTTAGTAATAGTTGGAAGTCGGTTATACTTTTTTTTAATGTTTTATTTTTAGTTTTTTTGAACTCAGGTACTTTTTATTCTTTTTTTTTGTATGTATAATCTCAATTGTCAGGACCAGGTAACATCGAAAGCCCCAACATTAAACAATGATACATTTTCATTTAAATTGACATGTAAAAGTTTACGAACAAAACTTTTTTTGGCAACCCTGTATAACTATAGATAATTTCACTCCACCCTATGTACCATACTCACTCCACCCATATGAACATACGCCTACGGACAACCATAAATTTCTTAGCTGCCTACTGTAAATTATAGGACGGAGTAGAATCCATCCCATATTTACGGAGTCAAATCCGTCCTATAATTCAACCATCATAAATAACTCATATTGTGGGCTCATAAATTATTTCATTTTTAACATTTTGTATTATCACCCTGTATAACATTAATTCCTCTCAACACTATATGCAACTTCTTATGGGCTATGAAATATTTTTTAATCACACTGTATAAATATAATTCAAATCCAACATATATTTCAACCATCCTGTATATGATTTGTTTACTTCCACATCATATAACAGTTTTTAATTACCCTATATAATTTTAATTCCACATTTTTTCCAACATTTTTATATCACCAAAAGTCCACTCCACCCTATATTCCAACCATTCTGTATATACGGGTGCCTATGGACCACCAAAAATTTTTAACTGCCTTCTGTCATAATCATTCTACTCCGTCCTATATTTCAATCGTCATATATAATATATGCACTCCTTCTATCACTTTATTTAGTGATTTTGTTTGCTTTAACTAAACATCTTGTGTATAATCGCACCAAATAGCAGTTTCGAGTTTGACATGTGTTATTTTTTTGTTTTTTTGGGCAATAACACCACAATCGAAATAAAACGACGTATATTGATGGAAAATATTAATGTCAATTTAAATGTCATAAACAAATTTTCATTTTGCAATTTACATCAGTAAATATAAAGCCATTGACAACGAAGTCAGAATAGACTTTGAAACGTTAGGTATTCCATCAATATACGTCGTTTTATTTCGATTGTGGTGTTATTGCCCAAAAAACATAAAAATAATGAAGAATATGCCACAAACAACGTTTAGAAGACAATTGACATGTGTTGTCACTGAATTTTCTATTAGGCCGGGAGAATGTGACACCAAAAGCACCGTCTTCGCAAAATGGAAAAAATTTCATTTAAATAGGTATTTTCCTGGTATACAAACAAAACGAACTTGGTACTCATTGATTTAAGGAGCAGAAAATATTATCCTTTAGTACCTATATACTTGAGATGTACATAGAAAATTTTCAAATTCGCAATCAAAAATTCCATTGCCTACAATGCCCGCACTACTACGTTGGAATTAAAATATTTTCGAGACTTCCTTGCAATTTTTGATAAGAATATTTTCGGCTATTTTCTAGAAAACTACAAGTTGCACGTCGCAGAAAAGTATATGAGATCACCTAGGGATCTTCCGTAATAGATTAAAAGCAAAAAACTATACACATCCATAAGGAGTTTTCGAAAAATCGACCAATATGTTAAGGATATTGTTCGATTTTTATGCACACATGTGTTCATTCACAAATTTCATCACTTTACCAATAGAATTCTTTTCCCAAATTTGAAGTTTCACCAATCCACATATATACTCTATAAACAAGACCATGTTGATTCAAAACGGTTCACAACAGGAGAAGAAATCAAGTAACATACATACAAAAAAAAATACGCGACGAATTGATAAGTTCCTCCTTTTTTCGGTTAAAAATCTGTATATTTTATGATCTACCTAGATTATATCAAAACCAAAGTTGATACGGAACCATTAGTATGCGAGTAAATACTTACATTTGACCAAATTAATTTGTATTCTAACCGAAATATTAAAGACGACAATGTTATAGTTCGTTAATTGTTCGTTTCAAAAAGAGAGGCTCGAAGCTTTGAACATTCTGATTGAGTGTATTATAAAATAGTATTATTGGTTTAATACAAAATGCAGGCTTTAATGACTTGTTTGGTCTACTATCACCTTCGACTGAAGAGCAAACTGAAGAAGTAATAATAGCATACCATCAGGAGTAAATCATTTCGATATGCAAATGATACAAATACGTCGTGACTAACAAACTCGTAGCAAAGTCAAAGACTACGACCAGTAAATGACTGCTTCAGGCCAGATGGATTTCTGATTGCTTGTTTCACTTGTTAACTCGAATAAATCCTCCAAGTATTCGTTTTAATTTGTTCAAACTTTACACTCAGAACTTCATCAAGTATTAGTCTGTTAAATGTCAATCGAGAAATGTGAAAATTTGGCAGTTTCAAACAACGCTGCCGCTTTTCTTTCTTCACATTTTTTGCACCGACATATAATTAATAGATTTGATATGCAAGTCTCACCGCAACTTGCAGTCTTCTTAAGATTAATGATGCATTGCAAACTCCGTCAGACGTTTACTTGTAAGGCAATATCACTTTGTGCTTCTCTCGTTCGCTGTTTTATTATCTTTCGTGGTTTCACGAACAGAATCCAGCTGTCAAATTAAATTTTCAACTCGTCAGTAAACTCCGGTTATATTACTAGGTCGAAAAAGCTGTAGCCAATGTCTACGATGTCATGAATTTTAAGAAAAGTATTGTGATTCACTTTGTAACGTGATTTGCAATCTTCCCAATAAAGTACTTGTCAAAAAACATATTTTTAAGGTTCCGCATATACAATATACGGATACCCTTATGCTTATAATATGACTCCGGATTTCTGCCTCTATCACATCCAGTGATATGGCAAGGTTGCCATATCATTGGTCACATCACAGCATTTTTCTCCTAAACTACTGAACGGAAGAGGTTGAAATTTGGCATCAATGTATATTTTGGTGACCCGATCAGGAGTACATATCGTAAATGAAGAAATTTTGATTTTAGGGGTACTTTTGGGGGGAAAAACTAAAAAAATCCATCGTTCCCCCCCTGATCTCCGAAACTACTGAGCCTAAAGTTTTGAAAAAAATAGAGGTATAGGGTCTGACCTGAAGTTTACTGGAAAAATAATGAGAAACCTCTACTTTTAATTTTAGGGGTCAAATTACAGAATTAAATGTAAAATATAAAATTAGAATTGTTTCTAACCCATCATGTTATATATCATTACGACGAAAACAAATATATTTTTTCCATATTTTAAAATAAATAAATTAAAAAATATTAACAAAAATGTAAAAAAATCTACTCATTCTCCCTCCTTACCTCCGAAACCATAAGCTGTAAAATTTGAAAAAAAAACAGGTATAGCGCCTCACCTGAACTTTACTGGAAAAATAAGGAGAAACCCCTAATATTCATTTTAGGGGGCAAATTATAGAATTAAATGAAAAATTCAAAATTATAATCTTTTCTAACGGATTAAGTAATATGTCAAATCAAATGATTATGATTATGACGAATACTAATTTTTTTTTTTTAATAAATATTTTAAAATATAAAAAAAGAAAGATTACCCATTCCCCCCTTTATTCACCAAACTATAAGACCCTAATTTTTTTGTTTACAGGAAAAATACAAAGAAATCTCTAATATTAATATTGGGGGCCAAATTATAGAATTAAACGGAAAATGAAAACATATTTTTTAACGCATCATGCAATACATCAAATTAAAGGGTTTATTATGAGGAATGCAAATACATATTTTTCATATTTTTTAAATTAATTGTTTACAAGATATTATCATAAAGATATAAAAGTTCTCATTTCTCGCTTTATTTTCGAAACCATACTACCTAAAATTTTGAAAATAATTAGGGGTACTGGTGCTCACTTGAAATTTATAAGAAAAATTATTAGAAAACCCCCATAGTAATTTTAGGGACAAATTATACAATTAAGTGGAAAATAAAAATTCAATTTTCATTTCAGATAAAAGGCTTATTATATGAATTACAAATATATCATATTTTTAAATCATTTGTTTAAAAGATATTAACAAAAATATTAAACATCGACTTAATTCCCACTTTAGAAACTACACTATTTAAATTTTGAAATATATATTTTGTTTGTATTTTTAAATAATTTGAATAATTGATTTAATAATTTATAATTAAAAATTTGACCTATTTTGCCCTATATCTTCCAATCTACAAAGCCTCAAAATTCAGACAGTAGATTATAAAAGTCTTCCCTGAAAGTTTATTAGTAAAATAAAACTCTAATGTTAATTTTTGGGGGCCAAATTAGAAAATTAAATACATATGTACTTTTATAAAAATCAAGCGAATTTTTAATGAAATTCGCCAGCATAATGAGCCAACCATCATCCATTAGGTACTTTTGGAGGCGGCCAGTGTCAAACGGGTGGATCGAGAGAAATCCTGAGAGTCTCCAATTTAGGGAAAATATAACTAAAACGAGGGAATCATAACTCCAAGAGCTTTAAAGAAAGTGAGTTCTATGGGTTTAAATCTCGGATGAACTGTATTTAATCTAATAGCCAAGCAAATAATATGTCATCAAAACAATACCCTCCTAAGTGGGTAAATTTAGTACGAAATTCCCCCCTAAAGCACCCGAATACTGTTGTCTGGATTAGCCTCCGGTGTCAAGATGATTTAGAGAAAATTCTTATTTAGCAACCTACCTCGCTCATCCTCCAATGTATGAATATACTATGTGTCTAAGATAAAAGCAACTACATGGGGATTTTCCAGGCGGCAAGAGACACAGGGTAGCTTAAATGAGACAAAAGTTGCGCTATTCTAAGCCCAATCAGGTGCTGTATCGAAATTAAAAATGTCTATAGATGTTTTCAAAATATCGAGAAAAAAACCAAGCAAATACATTAAAATCCCACATTACGTGATTGGGCACCTCACCATTTAAGAGCGGATTTTGATCAGCCCAATACACGTTGTTGTGTCTGTTAAATATCCTGGAATTTCTAAATCTGCTTTCATCAGATTACAGAACCTTAAGAGGAAATTGTGGATTTTCTTGGTATTTTCTACGAAACAATTGCAAAATAATCTTCACCTTTCACCAACTCGAAGTTCCTGACTTATATGTTCTATATAAGGACGATACTTTTATCCTATCTGAGAAAAATTGAGATTTTGCAGTAACACGTTGCTTGAACTTTATACTAGGCTAAAAATGTCATATCTACGCTAAAAGGTATATTGCACACGCACAATTTCCGAAATTTCAGTTTAAAATAACGTGCAAACACTAAAATTTTGTTTCTCAAAATCTTCGAAAACTTACTTAGGACTTTTCAGCTTATGACGACAGTGTACTATTTAAGAATTTTCTCTTCAATATTATTTTCCATTGGCGATCGGAGATTTGAGGATTTTCAATATTTTCATCACACGCTCTATTTTGATTAGATTTTTTGAAGGAACCATAAGCAAGTAAATTATTTCTAAAGATTCTAAAGATAGACAAACCTGGTTGCTGTCTCTCGGGATATCGCTAATAGTACATATATTGAGCTCGTTTAGCTTTCCCAATTTAAATAACTTTCCATATTTAATTTAATTGAAAAAATGCTCTAATAATTAACTTTAAAAAAATTATACTCTTAACAGATAGAACGAATTAAATACTAAAGTTTTGACAGAGAGACACATAGCTATGACAACAAACACATTTTGTGTAACAGCCAATTAATTGAAAAACAGTTAGTTAAAAAGCACAATTTTATGTTTTTTTTTCTCGATATTTTAAAAACCCCTCTAGATATTTTTAATTTCGATATCGATACAGTACCTGATTGTGCTTGGGACAGCACTACTTTTTTCTCATTTAAGCACCCCGTATCTGTTGCCGTTTCGGAAATCCCTATGTAGATGCTTTTGTCTCGGATATATGGTAGAGCCCATCATTAACAAAATCTGTAAATATACGCAATATTAGCATTAATGTAAAGATTGGATGCCGCAATCTTGAGTCCTGCGTGAACACCAAAAACTTTAATTATATAAAGCACATGTTTTGAGATTAATCCCCCATAAAAACTCAGATACAAAAACAGTGAGAAATAGAGGAACACTAATTCTAAGTGCTTTTTACGTTCGGCCACAAAGATTACATTACAATGCGTTCTACTTTGACAACAATCGCCGTGAAACCTCAAAGAATTCTTCATGTTCCACGCTTGCATTAATTTATCACAAAAACGGCCGTTACAGATCTACAAAAAGCTTTTTAATGGCAGCACATCTTATCTCGAACACGGGCTCCGGTGCGTTTTTCACTCGTTTGTGCTACATCTCAATTTTTAGTCCTAAAATAGTAACTATAATGAGTGAATTATCATATTTTCTAGTTGATTATGCGAAAATCTCTTATAATTGGCGTGCTGGTCGTTTCGATCGCATTGCAATTAAAGGAAAAATTAGACGACGCGTTTTTTGCTAATTAACACAAGAGGATTGGTCATAAATGATGTCGTTTTCCCATTTACGAAGTTCAATGAAATCAATTAATAAGTATTCTATAATAATAGGAATAGTTTTTTTTATTCTGAAAGTCGGAAAATATATAAGTCATTACCTCAGATGTTAAATATCCTTTAAACCAGAAAGAATTGCATTGACAAGATTTTGAAAGCAATTGTTTTGGGTTTAAGTTAATTCCACGTATCAATCAACATGGTCACACGAACGCAAGCTGCTCATCTGGTGAACTTTGGGTAGGGTTTCACTAAATTTTGGTATTTTTAGGGTTCCGTATATACAATATACGGATACTCTTATAATATCACTCCGGATTTCTGCCTCTGTCACATCACAGAAGAGGTTGAAATTTATTATCAATGTATAGTTTGGTGATGCGATCAGGAGTACATATGGTAAAAGAAAAAAATTTGATTTTAGGGGTACTTCTGGGGGGAAAACTAAAAAACTCGACCGTTCCGCCCCCCTGATCTCCAAAACTACTGAACCTAAAATTTAGAAAAAAATAGGAAATATAGAACGTTGTCCCAACTTTACAGTGAAAATAAGGAGAAACCATTAATATTAATTTTGGGGGGCAAATTATAGAATTAAATGAAAATTTAAAATTTTTTGAATCATGTAATACATCAAATGCAAGGTCCCATTCTGAGGAACACAAATATATTTTTTTCAAATTAAAAAAAAATACTTAAAAAGATATTAACGAAAATATACTAAAATTTACCCATTCCCCCCCCCTAATGTCTGAAACTATAAAACGTAAAGTTTTGAAAAAATTAGAGGTATGGGGTCTGACCTGAAGTTTACTGGAAAAATAAGGAGAAACCTCTACTTTTAATTTTGGGGAGCAAATTACAGAATTAAATGGAAAATATAAAATTAAAATTGTTTCTAACGCATCATGTTATATATCAAATGCAAGGGCTCATTATGACGAAAACAAATATATTTGTTTGCATATTTTTAAAATAAATTAATTAAAGGATATTAAGAAAAATATAAAAAAATAACCCATCCCCCCTTATCACCGAAATCTGAAGCTGTAAAATTTTGAAAAAAATAGAGGTATAGCGCCTCACCTGAATTTTACTGGAAAAATAAGAAGAAATCCCTAATATTCATTTTGGGGGGAAAATTATAGAATTAAATGGAAAATAAAAAATTATAATTGTTTCTAACGGATCAAGTAATATATCAAATCAAAGGGCTCATTATGACGAATACAAATTAATTTTAATTTTTTTTTAATGAATATTTTAAAATATATTTAAAAAAATATCTAAAAAAATCACCCATTCCCCCCTTTATTCCCCAAATTATTAGACCTAGTTTTTTTTGTTTACAGGAAAAATACGAAGAAATCCCTAATATTAATATTGGGGGTCAAATTATATAATTAAACGGAAAATAAAAAAACATTTTTAACGCATCATGCAATACATCAAATGAAAGGGCTTATTATGAGGAATACAAATATATATTTTTCATATTTTTAAAATTAATTGTTTACGAGATATTAACATAAATATATAAAAAATTCTCATTTCTTGCTTTATTTCCGAAACCATACTACCTAAATTTTTGTAAATAATTAGGGGTACTCAGGCTCAGTTGAAATTTATAAGAAAAATTATTAGAAAACCCCCATAGTAATTTTAGGGGCAAATATACAATTATGTGGAAAAGAAAAATTCAGTTTTCAAACGCATCATGTAATATATCAGATAAAAGGCTCATTATGTGAATTACAAATACATCATATTTTTAAATCATTTTTTTAAAAGATATTAACAAAAATATTAAGCATCGGCTTAATTACCACTTTAAGAAACTACACTATTTAAATTTTGAAAAATATATTTTATTTGTATTTTTAAATAATTTGAATAACAGATTTAATAATTTATAATTTAAAACTTGACCTATTTTGCCCTTTATCTTCCAATATACAGAACCTCAAAATTCAGACAGTAGATTATAAAAGGCTTCCTTGAAAGTTTATTAGTAAAATAAAACTCTAATGTTAATTTTTGGGGGCCAAATTGGAAAATTAAATACATATGTATTCTTATAAAAATCAAGCGAATCCTGAAGCAGATAAAATAAAAAGTCTATGTGTGGAATATGAAAGTGTATAATTTTTATAAATTTAAAACGCTTCCTTTAAAAGATATTAGGGTAAATATAAGAAAATGCAACTGGAATATTAAAATCTTGAAGGTGGTAGTATATCCAGGAAACTTGAATGCTTGAAGGGGGTTTTGTAAACAGGCTTACAGGCCCAATTTGATGGCGAAAATTTGTATAAATTTTGGATCTACTAACTAAATTGTCCCAGTATTTCAAAACGGTAGACACTTATCACAAAATGTTTGGTTTCAACAAGATCAGTTATGAATTTTCCAAATACATCCACTGACCGCAGTGGGTTACTTTTACCCTGACCCTAGTCTCTTCCATTTATTCCTTTGGGGTTGGGATTACCAACCAAGTAACACGTTTACCGTGAATCAGGGCTTGTACGGTTGTCAACAATAATCCAAATGTATGCCCTGTAGTAAGAAAATTTCCTAAATTACAATAAACAGAGATCATTCACTATAACAATTTTAAGCCATTTATTGAAATACTTGAGAACATAGAAATTTACAAAAGCCATAATAATTCCGTTTCTTGCAATTTACTACTTAACGACCAGGTAGTTTTTAAAAATAGCATCCTATTTGAAATTTTTAATAACTAATAATCAATAATGATATATTTAAATTTTCTTAATCAGATTACCACTTTGTTTCTAGTCAATATTCTTATACCCAAAAACATGCCATATCTATGAATTTAACACATAGTAGGTATGTAGACAAGACCCTTGGGTCTGTTTCAAAATGTTTTGTCATCATTCATGAATTTGTTTCCGTTTGAAAATGACATAGTATTGTCGAAACCAGTCACGGTTTTTTATGTTTATTTATTAAATAAATATAAAACAAAGTAATTCGTTTTTCTACAATCATAATGATAGTATATCACAAAGTAATGACTTCCACCATCAACTATAATAAAAATGTTTAATCAAATTAATTTTCGTTTCGACAACCATTTCTTATATTGTAAGGATTTTATAGAGCAATATTGACTGGATGACGATGGATACTACTGAATAAGTAGTTTACAGAATTGGAATTTAAATAATATAGAGATATTTTGCACCGTTTTAACAAGACTAGTCCGACCAGCATATACTAAAGATATTTTGACAGTTCATAAATTTCACTTCAATTTGTCCATCTTGGTTTTTCGCTATAATGCAGAGAAATTTGTTTAGAATAATAGTAAAAATTACATTAAATGTAGGAATATGCGATAGCCAGCCAGCGGTGTACTGACAATAGCTGACAAGGCACATGGACGGATCTAGAATTCTCTTCATATGGGGACACGAGATGCAAATTATAGTAAATTGTATTATTATACGTTTTTTCTCCGCAGTTTAATACGTTTTTATTTACATAACTATTAGATGCCCATATTGGCTTATGTTTTCATTAGTTCACTAAGTTATGGGTTACCTGTATACAGTTTATTGATATTATTAAATTACTTTTTTCCACTAATTTGATCCGCCACTGTCAAGACATAGGAGGACAAGCAAATGTCCGTCGTTTAAACCAAATTTCAAAAGCAGTGTTAATATATTTTACGGCACTATACCAAAAATCCAAGATATACGAACTGATGTACATTTTATGAGCTTTCAAAAGATATTTTGCATATCGCTATCGAACTTTCGTGATTAATACGATGCGTTCTGCAAAATATTTCTACAAATTATTTACATTGCAGTTCTGCAAGATCTACTTAACATACATTATGATTAGTTATTAATCTCAACGTTATAAGCTATCATTAGGAGGCAGATTAAGGGTCCAGCTGTTATTACAACTACGTTATAAGTTTTTTTAAATAACTTACTTTATACGGGTTTTCCAGCATTTCTTTATGAAAAATGCTGCTATCATTTATAATTATAATTTATACACGCTCATTTTGAACATTTTCTGATTCTCAACAATTTTTCTATTGTCGGCATTATGACCAGATCATTCTTTTTATAAGCAAAAAATGAAAATATCCCATATTTTTGGGGTTTTTAAGGCTCAATAATTTACTTCTACCAGTTTGGTGTTAAAATTATGTCAGTTATGTGTTATAACCAATTATTGACGTGATGGATTATGCGGTCTGCTGTTGAATTTTGTCACTTAAAAATCTCCATTGATTGGTGTAGGAAAATTTGGGCAAAATAATGGACTATTTACACTCTACATTTACAATTTGCCAAGCGAGCGTTTTTAAGAAGATCTCAGTGTCTCATTATTTTCTTATCAACTTGAAATTACTGAAGTCAATCTTTTTAACAGACCCTGTATGACTCAAATTATTGTTGTAGGAGTCTGATTTAATATTTATTACATTCACGAAGATTGCGTAAATGCTTTTTTTAATGTTATATCCAGTGGGTACTTGCGGTTTCACCCGCATATTGCATTTAAAATCATAGGGCCATCTATGATTTTTTTATAGTAATAACTAAACTATACAGAACGACAAACTTATCTGTTCTTGTAAGTGCGGCGCTAGTTTCCTCAAAATCTGGTAATTTAGCATTAAGTTTATTGTATAAAGTAAGATCGGGGCAATATTAAATTTAACGGAATAAGATATATTCCTGCGATAAAATGGAACCTATATTTAAGTTAGCTCTCCAGCAATACATGTTGAAAAACTATTGTTTATTGCTACAAACATAATCTCCTTAAAAAGCCGTTAGTTTTCCAATACTGGTCAAAACCAAATAAATTAATGGTAAATAAACTAATGAAAGGAAACAGTTTTTTGCTATTGAAAAAATATACTTTTTGTGATGAAACTAACGTTGTATACTTGCATTTTCATTTGGTACACAGTAGATTCAAACACCTGAGATTTAACAATCGACGAACTCTCCTTATTCGATAAATCTATTTATTCCAAAGTTATTCAAGTTCACATTTGTATATATAATAAAGTTGTATTTTACATTTTTTAGACACATTTATTAGATTAATTACAAAATGTTACTTTTAGTTTTTTAAGCACTTTTGAGTATCGTTACTATCCTTTAACAATATTTTCATCTAACTGCTTTCAATTCCATGTAATAGTTTCTTCGTGATTCTTATACAAACATGCAAACAGATACTAACAAATTCTATAAACTGTGGTTTTGACTTCTATTGCTTTAATAAAACCCCGTATTAGTTTTTCTTCAATATCTATAATGTATTTCTCGTACCAACAATTTTCGATAGTCCTGAAAACAAATGTATAAAAAGGGAAGTTGTTATACTACTACTTTTCGAATTGAATATTATATATGTTTAGTTATTCATACTATTAGAAACCGAAGAGTTTCTCCTATGTAAATGTTATTGCGTTTTGAATTATTGAAGCTTTTTTAAATACTTTGTTCCATAATCTATTCAATCTTTGCTAAGGGTCAGTTGTAGCAGTGCGGTTATCTTAACTGTCAGTATGATACGAAGGAGATTAGCGCTAATTATCAATGATGGAATAAGAATTTTATTTAACTTTTTTGGGACAATTTTCTGCAGAGTATAATTTTATTTTGCCCTTTGAGGTAGCATATAATGACTAACGACTTGAACTAGAAATAGATCTTTCTTAGGGTAGATTCTCACTGGATTTGTGTTTACAAAACAATTAATGTTTTTGCAAAATTTTATTAATACCTAAAGTTTTTTACTAAGCTATCAATAAATAGCATCTATGTCTAAGTACTTCTTGGGAAATAGCACCACAGTTTAAAGAAAATTGCTGTATATTCCAAAAGTTTCGGGGTCTAGATCAGACCCCGTTGTCAATGGTTAAGAAACTACGTATAAAAAAGGCACAATTCTAAGATGTAAATTAAATTATTTGACAATGTGTATTATTTGATTTCTGACGTAACTAAGAGAATTTTATTTGTAATATACAGGGTAGCACAGAAATTTCTAAAGATCATATAATCATAAAAGTTCCTTTCAAATTGGAAGAATTTGAAAGGGAGATCTTCAGAATTTAATGTGGCGCTCCTAGGTGCGACTTTGTTATAAGATAGTGCATTCGCCAAAAATGCGACCACAGAACTTTGTTGATTCAGTGATTCCATTAAAATCATAAGGGAAAACATAGGAAAAACCTTATGAACTATCCCGATATTGGGTTGTTGACAAGGACATGACCATTAGCAATTTCTTCCTTAATCATCGGCAACCAGGAACGACTGAATTCTACGGAGGTAGTAGCGATACAATCGTTTTCATTTAACAAAATTAAAGCAGACTCTTTTAGTTTTCTTTTGGTGTTGTGTTCTTCTTTGTGTAATATAACTGAATTTTGAAACTGTATTTTATGACCAAGGTCCCAAGCATGTTCACAAATTTTGGATTTTTCAAATTGTCGTTTTTTTCTGTAATTTTTGTGTTCGTTTATTCGAACGTTCAGAGGTCTACAGGTTTCTCCAATATAGAATTTATTACATTCACACGGTATTTTATAAATTAAATTTTTTGTATCTTGAGTTGTGTTATTTGGTTTGGTATTTGATATAATTGATTTTAGTGTATTTCTTGTTTTAAATGATGTTTTGATATTATATCTGTTTCCCACTCTTTTTAGTCTTTCAAAGCATCATTTAAAACAAGAAATACACTAAAATGAATTATATCAAAAACCAAACCAAATAACACAACTCAAGATACAAAAAATTGCATTTATGTGAATGTGTGAATGTAATAAATTATATATTGGAGAAACCTCTAGACCTATGAATGTTCGAATAAACGAACACAAAAATTACTTAAAAAGACAATTTGAAAAATCCAAAATTTGTAAACATGCTTGGGACCTTGGTCATAAAATACAGTTTCAAAATTCAGATATATTCCACAAAGAAGAACACAACACCAAAAGAAAACTAAAGGAGTCTCTGTTTTAATTTTGTTAAATGAAAACGATTGTATCGCTACTACCTCCGTAGAATTCAGTCGTTCCTGGTTGCCGATGATTAAGGAAGAAATTGCTAATGGTCATGTCCTTGTGAACAACCCAATATCGGGATAGTTCATAAGGTTTTTCCTATGTTTTCCCTTATGATTTTAATGGGATCACTGAATCAACAAAGTTCTTTGGTCGCATTTCTTATAACAAAGTCGCACCTAGGAGCGCCACATAAAATTCTGAAGATCTCCCTTTCAAATTCTTCCAATTTGAAAGGAACTTTATGATTATATGATCTTTAGAAATTTCTGTGCTACCCTGTATATTACAAATAAAATTATCTTAGTTACGTCAGAAATCAAATAATACACATTGTCAAATAATTTAATTTACATATTAGAATTGTGCCTTTTTTATACGTAGTTTCTTAACCATTAACCACGGGGTCTGATCTAGACCCCGAAACGTTTTGCATATACAGCAATTTTCCTTAAACTGTGGTATTGTTTCCCAAGAAGTACTTAGACATTGAAAAATATGCCACAAGTATCATTCAGGAAACAAATAGCATCTAATCGTGTGCATCCTCTAAAAAATGACTAAAGCCTCTAGCAACCAATGGAGGAAAGGAAGAAAACGAGTTATATAGGTCAGCACATCCAAGATAAACAAAATCAACCACGAAGTGTGCCGTTAAACGTTGAGAGGAACTAAAAAAGAATAACGCGATAATATAACAAACAAAGAACTCAAAAACGACGATATAAAACCACTTGAAGCAAACGGAGGAAACAAAAAAAACACAATAATAAAAGCACATCAACGGAATATAAACAAGTAATAAGAACGATCGAAAGGGAGAGAGGCTCGAATTGCAAATAAGAAAACTTAACGTTGTTAAAAAAATAAATAAAAGAACGAAAATCAAAAAGAAAAACGCAATGCACGTTGCAGTGGTTTATGTCTTATTTCTGTCGAGATGTTTATAACGATATGTAGCCAGATAGAGTTGTACTCGTACTTTCTTTCTGGTTGTTGTGTTCGCGAGAAAAGTGGAGCAATAAAAGATATCACGACATTGACAGCTCATTCGTGTTTAAATGAACTTGATTTTCATTTTTTAACATGATATACGATCATGTTGATTATGTTTATGACAGAATTCATCAATTACGATTATGATTTCAGATGAGAAGAAATTAAAGCAGAACGAGTTCATTTTTTAAAGATTTGTTTGGAAAGGCACCCGTTTTTATTTAATTACCAGTCTTTAGTTAGACGTTTTCATTTTTTAACCTTATTTAATCTGACTATGAAGTTTGATGAAGGTTGAAAGTATTTAATGACCGATTTTTAATTAAGTACTATTGACATCGATAAGTTCAGAATTACGTAAGTAGTTGTGTTAAGAAGCTAGGTGATAGAATTGAGATTCATTTAAAAATAATTAATCAGTTGTGTAGTACAGAGGGTACCATCGAAAACAAGCCTACTGAAATATTTCCCAAAATACTTATTATTTTGAAAATCGCAAAAATATGTAACAAGATTTTTATTAAATTGCACCCACATCACCCCAGCACTAGCTACTCTAACTAGTGACACCTCCTTTTAAAGCCTGTCTTAAAAGGAATTCACGGGTGTGTCGTTTTTGATTTTCCATCAACATTTAAGGACTTTGCAAATTAAAACGTGATTCCTGGATATTTTTGCTGATCTCTGACGTTATTGACAAATTATAGTTAAACTAGATAATTCGATTATAATAACCGAATAAAAAGAGGAACTGTAGGAGTGAAGAATTGAAGAACTGACTCGAAGGACTGAGGAGAACATATTTTTAGCATTTTTGACGAAACTCAAGGTTGCAGATTGAGAAATTGACATTGAAAGTCCTGAGGCAACAGAAGAAGGGCTTAAGATTTTGTGTGGGAATAATTCACCTGGAAGCATTGATAAGCTATTTTTAGAATTTCTCAGAGATATGAGGCATACCTTAAAAAGCTGCCGCAGTGCGGATTGGTAAGGGGCAGATGTCGACTTCTCTAATTTTTGCCATTTACATCAGAGACGACTGTACCCTCCGGAATTGAGTCACATTAATTGAAAAAACTTTCACCTAGCTTGAATTCTATCCCAAGTCAACACCTCTTAATACCACTTATCAAGCTCCAATATTTGAAGATCTTTCCCTATACGCCACAAAGGGATCACCTCCATATGAACTACATAAATGCAAAATATAAATTATAGTTAAACAATTTTCTTCATTTGATCGAGCAACTGGACAATTGCTTAAACTGCACAAAAATATTCGAATTTGGTCCTAATTCTGAAAAAAGATATTATCTTTAAAGTATTAAATTCTCCCAAGAATAGGTCAGTATCAGTGAAAATGCAGTAACAGAAATATGTGAGATAATGAATAAAAATGTTGAATTTTTTGTCCGGTAAAATTATTAAAATAATTTTTTAAATATTTTTGTGCTGTTATAACCGTTTCTTATCCCTATAAACAAGTTTAATATTCTCGATTCATTTTTAACATTATTAATTCCACAAAAGGTCTGGGAAATATATTTCTTTTCCATTTTACAGAATTAGAATATATTAATAAATAATTTGGTCAAGTGCGAGTTGGACTCGCATACAAAGGGTTCCGTACCACCTTCAAGATTCTAATATTCCAGTTTCAGACAAGCTGGGAATAAGTGCATTTTCTTATATTTACCCTAATATCTTATATTAAAGAAAGCGTTTTAAATTTATAAAAAATATACACTTTCATTTTCCACACATAGACTTTTTATTTTATCTGCTTCAGGGTTCACTTGATTTTCATAAGAATACATATGTCGTTAATTTTCTAAATTGGCCCCCAAAAATTAACATTAGAGTTTTATTTTACCAATAAACTTTCAGGGAAACCTTTTATAATCTACTGGCTGAATTTTGAGGCTCTGTAGATTGGAATATAAGAGGCAACATAGGTCAAGCTTTAAATTATAAATTATTAAATCTGTTATTCAAATTATTTAAAAATACAAATAAAATATATTTTTCAAAATTTAAATAGTGCAGTTCCTAAAGTGGGAATTAAGTCGATGTTTAATATTTTTGTTAATATCTTTTAAACAAATGATTTTAAAATATGATATATTTGTAATTCACCTAATGAGCCTTTTATTTGATATATTACATGATGCGTTTGAAAATTGAATTTTTATTTTCCCTTTAGTTGTATAATTTGCCCCTAAAATTACTATGAGGGTTTTCTAATAATTTTTCTTATAAATTTCAAGTGAGCCCCAGTACCCCTAATTATTTTCAAAATTTTAGGGAGTGTTTCGGAAATAAAGCGAGAAATGAGATTTTTTATATCTTTATGTTAATATCTTGTAAACACATAATTTTAAAAATATGAAAAATGTATATTATTCATAATGAGCTCTTTCATTTGATGTATTGCATGATGCGTTAAAAATATTTTTTTATTTTCCATTTAATTCTATAATTTGGCCCCCAATATTCATATTAGGGATTTCTTCGTATTTTTCCTGTAAACAAAAAAATGTAGGTCTTATAGGTTGGGATATAAGGGGGGAATCGCTATTTTTTAATAATTTTTTAATATATTTTAAAATATTCATTTAAAAAAAATTAAAAAAATATATTTGTATTCGTTATAATGAGCCCTGGGATTTGATATATTACATTACATCTGTTAGAAACAAGTTTAATATTTTATTTTTTATTTAATTCTGTCACTTGCCCTCCAAAATCAATATTAGGGGTTTCTCCTTATTTTCCAGTAAAGTTCAGATGAGGCGCTACACCTCTATTTTTTCAAAATTTTACAGCTTATGGTTTCGGAGTTAAGGGGGGGGGTAAATTTTTTTATATTTTTTTTAATAACTTTTAATTTATTTATTTTAGAAATATGAAAGAAATATATATGTTTTCGTCATAATGAGCCCTTTCATTTTAAGGTGATGCGTTAGAAACAATTTTAATTTTATATTTTCCATTTAATTCTGTAATTTGGCCCCCAAAAATTAAAAGTAGAGGTTTCTCCTTATTTTTCCAGTAAACTTCAGGTCAAACCCTATACCTCTAATTTTTTCAAAACTTTACGTTTTATAGTTTATAGTATATTTTTTAAATATGAGAAAAATATATTTGTGTTCCTCAGAATGGGACTTTTCATTTGATGTTTTTATTTCCTATTTTTTTCAAAATTTAGGCTCAGTAGTTTCGGAGATCAGAGAGGGAAACGGTCGATTTTTTTAGTTTTCCCCCCCAGAAGTACCCTTAATGTCAAAATTTCTTTATTTACGATATGTACTCCTGTTCGGGTCCCCAAACTATACATTGGTACCAAATTTCAACCTGTTCCGTCCAGTAGTTTAGGAGCAAATTGCTGTGATGTGACAGAGGCAGAAATCCGGAGTGATATTATAAGGGTATCCGTATAGTGTGTATACGGAACCCTAATATAGGGGAAGAAGGGGCAGAAGAAGGGCGGGGGAAAATTGCTAACGTTACCGACAATAGTTTTTACATCAGTTATTCTAAAAAAACTGCTAAACAATATGTTGAATTATTATTAATAAATAAATCATGAATTGCCACTAATGGATTACCTTCACGACTATTTAGGAATGACTCGATGCTGCTCTTTCGTACACTTTTTCTTAAGCCTTCTTCAGTTCGATTGAAATAAACAAGGCAATAAATCAATTCTCGCAACGTATACGCGTCAAGATCGACTCGATTCTCTCTTAAAATTCCAAACTAAGATCGATAGCGTCAGCTTCACCTCTTCAACTGCAAGTAATTGATGATTATGTAGTGCAAATCTCCTACAACATCTTATTGCATTCAACATTGAGACCAACGATGGAAAATGCTTCGAAGAATCGAGTTAGTTGATTTGTGTCCTTTGCCGCCAGAAAGAATAGTTCCGTGTGACGAGAGACCGCACTCGTGAAGTCCGTACAATGTACGAAGATATATCTCCTCCGGTTTTTCTGTCTATCAAGATGTAAGAGGAATCGACGTTCAGTTAGTGAGATTATTGATTGGCTTCCAACTCTAAGGAGGTATCGTGAATATTTTACGTACTGATGGTGGATATAGATGTTGGTAAAGATCTCGAGGGATATGCATTTTTTTATATTTGTGATGCTTCTGTGGTGAAGTTTGAACAGACCACCAAGTGATTTTAATAATGAATAGATGAAAATGACCATATTGTTACGGAAAGTTATAACGTCGGCCGAGGGACGACCCTTTATATAAACCTACCACGTGTACCTCGAAGTTTTCTTGGACTTCCAATGGCAATCTTTACATTGGAGAAATAAAGCGACCGCTGGACACCAGGATTAAGGAACACCGCACAGCTAATCAAAGGGTAGAGGTAACGAAGTCTGGGCTAGCTAATCACGAGTGGACCGAACACCATAATATCACCTGGGACCAGGCTAGAGCAATTTACAAGGAAAAGCACTGGTACAAAAGAAAATTCATAGAGACGCCATATATAATCTCGAACGAAAATATAATTAGCCAGCCCAGCCTCCAAATTAAAAATATTTGGAGAGCTCTTCTTCGGCCTCTGCCGCTACGCATCACCGGCAACCAACGACGCTGATTGGACCAGATAAGACCCAATGACCATGACCGGCGACGCATGATCGGTTAAGGGTATAATATAAATAAGACAGATAATCTGAATTTCCTATCATTCACCTAATGACGATAGCAGATACACAGCTATTGAAACGTTGTGAGATCAACAACTTCAAGACGATGGAAGTCCAAGGAAACTTCGAGGAACGAGTTACAGTGTCTACCAACTTCAGACTACCACGTGTAACGGTCAGTTCAGGAGACATCTACATAATTCGATATTAGCGCCATAGAGTAAACTCGAATATTCTCGAATGTAAAATTCTATATCTTAGATCATTTACCATCTAGATGTAGCCTGTCAAGCATAAAATCGTGGCAATGCTAGAAAGAGAGGGCAATAGAGACAGTAAGAGGCTATTTCACTTGGTGGGTGGAAGCAGCCAATGAACAACATGCTGAACGTAGTTCATTGGAAGCAGCTCCCAACTGAAATAGCCTCTTGCCCTCTCTATTGCCCCCTCTCTTCTTAGTCTTACCACGACATTTGTGCACTGCAGGCTAGCTCTAGAAAATAAATGCTCTAAGTTTTATATAAATAGATGTTCTCTGAGTGTTAGAGTCAATCTAATTCATAAGTTCAGTGATAAGTAGTAAAGTATATGTCAAATTGAATTGTATTGTGTTTTTGTATTGTATGATCTGTGTTTCAAGAAAATTTTATTGAAGGTTAAGGAATTGTTTTCACCGTAAATGAAGGAGTATTAATTGTACAACAGGTGTATAATTGAACCCACGGGATCTGTAACAATATATAAGACTTTTGAGCATATCTTGTGCTTCAGCATTGGCGATGTTATATAAAATTTATCCCAGTGGGTGAAGCTTCCCTGAGGTTTTGGGGTTTATGGGTTATTGGCTAAAAAAATGGTCTATGGTTTAAACCCACAGCAGTTACCTTCTTTCAGTTCCTTGGATTTAAAAGTTCCTCCCGTTAATCTTAAATTCAAAAAATGTGTAGCTCTTGAAGAGGACCTTGGCGCAGTCATTAGCGGATCCAGAGCATGTATTTTGGGGGGGGGGGGCGGAGTCTTACATTTATGATACTCGTGTGTATTGTTTCACAAATTACTGTTATATATGGATGAAAACGTTCTTAATGTGTTGCTACCTGAAAACGCAGTCCTCAGAACTTCAGTAGTGGCTCTGGCAGGATGAACAGTAGCTCCATCATGTTGGAACCACATACTCTAGTCTCAATTCATCCAATTGAGGAAAAATAGTCGGTAATCATGGTTCTGTAGCGAATGCCATCCATAGTCCAGAGTAGTCGTTTCTCTCGAGGGGTTTTCGAAGAAATATTGTCCAATGAGACCTCCAGCGTAAACAGCATACCATGCAGTAACTTTGAGCGGGTATAAAGGCTCTTCGTGGGTTACATTTTGGTACCCAGAAGCGATAATTCTACTTATTCGCATATCCACAGTGATGGAAATAAGCCTCGTCGCTCATGATGATAACGGATATAAGAATGTTTATTCTGAGCTGCCAAAGGAGAACAAAAAGACAACGTCATAAGGTATCCAAAATATGAGTTAGTCATCAAGAACAAGTAGTTACTGGATGTACCATACACTAATTGTAACAGTACTAATGTTAGACAATCATTTCCCAGTCATGGAAGAATCACTCTACCGTCCATCCTCTGGATCCGCGCCTGGGCCCAGTGACCCTATTTGGATCCGCCCCTCGGAAAAGAATAAGCCAGTTAATATTTCTTTATCTTGAAAGACCTTTTTGGAGAATAACTCCAGAACAGCTTCAATTGTATATAATGTGCAATAACTATTTTTCTTCCTTTACTATTTTCATCTCTATGGACTTGTTTCTATTTACTGAAATGTTCTTCTCTGATCTATTAATCCTTCTTTACAAGTATGCATAGACCGACCCAGTAAACAATGAAATGTTTGTATATAATACTAGCCGTTACCCGCGGTTTCACCTGCGTATGGAATGCAAAATTCTTTGAAAAAAGAAATAGCTTATGAAACATATGGGCTATCCAATGTAACAATTTCTTCTTACTCTGTTGAACCACCAAGAAGTATAAATCTACCAATCCCGAATACATTTCACCTAAACTGCAAGTGCTTATGTGCCACCCTACATAACAGTTTTATTCAATATTTTTAAGAAATGCTTTCTATAGGTATAACTTCCTGTGTAGGTGTAATCATACTTTGTTACATATTTCAACCATCATATAATATGCTAGTTGAAAACTTGTGAACTACTTGTGGATATATAACAATTTTTTAACCACCCTATAAATTATAATTCCACTCCATCTTATATTTCAACCAACCAGAATAAACTACTGCTTCTAAGATTTTTTCCAACTCATTTCATCACTTTAATAATAGGTCAAGAAAATTTAAATATCCTACCTGCTTACATAACATATTTTTTTATCCACTCTGTATAAATATAATTCTATTTTATCCTTATTTCACCCACACTGTATATGCAACAACTTATGACCCTAACATTTTGTTATCCAACCTGCATTAATATAATTCAACTCCACCCGTTTTTCAACTACCTGGTATACCTACCTG
The DNA here is from genome assembly GCA_034190945.1 of Octodonta nipae. Taxonomy (NCBI): domain Eukaryota; kingdom Metazoa; phylum Arthropoda; class Insecta; order Coleoptera; family Chrysomelidae; genus Octodonta; species Octodonta nipae. Next base: position 10,743,413 of record CM067221.1, read on the forward strand.
GTCCATTCAATATATCTTTTTCGAAACACCCCCTTATTTCAACCACATGTTTATATGCTGCTACTTAAGGCCAACTAATAAACCTTTTTTTTTCAAGAATTCTTAAATACCTAATTCTACTCCGCTCTAAGTTTTACCTATCCTTTATATGGAACACACTGTAAAATTACATTTGATATATCAGTTGAATTTTTTTTAAAGCCAAACAGGTTACATTGGCATATTCCGAATTATGAATAAAAGCTAAGCTGATTCAAGTATCTAATATTTGATGTATGCGCTGGAACCAATTGACTAATTGTGTATTACCGAACATGGTATTAGTTTTTTGGCTAAATCTACCGTTTCTGTCAAAGTAGGGAGATAAAATGTATACCAGATTTTAAGTCAAACTATAAGCTTTGCAACAAAAAAAGATTCAGCAAAAACAGTTCAGTAGTTTTTACGTGATGAGGTAACAAACAAACAAACAAACAAACAAACAAACAGACAACTACAATTTTATAATAGTATATAGATGAAGACTATTTATCCGGGAACATATTCGTTCGATAGTATGATTCAAGTTTGAATCTCACAGACGTTTTGCCAAGGTCTCAATGCATTGTCACGATAAACGAAAGATGTTTTATTTGGGTTGTGTATTAATAAGTTTCTGTCGAAGGTGGTAGAGGTGCTAGTTGGCCGATGTTGGCTCAGTCCCCTTCCCTGTCGTTTCGATTGCGTCGCTTGTTGACGTTTTTGTTTTGTGTGTAACTAGATCTGTTTTATTATGTTGTTTTATGGCTGCCTTTCATGTATTCGTTTCTCTTATTTAATTGTACACCTTTTTCGATAGCTGCAAACAAAATAGAAAAAGGTGGACAGTTAAACAAACAGTGCTAAAATTGTTGTTAATTTTTTCTTAAAAATAGCATTTTTCCTAATATCTTTTAAAATTTACGAAATACATAAAAATAGTCAACTACAGAAATGTATATTTTTTTGACAAACATTTTGTAATCGATTGCAATTTGAGTCATGGTTCCAGTACCGACTTGCTTTCGGCCTTTCCACCCTTCAATCTTTAAAGAAAAAGATGTTTAGGATATTATACACATCCTTATAGATCATGATATTATCACTCTAGAATGGATGTAGTGGCTTAAAAATTAACGGACTTATCGAAAATAATCGGAAGGTTGTTTGTGAATAATATAATGGATGGGGTTGGTTCAAAAGTGAGAATTTTTCGCAACCCAGTAACAATGAATACATTGTAAATATTTTTTTATTACAAACATATTTAATACTAATACCTTCCCCGGTGTGTATTTCATATATTTACTTGTATTTACATTTATATGAGGGAATGATTGTTGACCATTGAAAACTGACATCGATAAAAAATATTCTTATGCAAGCAAGCAACGATTTTTTGTTGAGTATAAATGCACGATTAACCATCTCAAACTGTTACAAGATATATTTTTTGTATAAGGGTGATTTTTACCTCTGAAAATTAAAAATAAAAAGCTCACTATGCGCATATATACCTTTTAAAGTAGAAGGAAAGATAACCCTAACCCTAAATTTTTAGAGAAATCGACTATTTCCGTATTTTATTCTTCTATAACTGATCTAATATTACAAACTTTTCTATTAATTCTATATTTTTTTTCCGCAATATCGTAAGACCCGTAAAAAAACGAAAAATCTTTTCTTAGGTTCAAAACTATTATTTCTAGTTGTATACTGATATCATTCATATACGCCTGAACCGTATTTTATTTAAATTATGCTACACTAATGTAGACGAAATCCATGAAATGTCCTAATATCAGATCGTCTCTTACTCTTTAATTTGTATTTTAATCAGTACAAAGTGAGCTTGGAGGTCAGCGTCTGTATAAATAATGCGGCAAATCAACATATCTCGTATATTTATGTAAATATCTCACGCCGCAAGTCGATGGTTTTGTTGGAAAGGTCAGTTTTCGCGAGACTTCTACCTAACGAGATTTAATTTGAATTAATTAATGTGCAAATATTAATGAACATGTCAATCTCATCGCGATAGTTAATGTTTATTTATAGAATGAAATCGCATTGAAATGTTTTTTCATTGTCACAGAACAGTGAGTGAAAGCATAATATTGAGGATGGTTTCGAGCGAGGCGTGATTACAGGATGAGTGTTTGTGAATCAATCTGCAACCTAGGACACCGGCGGCATAACCTCATATTGCAAAAACTATATTAAATAACACCAGAATACAATTTTACCAGACTCGTAAGACCTGACACCCAGAATCGTAGATTTTATTTGGGACTAGAGGGCAAGAAACACATGTAAAGAGAGTAAAACCAACTCTGTCCAACATTTTTAGTACTGCCTAGTCACAACTCCCTAACATAAAATGCTTCCTTTACGCTGATGGCATAGCACTAATTACTAATATCTTAAGTCGCAGAGTTCCAAAGTAGTTGGGAGGTGTCTAACAAATGAACTCCATTTGGTTGTAGAATACTAACCATTTGAAATCGAGTCCAGCTAAATAACTAAAATTCAAGTATGCGATTTCCATCTACGTAAAAAAGACAAACATGGAACATTAAAAGTCACATGTGATGGCAAGATATTGAAGCATTGTCAGTACCCTAAACATGTGGCGGTTACAGGAATCACTGTTTAACTACAGAACGAAAGTATACATCCGCAATAATATTATTAGAAAGCTATCAAATAGCGTATGACCGCCAGTATTCACTTGCATGCATTACACAAGGGAACAGCGAGAGACACAATGTAGAACTAAACGCTGTCCATCCGCTCTATGGCCATCTCCCTCACCAAAGACTGAAATGTAGGAAAAACTTCCTGAAAAATGTCATTAATGACGGCCCATCCCCATTAAAAGCATGACAAACCTGTGGACAATCAGAAATGCAGGTCACGGACCTCACCTTCAGAGATCACCAGGTGCGGACCTAAAATGGAAAAGTCTGTAAATAGGCTGAAGTTGGGTTAGTAAAACTCAATTACTATGGATGGGCAAATAGAACTATCTCTGAGACCCACCAACATTATGAAAACGTGATGCCGAACATACCACCGAGTTGTCCTCATTCTCCAATTTGCAGGCTAGACGACTTATGTCAGGACAGTGAAAATGCAGTATAGAATTGTTTTCTGAATGTTATTTGTGGCATCTTCTAGTTTATTTTAGATTTTCTTGGGAATAATACCACATCAGAGTTCAAACTTGTGTATATTTTAAAACCAAACGTTTCAAAATCCTGTCGGATTTCGTTTTCAATGGATATAGAAGTATGCAGTATAGAAGTTATTTAGTTATATGTGCTCAGTTTCTGTTTTATGTAATGTGGCGTTAACAAATTATTAATACTAAACATCCAAATATCTTCAAAACAATGAACGAAGCTCTTCGTCGGGAACATTTAAGTCATTGGTTAGTAAATAAAAAAAAAACAATAGTAAATTTATTTAAAGTGGCCAGTTTTATTAACCTGAAATGTGAAACATACCTTATAACTGACAAAACGAATATGAGGTTAAGTTCTTTAAATCCTTCTGGCTATATTTAGAGAAGTATGCTCCCTCACATGAACTTATCTATGGCACTATATATCTTTATATAAATTTATACAGACTATTATATCACTGTATTCAATATTTCCACCAACCATCTAATATGGGGTAAAATATACACCAGCACCATTAAAAATATCAGAAAGAAAAATCAGTTTAACTATCAATTAGCACAACGAATAAATAGCCAAACTCTACAAATATGGCTGAACATATACGGCCCACGGTAAATGTACAGGGTGAAATTTTTTTTGATGATCAGTATGGGGATCTCGGACACTAGAGGAGATAGAGCAATGGTTAAATTGGGAAAGATTGGCAGTTTTACTGGCCAATTTAATGATACTTTCGGATTTTTTCAAAAAGTCCTGGCTTACTAGATATTTTGAAAAAACGAAATTCTGTCGATTTAGTCAAATCCCTCAAGCTCCTTTGTTTTTGATTTTATAAAAAAAGTGTAAATATCAAAATTTAAGGGAATTGTATCCCGAAAATGATAGTCATGTCCTCGTTTGGGGACAGCTCTCGTTTCCGAGCTATGACACAATCTTATCTTTTTTTGAACGGAAACCATAGTTGGCTATGACCTCAAAAAATCCGACATTTTTAGAGCTTTTCAACGATATAATACTCGATATAGTTATTCATAAAAATAACGGAGTTATGGATACTTTTCTCAAAAGATTGTTTTCACTTTGAGGTTTCCTCATTTGAGAGTAATTCCATTAGTAGTGCTGACAGTCGATATTGACAAGTTTTCGTGATAAAATGGAATATTCTAACGAAGAAAAACTGAATATGGTGGAATATTATATCATATGCCATAAAAATTCAGTTCTTGCAGCTGAGGAATACTTTCATAGATATTTTAATCGTCGTCAACCTGCTCTATGTACATTTAAGAGGCTTTACGATAGTTTACGCAGATATGGATCTTTTACTAAACCGCCAAAGGAACGTAATCAAATTAACGAAGCAGCACAAATAAATATTTTGGCAATGACAAATCAAAATCCATCTAGATCAACTCGTGAGATTGTGGCAGAAGCTGGCACATCTCAACGAACTGTAGTAAAGGTACTGAAAGCGCACAAGTTCCACCCGTACAAACTTTCCGTTTCTCAAACTTTGTATGCTGGTGACGAACATCGACGTATTTTGGTTTGTACATGATTTAGAGACATGTGCCTTGGCAATCCCCAATTTCCATTAAAGGTGTTATGGTCAGATGAAACTAGATTTACTAACTGCGGTATGTTCAATAGACACAATGAGCATATCTGGGCCAAAGAAAACCCTTTCCATGTAGAACAAAGGCGACCCCAGATAAAATTTGGTTTTAATGTTTGGTGTGGTATCATAAGGTCTACTATTCTGGGGCCTTTTATCTATGACGAATCACTTACGGGAGAGCGCTACTTGCATTTCTTGCAATACACTTTTCAAGACACGTTGCATAATTTGAATTTGAGAATTCGTTTAGAAATTGAGTGGTTCCAACATGATGGAGCACCTGCTCATAACTCGTTATTTGTAAGACAACACTTAGATAATATTTATCCAAACTCTTGGATTGGAAGAAATGGCCCATGCGAATGGCCACCCCGGTCTCTCGATTTGGCAGTTAGACTTCTATTTCTGGGGTGCGCTAAAAAACAAAGTATACAAAAGAAAGTATGAGACAGTTGGTGACCTAAGGGAGGCGGTATTACAAGCAATTGAAGAAATTGATAGGCGATCTGTGAGGAAAGCGGTAATGTCAATCTTCAAAAGAAGCAATTTTTGTCTAAATAACAATGGTGGACTGTTCGAACATAAATTGTAACCATTAGTATGTACTTTAATTTCTTAAGTTTTTAGTAAGTACCTACTTATTTAGTTTTTTCGTTATAACTGATATACCTAATAAAAAAATCGTTGAATGTTTTTTTCGAATAGTTATTAATAAATCAATCTATTTCATGGCTAACTACGTTAAAAGTGACAATAAGAGAGAAAAGTATCCATAACTCCGTTATTTTTATGAATAACTATATCGAGTATTATATCGTTGAAAAGCTCTAAAAATGTCCGATTTTTTGAGGTCATAGCCAACTATGGTTTCCATTCAAAAAAAAGATAAGTTTGTGTCATATCTCGAAAACGAGAGCTATCACGCAAACGAGGACATGACAATCATATTCGGCATACAATTCCCTTCAATTTTGATATTTACACTTTTTTATAAAATCAAAAACAAAGGAGCTAGAGGGATTTGACTAAATCGACAGAATTTCGTTTTTTCAAAATAAGTAAGCCATGACTTTATACAAAAATCCGAAAGTGTCATTAATTGTGCCAGTAAAACTGCAAATATTTCCCAATTTAACCATTGCTCTATCTGCGCTAGTTTCCAAGATCCCCATACTGATCATCAAAAAAAACTCACTCTGTATATCTTTGGTAGTTTCTAAACTTTACTTACCATGTATGCAGTGCTTTTCAGACGAAGAAATAAATAGATTTTTATAGATACATTTTCTTGTGAAGTTTTCCCTCAAATGGAAGTGTAGAATGGCCTCTAAGATCGTTCCATCCCTTGAATTATTGTCTATGTGTTAAATTTGCAAGATATATCTTTTACCTTAAGAAGAGCTACCAAAATCCATTCATAAATATCATTTAAATGGCGAAAGAATACTTTGTTAATGAAAATTTCGAAAGCAATTATCTAATCAAACTACGTTAACTTTAGTGCTTCTAAATGCCAATCAAAAAACTAATGGCTAGTTGATTTAATTGGTAAACCACACGAGTTTTCCGCTTCACCCGCCTATGATCTTTGTGTTTCATCTCATGGAGAGATGCATTCATCTGCATTAACACCTGCAGGCCTTGGTGCATTTTTTTAATACCGGACTCGCTTCGAGCATTGATAGAATGCAGGATCATCTAGTTGTAGGATATGTTTACTTGCCGGTGAATCAATTTGAATTCTCATTTTGTTCTTACATACACAATTTATAGAACAGATATATATATATATATATATACAGTGTGCACGTAAAATAAATAAAAATAATAAAATCAATCGAGATAAAAGAAAAAACCCTTGTCCACATCAACCTTAATTTAAAAATGCCCAAATTTGGTGCATAAATAGATTTTTCATAACATCATTAATGTTGTCTGTATGACGTCATACACAATTTTTTTAAATGGTCACTCCAATATTTGATATATCGATTTCAAAGATCTAGTAATTCTACATACAGGACGTTTTAATTTCAAAACGGTTACATAACACGTTTTTCTAGAAAAAAAAAATAAGGCGGGGGACAGACAAGAACCCATGGGCAAGCTAAAATATTGTTGCTTTTCAATTTTGTATATTCTTCATTTACATAATGTAAAAATATAATTTTTTTCATTAAACAAATAGAAATGTTTTTAATTTTGATAATTAACTGATACTACAATTGCAATTTCCACAATTTACGTTTTTTAAAAAACTGTCCGAAGGCTTTCGACTTTTTTTTAATGTAAATTGTGGAAGTTGCAATTGTAATATCAGTTAATTATTATAATGATTATCCAACAAGTATCGGCCGAATCTAATCAGTATTTTAATTTTGACACCAACTTAGTAAATTATTTTTAAATGGTTGGAAAATCATTCCCTTTATATCTTGTTACAATCAGTGTCTTTCTCATTTAACGCAGTTAAAATGTATAACAAAATTATTCTGGGAAATTTAGATGATACAAATTTAATTAATCTTTAGAAGAAAATTAAAAAGCCCTCTTTAACCGACTTCCAAAAATGAGGAGGTTATCAATTAGTCTGCAACTTTTTTTTATATATGACGAGCGATTACTCAAAAACTGCTTTGGCAATTTTAATGATTTAAATTGCATTATATTAAGGAACATTACAGAAAGATACCATATAATTGTCTATAACATGAGATTTACGGTTTTCCCGAAAATCAAAAAAAAAAGTAAATAAGGGACTAGATTTGAGTGAATGTCAGTGAATCTTGACTGTTTTCTCTAAAACCGCTCTAAAAATTTGAATATTATAAATTGTATTCTACAAAGATATGTTCCAGTTTGATTCCGTATATTTTTCTATAACGTAAAACATACCATTTTTCTGAAAATCGGAAAACTATATGCAAAAAACTGTAAACATGTAAATGTCAAATTTTCACCATAAATATCTGTTTAACTGCCAAGAGATGCCATGAAACTATATCCTACGGGGTGTTTGTAATGGTTTTCATTTTGATTCGTTTGATTCTTTTATAGACGAAGAAAATATTCCATTAGTTTATTGAAACGAAAAATTGTTTATGCGGGCGATCTCTTCTGTATGGAATACGGTTGTAGGTGAGTGCAAGCTTGTATGTGATATTAAGTAGTACATAAGCAGTTGCATAGAAGGATGGTTGAAATATAAGTTGGAATTGAATTAATTATACTAAGTGCTTCAAACATATTGTATAAGGTGGCACATAAATAGTTGCCTATTTAAGGTGTTTGAAATAAAAGTGGAGCAAAACTATAGTTATACAGAGTGGATATTTGCGTTATAGGACGGAGTATAATTACAGTTATACAGAAGGCTGCAAAAAAATGTTAGAAATAGTTCAATATACAGGATGGTTGAAATATAAGGTGGAGTACAATTACAGTTATAAAGGGCGCTTAAAAAAGTTATATAGTGCGAAATATGACGTAGTTGCTTATACAAGGTGTTTGAGAAGTAAGGATGCAGTAAGATTATTGTTTTTCAGGGTGTATCCAAAGTGTGTTATATAAGAATAAGCAGTTAGGATATTTGGATTATAGGACCGGGTAAAATATAATTATAGACATGGGCTGAGAAAAATTGCAGTTGCATATATCGAGTGGTTGAAATTAATGGCAGAGTAAAATTATAGTCAAAATGTGGTTCAAAAATGTGAATTTTGTTATATAGGGTAGACCATGAGCAGTTGCATAAATGGAATACTAGACATATGGGGAGAAGTAAAATCATTGGTATACAGCAATAATTTAAACAATAGAAAAATAGAAAGAGTCAATAGCGTGGAGAGGATTTATACATATACAGGGTGGTTTTAAAGGAAGGTGTTAGGACCCTTGAAATATTGTGTGGAGTTAAATGATAGTTGTTCAAGTTAGGGGTGACCAATACACAGAAGCATATACAGTGTCGATGCAGTGGCGGCGCAAGACCTAAACCTAATTTGGGCAATGGACATTTCGCGAGGCCCTCTGATGGCGCAAAAAGAAGGGAATATAAAATAAAAAAGCTTGAAATTAAGGCGCGAGGCCCATTGCACCGCGAGGCCCATTGCAGCGCGAGGCCCTTTGCAGCGCGAGGCCCTTTGCACCGCGAGGCCATGGGACAGTGGCCCATGTCTTACTCCGCCTCTGTGTGGATGCAATATTGAGTGGATTAGAGTGGCACTAATAGAAAGTGGTTCAAATAATATAACAAATATTTTTTAAATATTTGGAAAATATAAAAAAAGAAAACAAATTAGACACGTAGAAAGAGAGAGAGAGAGAGAGAGAGAGAGAGGGATAAGAATACGCTAAAATATACTTGAAATCAGATAAAAAAGAAGAATGTCTGAAAATAGTGATTGATTGCACACGGTTTTAAACGGTTTTTTAAGTCAGCAGAAGTCGGTTCTTTTTTAAATATAAATTATTTAATAACACTTTTGGCTTTAAATTGCCCTAATGTAGTTTTTCAATGTTAATACTTTATATATATATGTATTACGATTTCGGCTGAAGTTTCAGTAGGTTGTTTATGCAACAATGTATATCACCAGGATATTACATTAAAACACTCAACACATGTTTCGCCTTATTAGGGCTTTATCAAGAGTACATATTACACTAAAGTTAATTTCAAAAATAACATTCAGGTAAACAATATTACAGGATGTACTAATACTAAAATTATAATTGTGGGTTTCCCCAGGTAAATATATTACATAAATGAAACATTATTGTTATTATAACCAAACATTTGGAAGCATTTAATGTTGTTGAATCCCATATTGCACACTGTCATTAAATTAACAAAGCATTTTTTACTAATTTTTTGGTAAAGCTTCTATCTAATCTGTTTTAACTCTATACGCTCACTACGTATAATAACATGATATGTATTTTTTATGATGCGCTTCAATCAAATATTCATTACTTGTTTTTTGAGAGGAATCGTACCCCTTCAACCGTAGAGAATTTCAAAATGGCAGAGAACCGAATTAAAACCGTCGACTAAAAAAAGTCCAAACAATCCATTATTAACATAACCCTAAAAAAATCTAATAAAAAAACCCATAATCAATACACGAACACATCGTTCCATCTCTGTTACAGCGCCCATCACTCAATCCGTGTTTGTTTTTTCCCTCTTGCTCACCATCATCAGACATACGTACATAAAACATAAGGCATTCATAGACACAAACGAATCGCCATGGTGTGCACTTGATTAGTGGTCCCCGGCTATGCGGGGGTAGCGCCACCCGCTCTGACCCCGCGTTTCCCAACGTAATCCCGGCCATCCCAACGGGATAACCTCGTCAGTAGCGTATCGAAATAAATGATTTATAAAAAAATAACAACAATTATAAGTAAAAAATAATGTAAATAAGAAATTATAGTTTTTGGATATTTAACTGTGTTTTTGTAAACCACCTTAAATTGTCAATAATGTCCTTATAAGTTATTTTTATGTGTTCTTGGGATATATGTCATGTATTTTATCGTGGAATGAATTTCGACATCTAGGAGTTTCAGAGAAAACCTACCTCACAGAGACTCCAAATCGGGAGTCGTACTGTGTATAACGCTGGTTCCCTGTCATTCCTAGGATAGAAATCACACGAAAAATACAAACAATGCGTTCAATGTATTGAAAAATCTCGAAAAGTTAGTATATATGTCATATATCAAACTTTCATTTTGCATTTTATATTTTCAATACAGGTTCAAAGCCATTGAAAACAAGGTCAAAATAGGCCTGGTTTCTCCTTGAATATAAAGATTTGTGTTTCGATTGTGGGGTTATTTCCCAAAAACGCATAAAGATAATCAATAATATGTCCTAATAAGGTCGCACTATGTTTTTAAGCGACTTTCAAAAAGGAGGATGTTATCTATACTGGCAAGCACAACATATTATTGAACGTATTGGGTGTTAACAGGATGTTTATACCGGGTGAGTTTTTTTTTTGATGATCAGTATGGGGATCTCGGAAGCAAGCCGAGATAGAGCAACGGTTAAATTGGGAAAGATTTGCAGCTATACTGGCCCAATTTAATGACATTTTCGAATTTTTGTAAAAAGTCATGGCTTACTAGATATTTAAAAAAGGTGAGAAAAAAAAACGATTTAGTCAAATCCCTCTAGCTCCCTTGTTTTTGATTTTATAAAAAAGTGTAAATATCAAAATTGAAGGGAATTGTATCCCGAATATGATTGTCATGTCCTCGTTTGCGCGACAGCTCTCGTTTTCGAGATATGACACAAACTTATGTTTTTTTGAATGGAAACCATAGTTGGCTATGACCTCAAAAAATCGGACATTTTTAGAGCTTTTCAACGATGTAATACCCGATATAGTTATTCATAAAAATAACGGAGTTATGGATGCTTTTCCCTCTTATTTTCACTCTTAACGTAGTTAGCCATGTAATAGACTGATTTATTAATAACTATTCCAAAAAACATTGAACGATTTTTTATTAGGTATATCAGATATAACGAAAAAACTAAATACTAAAAACTTAAGAAATTAAAGTACACAATAATGGTTTGTGAATGATACTTGTGGCATATTTTTCAATGTCTAAGTGCTTCTTGGGAAATAACACAAAAATTACATAAAAAAACGACAATTTGAAAAATCCAAAATTTGGTCATAAAATACAGTTTCAAAATTCAGTTATATTACACAAAGAAGAACACAACACCAAAAGAAAACTAACTGTTAAATGAAAATGATTGTATCGCTACTACGTCCGTAGAATTCAGTCGTTCCTGGTTGCCGATGATTAAGGAAGAAATTGCTAATGGTCATGTCCCAATATCGGGATAGTTCATAAGGTTTTTCCTAGGTTTTCCCTTATGATTTTAATGGGATCACTGAATCAACAAAGTTCTTTGGTCGCATTTTTAGAGAATGCACTATCTTATAACAAAGTCGCACCTAGGAGCGCCACATAAAATTCTGAAGATCTCCCTTTCAAATTCTTCCAATTTGAAAGGAACTTTATGTATATGATCTTTAGAAATTTCTGTGCTACCCTGTATATTACAAATAAAATTCTCTTAGTTACGTCAGAAATCAAATAATACACATTGTCAAATATTTTAATTTACATCTTAGAATTGTGCGTTTTTTATCCGTAGTTTCTTAACCATTGACCCCGAAACGTTTGGAATTTACAGCAATTTTCTTTAAACTGTGGTGTTATTTCCCAAGAAGCACTTAGACATTACATAATAATGGTTACAATTTATGTTCGAAATGTCCACCATTGTTATTTAGACAAAAATTGCATCTTTTTTTTCCTCACAGAACGCCTATCAATTTCTTCAACTGCTTGTAATACCGCCTCCCTTAGGGCACCTACTGTCTCATACTTTCTTTTGTATACTTTTGTTTTTTAGCGCACCCCATAAATAGAAGTCTATAACTACCAAATCGGGAAATTTCTTCCTATCCAAGAGTTTGGATAGATATTATCTAAGTGTTGTCTTACTAATAACGAGTTATGAGCAGGTGCTCCATCATGTTGGAACCACTCAATTTCTAAATGAGTTCTCAAATTCAAATTATGCAATATGTCTTGAAAAGTGTATTGCCAGAAATGCAAGTAGCGCTCCCCAGTAAGTGATGATTCATCATAGATAAAAGGCCCCAGAATAGTACACCCTATGATACCACACCAAACATTAAAACCAAATTTTATCTGGGGGTCGTCTTTGTTCTAAATGGAAAGGGTTATCTTTAGCCCAGATATGCTCATTGTGTCTATTGAACATACCGCAGTTAGTAAATCTAGATTCATCTGATCATAACACCATTAATGGAAAATGTGGATTGTCAAGGCACATGTCTCTAAACCTTGTACAAAACAAAATACGACGATGTTCGTCACCAGCATGCAAAGTTTGAGAAACTGAAAGTTTGTAAGGGTGGAACTTGTGCGCTTTCAGTACCTTAACTACAGTTCGTTGAGATGTGCCAGCTTCTGCCGCAATCTCAGTTGATGTAGATGGATTTTGATTTACCATTGCCAAAACATTGATTTGTGCTGCGTCATTAATTTGATTACGTTCCTTTGGTGGTTTATTAAAAGATCCTTATCTGCGTAAACTATCGTAAAGCCTCTTAAATGTACATAGAGCAGGTTGACGACGATTAAAATATCTATGAAAGTATTCCTCAGCTGCACGAACTGAATTTTTATGGCATATGATATAACATTTCACCATATTCGGTTTTTCTTCGTTAGAATATTCCATTTTATCACGAAAACTTGTCAATATCGACTGTCAGCACGACTAATGGAGGAATTACTTTCAAATGGCTACCTACATTAAAACTGAAAATAAGAGAGAAAAGCATCCATAACTCAGTTATTTTTATGAATAACTATATCGAGTATTATATCGTTTTTTGCGGTCATAGCCAACTATGGTTTACATTCAAAAAAAAAAAGTTTGTGTCATATCTCGAAAACGAGAGCTGTCACGCAAACAAGGACATTACAATCATATTCGGGATACAATTCCCTTCAATTTTGATATTTTCACTTTTTTTATCAAACAAAAACAAAGGAGCTAGAGGGATTTGACTAAATGGACAGAATTTGGTTTTTTCAAAATATCTAGTAGGCCATGACTTTATACAAAAATCCGAAAGTATCATTAAATTGGGCCAGTAAAACTGCAAATCTTTCCCAATTTAACCATTGCTCTATCTCCGCTAGTTTTCGAGATCCCCATACTGATCATAAAAAAAACTCACCCTGTATACAAAAAAAAATAAGCCGTTAACTAGGAAATACATTAATACAGGTTCATAAGAAATAGGCAAGTTAAATTATTACCAAATAATTACAAAGGTTATGATTATTATAATAATATTATATTATAATAATGATTGAAATTGTGAGTAGCTTCAAGCATAGTGATGTATCATTAGATGCACCTCAACAGAATTTAAAAAACTCTAAATATGCAAAACATAGAGAGGTATTTTATTTTACAAAACTCATAGTTTATTCAAATATAAAAAATTACAATTCATTCTAAAATGTTTAAATCTAATAAATTTTAATTGGGCACAAACACTATAGGTATAATTGATAGAGAAAAGGAAATGTAATAAATAAATGCAAAGTTTGTTTTCATTATTTACAACTTAATAAGAAATACCTGGGTTTATACTTACAATTTCAAACAAGTCTTGGTTCTTTTAGACTGTTTGTGTTTTACAATTAAGCAACTAATATTTAATTCGTTTCTTTTTATTATGATCAGTTGAAATTTAGATTTGTGGTGTAAAACAATTTTATTCAACTACAGGTTAGCAAGTTTCTCAATATTAGCAATCAATTTTAGCTGCAAGTAGATGTTTTTAAAAATGTAATGTTTTTCATTTAATGCATCAGACCTCTTTTAAAACAAAAAAATCCACTTTTTGGGCCACATAAGGAGCTGAACCACAGAAAATCAAAATTGAGAATAAGGCCAGCTCATTGCCCAAAATGCCACAATAAAAAATGAAATATTAATTTTGGAAACGTAAATTAGTTTGGCATAGGCGGATTTTTCCTGAGGGGGCCAGATGGTCAGCTAAATGGCCACATCAAGAGCTGTCTTTTGTACTAATAATATGACACTCATTAGATTTTTAGGGAGGGGATGTATGTATATATTGTAACATACATGTAGTAACTTACAGTATTTTCTTTTAATTTCACTAATACAAATATGATTCTCACTTATTCATGAAAAATTAACAATGTTTATATTTTAATAATGTATTAAATTTTCAAGGAAGGTACAGGTCAGGGTGTACACCCTGGTACAGATGGAAACAATCATTAGTAATAATTGTGCTAGTTACAAACTTCAGCAATTTTTATGTATTGATTGTGTATTTGTAACTTTAAATATAAATGACTGAGTTGATTGTTTCATTCTCTGGTAGATAATGAAATGAAATTGATATGATATGATAATGTTTGATGAAACTATTTTTATATGTATATATGTCATCTACAGATTGGCGCAACATTGAAATCATGAGAAAAGCTTGGTCGCCCAGGTACTTTTTGTATAAACAAATGTTTGAGATTTGAAATTTTTTCTTAAGGGTGTTTTCCTCTACATTCATCTTCCAGTTATCCTAGTGGACTTTTAAATAGAATTGCATAATTTTTCTGATGAATTCGTTTATACCTCAAAAATATAAGGTGTGTTTTATAAGTACTTCGTATATCTGCGATTGCATTGGGATTTTTTCCTATAATTAAATTATCTCAGAAACTGACTGCAAATGAATCAAAGTGTAAATACACCATACGGTAATTCCTTATTGTTAGTGCCCTCTTTCGCATAATCAGGGCAAAATCAATGTAATGATATTGACGTAGGCCACCTCCTTAATGCACCCTGGTTCAGTTTTAGATAGACAGTAAACGTGAGATTGTGATTTAAAAGTTGTGTTGTATTTTGAATTTCAAAGTTGTTCTCATCATTGAGTAAATTTATCATTAATTGGACAACCAGTGTGTAATTAGAACCCACAGTAATTCGTAACAATATATACAGTCGAATTGAGAACCTCCTCCTTTTTTTGAAGTCGGTTAAAAATAGCGGATTATTCCATTAAAAATACTTCTTACAACGGATTGTTTCTAAACGAGAGAAAGCGAAAACAATCGTTTCGCCGTGATTGGCAGCTAATATCTTACTTGACCGCCTATAATGCGGGCCACCCTAAGCTAAACAACTGAATAAGACAAAAAAAAAAGAAAACAAATGAAGAAACCTCCACTAGTAGTAGTACAGCAACTAATCAAGAAGCGGTTGGAGAGAATGTCTTCATGCTCGATTGGCCAATTGCAAAATCAACTGTAAAGACATTGGAACACTGCGTGGGTGACAGTGTTAAATCTTTCCCTTGATAGTTCAAGAAAATTAAATAACTCTCATTCTAAACTACTCGGTTTTTGTTAATGTTTGCTTTAAAATATAAAATAAAACGAAATCCTAGGACACCGAACCTTGCATTCCTCCTAAATGAATGAAGTTAACAATGTTCAGAGTTTTTGACCTTGAAATACCCATAAAACTCAGTTCTCCGTGCAAGAAAGAGGTACCATATTATACATTAAGAGTCTCTTCGTTTATAGAAAATCAATAAATTATACTAAATAAACAAGTATAACATCCAATTAAGATACAATACAAGCATAAAATTTGCTCTATGTTGTAGTGAACATTTCAATTTTGTGTTTAGGATATTTTAAATTAAAGACTTGACATACGTCATAACTCCACCCTTATCTCCAAAACTATAAGACGTAAAATTAAACAAAAATAAAGATATAGTACCTTACCTGAACTTTACACAAAAAAAATAAGAAGAAACCCCTAATATTAATTTCGGGGAGGGCAAATTACAGAATTAAAAATATAAATTTAAAATTGTTTCCAACGCATCACCTAATATATCAAATCAAAGAGTTCGTTATGACACATACACATTTTTTTTCACACTTTTTAAATAAATTATTTAAAAGATATTAACGAAAATTTTAAAAATTTACCAATTCCCCCCTTATTTCCTTAACTTAAAACCTAAAATTTTGAAAAAATGGCGTATATTGCCTCACATGTACTTTACAGGAAAAATATGGAGAAACCCCTAATATTAATTTTAGGGGAAAATCCTAGAAAATCAGTTTATCTGAAACCATTCGACCTAATATGTTGTCAAAAAATAGGGGTACAGGGTCTCAGTTGAACATTATAGAACAAATAAGTAGAAAATCCAATATTAATTTTGGGAGACAAATTATAGAATTAAATGGAAAATAATTCTGTTTTCAAAAGCATCATGTAATATGTCAAATGAAACGGCACATTAAGAGAAATACAAATATATATTAAGATATTATCAAAAATATAACAAATAGACTAAATCCCCTGTTTATAGTTTATCTTAGAAAAAAAAATAGAAATATAGGGCCTCAATTCAAATTAACAGGAAAAATAAGGAAAAAATCCTGATATTAAGTTTGGGGCCCAAATTAATTAAATGTAAAATAAAAAAATACTTTTTTTTCAAACATATCATTCAAATATATCAAGTGGAATAATGAGGAATACACCTAATTTTTTCATATTATTAAAATAATGTATTTAAGAGTTATTAAAAAATATACAAAATTCAACCCATTAACAAAAGCAAAGCTCACATTCTAATAATAATGTATAAACATAAATGGAAAATAAAATTTGTTTTTTTAAAGTTCACCAGCAACGTAATGTACCAAATGAAAGGAATTATCATAAAAATACAGATAAATTTTATTTATAATTTTAAAATAATTTGTTTAAAAGAGTTAATAATTTATTATTTAAAAAAAAATTTGACCCATTCTCCCCTTTAGTGGGTCTAAAATTCAGACAAAAGATTATATAGGGCTGAAAATTTATTGGTAAATAAAGCGAAAATACTAATCTTTGTTTAGGAGGGCAAATTAGAAAATTAAATAAATATTTTTATAAAAATCAAGCGAATCATGTAGCAGATAAAATGAAAATTCTTTGTGTGAGAAATAAAAATATATATGCTGTTTTATAAACATATTTTTAAGGTAAATATAAGATAATCCACTCATTTTCTGCTTGCCTGAAACTGAAATATTAGAAGAGCATGATCACAAAAACAAAGTTGGATAATCCTGCAGTACCAGAAACCTTTATATACAGCATACCATGTGAATGTGGTAATCTCTACATGGACAGAACACCACAACATCAACTGGGACTAGCAAGGGTAATTCACAAGGAAGGGCACTGGTATAAAAGAAAATTCATCGAGACGGCGTACGTAATCTCTAATGAGAATATAATCAGGGAGCCCAACGTCCAAATTAAAAACGTTTGGAGACCTCTTCTTGAGCCACTGCCGCTACGCATCGCCGACAACCAGTCGCCAGGTCCAACTACGCTGTTTGGATGATACAGGCGACTAAGCGACCCAATGAGCATGACCTGTTAAGGGTAATCTGAATTTGCCATCTTTCACCTGATGACGATAGCAGATCTAAAGCTATTGAAACGTTGTGAGATCAATCATTTCAAGACGATGGAAGTCTAAGGAAACTTCGAGGAACGGTTACATTGTCTATCAGCTTCAGACTAGAAAAATATATACTTGATTTACCTACATTGTATCAAATTTCAAAGGTGGTACTGAACCCTTAACTATGCGAGTCCAAACATTTTAAATTGTTTGTTCCTCCAAGGCCATCTGTCAAAATATTTACTTAACTACTAATTTGTCCAGCCTATCAAATATAAACCGGCGTATAGCAAGTCGTTCTTTCATACTCTTCCTTCTGCAATTCTTCTCGGTTAACGCAAAAGTGCACGTTCGTGAGAATCGATGGAAAGGCATAAACGCAACGATAGTTCGAAAATTTGTGTGATCTTTTTACCCTCGAATGGTTCAGATCGGCCGCGGTGCAGAACCGTGCGGTTGACAATGTCAAAACGCGTGGGAGAAAATATTCAGACATCTTGTGAAACGTGTTAACGTAATAAACGCTGTCTATTTATTACAGCCGTAAAAACTATTGTATCACACGTAACAAAAATGGTTGGATAAACATATTTTTCGGGGAATAATTCGCAAAATTAGCCGTATTTGGTCTTGTAAGTTACCGAAAATCATTAAACCTTACGAATAGGAAGATATATTGTGCATTAGGGAAATTTACAAAGCGACCTCTAGGAGTTTGAAATGGTCAACTACTATTACTTTAATGTTTTTTTTTTGGGCAATAACACCACAATCGAAATAAAACGACGTATGTTGAAGGAAAACCAAACGTTTCAAAGTCTATTCTGACTTCGTTGTCAATGGCTTTATATTTATTGATGTAGATTGCAAAATGAAAATTTGATTTATGACATTTAAATTATCAACTTAAATGTCATAAATTCTGGTGTTATTGCCCAAAAAAACATAAAAGTAATCAAGAATATGCCACAAACAATGTTTAGAAGACGGCCAACTACTGTTAGAAAGAAATACAATTTTTTGAGATTTCGATTCTCTGAAAGTAGCGTAACTCACCGTCTTGAAGGCACTCAACAATTTCGAAAATAGAGGGTTATGTCCTTCTTTGTTAAACAAAAAAGTAAATCAGTCCTCCGTCTAGTATTTCAAATTGATCAATATTTTTCTAAACAGCAAGTTTACAAACCTTTAACATAGAATAATATGTTCAAAACCTCACAAAGCGACAATTATGAGTATAAAAGGATCAGTAAGTTAAAATTCACTTACAAACTTTTCTTACAATTTTTTTTCTACTATATATAAATTATATGGTCTATGTCAGCAATATCTTTTTAATTCTGTATTTATTCATATCTAAATCCTTATATTTATTCGAAGATTTTATCTATTTTATTAATTGTCTCTATATAGTGTGGAACAGCCAAATGGAATAAATTCGATAACGAATAAAAGAGGGCATGTTGGGAAAAACGCTTAGACTTGTCGATTTGTATTCTTAAAGGCGCATTTTTTTCATCAAAAAATTATATAGAGTGTGTCATGTGACAGTGGACAATACCAACTTTCTCATTTTAAATGCAACCCCTTGTATATTATTTATTTTTTAGATTCTCCAGAAAATTCTAGAAATAATTCATGTACAATGTCCTACACCTATCTTGAACTGTTTCGGAAATATTAAGATATTAAGTGTTTTCAGATATATTACATAAATCAACATTAAAAAAAAAAGAAAATTATTTTATTTCTCAAATTCGCTACATTACACTCAATACTTAATTCCCATTTACTCGTGATATGGAGATAGATAAGATAAAACCATTCTTGCGTTCCTTTTTACTGATTTGAAAAAAAAACAGTTTTGTTTATTTTCGTCAAAACTCATAGCCTTAGCATCTTGTTTTCTGCCTGCAAGACGGTGGTGATCAGTGTCAGTGATATTGTCGTTTGAATTTCGTTAATAATACCAGAAAAATGGTTCATTTAACAGAAATGCACAAAATAACCTTTCTACAAATTAATTGTTATGGAGATAACACACGAACACAAATGGAAGTTTCTCGCTTATTTCACGAAAATTTTCCAAATTTGCCGCCTGTATCCCCAAGGAACAATTTGCAAAATAGAAAATCAGTTTCGCGAGCTTGGTAATGTAAGACAGATAAAATAAAACATTTTTAAAAAATATATAACCGACTTCTACCTATAACTAAAAACTAAAAAGCTAAAAATAATTATAAAAAAATACAACTCTAGCAAATAAATAACACATTCAATGTTGTTAGGTACATACCCAGGAAGTAAAAAATGTAAACATTAAAAGATGCTCATTCTGTACAAATTAATTACCTACCAATCTATTATATTTTGAAGCCGGTGCCAAGCAAATCTAAAATCCTTCATTGCGTACTTATCTAATAATTTATCAAACTTGATTGTTGCTTAGCACCGACATCAAAAATATACTAGAGTGGTAGGTAATTAATTTATACAGAATGAACACCTTTTAATGTTTACATTTTTTACTTCCTGGGTAGGTACTTAACAACATTGAATGTGTTATTTATTTGCTAGAGTTGTATTTTGTTATAATTATTTTTAGCTTTTTAGTTCTAGGTAGAAGTCGGTTATATATTTTTTTAAATGTTGTATTTTCATCTTTTTAGTTTTTTTGAACTCAAGTAGTTTTCATTCTTTATTTTTATTTTGTATCTATAACCTTAATAGACCGAACCAGGTAACATCGAAAGCCTCAACATTACAGTTTCTCATTTAAATTGATAGGTAAATCTTTACGAACAAAATGTACTAGTACGCGTTGACTTAATAAGCCCAAAATATATTTATGCCTATGG
Source organism: Octodonta nipae (assembly GCA_034190945.1). Lineage (NCBI taxonomy): Eukaryota > Metazoa > Arthropoda > Insecta > Coleoptera > Chrysomelidae > Octodonta > Octodonta nipae. Next base: position 10,764,207 of record CM067221.1, read on the forward strand.
ACTACTCCATGTAACCTTTTTTCAACTTTTTTTGACAACCCTGTATAACTATAGATAATTCCACTCCAACCTATGTACCAACCATCCTGTACACACGACTGCCCACGGACGAGCATAAATTTGATAGCTGCCTTCTGTAAACTATAGGATGGAGTAGAACTCATTCCATATTTACGGAGTCAAATCCGTCCTATATTTCAACCATAGTATATAACTCCTTGTGGGCTACCCCATAAATTATTTAATTTTCAACATTTTATATTATCGCCCTGTGTAACATTAATTCCTCTTCACACTTTATGCAACTTCTTATGGGCTATAAAAGAAATAATTTTTTAATGACACTTTATAAATATAATTCAACTCCAGTATATATTTCAACCATCCTGTATATAATTTGCTTATATCTACATCATATAACAGTTTTTTAATTATTAATAATTTTAATTTCACATTTTTTCCAACATTTTTATACCACTAAACGTCCAGTCCACCCTATATTCCAACCATCCTGTATATACAGCTGCCTACGAATCACTATCATTCTAGTCCGTCCTATATTTCAATCTTCATATAAATGCAACTCCTTCTATTACTTTACTTTGTGATTTTGTTTGCTATAACTAAACAGCCTGTCTATAAACACACCAAATAGCAGTTTAAAAATTGACATGTGTTGTCACTGAATTTTCTATTAGGCCGGGAGAATGTGACAACCAAAAACACCGTCTTCGCAAAGTGTAAAAATTTGCATTTAAATAGGTATTTGCCTGGTATACAAACAAAACGAGCGTGGTACTCTTTGATTTAAGGAGCCGAAAATACTATGTTTTACTACCTATATGCTTAAGATGAACATAGAAAATTTACAAATTCGCAATTAAAACTTCCAGTGCCTAAAATTACCACACTATTACGTTGGAATTAAAATATTTATGAGGAAATGTCCGTTATGTCATTTTGACAGAGAAACATTGGTTTCGCAATATTCTGAAAAAGTTAATGTTTGGACAGGAATTGTTGAACAAACTTATATTCCTGCTAATACAATATGGTTTCAGCAAGATGGAGCATCGCTCCATTACAAAATCAATGAACCAAAGTTTTCCAAATCGGTGGATTGGGAGCCGCAGATCGATAGAATGGCCAGCACGATCTCCTGATTTGACGCCATTGGACTACTTTTTGGGGAATATGTCAAAAGTACTGTACACAAAACTAAACCCCTCAACGTAGATGACCTAAAAAGACGAATCACACTTGCGATTAGATCAGTCACGCCTGAGATGCTGAGTAACCTTAGCAGACATTTCTATACCAGACTTTCATATTACCAAGACGTTCCCGGCGATCATTTTGAACATTTCTTTCATTGACAGTAATGGTTTTTTGTTTTTTTTTTTATCAAGAAATAATCAGTATTACTTATTATGTTTTTAGTGTAATTTGAGAAATAAAATAATTTTCTTTTTTAATAACTCTGAAAACACTTAATATTTCCGAAACAGTTGAAGATAGGTGTAGGGCATTGTACATAAATTATCTATAGAATTTTCTGGAGAATGCAAAAATAAATAATATACAGGGGCTTGCATTTTAAATAAAAAGTTGGTATATAATTTTTTTTTGTTGAAAAAGTGTGCATTTAAAAATGCAAATCGACGAGTCCAAACGTTTTTCCCAACACGCCCTCCTTCTACACTTTAGTATGCAGTCTATACTGTGTGCTCTCCCCCCTCCCGTGGACATATTCGAAGTTGAGTAAAAAGACTCCTTGTATTTCCCTAGGGCATGGCCAAGGTATGTGGATGACCTATGGATACGAATCAGTTCAATTAGTATTAGAACAAATAAAAAAAATATTTATATAGAGTTTTCGCCAGACTAACGAACAGAAATTGTTTTTATATACAGGGTGTCAATGTCCAAATAGTGAGATAACGGAAGACATCTTATAACAGTGTAGAATTTCAAGAGAAATTTTAATACAAAGTTTTGTGCCTTAAAATGCTCAGCCAGAAAATATTTTCATGTCTATAGCGTAATGTTTAAAAAATGGTGGTTTGTAAATTTAATTTCTATTGGGCACTATTGATTTATTTAGAATTGTATTTAAAAAATATTTTAGTGCAGAAGTACTTTCTATCTACTTCAGAGAAAAATTTGGTATATTATATATGATTTATTTTAAGAGAATCGGTTATTTTAATAATTTATATAATTAATTATGTTTGTATTTCAATGTTTTTCTTAAAACCACATAATTAATTCAAAAAATTATTAAGTGACTGTGATTCTCTTTTTTAAATATCTCAAAAACGGTTAATTTTCGGTGGCATTGATATTTACAAGCTTTGTTCAGAATTTTATGAAAAATTTAATAAAATAAAACATTTTTTAAAAAAATATAACCGACTTCTACCTATAACTAAAAAGCTAACAATAATTATAACAAAATACAACTCTAGCAAATAAATAACACATTCAATGTTGTTAGGTACCTACCCAGGAAGAAAAAAATATAAACATTAAAAGATGCTTATTCTCTTGAAATTAATTACCTACCAATCTAGTATATTTTTGAAGTCGATGCCAAGCAAATCTAAAATCCTTTATTGCGTACTTACCTACTAATTCATCAAACTTGATTGTTGCTTGGCACCAACTTCAAAAATATACTAGATTGGTCGGTAATTAATTTGTACAGAATGATCACCTTAAAATGTTTACATTTTTTACTCCCTGGGTAGGTACCTAAAAACATTGAATGTGTCATTTATTTGCTAGAGTTGTATTTTGTTGTAATTATTTTTAGCTTTTTAGTTATAGGTAGAAGTCGGTTATATATATATTTTTAAATGTTTTATTTTCAACTTTTTAGTTTTTTTGAACTCAGGTAGTTTTCATTATTTATTTTTTATTTTGTATGTATAACCTTAATAGACAGAACCAGGTAACATCGAAAGCCTCAACATTACACAATGATACTTTCTCATTTAAATTGACAGGTAAATCTTTACGAGCAAAATGTACTAGTACGCATTGACTTTTTCTGACAACCCTGTATAACTATAGATAATTCCACTCCAACCTATGTACCAACCATCCTGTACATACCACTGTCCACGGATTAGCTTAAATTTGTTAGCTGCCTTCTGTAAACTATAGGACGGAGTAGAATCCATCCCATATTTACAGAGTCAAATCCGTCCTATATTTCAAACCATAGTATATAACTTCTTGTGGGCTACCCCATAAATTATTTCATTTTTAACATTTTATATTATCGCCCTGTGTAACATTAATTCCTCTCCACACTTTATGCAACTTTTTATGAACTATAAAAGAAACAATTTTTTAATCACACTGTATATATATAATTCAACTGCAGCATATATTTCAACCATCGTGTATATGATTTGCTTATGTCCACATCATATAACAGTTTTTTATGATCCTATATAATTTTAATTTCACATTTTTTCAACATTTTTATACCACCAAACGTCCAGTCCACCTTATATTCCAACCATCCTGTCTATACAGCTGCCTACGGACCACTATAATTCTAGTCGGTCCTATATTTTAATCTTCATATAAATGCAACTCCTTCTATCATTTTACTTTGTGATTTAGTTTGCTATAACTAAACACCCTGTCTATAAACGCACCAAATAGCAGTTTAACTGACATGTGTTGTCACTAAATTTTCTATTAGGCCGGGAGAATGTGACAACCAAAAGCACTGTCTTCGCAAAATGGAAAAAATTGCATTTAAATAGGTATTTGCCTGGTATACAAACCAAACGAGCTTGGTACTCATTGATTTAAGGAGCCGAAAATACTATGCTTTACTACCTATTTGCTTGAGATGTACACAGAAAATTTTCAAATTCACAATTAAAACTTCCAGTGCCTGAAATTACCGCACTATTACGTTGGAATTAAGTAAATGTCTGTTATGTCATTTCCATGAAATTTTTGATAAGAATTTTGGAATTTTCTGCAAAACTGTAAGTTGCACGTCGCAGAAAAGTCTATGAGATCACCTAAGGATCTTCCTTAATAGATTAAACATTAAAACACTATACACATCGATAAGGAGTTATCGAAAAATCGACTAAAATATTAGGGATATTGGTCGATTTCCATGCACGCATGTGTTCATTCACAAATTTTATCACTTTACCAACAGAATTCGTTTCCAAAATTTGAAGTTTCACCAATCCTATTAAACAAGACCATATTCATTCAAAACGGTGCACCACAGGAGAAGAAATCAGGTAACATGCATACAAAAAAAGCGAAAAAAAAAATACGCGACGAATTGATAACCTCCTCCTTTTTGGAAGTCGGTTAATAAAGGGTGTTTCATTTTAGATAAATAACAATAACTATTGTATTAGAACTTTTTTTGTATGCCTACTCTGTAACGAGATATATTTTCGTTAACGCACTATTTGGATTCATCTTAATCATACAAAATTTAAATATACTATGAGTTATTACATAAAGTTAGTTTCACATTTAAAAATGTATATATTTTAAGAAAATGCTAGTATTAAGTTAGAATTTAGATGATTGCCTGAGAATTATTTTCACTGTTTGTTGATACTCCCTATTACCAAAGAGAAGTTTAAAGGAGAAAAGAATAACAACTACGGAAATAGCTGTACGTAATAGCTACCAAATAAATATTGTAGATAAGCTAGTTAGAAAGCAATAGATTAGTTCCTTATAACTTTTTCACAAGTTAACTGTATTTTTATCTCTCACCATTTCTTCACTAAATTATATTTTGATAAAACCCCAACCAAATAAACACTTTCTGTTTCACTTTTTTACGATAAATAGTATCAAATCTTTTATGTATTATTTTTACTGATATGTGAGGTCGAACTATCTCTTTTGCTGCTACCCTGTAGCGTTCGCCCTAGGAAGGTTCTTCAACCCTTTACATCCTTATCGCATTCATTATACACAATGTACCCGAAGAAGAGGTTCACACGAACAGAAGAGCAGGTGCATGTCATCTTCCGACGGGTCTTTGAATGCAGGAAAAAAATCTCCCCAAGAACACAAAAAACGATGCTCACTGCCTACGTACAACGAGACCATGTGTGCACCATCCAAGTCTGAAGAACACCGAGAGACAACGGACTGGAATGGAAGACCATTATAATTAAATGATGAAGTGTAAAAAAAAAGTTGACCCATACATAATGATGACATTCGCTTGTTTCTTGTCATTCTCTTGTGGGATATCCATCTTTGTAAATTATTAATGTTCTAAGAAGGAAATAATTTTCTAAATAATTGTTACGTTTAAGTATTTAAAATTGTTGTTAAAAATTACTCGACATGTATTTTTCGCCTATTAAAGAAATTATTTCTTTTACTGACCTGTTGCGAATCTAAAAGGCTATTTTTTATTAGGGTGCTTACAAAATCAAGCTGGGTAGTAAATAAATAGAGAGAAGTTTTTGCCTTTATTTTCTTGACTTGACTTTTCTTAACCAATTTTATATTTTTCAGGTCAATAAAATGGCTGTTAATTATACAATGTGACAACTTTAAAAGTATTTTAAAAGCATAATATGCTCTTTTAACAGACATTTTTAACCACATTTTATAACTATAATTCTACTCTACCATTTTTTACAACCACCGAGTATATGCATTTGTTTCTAAAAAAAATTAAACTCATCTCTATAACTATATTATACCCCGCCGTATAATTCAATTATCTTAACTGCTTGTGCTTATATAACAAATTTTTGATACACCCTGAATAACAATAATTTTACTCCACCTTTACTTCAACGAATTTCTATAAACAACTACTTATGTTCCACACGATATAACTATATATTCTACTCCACCTTATATTTCAACCATCCTGTATATTCAAGTGCTTCTAACATTTTTTTAACCCTTCTGTATAACTGTAATTATACGTTATACCGTTATATAACGTTTTTTGATCCACTCTTATTTCAACCACCTTATTTACGCAACAATTAGGTGCCACTCAGTACTACCCTGTATATCAACAATTGAATTTCACCTTATATTTCAACCATCCTATATATACAACTGCTTATGAATCACCCAATATCACATGCACGCACACACCTACCACTGTATACAGTATAGAAAAGATCACTCACATAAGAATTTTTCTTTTCGATATAATAATGGAATATTTTCTGCCATTTCACTCGACCTTAAGCCCCCTAAAATGAAAACCGCTATTTATTATGAAAATTTAACATTTACACTGATGTTTACCGTTTTTTTGCAGATATTTTTCCAAATTTCAGCAAATCGGTATGTTTTATGTTATAGACAAATATACGGAATCAAGCTGGAATACGTTTTTGTAGATTACAAATTAAAATATTCAAATTGATGCAACCATTTTAGAGAAGACAATGAAGATTCATTGAAATTCATTGAAATGTAGTCCCTTAATTACTGTTTTTTCAGATTTTCTGAAAATTATATAATACTTTTCTGTAATGTTCCTTAATATAATGCAGTTTAAATCATCAAAATTGCCTAAGCCTAAGGTTTTGAATAATCATTGAGCATACATGCCGACGAATTCATAACCTCCTTGTTTTGGAAGTCGGTTAAAAACTAAACTAAAAACCATCAGAGAAATTCAAAACTTAGGCACATTTCAGTTTTTAGTATACTCTTTCAGTTCCGCAGTCTTATTCACGCACTGCAAGGTTGCCAGATTTACGTAAATTTCCAAAAAGTTGATAATGGAATATATATAAATATATATATATATATATATATATATATATATATATATACATTAATAAACCAAACGGCTTGTTCTTGCTGACTAATATAGACCAAACTTATAAGTTTTATTTTATATAAACTTATATTTTTTTTTTCACTGCTGCTTTCCCAAAATAAAACTTATAAGTTTGGTCTATATATATATATATATATATATATATATATATACAGATATATATCCACATATTTAGAACTATATCATTCAACGTATGATAGCCGTTTCGAACCAGGAGTTCTCGTCAGATACGCTTCCTTGAATGACAAGTTTTAAAGTGAAATACTTGGATGTTATACACATCAGTAAGACAACAGTCAGTGTATTGAACCTAATAGATGTCCTTAACTATACAAGATGTCTTTATCAATATTTTTTAGTTTATTCTAACCAGTACTATCACCTGCCAAAATGTCTGAACTGCAATATATTACACCCTGTATATGAAAATCGGTTAAAAAGTTTATGCAGATTTTCTATAAAGAGTTATAATCTATGTCGTTGGAAAAAATATGGGATCATTTCGTGATATCTTTTAACAGAATAGAGTTTAAACGATCCAAATTCCTTGAGTCAGTTTCGAGAAATAGCTGAACACACCTAAAAAAATACACAAAAAATAAAAAAACATATATACAAATAGACTTTTTGAAATCGGTTAAAAAGGGCAACATACAGTGTGGGAACAGCCAAATGGAATAAATTCGTTAACGAATAAAGGAGGGCGTGTTGGGAAAAACGCTTGGGACACGTCGACTTGTATTTTTAAATGCGCATTTTTTCAACAAAACAAAATATATAGGGTGTGTCATGTGACAGTGGCCAATACCAATTTTCTTATTTTAAATCTGTATATTACTTATTTTTTTGATCATCCAGAAAGTTCTAGACATCATTCATGTACAATATCCTACACCTATCTTCAACTGTTCTGGAAATATTAAGTGATTTATTACAAAAATTAACATTAAAAAAATAAATATGTTTTATTTCACAAATTCGCTACATTTCACTCAATACTTAATTCTCATTTAGCTCTTGATATTGAGATAGTAAGCAAAAACCATTCGTGCGTAAGGATGATATGAAAAAAACAGTTTTGTTTATTGTCGTCAAAACTCATTAGGCTATTGACTATGTCAAAAAAACGTGGGTAAAAGGAACTAACGCGTTCAAGGGTTTTTATGGTGTAATATGGTCAATTGCCCTTTAGTAAGATAAAGTTCAAAAGTGCTACTAAATCTAGCCATGCGTTTTTGAGAACGGAGTAAATTTGGCCACTTTGGTTTTTTTGGCTATTGCGCAAAAACTATGCTTTTTTGACGCATAATACCGTAAGATTTTTTTGTAGAGAACTGAGTTTCCTATCAAAATGATATTTTTAAAGTATTTTTTTTATAAAATAAACCCCAAAAACAAATTTTAAAAAAATCGAAAATTTTCCTTTTTTTCTATTTTTGATTATAACTTTTTTCTCAATAGATTTAGGTATAGGCATTGCTTCATAAAAAAGAAAGCTTTTGAAATTACCTTTAAAATGGCGGCTTATAGATTTTTAAACGATTGAAATTGATGGAGATATAAACGTTTGGATTTAGCTATTTTTTCTTTATTTTTTACTTTTTCTTTATAAAGTCTATTATTTCATATTTGAACGTTAGAAGAATGCTTTTATGCAAACCGAGTAATGAAAAATTCGAAAATTAATTTAATTACGTACCCTCCTTCCTTATTTGATGGTTTGAATTTGAGGAAAAATAAAATATCGGATCTCTATGAATTTTTCACTCCATCTGCTGATGAGGCTCTGGACAATGTTTATTATGTAATTGATGGTGGCTATTTATTTATTGTTCTATGTATGTTACCGGAGGAATTTTCACACATATTTTTTAAAACCAAATATTGGAAATATTGTGTCAAAACTATATAAACGCAACTTTCGACAAATTAAAAAATTTATTGGTTTTATACACGCATTCAGTAGATGCGATACTACGTCTGCGTTCTATAACATTGGAAAAAAGATATTCCTAAAGTTTATTTGCAAAAATATACTGTTATTGCAAGATAGTATAGAAAAATTTATAGAAAACAATACCAATTACAAAGACATTGAATCAGCTGCAGAAAAAATCATCATTGCTTGATTGTGTGAAAACTGATAGTTTAAGCAACTGCCGTTATCAGCTTTTTCAAAGGCTCTCTAAAAATGCTAAATTTTCACTAGCTCAACTACCCCCTACAGCTAGTGCTACGAAAGAGCATGAATTAAGGACATATTTTCAAATTCAGCAGTGGAAACAAAATTCTTTAAATCCACTTGATTGGGGTTGGCAGAAATCGAAAAATGGCCTATTTCCAATCCGTTTTCTGCTGCTCCTGCTCCCACAACTTGAGCAAATTGCCTGTGGATGCAAGAAATGATGTCAGTCAAACTGTGGATGCCGAAAATTAGGGATAAACTGCTCAATGTTTTGCAAGAAATGCATGGGTATTAATTGCGAAAACGTTGATACTACAGATATGTCGGAGGAAGATATATAGCTCTTGAAGTGGATACAGAAATAGACATTGCATTCGAAAATATTTCAATTACACAAGAATTGTAAATTTTTAACCGACTTCCAAAAAGGAGGAGGTTATCAATTCGTCGCGTATTTTTTCGCTTTTTTTGTATGTATGTTACCTGATTTCTTCTCCTGTGGGGCACCGTTTTGAACGAATATGGTCTTGTTTAATGGAGTATATATACGGATTGATGAAACTTCAAATTTTGGAAAAGAATTCTATTGGTAAACTGGTAAAATATGTGAATGAACACATGCGTGCATGGAAATCGACCAATATCCCTAATATTTTAGACGATTGTTCGATAACTCCTTATAGATGTGTTTTTTAATGTTTAATCTATTAAGGACGATCTTTAAATGATCTCACATACTTTTCTGCGACGTGCAACTTGCAGTTTTGCAGAAAATCGCTGAAAATTCAAAAATTCTTATCAAAAATTTCATCGAAATGACATAACGGACATTTCTTCATAAATATTTTAATTCCAACGTAATAGTGCGGTAATTTTAGGCACTGGAAGTTTTAATTGCGAATTTGAAAATTTTCTATGTACATCTCAAGCATATAGGTAGTAAAGCATAGCATTTTCGGTTCCTTAAATCAATCCAGTACAACAATCAAGTTTGATGAATTAGTAGAAGTACGCAATGAAGGATTTTAAATTTGCTTGACACCGGCTTCAAAATATACTAGATTGGTAGGTAATTAATTTGTACAGAATGAGCACCTTTTAATGTTTATATTTTTTACTTCCTGGGTAGGTACCTAACAACATTGAATGTGTTATTTATTTGCTAAATTGTATTTTGTTATAATTATTTTTAGCTTTTTAGTTATAGGTAGACGTCGCTTATATATATATATATTTTTAAATGTTTTATTAGTTATATTTGGAAGTCGGTTATATATTTTTCAAAAATGTTTTATATTGAATATATTTACTTTATATAACAAAAAAAATTAAAAATTGTAATTTATTATTTCAATTCTAAATCTCCATCCATTTAAATTAAATATTTCTAATAGAATAATATCTAATATTATTGATAAATGTACGTTTATAAAATTATTATTGCATAAAAATCTTTTTTTAACGTTCAAATATGAAATAATAGACTTTTTAAAGAAAAAGTAAAAAATAAAGAAAAAATGGCTAAATTCAAACGTTTATATCTCCATCAATTTTAATCGTTTAAAGATCTATTAGCCGTCATTTTAAAGACAATTTCAAAAGCTTTCTTTTTTATGAAGCAATGCCTATACCTAAATCTATTCAGAAAAAAGTTATAATCAAACAATGAAAAAAAAAAACAAAAATTTTTGAAAATTTTCGATTTTTTTTAATTTGTTTTTGGAGTTTATATTATGAAAAAAGGTTTTTTTTACTTCAAAAATATCATTTCGATAGGAAATTCAATTCTCTACAAAAATTCTTAAGACATATTTTGTTAAAAAATGCATAGTTTTTGCGCTATAGCCAAAAAACCGAAAAGTGGCCAAATTTACTCCGTTCTCAAAAACGCATGGCTAGATTTAGTAGCACTTTTATCTTACGAAAGGTCAGTTGACCATATAAAACCATAGAAACCCCTGAATGTGTTAGTTTCTTATTATATGACATAGTCAATAGCCTACATAGCCTTAGCATCTTGCCTACCTGCATGACAGTCGTGATCAGTGTCAGTGCTACTGTCGTTTAAATTTCGTTACTGTACGTAATAACAGAAATGCACAAAATCACCATTCTACAAATGATTGATTATGGAGATAATAGATAACACACGAACACAAATGGACGTTTTTCCCTAAAATTTCACGAAAATTTTCCAAATTTGCCGCCTGTATCCCAAGGAACAATTAGCAAAATGGAAAAGCAGTTTCCAGAGCTTGGTTATGTAAGACAGATAAAAAGAGTAACTGCCAATGTTTTAAGTGATAATACGAAATTGGATATTATGTTTGAGTTTCAAGAAAATGTACATAATTCTGCTCGAAAAGCACCACCCTGTTTAACGTTAGGCACACATCATTTTTTCGAGTATTATGGGAGAGTAAAATGAATCTCTACAAAATGATGTCGACTCAGGAGCTCATAGAAGACGTTTTCGATAGGAGAACGTATTTCTGTGAACAAATGATGGTAAGGTTAGATAACAATGTTGATCAAATTAGAAGATGTTTTTCTTATGATAACATATTTACACCTCACGGTCATGTTAATCGTCAAAATTGCCGCTATTGATCTAATGAGAATCCTCACTGGACGACAGAGAAACATACGCAATATCCTGAAACAGTTAATGGTTGGGCAGGAATTGTTATTTAAAAATACAAATCGACGTGTCCAAGCGTTTTTCCCAACACGCCCTCCTTTATTCATTATCGAATAGCTGTTTCACACTGTACATTTCGAGTAGTTTCGAACAAAATTTTGAAATATTCAAAAGTTGTTAACAAGATTCCTCATTTTGATATTTAATAAATGTGCTGCCGCAAACTCTGTTGAACTCATTAAAAAAGTATTTTGAAATAAAAATACGGTGTTTCAATTCTTTATTGACAAGCCAATCTTCGTAATTAATAATTACCAAGAGCAGTTACTAATTATTTTGAAAAATGTTTGAATTCTTCGTCTTATATTTCCTCGAGAAAGTCGATATACGCCGAGAATCCTTTCCTGCTCGACGATAATTATATTCTTCCGTTTGGAGTAGCAGGTAATGAGCTTCTGACGCGTTTTGTTCTTTAATTATTCAGCATTTGTTTTTTCGTGTGTCAACGGTCCTAAAAAAAGATGAACAAAACGTAAATGTCTTTGTGTTGTACATTTCAACCGGATGCTGGAGGTGTATCCTTTTTTCTTTTGTATGTTTAGTTTTTGTTTGGGCCGAAATTATTTGAAATAATATTTGTTGAATAAACTAAGTAGCTAGTAGCCATAATAACGTTTTGTTTTCGAACGCCAGGATGTAATTGAACGAGGAAAACGTAAAAATAGATGTATAAACACAAAGTTTTGTACCCTAACACCAAACCTTTCTTTTGCACTCAACGCACGTTTCAACAGCGAAGGTGTCATCATCATGGAGTAAAGCAAAACTGAAAATATTTGCAAATATTTCTAAATATATACTTAAAAACTAAATTAGCCGGGAAAACCCTAATGTTAATACACTAATCCCTAAGTAATTAACCTTCAAACATAATATCTACGGTAATTGAGTTATTAAATACTTAAGTTCTTAAAATGCAAATTTCTAGGGATTCTTAGATAATAAATTATACAATGGGCTATTTGGGAATGGACCTTTGTCGGAATTCATAAGGTTATTATTTTTATATAACATTATGCTTTCCTAGGAGTCGAATTCCTTACAACTATTGACTTCACTAACTAATCGTAACGAATTTAGATCTATAGAGTGACTATGTTCCAGAACATGATGTGCTACACTAGGTTTATTGTTTATACACAGTTCCCTACAAATTCTTATAAGCCCTTAGTATAATGATTATATGGGATTATATTTATATGAGATAAACTTATATTCTTGTTTTGCGTTTTGAAAAGTTGACACTTCATTTATTCTTAGTCTAAGTTGTTTCTTTCTAGTCAGCTTGTCTACAATATTTACTGGATAACCATAACATGTAGCTATTTCCCTAATTGTTTTATTTTCTCTCTCCAACCTCTCCTTGGTAAGAGGGAATGTCAACAAACGATGTACGAGGAAATTGATCCCAGTCATTTTGTATTGTTGACAGCGAAAAGAATTATTAGGTAAATATCTAAATGTTCTGGAATCCTTCCTATATACGTCAAATTCTAAACGGTTATTAGTATTTTTTAGAACAAGTAAATCTAAGGATGGGAGACTACCTTTATTTTCTAATTCATATGTAAATTTAATTTTGGGAAATTTATTATTAAGATATAAGACAAAATCATTAATATTAAACATATTTGTATCAAAAATAGCAAATATACATATCTTAGCCATATCCTTGGAAAATATTGGGAGTCCTTCTTTGCATCAACTTTAAAGCTAGCCATAAACAAATTAGCAAGGAACGGAGACAAGGCATTCCCCTCTTTCTGTTCATAAAAGCAACCCTCAAATTGAAAACAATTTTGTCGCATGAATAATTTTGTGAGGGAAATAAAATGATTTATTTCCGGCCCACAAAAAGAGTTTTCATGCAATAAATCCTCCAGCTACTTCAAAGTCTGTGGAATAGGTACACTAGGAAACAAGGCAGTAACATCAAACGAGACTAGAATTTTCCCTGGCTGTAGTGACACAATTTGTACTGATTTCATGTTTTCTAAAGATTTTTAACATTCAAGTTTTTTGTGGATAAGGTAAATTCTCGAATTGTTTTGTCAATCACTTTACTAACTTATATCTGCGGGCGTCAATCGCTGAAACGATAGGAAGTACTGTTTTTCCCAGTTTGTGAATTTTTGGCAGGCCATATAATTTTGGGTTAGTGGGATTGGAAACATGTATTCTACGTTTAAGCTCAGGACTTATAATCGTTTTACATGTTTTAAGGGCGTTATTTACTTTTACTCATTTTTAATAATAGATTTCGAGCTAATTTTGAGTATGGACCATTTGCAAATACGTTATTAATTCTATCAAAATAATCCGGTTTGTCCAGGATTACTACTTACCTTTATCGCCTTTAGGTAGAAAAACTAATCTTAGTTTTTATCGTTCTTTAAGCATAGCCAGATAGTTTGTCGTTAGTTTAGTTCAAGTCTCTCAAAATGTAAAAGTAACAGCAACATCTATATATAAATAGGCTAAGACAAAACGATTAGGTACCATTTTCTCCTCTGTTTCTCAACCGATTTTCTTCATTTTTGTTTTGTTTAGTAGGTACTGACGACCTTCAGTGCAGAATGCTAATCTTAATTTATAATATTGGTTCATTCATTAAATAAAATATAATAAAAATTCATTATTTACGTCAATAATGTCAATGCCAAACAAATGAATGTGCCGCTGCCGCCAGACCAAAGAGGTTTATACGTAGAGTGAATTAGGTATGGGCGTTATTGTAAGTGGCAATGTAATAACAGTAGAAAGAGAAAGACAATATCAGGGAGCGCTTGCTATGTCTCTACCCTACCAATAGTAGGCGTCACCACTGACACTGACCAATCAGGAACGACACGCTTATTCTCTCTCTCTTTCTATTGATATTACATGAATTTCCCTACTTCACGTGCTCTACAGTATTAACCTCTTTGCGCCAGACTCAAAACTCAAACCATTGAGTACTTATATATAGACAGACCAATGCTATTATATACTTAGAGCATGTACTTCTGGAGGTGGCATGCAAACGTTGTTATTGTTTAGTGGGTAAAGTAATCGTTGAATATCATAATTATACAGGGCGATTCCAGATATGTTAGAAATAATTTTTTTAATGGGTGCACATAAGCAATTGCATATTTAGGGTGTTTAAAATATAGAGTAGAGTGCAATTATAACTAATAAAATAATTATATAGGGAAGCCCATTAGCGGTTGAATTTACAGGGTTCTTGGAATAGAAGGTGCAGTAAAATTACAGTTATACAGGGTGGTGCAAAAAATGTTATACATAGATGCATATACAGGGTGGCGGAAATGGAAATGCAACATTTCGTAACCCATAAGCAGTTGTATATATAGTTAAGATGAAATATAGGGTAAGAGGAATTATAGATATACAGGATGGTGATAAAAAATGTTAGAATAGGAAATGATTTATAGAGTAGACCACGAAGAGTTCCATATATATAATGATTGAAATATAGGTCGGAGTAGAATTATAGTTACAGAAGATAATTAAAAATTTCATAAACAAAAAGAGTAAATCTGGTGGGTCATAGGCAGTGGCATATACAGAATGGTTTACCCGGTGGTTGAAAAATGTTAAAAAATATTTTGCGTGGTCCATAAGCAGTTGCATATACAGGGTGGTGGAAATATATAATGAGATGGAATTATTATAATGAGGATTTTAATAAATGTTAGAGAATTGAGTGCAATTATAGCTATACAGGGGTGTTAGAAAAAATAAATATGTAGGGTAGCCCAGTAGCAGTTGAATTGTTGTCATATTAAATTAAGAATTACGAATTTGAACACAAATAAAGTTCTATGAATTATATCTGAAAAAAACTTGAATTTCGTTACTTATTTGTAGAAGCGAGATGTAAGACCGACATCTAGGATTTTCGAGGAAACTATCACACAGAGGTTCCGAATCTGGATCCGTTCTGTGTAATTGCTGTTCTCCCTAAAGTCCTAGGATAGAATGTCACGATAAAATTTTCATGTTACTTAACCTGCCAGAGA
This sequence comes from Octodonta nipae, assembly GCA_034190945.1. Classification (NCBI taxonomy): domain Eukaryota; kingdom Metazoa; phylum Arthropoda; class Insecta; order Coleoptera; family Chrysomelidae; genus Octodonta; species Octodonta nipae. The sequence goes on from CM067221.1 coordinate 10,779,953, forward strand.
TATTGACACAATTGGGACCACTGGGCGACAGTTAGTATACTTAAATTTACAGTTACTCACGCCGTAGAATAGATTTGAAAAAGGCCAAAAACATGGCCGAAACGTCATCAATAAAACATGTAAAATGAACATGATATCATTTTGAACGACCTAATATCAAGAAAATACATTCACAATTTTACATATAAGTAAGGCTGGGAAGCAGCCAATGGGTGTTAATGAAATACTCTTTATTTCTTTCGAAAAGCTTTCGGAACAAATTTATTCCTTCTTCAGTTCAAACTGGAAGTTACATAAAATTAACAGTAAGTAATATAAGATTTAAATTAATTACAACTTACGATATGTGAGGTTTTGTTGTTGAAACTGGCAGAATCCAGAGGATAAAGGGGAGCATATCTTACGAGTTCATATTAATAATAGATATAACAAATTATAAAGCTCTCATAATGTTAGAGATATTGTACTGACATTATAATGATTTAAAGTTACTTGATAATTCAACTATAGTGAGTTGCATAAGATAGATACCGAAATGCAAAATATTGAAAACATAAAAATTTTGTAATAAAAATTATTTGCTGATTAGATTATTCCAAATTTACAGAAAAAAAATGTAGTAATAAGTTATGCTTAATCCGTCGTTAAGGATAATAAATTGTTTAATGAGACATTCTGTGAAATTTGGGTTTCTTTATCTAATAGGCCACAACAGATAATATTTAATTTTTGTAAATCGGTTCTCTTGTTTATGCTGTTGGATTGATTGGTAATGTGAACCATATCTAGAAAGTTTCGTTTAAATATGTTTTTTTTCTTGTTCTAATATGCTTACGTTATCAAAATCTGCGGTGTGGTTGTTATTATGGCAGTGTATAGCAAGAGCACAGCTATCTTTGCTAAGTATTATGTCACTTTTATGAGAAATTATTCTTCCTTTGAGATTTCTTGATGTTTGACCAACATATTTAGCTTCACACTTATTAGAATTTATACAATACACTACATTTGACTTTTTGTCATTGGGAGTTTTGTCTTTTATTTTGGAAATAATTTTGAAACAGTTTTGATTGATTTATGGCCAACAATTATATTGCGATTAATGTTAAGAATTTTTGCTATTTTTGGAGAAATTCCAGGTTTATATGGTAGTGACAAATGTACTGGTACTGTATTAGAGTTAGAGATATCTCTTCTGGGAAAAGATTGTAGTGTACTCACATTAATATCTCGAGGGGAATTAAAAATTTATCTTTTTAGCATGTTTGAAGGATATGAATTCTCTGTAAACAATTGAAATAGGATATGCAAGTTTTTTCTCTTAAAGTGGGGTGACTGATATTACATATCTGGTACAGAAAATCATCTAGCTCCGGTAGATATATCAACTATTACTCAAACCATCCAATGAAAATGAAGATCAATTTGATTGTTGGGTTAAAAAAAGGATATGTAATATCAGTCACCCCACTTTAAGAGAAAAAACTTGCATATCCTATTTCAATTGTTTACAGAGAATTCATATCCTTCAAACATGCTAAAAAGATTAATTTTTAATTCCCCTCGAGATAATAATGTGAGTACACTACAATCTTTTCCCAGAGGAGACATCTCTAACTCTAATACAGTACCAGTACATGTGTCACTACCATATAAACCTGGAATTTCTCCAAAAATAGCAAAAATTCTTAACATTAATCGCAATATAATTGTTGGCCATAAATCAATCAAAACTGTTTCAAAATTATTTCCAAATTAAAAGACCAAACTCCCAATGACAAAAAGTCAAATGTAGTGTATTGTATAAATTGTAATAACTGTGAAGCTAAATATGTTGGTCAAACATCAAGAAATCTCAAAGGAAGAATAATTTCTCATAAAAGTGACATAATACTTAGCAAATATAGCTGTGCTCTTGCTATACACTGCCATAATAACAACCACACCCCAGATTTTGATAACGTAAGCATATTAGAACAAGAAAAGAACAATTTTAAACGAAGCTTTCTAAAGATGGTTCACATTAACAGCCAATTCAACAGCATAAACAAGAGAACCGATGTACAAAATTTAAATATTATCTATTGTGGCCTATTAGATAAAAAAACCCAAATTTTACAGAATATCACATTAAACAATTTATTATCCTCAACGACGGATTAAGCATAACTTATTATGTGAAATTTGGAATAATCTAATAAGCTAAATAATTTTAATTACAAATTTTTTTTGTGTTCAAAATTTTGCATTTCGGTATCTATCTTTTGTAACTCACTGTAGTTTAATTATCAACTGACTTTAAATCATTCTAATGTCAGTACAATTCGTCTAACATTATGAGAGTTTCATAATTTGTTATATCTATTATTAAGATATGCTCCCCTTATCCTCTGGATTCTGCCAGTTTCAACAATAAAACAAAAGTTGTAATTAATTTAAATCTTATATTATTTACTGTTAATTTTATGTAACATCCAGTTTGAACTGAAGAAGGAATGAATTTGTACGGAAAGCTTTTCGAAAGAAATAAAGAGTATTTCATTAACACCCATTGGCTGCTTTCCAGTTAATTAACTTTTATAGTTTAATTCAGCCGTTACCACCTATATATATATATATATATATATATATATATATATATATATAACATAAGAAAATGTATTCATTCCCTGCTTGTCTGAAACTAGAATATTAGAATCTTGAAGGTGGTACGGAATCCTTAATACGAGTATGCGAGTCCAACACGCATTTGACCAAATTAATTTAACTATAATTTAATTTGAAGTTGGTTAAAGATTCATCTCATTCCTGAAAATACTAAGGGCGCCACTATTAAATCAATTGTAGCCCAAACACAATCGATACATAATAAAGCATACCTGAATCATGCAGATAATAATATCAATCGCTTTTTTCTCCAACATTAATTTTAAAACAATTATTTGTTGATGAGCGTTGGTATCCAATTGAAATTCAAAGAAGATAACTAACTCCTCTTGTTACATGTATCGATGACTCGAAGAGATAAAATTACATAATTCCAGTAACCACGGTGTAATTTGAACATCAGAACGATGCAATTCAACATCGTGTCGATGGATAACTGCGAGTTTAACTCAAAAGTTTCCAGTTTCTGCGGTCGGTTTTGAAAATGGTAAATGTAATTGACAGTACTGTTCAGGATCGCCCGAGGAATGCTGCGCTTTTTTCACGTTTACTATGGCTTCGGTTATGATTTGAATTTCAAATTCATAATTTGAAACGAACAAATGAAAACAAACGGGGAACAATTGGTTTGCAGTTGTTTGTTTTTAAATCGAGTTGTTGTTTTAACTAACTATTGTCGTTTCGAGGCAATTAATGGTTACATTATGTGTAACGTTTAACCAATATTCCAGTTACAGATATGAAAATAGATGAGAAATGGAATACAATGCATATATTTCAATTTCATTTGTCACGACACGACAGACCGACCGACACCACACACTGTTTCGATCTTGAAATACCCATTCAATTCAGTCCTCTGTGCAAAAAACAGGGGCCAGATAATATATTAAGAGTCTCTTCTTTAAAAAAAATCAATAATAAATAGGAAACCAACCAATATAACAAGTAATTTACAATACCTGTACAAAATTTGTATTTCTCCAATTTTGTGATATGTTAAAATGGAGACTTGGCATACGTCAGAAATTAAAAAGAATACCACAGAAAAAGGCAACCTGGCACTAAATTTTGATATTTTAACGAATATAGACTCATAGAAGAATACACATTAAGCAAAACATGTATTTTGTTTACATCATTTTGTTATCGTAATAAACAAAGTACGATTACCACTCAATAGATGCACTGATGTATTTCATACAGCCGGAACTTTTATATCCTCTAAATAACATAATTTAATTAAACACAAGTGGTCAAGAGTCTAAACCGCACGGCTGTATATACAAAGTTCGCGGGTTCGGAACCGAGAGCAATTATACCTTGTTTATTATGTCATTATTAATTAATTTTATGTACTATTTTCAATTCACATAAAATTAATAAAAGCCATTTAAATATTATATAGAATAAGAATTTTAAAATGCCTACCGTTGAATACATAGGTATATAATTTTGGTTTTGAAAAATGTTATGTTTTTAGTGATATTAGCTCAGAACAAAACGAACTTTTCTTTGACATCTTTTCTTCTAATACTTATTCAGATGAACAAATCTATTTGCAAACACTTCCTCAACATGTAAACGTATATTTCTTTGGAGATATATTTAAATTAAGAATTAAATTAGCATTGTAACGTTTTTATTTTTCACACTCGGGATCAGTTCAGTTCTTGGTTTTATTTAAGAACACTTCAACTCACTATAATTTACTTTAATTTATATTCACACTATTCTCAGAACTATTTACAATTTATCTTTATTATACGGCAATACTATACGAGTTTCTTCTTCGAATTCTCCAGAAGGTCAATGAGCCGTCGAGATATTTCCTTCATGTGTTCTCGAAGATTTGAGGAAATTCCATCGCCGGCCTCGGGTCGACAGACTAACATTTCGGAGTCCCCGAAATATCAGATGAATGACGATTCCAGCGCTATTGGATGGTTCAATAACACCTTCTTCCTCCTTCCTGATACAAAAAATCAACATTGGGGGCTGTATCTCGAAAATAAAAGACTTTATAAACCTTCGAGAAGGAGCGACTATTAAATGAATGTAATTGAAATTATATCAAAAAATGTCTAGTAATTAACAGGCGTAAAATGTTGAGGATTCTCAAATCGTTTACAATACAGTGGGTCCATCTGAGTTGGAGTCATATGTAAAACTTTCTTAATTCCTATAAATAATTAGAAAACAAGTTACTCTATTCAACAGTGAACGACAAAATAACGAATGTTACTTAAAAGTAAAATGCCTTATTTTGGCAATATTGACAAGGTTAATTAGATTTGGAAACTGTGTCCCATTAAGCTATTACATCACTAAAAATTGTAAAATAATTTTTAAAGAAACAAAAACAGACTTAAAAAAATATATTGCAACAATTATACAGGGTGAGCCAAAATTATGGAGACCTTTGAATAACTCTTCAGGAATATATATATTTTTAAATAATAAATACAAAAGTTTTAGCATTTTCTAACGGTGACCATGACCTTGACCATGATCTTGACAGTCATATGGAGGTCAAATGCATTTGTTCAAGTGTTCAAGAAAGTAAAATTTTACTTCCAGAGTGACCTTGATCATGACATCGTTCATGACCTTGACCGCTACCAAGGTCAAATGCATTTTTATTGAAAAATCTATAGATTTTTACCAAAATCTGTATAGGACGGTTTTTGAGGTCGCTGATTACGAATCTGAAGTCAGATTTACAAAATTCGAAATGATGGCTCCAATATGGCGGAAGCAAATTTGAAAAATCAATAGATTTTCAGCAAAATCGGATAATTTTGTAGGTTGTCGTCAAGGTAATTTTCATAAGTAAAATTATCCGCTATTTCCCAATCCGATTTGGACGATAAGGGGTTTCCCTTTGAAAAAAAAACATGTTGACTTTGAAATAAGTCCGCCATCTTGGATACACTATTTTTAATTTTCTAAATCTGACCTCAGATTCGTAATCAGCAACCTTACAATCCGCGGTATACCGATTTTGGTGAAAATCTGTTCATTTTTCAATACTAGGGCATTTGACCTTGATAGCGGTCAAGGTCATGAACGGGGTCATGGTCAGGTCATTCTGAACGTAAAATTTTCCGCTCTTTCGGAAACCGGAATAAAAAATGGGGTTCACATTGGAAAAACTGCCTTTGACCCCGAAATGACCTTCAAGGTCATGGTCAAGATCAAGGTCATGGTCACCTTTAAATAGCCAGGGGAAAATGTTAAAATTTTTGTATTTATCATTTTTCAAAAAATATATATTTTTGAAGAGTTATTCAAAGGTTTCCATACTTTTGGCTCACGCTGTATAATTTCCCTAAAGTCTGTGCCAAGTTAAAGTGAAAATAATATCGAAAGTGTGAATTACAGAGTTGTACTTTCAACTTTGCTGTTCAACTTGACACCGACTTCTGATTGATTGGTGCAGAAAAAAAATAATTTCTTGCTATTAGTTAAGTCCCTTTTTTGAAGTCGGTTTTTGTTTAAAAAAATGCATTTTTGTATATTAGATTAGATTTAACAATAAATAATCTGAAAAGAGTGAATTAATGAGTTGTACTTGCAACTTTGCTGTTCAACTTGACACCAACTTCTGATTGATTGGTGCAGAAAAAAAATATTTTTTTGCTATTAGTTAAGTTCCTTTTTTGAAGTCAGTTTTTGTTTAAAAAAATTTTTTGAAGTCAGTTTTTGTTTAAAAAATTGTACTTTTGTATATTAGGTTAGATTTAACTATAAATAATCTTAAATCTAAGTTTTGTCGTCCTTGTTTATTTACTTATTAGTTTCAACAAGACTGATTTAATAGTTCATGTATTACATTCGAAAGGGACAAATTCACAGGAACAGACTACTTTCCACGCAATCAACTCAAGCGATGATAATAAACGGACTATCTCTGTCGACTAATTAATAGTGGAAATTGATTTTACCAACGTCTTTGCAATAACGAACGCTTTACTGATTCAGTTTAATTTATGTTTACGCACCGAGAGTAATTATGATTAGTCAGTTGAAGAATGACGGTAATAACTGGAGATAGAATTTATTCACGATCAAGTCATACCAGTTTGAATGACGGCAACACAATATTTTTTCGTTCTGCTTCATTTCGTACAAAGCTCGCTGGTTAAATGAAGAAGATCTAAGGCGTATTAAAATGATTAGAACGAATGGATTTTCGATTCATTCAGCTATGGAAATCCTATAAAGAGATCTGATGTTATTGTCTAGGATTAATGCAAAAAACTGATAAATAGGAGTAGGGCTACAATCTTGAGGTCCGGACAGTGTATGTAACTTTACGCCACGTATTTTGGCTTGTTGAAGCGAGAGCTTCTTAACGGAGGCCCACTCTTACACGTGTGAAAATAGATGAGTATGAGAATTAACTGCAAACGTGAAATTATATTTGTTCCGACACTACCTTGATCTTGAAATACTTATACCCATACAACCTTCTATAAGAAACGGGGACCAGGTAACATGTCAAGAGATATTTCATAGAGAATCAATAAATTATAGTAAATAAACAAATATAACATCTAAATAATATACAATACATACACAAACCTGGTTTCTACGAACAAATTACCCGGTCGTCCCAGTGGCTCCCCCAAATTGAAACCATTTTATGGTCATTTTTCCTTACTCAGAGTGTGTTCTCCTTTACTCAACCCTCCATAGTTCTAATAAACATTCCCCTCTTTTCGATATATTAAATTTATGGAAGTTTGAGTAAAAGGAGGACACAGTCTGTGTAAGAAAAAGTGTCCACAAAATGGTTTCAATTTGGGGGAGCCACTAGTACCGACCGGGTAATTTGTTCATAGAAATCAGTTTTCTATGAACAAACCTACGTGAATAAAATTAGGTTAATGTGAAGAATTCACATCCAAAAAATGCAAATTTAACCATCACAGTTCAACAACCAGATTTATATTTAACATTAATAAAGTGTTAAGTTAATGAAATACCTTGTACATAGATAAAAATGACTTACAAGCAAAATTTTATTGCACATTTTTTAGGAGTCAAGATAAATATCCTACATAAATTAAACTGTGAATAACCATTATTATATAATTACTAAATTGATTATGGCATTGTCCATCAATTCGAGAACTTCAACAAAGTTCTGAAGATAATTTTCCAGCGGCATTCACCAAGTGTACCTTTGGAAATATTTAAAATACAACTACAGCAGAAAGATGCCAAAAATAGTCATTTAATTGTAGTTAATGGAGTTTTTTGTCCAACTAGACAAGAAAACATATATGGAAAACCAGTGTGTGAAAATGTTAGAATCCTTGAAAAAGACACTATTCTAGAATAAAATGCAAGTGAAATTTGTTCCATCATGATAACAGAAGAGATAACTTAATTATAGCAGTTTGTTCAGTGATGAAAAGGATTGTTAATTACCTTTTATCCAGAGAGAGGTGAACAAAGTAGTAGTAACACCAACTTTGTAAAGGAACCCTTTTCAAAATAAATATGTAATATGAACACAAGAATCTAAAAATAAATAAAATTTTTATTTACATCTAATTCACCAACATCTATTTGTTAATAAGTATAAAAATATTACAAATATACAAATTTTTCCCAATATTTAACTGTTTCAAAAAGTTTTAAAACAAAATAACAATTATAAAATCACTCCGTTTTATGAAAAGTAAAAACTGGGGCACAGGCTTATTAATTTATATCACAATTAATACACTATAAACTCATATCACTTGCAGAGATTACATAAAACGGAGACAACCATTTACAAAGAGAAGTTCACATAACAGATTTTCTACGTTTTATTTGCGATTTTTACTAATAATTACATCATTCTCACTTTTTCAGTCGCTTCACTTCTAAATGTGGGATTTGTGTATTTCAATCCGTTGACAATTAACTTCACAACATACCCTGTGGTCACACTTGCGCCATTCTGGTCATTTCTTGAACTTCTTATTTGAAACCGTCCGCTGGACGTTTGTTGAAAAAATTACAAAATCTGTGGCTTAAGATAAATATTATCATACCCTCTTTCTACATTAGCGTCATTCTGGTCACTTCGTGAATTTGCTATTTAATGCTTTCAGCTGGGCACTTTTTCAGTTTGATCCCCATATAAATTTATCATTCTTGTCTCTACCATCTATAAACTTGACCTTTTTTACAGAGTTCTAGTTTGTCATCCTTGCCTCTACCATCTATGAACTTGACCTTTCTACTTCTGTGTTCTGACGCATGTCAAGTCTCCAATTTAAAATATCGTAAACAGAAAATTGCAATATTTGTAATAAGATCTTAATTGGATGTTATATTTGTTTATTTGCTATAGTTTATTGTTTTTTTATAAACGAAGAGACTCTTCATACAAACTGGTCCCTGTTTCTTAAGCTGTATGGGTATTTCAAGATCAAGCTAGTGCGGTGCCGGAAGGAAGTGTCGAAACAAATGAAATTAAAATTTTTGCATTTCATTACCATACTCATCTGTTTGTATGTGTAAGTATGACCTCCGATTAGAAGTTTTCGCTTCAAAAATTATGTTATAATAACATTATTTCTTAATATACAGAGAGTTTCATAAAGTGACAGCATAACAAAATTATGTATTTTTTTAATGGAACACCCTAAATGTAATCTCGTATTTGAGTTTTGCTCATATTCGCATCGTAACTCGATATTATTTAAAATCAATAACTGAGGGTTAATATCTCAAAGCCAGAATAGTTTCGTAGTAAACTCAACGTAAAAAACAGGTCAAGCCCACATTTAAGAAAACTAGCTGTCGCCCAGTGGTCGTAATTCGACCAATTGGGTCAATATCTCTGGCAGGTTAAGTAACCTGAAAATTTTCTCGTGATATTCTAACCTAGGACTTTTGGAAGAACAGTAATTACACGGAACGGATCCAGATTCGGAACCTCGAAAATCCTAGATGTCGGTCTTACATCTCGCTTCTATAAATAAGTAACGAAATTCAAATTTTTTTCAGATATAATTCATAGGACTTTATTTGTGTTCAAATTCGTAATTCTTAATTTAATATGACAACAATTCAACCGCTAATGGGCTACCCTACATATTTATTTCTTCTAACCTCCCTGTATAGCTATAATTGCACTCAATTCTCTAACATTTATTAAAATCCTCATTATAATAATTCCATCTCATTATATATTTCCACCACCCTGTATATGCAACTGCTCATGGACCACACATAATATTTTTAACATTTTTGAACCACCCGCTAAACCATTCTGTACAAGCCACTGCCTACGAGTCACCGTATTTACTCTTTTTGCTTATGAAATTTTTAACTATCTTCTGTAACTATAATTCTACTCCAACCTATATTTCAATCATCATATATATGGAACTCTTCGTGGGCTACTCTATAAATCATTTCCTTTTCTAACATTTTTTATCATCATCCTGTATTTCTATAATTCCTCTCACCCTATATTTCATCTTCTCTATATATACAACTGCTTATGGGTTACGAAATGTTGCATTTCCATTTTCGCCACCCTGTATATGCAGCTCTGTATAAGATTGTTTGCATCACCCTGTATAACAGTAATTCTACTGCGCCTTCTATTCCAAGAACCCTGTAAATTCAACCGCTAATGGGCTTCCCTATACAATTATTTTATTAGTTATAATTACACTCTACTCTATATTTTAAACACCCTATATATGCAACTGCTTATGTGCCACCCACGAAAAAACTGATTTCTAACATATCTGTAATCGCCCTGTATAATTATAATAGACAACGATTACTTTACCACTAAACAATAACAAGGCTTGCATGCCACTTCTAGAAGTACATGCTCTAAGTATATAACAGCATTTTGAGTTTGGCGGCGGCGGCGGCACATTCAGTTGTTTGTCGCTGACATTATGGACGTAAATAATGAATTTATATTATATATTTATTTAATGAATGAACCAATATCATAAATTAATATTAGCATTCTTCACTGAAGTTCGTCAGTACCTACTAAACAAAACAAAAATGAAGAAAATCGGTTGAGAAACAGAGGAGAAAATGGTACCTAATCTTTTTGTCTTTGCCTATTTATATATAAATATCGCATAAACCCGCTCGCATTTATAGTTCGGCTTGGTTCAAAAATATGGGCAGTTTTCTTACACTTTTTAGTGTCAACACTATAGACATCGTTTTATTTTTCCCACACTATTAAACATCTTGAATACACACCTTTTTAGCTGATTAGTAAACTGATACCGTTGAAATATCGCTGGCTACATACACATTATATTTTATCGTGGCGAGCTATATTTAATTCGCCATCATAAAAACTCGTTGAACTTGAAAATATCGTAGGTCAGTTCTGTTATTAAAACAACTTTCATTTTATTCGTATTGACCTTAAGAATATCCGAATTATTAGTGGATTTTATCGTAATTGTTTTAGTTGATATTCACCGGCTAGCTCACGAGACGTTGACAATTATAGCTGAGCCTGACCTGAAACACACAGTATTGTGGACTAAATAAAGCAATTTGGTCGGATATTGAGTTATGTGGGATAATTACAACGTTTTCAGAGATCCGTAATTGTGGGTCTTCTATATGGTGTAGGACGTATTTTTATATTATCATTTCTAATCAATGTTTATTTTATGTTGTCCCTTATGTTGTGAGATTTGAAACTGATGTTTTATGAAATTCTTAGTTGCTGTTTACATACTTTTTAACCGAACTGATCCCATAATTTTTTCCAAGTACTTACCGTTTTTTAGAAAATCGACAAAACTTTTTAACCGACTTTCTCTTTTGGTGGAGGCGATGGTTAAAAAAAAAGAAAACTTCTGTGTTCGAAATGTTCGAATTCTGGGGTGTGATAAATTGAAAATATATTAGAATTAAATCAAAATAAATGGCAGTTAATCAACTTCAAGATGAAGGTCCTCAATTGGTCTCTACATACACTGTGTCTTCATAAGGTTCAATCAAATTTAAAACTTTCTTATAAATAATATTTAAAGAAAAAGTTGTTCTTCATAAAACGATTTGCATGGTCTGAAACGTATACTGAAATCATTATATGCCAGTTTTTCAACTGTATTCGAGGTATGTTAGCAATTAGGAAGTTTGCTTAAAATTGAAATACCTTTATTTTTGCTACTATCTAAAACTGTTATCAGACAGAATTAATTGGAATTAAAAACTGCATGTAATTTTGTCATATCAATAAAAATCGTATATTAAATATTCGTCACACTTTTCACTGTATAATAGGTTTGATAAAAGTATATAAAATTTCCTTAAAGGTGAACAATCTTTATTTTTATAATATCTCAAACTGTCAATCACAGTTCATTGGAAGACCATCCAATTATGCTACATCACCAAATATTTTATAATAAACTGCATATTGGAATAAAAAAAATTATCTCATAATTAACAGACCTAAAAAAGTTGAAGATTTTCAAATCGTCCACAACACAGTGGGTTTTGGAATCATCTGCAAAATTTCCTTAATACATATAAATATTTAGAAAATAAGTTTCTCTATTCTAGTCAACAGTAAACGAGATTGGTCAGTATAATACATGTTGCTTAAAAGTAAAATACCTTATATTTTGTAATATCAAAAAAGTTAATTAGATTTGAAAACTGCAACTAATTAAGTCACAAAAATCACTAAAACTGTCAAATAAACACATTTCTACAAAAACCTGTACAAAAGGAATTTGACTAAAAAACAAAAAATATTTTTTGCAACAAATACCTTTTCTGCAGTAGGTGCGAAGTTAAGTGAAAATAATTTGTAAAGTACATTTATTAGTTTTACTTTGCAACTATGCTGCTCAACTTGGCACCGACTTCAGAAAAGTATTTATTTCTTGCTTTTTAGTTAAGTTCCTTTTTTGAAGTCGGTTTTTGTTTTCTTTTTTAATGAATTTATTAATAAAGTCTCTGCTTTTTATAATAACATTTATGCCTGACAAACTAACAGGAAAATTTCAAGCCGTTTAGATGAACACAAATTAGCTGTCAAAAAAAACCTACAACATCGGCCCTGTTCCAACACTAACAACAATCGGGCCATAAAATCAATTTCGATAGTTGCAAACAGATAACATAAACAACTCATTACAAAACCAAACTAATACGAGAAGCTATTGAACAACTAAACAAAAGAGATGACGCCCTGTATCTCTCTAACACATGGAAGACAACTATTCAACATCAAAATAAAACAGAATTAGCTAAGCAAAATACAAACCCGTCAACAAGTGACACACCCGACACGGCAGCGAAGAGGCCGGAGCCAACACCGACCAGTCAGGCGCGATACAACCTCCCACGGAGAGCATATAAAATAAAAGCTCAGGTAGATCACCGCTCAGTTCACCGTAACAACGCATTAAGAATGCCAAGTGAGACCTTGGGGAAACGTCTGCAGGATTCAAACATGAATCAATATAACGAACGGATATACAGCAATTTTTCTTGACTTCAGGTGTTATTCCAAGAAGTACTTATGTACATTGAAAAATGTTCCACAAATAACATTCAGAAAACAACTTTTCCATTCTCAAACTTCTTCATAGCTTGTGAGAACGGAGGTTTTCGCGGCCAGAGTCATAGCTGATTCTGCTTTTTCCGGATTTACCCCGCGTCATTTTTTCGAATTAGTTTATTTATATACCTAAACCGGGATATAAACAAAGTTTTCCGATGTTTCGCCCACACTTATAAGGGACTTTTTCAAGGATGAGACAAAAAACAAAACAAATGTTACTTACCTTGCGGCTACTCCATTGATTTCATCTTTTTCTCACGAACACACTTCAAAACTTCACTTTTTATTCAACTTGTCACAATGATGCACAAATTCTAAATGAGTAATAGGTACGAAGAAATAATAATTGGCCTCCGAAATTTTCAGGTAAAAGAAGGGTAGAAGGCACTTGATGAGATTATTTTATACTCTCTTCGAGGTGTCATTCCTTTGTACGCAAGACAATATATATATTATATATCAATATAATACATATTGTTTCTGGTTAGGGTCCCTTCATCAGTTGCGCTTCCCACAATTGAATGTCCTCTCGAACACTTCTTTATGCATTTGATGCATTTCGTTAAATTTGAAGACGCGAGATGTAAGACCGACATCTAGGATTTTCGAGAGAATCAGTACACAGAGGTTCCGAATCTGGAGCCGTTCCGTGTAATTGCTGTTCTCTCTCAACTCCTAGGACAGAATGTCACGATAAAATTTTTTCAGGTTACTTCACCTGTCAGAAATAATGAATACTCTCTTCGAGGTGTCATTCCTTTGTACGCGTCCTCTGTGTACTGTTTCTCTCGAAAATCCTAGATGTCGGTCTTACATCTCGCGTCTTCAGATTATTTTATGATTGAGATGAAATTTCGTATACGTTCCTGGATTTTCATTAGTGGATAATGTAAGTGATTTATTTTGTGGAAATGTTGATGCAAGATTGCCATATGGACGAAAGTTCAAAATCTTTGTCTCGGTTGAAATTCTTGGGATTTTTGGCGATTTCAACGGCCTCACGGAATTTTCTGGTGAAATAATACGGAGATTTGGCCACGACAGAGGAGCTGTCGAAGAGGATTTGGTGGCCCGTTTCGTGATGATGTTCAGCTACAGCAGAGTTTGAAACCAGCCCGGTTTTCAAACAACGTTTGTGCTCACCCAGACGAGTGTTTATAGATCGACCTGTTTCACCGATGTATACTGCCCCACACGAGCATGGAATGGAATAAACACCTTTAGATGAAAGAGGATTTTGTTTATCCTTTGGAGAGGGTAACATTTGTGAGATTTTGGATAGTGGTTTGTAGACTGTTTTCACCTCGTGCTTATGGAGAAGCTTCCCAATCCTATCCGTGACCTTACTGATATATGGCAAATATGCTACTGATTTAGTAGGTGACAAGTCTTTCTTAGGAAGGGGATGTTGGTGACGCGAAATGGAATTGCGAATCTCTCGTTTGCTGTAGCCGTGGTTTAGTAGACTACCTTCAACCCAAGCTAATGCCCTTCTCAAACTTTTGGGTTCAGAAATGGATATAGCTCGATGCACCAGGGAGTTCACGACTGGCCGTTTCTGAGATGGATGATGATGGGACCGGGCGTGCAGATATCTGTCGGTATGTGTTGGTTTTCTGTATACAGAGTGCCCCCATTTGGCAACCGTGAAACCAACACTTCTAGGAAGGGCAGGGATCCATTAGACTCAATTTCCATAGTGAATTTGATGTTCTTCGTAGCTTTTCTCAATACAAGCCAAACACAAAAAAATCCATATTTTTGCTAGTTTTTATTGTTTAAATAAATTATTTCTACGAAATCCTGTAACATATCACCTATGAACTACTCTTGAAGTGAATGGCATCGTCGGTTTGCTGTTGAATTTTATGTTACAAAATGTCTTCAATTTTGTTCTATTGACTAAAGTATTAGAGATTGTTAAATAGTATTCAGTCATTGCTTGACTTGACTTTTGACGGTTCTCAAAGAAGTAATAAAATTATAATAATGAGATTTCCATAGCTAGGTATATTTTGTTTCCTAAAGGATAGTGGAGGGATAGTGTGTCAATGTTTTGGGAAATAACACAACAATTGAAAAAATAACTGTATATTTTTGGGACCTATATAACTCCCATGTCAATGGCAAAGAAATTATGAAAAATGGCACAATTCTAAAATTTGAAATTAAAATGCTTGACAATAGTATTTGATTTATGATGTAACTAAGAGAATTTAATTTGATAATATACAGGGTAGCACAGAAACTTCTGAGGATCATGAAATAATAAAGTTCCTTTCAAATGGGAAGAATTAGCAAGGGGTGATCTTCAGAATTTTATGTGGCGCTCTTTGGTGCATTCAGCAAAAATGCGCCCAAAGAATTTTGTTGATTCAGTGATCATAAGAGAAAAACTTTAAGAACTATCCCAATATTGGGTTGTTCACAAGGGTATGATCATTAGTAATTTCTTTCTTAATCATCGGCAACCAGGAACGACTGAATTCTACGGAGGTAGTGGCGATTCAATGGTTTTAATTTAAGAAAATTAAAGCAGACCCTTCTAGTTTTCATTTCATGTTATGGTATTCTGAATTTTGAAATTATATTTTTTAACCAAGATCCCAAGCATGTTCACAATTTTTTGATTTTTCAAAGTCTCGTTTTTTAATGTAATTTTTATGTTCGTTTATTCGAAATTTAGGGGTCTAGAGGGTTCTCCAATATATTTTCCTGCAACTATAATTTATTGAACATTTTCATTAAAAATATAAGTCCAAATGAAGCGTGTGTATTACATAATTAAAAACACATGTCAAATTAGAAATATCCTTGTTCGAAGCACAGTTACAAGTGTTTAACATTTCCATGTCATCCAAAAACGAAAACCACCGAGAAAACTACCTGTACACCTCACGGCAAGTTTTTTTTTTCAAAACCGCAGCTTTGCATAGATAATTTACGAAGGAAGTTCGGGCAATTATCAGATGAAAACATGCACAATATACGCATGTATAAGTATACTAATTATCAAGTGAGCTAACTTAATATCTAGGAAGCAAATGGAGAAGCAAAAACATTTTAATAACACCTTTTGCTCTTGCAAATTCATCATTTTCTCTTCTCCGAATAGAAACCTGATAATTATGGCGTTTAGAAAATCCTGGTGCACACAAATATTTTTTTTAAAGACTTTTTGTTGTTTTTTTTTATTTCTCAAAGATCTCCGCACGAATATTCAAGTGGAAAAAAAAGAAAATCAGGATGGTATGCCTAATTATAATTCCCGGTAGCAATTAAAATAACTTAGTCGCATTTAAAGTTGAGCCTTGCGTGCAAAAGAGATCTAAATTTTAGTCTTAGACACATGAGTGTGTACGCTATCATAACATAGTAATGAAAATAATGAGATAAGTGGAAAAATGCAGGAGTTTCCTTTACACCACTAATTGGAACAGATCTGATAAATGTAATATGGGGTCAGCTTACTATTAGGAAATATTTGTATGGTCAAATAATTGTGATTTATCTCTACAGGGTGTCTCTTATATGGGTAATGACAACCATTGACAACGGGGTATGACATAGACCCCGAAACGTTTGGAATATACAGCAATTTTTCGTGACTTGTGGTGTTATTTCCCAAGAAGTACTTTCAAATTTTTAAAGTTCTTATTCTATGTAATATTAAAATAATTATAGTTTAAAAAAACTAAAAACGATACGCTTTAATAACTAATCGAACTAAAAAGCAGAAAATTTTTAGTCTCATAAGTATGTCTTAAGTATGTCTTTCGTATTTATATTAAAAAGTTTACTTCATGTTTGCGTAACCTTTCCAGTTCATAGCAGCAAGTTCTAATACTGCCAACTAGATGACAGTAGTTAATAGAGGAATTTGTATTTAGGCAAGAACAGTGGCAAAAAAACAACAAAAGGGAAAATTTAACTTGAAGAATTGTATTGTCATCGGCTCTTGAAACGTGTGCCAAATTTCAACTTAATTGGACTTCTTTAAGTTGGTGAAAATTACGTTGAAAGTTTCCGTTACATAGATAGATCCATACATACGTACAGATCGACTTAATAAAAGCGTATTAATAAGTTTAATTCATTTTATGTGAATTGAAAATACTACATAAAATTTATTAATAATGACATAATACTAAAAAAAGTATAATTGGTCTCGGTTTCGAACCCGAGAACTTTAGATTCACAGCCGTACTCTGGACCACTTGTCTTTAAAAAATTTAAAACTTCTGGATGTATGTAATACATTAGTCTCTTCTATTGAGTGGTAAACGTACTTTGTTTATTACGATAACAAGACGATGTAAACAAAGGACATGTTTTCCTTAATGTGTGTCTTTCTATTAGTCAATTGTCGCTGATAATATCAAAATACGAGGGCTGCCTTTTATATTTCGGGATTGGACAACCCAAGTGTTGCAATCTGACAACTGACAGCTCTATCGTACTCAGAACGTTTTGACATACGAGTGCTATGTAACAGTAACTTAAAGGATTCGTCTCGGCCAAAAAATGGAATTAAATCGTGAACATTTTCGTGCGTTTATTTTTTACAACTTTCGACGTGAATTAAGTCAGCAAGAGTGCATGCATTTAATTTAATTTTTGGCGATGAAACTCCATCAAGGACCACTGTTTATCGATGGTATGGTGAATTCAATCGAGGTCGTAGTTCACTCCAAGACGAATTTCGTGAAGGTCGTCCAAACACAGTTGTTGTTCCGGAAACCATTGATGCCGTGCGCGAACTGATATTGCGAGATCGTCATGTGACCTATCGTGAAATTTAGTCAACCTTACACATTAGTGGGACCAGCATACATTCAATATTGCATAAACATTTGAATGTAAAAAAAAATGTTCGCGTTGCATCCCACACAATTTGTCAATCGTTCAAAAAAAGGCTCGTGTCGATTGGTCGAAAGAAAAACTCAAACGATGGCTGTGCTTCAAAACACGTTTATGACATAGTGACAAGTGATGAATCGTGGATTAACGCGTTTGAGCCCCAAAGTAAACACCAGTCGACTGTATGGGTGTTTCAACTTCCAAGCAAATGATCGCCTGTTTTTTCGGAAAAACTTGACATGTCACAACCGTACCACTAGAACAACGCAGAACAGTCAATTCTGAGTGGTACACAACCATTTGTTTGCCAGTTGTCTTCCAAGAAATGAGGAAAACCAACCGCCGTAGACGGATCACTGTTCACCACGACAATGCGAGCTCTCACACATCGGCTCAAACAACAACATTTTTGACAACTCAAAACATCGATTTGATGAGTCTCCGCTGTATAGTCCTGACTTGTCACCAAATGACTTCTTTTTATTCCCGTACGTAAAAAACAAATATTTTTCGACACCTGAAGAAGTGGTTGCTGCGTTCAGAATGCATGTTTTGGAGATACCTCAATCAGAGTGGAAAAAGTGCTTCGAGAATTGGTTCAAACACATGTAAAAGTGTATAGATCTTCATGGGGAATATTTTGAAAAACAATAAAGCGATTTTCGATGATTAATATTTGTTTTTGTTCTCTAATCCCGAAATATAAAACGCAGCCCTCGTATAGTGCCAAGTTGCCTTTTTGTGTGGTATTTTTTTTAATTTCTGACGTATGTCAAGTCTCCAATTTAATATATGACAAAGAGAGAATTGGAGTGTTTATTATAACGAAAAGCAAATTTTGTGCAGGTAATCTATATTACTTGGATGTTATATTGGTTTATTTCCTATTTATTATTGATTTTCTATAAAAGAAGAGACACTTAATATATTACTTGGCCCCTGTTTTTAGACAGAGGACTGAATTGGATGGGTATTTCAAGAACAAAGCTAATAAAATTTAAAGTTATGCTTATCTATTTTCATATGTGTAAGTGTGGGCGTCCGTTCAGAAGCTTTGACTTCAATAATAAGTTTAATACACGAACAGAGACAAATCTGCAAAAATCGTTTCAATTTCAAATTCGAATTATATTTGGATAATATGACAGAACATACACATAGTAAGTAATACCACAAAAAGATAATATTCTCCAAGGTCCATAATTCAAGTAATAAAACGATAACTTTTGTTTATTCTTTTAAAGTCAAATAAGTATATGCTCAAAGGCCGTTATTGATCTACATTGCACGCTACCTCCAGAAGTATATGGTATATAGTGCGATATTAAGGAATTTAATAAAGTCCAAAGTCATTCTTCTTTTTTGTTCAATTAATAGTGACGCCATCTACTGACGAAAGGTAACACAAATACAACAATATTAGTTCATGAAAACAACTTTTTGAAGTTTTACATGTTAAGCTTTTCCCAAATAAATTTTAATTATTATTCAGATGTAAAGCTAGTCAATACATAAATTTCATGGCGAGTTTAATGGTGTTCTTTCTGATGTCTGACGTATGTCAAGTCTCTAATTTAATGTATCGCAAAGAGAGAATTGCAGTTTTTATTAGAACGAACAGCAAATTTTGTGCAGATATTTTATATTAGTTTATTTTCCATATATTATTGATTTTCTTTGAAAGAAGAGACTCTTAATATATTCCCTGGTCCCTGTTACTTACGCAGAGAACTGAATTGAATGCTTTCGCTTCAAAAATTGGTTAGTCAGTGTTAAAGTAGAGCTATATGACCAGTTTAGTAGCTACTTTTGAAGTTCCATAAGCATTTTAAATGCAAAATTGCATAAGATGATTTATTTTCACCTGAACTGTCATTATAACAAGTTTTGTTAGATCGGCTTCTATTTACAAGTTCTACAAGCTGTTAAAATATTAACTTAACAGTGCATTTATTGTGTGAATTAAAACAGTTTTTCATCTCCAAACCCCCCGAAAATTTAAAGTTTTAAACTAATTTATTTCTTTGCTTTTCAAAGCCTTCTACTCATTTTCTTTGTTTGGAAATACAATGCATCATAAGTAAAAAAGCAACCAGCAACATCCTCAAAATTGATACGAACCTTCTAAGTATTATTTCTGGAAGTCATTAGGCGCAGTTTCAGCTGTCACTCGTGTTAGAAGACACGATAGCGCGACTTCTCGAGGCGAGTAATAAGCACATGCACTTGCCATGTCGACTCTCTCTACCAGTTAAAATTAAAATAATTTCTTTTGGTCTTCGCCGTAATCCAGAGTGAGATGTCCGTTCGGATTCCACCTCGTGTGTGTTGATCGAAATAATATACGACATCCTTTGGATTAGCTCTTTCGGTGACGTGAACGGGACACGGCGTGCTGTTTTTGTTTTTTTATTTCCAGCCAGTAGCAATGTAATGGTAATTATCATTTCCGGTATGGAGGATTAAGGGAATACACAACGGTTGTTCTCTTCATGATTAAACAACTGTTGTAAATCTGGTAGGAACGGGATGCTAAAAAATATGATTGTAGTGAAAGGCGTTCATATGCAGGGTTTGAAATCGTAAGCTTTGCTGTTGCAAACTTTCTTAATGAAGATATAGCCTTTTCGGGATTTTACAAACCACTGAATGCAGAACAGTCAACAAACTTCATCAGTTGCCCTCCTCTCATTGTCCATTAGCTCCGGTCACTGTTTCAATTTGCTGTCTTTACATAGGTCAAGATGAACTACCATCGAAAGTTGGTGGTTTAAAGGAACTATTGGTAGTTACAATGTTCGGATATTTTGTTCGTTGTAGGTCTTGTTGCATTTTTAATTAAATTTGTGCTTGTTAAATTTTGTGCCTACCTTGTAATTTAGAAAATAAATTTTGTTGTTTTTTATCCATAGTGGTTACAAATTTCTTTAATTTCTCATCAAAAGTTGCTACTCACCTCTCTTGAATTTCCTGTCCAGTATGGTCCCTTTTTCCAGCGTACAACTTTTGAAAGTTTCTTTACTTGACTCGTCCGTAGCCGATGCCATGTTTCTAGTTGTTGCCATAAATAAATTAATATTTTAAAATCCACTTAATGCTACTTTCGATACTACCGTTACAAATTTTTGTGGGTTCACAAACATTTTTTACACCGAAAAAAAAACTTTTTATTTGCACACCAAACCCACATGAGCTGCTCCACTACTGTTCTGCTTCTGCTATGCGGCCGCATTTATACCCTATCCCAGTTCTCGTGGTGTCCTTGTCTATCTACCGTATACAGGGTGTTTCTAAAATAGGGTTCCAAACTTCAGATGTGTATAGAACTCATTAAAATCAGCCAAAAATTCTCTATTAACATGTGCCCTAAAACGCACCCTTAGGAAGTTATATTCCCTTAGGAAGTTATATGCCCTTAAAAGGGCTCAAACTAAACTGTTTTTTTTTAGTTTTGCAGTGTTTCTTACTAATTAAACACTGCAAAGGTCAATGGACAGTTTATCAATAACTTAAATTCTTAAGCTTTGTGGCAACGTCAGTTTTTTATTTGCCATGATAATTACATTTTTGTAATTTTTGGCCTAATAACTTAAAGGGCCAACCCAAATAGGACGCTTATGATTCGCATCTCGAAAAACTAAGTAGCACTTGTCATTTAACATAAATAGTTATGTAAGACCCACATATTGTTTTCTATTTATTTTCGACCATTTTCTGAATAACAGAAAAAAAACAGTTTTGTTTTAGTCCTTATAAGGGGACATATAACTTCCTAAGGGTGCGTTTTAGGGCATATCTTAATAGGTACTTTTTGGCTTATTTTAATTAGTTCTATAGACAGCAACTTGGGAACAAAAACCATCTTTTTGAACACGCAACTGACTGAGAAAAAGTACCAAAAATTCCAGTCCCTTCAAGATAGCAACGATACACGTTTTAAAGACTTGTTTATTCCGGAAACATTCTAGAGCAAATGCGATGGGTATATACGTGGTTTTAAAGGGCAATATGGGCGTGCAGTACTCCATTGTAAATTTGCTTGAAAAAAATAAAGATTTATTTTTGTAGTAGATTAATTGTTAGAACCCATGGCAATGAACTATTTCTCGTTAAAATTCTTAGATAAACCATTGTTGCGAATTTAATTCCCTGTATATTGGGAATATTGTATATAGAGTGTTCCATTATGAAAAAGTGGATTTTCATAGAGTTTTTATACCTCTAATTGTTTTTTTTTCACTAACGTAATCAATTTAAATAATTTGGTCAAGTGCGAGTTTGACTCGCACGCTAAGGGTTCCGTACCACCTTCAAGATTCTAATTTTCAGACAAGCAGGGAATGAGTGCATTTTCTTATATTTACCCTAATATCTTTTAAATGAAGCGTTTTAAATTTATAAAAAATATACACCTTCATTTTCCACACATAGACTTTTTATTTTATCTGCTTCAGGATTCCCTTGATTTTTATAAGAATACATATGTATTTAATTTTCTAATTTCGCCCCCAAAAATTAACATTAGAGTTTTATTTTACTAATTCACTTTCACGGAAGCCTTTTATAATCCACTATATCTATATGTTAATATCTTTTAAACAATTAATTTAAAAATTATTCCTCACAATGAGCCCTTTTATTTGATTGCATGATGCGTTAAAAAAATATTTTTTTATTTTCCGTTTAACTCTATAATTTGGCCCCCAATATTAATATTACGGATTTCTTCGTATTTTTCCTGTAAACAAAAAAAAATTAGGTCTTATAGTTTGAGGAATAAAGAGGGAATGGATAATTTTATTAAATATTTTTTTAAATATCTTTTAATTAATTTATTTTAAAAATATTTAAAAAATTAATTTGTATTCGTCATAATGAGCCCTTTGATTTGATATATTACTTGATCGGTTAGAAACAATTATAATTTTTTATTTTTTATTTAATTCTGTATTTTGCCCCCCTAACTGAATATTAGGGAGTTCTCCTTATTTTTCCAGTAAAGTTCAGGTAAGGCGCTATACCTCTATTTTTTTCAAAATTTTACAGCTTCTGGTTTCTGAGATAAGGGGGGGGGAATGGGTAATTTTTTTTTATATTTTTGTTAATATTTTTTAATTATTTATTTTAAAAATATGAAAAAAAAATATTTGTTTTCGTCATAATGAGCCCTTTCATTTGATATATAACATGATGGGTTAGAAACAATTTTAATTTTATATTTTCCATTTAATTCTGTAGTTTGCCCCCCAAAATCAATATTAAAGGTTCCCCTTATTTTTCCTGTAAACTTCAAGTCAGACCCCATATCTCTATTTTTTTTTCAAAACTTTACGTTCTATAGTTTCGGAGATAAGGGGGAGGGGGGCTAATGGATAAATTTTGGTATATTTTCGTTAATATCTTTTTAAATATATTGTTTTTAAATATGAAAAAAATATATTTGTGTTCCTCAGAATGGGACCTTTCATTTGATATATTACATGATGCGTTAAAATATATTTTTAAATTTTCATTTAATGCTATAATTTGCCCCACAAAATTAATATTAATGGTTTCTCCTTATTTTTCCTGTAACGTTCGGGCAACATTCTATATTTCCTTTTTTTAATTTTAGGCTCAGTAGGTTCGGAGATCAAGGAGGTAACGGTCGATTTTTTTTGTTTTTCCCCCCAGAAGTACGCCAAAAATCAAAATTTCTTCTTTTACGATATGTACTCCTAATCCGGTCACCAAACTATACACTTATACCAAATTTCAACTTCTTCGGTCCAGTAGTTTATGAGAAAATTGCTGTGATGTGACAGAGGCAGAAATCCGGAGTGATATTATAAGGGTGTCCGTATATTGTATATACGAAACCCTAAAAACAACCTTTGCTTATTTGGCAGACTTCGTAGCGGTTATAATAAATAATCAATAGTGCAGACTTAAGTTTGAAAATCCTGATTAAACTTGTAACATTTTTTCAATTATTGTTATGGTGCTTGGGACATGGTAGGAGCTTGCTTGTGGTTCATTAAGAAATCAGATTGCACCGGGACGGGGGTGACTTTTTTATTTTAAGTGCAATACCCTGTATATTTTTAAGATCGCTAGTGGATTTCATTTGCAATGTAGCAGCACTTCTCAAGTAACTCTGTGTCTGTACATGTCAAGTAGTCGGAAATGAGCAAATTTTGGTAGAAGAGAAAAACAAGTGAGCAAGTATACAGAACCGGTTTCCATCCACTTGACTGTTTTATGGAATTTGGGGCTTGAGGTTGTTTACAAATTGCTAAAAACTTGCAGCAATTTACCGGCTCACTTAACCTACCTCTCTACTCCATATCGATTTGCCATTGAAAGTCCAAATCAACACACTTCCTCACTTGATATCTCTACTGGCTTCGTAAAATGGCCTAAATATGACATATTTAGATGAAGTCTGAGGAGGTACAGGTAAAGTGTACGTCTGTTCAACGTGACGAAATAAATGGTCAAGTGTTTGAGGTAGGTTTAGTCACATTTCTGGTCTTTACTGGTGAGATGGATGTTCCCTACCTACTATGAATGCACACTTGCAATGTAACCGTTGTCAAGTTAGTCTATGTCTACACGTAGTAAGTAGTCAGACAAAAGAATTAACTCACACGTAAATGGAAACAAGTGGAAAAGTATATGAAACCTGTTTTTATCCCCTTGAGTATCTTAATAGCTTGTCTAGCGAATTTTATGATACTTGCTTTTACTGGAATTTAAGGCAAGTACCTAATTGTTTACATGAAGCTAGAAACTTGCAGTAATTTACTTGCTTATTCCACTTGATATTTATGTAAACCAGATATAACTGACACATAAATTTGGTGAAGGAGAAAGCAACTGGACAAGTATATAGTACCTGTTTCAATCTTCTGACTGCGAATTGTATCGTACTTTCCTTGCCTCGAATTTGAGACATATAAAGGGTGTTCCAATTTGAGGTTAATTTTTAAATTTGACGCCATTTATATTTTTTGTACTAGAGTTGCGTATGTTATTTGACAGATGACAAGTAGGAATATTCCGGTTTTAAAAATGGAGAGATAATACGATTGAGCAACGCGTGTTTATTATTAAAAATTATTTTAAACTTGGTGAAAGTTTTGCAGAAGTTGGAAGAAAATTTCGTACAGAATATGGAAGAGAAAATTGTCCGACAAATGTTACCATGGGAAAAATTGGTTCAGTAAAAGATGAAAAAAGCAAAACATATCATCCTAGTGGACGTTCAGAAGAAAATATTGCAGCTGTTACTGCTAGTGTTGTTGAACAACCAAAAACATCAATTCGTCATCGTGCACAGCAATCGAACATTCCAAAAACCACTTCATTCAGAAGTTTGCACAAAGTTCTTCATTTAAAGGCTTACAAGAACGCAAGAAATAAAGCCAACAGACTTTGGTTTACGTCGCCAATTCGTTAATTGGGCCATATAACAGAAACTAGAAAATGTAATTTTTTTCAACAAAATGATCTTCAGCAATGAAGCACATTTTGAATTGGGTGGATTTGTTAACAAGCAAAATTGTCGAATCTGGGATGAAGCAAATCCTCGAGAAATAATGGAAAGATCGATGCATGCACAAAAAGTAATTGCTTGGTATGGTTTTTGGGCTGGTGGAGTGATTGGTCCATACTTTTTTGAAGATGACAATGGAAATGCTGTTACTGTGAATGGTTATCGATATCAAACGATGATTACTAACTTTTTGTGGGATGAATTGGAGCATATTGATGTGCAAAATATGTAGTTCCAACAGGACGGTGCAACATGTCATTCAGCAGCAGAAACAATCAATCTTTTGAAACAGAAAATTTGGTAATCGAATAATTGCTCGAAAAGGAAACATTAATTGGCCCCCTAGATCTTGTGATCTAACACCTCTAGATTTTTTCCTATGGGGCTGTTTGAAAGAAAAGGTCTATGTTAACAATCCACAAACAACTGATGACCTAAAGGAACATTATTGACTGTTTTCAAGTAATTGAACCGCAGTTATGCCAGAAAGTTATCGAAAATTCTTGGCAAACGACTATAAGCTTGTCGTAGAGCAGCAGGTGGTCACTTACAAGATATTGTTTTCCATTACTAAACCGAAACAATTGTGCTATCATTTGAAATGAAAGATTTTATCATTCTCAAATAATTTGTGTATTTTTAAAAATATATAAAAATTATCCTCAACTTGGAATTCACAGGAAAACAAAATTGCTGCAATTTACTTGTTTGCTCGACATGAGTCTCTACTGGCTTCATGTATTTGGAGTTTAGGTTGGAACTTTCATTGACATTTTTCTTGAATTTATCAAGATTCATTTGTTTAAGGCTCATTTACATTTGGCAACCATTGTTGAAAAAATAAAGGATAAAATTAGTTATAATTCTATTAAAACATTTTCCTCGAATCATTAGCCGGCTGGTTTGTCAAACAAAGATGACATAAGTATTGTTCATTAACATATAAGTAGTTTAACTATTTCTTGTAATGCACTTACACTAGCTAGAAAGACTACAAACATTTCACATCTCTAAATCTCCTTCTTACAAAACTCTAACCTCTTTTTCAAAAGGAAACGTCCTCTAAGTCTAATCGAACATGAAATAATATGCGCCTTTCTATATCCCAGCGTGAGAACATGCATTTGTCAGCTCCAAATCTCTCTAACAAAGCCCCGCTAAGCCCCTATGTTAGAACAGACACGTGCTGTCCGAAATGCTACTGGCGCTTAATCGATTTTCTAGTTCAGTTTGTTGCATCCAGAGGGGCAGAGAGCACTGCCTCCTGGCTCTTGTGTGGATGGAGTCGATTCCATCTCCATCTCTCCATTGTTTCCCTTCCTTCTACAATTGGTGACGTAAGCTGACTGGGATGCAATTTGGAGAAGTTGCGCCAGCGCTGGAGATTCCCGCCAAAGGTCGGCCTGAACGTGGAGTAGGTTTGAATCAGTGGTGGGTTTTCTAGAACAAAATCCAAATTTGAATAACTAAAAATCACTAAATAGAGGGATGAGCTGCAAAGTGGTGTTAATTCGTCATTTTAATTAATACTTTGTTAACTAGTAAAATAAACAACAATAATTATAGTAACAAAATGTACAAAAAAAACTGATTAAATAGAGTATCCAGAGTATGCGGACAATTGGCCCCTAATATGTTTGTTGCACCCTTTGTGTCATTGGCTCCTTTTGTTTTAATCAACTTCTCTGAGATTTCTAGTGTACTTACCCTATTTTTTGTTCTTTCCATCTTTTCCTAGGTTTCTTATTTTTTTACTGGAATCCACTGATACGTCTTCTTTGTTCTTCCCTTACGCATTTATTTTAAGCAGAATAGGTTATCCTCTTTTTCCTCAAAGTCTAGTTCAATTCTGTTGTTTGGTACTTTCCCATATATAACACAACGCTCTGTAATTTTCACACTGTTTTTGTCACCTTTATTAAAATAGTAAATATAGTCCAATAACATTTGAGTTGAGTGTTTTACAGTTCTATAGGCAAACCTCCTGGGCCTGCTGATTTGTTGTTTTTCATGGTTTTGAGGGCATCTTTTATTTCTTTTACCGTTAATAATTCTACCTTGTTTGCCCAATAAGTGTTATAATTTATAGTTGAAATTGTGATCTTGATTAGTTTAAAAATGATTGATACTAATTTATCCATACTGTAGTTCCAATTGAGTTGATCGTCATTGTTGCCTCTCTTGGCGTTAAATGTGATGCTTGATTTAGCTGTCTGTACATTACTTCTGTTGTATTATTTGAGACAAGACAATTTTTATTTTGTCGCGGCCGATAACTTATGTAGTACTTGCCTCACACCAAGAAACTGTCTGATCCAGATGTAGCTCCTCACGTTGCACTTACATCCATGGTTTTTAAAAGATACATGGTGTGCGTATTTAAAAAAAAACTGAAATAAAGTCATATATATATATACATGTCGCCTATTTAGTTTGTCAAGGATGTACTGGCTTCCGCATAATTATGCCAACTGTCCTGTATACACAGAAGAAATCAAAATTTGATCGGTCCGTTTTATTTGCAGACAGAACTGTTTTTTTCTAAATGTTTCATTTATATTTATAGACAGACAAAAATCCACATGTTTCTATTGTAACGTATCACCAACACTAATTTGAATCCCTTAACCTATAGTCTGGAATCATTGGGCAACATTTAATTGGGCCAATTGTATTGCTATGAAGGTCAATTGGAACACTTTATTCAGAATTTCTCCAGAACAACATGCCGGAACTTTTTTACAAGCTCTACCTTTGCGATTACCAATGACTTGGCCTTCTCAATCACCTGATTTAAACTCTTAGATTTTTTTTGTGGGGGCATTTAAAAACATTAATTTTGCAAATGAATTTTCATTGTCACGAAAAACAACAATAGTTCATTCTTAGATCCATTGAAGGCATAATAGTACTAGGATCCCATGTTGACCTTACATACTAAATTAATTGAAGAGAAAAGAAGTCAATATTCTAACCAACTTCTAATTGTCGTATCAAAATTAATCTTTGTATGCATATGTAAACACTGCAAATTGTTTTTATGTTCATCAAATTGGCTTTATTTGAGAAATAATTTTATGGCAAAAATGTTAGTTGAACAATTTGCCAAACTTGCTTCGGAGTGGGTCTATTCGTGAAAATTGCCAAACCAAATGGCAAAAAAAAACATGCGACATTTTGGATGACAATACCATAATTTGATGTCATGGAGCTCATCTGATATATACCACTAATGACGACTATAAATATGTTTAGTGAAAACCAGCGCATTCACCAAAAGTTTATACAGGGCTTTCATTTCAAAACTAGCCATTCAAAATAACTTTTAAAATATACAAAAAGACAAAAAACTCGTTAATTTATATTACGTGGGATACATTTTACACGTATCGGTCACCCTGCAATTTCAACCCCTAAGCGGGGTCATGTGGTACCTGTTTTGAATGGTCTCTTTTTGCCAATCTTTTGACACATCATGTTTTAAAATCAGATTATTTTTTACAGAGTATTGACCTAGAAATTTAAATTTCCGAAAATAATGGCCAATTACACCAAAATTGCTTTAAGATCATTTTTAGGGTCTCTGATGACCGAGGTGAGATTTGCGAAATTCAAAATGGCGGATTCAAGATGGCTGATGAAAATATTAAAATCAACCGATATACGGCAAAATTGGTATATAGAGGTTTTTGGGATCATGAGTCCGGAATTTACAAAATTCAATTTTGTCTAACAGATTCATGATCAGCGAACCTAAAAACCCCCTTATACGAAGTTTAGTGTAAAAGGGCTAATGTTTTAAACTTTAATTTGCCACCTTGGAGCCGCCATTTTGAATTTTGCAAGTCTGATCTCGGATTCGTGATTAGAAAACGATCCTAAACCAAATTTTGGTGGAAATGGCAATTATTTCCAAAATTTTGTTGTTTACGGTCATTAATCTGTAAAAAATAATCTGATTCTAAAAAATGTTGTGTCAAAAGAGTGGCAAAAAAGACCTTTAAAAAGGAAGTATCACATGATATCCTATAGTATTTAAATTCGTAGAAGTGATATTCACCCCTGCTTAAGGCTTGAAACTGCAGGGTGACCGATACGTGTAAAATATGTCCCCTGTAAATATAAACTAACGTGTTTTTTATCTTTTTCTTTTTAAGGTATTTTAAAAGTAATTTTGGCTAGCTAGTTTTGAAATGAAAGCCCTGTATAATATGACATTATGAAGACCTACGTTTTCTTCGAATTTATTTTTTGACGATATTTTTTTTTTGTAAAATATTTTAATTTACAGCAATTTTCTTAACTGTGGTGTTATTTCGCAAGAAGGACTTAGACACTTGCATACATATTTTGATAGGCAACCCGGCGCAAACATATTCCATTGAAAATTAAAATTAATTAAAATTGCGGAAAATTATGTATGTATTTAGTACAGCAACCGATGCAGGTCCGTGACTGGAAACAACAATATATTGTCTTACATTTAATGGATTGTAAAATCTCGAAAAGATAGTATTAAAATTACTTGGATATTTTTTAGTTTTAGAATACTTTCATGCGATTTCTAAACTAAGATGCTATTACAGATACTGTGAGCTATTTTTTTATTTATACGTATAAGTTAAGAATCAGCCTGTATAACAAAAACATCGTACGTTTTTAAAATAATATTGGTGTTTATTTTTTGTGAGAGGAGAATTTTAAATAAATTGACAACCCTGTTTTATGTGTTTTATTTCAATTTTAAGTAATCAATATTTTACCCATCATATCCCAAACATCTAATTTTCATCTATGGGATATCTGGGCGGCAATGGCAACAGGTTTCATGGGTCTCTTCAAAAATTGTTATTTCAAACAACAGACGATCTTAAGCTCTTCTCTTGTGTGAAAAAACAAATGAGCCGATTAAGGTAAGAAAGTACTTACAAAATAATATTGATAAAATTCAAGAATGGTGTACGATAGACAATCTCCCTCTAAACTCGAGTAAATGTAAAGTTATGACCTTTGGACGAAGTCACAACTTTGTTGATTTCAGCTATAAGATTGGTTCGTGTGTGCTGGACAGAGTTAGTGAAGCCAGGGACCTAGAAATTATATTCAATGGCCATCTCAACTTCAGCAATCGCTTTATAGTTTTTCAAAACATGTAGTTACTGAACGCAGCAACGCTTCTTCATCAAAAATGTGTGGCTACAGTTAATGA
Source organism: Octodonta nipae (assembly GCA_034190945.1). Taxonomy (NCBI): domain Eukaryota; kingdom Metazoa; phylum Arthropoda; class Insecta; order Coleoptera; family Chrysomelidae; genus Octodonta; species Octodonta nipae. Next base: position 10,810,808 of record CM067221.1, read on the forward strand.
GAGGAATACAAGACAATTTACAAATGTCAGGGCTATACGGCGGATGCCTCAAAACTCTGTATAGTGCACTTATAAGAACAGTTGTTTAAACTGGAGTACTCGTCGTGGTGAAGATTATTTCGGGCGGTCGCCGCATTATAAGTTGTATATAGATAAATTGGAACGTGTGCAAAGAACGTTTGCGAAGTTCATGTACTTCAAAAAATATGGGATTCGGCCTATAAAACACCCCGCGAGAGGGTTTGAGCACGGGGTGTTATTATCCGATCTGAGTCTGGAGAGTCTACGTGTTTTGAAGCAGCGCGTGCATGTTTTGATTTATCGCCCAATTAAATAAATTGATCCAACCGATTTGTTTACATAAATGTTCTGCAATCAACTCTGAACTTGATGCTGCCCATTTAACTGGTAAGCATTGATTAAGTTCTTAGTCCCGAGAGTCACTGAGTCTAGAAGTTCATGTTTGTTTTATCCCCCACATCAATGGTTTCGAACAAATATCCGTTTTGGACGCCTCTCCGAAATTCGTTTAGGAACTATGCTTTTGCTCGATTAATATGATACCATCATAAAAGTATTGATATTGAATATTCACGGTAAGGAGGAATAAATCTTAGTTCATCCATGCACCTACTGAAGCTGTTTGTCCACGGCAAAGTTGTAATCCAGTAACATGTTCACGATTTAACGCTGTGTCTAGCCGAGTATGAATCCTTTAAAGTGTATTGTTATGGTTGCTCGTCTGTCAAAACGTTTTGAATACGTATAACCTCAAAACTGTCAAACTTTACGATAAGCTTCAGTTTCAGGTTTAGAGTTAGTCATATATAAAAGGATACATGTCGCTTCAATTGAACATTTTTCTCATTGACGTCCTTAACTAACTCGAGCAACATGTCCACCCAATCAGAATCAAGATTATCTTGTTGAAGGTAGTACAGATGCCATTCCTACTTTGCTTCGTTTCTGCACCACTGTAGTGGTTGCTCGATACTGCAGTGTCAGAGGTAGCACAAGACTTCGTTAATAATGCTGCAGTCTTAAAGACCTTATATGGCGGTAAACCGTTCGGACACTTACAAGATGGCCTTGTTCTCCTTGTCGAAAAACGGTCTCTGTAGACCATCAGTCTTAGACGTGGTACCTTGAACTCATTTGTGCCCCTTCGACGTCCGGTGCTTACGATTCTCCGATTTTGGGTTATTATCAAACCACTCTTGACAACATCTTATAACAGTGATGGATTTCTATTCGGGCGGTTGCCGATTTCTCGAAATGAAAAACCCGGCTCCCGTAAACCAATAATTCGACCTCTCTCAAATTCACTTAGTTGGCGATACATTCGGCGTACACGTACTTTATGCATTGTAAGATTACTAAACATCGATTTTGGATCCCAACAAATAGTTTTTTTCTTGGTAAATTAAAAAAAATGCAAAAATGACTACAATATTAATTGATAAAAAAGTTAACATAAAAAAACACTCACCAAACTTCACCAAATTTTAATTAGTTACAATAGCATCTATTTTTTACCAAAACAATATTAAATTTAAACATCTCCTTGTGGTGCGATTTCTTTGTCAGCGAATATAATTTTGTGCACATTCGCTTGCGTTTCAGCGCGCCCCTGTCGGATTCCTCCGCCGAAACAAGATCGCCAAGATTCCGCAGACTTAGGTTTTAAGTTTCAAATCGCGGCATCATGTTCATCCGGACATATTCATCGCCCAGCGTCGTCTTCGTCAAAGACGTCGTCATACCAGCCGACATTTTTTATTCTTTTACCTTCTGATACTCTCACTGCTCAAGTTTCGCGAGAGACGAGACACATCCGACTCGTCCTCGTCCTTCGGTGCGTTGCCGTCTTCCTTTTTTTGCTTCGCCCCATTCCATTTCATAACGTTGTTTTAGTTTTTCTTATCTGTTTGTTTCACCACTGCTCCTCTTCGTTGTTCTCGCGCGATTCGCGTACCAGACCATCAATGAATCGACGACGTTTTCATGGGTTTTGTTGCCCGTTTTTTCCCCGTTGCTGATACTCCACTCGCTACTATCGGGAAAACAGAAGAAACAAAACGGAATCGAGGAAGAGGAACAGGTAGAGAGGTGCATCTTTATTGTACGCATCGATATAAACATTCCGACACGAACGAGAGCAGTTTCGATTTTTCTTTTTGATTTTTCATCGGTTTTCTTCGTTTTGCTCCTTTTATTTGATGCTTCTGCTTGTTTTCTTTCTTATTTATATTCTCCGGTCGCAGTTTGGTGTTGGTGCGGTCTTTTTCGGTTTGTTCTTTTGCCTTAAGTGGTCGTTTTGAATTCTCTTGCTGTTTGTTTATATTTTTTTGCTCATATGTATTCTTTTTGAATTCCTCCTCGTTTGTGCTAACGGCACATGTCGTGTTTACGTTCCTCTATGACCCACATTCGTTGGCAAACGTGATTACGTCTATGGTGTTGTAAATTAATTATATGAAACTGTAATAAATGCTATTTGCAATTATTACTATATTATGAGGAATTAATAACAGTAGTTTAATGTTTATTAAGATGTAGTTAGCTATTTCACGTGCATCATCCTCAATTGTATTTGCATAATTTGTTCCTGACTGGTACCACCAATAAAGATTCAGCCGTTTTACGGTTTCCGAATAATAGTGGATACTCAAGCATAAGTCTTAAGCTTCTTTAGCCAGGTGAAAAGTGAAACTAGCTGTTAAAATGAGACAAAAGGTTAATTTTGGGCTTGAAGATAGGGGGAAACTATCCCATCCTACACCCCGCTCCAAAACTAACCCGATTGGGCAACGTGGTGTTTTAAATGCTAAATACAGTACAAGGAAATAAAAATCAGCCATTGACTCAATCCCTCCCTGCTTTGGGATGTGCTGGTAAAGGTTGCGGCATAAGAAGAAGCACACATAGATTGCTCAGAATTACCGAGTCTTCTTCTCCTCATTCCAGCTTCTCACTGAAGGAGGCGATCACATTTCTAAATGTATCTCTGTCCTCTACAATGTGAAACAGTTCTTCAACTTGTCACTGCGTAGGATATGCCCTATGTACGATGTTTTTCTTATCTTGATGATTGTCAGCAGTTTTCTTTTGGGGCCGATACATTTTAGTACTTTTTTTTGTCTGTCAATCCAGCGAATTTTGAGGATAAGTCTGTAGAGCTAAATCTCGAATGATGTGAGTTTTTTGATCATTTCGCCTTTCAAGGTTCAAGTCTCCGCTTATAAACCTTATTCTTATGTGGAGGTTTAGATTCTTGTTCGTAAACATTTTTTTTGTTCCTAATTTCTTTATCTGGATCCATTTGAGTATTTGTGACGGAACCGAGATACTTGTATTTTTGGCACTGTTTTCAGTCCAGTATTGGAATAGGGTTAGTGTTTGAGTTTTTACTTATAACCATAAATTTAGTTTTCTCAGTATGCATAGAAGTCCTCCTTCTTTGCACTCTCCGTTGACTAATAGAATTTGGAGAGCTTCTACGCTTTCTTCCTCCAAAGCTTTCTGAAATATTAACTGGCAATATAGGTTAAACACTTGAAGGGATAGAAAACAACCTTGCCTGACTTCTAGCTGGATTTCAATGTCGTCTGTCACCATATCTTCAACACGCATCATTGTCGTCTGGTTGTAGTAGATGTTTGTTTATTAATCGCATATCACATGGGTCCAAATTGGTACTTTTTAAGTTCTCTATGACTGTAAAGAGAGGACATTAACAATCGAAACTGTACTATGAACTCCAAGGCGAACTCAGTAAGATAAAATAGAACATCGTTAGCTTAGGGCCAAAAAATAGATAACATGTAAATCAAGGCACACACTGTACTTCAACCATGAGAAAATCGAAAGACAGCGTAATGCAGGTTTTACAATTCCTAAAAACATCACATATTGGAAAACAAGAAGGATAGAAAAGTCCTAAGCACAAAACTAAAAGGGAAAGATTGGAATTCAGATGACATAGTTAAAATGAATTACAAATAAAATGCAACAATGCAATCTGAAGAAACTTTTGTTAAAATGAGAAATGGGGCCAACATTCTCAAAATGCAACAAAAGAGAAGACGCAACTGTTTAAGAAAGGTTGATACTGAGACGAAATTGAAAAATCTGCCAAAACGCTATCCACTGAACTGATTTTAATTCAAGACATAACTATAAAATCGCACAAACCGAAAACACAGTTACAAAGATCAGCTGAAAAAAAAACAATTTCACAGAATGAGGAACTAGAAATAGCTAAATACTTTATTCGAGTTTTAACAGATGTTTGGCAAACTTGAATTACCAATCAAAAGTTTTATTATATACAGGGCTTTCATTTCATACTAGCCACCCAAAATTACTTTTACAATATCTCTAAAAGAAAAAGCTGAAACTACCCATTAATTTATATTTTACACGTATCGGTCACCCTCCAGTTTCAACCCCTAAGCAGGGGTGAATATCACTTCTACTAGTTTAAATACAAAGGGGTATCATGTGATATCTCTTTTTAAAGGTCTCTTTTTATCAATCTTTTGAGGCATTATTTTTTTTAATCAGATTATTTTATACATAGTAAAATATTTTTTTATAATTGCAATTTTCACCAAAATTGGGTTAGGGTCACTAAACACAAATCCCAGGTCCGATATGCAAAATTCAAAATGGCGGATCGAAGATGGCGGATGAAAATTTTTAAAATCAACCGATACATACGCAGAGGTGATGATGATGATATTGTATTAATAAGGATTCTCTGATCATGATTCCGGAATTAACAAAATTGCAGGGCGACGGAGACATGTAAAATGTCGTCCTCCCGTAAAATATAATTTCATACGTCTATATTTAATTTCGTCTACCAGATTCCTGATCAGCGAACCCAAAAACTCCCTTATAAGAAATTTGGTGTAAAACGGCTGATTTTTTAAATTTTCATTCGTCATCTTGGATCCGTCATTTTGAATTTTGCAAATCTGACCTCAGAAAACTACCACATGATATCCCCTTCTCTATTTAAACCTGAAGAAGTGATATTCACCCACGCTTAGACGTATTTCACTGCCTTCTCAGTGGATATTTTCAAACAGGAGAAATCTAGTAGAAATGTACTTAAAGAAAAAATAAACCAACTTTTGTGTCATAATGAGCCCTTCATTTGATATATAACATGATGGATTAGAAACAATTTTAATTGTTAATTTTAACTTCATCGAAAACATATTTTTAGGCCCCTTTATTAAATATGTAATAATCATCATATCTATTTGAGAACTATCAATTGTGTCGAAACTTTATTTTTGCCAACAGCAATTTACTGTTTGATATTTTAGTTTATGGTAGAAACGAAACACATCGTAAAATTCATTATACAGTGAATGCCACTAAACAATTTATAATTGATTTTTTTTAGTACATATAAGAGAAGAAAACACCAAAATTGTTGACAATTGCTTTACAGTATGGTTTTACAAATTTATAATGGCTAGAGCGCATAATAAAGAAGAAGAGAACACATATAACCTCATATTTGCAGATAAATGTTGAACTTATCGCAGAATCTGCTAAATAATTGTAAATAATATTATTAACAGCCAAAGTTACTTGTGGAAACAGCGTGAAAATGACCTATATTTCCTATGTACTTATACTTTCAAAATTTTAGGCTCAGTAGTTTCGGAGATCAGGGGGGGGGATCAACGGTCGATTCTACTTTCCAACGGTGGTTTATTCATCCCCATGATAGGGTACCATCCGGTGAGGTAAATATGGCCGTTCAAAAAAATATATCTTCTTTTAGGATATTTATTGACTGTCACCAAATTTTACATTGATGCCAAACTACTGGGCAACACTCTTTCGAGTAGTTTAGAACATGAATTGTTGTGATATGACAGAGGCAGAAATCCGGAGTGATATTATAAAGGTATCCGTATATTGTATATACGGAACCCTAAAAATATGTAAGCGATTATTTATTTGTTTGGAATTTCGAGTAAAGGTTCCATTATCTAAGAAACCATTTCACGAAATTGAGCGTATAGTAGCTCATTTTGTAGGTTTTTCTCTTCAACATTGCCCATAGTAGCAAACACGGTTTCATCGGAGGATTTTGTGTTAATGATAAAAAACAAAAACTCATCGATAAAAAATGTCGAATTTTATGTAAGATAGTCAAGTTTTATCATCAGAACCCGTTGATGTCAGTTTTGTTCTACTATTAATTTTGTCACGTAATTTCGTAAATGATCTAAGCTAAAAGTCATATGAAGTAGATCCTTAGAACAAAAAAGTGAATATTAAAAACCAAGAAGTGTTAACTGAAGTGTATACAAAAAACTATTTATCTACAGGAATACTTGTTGATCATACTGTAGTTATCTCTTTCTCTCAGAATATCTGTGAAGCAGTATTTCTGTACAAACAACCAGTAATTCGGGCTATTTTCCAAAATTGGCTTACAACACTTTATTCCCCATTTACAATTTCAAAAACTTATCTGTTGCAGGAAAAAACTGAGAAGAGAAAACACTAGTGAACAGGCAAAATAATCAAAGACCTCTTCAATAATATTTCCGAAATTTCTTTTCAATATAGTTTATTATTTTTTCGCATTAGTTTTCTTTAAAGTGTCCTCTCCATTCCGTACAACTAACTAGCATTTAACGAGGACCAGGCGCTATCAGAAAGTGAGACCAAAAGAAACTATTGTTTTTTTTATTTCGAAATACACCGAGAGGTTCTTAGATCTACTTTTTTTCAGGGTTACACCTGAGCTGCTCTCAAAGAATAAAAAATTGAGGATTCTTTGGGATTTTTTCTCGAAGTATTCAGGGAACAACTTAAATAATTCTTTCCCAACTCCACAAACAAGATCCCGATTTTACACTGGTGGCAGCGGTGAGGATGTATTGCTGATTATTTTCTTTTTTTTCAATTCTATTTACAAATATTTCTTCAAAAGCGATTTAATTTCATTGCCAAATGTGTGTATTTGTCTTATCACTGCACAACACTCGACGCTACTGCTTCAAGTTTGGCGGGCGGCGGCCGCTGGTGGTGTTGGCGTTGAAGGTCATCGTAGCACTGCCACCAGCAGCAGCATCATCGAAATCGAGTGATCGCTGATCGCATCCGTTGTGAGAGAGAAAAGGCCATCTCGATGCATATGCATGCACATTCTGTGACCGTGGCAGCCTATGATTCAGCCGTCCGTCGATTCCGATCCGATCGTCCGATGATCGACGAATACGAATTCATTCTCCTCTCCTGCACTGCAACTGAGAAGCGCAATGCAATCCGCCTGCCAGTATTCCTGACTCGCGAGCCGGTCGCTGCTTTATCTTTTGTATGCATCTAGTCGGCTGTGACAGGACGACGCGGAGGCTGGGCATGGGTGGCACGAAGACCAGAGCTGCAAACATAAATTTGTGGAACATGAAAAAGAAATGCTCGTGCATACTTTTTGAGGATTATTATATAGTCACTGACAAAGAAATCGCAAAACTCAGAAGAAGAGTTAAAATTTAGTATTGTTTTGGTAAAACATAGACGCTATTAGATAAAATAACGGAATATTTTCTGCTATTTCACGCGACTATAAGGCCCCTAACTTAACTTCGTCTCTAAAACAAACTTTCTACAAACGAATCAAAATGAAAACCATTACAAACACCCTGTACGATATACTTTCTTGGCATATCCAGACATTTAAACTAGATATTTATGATGAAAATTTGACATTTACCATGATGTTTATAGTTCTTTTACATATATTTTTTCTATTTTCGAAAAAATGTTGTATGTTTTACTTTATAGAAAACATATCTTTGTAGAATACAATTTATAATATTCCATTTTTTTCTGATTTTCTGGAAAACCGTAAATCTCGTGTTGTAGACAATTATGTGAGACCTTACTGTAATAATCATCAAAATTGACCAAGACGTTTTTGAATAATCGCTCATCATACATAAAAAAAAGTTGCAGACGAATTGATAATCTACTCCTTTTTGGAAGTCGGTAAAAAATTACTAAAATCGATTTTCGAGCCCATCTAACAGTTTGATTTTTGATAAATTTAGAAAAATGTAAAAAAGGACTACAATATTAATCGATAAAAAATGTTTACATGAAAAAACATTTACCAAATTTTAATCTCGTACTCCTTACTATACAGGGTGCGTTTTTTTTTATGATCAGTATGGGGATCTCGGAAACTAGCGGAGATAGAGCAATTGTTAAATTGGGAAAGATTTGCAGTTTTACTGTCCCACTTTCGGATTTTTGTAAAAAGTCATGGCTTACTAGATATTTTGAAAAAACGAAATTCTGTCGATTTAGTCAAATCCCTCTAGCTCCTTTGTTTTTGATTTTATAAAAAAAGTGGAAATATCAAAATTGATATCCCGAATATGAATGTCATGTCCTCGTTTGCCTGACAGCTCTCGTTTTCGAGATGTGACACAACCTTATCTTTTTTTGAATGGAAACCATAGTTAGCTATGACCTCAAAAAATCGGACATTTTTAGAGCTTTTCAACGATATAATACTCGATATAGTTATTCATAAAAATAACGGAGTTATGGATGCTTTTTTCTCTTATTTTCACTTTTAACGTAGCTAAAATGAAAAGAAGAGAGAAAAGCATCCATCCATTTTAAGTACGTTAAAATTGAAAATAAGAGAGACAAGCTTCCATAACACCGTTATTTTTATGAATAACTATGTCGAGTATTATATCGTTGAAAAGCTCTAAAAATGTCCGATTTTTTGAGGTCATAGCCAACTATGGTTTCCATTCAAAAAAAGATAAGTTTGTGTCATATCTCGAAAACGAGATCTGTCACGCAAACGAGGACATGACAATCATATTCGGGATACAATTCCCTTCAATTTTGATATTTACAATTTTTTATAAAATCAAAAACAAAGGAGCTAGAGGGATTTGAGTAAATCGACAGAATTTCGTTTTTTCAAAATATCTAATAAGCCATGACTTCGCTAGTTTTCGCGATCCCTATACTGATCATCAAAAACAACTCACCCCGTATATAGAATCTATGTTTTACCAAAACAATAATAAATTTAAACGTCTTCTGGCTGTTGGGATTTATTTGTCAGTGAGTATATATTTAGTTCATTTCCTGAACCGATTTCAAATGTAATCAAGATAGATAGAGTTGAATTTCGTTTTTTCAAAATATTTAGTAAGCCATGACTTTTTACAAAAATCCGAAAGTGTCATTAAATTGGGCCAGTAAAACTGCAAATCTTTCCCAGTTTAACCATTGCTCTATCTTCCTTAGTTTCCGAGATCCCCATACTGATCATCAAAAACAACTCACCCTGTATATAGAATCTATGTTTTACCAAAACAATAATAAATTTAAACGTGGCTGTTGGGATTTCTTTGTCAGTGAGTATATATTCAGTTCATTTTCTGAATCGATTTCAAATGTAATGAAGATAGATAGAGTTGTTATAAAATTTATTTTATTAAAAGTGTTTGTCTAAAAATGTTACAATTCAAAGAAAAGATTTATTTATATAACAAATCGATTTAAATTTAAACAGCCATAAAACTTGAACCAGCGAAATATACATATTTGTATTTTTACTGTTTTAGTCCCCGAGAAATATTTTAGGATCATGGCCACCTAGACGTAATTCTTTTATACTGCAGTGATATTAAGAATTGCTTCACGAACTCTAAAATGTCAAAATATACAGCGTATTTCATTATAAATAAAAGATTTGGTGCTCATTCTACCTCTAAAACTCGAAATATATAGCTTGTCTAATAAACTCAACCTTTCTTTCTTGAAGTCTCGTAAGACTTATTCAAATTATATAACTTCTCAAAACTGTATAATTTCTATAAAACTTGCGAAAAATATCTCTTTATAAATATAATTGCTTGCAAGTTTAAACCCTTTAGTCCTACTAAATATAATTAACGACGTAGTTCTTTCATTTTTAATTGCAATTAAAAACGTAATTCACCTTTGGAAGATACGTTAAAACGTAGTATGCAATGAGAATTTATTGAAGTACGCTTTAGAAAAAAATGTTCTTAATATTTCATTTTCTTGCGGAAAATGTAATAACTTTCACTTAACTTCCTAGATCAGTCCATTAGAAAACTAAAGAGCACCAGCCAAGGCGTTTCATTACCAAAGTTTTACTTAATGATAATGTTCAGCAAGAAATTGTGGTCATTTCTCCGATAACATTCCTCTCCAGCCTTCGACCCAAGAGAAAAGTTTCCTATATTTCTAATAAATTATAATGATTCACCAAAAACCTGCATTATTATGGCAGGTTGGAACGTTTTTGCGAAGTCAGATTTTATATACTATCAGATTTTCGGCATATCCAATATTTTAGACATTTAACTACTTTATTACATTTTTAACATTTTTGATATTTTTGACACTCTCAATATTTTTTAACTTTTTTTCATGTTTTTTAACATTGTTTGAAATCAACTTTTTTGACACAGTTGTGACATATTTCTGCAATGTTCTTTACGTATATTATATATTATTTATATTTACTTATTCTTGGCATATTCTTGACATATTCTTTACATTTTCGACATTTTCACATTTTCGACATTTTTGACATTTTAGAAGTTTTATACATTTTAAACACGTTAGATATTTTTGGCATTTTAGTAATTCTCTCTTCGAGGTGTCATTCCTTTGTACGCAAGACAATATATATTATATATAATATATATTGTTTCTGGTCAGGGAACCTTCATCAGTTGCGCTTCCCACAATTGAATGTCCTCTCGAACACTTCTTTATGTATTTGATACATTTCGTTAAATTTGAAGACGCGAGATGTAAGACCGACATCTAGGATTTTCGAGAGAATTAGCACACAGAGATTCCGAATCTGGAGCCGTTCCGTGTAATTGCTGTTCTCCCTTAACTCCTAGGACAGAATGTCAAGATAAAATTTTCAGGTTACTTCACCTGTCAGAGATATTGAATACTCTCTTCGAGGTGTCATTCCTTTGTCCGTACAAAGAAATGACACCTCAGATTCGGAACCTCTGTCTGCTAATTCTCTCGAAAATCCTAGATATCGGTCTTATATCTCACGTCTTCAAATTTAACGAAATGTATCAAATACATAAAGAAGTGTTCGAGAGGACATTCAATTGTGGGAAGCGCAACTGATGAAGGTTTTTTGACCAGAAACTATATATATATATATATATATATATATATATATATTGTCTTGCGTGCAAAGGAATGACACCTCGAAGAGAGTATTCAATATCTCTGATAGGTGAAGTAACCTGAAAATTTTATCGTGACATTCTGTCCTAGGAGTTAAGGGAAAACAGCAATTACACGGAACGGCTCCAGATTCGGAACCTCTGTGTTGAAAATCCTAGATGTCGGTCTTACATCTCGCGTCTTCAAATATATGATAGTTTTAACATTTTTCACATTTTTTACGTTCTCTCTTCTGTCATTCTTTTATACCCAAGAAAATATATACAGTATAATATATTGTTTCTGATCGGGAACCTTCATCAGTGGCGCGTCTCACAAGAGAATATCTTCTCCAACAATTAAGTATTTGATCGACGTCTAGGATTTTTGGAGAAATTAGCACACAGAGCTTCCGAATCTGGAGCCGTTCCATGTCATTGCTGTCCTAGATGTCGATCATTACATCTCGAGTCTACATTTTGGACGTTTTTTTATATTTTTTACCTTTTTAACATTTTTGCTGTTTTTGACATTTTTACCATTTTTGACAGCTTGTAACATTTTTTTACGTATTCTTGACATATTTTTTACATATTCTTGGCATTTTTGACATATTTAACATTTTTGACATTCTTAACATTTTTGACATTATTGCCATTTTTGTCATTTTTAACATTTTTGACATTTTTGACATTTATAATATTTTTGACATTGAACAGAAGAGTATCTATACCAATTTTCACGTTTGTATTGCTTATCAGTCTGAGATGTTGAATTACCTTAAAAAAATAACGCTTTTTTCTGAAAGTTATTTGTAGCATCTTCTACTTCTATATGGGGTTTAATATTGAAAAAGCTTTTTTAAGAAGTGTGGTGTTATTTCCCTCAAAACCATAAAAATAAACAGCGCTTGATCTTACAACACATCAAATTGCTATACCGGGGAGCAAACTAATAATAAATTAGACTTGTCCAAAACAACATAATTTCAATAATGTTAACTTGAGAAAGTATCTTTTTAAGAAACTGCTCGCAAATTTAAATCTTTTAGTCCTACCAAATACACCTAGTAACTATATAGTTTTATTCATCTTTAATTGAAATTAAAAATGCAATTTATCATCTATATATAAATAGGCAAAGATAAAACGATTAGGTACCATTTTCTCCTCTGTTTCTCAACCGATTTTCTTCATTTTTGTTTTGTTTAGTAGCTACTGACGACCTTGAGTGCAGAATGCTATTCTTAATTTATAATATTGGTTCATTCATTAAATAAAATATAATAAAAATTCATTATTTACGTCCATAATGTCAATGCCAAACAACTGAATGTGCCGCCGCCGCCAGACTCAAAACATTGAGTAATTATATATAGAGAAACGAATGCTGTTATATACTTAGAGCATGTACTTCTGGAAGTGGCAGCAAGCATTGTTATTGTTTAGTGGTAAAGTAATCGTATTATAATTATACAGGGCGATTCCAGATATGTTACAAATCTTTTTTCGTGGGTGGCACATAAGCAGTTGCATATATAGGGTGTTTAAAATATAGAGTAGAGTGCAATTATAACTAATAAAATAATTATATAGGGAAGCCCATTAGCCGTTGAATTTACAGGGTTCTTGGAATAGAAGGTGCAGCAGAATTACAGTTATACAGGGTGGTGCAAAAAATATTATACATAGATGCATATACAGGGTGGCGGAAATGGAAATGCAACATTTCGTAACCCATAAGCAGTTGTATATATAGGGGAAGATGAAATATAAGCTTAGAGGAACTATAGATATACAGGATGATGATAAAAAATGTCAGAAAAGGAAATGATTTATAGAGTAGCCCACGAAGAGTTCCATATATATAATGATTGAAATATAGGTCGGAGTAGAATTATAGTTACAGAAGATAATTAAAAATTTCATAAACAAAAAGAGTAAATATGGTGGGTCATAGGCAGTGGTTTACCCGGTGGTTCAAAACTGTTAAAAAATATTATGCGTGGTCCATGAGCAGTTGCGTATACAGGGTGGTGGAAATGAGATGGAATTATTATAATGAGGATTTTAATAAGTGTTAGAGAATTGAGTGCAACTATAGCTATACAGGGAGGTTAGAAAAATAAATATGTAGGGTATCCCATTAGCGGTTGAATTGTTGTCATATTAAATTAACAATTACGAATTTGAACACAATTAAAGTCCTATGAATTATATCTGAAAAAAACTTGAATTTCGTTACTTATTTGTAGAAGCCAGATGTAAGACAGACATCGAGGATTTTCGAAGAAACTATTACACAGAGGTTCCGAATCTGGATCCGTTCCGTGTAATTGCTGTTCTCTCTAAAGTCCTACGATAGAATGTAACGATAAAATTTTCAGGTTACTTAACCTGTCAGAGATATTGACACAATTGGTCGAATTTCGACTACTGGGCGACAGCTAGTTATATTAAATAGATAACTTAAAACGTAGTAATGAGGATTTATTGAAGTACACTTTAAAAATAATGTGCAGTATACTTCATTTTCATGAGGATAAATGTAACAATTTGTAAAAAATTTTCCAGTCCCCTCACACACACATCAGAAAACTAAAGAGAACCAGCCAAGGTGTTTCATTAGCAAAGTTTTACTTAATGATAATGTTCAGCAAGAAAATGCGGTAATTTCTCCGATAACAACCCGCTTCCTCTTCAGCCTGCGGCCGGAGAGAAATGTCTTCTTATATTTCTAATAAATTATACGTCTTTAGTCTTGTAATCAGGATATAGCGCTTCGAAAAGATGAGCGACATATCGCCGTAATTGTTGGACGAGTAATCAGCATAAATCTGCTTTTATTACGTTAGGTTCGAACGTTTTTACGACGTCAGATTTGTTTGAAACGTCGACGCAATAATAAAGTAACTGTTGTTTGGTTAGATCGGACACTAAAACGACAGCAAAATGATGATTATTTCTAATATTGATAATTCCAGTTCATTTTATTGGCAACTGGTCGGCACTCGCGATATCCCTACGCATTTAAAGAAGCTTTATGACAATCTGTGAAATAGTTTGGCGAATGGTTGAGGTTATATATAGGATGTCTTTGATATCCTCGGAATACTTCGCACTGGAATTTTATTAATTATGTGGATAAATCATCATCATCACTAGCTTTCACAACTATTCCATTTCTCCCAGTCTTGCGCTACAATCTTCCATCGCCTTATGTTTAGCTTACATAAACCTTCTGCGGTTGCATCTTTCCAACTCCTTTTTGGTCAGTCTACCGGTTGGTTGAAGTTATATATAGGGTGTCTTTGAAATGCTGGGAAAACTCGGAACTGGAATTATTAATGGACAAAATATGTGAATTAATAGTCTACCAAAATTTCTAGATGCACCTACGATTTGAAACCCTTTGCTGAAATGTAAAATTTTATTTATGTTATCAATTATATCATGTAGTTTTATAGATAAATTGAAATATCAATATGTAACAAAATTAAACTCAAACTAACAATTGCGGCACTGCGGAACACGCCCCCATGAAATCACACCGAATAGACTTTGAGAAAACTAGACAAATGACTGACTGACAAATATCGAACACCCAAAATCGAGACTCGTGAGAGAGGCAATTGAAATCGCGAAGAGGCCTTACAGTCTAAACGAACGCAATGAAATTATCAAATTGTTGGAAAAATCTATTAAACAACGTACCGGCTCTACCCCGCGCTATAACAACTCAACCGGAAATAACCAATGAGCAAGCGGGAGGCGTGGCCATTGAGCACCAAGAGCCAATCACAAGCAACCGTTCTCGGTACCAACCGATAAACGCCGACCCACGACTATATAACAGCACGCGCGCTAATGTACATCTTTAATTCAGTAACCATTTCCTGAAGTTTTGTGATATTATTTTAGTTAGTTTTTAGTAGAATAGGATCCAATGTGTTGACTAGCTTTACAAACATTTTGCGGAAGCGTATATGTTGTTTATTAGCGTGATATATCTACTATCTTTGCTGCAGCTTTTCAGGGGTTTTAGGATTGCGTAAGTCTCCATTGTTTCGAAGGCTTTCTTAAAATCAATAAATGCCATATTGAATTCCAGATTAGATTGGCTGCCTTTTTCTTTAACTGTGTTAACAGTTTGTATATTTTCGAATATACTTAAGCCAGGGCGAAAGACAGCTTGTTCTGTTGGTTGGTTGAAATCATTTCTTGGTGTTATTCTCTCTGCTATTATTCTCGTGAACAGTTTGTAAACTAGAGACAGTAATTCACTGTTAGTGTGAACGTCGTCGTCGTGGTGCTGTCGTATACTTTACATTAATGTCGTTATCATATCGAAATGGCCCGTGCCAAGCAAACGCTCGAAAATCGACTGGTGGTAAAGCAACTAGGAAGCAATTAGCAACAAAGGCAGCACGTAAAAGTGCACCTGCTAGAGGCGGTGTAAAAAAACACATCGTTATAGACCCGACACAGTAGCTCTTCGTGAAATTCGGCGCTACCAAAAAAGTACCAAATTGTTGATCAGAAAACTGCCATTCCAATGTATCGTATTGTTAGGGAAATCGCACAGGATTTCCAGACCGATTAAGATTTCAGAACTCAGCAGTAATGGCTTTGCAAGAAACTGGGGAAGCTTATCTGGTTGGTCTTTTCGAAGATACCAATTTGTGTGTTATCCACGCGAAACGTCTAACCATCATGCCGAAGGACATACAGCTGGCAAGACGTATACTTCGTGAACGCGCCTAAAAAAATTGATGTAAATTTTCGTTTTGCAATTTACATCAATAAATATAAATCCATTGACAACGAAGTCAGAATAGACTTTGAAACGTTTGGTTTTCCTTCAATATACGTCGTTTTATTTCGATTGTGGTATTATTGCCCAAAAAAACATAAAAGTTATTAATGATAATGTTCAGCAAACTTACTGATCTGTAGTTATCTAGATTTGACACATCTCCTTTCTTTTGTATTACTATGACTTCTGCTTCCATCCACGATTCTGCTATAGGTTCTTGTACCAGACAGCCATTGTAAAGATTGGCCGCTTATCTCTCTGTATGTAGATAGAGTGTTTCAAGAATAAGGTTTATACGTATAGTTTAATATTGTTTTTTACTTTTTTGTTTGAATATGTCTATAATTGTTCAATCAACGCGTCGCTGTTATACTCACTCGACCATTACATGAGAGGGTACATTAGCTCAGTTGGCAAGAGCGTATTGCTAACAATGCGAAGGTCTCGGGTTCGATCCCTGTGATTCATTGACATTTTTTTGTGGGTATTTGAGTGGGTTCCTGGAAGGTTTAATTCACACTTGAACCCAGTAGATGGCGCTGAGCCCCAGTTGTGGGGGGGAATGAATTTCTTCTTAACGGTTGGATCGATTTTGAGGAAGTTTTTTGGGTGTGCTCAAATGGGTTAGTGACGCTACGATCGCGTTGTAGGACATATTTTTTTTATTCATCCTAAACGGTTGGGCCGATTTTGATGAAAATTTTGGTGTATATTTGAGTGGATTAGATTTACAATTTAATCCAATAGGTGGCGATGCGATCGAGTGGTAAAAGAAAATTTAACTCGTAATAAACGGTTGGGCCGATTTTGATGACACTATTTGTATGTATTTAGGTGGGTTAGATTTAAAATTTGACCCCGGTAAAAGGCGCTGAACTCAGGTGTAGGAAATTTTTTTTAATCTTAAACTGTTGGCCGGATTTGGATAAAAAATTTGTGTTTGTTTGAATGGGTACCTCCAATGTTTAGATTCACAATTACTTGCGTAACTTCAGTGATTATCTGATAACCAACAAAACTTTTAATAATAGGATAATAGATAATGCTACTCGGAAAGGATTATACATTCGCTACTGGAGAACACTGTACTCAATTCGATACTTACAGTTCTAAAGATTCTTTAATATGGTTTGTTCCGCAATTTGTTTAATAATTTGAACATTGTTTATCTTAAACGTATTACGCCATAAGCGGCGTACTCATAAAATGTTTAGAAAAATTCACCAAGCTCGACAACAATTTGATATCGCAATTAAAAGCATCGTCCTGCTCCTCCTGACGATTTACGGTACTGGTTGATTTTCATTAGCGGTCGACTGTAAATCAATGTGAGTAGTAGTCTCGTAAGAACTATGTGATAGCGTTTATGATATGCAGTAAAAGGAGCAATTCGTATTTTCGTTTTAATGTTCTTTCAACGTTTTAACGACTTTGTTATTGCTACTCGCCAGCAAGCTCGTAAAAAGACATAAAATATTTTTCCGCCACTCCGATGCCTTTGATAGCTTCTGATTTTAATTAGATGCATATTTCGGTACTAAAGTGAGATTTTTCATTCTTTGCACTTCTGATTTGCTCAGATTATATCATAAAGGATGTTGCAGCATCGTTTTGCTTACAAAATTAATTCTTTCGCTGCTGTAACTGATTTTTGCCATAAACTGGTAATTTTAGTCGATTTTTGGCATTTTATGCCAATGTCTCATTAACCTTCAGTCAAAGTGGAAATGTTAAATTACAAAAGTATCAGGGGCGGATCCAAGACAAGAGTTTATCTTAGGTTTAAACCCATGGAAATTGCTTTCTCCTTCCAAGCTCTTGGATTTACAATTCTCTGGTTTTAGTTCCAAAATCACTAAATTGGAGGCTCTGCCCCTCCTCTGAATCTGCCCCTATGGGGAATTTAAAATTCTCCACAAATCTAACCTAACCTAGGTTTTCCAAGATCTACTAGTTCCAACCTCTTGGAGTTAAGATTCTCTCGTTTTAATACTAAATTCACTAACTTGGAGTCTCTCCCGCGCCCCTTAATTTTATATTCTCTACAATACCTTAACTAACCTATATTTTTCCAAACATTTGGAGTTAAGATTCCATTGTGTTAATTATAAATTCCCTAACTTGGAGGCCCTCTGCCCCTCTGAATCAACTCCTCTCTGGGATTTTAAATTCCCTACAATACCTAACCTAACCTCAGTTTTACCAAGATTTAGTAGTTACAATCACTTGGAGTTAAGTAATAAATTTACTAACTTCAAGTGAGGCTCTCCCCTTCCCTTGTATCCACTCCTATGTGGGATTTTAAATTCCCTACAATACCTAACTTAACCCATGTTATCCAACATCTAGGAGTTCCAAGCTCTTACAGTTAAGATTCTATTGTGTTGATTATAAATTCCCTAACTTGGAGGCCCTCTCCCGCTCTGAATCTACCGAACCTAACTTAAGTTTTTCCATGATCTAATAGTTAATGTTGCCTTGTTTTAGTTATAAAGTCACTAACTTCGAGACCCTCCCCTTCTTCGAAATCCATTCCTATGTGTGATTTTACTTTCCCTACAATACTTAACCTTACCTAAGTTTTTCCAAGATTTAGTGGTTCCAAGCACTTGGAGTTAAGATTCCCTCGTTTTAGTTATAAATTTACTAACTTTGGAGATTTTACCCCTCTCCTAAATCCACTCCGATGTAGGACTTTAAATAAATGACGTTTTTTGCAAATAACTCCTCAACCGTTAATTCTAGTTGGAAATAATTTAGCTTTGAATCCACTTCTATGTGGATTTTTTTATACAAGGGGAGGGTAAGAATGGAAGGGGCGAAATGAAAGAAGGGAGATAAAAAAGTAAAAGGTTAAATAAAAAAATGTAAGAACAGAATATGTAAAGCAGTATGAGGGAGAAAGGTAAGAAATTGAACTAAAAGTTAAAGAACCGATAACAGTAGAAGAAGATAAAATATATTTTAAAAAGGGAAGGCAGCAGGGCCAGGAAGTATTTCTTTTGATCTAGAAATTGAATAGAAAAAATATTACAGTTAATAACGAAACTATTTAACAAACGCATTATATGTATATGGGGCATTCAAAAAATTGGAAATTCTCTATATTAGTTCTATCCACACTAAAGGTTGCAAAAAGACAATTATAGAAGCATCCGCTTAACAAACTCTATAGGAACGGTGTATGGCATTGATACTGGAAGTCTAGGGGAAGGGAAAGTGAGGGGGAGAAGGAAGGAAGAGGAAGAAATGGCAGGGAGAGAAAAGTGAGACGGGAAGGAGATGAAGAACAGTGATAGGGGAGGGGAAGGTGATAGAAATGGAAGACGGAGGGGAGAGGAAGGAGAGATGGAGGAGAGGGGGAAGGGATTGAGAAGGGGAAGCGGAGATGAGGAAGGCTAGTGGAAGAGAAGGCTGGAGAGATAAGAGCGAGAAGGGTAGGAGAGTGAAATGTGATGGGATAGACCAATCAATAGAGATTTTTTCGTGCAAAAAATACTATCAGGATACTGCCTGTGCCATCACATTAAGAATGATTTGTAGTGATATTTTGCTACCTTTTCCACTCGCAATTATGGTTTTTTACTTTATTATAAACAATTGAAACAAGCAAATTGCGTTTTTTTCGTTGCAGGTTTATAAAATGGAAAATAATAAACTAATCTCAATGGTGTCAACAGGTGAATTGTAAAGCATGAAAATACTAATGAAATGAGCCCAGGATCGATCAGATAAGATCTTTAGTAACAGGGAAAAACAAAAAATACTGGAAAATTTAGCGGTTTTCTGTATATTATTATAACTCCGTCACTATCGAAATTGTAGAACTGGGCTTGTGGGAACTGATAGAAATTGATATCTACCTTATGCGTGACTAAACCAGGCACAATCGTTTATTAGTTTTTGAATAATTGCGAGTTTTTGGTCCACTATTCTTGCAGTGTGTCTCCATGCGACATGGATCGTCAGATATCAATTCAGAATAGAGATGTTGAAAGTAGAGGTATCATTCTACAATGCCTCTATTTTCATTTTTCATTAAATGTCTGTGAAATATACGAAAAATGACCAAAATTTGGTGAGCGTATGAATGTGTTCGAGTAGTGGGGGGAACACGGTTGTTGAGGGGAACTGCTAACAATAATTATTATCGATAGTAACTGTCACTCTGACAGATGGTGAAAGAATTTAATCGTTAAAAAAACTTCTATACAGAGTGATTTGTTCGATTTTATTATATCAAATGAGAACTGTTTGTTTATTAATATATTTATATGTAAATGGTTTCTCGGAAACGTTTTTGCTTTAATTTGTGGATTTTGGGTTTACGGAACATCGAAGGAGAGTGGTCATTAAAAAAATTATTACTTGTGAGCATTTTAAATATTAAAACGATCTATGTATGTGCCTCTACTATATATTACTAAACGCTTCCCCTCAACAACCGTGTTTCCCCCACTCCTTGGATACATTCATACGTTTGCCCATTTTTTGCCAGGTTTGCTAACATTTTTCAGATATTTCACAGACATTTAGTGAAAAATAAGAATAGAGGCTTTGTAAAATGACACCTCTACTTTCAACAACTTTTTTCAAAATTGAAATTTGATTATCTATGACGCATGGGGGCACAATGCAAAAATAGTGAACAGAAAACTTTATATCACAATTGTTCAAAAACTAATAAACCGGTAGCGCCTGGTTTTGACATACATAAAATAGATGTAAATTACTATCAGTTCCTACAAGCCCAGTTCTACAGCTTCTAAAGTGACGAAGATACTTTTTTTTTAAATCCTACATTTTTCAGTATTTTTTGTTTTTCCTGTTACTAATGATCCAATCGGATCGAGCCTGAGCTCATTTCATTGATATTTTCATGCTTTACAATTGACCTGTTGACACCATTGAGTTTAGTTTATTATTTTTGATTTTATAAACATGTTAAGAAAAAAAACGTAATTTTCTTGCTTCAATTGTTTATAACAAAGTAAAAAACCGTAGTTGCGAGTAGAAAACAAACAAAATATGGCTACGAATCGTTGTTAATGTGATAGCACAGTCGGTATCCTGATAGTATTTTTTACACATTATCAGTTAATTTTTGCTCTATTGATTGGTCTAGAAAGGATATGGGGAGGGAGGTGGAGAAGAGATGAAGGAGTAAGGAAAGGAGAGGAAGATGAAGGGTAGAGGGAGGGAAGGGAGGGAAAAAGACGGGTAAGGGAAGGAGGAGAGGTGTATGGAGGGAGAGACGGGTGAGAAAGGGGAAGAGGAAATGAAACCTTAAAAATTAAAAGATTATCAAAATTACCTAAAAAAATGATAACAAACTACTACACTATTAAAAGATGGCTATCAGCGGTCACAAATCGAAGTAATTCTCTTATTAAAACAACAATTCAGCAACACAATTTTTAATTCATAACTCACATGTCGCTTCTTATGCCGAAATGAATGAATTCACCAAAGATAATTTATCAAGAAAAATTAGATTACACATTATGCTCTAGCATCTATTTGCTTTATGCAAGATGCATTAAGCTCTCATCTCGAAGTTCGTTTACCATCAACAAATCACAGATAACCGCTTGGCAACACGTAAATTTGTCATCCACGCATTCATTTCTCATCTCATCAAGTCATTAATATTCATATACATTATTCATACAGGATCATTATTGATGTTCGCAAAACGCGACGTACGTATACCCTACGTTCCGTATACAACGATCGTACAGGTACGAGTACATACATTAATATTGTACATAATTGACAGTTGTTCGACACCATATATGTATCAGCTAATAACGTTTCATTCATTAGATTGTTAGTGTGCATTGTAATAACAGTAGATGGAATTTTCGTTATACTTAACTGTACAGGGTGTTCTGTTAAAAATAGAACAAATATACAGGGTTAAAACTTGGAACATAACAAACGTTTCCGGTCTCTCCAAAAAAAAAACGTGTTGGAGATAAAATCAAATAAAAAACAAATAATACAGTAAAACATAATTTGACAAAAACAAAACCGGTAAACGCTATTAAAAACTTCAAAAATTGTGTGTACAGTGTACCTTGTGTCTGCGGAAAAACCTATACCGGTGAAACAGCAAGAGCTCTCCAAAAATGAAGAAAAGAACACTGGGACAAGACAAAGATATTACTTAAAGACGAACACACCAATAACAGCGGTATCATGGCAACAGCTCCTGCCAAATGAATATCAAATAAAACATTTTTAAAATATATATATATATATATATATATATATATATATATATATATATATATATATATATATAACCGACTTCTACCTATAACTAAAAAGCTAAAAATAATTATAACAAAATACAACTCTAGCAAATAAATAACACATTCAATGTTGTTAGGTACCTACCCAGGAAGTAAAAAATCTAAACATTAAAAGGTGCTCATTCTGTACAAACTAATTACCTACCAATCTAGTATGTTTTGAAATTCATCAAACTTGATTGTTGCTTGGCACCGACTTCAAAAATATACTATATTGGTAGGTAATTAATTTGTACAAAATGAGCACCTTTTAATGTTTACATTTTTTACTTCCTGGGTAGGTACCTAACAGCATTGAATGTGTTATTTATTTGCTAGAGTTGTATTTTGTTATAATTATTTTTAGCTTTTTAGTTATAGGAAGAAGTCGGTTATATATATTTTTTAATGTTTTATTTTCAACTTTTTAGTTTATTGAACTCAAGTAGTTTCATTCTTTATTTTTATTTTGTATGTATAACCTTAATAGACAGAAGCAGGTAACATCGAAAGCCTCAAAATTACACAATGATACTTTCTCATTTAAACTGACACGTAAATCTTTACGAACAAAATGTACTAGTACGCGTTGACTTAATAAGCCCAAAATATATTTATGCCTTATGGACTACGCCATGTAACATTTTTTCAACTTTTTTTGACAACCCTGTATAACTATAGATAATTCCACTCCAACCTATGTACCAACCATCCTGTACATACGACTGCCCACGGACAAACATAAATTTGTTAGCTGCCTTCTGTAAACTATAGGACGGAGTAAAATCCATCCCATATTTACGGAGTCAAATCCGTCCAATATTTCAACCATAGTATATAACTCCTTGTGGGCTACCCCATAAATTATTTCATTTTTAACATTTTACATTATCGCCCTGTGTAACATTAATTCCCCTCCACAGTTTGTGCAACTTCTTATGGGCTATAAAAGAAATAATTTTTTAATCACACTGTATAAATATAATTTAACTCCAGCATATATTTCAACCATCTTGTATATGATTTGCTTATGTCCACATCATATAACAGTTTTTAATCACCCTATATAATTTTAATTTGACATTTTTTCCAACATTTTTATACCACCAAACGTCCAGTCCACCGTCCACCCTATATTCCAACCATCCTGTATATACGGCTGCATACGGACCACTATCATTCTAGTCCGTCCTATATTTCAATCTTCATATAAATGCAACTCCTTCTATCACTTTAATTTGTGATTTTGTTTGCTATAACTAAACACCCTGTCTATAAACGCACCAAATAGCAGTTTAAAGGTTGACATGTGTTGTCACTGAATTTTCTATTAGGCCGGGAGAATGTGACAAGCAAAAGCACCGTTTTCGCAAAATGGGTAATTTTTTTTATAATTTTGTTAATATCTTTTAATTAATTTATTTTATAAATATGGAAAAAATATATTTGTTTTCTTCATCATGAGCCCTTTTATTTGATATATAACATGCTGGGTTAGAAACAATTTTAATTTTATATTTTCCATTTAATTCTGTAATTGGCCCCCCAAAATTAAAAGTACAGGTTTCTCCTTATTTTTTCAGTAAACTTCAGGTCAGAACCTATAAATCTATTTTTTTCAAAACTTTACGTTTTATAGTTTCGGTGATAAGGGGGGGAATGGGTAAATTTTGGTATATTTTCGTTAATATCTTTTAAAATAATTTTTTCTAAAATATGAAAAAAATATATATATGTTCCTCAGAATGAGATCTTTCATTTGCTATATTTCATGATGCGTTTAAAAAATAAATTATTTTTAAATTTTTATTTAATTCTATAATTTGCCCCCCAAAATTAACATTAATGGTTTGTCCTTAATTTTCCAAATTTTAGGCTCAGTAGTTTCGGAGATCAGGGGGGGACGGTCGATTTTTTTAGTTTTTCCCCCCAGAAGTACCCCTAAAATCAAATTTTTTTCTTTTACGATATGTACTCCTGATCGGGTCACCAAACTATACATTGATACCAAATTTCAACCTCTTCCGTCCAGTAGTTTACGAGAAAATGGCTGTGATGTGACAGAGGCAGAAATCCTGAGTGATATTATAAGGCTATCCGTATATTGTATATACGGAACCCTAACAAACAAAAAAGTTAGAATATATTTGGAAAATATAGACAAAGAATACAAATTAGAGAGAGAGAAAAAGAGAGGGAAAAAGGAGAGAGAGATAAGAATACGCTAAAATTTTCAATTGAATTGTTCCTTAATTATTTCGTAGTTTCTTTGCCATTGACAATGGGGTCTGACCTAGACCCGAAAAGTTTGGAAATATAAAGCAATTTCGTGACTTGTGGTGCTATTTTCCAAAAACTGCTTAAACATAATATATATAATACTAGTTCATTATTGATTAAACTGCTGTCGAAGAAAAATCCTTCAAATTTTCAATCCATCATTGATCGGATATTAAAAATAATTGTATCTCCTTTCGTTCCAGCAAGTGAAGTGCTTAAATTAGGTGCGAAGAGAAATACTCATCATCAAGGGAGAAGGTAATAGCCTTCATTTCCGGGATTCGTCTGTGTATTTTCGGGATACTGAGTTTGTAGAAAAAAAAAACACGATAAAAATCTTAAAGAAAAAAGATAGGAAGTGGGTAATCAACGGAAACGGACCTGCTTCATTTAGATGTTTATTTATAATCGTATAACTTTAAAGCTTTTAAGTTGTTGGATCCAAAAGGAAAGAGGAAAATTGCTTCGATGAATTGATATGATTTCGCTTAAACCCTATAAAAGCTGTTTGTTGAATATTTGTGGTCCATATTGTAAATTCTTACCCATTCAATATAAATTTGAAATGGCAACATCTGAATAGAATAACTTTATGTAAGTCTTTTTGTTTAACGTTTTTTATTACACACTAAACTTTCCTTAGTATTCTAATAATAGAAACATTTAAAAGTCACATTCAATATTAGTACGTTATTTTTTTCGAGGTCCTATTGTTATATTAAAATAATAAAAATAATTCATCCAGTACTTGTTCCCTCTTTACACGCTATAAGCTGAGATTTTTCGATGTTTAGTAATGAATGTCAGACATTTTTTGTTTTCTTTTGTCCCATTATTCACTGGAGGACCTGTGGAACCTTTGACGTGTTATATATGTATAACCACATCAACCCAACCAACCTCAAACCTTTCATTTTTGCCCATCAACACTATTTCAAAAGGCATCTATACTACTCTACTCTACTTTTTCTAGGTCGCCCACCATACAGGGCCATGACTAGGCATCTCAAGCGACGGTCCCACTGTTACCTACCAGATCGTCTCTTCGCCTCAATCGGAAGGAAAGTGGGTCCAACGATTACTTGAATTAAGGCCTAACAAGTCAACCTCGCCCCTTTCGCTCAATCCCGAAGGAAATTGTGACCGGCGAATTACTTGTGTAAAGTTTTGACAGGTCACGTTTGAGGGCCAGGACCTCCTTCTTCCCTACTTAATAACGGGCGCCACCTTGTCAGCCTTAGAGCTTGTACCTTCTGGCGAGCCTGTAGTGCATATATATATATATATATATATATATATATATATATATATATATATGTCCTGGTAAGACTAAAGAGAGAGAGGGCTCGAGGCTATTTCACTCGGTTGGGAGCTGCTTCCAATGAAATACGATCATCATGTTGTTCATTAGCTGCTTCCACCCACCAGATGAAATAGCATGTTACTATCTCTATTGCCCTCTCTTTCTAGCCTTGCCACGAATTTGTGCATTGTAAGCTACCTCATAGGGTACATCCTCTAAGTTGTCACCAGAGGCCTGGAATCTACTATCGTGGTGTGTTTCACCTCACTAATACTTTCGAATTTCTCGATTATTTTTTTATAAATAATAGTTAGGAACATACTGTTCGACCGATATTGAACGCACCTTACGAATAGTGACAAGCAAACTTTCCCCATCTTTATAATAATGGTTAACAATCAGGACGCTTTGTTCTATAATGCTCCATATTTATTAATATCCTGCTGTCAACTTTCGATCTATCACCTATAGGCCTTTTCATATTCGAAATTTGTTTGTTGCCGTGGGTCATTTTTTTCGAGCAGTTGTCAGACCATTGGCATGTAAATACAATGGTTTTTTGCTCGAAAAAAATGACAGAAGTTGACGCTTGCCCACTAGAAATTTTCGAATATGAAAATGCCTATTAATCATGTGTTGACTGTCAAACATGGAGGACAATTCAAATCTTACTCTTATTGAAACACCCCACATAATCATACTATAGGATCAAGGTCTCTAGAAAAACACCAACGTCAATCACTGAAATTTATGAATTCTTACTTTCCTTAAAATCGCTAAAGAATATTCTACTAATGCCCAGTTTCATATAGGTATAATTTTCTTCCTAACTCCAAATCAAGGAGTAAACTAAACCAGTTTGGTTTACTCCTTGATGATGACAACTTAGAGTTGTTGAAACGGCGTTGACTGTTTAAATAAAGGTTTGGTGTTAGGGTGCAAGATTGTTTTTACATTTGTGACACAGCAAAGGTTCCACAGCATTTCCAAAATTTTCTTAATATTTTCGATAAAGTACTTATTAAAATTATTGGCAATGATTATTACATTGGGTAATGAGTCTGTCTACTTTAGCTAAATAGTATCTCTTTTCTTATAGATGAGGAAATAAAGCACAAAAAATTTTGCTGTTAAAATCTTATCAATTATCTTTTTAAATTAATAATGAATTCTGAAGTCATGGTATAATCAAATTGTTGTTAAATTTTAAACTAAATGAATCCAATTTTGCTCCTTAGACAACGTGCAGGTAATTTCACAGCCTTCTAGGTTTCGCTTGTATTTTTTGTGGACCAAGTAGGTATACTTATATATCTGGTCATTCCTTTATACCATGGCTCCGTCTCGTAGACTCTTTTCGATAATCTTTATTACATTTTTTATTATTTACTTATATTCATTAGAATGCTATGCATAAGTATTTCACAAAAAAAATATTATTGTTATTATTATTGCAATTATGCAGTTGTGTTTTGCAAATAATCACTATTGTATGATTCCTTCCGGGTTAATCAAGAATCCTTCTGATCGCTTCCATTTACAATTGCAATCGAAGCAAAATAAAGAAACTCCTATTTTTCGAATTGCGTTTCTATAAGTTGGCGTGTTCAAAGACCACCAGCCGATATGATGGCAACGCCCATCCAAATAAACCTTGCGGCACCCCGCAATTGCAGCCATCACGATATCGTTAATCAACTATAACTGTATCGAGAACAGAACAGAACAGTCAGAGAACAGAATAGCACACGGGCGACTTACAACATGCATACAAAAGACGCAACATTAAAAATAAGCAGGCTTTTACATTTATTTCTAATAGCGGAATCCAGATAATAGGTCCGACTAGAGTATACGGGGTGATCCAGATCGACAGAGAGGTGGTTTTCAAATAGTTTGATGGTTTTTTTTAATTTAATGGAATTAGTGTATTTGATTTTTGGTAATCCATAAAATAAAAAAGATTGCAGACAATAACACGAGAAGTATAAATTTCGTAGAAGACACTGACGGCAGAATAATTTGTGATGAGGAAAAGAAATTAAATGGGAAAGATAGGTTCAAGAAATGTTCTTGAACGATAGACACCAATGATGACCATAGAAAAGGTCCTCATATTCTAAAGAGACAGATTTTATATGCTATTAACCAATTGAAAGGTAATAGAACTTCAATCCCTGACCAGGTAAACTCAGAGATTAAACTTATAAATGAGAGAAATATAGAATATGTTTAAATAAATATATAAGTCATGTAATATTTCCCGAGAATGGCTTTAATCAATTTTGTACCCCTAGCCAAAAAGCATAGTGCAGGGAAGTCTAACAACTACAGACATAAGCTGAACCTGATGAATCACCTTTTCAAAATGCTACTAAAAATCATACACAGGAGAATATATTACAAATATATTCTGTTTTTCTGAATCTGTTATCAGCCCAGAAAAATTAGGGTTTCGAAATCGGTTGGGTACAAGAGAAAAATGTTATGATCAGCAGAAAGATTTGAAATGACCGAGTGCGTCATAATCAATTTTTTTAATTCGCTTGAAGAGCATCGGTTTAAATAGTATGGATTTGAAAATCATCAGAAATCTATACCGGAACCAATCTCCAATAATTTATATTTAAAAAAGAAGCAACTTCAACTGGAAATAAAAACCGTTTAGAAACCGTGTGGAATCAATCACTATTTTCTGATATATCTCTTTTTTTATCTGATTTCCAATTCTATTGATTAATTTAGTGTGTTTTTATCTCTCACACACACACTTTTTCTTTCTCTCACTCTCTAATTCGTATTCTTTTTGTATATTTTCCACTTTTTTTAATTTTTTTATGTGTATACCTATAATTTTACATGACCACATAATTCAAATATTCCTTATATACAACTGCTCATAGTCTACCCAATATGACAAAAATGTATATTATACCCTGCCCTATATACTTCTGCTGTGTTTAGAACTCATTAAAATAATCCAAAACCTTTCTATTAACTTGTGCCCTAAAACGCACTCTTAAGAAGTTATGTCCTTAAAAGAGCTGAAACAAAACTTTCTACGTTAAATAACATGTGCTAGTCCTTTTTTAGTATTTCAATTTTTTACAATTTTCTCTATAGATTTATAAAATTTCAACAATTTCACGTTAAAAATATTATGTTTATCCAAATCGATATTTCCAATAGTTTTCGAGTGAATTGAGTTTAAAACTTACTCTACTCTTTAAGGTAAAACATTACAAACATCTCTTTGCTGTGGCAAATAAAAGACTGACGTTGCCACAATGCTTAACACTTAAAAGCTTAATGGAAAGTTAATCAATAACTTAAATAGACCTTTTCATATTCGAAAATTTTTTGTTTCCCTGCGTCATTTTTTTTGAGCAGTTTTCACACCACTGACATGTAAATGCAATGTTTTTTCCCGAAAAAAATGACAGAAGGTGACGCATGCCCACTAAAAATGTTCGAATATGATAAGGCCTATTGTCAAGCGTTGTGGCAACGTCAGTTCTTTATTTGCCATAGTAAACAGATTTTTAAATTTTTTGGTTTGATACTTAAAGAGCAGAATAATTTGCAAACTCAATTCACTCGAAAACCATTGGAACTATCGATTTGGACAACAATAATATTTTTTCCGTATAATTGTTAAGATTTAAATCTGTAGAAAAAATTGTAAAAAACCCCCTTCACCAACCTAAAGAGGACGCTTATGATTGGCATGTCGAAAAACGGACTAGCACATGTTATTTAACTTAAAAAGTTATGTAAGACACATACATTTTTTTCTATTTATTTTCGACCGTTTTGTCAATAGCAGAAAAAAACAGTTATGCTTCCATACACAGCGTAAGTTTGAAACCCTATTTTAAAGACATCCTGTTTAACAAATTTTTGATAGCCCCTGAATAACTATAATTTGACTCTACCCATATTTTAACTAACTGTATAAGCAACTACATAATACTTTTTGAACCACCCTGTATAACTATAATTCTCCTCCACTTTAAATTTCAACCATCCTGTATATGCAGAACTCAAATATCCTTACTGCATTTTTGATCTAGTATGTATAACTATAGTTTTACTCCACTCTTATTTCAACCACCTTGTATACGCAACTACTTATGTGTCACCCAATACAACATTTTTTGGACCACCTTGTATAAATATAATTCAATTTCACCTTATATTTCAACCATCCTTTATATACATCAGCTTATGAAAAAATCCTAGATATCGGTCTTACATCTCGCGTCTGCTTATGTACCCTACCACCCAATATCACATTCATTTTTAAGTTTTTTTTTTATTGCTGCTCGAATGTCGAATGTCTTTGTTTTGTTTCGATACACTAATGGAATATTTTCTGCCACTTTCAAATGATTCAAAATGAGAACCGTTATAAATAGCCTGTACGATATTATTTATGACATATCTTGATATTTAAGCTAGATATATATCAGGAAAATTTGACATTTACCGTTTTTGCACAAAAATATACGGAATCAATCTGCAATTTATCTTTGTAGAATACAATTTAAAATATTCGAATTGATTAATCCGTTTTAGAGAAAACAGTGAAGTTTCACTGAAATTCATTAAAATGTAGTCGCTTAATGAGTGTTTTTTTGATTTTCTGGAAAACAGTAAATCTCACGTTATAGAAAAGTATGTGGTACCTTCCCGTAATATTCCTTAATAATATGCAATTTTTGAGCACTCACTGAGCGTACATAAAAAAAGGATGGCAACGGAGTGATAACCTCCTCCTTTTTGGAAGTCGTTTAAAAATATCAGGACATGCAGATGTGTTCAATTTATGAATTGCAACAAACATTTCTACTTCTGTTGCCGAGTAAAGAAAAAAGAACAAGAGAGGATCTTGTAAGCGTGACTCCATCCCAAAATCGTATTCCCTGTACTCCATCAAATAATGAAAACGACTTCGCGCCCGAGATTGTCCTACGACAAACGTTTAAAACTAACGAATCCAAGAATAAATTAGACCCTGGAGATGTCAGGAGTCGGTTCAAGGTATTCTCGCGAATTCCTCCACGATCTTTCATCGTCTCGAATCGTCTGAGTTTAGCGGCTAAAAGTGCGCTTGTTTCAGAAATAAAATGATAAACTTAGAGAGCTTGAAGATCAATGACCGTCTAAAAACAAACTGCATGCAAAATGTCACTTAAGTGTTGGTTTGTGAATATCAACGCCGACCCTAAGTTGTAGGTATTTTTAGGGGAAAAAATACGTTCATTATGTTTACGAACGTGACACAACTGCCTTTTCGGGAATTTCACGTTTTTTAAACAAAATTCAGAATAAAGTAATTATTAGATATCTACTAACATGACGGAAATACGGACTGAATAACAAAAGAGTTGTAATCCAAAATTCAGAAAAATAAATCAAAAAATGTAGGCCCGGATATATTTAATTTTCAAGATACAGATTATCAAAACAAACTGTTTTGATAAGAATTTATATTTAAAAAAGAACCGACTTAGGCTGACTTAAAATAAAAACCGTTTAGAAACCGTGTGCAACCAATCACTATTTTCAGACATATCTTCTTTATTCTTTGTCTATATTTTCCAAATATATTTTAACTTTTTTATTTGTTTTATTATTTGAAGCACTTTCTATAAATGTATAATAATATATAATTCACTCTATATTGCATCCACACTGTATATGCTTCTCTGTATTGGTCACCCCTATATAACTTATTGGTCTATCATTTTCTGAATCACCCTGTACAATTATAATTCAACTCTACACCATATTGCAACGGTCCTGATATCTTTAAAACCACCCTGTATAAGTATAAATCCTCTCCACACTATTGACTGTTTCTATTTTCTATTATTTAAATTATTCCTGTATACCAATAATCTTACTTCGCCCCATATGTCTAGTATTCCATTTATGAAATTGCTCATGGTCTACCCTGTATATCAAATATTACCTTTTTAAACCACATTTCATGAAAATAATTTTACTCTACTATTTATTTCAACCACCCGATATATGCAACTGCTTCCAAAAATTTTTGAACTCATGTCTATAATTATACCCAGTCCTACGTCCTATAATTCAAATATCCTAACTGCTTATACAGTGTGTCCGGTTATGAACTAGCGATAATCTAAATACATGTAAAGCAACTATTTTAATACACAATTACACTATATACTAGGGCTCAATACCCCACCCCGCCATATGGCAGCCATTTTGTTTTTTTGATGACCTATTCTCTACGTGTGAACAAAAACGTTCATATCTCTTAAAGTTTTGGTCTTACTGAGATAAAAATAGGCTAATTCGACGGACAATAAAACTGACTATCAACAACAATTCAAAACAAAGTGTTAACGTTTTCTTAACACTTGAAAAAAAGATAAAATGCAAAAAAAAGGGTACAAAAATTATGCAAATCAACAAACTCTGACAGGTGAAGTAACCTGAAAATTTTTATCGTGACATTCTGTCCTAGGAGTTAAGGGAGAACAGCAATTACACGGATCGGCTCCAGATTCGGAACCTCTGTGTACTGATTCTCTTGAAAATCCTAGATGTCGGTCTTACATCTCGCGTCTTCAAACTATTGCAAATCAATGCAAAAGCATTCCCGATAACCTTTCATTTTTTTCACTAAATCGAAAGTTTTTGAGTTAAGCTACAATACAACATTAAATTCACAACTGTATGTTTATTACTTTAGGAGTTATTGTTCTTTGAACATAGGGTATGCGCAAGCACAAAAGACCTTTGTCGGGACTTTAAACAGGTAGGTAAACATTAAAACCACATAAAGTCGTGTTACTTGCTGAAACCATAAACGAAGTGTATGTCAGCAATATGTTGTGTTGAATATTGACGATTTGCCATATTCATATCACAAGATAACCACTAATACAGAACGTAAACAGCACGGACGGTAAGTAAAAGTAGGGATCACAAGACAGGGCAAGATACAACTAACGTAACTAGTCTTTATCCTGTAAGTTCTTTGCAGGTAGAGTCAATATGTTCCATTTCGCTTACTCCTGCTAGTCGCGAATAGCATTGCTAGCCTTTTCTCGGACAGCACGCAGCTAATGTCAGATGTCACTTAATAAAGGTCTTTTGTGCTTGCGCATACGCTATGTTCAAAGAACAATAGCTCCTAAAGTAATAAACATACAGTTATCAAATTACTGTTGTATTGTAGCTTAACTCAAAAACTTTCGATTTAGTGAAAAAAAATGAGAGGTAATCGCGACTACTTTTGCATTGATTTGCAATAATTTGTTGATTTGCATAATTTTTTTACCCTTTTTTTTGCATTTTATCTTTTTTCAAAAATTAAGAAAACGTTAACACTTTGTTTTGTTGATTTGACAGTTTTATTGTCCGTCGAATAAGCCTATTTTTATCTCAGTAAGACCAAAACTTTAAGAGATATAAAGGTTTTTGTTCACACGTAGAGAATGGGCATCAAAAAAACAAAATGGCTGCCATATGACGGGGTGGGGTATTGAGCCCTAGTATATAGTGTATTTGTGTATTAAAATAGTTGCATTACATGTATTTAGATTATCGCTGGTCCATAACCGGACACACTGTATAACAAATTGTTGATGCACCCTGAATAAAAATAATTTTACCCGACCCTTACTTCAAACACCTTGTATAAGCAACTACTTTTGTTCCAAATTATATAACTTTTTTAGACCGGTCTGTATAACTGTAATTCTACTCCACCTTACACTTCAGCCATCCTGTATATTCAACTACTTCTGACAATTTTTAAATCCTTTTGTATAACTGTAATTATTCTCCGTTCTATAACGCCAATATCCACTCTGTATAACTATAGTTTTGTTATTATTTTAAGGCTTCTGGCGTGCTGCAGATATTTTTGATGACGCCAGTTTTCGTTGCTGATAGGTGGTTGGAATTGTAGTGAAGGTATAATCCTGTATGCGTAGCCTTCCTGTAGACTATTGTTTGAATTCCGGTCCTAGTCCTTTGACACTTTACATCAAGGAATGGTAGGCACCCACTCTCTTCCATCTCCATGGTGCATCTAATGGATGGTTGGGATTGGTTCAGGTGCTCCAGGAATGCCTGGAGACAGAACTACAGGCATTCCATACCTCTGAATTTACTTAACTAAACTTTACACAAACGTTCGCCATAATAAATTTTCTCCTTTTGTTGTTTCACTTGTAAGAAGTATAAATACCGGGTAAAATAATTTTGGTATTCTCAAATACATCAACTCATCGGCAAAAAAGTACACAAATTTGTATTCAATGTTGCATAACTCATACTTCATTTTGTTTAAGAACAATGTGAATAAATTGATAATTTAAAAGATTCTAACACAAAGTATAAATTATTTAGAATGATAAAGAAACATTTTTTGAAGTACAGTTTCTGTAGTATCACTATACTATGCGTTCGGCCTCCGAGAACAAAAATATTTCACTGTCCTACAGTATTGCTTTTAGTTTACAGAAATCCATCTACCGACTATTAATTGCACTCACATTAGAATTTAATACTAGTAGATGGCAGTGTTTATTCTGCGAGTTCGAGGAATTCAGGTTTTAATTTATAGAATAAATAAAATTTATCTTTACATACATATATAATTTTTACGATCCTAATCAATATAAAGAGTGTTTTAATGTATGAGTTTAGACAATAAATCTGAAGCAACTACTACGCATTTCGTTTTTTATCGATTTCGTTCTGTGGAAAATCAATGCAAAATGTTATGTTAGATACTGTTATGGTCGTACCGAGAGGTGTTGTGGGGGACTGCTGTCCGTGGACATGAAAAACCTGTCGTGATGCTTCGCATAAATTTTGCTCACTTGCCCTTCCCCCTACGCCATTTTTTTTCTGATTTCTTTAGTACAATTTTTTTCAGATTTGCCCCTCCCTAGATCAAAAGCTGGGTACGCCCCTGACTATTATATAGACTCCACTAGCCAGATGCAGAATTGGATACTGAAGGTTTCACGTTTTATTAGGGTTCCGTATATACAATATACGGATACCCTTATAATATCACTCAGGATTTCTGCCTCTGTCACATCACAGCCATTTTCTCCTAAACTATTGGACGGAAGAGGTTGAAATTTGGTATCAATGTATAGTTTGGTGACTCGATCAGGAGTACATATCGTAAAAGAAAAAATTTTCATTTCAGGGGTACTTCAGGGGGGGAAACTAAAAAAATCGACCATTCCCCCCCTGATCTCCGAAACTACTGAGCCTAAAATTTTGAAAAAATAGGAAACATAGATCATTGCGCGAACTTTTCAGGAAAATTAAGGAGAAACCAATAATATTGATTTTGGGGGGCAAATTATAGAATTAAATAAAAATTTAAAAATAAAAAAATTTTCAAACGCATCATGTAATATATCAAATGAAAGGTCTCATTCTGAGGAACACAAATATATTTTTTTCATATTTACAAAAAATAATTTTAAAAAGATATTAACGAAAATATACCAAAATTTACCCATTCCCCCCTCCCTTATCTCCGAAATTATAAAACGTAAAGTTTTGAAAAAAAAATAGATTTATAGGTTCTGACCTGAAGTTTACTGGAAAAATAAGGAGAAACCTCTACTTTTAATTTTGGGGGGCCAATTACAGAATTAAATGGAAAATATAAAATTAAAATTGTTTCTAACCCATCGTGTTATATATCAAGTGAATGGGCTCATTACGACGAAAACGAATATATTTTTTTTAATATTTTTAAAATAAATTAATTAAAAGATATTAACAAAAATATAAAAAAATTTACCCATTCCCCCCCCCTTATCTCTGAAACCATAAGCTGGAAAATTTTGAAAAAAAATGGAGGTATAGCCCCTCACCTGAACTTTACTGGAAAAATAAGGAAAAACCCCTAATATTTATTTTGGAGGGATTTGCCCACAGAATTAAATGGAAAATTAAAATTAAAATTGTTTCAAACCCATCATGTTATATATCAAATGAAAGGGCGCATTATGACGAAAACAAATATATTTTTTCCATATTTATAAAATAAATTAATTAAAAGATATTAACAAAAATATAAAAAATTTTACCATTCCCCCCATTATCTCCGAAACCATAAGCTGAACTTTACTGGAAAAATAAGAAGAAACCCCTAATATTCATTTTTGGGGGGAAAATGGAAAATAAAAAATTATAGTTGTTTCTAACGGGTCATGTAATATATCAAATCCCAGGGCTCATTATGACGAATACAAATATATTTTTTTATTATTTTTTAAATGAATATTTTAAAATATATTAAAAAAATATTTTAAAAAAATTACCCATTCTCCCCGTCATTCCCCAAACTCTAAGACCTCATTTTTTTTGTTTATAGGAAAAATATGAAAAAAATCCCTAATTCTATTATTTGACCTCCAAATAATAGAATTAAACGGAAAATAAATTATTAGAAAACCCCCATGGTAATTTTAGGGACAAATTATGCAATTAAATGGAAAATAAAGATTCAATTTTCAAACGCATCATTATGTGAATTACAAATATATCATATTTTTAAATCATTTGTATAAAAGATATTAACAAAAATATTAAACATCGACTTAATTCCCAATTTAGAAACTACACTATTTAAAATTTGAAAAATATATTTTATTTATATTTTTAAATAATTTCAATAACAGATTTAATAATTTATAATTTAAACTTTGACCTATTTTGCCGTTTTTCTTCCAATCTACAGAGCCTCAAAACTCAGACAGTAGATTATAAAAGGCATCTCTGAAAGTTTATTAGTAAAATAAAACTCTAATGTTACTTTTTGGGGGCCAAATTAGAAAATTAAATACATATGTGTTGTGATAAAAATCAAGCGAATCCTAATGCAGATAAAATAAAAAATCTATGTGCGGGAAATCAAAGTGTATATTTTTTATAAATTTAAAACGCTTCCTTTAAAAGATATAAGGCTAAATATAAGAAAATGCACTCATTCCCTGCTTGTCTGAAACTGGAATATTAGAATCTTGAAGGTGGTACGGAACCCTAAGTATGCGAGTCCAACTCGCACTTGACCAAATTATTTTTTTTAAGTGTATGTTGGTTACTACAGATACGTGGAAATATACACGATTTTTCACGTATTCTTTTGAAGAACAACTCTTTTATAAATATTTACTTAAAGAACACATTACAACTCCTCATATATCTATTACCTTATTGAATAATACTGGCAAATAGCTAACAAGATTTTATTACAAATATATTTGAACAAAAATTATTTACACATATTTACAGTATTTTATAACAAAATAAAATACACGTGTTAAACTTTTCCGGTAAACCTATAATATTTTTTATGATTATCATACATTAACTTAAATATTTCTGTAGAAGCTGAAGACAAAACTCGCAGTAAGAAATTCACAGCATGTTGATCACAAACTGATATCAAACTGTATATGCAGTTATTCAGATGCATCTGAAAATCGAAAAAACGTGAGTTTATATTAAAAGTTGGAATTTGACGAACAAACATGTCATCAAAAAGTTATTGAACGCTTAACAACCTAAACATAACCTAAATCAAAATACAAACATCAACAAAAACCAGGAATATTTATTGTTTTTTCCAAATCTATTTTAGTAATTGAGACATGTCTGACACAAATATCGACAACTTCAGTGATTTTTTAACACGCTTTCATTAGCTTCACCTGACTCTCGCTATGTATATAACGGAATCTTGGAAGTCAATTTCTAATTATCATATCAAAATAAAACTTTGTTTTTATATATAGTCTGAATGACAGAACAATAATTTGGAATCATGGAGCTCACCTGATGTCGAGGGTTAATGAAAAATAAAATATTTTTTTAGTAATACCGGCACACCCACCAAAATTTCATTTTACTTTCTTAAACTATCATTGTTTTTATCAAAGCCTTTAAAAATATATGTTACCTTAACAGTTGGATAAAGAGTCACTTGTTCATACTGCTCCAAAATATCGGCAATTACATACATAGCTATCCTTTTCATATCTTTGGGAAATCCAACAAGCGTTCTGGTCAATTTTTCCAACTGGTGAGCACAATCTGCAAGATCTCGAATCTCGCTTTCATCCAGTTCCAAATCGGAGTTGCTCCTTTTGCACAAACTTCTCAGAATTAGCCGATACTGTAGCAAAAACGGTGGTAATCTGTCCATTATTAGCGACTTGCGATGTTTTAAGAGACAACCAAGCATCGAAATTGCTATTGTACATGCAAGATTGAAACAGACTGAGGGTTTTGATATAACAACGTTTATGTTTATCAATAAAGAATCTATCAATAAAGGAGTTAAGTGTAACTGAAAATAAAATATAATAACATAATTCTGTCAATTAAAATTTTGTCACATCATTTACCTGATGATTCCGAATTAAGGTTTTCTCAAAGTCGAAGACGTTTTCATAAAACTTCTCATCAGTTTCAAAATAATTAATCACCATTGCTGCTTTTTCCAATAAGGTTTCCAAAGAGCTCTGCAATATCTTTGTTTTTATTGGATTCAAATTGCATGATAATACTGCTTCCCAAATTTTGCACTGCTCTCCAAATAGAGCAAAATCTTTTTTCTTGATTGCATTTTCCTTTAAAAAAATTAAACTGTTAGTATACATCACTTAACAAAATGTAATAATTTAATATGTATAACTCATGTCCTTCATATCTTCAACCAAGATATTTTTAGTCTTCATATCCATCCATTTATACCCTTCAAGATGTCAGATTTATATCTCATTTCTTAACCAATTCTTACAGTTCATCCTACCTTGACGTAGTCTTTTCACT
Organism: Octodonta nipae; assembly: GCA_034190945.1. Classification (NCBI taxonomy): domain Eukaryota; kingdom Metazoa; phylum Arthropoda; class Insecta; order Coleoptera; family Chrysomelidae; genus Octodonta; species Octodonta nipae. Next base: position 10,849,604 of record CM067221.1, read on the forward strand.
TCTTCGATGTTCCTTTCTCCTGTCTGCCTATTTTTGCAAGTTGCTCCATTCACATCTTTTTTGGTTTAACTTCAAAATTCCAAATTGATGTTTTAACTCATATGGTCCTAATAGTCCCAGAGCCTAGCTACATAAAACAGGGTCGATAAGGAGCGTGCAGTTTCAGTTTATAAACTGGGGGGCCCAACTTAGTACATCACCAAACGCCACTTCTTAAGGTCAGCACAGGTCGGATATGAAAATGTCAGCCGATTTTCCCGGACGAAAAAATTGAATCAAAAACCTCATAAGAGGAGCTCGTGAAACCTTTCGTAACGTGTGGTTGTAACCACAAATAAGAGCGGCCTAATAGTACAAAAAGTTTTGCAGGCCGGAAAACCCTCGTAAGAAGTGATCGAAAGTGCCGAAAACTCATCTGAAAAGCCTCATAACCGTGCGCGCGTGAAACCTTTCGTAACGTGTGGTTTGAACCTCAAATAAGAGCGGCGTAATAGTGCAAAAAGTTTTGCAGGCCGGAAACCCTCGTAAGAAGTGATCGAAAGTGCCGGAAAAGTCTTATCTGAAAAACCTCATAACGTGCGCGTGCGAAAATTTTTTATTAGATTTTTGGGGTCTCAACTAAGAGCGGTCTGATAACGCAAGAAGTTTGTCAGGTCGGAAAACCTCCGAGTTTTCCGGCACTTTCGATCACTTCTTACGAGGGTTTTCCGACCTGCAAAACTTCTTGCACTACTACGCCGCTCTTATTTGAGGTTCAAACGACAAGTTACGAAAGGTTTCACGCGCGCCCATTATGAGGTTTTTCAGATGAGTTTTCCGGCACTTTTGATCACTTCTTACGAGAGCTTTCCGGCCTGCAAAACTTCTTGCGCTATTACACCGCTCTTATTTGACGTTCAAACCACACGTTACGAAAGGTTACACGTGCGCCCCTTAAGAGGTTTTTCAGTCATTTTTTTCGTCCGGGAAAACCGGCTGGCATTTAGCCTGTGCTGACCTTAAGAAGTGGCGTTTGGTGATGTACTAAGTTGGGCCCCCCAGTTTATAAACTGAAACTGCATGCACTTTATCGAACCTGTTTTATGTCTATAACGGTTCTAGTTGTTTTTGCTGTATTCTTATTATTGGTATTTTTAAAGTATTTTACATTCTCCTGTGTATCCATGTCTTTTATGCGCGTTAGTTCTCTCAGAGCCTTCATTCAAGGTGATGTTTTTTGAGTTGACATTTGGATTGCATTACCCAGGATTTCACTGGAATATGCTACTGTTGGAACCATTGAAACTATTAATACAATAAGCAAACACAACACACATTTTACTTCAGATTCCATAGCATGCCAGTTACTATATCAATTTACGCAATTAGCAGACAATAATGACTTCATTGCATAAATTTGTAGTTCATAAAAAACAGTCACAACTAAATTGAACAATTGAGAAACTTATTTATATTAGATTAGATACATTAAAACAAAAATAGGTACATTATCTTAGCTTTCCAAAGCAGTGTAAATACACCACATTCAACAACAAACTACAACAAGAAGAATTTTTCAAACAAATTGTCCGACAAAATGAATCAAATAGCAGTTATGGAAGTTTCATAAGGAGGGGTGGTATCTTAATAACTGCTGATTTATTTGACCCTATGCTTAGGTATGCAACCAAACATACTAGATAACAAAATTAATGGGACATGTGTGGACTTTAAATTAATTACTAATTGGTTTTAAAATATTTAAAATTAAAATGATGGACTGATAAAATGATGAAGAATGACAAAAAAAAACAGTTTATTGATGAACAGACTGCTAAAATATGAATTTCTAATGCAATTTTAAAAAATGATAAAAAAAACTATGGGCCTAATGAAGAAATAACTGCAGATGATCAAACTCCATTAGTTAGTATAGGGAGGAGACAAAACAAAATAAAAATCAAGCTAAATCTTTTTCTTAATCATGCTATACCTAGTAAAGTGAACAAATACTTATATAAGAAGTAACCAGTGTATTAGGATAGATTACATTATTCATCAGTTATTGACTAAATTCTAATATTTGAATTTATCTTACCGAAATATCCAACAAATCTTTGATGACGTCAGGGAATCCCTCGTTTGACACGTTCCCTAATATTAACACGACCAGTTGTGAACACTCTTCAAATTTTCGATAAACACTGAAATTGTCTTTAAACGTGTTCCAAAATTTGCTAATACGTACCCTTCTTCAAATTCGGGAACTTTCGATTTATTTTGCAGTATAGTTATGAACAAAATCAAATAGCCAGCGGTATCGAATTTTTGGGGATTCACCAAAGCGTAGTCCACGTATGTGCTTAGATGCTTCAAAAGCTGCGAAAGTTTTTCATCGTCGTTCACACCAAAAGACTGACGTAAACTGTAAGCGTAGCCAATCAGCAGGAATTCTTGCGGAGTCTCGTGTTCGAGGAGACGCGAAATTTCGTCACAAATTTTTACTTTGTATGTATCTGCGGTTTTTTTTACTTCTTTCGGCATTTTCGATTTTTTCAACTGTAAACAATGAGACAGTAGAAGATTATATAGACAAATCCATTCTACTATGAACACAATAGAGATTAGACGAATTTACAATATCCCATATTTAAACTCAGAGACAAAATATAAACATTATCAAATCTTTGTTTTTCTTAATATTAGTGACAGAAAATTTTGTACAACACACTTCATTATTTGTTATAAAAAGTGTATGTATCGTTTGTGTTATTAGATGTATGCATTTTAACATCAAAATAGTTTTGAAAATAACTAAGAAAACATGCTATTATTTCTTCAAGCATTCAAGTTGTATTTTGGGATATTGTCAATTCATATAACCTCTGTCATACATGGTCTTGTCATATAACATAAATGCATTAGTTACCTTGTTTATAATATTTATTAAAATAACTGAACTTTGTATATACTTGGGTGCTTTCAGATTTTTGATGATTTCTTCTAAATATGTTTCAAAATATTCAACGAAATTTTCATACTTAAACACATTCTCATTAACTAAAGTAAAATGCTCCTCCCAATTTTTGAAACACTTAACAATGTAAGAATTCATTTGATTCAGATCAAACAAATCTGATAATCTGATCTTGCATTGCTGTAAAACACCTAAAAATATAAATGAAGTACCTAAAGTAAGAATGAAAGATTTATAATAATAATTGGCCTACTTACCATATATAAAATTTTCTATTTCATTTTGCAGCTGTGTCAAATTTCCTTGTGAAAATTCTTTTGAAAAATCCTTATGAAGTGCCAACAAATATATCAAAAATATTTTTTGCGCTCCCGTATGACAATAAACGATCGGGAAATATTTTACGATCTTCAATAATTTGCATAGTTTTTCTTCGTTGATTTTGAACTCAAAATGTTTGGTTTTTGCGCCATTTTCTATTCCGTAAATTTCCTTAGCTCTAGAAATAACGTCCTCAAAATCTTCCGTGATAAATAGTTCTCCAGACAAAGTTGCGAAAATTTTCGAGCTTAGAGATTTGGAAAATGAATCTTCATTGTGTTTTCGTTTATGTTTAGACAACAACTTGTTAATCCTAGTCAATACTATTCCATTGACTGCATTTAATAATGAAGTAGAATTTATAACATGGGCTGGTAAATCAATTGTATCTAATTTTTCAAAATGTTTTACTAGATTTTCTGCAATACTAGCAACATTGGCATAATCCATTTTTGGTACAATGTACTCCACAGCAAATTTGTCCTCAATAAATTCCTTCCAGTTTTCTTTTGAATATGCAGCCGCAGTTCTCACAATATTGTTTGTGATATCTTCATTGAATTGGATTTCAAATAAAAGAAGAGCTCGTAATTTTTGCAAGTACAATTTATGCTGAAAAAAATAATTAGGATTTTATTAGTTACTTAATATTCTTTTTAATTTTCAAAACAGTATATGTTACCCAACTCTACAATGCAAGTGTGTTGGGCAAGAAGCTAAGAAGGAAATGGAACAGAATATTTTTGGGGTGAATTGGTATTGAACCAAAAAATTTAAGGTACATTTTATCACCATTTTGTGTTTCTAAGATAAATGGTTTCTGAGATAATATAATTTACAAGAAAAAACGTTCCAACTATAAAAACCACACTATGAAAAGTAACACCTTCAAAAATAATTTGGTCAGGTGCGAGTTGGACTCGCATACTTAGGGTTCCGTACCACCTTCAAGATTCGAATATTCCAGTTTCAGACAAGAAGGGAAAGAGTGCGTTTTCTTATATTTGCCCTAATATCTTTTAAAGGAAACGTTTTAAATTTATAAAAAATATACACTTTGATTTTCCACACATAGACTTTTTATTTTATCTGCTTTAGGATTCGCTTGATTTTTTATCAGAATACATATGTATTTAATTTTCGAATTTGGCCCCCAAAAAGTAACACTAGAGTTTTATTTTACTAATAAACTTTCGGAGATGCCTTTTATAATCTACTGTCTGAGTTTTGAGGCTATGTAGATTGGAAGAAAAAGGGCAAAATAGGTCAAAGTTTAAATTATAAATTATTAAATCTGTTATTCAAATTATTTAAAAATGCAAATAAAATATTAAAATATTTTTTCAAAATTTACACAGTGTAGTTTCTAAAGTGGTTAAGTCGATGTTTAATATTTTTGTTAATATCTTTTATACAAATGATTTAAAAATATGATATATTTGTAATTCACATAATGAGGTTTTTATCTGATATATTACATGATGCGTTTGAAAATTGAATCTTTATTTTCCATTTAATTGTATAATTACTATGGGGGTTTTCTAATAATTTATTTTCCGTTTAATTCTATTATTTGGGGACCAAATAATAGAATTAGGGATTTTTTCATATTTTTCCTATAAACAAAAAAATTGAGGTCTTAGAGTTTGGGGAATAACGGGGAAAATGGGTAATTTTTTTAAAATATTTTTTAATATATTTTAAAATATTCATTTTAAAAAAATTAAAAAAATATATTCGTGTTCGTCATAATGAGCCCTGTGATTTGATATATTACATGACCCGTTAGAAACAATTATTTTTTTTTTATTTTCCATTTAATTGTATAATTTGCCCCCAAAAAGAATATTAGGGGTTTCTCCTTATTTTTCCAGTTAAGTTCAGGTGAGGGGCTATACTTGCAGTTTTTGAAAATTTTTCAGCTTATGGTTTCGGAGATAAGGAGAGAATGGGTAAAATTTTTTATATTTTTATTAATATCTTTTAATTAATTTATTTTATAAATATGAAAAAATATATTTGTTTTCTTCATCATGAGCCCTTTTATTTGATATATAACATGCTGGGTTAGAAACAATTTTAATTTTATATTTTCCATTTAATTCTATAATTTCCCCCCCAAAAAAATATTAGGGGTTTTTCCTTATTTTTCCAGTAAAGTTCAGGTGAGGGGCTATACCTCCATTTTTTTTCAAAATTTTCCAGCTTATGGTTTCTGAGATCAGAAGGGGGTGGGGAATGGGTTTTTTTATATTTTTGTTAATATCTTTTAATTTATTTATTTTAAAAATGTGAAAAAAATATATTTGTTTTCGTCGTAATGGGCCCTTTCATTTGATATATAACTTGATGGGTTAGAAAACATATAAATCTATTTTTTTTTTCAAAACTACGTTTTATAGTTTCGGAGATAGGGGGGGAATGGGTAAATTTTGATATATTACATGATGCGTTTGAATTTTTTTTTATTTTTAAATTTTTATTTAATTCTATAATGTGCCCCCCAAAATTAATATTAGGTTTCTCCTTATTTTTCCTGTAAAGTTCGTGCAACGTTCTATATTTCCTATTTTTTTCAAAATTTTAGGCTCAGTAGTTTCGGAGATCAGGGGGGGGAACGGTCGAATTTTTTAGTTTCCCCCCAGAAATACCCCTAAAATCAAATTTTTTTCTTTGAAGATATATACTCCTGATCGGGTCACCAAACTATACATTGATCCCAAATTTCAACTTCTTCTGTCCAGTAGTTTAGGAGAAAATTGCTGTGATGTGACACAGGCAGAAATCCGGAGTGATATTATAAGGGTATCCGTATATTGTATATACGGAACCCTAAAAAGACTTAGAATTCTCAAATTTTTATCAACTGTAGTTTACACTTGAGGATCTTACTACACTCGAATTTATAAAGGGAGTTGTGCAGAAAAGTAAAAAGTTCAAAAACTTTAAATTCATTTCAACAAGTACTACTTTATATTTTTTTGCTATTAGATTCCTTATTTTTATTCTCGATTGATACCAATTTTTCCTAAAAAAATTACCTAATTAAAAAAATGTTTGAGTTATGTTGGATCTTTACTTAAAATATCCAATTTTGTCAATTTAGTTTAAAAAGTGTGCCATGGAAAATTGCCAGCTACTGAAATTAATGTCAATTAATTTTAGTAGCAAAAATGAACTACCACAAAGCAAATAATGTACAGTCTAATTCAGATTTAATTACTTTATTTTGATTTATAGTAATTGATAAAACACTTAGAGCATACACCTTATGGAGGTAACCTGCAATGCACAAATATCATGCCACTGAGAAGGCAATAGTTAGAGCAAGAGGCTATTTCACTTGATTGATAGTTGCAGTTCCCAATCAAGTGAATTAGCCTCTTGCTGACCTCTCTGTCTAGCCTTGGCACAATATTTGTGCTTTGCAAGCTACCTCCAGAAGTACAATAACTCTATAAGATAAAACATGCAGAATATTTAGTGAACTGTATCCTGACTTGACTGAAAATGAGTTTCAATAAAAAATGAACTTACCAACAAATGTTTGCATGGTGCCTCTCCAAAATTTGAAATTCTTTCAGACAGCAAACACCATTCCCTATCATTAAGATATGGATGTGTATATGAAATGTTGCAAGATGTAAAATTATTCTCCATAATTCCACTACAAAATTCATCATTTGCACCATAATATCTTAGAGTAATGAATATTTCAGCCCAGTAATAAGCAATTGTTAAGAATGATCTCATTAATCTGTGATTCTGAAAAACAAAACATTTAAACTCTTGTCATTTTAATTGTTATAATTTTGAACTTACATGTTGCCTTTTCACCAGAGCAGTACCAAAAACTTTCAGAGAAATCTTAAGATCATTCAGACATTTGACACATTTTCCAACTACATTTGCTGTTACTGTGTGCTCTGCTATTCTTATGCTACATAGAAAAGTCTTGATAAGTTCACTAAGAATTTGGACAAAGATACAATGTTGGAGATTCTCTAAAATATGAAGAACATTATAAATGATGTCCTCAAAAGGTAATACAAAACCTACCATTTTCTGTATTGTCAATATTTTCCAACACTATATTCAAGAAATGCATCAAAGTTTTGAAAACATTAACAACCTGCCAACTGGCTAACTGACAAATACATTTACTGAAACACTCCAAGATTTCTCTTGTCAAAATGTTTTCAACTTCTAAATTTGAGTCATTTTTGTGTTTTAAGAAGGAACTGTTCCCCTAAACTTATACAATGAGTTTATCTTTGTATTGTGACCATGTAATCCATTGTTGAGAGCCTCAACCATTTTAGACACTAAGTTTTCAACCCTATGAAGCCTTGTGTAGGTATCAAATATTGATATAATCAGCTCATTATACTCCTCAGAATGAAATGTGTTATCAGTCAACATTGCATAGCAAACTGTCTCCTCTATCAAAGATTGAATCAAAAGAGGCTCAATGGTGAGTATTTTTGTGAAAATTTTTAATGTTGTACATGCTGGGATATTAAAATATAAAAATTCTATATACATGTTTTTCAAAAAGTCACTGAATGTTAAGTCTTTTAGTACACACTTTAGATCAGTTTTTGAATCTGCCAAACATTCCAGAACACCTAAAAGAACACTTTCTGATTGCTTTATGCACAATTCAGTCTCTGGAATGTTTAATTTTGAGGCTCTAAAGAAAATCATTTTTTCACTTAAATCAAATCCTATAAGCTGAGTAATTAAAACAAAAAATTGATAAACCAAGGTGAAATCATTTTCATATGCTGTGGAAAATGCATGGAAAAACAATTTGAAATACACAGGTGATTGTTCTTTTTTAAATTTGTAAACATTTAATAAATACTTGAAAAACAATTTGGGGTCTGTTGGTTTTTCTTCTATTTTTCCTTCAAAAAAGCTAGACATATAACAACCAAATGACTTTCTGTTATTGTAGAAGACACACTGAAAATAATTGGAAATTATACTTCAAATTAGAAAAAAAAAATTGTATTAGATTACAAACCTTTTGTATTATCCCAGAAAAAAGTTCAAATAAATCATCATTTTTTGTTAAACATTTCTCAAAACTAGGAACAAGAATCTCTAAGAAATATTTTAGAAAATTCTCACTCGACTTCAAATTTTTATTAATGTGAATTTTAGCCACAAATTCTTTGAGCAGATTAGATCTGTCTAGGTATTCCAATACATGAGCAATTAAATCAAAATATTTGTCAATATTATATTTAAAATACTGTTGAAAAGCATGATTTTCCAACAAAGCTGTGGAATAATTAATGACAATATTGGCATCTGGAGCATATTTAATTTTTGCATTTAACACCTAAAATGAAGTCATATAAGTAATTCATTAGACAATAAATCAATCTATGTGTACCTTAAGAATTTTTGTAATTTCTTCACTACTAATGTCATTTCTATTCAGTTCTTTAAAATGATTTGTTTGTAGCCAGTCATTTAACAATTTCCATATTTCCTCAGAACTATTATCAATTTTATTAACCAACCAGTGACAAAGAAATGCTTCTTTATGCTGGATATGTAATTCTGAAGATATGAAGGCATTATTTGCAAGTTTTAGCCTCTTGGCAAGAGGTGAACTATCTTCCAAAATATTCAGTAACTCTGAAAATACAAACTTATAATATATGCACATACAACATGAAAGCCGAGAAAAACAAACCTTTCTCTAAGGACATAATTCTAAATTAACCGCAAACTCTCAAATTTGATACTAATTCCAAACAATCCAAACTGACCAAATTTAGGATTAACGGCTTTAAGGTTAAGTTTGAACACGTGCTACTCATACGATTTGGTTTTGACGTTTATTACACCGTGGTTTTGACAGTTCACTTAAATGTGAAGGCTGGCTTACACATAGAACTTATTATTATAAAAATTAGAATCCAAGAAGAATATATTTTGCTGTAATTAAAATAATTCGTAAAAATACTGTTCTAATCTACGAACAAATAAATAGTTCACATTTACCAAAATTATTTAATTCGAAGTTAATAGTTATTAATACAATAGTTTACATTTGAATTTCTTAGTGATTTTTGAATTGCAAAGGTGCCCAACTAGAGATTTATGTTGGTCATTGTTATTGTTTTGTCAGTTGGTACTGTCGGATTTCTTTCTTTCATAGTGATCAAATATGGCACCTACGTAAGTTTTTATAATTTTATTTTAATCTTGCCTTATCTTTACAAAAATGATTGTTTTTGCTAAATTAAATTCCTTTACGAATACAGAATTAAAATTTTGATTTGGTAAAAACAATATTTTAATTGGTCTAATAGATTTTAAACATGAGTAAATAACATAACCTTATTTAAAAAATATCTAGCACAGTTGTCACTTAAAATGCAATATTTTAAAAGTGTTTTCCATATCTTTTAGGGCTGGTAAAGCAGAAAAGAAAACCAAAACAGTCAAGGGGCTGCCAGCGGTTCCCGAATCTGTTTTGAAACATCGTAAACGTCGTGAGGCCTCTCGTGCTAAACAACTGCAAAATGCTATTAAAAAGAAGAAGGAACATATTAAGAAACGTAAAGATATTTTCAAGAACGTAAAGATATTTTCAAGAAGGCGGAGGAGTACGTTAAGGAGTACAGGTACTTAATCGTATTATTTTTGTAGTATCAACAAAGTAGCCCCTAAAGTCCGCAAAGTCTTGCAACTTTTCCGCCTTCGACAAATCAACAATGGTGTTTTTGTTAAACTGAATAAAGCCACCATTAACATGTTGAGAATTTGTGAGCCTTACATTACGTGGGGTTATCCAAATCTCAAATCAGTAAGGGAATTAATTTACAAGCGAGGTTTCGCCAAAATCAACGGTCAGCGCATTCCCATCACCAGCAACCAACTGATTGAAGACAGACTTAGTAAATCTGGTATCATTTGTATGGAAGATTTGATTCATGAAATCTTCACGGTTGGTCCAAAGTTTAAATATGCATCAAACTTTTTGTGGCCATTCAAGGTAAGTCATAAATAGTATTGTGTAGTCATTTTTTTTACCTGTTAAATTTTAGCTAAACACACCTACTGGTGGGTGGCGTAAGAAGACAAACCACTATGTTGAAGGTGGTGATTTTGGAAACAGAGAGGACAAGGTTAATGAACTATTGAGGAGAATGGTTTAACTTGTCTCATGTTTTGTATAATAATAAATTATATAAGTTTACTTGGTTTCATTTATTCACTATTCCAATTTTTATCAGCAAAAAATGGTTGAGATTAGTTAGTACTACATATGTCGGTTATTGTCCGTTACAATTATATACGTTTTATTATTATCGAACAATTAAACAGTCCTAACCTCAACTGCCTTTTTGAATAGCAATAACAGATCGGTTGAAAACTACACGACTGAAAGTGATCCCGACGGGTAATACAGATAGTAATTGGCTGTCCATTAAAGCAAAGTCTCTGCAACTTTTCCGCATTACTTATAAAGCTTCGACCAACAGTAAATGGTTTCCAAAATATTAATCTATTATAAGGAATAGGTGTTTTCGTTAAACTGAATAAAGCCACCATTAACATGTTGAGAATTTGTGAGCCTTACATTACGTGGGGTTATCCAAATCTCAAATCTATATATTAGCTTTAAGTTATTACATATTGTGATGGGAATTAATTTACAAGCGAGGTTTCGCCAAAATCAATCGGTCAGCGCATTCCCTTCTCACCAGTAGCAACCAACTGATTGCAAATTTGGTGAGACAGACTTAGTAAATCAGTGAAGTCAAATGATTGGTATCATTTCCAGTGAAAAGTATTTTTGAACCTGGAAGATTTGATTCACGAAATCTTCACAGTTGGTCCAAAGTTTAAATATGCTTCAAACTTTTTGTGGCCATTGGTTCCAAGAAGTAAGTCTTTAATTTAATCTGTGTTACGTAAAGACAATCCAAGGATTGCCTAGTATGTAATATTCAGTGTTGTCAATTTTTTATTGCCTGTTAATGTTTACGCTAAACACACCTACTGGTGGGTGGCGTAAGAAGAATCAAACCACTATGTTGCAAGGTGGTGATGTTTGGTAAACAGAGAGGACATAGGTTAATGATACTAGTTTGAGGAGAGATGGTTTGAAAACTTGTCTCATGTTTTGTATAATAATAAATTATATAAGTTTACTTGGTTTCATTTATTCACTATTCCAATTTTTATCAGCAAAAAATGAAAAATAGTTGTAACATATAGATTAGTACACCCTGAATTGAGAATATTATTTGGATATTTTTTGCCAGTTTAAATAAAATTCTAGGTATATCATTTCCACTAGTAGGTCTCAAAGTACATGAGTAGATTTGAGTAGAGCTTCATCATTTGGTCAGTAATAGTGCTAAAATGATTATGTAAACATTTTCTTAGCCTAAATTATACTACTTGTATATGGATGTTCATTGTTCAGTTAATGTTTGTATTTTCTGATGGTGCAGGCAAGCTCATGGCATTGTTATGATATGTTTCTTATATGCTTTTCTAATGCTGTACTAAGACAATTATTGTGGTTTCATCAGTTTGATGTTTTCACCTTAAATGAAGCCCAAGTATATGATATCTTATTTGCTTTTCTAATGCTGTACTTAGACAATCTATTGGTTTCATCAATTTGATGATTTTACATTAAATGCTGAAGCCCAAGTATCAGAATGAAAATGTGTATAGCTTCCGTTGACATACAAACATTTACAACACATGAGCTATAATTACTTGCAGATTTCTAGAAGCAATAATGTCATTACCTCAATTTTTAACAAACTTAAAAAAAGGAGGCAGTTCTCAATTTGTTGCCATTTTTTTTATGTATGCTCAGTGATTATTCAAAAACGGCATGGGCAATTTTCATCATCTATATGGCATTGTATAAAGGAATATTACGGAAAGGTACAATATGATTTTCTATAAAGTGAGATTTACGGCTTTCCAGTAAATCCAAAAAACAGTAATTAAGGGACATTTCAGTGAATTTCAATAAAACCACAATGTTTTCTCTAAAACGGCTCAACCAATGTAAATATTTTAAATTGTATTCTACAGAGATGTTCCTTTCCAGCTTGATTCCGTAAAATTATCTATAACGTAAAACATACCGTTTTTCCGACAATCGTAAAAATATTTGCAAAAACACTAAACATCAATGTAAATGTCAAATTTTCATCATAATTATCTAGTTTAAATGTCAAGATATGCCATGAAAGTATATCATACAGAGTCGAGTGAAATGGTACAAAATTTTCCATTAGTGTATTGAAAAGAAAATTCTTTAGGTGAGCGATGTTTTCTATATGGTATACGGTAGTAGGTGTGTGCGTGCATCGAAATTCAAGCAATGTGCGCCGTTGAAATATAGGGCGAAATAAAATTACAGTTAGACAGTTGGGTCCAAAGATGTGTTTTTTAGTGTTTATTTTGCTAAAACAGTCAAGTCAAACCCCTCCCAAATGTCAATCCTGGATTTGTCACTGCCTATTCCTATTCTGTTTTTTTACAAGATTTATCTTATTACTTTTATGTTTTTTGGGGAATAACACCACAATAGAAATAAAACGACGTATATTGCAGGAATACTAAACGTTTCAAAGTCTATTCTGACTTCGTTGTCAATAGCTTTATATTTATTTGAAACGTTTGGTATTCCTGCAATATACGTAGTTTTATTTCTATTGTGGTGTTATTGCCCAAAAAAACATAAAAGTAATCAAGAATATGCCACAAACAACGTTTAGAAGACATTTATCTTATTACTCTTTAGGTTTTTCAAAATAGTATTTGCAGATATTTTTTGAGTTACAGACAACAGCCCACCTTCGTTGGACAACCTGTATTATATACAATTTTCTTCACAATTCTGCTGGAAACGAAAAAAAATCTGCTAATAAATGATTCATATCGCACTTTATTTTTATTGCAACAGTTTAGTACATATATACATATAAATATTGAAATATACATAAATCGTCTTCTTGAGAATCTATCACAACCTACAAAATAATTTATACATACAAAGTTTTCATATTGCTGGAAAATAAAAAATAAACCCCCATAGATATTTGCTATAGAAAGTATAGAAGTAGAATATGTATAGGGCAAGACGTTTTCATAACTGTAACAGTTTTTTAAAACTTAACAGTCGACAAAAATAAATTTGAAAGCTATTACGAATTGATTTAACACAATCTATAAAGACTTCATATATTTTTTACACATTTATGTTTTTGTACAAAGAGAGACATCTATAAACAACACATAAGCAATTGTTTATCAGCAAACTTGCTTTTATCTTTTTCCCTTAATATGTTTGTTTTCTAAAGAATGCACGAATTTTCACATTTTTATTTTATTTTCATATTTTTATGCATCACATTTGAAAAAGGTGGAGATTTAAAATGCGTAATTTGGAAAATTTTCAGAATTATATAAATCTTAATTTTTCAATAAGTTAAAACATTTCATCCTGAGATCTCCTAGGTATAAAAATCAATTGTCTTAATATTTTCTTGAGATTTTTGAAATCATTTATATCCAAAATAGTACACAAAAATAACAATTTACCTACTTAAGAGGTTACAACAATCATTAATATTTTCTGATTTGTATTCTAACATTTATTGATATTTTATATTAGAGTGAATTAAAAATAAGTTTGAGGTTACTTAACATTATATTTTAAATTTAATATATTTGCGACAAAAAAGTATGGAGTATAAATTGAAGAGTAGATATCATATTTCAGGTATTTCACAATATTAAAGGTATACTAGAAATTACCTCCAAAAACACTATTTTAAACCCTTGTTTTCTGTTGTAACTTTAATATTTATTGCTGCTATTTTAAAATTTAAACCATCACTCCCCCTCGTACTAAATATATACGACAGATTTTAGAGTAAGTAAAATGAATCCAACCTCAATGGTTTTATTCTTTCCATACAACTGTTGAAGTCTGTCATCAAAGCAGTGTAAGTACTTTGAAGTCATTTATTATTTGGAATGAAGAATATGCAGGGTTATAGCTCTGAGCACCACCTGGACAGATTTTAGAGTACCGACTGCTTAGAAGAAAAATGCCCTCAACAATTGTGTTATTCTTTCCATAGAAATCTTGAAGTCTTTCATCAAAACAAAGCAAGTACTTCGAAGTCCTTTATTCTTTGGAACAAGGAATATACAGGGTTTGAGCACTGGGCACGACCTAGTATCTAAGATCAGCGCCCGTGGCAGACCACAGGATCCCTACTCTTGTGTTCGTGTGGTCCACGAATCCAGGATAGCTATATCTGCCTGAAAGTGGAAATAGTTATTAAGTGTCGTGTAGTTAGCCTTGGCAACTCAAATGTGGAAACCATCGGGTGAGGTAATCTTAAGAAGGCTGAAACGTCTGAAAAAAAAACACTATTGATGAGAGAAAGCCCATCCGGCACCTAACCGGCGCCTCTCGTGGTTGTTGGTTCAGCAAAGTCAAAAGAAAAAATTTAATAGATACCTCTTGAGTCGGTATTGGTGTTCATAAACCACAAATATAGAGCATACCTTCAAATACCAAATGCATAACAAACAGTTCTGATTTTAAAGTATGTTAACATCATAGGTTTTCCTGATTATCCTAAACTAGTCAGAGTCTGTATAAGTAGAGTGATGTCAAAGTAGGTATGTGCTAGGTTGCCATACTATTGGTATGTGCTAACTGCTTTACTTGTTCCGCCATTAACTGCCCAGATCTCTGGTTTACTATAGAACTATCGACGGTAGAGGTAAGGAAGACCATGTCTGTGTCTGTCCAATGGCATTCATTAGGATTCTATACTAGCCCCATTGCGGAAACTTTTTGAGATGCTATTTAATGTTCTCATTAAAACACTTTTTCAGTTTAACTACCATAAAGTTGGTCTTCCTTGTTAAGTTTGTCGCAAGGCTGTCAGATCTCAAGTTTCATCACAAGATGTCGTTAAATTTTAATTTTACAATGGATGAGATCATCACTCATTAGTTATACAATGTAATTTAGAAAACTTACTTCATTTTAGCAATTGTTTGCCATATTTTTTTGTTTATTTCTTTTTTATTGTAATTTATACAAAACATTAGCAAACACACTTTAACTACACGAAATATGAAAAGGTTGTCATAGGAAAATATAACAACCAAGGATCAAACTGCGTATAGAATGTTACTTCATATTATTTAAAAAAAATGTATTTACTTTTTTTTATTCATTGTGAATGCTATTTTACCTATTCCTCATAATTAAATAATACTAAATCAATCACTACCTGCCTGGATGAGACTTATTAGTTTGTCGGGTTGCATAATCTCTGTACACGTCGTAGTATTAAGTATATTCGCTTCGTGTACTAGAATTTAAGTGTGGTTTTTATTCATAGGGGCAGGACTTATCACTATCCTACTTATACCTACTTTAACCCTAGGAAAATATACAATATTGGCAAGGTTGATAAAATCTTTAATTTTATTTTATCATAGAAGTTGTCTTTTTTATTTGTATTTTACAGCTATTGTCTGATTATTATTAATATCGGTTTATTGTTTACTAAACTTTTTAAATTTATTTCAAATATGCTCATTATCCATACATAGTATGTAGATAAGGTGTGAATTATGTATTGCATACCTGATTTAAGCATTACTTTTAACAAGCAAATAGTTTTTTCCAGATTAAATTTTTTGTGTTTTTTCTTACTGATATAAAGTTTAACCTGTCACAGAACAGTTAATATCATTAAATATTTGACGTCATAATAATCCAATTATTTTAAACAGTTTAAATAAACTCAAACTTAACTTTCATTCACCCAACGAAACTCTATTATAATCTTCTTTATTTCCCATATAGTCCACATAATAAATATATATTTATATTTTTTTCATATAGGTAGAAAAATATAAACAACGGCAAAATATCTAACAAACACTAAAATTTCACCATCTAATATATTCTAGAAATATAGCTTTTTATGTATTATTATTCTTATTTATTATTTTAAGTTCAGATATTTATTCTTGTTTACCGATTGCTGAGATAGAAAGAATAGGTTTCGGCAATTGGTACCGCCTAGTGCTCAAAGATCTCTCCATCGGTACCACCTCACCGGCCATCGGATAAGAAGTTGTCCTCTTCGCAGATTTGCTACGGAAAAAATTAAAGTGTTTTGAAATACATGTACGATCATTCAGTACAGTGGTTCCCAAACTATTTAAGAAAGAATCGTTTACTAAAATAAAATATATTTAGGCATTTTTAAAATAGTTGTCATGAAGATGAAATACTGGAATGTAGTGTTACTCGAAAAAAAGTTAAGTCAACCTCATTTACTTAATAAGTAGAAGTATCATGAACCAAGTGTAACAGAATATACTTACTACTAATATAAATGTACACTCTTGGGAAATGTACACTTTTACCGTAAAATGTGTACATTTCCCAAAAAGATAGGTATATGTGAACTGAATATACTGTATATGTACATTTGCCGGCAAATGTCTACTCTTACTTTCATGTTTTAAGAAAAGTTGGAATACAAATAAATTAAAAATGTTGTTGCAGTAAAAAAATATTTATTTAAGTAAATATAATACAAAAGGCTTTAATAACGAAAATTATTTTAATTAAAAAATGTAAATGACAAATAAAACATACTTTTCTTTGCATATTATATAATATGTCGTAGGTTATGATTCCAATATTCATAAATACAATTTTCGTCGTAATAAACTTTTGTTCGCAAATGGCCAATTCATGCCTAGAATAAGATTGTTTTAAAACTCCCTGTTTAGTTCCTAATTTATATAACTTTTTATCGTTATCTCTAGACAAAACAACGCAAATCAAATTTTTGCAGCAGGAAATTTTTCTTTCGAAAGATTACACATTTTGATTGCTTGATTTTCCCTTGCTTTCTTTAGAGCATTAACAATTAATTTTTTTTCTCGTTTAAAACACAATTTAACTCAAAACTTCCATCTTTATCTTCAATTTGGTTGCATAATAAACCATCATCCAAAATTATGTCTAACGTTTCAATGGAAAATTCATCGTTTTCTGCGACTTTGCTATGTGGTGAATTGGCTGCGTGTACTCCTAGTAGTTGCTCTAACTCTTCTTCTGTTTCCAGCTGTTCAACAGATTCTATAGGTAAATTTGATGTTTTCAAACCCAATTTCATTCTTGTTCCGAACAAAGCTTCATCGGGAGTTTGCTTTATACCGTCATGAAAAGCTCTATTTTTCATCAGTTGAACATATTTTAAACCTTCTGACCACTTGGTTGTACCACATTAGTGCGCATGCGCACCAATTTTGCGATTTCGTATTTTGTATGCTCACATTTACCAAAACTTATTTGAAATTGTAAATGTTAGTTGAATGCACATTACACAAACGAGGAGGCATATGTGCACATTTACCGGAAAATGTGTACATTTGCCGCAATATCTACTTTTACCGTAACACATATATATATATATATACATATATTTGTTTTTAAGTTTTCGCGGGCACTAAATGTATTAGATGGTTTCCGGGAATTCATCCGCGTAGTTGATAACTGATCCCTGCCGGGATCGATGGTAAAATGACGACGTTTCGACAGATCACATCACATCTGCCCTCTTCAGGTCGGTTCGCATAATTCTCGTAGCCTTCTGCTTTCGCTTCAAGTTACTCGAATACGCCAGTATGACCTGAAGAGGGCAGATGTGACTCTGTCGAAACGTCGTCATTTTTTCCCGGCAGGGATCAGTTATCAACTACGCGGATGAATTCCCGGAAACCATCTAATATATATATATATATATATATATATATATATATATATATATATATATATGTTGTTTACATCGTTGTACTGTACTTCGTGTTTATGCGCATGTTCGAAAATGCGTTAGTTTTCATTTCTGTCGTCGGGATTATGTTTTCTCTGTTTGATCTATGCTAGTGTTTTCCCTTCACATTTACATTTTCTTAACAGAGTCGCAACGCTGGCGCACAACTGATTAAGTTCCATAAAAGTGTATAATCAACGCTCTTTCTTAGTCCACTTATAGGCGATGTATTAAGTACAGGGTGCCGCAAAACAAACTATGCAGTTTTGATGGGCTATTAAAAAAAATTCGCACAACTTACGAAAAAGTGGTTTATTCAGCTTGAGTCAGTACTACACACCATTTTTTCACTCAAGTTTAAAAATCACGTCAGCAAGATGATGTCCTCCAGAAGCGATGAACTGATGTAGGCGGTTTCTAAAGTTTTCAACTGCGTTCTGGCACATATCGATCGGAATGGAGGCGATTTCCTCTGTAATACGGATCTGCAATTCTTCCAAATTGTGAGGACGATGATTAAAAACATTTTCCTTAAGGTAGTCCCACACGAAAAAATCTCAAATGCTCAAATCCGGTGATTTCGCCGGCCACCCTATGTCTTCCCTCAGAGGGAGGAGGAGCGCAGGGAACATCTGCCGCAGTTTTGTCATTGAAATCTGCGCTGTGTGGGCCGTAGCCCCGTCTTTTTGGAACCAAATACATCCAAGGTCGAGCATCGAAACATAACGCGAAGCGGTGACCGTTGTTGTACGCCCATCCTCCTCAAAAAAGTGCGGTCCAATAACCCGAAATTTGATAATGGCACACCATACAGTGACCTTCGGAGAGTGGAGAGGTCTCTCGTGAACTTGTCGCGGGTTATTGTCCGGCCAATAACGGAAATTTTGTTTGTTTACGGCTCCAGACAGATGGAAGTGAGCCTCATCAGTACTGAAGAAGGTTGACCTTGTTGGGATACGATCTAACATTTCTTGAGCGCGATTCACTCTAGAACCACCATAATCTTATAGGTATGGAAGAATAAATCTTAATGCAAAATCCTCCTTACAGAGCGGTTGGACATGTTTAATGCAGTTGCATGTTTCCGGGCAGAGCGTGTTGGTGATTTCGACAGGTGCTCTCACTAGAGGAACATTTTCAGAAGTTCTCACTGTTTTGGATCTTCCCACACCCCTAGGCCTTTCTGTTGAACCAGTTTCTTCCAACGCATGAATCCAACTTGCGATAACATTGCGGTGCGGAACGGGATACGACGTGGAATGTTAAAGTGCCGTCGGAAGGTCGGCTGAGTGATGGTGAAAGAAGGACCGTTTCCAAAAAACGTGCGAACGGCGAAGCTGCCATGCAGATGTAGTCGCTCATCGCAATTGCACTGTTTGTTTTGCTGCACCCATTATATGTATCACAGAAGGCGATTACAAGACATGTTGTGTGCATCAGCAGCAACCAATCGACGTGAATTGTTAATGTTCAATGTAATAGCCAGACACGCGCATATGTCTGGATGCTCGATATAGGTATAACAGAAGCAGAGACTGTCTGTACCGTGATGATATCGTCCATCTTCATCATTTAAGTAGTAATATGGTCACACAATAGAAGTTAGACCGGATGCCTTTAATATAATTCAAAAAAGAAACAAATTGGACTTTCAGTATTAACCAACAGATGGCTCCAGTTACTCTATGCAAATCTAATATTCAAATACTATGCAAGTTGTTTATTGAACCGCCTTAACAAGTGAGTATATACTTATAACAGTGCCGAGGGGAAAACAGGAAATAAACTTTATAAAATACCCCCTGAAAGTAACGAAAAACACGAAGTTCAAGTCCGTGACGGTGTGCGTCGCCTTGGCAGCGTTAGAATAAGTCATTAGCACAAAACTACAACAATAATGGGAACCGTAAAACTAAAAAAGAACTCTATAAGATAAAAAGGGACATCACCAGATTATTGTAAATAAGACATGAGATATAACACTTAAAGACATAAAAGTTAAATCCAGGTACACATCATATTACAAAAGCACAAAACAGAAAAATGGATTGGAGTTGTGATCCAACACGTGCTCATAGAAATGAAACAATGGAAAACTTTTGTAATGAGATATCAGACAGCATCCACAAAAAAGTACCCACATCCTACTGATGGAAGTAATTAAAAAATTGGAAAAAAAACAAGAATGAAATGAAAATGTAACTATTGTTGCAAAAAATGTAGATGGATCAGGCCAGGACAAAAGACAAAAATTAAATTCATTTAATATAAATACCAACCAGACGCTACTGGGAGCAAGAATTTGAACAGACACAAAAAGGAAAAAAGAACTTCTTCGTATGAAAAGTCTTAAAATTTATTGACATTATCTACATGGCAACAAACAGTAAACTTTAACCTCATATTGGACGAAAAAATGTCATTACCTTTATATTGAGGACTTTACTAAAGTTTTCAGTGCCAAAACTATTCTACGCTATCAGTTTTTGAAAAAAAGTCGCTAACCCAGAAACTCGATTATTTGAACTTTAAAATGAGAGTGAGCTTTACAAATATTTTTCAGGCAGCTAAGAAGGTATCCTCGAGTACTTGGTGCAAAAAATCTGAAACCTCAACAGATTTTTAAATTCTATTTAAAAGCCCTGATGGAAATATCTTTCAGAAAAAATCTTAGAAAGTATTCAAAACTCTTCATTAGTCTAAAAAAGTGTCAATAAATCCCATTAACTCTTCCAAAAATTCCCATTTTTAGTTTTTCAAAGTTTTCTAGGGTTATTGAGACTAATTGACACTTTTTAGACTTGCTATTATAAAAAGTTAGGAAGACTTTATGAGAGTTTTTTTCAGAACAATATTTCCACCAGACTAATTGCAAAAATGATGGTTGACTTTACTGGCAAAATACGGAATTAAATAGTACAATCCGCTAATAAAATGTTTTAATATAATTAAACAAGTTAAAGAAATAATCTAAGCTTCATTTTCTAATATCTAATTCATTTACACATTTTGGGAACCACTGTTTTTAAGAATATAACAAAGTATTTCCAAGACGTCCATTCAGTAAATCTAACAAATTAGGAAAACAATTTCGAAAGCTTTCTATTCGAATCATACTGAATGAACACCAGAGAAGATTCACGAATCGCCTGGCAACACTGGAAAATTTAGCTGAAACAATTTTAACAATATGCAGCCTCATTGCCAAAAGCCAATTCTTCGGAGGGCTTATAACATTTTTTTATTTAGAATTTATTTAACGCAAATTACTTACTAAGTAAATGCGGCACGTTTAATTTAAGCTACGACCACTAAGCAACTACTTTCTAGATCGGGTGTCAACTACATTTGTTTAAATTGTGTGCTTTTGTTTAACTACATAACTCAGTGATCGCAACCTTTTTTTACTGTTATTTAGAATAGCTGATTTTATTTCTCGGTTATATTTATAATGTTGTTTCTTTATCGACATGTTTTGTTTATAGCAGTCATTGTCTCTTGTGTTTAATGTATGAAAACTTAAACTCCAGACCCAAGTACTGCCCGTGCGGACACAGTTTTAGCTTCATTTTTAGATGACAAAAAATGCACTCACAAATATTGTTCGTTAAAACACTGCCTTAGAATACGCTTTTTTTATGAAAATATTTTAACAGGTTTGTACGAAATATATTTGTAGTGGAAGTTTGTGCAAAGGCAAACTGTAAAGCATTGACTCTAATATCATCATTACAATGTTTTTGTAACTATATTAGCTATTTTGTGCTTAAATATTCAATGCATGAATATTTTATCGAGAGTCGAATCTTTGAGAACAGCGTGTATCAAGAATTAACTAAATCAACTAATTGATATACGTCTCATGTTTCTAAATTGTACACACTCTATATTACTTTAAATAAAAATTGCCTAGAAATAAAGCCACACACACTTACAAAGTACTCAATCGATGACTAATCTCTAGAACTATTTTGAGACAAATAGTTATTTTATAAAAAAATTAAAAGGAACATAGTTCCTATTTAAATCAAAATATGCAATTTATTTATTATAATTATTTCAGGTTTGTTTTTTAATTAACAACATAATCAGGCACCATCTAACGGTTTTCATATTATTTAACGTTATACTGTGTGGACGTCATATACTGAGTGTCAATTAAGTCCTGGGACGTCAAAATATTTGATAAAGTACTTCATTTCTGCAAAAGCTCAAGGGTATTTCTTTAGTAACTTTGACCAAGGACTCCGATGGTGACCTTGGATTTGACCTTGAACCTCATTTTTAAGCTCAATTAGAGGTCAACCTAATTTTTTAAATGAAAACCCCTATGAAAACCCCTGAAAATTGAGGTAAGAAGTTAAGGCATCCAATAGAGGTTAAATAATGACTTTTTCTGGCTTGACATTTCTTATTAATTTTTTCCAATCCAAGATGGCGAATTCAAGATGGTGGATGAAAATCATAGAAATAGCACATTTTTCATTTTTGGCCGGAAATTTTTGACTCGGGGGATTTGGGGGTCGCTGAGTTCTAATCCATACGTAAAATTTTCCGCTCCTTTCGAATCTGGTATCAAAAATAAGGGGTTCAAATGAAAAAATGAGGTTGACTTTCAAATGACCTTGAAAATGAGGTTAAGCTCAAATCCAAGGTCACCATTGAGTTCCTCGCTAAGACTTAGCTAGGCTATGACCTTTGTTTTGTTTTACCACTGAACCCGCGAGATTTTTAGGAAGTCATTATTTGAGCTCTATTTGACCTCTTGGGGTTACCTCAACCTCATACCTCAATACTTGTTCGGACGTAAAATTTCCCGCTTTTTACGATTCTGCAATAAAAAATAGGGCTTCTTATTTAAAAAGTGAGGATGACCTCAAAATAACCTCAACAATGAGGTTCAAGGTCAAATCCAAGGTCACCATCGGATTCCTTGGTCAAAGTTACTAAAGGAATGACCTTGACCCTTTAGAGAAATGAAGTACAATATTCAGCAGTCCCGGGACTTAATTGACACCCTGTATAACGATTTTATCTTGGATATGTTCTAGCCTAAATTCTAAAAAACGTACATCTTTGGATATCAGTATTTCTTATTTCAAAGTTACAATTTATGTATACAATACAATAGCTGATAACTGTCCATCACTGATTGCCCTACAAACTTGAAGCCTCTTAATTACATTTTTCATCTCTTTTTGACAAATATCATTTAAGATTTGCACAAGTCCGAAGGTATTAAATCTGGAACTTGGCAGGCTAGGAATAACAACAAAACGCGAAATCAGACTGGCTGCCCATCCTACGAAAGTGGCATGTTCTCAAGATAAATTTACTCTTTTTGTTGACCAAAAATTTAAGCAATTACGACTTTATAATACCCTGTGTTCAATTATACCTAATTGTGAACGACAGTTCTGATTTTTCAAAACTTTTAAGTGACATATTAGTTACGAGTATTAAGTGCAATATCTTGTTGAAATAATGTCGGCGACTATTCGTGAATTCCAAGGCTGTCAATTAGCGATATTGCCTAGCATCTAGCATTCACTTTAGTTAGTTTTGTTCAACTTTGAGTTTTGTCACTAAAAAGTTCTTTTTCTGTAAATGACTGGAACTAGTAAAACTGCAGTAATGTGATTATTGATACCCATTTTAGAGCAAAAGATATTTCAGTAATAAAATTTGCGAATAATTCACTTTACAAATGCAATTTATTTATGGATTTTACATATTATACCCTAACCTCGTTTTTATGCGTATTATAGAAATTACAATCACAGATACGTTCAGGGTTTTTCCATGTCACTCTTTTTAGGTTCAGTTGAAAATCAGCGATTTGTCTTTATTAGTTCACAAATCCGCCACCATTACTACTGCGATTTTCATGTGACTGTGACTTTAATTGTAGCGACATAAAATCGCAAGTGTGTGCCTGGCTTAATAATCGATTGAAAAGTATATCACAAAACTGAACATGAAAATCAAAGCTTTAAAAATCGTTGTGAAGCTAAATATGTTTCAATTTTAGCACTAACTTGAAAGAAAAAGCGTGGACTCTCAAACGGCAACATTGCAATGACGATATAATCCTCATATCAAAAATCAAAAAATAAACACTGGTGCATATTCGCATTGTTCAATATGCATCAAAAACTACATGGTTGTGAAAAAAATAAAGAACGGTTATGTGCAACATATAGATGGCGTTCGGGTCGGGTAATTTTTTAAAAATACGTATATGGGTTATACAGAGTGGTACTAATGCATAATTACCATGATATTTCTTTGTTTGTTAACAAATAAACTAGCGATACACGTTATCTTATGTGCGTATTACACATGACTAATGTAAACCTTTCGTTTGAGAAAGCCTGAAGTTGTGTTGCGAGCGGGTGACGATATGCCCGGGTCGTGGCTGAAACATTCGATTTGAGAACAAAACAAAAGAGAACTCAACATAAGTCTACATGCACAAAATTGTGAGACGTGTTTTGTTAGTGGTGCTTGTCTCAAATGCGACGTGTTGAGAAGTACGACGATCTAAGAGTTCTGAGGAGTATAGGAGGTCATCTTTTTAAACCTTTACAAAAACTAGGCCAGAAAAATAAAATTTATTAGAAAAATCATTGCTTTTTTTAATATTCGTCAAACGTATACACTTGAGCACGCATTATACATACAACTGTAAGTGGTATGAGTGCAAATATTTCGAGGAATAACAACTTAGGTGGAAATAAATCATAAACTTATATCATTTTTTAAAAAGCTAAGTTTTGTCAAAAAATGAAAATGTTACGAGTTTCGCACCCATTTTTATTCACAGACAATTGTGCATGGAAAATGCTCCTGAAACTTTAAATGTAGCTACTGAACAGGTTATATATGGCTTTATTAATCACTTAAACATTAACAAACCACTTTTTTAATAATAAAAAGTAAATCAGAACTACACCGCAAACTGACTGAAAAGATATTGCAACATCGCGATAACTCAAAAGTTCATTCTAACAAATATACTGTCTGTATTCGTAGTGGTTGTATTGTGTTTGTTTTGTTAACATTCTAAAGGCTAGTTTGTAAATGTGCAGTTTTCGTGAAACGTTTATTTATAGTGAAAAATGATAGATTTAAACAAAAAGTGGATTAAATAGTGTAGTTTGGTGTAGTTTTTTTGTTGAAAAAAATATTTACATTTGTCTAACCGAAAGATTTAGCTAATGCGTTTTGAATAATTAATTTTCATGATTATTAACGCCTACAGACTATACTGATAAAAAAGTTTTTTGTTTGATTTAGTGTATACTATCTCCACCTAATATATATGCACTCAAACTATTTACACCCTGTATATATATTAAATGGATACCATTTCTGGTAAGTGGTGCTATGAGTTTGATTAGTTAAAATCTCAGTAAAATAAATAATAAAAATGTTGAATGTTGCAATAAATTAGAAATTATGATTTTAGGTTAAAATTCATTAATTGGGAAATAACGCTATATATCGACGGTAGCTTATACCAAAATCCATTCATATACCAAAATGAATTTTGTTAACCACGCGAACATATGGCCTGAATGATTGATTTCGATTTGTAAATGTAGAATCGTTCAAATCGTTCAGAAGTTACATGATCACTTACAAGGACAATCAACGATTTGATGTAAAGATCCGGACTTTTCAAAACAAGTGTTGAGATAAATATATAGACAATCAAACGAGAAACTATGGAGTAACCTTAGATTTAATCTTGGCGATGACCCTTAAACTTCAGAATCAAAGTCAAGTCTTTTTTTTGACTCCTAACATCAGAAGAGTGTCTAATCAAGTATAAATATGATTTTGATGAATTACCTCTTACCGCCCATTGATATTCCTGATATGCTGGAAAATTTTAGTCGTAAAACCAACTGTTGGCTTGGAATTTAGCCTTGTAGGTGCCCCGGTATTTTTACAATAAAAAATAGTCTCTAAACCTAACCTAACCTGCATCGCAATAGGGTCTCCTACTGATTTTATATAAAGATTTAAAATGAGACTCTAGCATTGGTTAATAAAAATCATGACTCTTAGATCGTGGATGATTTGGTGAGTTTGTGTGCACATATGTGAATTTGATTTTTTTGTCGGTATTTTGAAAGAATCTTTTATATCTTAAACACCACACCAATTTAGCTTTTAGAAACCAGGATTTCACGAAGATTTTAATGTTTAATATTAATTTCAAATATCAGTTATAATGAATGTTAGAGGAGAGTTGGACAATCATGAAAATTTCAAGATCAATTGGATGTAATGGAAACATGTACAAACTTGTTTTAATCAATACAATCACAAACATATAAAAGAATTACCGTTGGTAATGGCAACGTTTCAGCAGTGTCACATCTCTCCTCTCCAGGTTTGTTTACTGTTAAGATAATCGCGCATTGGAGTTCTTTAATTGGTCCCGTATTCGGCTCTGTGTTATTGACCCTTTCCGATCAGTCACTTCGCTTACTGCCCTCTGATTGGTAGTCCCCTAAGGACTTCTTAGATTTGTTAGGCGGGTGGGGCTGAACAGTGCTACTATTTTTTTTGTAAGACCCTTTCGCGATCTCAGTTTCTTCTTTAATCAGCCTGATTTCGGGTGTTTTAATTTCTAATTTGTTAAAAGTCCATACTTAAGTTTCTTTGAATTTCTCAACATCGTGTTGTCCTCAAAATAGTTCAAATTTTCTCGCTTTTGGTAAATGGTAAATAAGCACTGACTATTGATATTTCATCTTTTTGGTCTCTTGATCTTAAGAAGGGCTCTTTGCGTGTTCCTGTGTGGGAAAACCGCTTTCTACTATTATTCTCTTAAAGCTGTTCTTAGACTGTGAAACTCCTGTTTGATGTTATCCTTGTGAGTTAGTCTCCGTGATGTGGTTACCAAAATCTTAACAACAGCTTGTACTTAGATTATGGTGGCGGTTTATGTTGGTGTAAATTACTTCCTGAATATGGTGTGGTGTTTGCAAGGACGTTAGTTCTTCTTTATAAGAACATCGAGGAACGCCAATTTTGGTGCTCCTCAAAATTTAATATTACTGACGAGAGTGGTGTTCCCATTCTTGAAATTATTAGACAAATAAATCAAAGATGACTCCAAGTATCAAAACTGACAGAAAAGAACGGAATATGTCCATTGATTAACTTTTAAGTTTAACACATTAATCCTGTTTGCAGTGTTTGACATGTAAAGATACAGACAAACTTTAGTGACCAAATTAGCCTCAAAAGTAAGGCATTGACCTTTTTAAAACTAGTGTGGTATCTAAGATATAAACAGATTCGTTTTAATTAGAGAAACATTCTTGTCAATTTTCTTTTGAAATTATTAAATGACAAATTTGTTGGAATTTGCCCACTCACCTTCTTCTCCTGGCAAACGGCTGACCGGGCAATCCGAAATATCCTCTAGGAATGACCATTCTCGCATTGCCTTGCGCCGGTCTAGAACCTCCATGAGACACCAATGTCACCAAATGCGCTGCATACCCTTCCGACAACAAAGTGGCTTGCGTTTGTTGTTTTCTGGATGCTTTACCCACAATGAAAATCTGTTTTGATTTCAAACCTATTGACGTGTAGACGCTTATGTCTTTCGCGCTTCCATACGCGCAATGTATTACCACACCGTGGTTCTAAAAAAAGAGAAACACACTACTTAATAGTAATTATTTTCGAATCAGAAATTTCCAAACATCAGCAAGACTACTAGATTTTGTTATAACTAGCGAAAATTATGTATAATCAGGCCAAAAAAGATAATTACTGAAAATTGGTTCATTGGTACTACAGTAGAAGTCCGATAATCCGGCACGTTCGGAACCGGCTCGGTGCCGGACTACCGAAAAATCCGGTCTTGCGGGCGGTCATTATAAGAACAATTAGGTTAATAATTAAACTACAAATACAATATGCAAATACATTCAACAAAGTTTATTTTACATTTACATTTTATATAATGTACGTACACATACTGTAAAACATATTCCACTTAGATTTAAAAAAGTCAGGAATGTGACATTGTCCTCGTCAAAGTCAGAAAGCTCTCATACTTAGACCTGGGGAGGTATGAGAGTGATCACCCCCAGGACGGTGGACTCACCTGTGATCGGATCAGAACTTTAACGTGCGGGTATTTTAATATCTAATGGAGACTAGAACAAAAAAACTCGATGTCATTGACATTAGAAATATCTCTGTATGACTTTGGAGTAACACTTTAGCTGATTCCAGATTCAGATTTAGCGACTCAAAAAACATATGTATGAATTTTTTCAGATTTTTTGATTAGATTTTGGAGATTTGACCTTGGCTTGACCTTACCTAACCTGACCTGATGAGATCATACCGATCCCAGATTCGGATTCAGCGACCCCAAAAACACTTACATGAATTTTTCAGATTTTTTGATTAGATTATGGCAATTTGACCTTGGAATGACCTTAACTCAGACCTAATGAGGTCAAACTGACCCCAGATTCGGATTCAGCCTACATAGATCCGGTCCGATGCACAAGACTTTATTTTTTTGTGAGGCTGTGTTATTACGCTGGGGCTTGAATCGTCCGACAAAAGCAGAGACTCGAAGGAGTTGCCGTTCTTGCGCAGGTAGACAGGCGCTCTCTTCATTCCGACGAAAACTATAGACTCAAAGAAGTGGACGTTCTCGCGCAAGTAGTCCTCTCTTCAAAATTAATAGTGTCAACCTTGCATAGCTTGACTGATTTAGCTTTGTGGACAATCATATGAATTGAATTGCGAATAATTTCCCCTAGACAATAAATTTAAAAGAACACACAAGCAAGCAATACTTACATTGATCAAATTACTCAAATACGCCGCTTTGTGGCCAAGAGGATCTGTCGACAGACCGTCCGCAAAAGAAATCAGTCCGTGTGGGAAATTGTGTTGTGACAACCACGATACCACTCTGTGATGCTGCATATCTGGACGTCCAGTAATGTAGATGATAAGATAGCCAAGCTCCTGCCAATGTCTGAAAAAATCAACAATATAAAGCAATTATTAGTAAAAAATTGGTGCAGTCGGTAGAATTAAATGCGTCGTTACCTTACGACGTCCACTGCTCCTGCTCTGACCTTTGGATCACGTCCCGTCACAGACACGCTCGCTGTAAACGAACCATCAATACTGAAAACCACGCACTCCGTTTTCGGGGGTACAACTGCCATAAAAAAGTCGACTGAAGTGTGGTCTCCTCTCACTACCATCTAAGGAAAAAGTTCATCTTGCATGTTAAAAACTCTCATATGTAAATTAACTTACTTTTATGGGATATAGTCCGTATCCCAACGATTTATCATCTGGTATTGTATACGTAATTCGGCCAGTTTTGTCGGTAACCTCTGTGGCCAGATGTGTCCATTCCCCTACCGGTGCATCCTTCATGACGTGAATGTCCACTTTTTCTCCGTTCAACGTAATAACATCCAGAGGGCCATAAGTGAATCTCGCCGTGAGTATTTGAGGTGCTCCGTCTCGAACTATGACGTCATTAGCTCGATGGTTTGCCGTAACATTCTAAACATAATAAATATGTCAAAAGTCATACGACAGATGTCAGTATTACGTACTGGATTCGCCTAATAAAATAACAACTTTAACTGCAGGTTAGTTAATATTCGAATCAAACAGAAAACGTTAAAATCAATTACTTTCTTTATTAGAGTAATCGATCTACAATGTTTGACGGTATTTAGAATATTCAGTCCGATCGTTCTACTTGTTCTTGAACTTGTGTCGATCAGTGACCTGTCCAGGACCAAAGACGTTGTACGTAACAGAGTGTTAACTAAATAAAATACTTGCTTTCCATAATAAAAAGGGCTATTTACATGCAAAACACACATTTATACAAACTATTTTGTCTTTGTAAACATTATAATTCACTACTAATGGTTTACCGAAAGATAGATTGGCTGAGGTATGGATGGGAGAGAAAGGAAATCAAGTGGATGTAACTGTCTCTGTCTAGAGCTGCAAACAATGGCTAGACGTCACCTGACTAACGTAAACAAGCACCAATCAGAAACGAGTTTAGACAGAGATAGATACGTCCACTTGGTTTTCACCAGGAGTTACGTTTTCTCAGGGCCTGACGTACTCTATATTTAAATATTATCTCAATGGTTGATACAGATCAAATCTTTGTATTCTCAAGGCTACAATCACACTACACCCGATCCAGTAGATCAAGATTGAAGTGTTGCTATTGTTGACAAAGAGGTTTATACGTAGAGTGAATTAGGTATAGGCGTTATTGTAAGTGGCAGTGTAATAACAGTAGAAAGAGAAAGACAATTTCAGGGAGCGCTTGCTATGTCTCTACCCTACCAATAGTAGGCGTCACCACTGACACTGACTAATCAGGAACGACACGCTTATTCTCTCTCTCTTTCTATTGATATTACATAAATTTCACTACTTCACGTGCTCTATAGTATTAACCTCTTTGATTGTTGACCTAATCATGACACCTGACCAAGCCAACCCAAAGTGTTTCTAGGCAGCATGAAACGAAATTTATTAAAGCGGTTGCATTGGAACCCTTAGAGCCTCTACTTCTGGAGATAGCATGCAATGCACAAATGTCGTGCAAAGATTAAAAGGAGAAGGCAATAGAGAAAGCAAGAAGCTATTTCACTCGACTGAGATCTGCTTCGAATGAAATACATCAAGAATGTAGTTCATTGGCTGCTTCCACCAGCGAAGTGAAATAGCCAGTTACTCTAACTATTTCCCTCACTTTCCAGTCATGGAACGATATTTGTGCATATCTACCTCCAGAAGTATATGCTCTAAAATGCACCCATAAACTTTCACTGCTGCCAGCTTGTTGGTTGTTATAAATGGACAGAGCGCGTATAAGGAGGGTGTTGCCAAGGAACAGGCTAAATGCTGATTGGTTCCGCCATTCTTTGCACTAATTTCCGGTTTACTATAGCAACGGGAGAACAGGTATTTAATGTTTGTCATTGTGTTGCCAGATCTGATGATTTAAAGTAAATCTCACGATATCTGTATAATTTTATATTTTAGATATTCTTAGTTAAATTTTATTAAATGTAAGCCGTAAAAATACAAACCATCTAAAATTATAAAATGCTGACAACAGTATTCAATAGTTATCTGAAGATTGCAGCATTAACCTGATTTTAGTTGACAAATTGCATATTACAAAGTATTGAGAGTTGCTATTTGCGTACTTACGATAGTCGGGGAATTTAAAAATGAAACTATCTCCCTAATTAGGTTTCAGAAAATTTTGAATAACGCTATTATCAATATTTTATTTTTAAGACAAAATTGGTAGGTACATGAAATTGTTTATTACCTATTTTTTTACTTTGCAGGTAATTAATTTTAATATCTACTTTTAATACCAATGGCTGATCTCTTTAAGGATATTTTTCGTCGAATGCGTAAAAAATATTGATTTTTTAGAAATTAATTTTCTCTTCAAGCAATCTGGCAAACCTGCATGATTTTTAAAAATCTGCACTGGTCTGTACAGTTGCATAACAGACAAGGCGTCATGTTGTCGATTTTAAAGTTGATTCTTATTGGTGTAAAGTGAGTGGAAAATGGCCGTGGCTTCCGAGCTTGGCACCACACTCCTTATACGCACTCTGGAAATGGTATTGTGTATTGTGTCGTGGTTAGAGGATTCGATCCCGGTCGATTATTCTATTCTCGGGATTTCGAGATTATCTACAGTTAATCTCGGGATCCCGGGATAGTCCCGGGATTGTATTGGTAATAGAAAGTGGTAACAAAAAGACCGTAAAACAAAACAAAATTATACTTTCATAAAATAACAAACTAGGCACTTCTGTAAATAATTTATGAAATATTATCATAATTGCATAGTTTGTTTATTTTATTATACAATAAACTTTTAAATAATCAACTTGTTTAGTTAAACTATAAAAAAACTATTATGCTAAAGAGATCAATTTTCATAGGTACTCAAATTTTAAAATAAATATAACAACATAAACATAACCTCTTAGGGCTACAGAAAATAACACTAGTTGTTTTTCATCTACATTTACTCAGACACATTAATGCATTCTTGTTTTTTAATAAATTCATTGATTACCACCAATTACCAAAATTACACGACGAGAAGCGGATATTTTACACACTTTTATGGTGTTAGCGTATTTTTGTTTTGTATCGCTATATTCGTCCAAATATTTGATGTATTCGCAAATACTCCAAACGTGCCATCCACACATATCGCAAAACACTCAAACATGCCAAATGTGTTTGAATACCAGTAAATGTGACACATGACTCACCGTATTTGACTCCTTTGAAGTGCATTGACAACCGACAACTGGACGGTAAGCCGTATTTGCTCTTAGCGGTATTCGACTTATTTGTTCAAATAAGGTAAACAAAGCGGATAACCTCTCCACACATGACCGTTTTTGGACAAATATAGCAAATAGACGAATACGCTACACCAAGTGAAGTGCCGCCATAACACATAACTCGGCACCGGTCGTTAGCAAAAACAAATGAAATGAACTGTGTAAACAAGATGGCCGTCAAAACGTCAAATGAAATTAATTGCGTTTCGTTTCATGCACATTTTTATTGAATTAAGTAAAAAAATATTTTAATCCCGAAAATCCCAGGATTCAATTAATTTAATCCGAGATCCCGAGATCCGGGATCCCAGGATCGAATCCTCTAGTCGTGGTATAGCGTGTTGGTAATGTGCACAATAAACATCGGATTTCAATGGTGGGGTTCCGCTTTGAATTCTCAAAAAAATGGGTATAAAAAAGTATTTTGTACCTTCAACTTCACAGAAGTCCGTTTCCTTATCCACTTTTCCCTCGGCTGCCCAGGCCTGAATGTCTGCTCTCTTTCGTCTCCACCCGACAACGACGTCACCTCTATACCTCCTATTTGACGTAGAATGAAGGCTATGACGTCACTGCTTTCCCAGTAACTGGCGTGAAACAAATGCGGCAAAGCGTTCGTAGGAAAATTTGACAATCCTTCAGGACAATAGAGAGCGTAATCCATACGTTTGCCTCCCCACCATTTTTGCTGCACTAAAATATAATTTTCCTGTTAGACAAAACGTAATGCTTTATTAATCTACAGGGTGATTTTTATACAAATAAACACTTTTGATATATTTTTTAATCACCCTGAAATATTGTGAAGTATATAAAAGTTATTCTTCTGTTTTCGTTCTATATATACTTACGAGCACTGATAGCTTGAAGGGGAATGTTATCTATCAGTCCAGACACCGTGCTCTGTATAGAAACTTCTGATAAACGTCTGGGTTGAAACGAATCATGGAACATTTGGGGATTAGTCTGGAGAATTTCGACTAGAAGAACAAGGAGGACAGAAAAAAAGGTTTCACATTATTAATATAAAGGACCACCAACTGGAACTAACTCATGCAGAAATACGACAGATAAAGACGGACACCAACAGTTGTGGAGCATTCTACAAAGTGTTTCGTTTATAATTTGAACAACAAAAGTGCTATTCATGCCAGCCTATATAAAAGCATATTTCTTTACTTAGCAACATCAAGTTCAATAATAATTTTAATAGAAAAGCTTTAAAAAAATAGTAATAATACAACTAAAGAAACTATCCGTCCCTTCTCTATTATCCGCCCGACTTGACCATAACATGTATGGCAGCACGCATATCGTGTCATTAGAGGGAAATTCACTAAACCCCCAATAACCTAGGTATCAAAAGGGTTTTGCTCTGTGGGAGCCCTTGCCAGGTTATCAGGTCCGTGGTTGGAGTCGTGGCAGTTTCCCACGAATTTTGTGACCGTCCGGGCTGTTCCTAACAGAAAGGCTTTTTGCATTAGTTGGTAAAGATGTTCGTCCAGGTATTTTAAATTATTTAGTAGAAGTTTTGGGACTACTCCTGTTGTTGACATAACAATTGGTACAGTTCGTGTCCCACAGTATCTTTATTTGAAATTCCAAATCCCTGTATTTGGCTATTTTTTCAGCCTGCTTAATATGTATATTATTGTTGTTAGGGATTGCTAAGTCAATTAAGGTTGTTTTTCTAGAGACTTTATCTGCTAAAACTATATCTGGTCTATTGTGAGCAACAGCCCGATCGATCAGTATCGTGCAGTCCCAGTACCGCTTGTAGTTGTTATTTTCTAAAACAGATTGTGGTTTGTATACATAGTATGGCACTCTTACCGACTGCAACAGTTCAAGTTTCAGTGCTAGTTCCTGGTGCAGTATTTTTGGCACAGCATCGTGTCGTTTTTTGTATACAGTTGCAGCGAACGCTTGAGAACCTCCTGTGATATGCTGGATAGATTCAGATGTTTGGCAACCGTATCTGCATCTGTGGATGTTGATAGAAAGGTCTTTAACGATGTACTTTAGATAGTTCTTAGTTGGAATTACTTGATCTTGGATTGCCAATATAAAGCCTTCCTTTGTCATTTATATGTCTTCCATGAAGGGGCTTCTCTTTCCATTTCAGCAGTTTCTGATCAGTGGTCTGATGGTGTAATTGAACGTGTTGTTCTGTCAGTCGCAGTGGTGTCGAGTCATCAATCTAGCACACGACTCTATGTAGATGAGAACATTCTGCGAGTTTCTGGAAATGACTACGCAAAATAGAAATTTGTTATATAATAGTTCGCTTATATCTGCCAATCCTCTTCCTCCTTCATACCGTGGCAAAGTTGTACGTTCGACAGAGCTCTTTGGATGGTGATTTTGAGCTTTTGTTAGTATAACTTGAAGTTTCGGGTTGTAGTTGTTCAATGTCAGTCTTGCACCAATTAACTATACCGAAAGAGTAACGGAACACTAACACGCATAGGTGTTAATAGCCTGAAACAGATTTTTACTGTTTAGTTTGGTTTTCAACAGTCGTCTTCTATAAAACTCTGCTGTTAGGTCCTTTTTCATGGTCAAGTGATCCACACGTTGAGCCTGCTTTTTTCCAAAGTGTTTATAAGTATGACCTTCAGCCATAGATTCAATTGAGGTGCCATCTCCCATTTCATAGTGCCCCTGTTGCATTTTGCCTTTAACTATCTATATATAAATAGGCAAAGACAAAACGATTAGGTACCATTTTCTCCTCTGTCTCTCAACCGATTTTCTTCATTTTTGTTTTGTTTAGTAGCTACTGACGACCGGCAGTGCAGAATGCTATTATTAATTTATAATATTTGTTCATTCATTAAATAAAATATAATAAATATTCATTATTGACGTCCATACTGTCAACGCCAAACAACCGTCGCCAGACGGTCAAAACTCAAAACATTGAGTAATTATATATGGAGGGAGCGATCGTTAGATGCTATTATATTCTTAGAGCATGTACTTCTGGAAGTGGCATGCAAGCGTTGTTATTGTTTGGTGGTAAAATAGTCAATGTAGTAGATCAGTATTGAGTTTTCTGATATTCTGTTTTTAATGTGAATTTAATTATTTGATTAATATATTACTATCACAACCTTCCCGAAGGTGTTATGCAAAAAATTGTCATACAGCGGACAATAGGGGATGTATTAAATATTTAAGTTCTCCTAGGGTTGTTGGTTCTCTATTTTCTTTAATATTCCTGAACTTGAATGAAACCGCAAATGATGAAAACTTTTAGGTTGAAAAGAACAATCTTCCAATTATTATATATTCATTTGTCAAAAATATTTCGAATACCGATATTTGATTTCATTTTTATTTTCATTTTATTTTAATAGATTTGTCAATATGAGTGAACAATTTT
This sequence comes from Octodonta nipae, assembly GCA_034190945.1. Classification (NCBI taxonomy): domain Eukaryota; kingdom Metazoa; phylum Arthropoda; class Insecta; order Coleoptera; family Chrysomelidae; genus Octodonta; species Octodonta nipae. Next base: position 10,885,592 of record CM067221.1, read on the forward strand.
GGTCATTACATCTACTTCTCCGATTTCTGCACAACTCTGTTTCTTATAAAAATATAATTTTTACAATTTCATGCAATAGGGTCGAATTTCGACCACTGGGCGACTACTAGTATTAATAATTCGGCATTTGTCTAGGCCAAATTTCATATGGATGTCACTAGAGAACCCTTCTACTATTTCAAGCATATCATGCAGCTGTTGTTTCGTAGCTCTCATCAACTTTAAATCGTCCATGTATAACAAATGGTTTATCTTAAATACTTGTACATTGTTGTGTTTGAGATGAACCCAAATATAGTCGAGTTCAATTTGTTTGAGACAGAGTTCATGGCAAGGCAGAACCACAGCGGGCTCTTTACTTCTATTATTATTATTCTGATATACTGCCTGGTTACACTTTCTGACATTTGCCCCCTCTATCTTTATACATTTCATTTAACTCTGGTATACAATCTTCGTTCCTAAGAATTTAATAAGTTATATTCTTTTCCATGGGCATTAGCTATTTTTTGCCTTTTATACATAGACTAATTTTTGTCTAGACAAATATGATATCGAAAAAATAAAACAAAACACATATAGCCTCAACGAAGTAGCAAGACCTGATAATCTCCCTGCGTACTTACGTAAGTGATAGGGCTGCCCGTTCCCCAGAGGATATTTGGCGTATCTCGAAACGTTCACAGGCGGCAGAATCGAAAACCTCGCTGACAGAAGAGGTTCCAGCCTCGCAGCCACTGGTTCAGAGGGATGGAACATGTTGTACACTTGAAGACATGATGGACGGGTAATACTGTCTAAAAAATTATAAAAAAATAATTCATATCATTTACAGAACAAAATAAACTTTCTACTTACTAGACTTGTCATCTTGTGTAGATATCTTTCTGTAGGCAAGAACCAGAGCGAGGGGACTTCCAAACATGAAAAAATCTGAAACCTCAAACTCCAGCTTAATCTGTTCCGTAGTCGAAGACGATCTTCGCCTCGGCGTGGGTGCTGCCAAATAACCGCTTTCGTTGATTTGAAGGTCATCTGAAATACAATTAATAATAACTTCTTAAAATGTATAGATATATACATAATTCAAAATCATTTTGTCATTTACTGGGAAGACATTTTTCACGGGAATTGTCATAAAAATATATTGGGACCACGTTGGGCGCCATTTTAAAACAAATATATAACTTTAAAAAATCTTAACCTCACCTTTTTGGCAGTCGTCTAAGACGCTGTTCTCACTTCCATGTCTAGAAATAAATTTCGTAGTCCTACACAAAGCATCATAACCTAATAAGGAACCCATTGAATCGGCAACTATACTAACTTGACCCGCAAAACCTTGTCCTTCTTCCGACTTAATAAATTCTAAAATGCAAAAAATAAACATACTAACTGCTATTTATATTTCATGTTAATACCTTGATAAGCAGCATTTGCTGCAGTGATTGTCCTCGACACAGCTTCGGCATAATCAGACGTCGATGACGCTAATATAGGCATAGCACCGATGGGAATAGAGTCGTGGGTAACTTGTGGGAAATCTGTACACGAGGGTGAGACGTCAAAACTATAAGGACTCAGACTAAAACAAACACATACTTCACATACTATTTCAAACTGATTTTGAAAATAGCATACCTTGATAAAATCCCAAGGCCCTCGGTACAAATTGAGGGGCAAGACACTAATCTGATTGCGATATGGCCTAGCAGAGAAGGGTAATGTTGACGCATGACAGATTCAAAAGCCCCTCGAAATGTCGTTACGTCAGACTTTTTGGCTGCCATGTCTACATTGGCATCTAAAATGAATGATACAATTTAAAAATGTATCTTTTAGTGAACATAACTATCTTACCCAACACGCTACCAGCGTGAAAAACTAAAATTAACACAGTCGTATTGCATGGAGCATGAGCTGGCGACGCTGAAGGGGATTCAGGGCAAGAGGCATCCAGAGAGTTTATTTTCCCTCTGTGTAGCAATCTTCTAGTACCTCGTTCGCTAGCAACTCTTTGCAGGAATGTTGGAGAGAATATGCTGTCATCTAGAAAAAGAAAGCTTTTATTGTCAGTACTATAAATAGAATTGTTAATATTTCCACCTTGGTTATTTGTTTGAACCGATAAAGGCAACTGGGAGTCTGCATCCTCTTCTGTTAAAAGGTCCATGGAACTCCACTTGGCCAAAGATGAGTCCATGATATCTGGAAATGAACAAAGGCGATAAAATATAACACACAAAGTTTAAAAAAAGCGCTTACCTTCACAATCAAAGAATTCATCATCAGACTGTGATTCAGAATCGCGACCCAAACTCTCTATTCGCCAGTTTGCCACCTGGAGATCGAAGCTTTTGATCGATGAAGAACTAGGTGAATGTAACGATCTGGGAGGTTGCCACTTCTCGTCTCGCCTTAAAATTATAAAACGACACTTCTAAAGTATTTACATTGGACAAACAAGTCGTAGAATCATATATTGGATAAACGAACATAAATATTTTGAATTGCAATTCGGGACTTACTTCATCGTTGGCATTTCATCCTCAGGTGATAAATCAGCATCAGAACTGGCTGCCGTTTGAATTGTAGGAATGTTAGAGCTCTTACCCAAAAGTGGACTATCTTCGCTAACTTCTATGCTTCCTAAAGTGGCAGCTAGTGTCTTACATGGGTCTTCTTTTGACGAACTGTTGTTCATGTTGTCATCTTCGTCTAAACATAAGTATTTATCATTGTGTTAAGAGAAAAGACTTTTATTAGCATAGAGTGTTTGGTGGATTAATCATAAATAAATAATAGATAGAATTATAGATTAAAATATAAATATATAAAAAGTTAATTTATAGTAAGTTATGTAATTGGTTTAGACGCTTACCAATTTCATCTTCAACTTGCCCCATCTTTCTTTTCAACGCCAACTGAGTTTGCCTTTCGATTTCCCTGATGTCTTCCATCGTCAATCCGTGCCATTCGTCCTGCCAGGCCCACGCTTGTCTGTGGGCTCTCAACATTGTCTTTCTCAGCGCTGTAACAACAAATCAACTAGTGAGCTGTTCAAACTATGACATTCTGATATTAACCTGTATCATGGATGAATCTCTCGATCTTCGTTTGCATGCCCCAGTATCTGAACTCGACTTTGCATAACTTGTAAGCACACATCAAGGCCTTTCCGTTAGGAAGAGGCTGTTGTTTGCCTCGCACTTCTTCCCAGTATTCTTCCAACCAGTTATTAGTGAGGGGCCCTCTCCCCGATTTTTCTGATACGTAGTACAAAGGGTCTTCCTCTTTGACGTAATCGGCTCCATAAAGCTGGTCTTTGACAACGTCTATCACATCTTTAAAAAGAAAAATATGAAATCTATACTTATATCGAAATCCCACGTTGGGCGCCAAATTTAACAGAACTAAGTTGAGACCAAGAAATTATAATAGACATGTGGGCAAATATATTTTTTTACCATACTATATCAAATCTCACCTATTATCCTATTTCTCAGTTCACTCCCTGTTAGTTTAAAGACATTTTCCTGATGTCCGTTATCGGCATAATAGTAAGTTTCAATTTCCAGAGAAAATTTCTCTACGAAAGGGCAGGTATAGCGCGTTTTGGTATACGGGTATGCATTCCAAGCTTCCTCTTCTACCGTTAAAGCCGATTTTGGAAGAATTCCTTTTATCCACCCTAAAAATATAAATAAGTAATGTATCATTAAGTATGCAATTTTATGAACACGTACCTGGTAAATGACTGCCAACATGATAGATTTTCCTTGTATATTGTCCTTGTCCGCCAGGCCCATCACTGTAAGGTTCGTTGATCAAAATTTCAACACCACTGCCAGCTCCACTACTTTCTTCTCGACTTTTTTTCTATAAATTACAATAAAATATAAAATAGATCAGCTTAAATACAGTTTTATTTTTATATGCGCATATGGTAAACCGAAAAAAAAAAAAATTATTTCTATTCCTTTCGCTATATAAAAAGGAATTATTTCATTAAATTTTTCTCCGTTTACATTATTTACACAAGAAAAAATCGTACCAAACTAACGTACCTTTAATTCAGGAACTTATTAAATGTGATCTAGACATCAGATAGAAAGTAGTGAAATAATGCCCGTTAGATGCAAAGCCAACCAGCAGTTATTTCTAAGTTGTCATCATTAAGGAGTAAACCCTTGATGATGACAACTTACAGTGGTTGGTTTAAAATAAAATTTTGGTGTGAGGGTGCAAAACTGTGTTTTTACAATTGTGACACCCCAAAGGTTCCACAGCATTTCCATTTGAAATGTTATCCAACTACTTCAATAAACCGGAATAGAATTAAAATACCACAAATCTGCTTCTACCGTTCACTGAAAGGTTGCAAGAATTAGAAAGTTGGCCACGTTGTGTAAAATTGCTGTTTCCACTATCACAGATTAGATCAAAGGAACCATATAGACATTATCGAAAGGTGGGCGGAAATTTGTTCAAATCGTTTAGCAACAAATAAAGTCGAGAGAGTAAAAAAAATCAAAAAAAGTACTAAAACAAAATACTGGAAGACGTCGAATTTTATCTTGGTAGTTGTTTAGAATCTTTTCATTAGATCTAAGGAACCATATAGACATTATTGAACGGAAAGTTCAAATCATTTAGCAACAAATCAAGTCGAGAGAGTAAAAAAATTCAAACAAAGTAATAAAACGTAACGTCGAATTTTATTTTTCGTTTGTTTGAATTTTTCATAGATCTAAGAACCATTGACATTTTGAAAGGTGGGGTGGAATTCTTCAAATCATTTAGCAACAAATAAAGCCGAGACAGTAAAAAGATCTATAGTACTAAAACAAAGTACACTAGACGTCGAATTTTATCATGAGAGTTGTTTAGAACCATTAGATAGACATATAGACATTATGAAATGTGGGGCGGAAATTTGTAGCAACAAATAAAGTCGAGGGAGAAGTACTTACTGTTCGAATTTTTATCCAGTTGTTTAGTAGATCTAAGGAACCATATACAAAATATTGAAAGGTGGGTAGGAAATCAAATCATGTATAAATTTAGTATTCAAATATAAAACAATTAAAGTTGCGTATTCTGTTCCTATTTTCAAAAAGATCTGCAAATTACGCGACAGACTTTTTATGTCTGTTTTAATTTAACCATTAAAATTGATCTACTTAAAACATTGTGAACTCCTGTGGGTTAAACAAATTTATTTAAAATCATCGGATTGATTTTTTGGGAAAACGCCGGGTTCTTTTTTGACTGCGGTTTTTTCTTATGGCCCAAAAATACGTTACGATCATTAATTTCAAAAAGAATTCTGCATCCAATTGCAAGAATGTTTAGACATAACATGTCCTATACCTAAACTCACCAATTAATTATCAAGATTTACACAATGGCAGCATATCAATAACTAATATTGAAAGGTTTATCGTGAAATAACTGAAAAACAATGCATTTTTCGACCGTTTAAAGTTTGAACATGTTCGTAAATATTATTAGGCCACCCTTTCAGCTCAAGCCTTTTCAAAAATAAGGGATACAGACATTTTCATATTTATATGAACTTATAGCTTATAAGAAAACCTACAAATTGGTGATTAGTGAAGTGGTAGCAATTAATTTCAACTTTTAGCTTTTCAGTTATTTCACGAAGCTATAACTTCGTTTGTATTGGTTCTACAGAAATAAACCCAACATTTTTGTTTTTTATAAGCTGCATTTTTGATCCAACTGATTTTTTTCTTAAAGTGTATATTTTTTAAGTTATTTACGATAAACCGTATGAAAACATGTTCGAGCAGGGCATTGTGGGGCATTCGTTTGCAAAATTGTTTTAATTCATAATTTTTTTAAAGGTCTTCTTGATTATAAAAGTGTAAGATGACACTTGATATCTTTTGACAACGAAAAACTATATAGCTTAGAAAAAATGCATTTTTTGCAATGAATTAATTTTTTTATATTCTTTAAAACATTTCGAATGAAAAAGTCCTCACATCCATCATCATATCTCCAACCTCTTAATTAAAAATTTAAATGCTATAATTTTTCATTTTTTATCACATATTTCAACTATATTAAACAAAATACCCTAAATAAGTTTTAAAAATTTTGTTTAGTGCTGTTTTTTTTAATGGTGGCACTTCACTTGTGTTAGCGTATTTTTGTTCTGTATCGCGATATTCGTCCAAATATTTGATGTATTCGCAAATACTCCAAACGTGCCATTATATCACTCAAACATGCCATGAAACCAGTAAATGTGACACATGACTCACCGTAAAGATAAATTTAATGAAAAATGTTTTTTATTTATTTTTTACCTACCTCAGTATTCATAGCTGGGTTGCATTTATAGATGGCTAAACTATTCATGTATTTGTAAGCAAAAATACGCTAGACGTGCCTGCTCCTGTTTCTTATTTCTTAATGTTATAACCCCTAGATTTAAATCAGCAATTGTGCAAGGTTGTCCCATATTGTTTGGGATTATCCATGCATCATTTATGTTATTTTTATTTTTATTTTTGTGGCTGGTATGTTTGGGGTCACAAATGCAAGGATGCATTTGGTACAACTCGAGAAACTTCATGATGATTTTTCGACCACTTCAATTTGCCACAAACACTACTTTGCCATTAAAAACACTAGATCACAATCGAAGCGCCGCGTACAACTGTATGAACCACGATTGAAGCAAATAAACTCCTTTGAAGTGCATTGAAAACCGACAAAAGGCGTATTTGCTCTTAGCGGTATTCGACTTATTTGTTCAAATAAAGCATAGCGAATAACCTCTCCACACATCGCCGTTTTTGGACAAATATAGCAAATATACGAATACGCTACACCAAGTGAAGTGCCGCCATTACATTATAACAATATGCTTCCTACGCGCATGCACTTCTGAGATCTTTATCTCATTCTCGTCTCGATGTATAAGATGAGTAAGAGAAAGGCAGACGACGCACTTGTAAAATTTTTTCGCAGTTTTTCAGCAGTAATACGTTAAAAAACATATAATTTAATGTAAAAATTTTATATTAATGAATTAATGAATGAGAAACAGTAATGTTATTTTTTAACGTATTGCCGTTGAAAAACCGCGAAAAAAATATTACAAGTGCGTCGTCTGCCTTTCTTTTATTCATCTTACAGGTACATCGAGATGAGAGTGAGATAAAGATACTCCTCTCTCTCAAAAGGGCATACGCGTAGGAAGCATATTGTTATAATGTAAAAAAAAACAAAATTTTTAAAATCTATTTAAGCTATTTTGTTTAATATAGTTGAAATTTGTGATAAAAAATTAAAAATTAAAGCATTTCAATTTTTAAGGTATATAATTTAATTCAAGAAAATTAGGATTTCGGGGATTTCCAAAAAAAATCATAACAATTAATGGGTTGGAGATACGATGATGGGTGTAAGGACTTTTTTCATTCGAAATGTAAAGAATATAAAAAAAAATTAATCAATTGCAAAAAATGCATTTTTTCTAAGGTATATAGTATTTCGTTGTTTAAACAATACCGTCAAAACATATCAAGTGTCATCTTACACTTTTATAATCAAGAAGACCTCCCGGTAATTAAAAAAAATTATGAATTAAAAGAATTTTGAAAACGAATGCGCCGCTATGCGCTGGTCTATGTTGGTTTTTTGATTAAAAAATCGATACTTTCACTTGCGATTAACTCGAAAAGAATTGACTTTCAGAAAAAACTTTATAGAATAAAAGTTGCTTAAAATTAGTTAATTTATTCATTCATTTTTTGATGTAATATTTTTCACCCGAGAAGGGGTAGCATCATCCCCCCCCTCCCCGGGTAAAAAGCAACCCCCGGCATCGGTGCTGCTTCACAGTATAAACAACTGGCAAAATGAAAATGACTTACGGCAATCATATAGAGCTGGGCTATTCTGTATTCCTCCACCGTCAGAGGTAGAGGAATACGGTATTCCTTGATGAGCATGGCTGACGAGGACTAAGGATTCCTCCTATATAATTATTCGACACCAGGACCTGCTTCTCCACATGTTGCTTTCTGCAACAAAATATGAAATTATTAACAAAAAATCGAAATTAAACCGAAAAAAAAATCAACATAACAGAAACAATATAGAAAAATGAAAAATATTTTCTCATTGTCAGTTTTAAACTAACAAATTCGTCTATAGTTAATCCTATTTTCAGCGATTACAAATTTTAACCGAGACAAAGGTTTTGAACTCCCGCCCATCTGGCAACCCTGCATCCATATTTCATCAACAAAATAAATCACTTACATTACTTACTAATAGAATTCGAGGAACGTATTCAAAATATTATCACAAGTGTAAATCAATTCAAAAATAATCCCATTAAGTACCTACTACCTTTCTTTTACCTGAAATTTCGGCTGGCCAAATATAATTTCTTAAAAACATAGTCGGCTATATCCAAAGTTTAATCATTTACAATTTGTGCTTCAATGTTAGAAGTTTAATAAAGTGAAGTTTCAAAGTGTGTTGTGAGAAAAAGACTAAACGAATGTAGTCGCCGAAAGGTAAACAACAATCCTTGAAAAAGCCCTATACAAATGTGAGCGAAACGTCGGAAAACTTTGTTTGTATGTTGGTTCAGATATATAAATAAATTCATTCGAAATAATTTATATTTAAAAAAGAACCGACTTCACCTGATTTAAAATAAAAACAGTTTAGAAACTGTGTGCAATTAGTAACTATTTTCTGACATATCTTTTTTTATCTGATTTAATTAAGGTATAATTCAATTGAAAATTATAGCGTATTCTTATCTCTCTCTCTCTTTCTCCCTCTATAATTTTTATTCTTTGTCTATATTTTTCAAATATATTTTAACTTTTCTATTTGTTTTATTATTTGGACCACTTTCTATAAATGTAACTAATTCCCTCTATATTGCATCCACACTCTATATACTTCTGTGTACTGGTCACTCCTATATAACGTATTGGTCTATCAGTCTCCGAATCACCCTGTACAACTATAATTCAACCCAACAAAATATCAGTCCTAATATCTTTCTCTGTACAAATCCTCTCCACACTATTCAATCACCCTGTACAACTATAATTCAACCCAACAAAATATTACAACGGTCCTAATATCTTTAAAACCCATGTCAATCCTACGTATCCTAAATGTAACAAATCCTTGTCTCCATGTTCCAAAGTATATAACTTTTTTACCGCCCTGTTTAACTGTAATTATACTCCACCTTATATTTAAACCAACCTGTATACTCAACTGCTTCTGACAATTTTTAAAGAATTGTGTATAACTGTAATTATACTCCGTTCTATAGCGCAAATATCCACTCTGTATAACTCTTATTTCAACCATCTTGTATAAACAACTACATATGTGCTACCCAATACAATATTTTTAGAACTACCCTGTATAACTAATTCAATTGCAACTTATATTTCAACCATCCTATTTATACAACTGCTTATGTATCACCTAATAATACGCACGCACACACACCTTCAACCGTATTCCACACAGAAGAGATCGCCGAATAACAAATTTTCGTTTTAATAAGCTAATGGAATATTTTCTGCGATTTCACGCGACTGTAACTTAACTTCGTTTTTAAAATAAAGTGAGTTCAATAGCATCAAAAGGAAAATCATTACAAACACCTTCTACGACATACTTTCATGGCATATTTTGACATTTGAACTAGTTATTTATTATAAAAATTTGACATTTACCATGATGTTTACAGTTTTTGTGCATATATTTTTCCGATTTTCAGAAAAATGGTATGTTTTACGTTATAGAAAAAATGTTCGGAATCAAGGTGGAACATATCTTTGTATAATACAATTTATAATATTCAAATTGCGTGAGCAGTTTTCGAGAAAACGATGAAGATTCAAAATTGTTGAAATCTAGTCCCTTATTTACTTTTATTTCTGATTTTCTAGAAAACCGTAAATATCATGTTATAGACAATTATGTGGGACCTTTCTGTAATGTGCCTTAATATAATGTAGTTATAAAACAAAAAAAATTGCCCAATCCGTTTTTGCATAATCGCCCGACATACATAAAAAAAGTTCCATACGAATTGATAACCTCCTCCTTTTTGGAAGTCGGCTAAAAATGACACAGTCCAAATCCAGAAAAGGCAGAATCAGCTATGTTTTATCCATTATATGCTAAAGTTAATTTAAAAGGTGTAAACTTATTTTGTTACTTATAGGGACCGAGAGTCTCAATAAGAACCAGTAGGGTCTGGTAAGAATTAAAAATTGTGCTGTCCCACTGTAGCTTGCCTAAGCATTATCCTGATGGTCTCAATAGGCCAATGTGGTCTGTTGAAGCGATATTATTATTTTTATTAATTATTCAAGACATAATAAATGTACAACGATAATACCCTGGATTATACTAAATGTACCCTGACCAATTAAAAAGTAAAATTAGTATCAACTTATTATCTTATCGAAGTGAGTTAATTGCGTAGGAAGTAGGAATATGATTTCATTGTGGTTTGATATTATCAAAACGATGAATCACTTTAAAATGTATTCAAACTTGAAATAAACACAATATACTCCGTAATTTATGTATAACTTCGCATGCATACACGAACAACTAAAATGGGGCTTTTATGTAGTAAATCGTTTCGATATATAACACACCATCGACAATTCAGCACGCGAGCTGTCATAAATTTCGTAGAGAATTATTCTTTATAATATAGCCAGGCTTTGAAAAAGGTATAAAAAGTTGAAACTAACTAACAAAAGGAAAGTGCTTATTATATAGAAATTAATTACCAAACTATCTCGTATATTTTTATGTTGATGCGAGGGAAGATCGATATCAGAAAAACATTGATATATATATATATATATATATATATATATATATATATATAACATTTTCGAACATTAAATTCAACATCAATTCGCTTATACTATCACGTCAGTCAGTTTATAGAAAATTATTGCTAAGATTTTAACAGCAAACTCGAAGAAGTGAACGATTTAAATAATAAAAACCCACAAAAATACGATTTTTTTTTGTTTTTTACTTATATAATGAAAAGTAATGGAGGAATCGCAATGCCGTTGACAGAAAAGGTGTCGAGAAAAAGAAATCCTTCTTAAAGAGTGTTTATACATCCTGATTGGATGATTTTTTACAGAGTAACCTCAGAAAAATAGGTCAAAAGTGGATTTTTTTCAAAAATTTAAAACTTTCTAGTCACAAATACTGGAATATTAGTCATCGTTAAAACGATATTTTATGATATTAAGTTTATATGGGCTCACGATGGTACCATTTTGCTCCTCTGTCTCTCAACCGATTTTCTTCATTTTTGTTTTGTTTGGCGACCTTCAGTGCAGAATGCTAATATTAATTTATAATATTGGTTCATTCATTAAATAAAATATAATAAAAATTCATATTTAAGTCCATATTGTCAACAACTGGCAGTGTCGCCGTCGACAGACGGTCAAAACTCAAAACATTGAGTAATTATATATGGAGGGAGCGATCGTTAGATGCTGATATATTCTTAGAGCATGTACTTCTAGAAGTGGCATGCATGTTCTGAGTTGGAATTACTTGATCTTGAATTGCCAAAATAAAGCCCTCCTTTGTCATTTATATGTCTTCCATGAAGGGGCTTCTCTTTCCATTTCAGCAGTTTCTGATCAGTGGTCTGATGGTGTAAGAGAACATGTTATTCTGTTAGTCGCAGTGGTGTGGAGTCATCAACCTAGCACATGACTCTATGTAGATGAGAAAATTCTGCGAGTTTCTGGAAATGACTACGCAAAATAGAAATTTGTTGATCTAATAGTTTGCTTATATCTGCCAATCCTCTTCCTCCTTCATACCGTGGCAAAGTTGTACATTCGGCAGAGCTCTTTATATGGTGATTTTGAGCTTTTGTTAGTAAAACTCGAACTTTTCGTTGTAATTGTTCAATGTCAGTCTTGCACCAATTAACTATACCGAAAGAGTAACTGAACACTAACACGCATAGGTGTTAATAGCCTGAAACAGATTTTTACTGTTTAGTTTGGTTTTCAACAGTCGTCTTCTATAAAACTCTGCTGTTAGGTCCTTTTTGATGGTCAAGTGATCAACACGTTGAGCCTGCTTTATTCCAAAGTATTTATAAGTATGACCTTCAGCCATAGATTCAATTGAGGTGCCATCTCCCATTTCATAGTGCCCCTGCTGCATTTTTCCTTTAACTATCTATATATAAATAGGCAAAGACAAAACGATTAGGGACCATTTTCTCCTCTGCCTCTCATTTCGGTTTTCTTCATTTTTGTTTTGTTTAGTAACTACTGACGACTGTCAGTGCAGAATGCTATTATTAATTGATAATATTTGTTTATTCATTAAATAAATTATAATAAAAATTCATTATTGACGTCCATACTGTCAACGCCTAACAACTGTGCCGCCGTCACCAGACGGCCAAAACTTAAAACATTGAGTAATTATATATGGAGGGAGCGATCTTAGATGCTGTTATAATCTTAGAGCATGTACTTCTGGAAGTGGCATGCAAGCGTTGTTATTGTTTAGTGGTAAAATAGTCAATGTAGTATATCAGTATTGATTTTCGGACGCGTTGCAGTAACTTTCATGTTAAATATTCTGTTTTTAATATGAATTTAATTATTTGTTTAAAATAATATTATTCCAACCTTCCCGAAGGTGTTGTGTACAAAACTGTTAGACAGCGGACAATAGAGAATGTATTAAATATTTAAGTTCTCCTAGGGTTGTTGATCATCTCTTTTCTTTAATATTCCAGAAGTTGATTGAAACCGAAAATGACGAAAACTTTTAGGTTGCAAAGAACAATCTTCCAATTATTATATCTTTTTATTTCAATAGATTTGTCAATATGAGTGAACAATTTTGGTCATTACATCTACTTCTTCGATTTCTCCACAACTCTGTTTCTTATAAAAATATACTTTTTACAATTTCATGAAATAGGGTAGAATTTCTACCACTGGGCGACCACTAGTTGCATTAAATATATGAATATGCGACAGCCAGCCAGTGGTGCACTGATAATAGCTGTCAAGGCACATGGACGGATCTAGCATTTTCTTGAGGTGGGGGCACGAGATGAAAATTATGGTAAATTTTATTATTATATATTTTTTCTCAGCAGTTTATTACGTTTTTATTTATATAACTTTTGCCTGCTTATATTGGCCTATTTTTTCATTGGTTTATTAAGTTAATGGTTACCTGTATACAGTTTACTGATATTAATTAAATGACTTTTTTTCACTGAATGAATCCGGCACTGTCAAAACATCGGATGGCGTCGAAGGGAAAGCTGTAGAGAATAAGAAATCCTTCTTAAAGAGTGTTTATACATCCTGATTGGATCATTTTTTACCGAGTAACCTCAGAAAAATAACTCAATGATGTTAACTAACTTCCATCTGTCGCTTTCGATCTGTCACATGTCATTATGGCTGTCAATTAAGGCGGGTAATTCAAATCTTGGGCTCTTTTTCAAAACTCTTTATAAAAAATCGTTCATTGTTATCATATCTACTACTTCTTCAAATTTGTTTTATTAATTAGAATCCAAATTAGATTTATTAAATGACAATTGTTAAAATATACTTTATGTAATAAATTTATATATAATGAGTACTTACACTTACTGGGTTGTATGTAATGTTAAATATTTTCAACTAGCGTAACATAAGAAGACGGAGAATGCAAATTATCTGATATGAAAGAAACCCGTTACGAACATTCTGAAATTAACAACCGATTTTATTTAGGTTAGGTGTTTTCGTGATTTCACTTGCCTCTCTAACTAGTTTCGATTTCGGGTGTTCTATATTTGCCAGTAGTTTCGCATTCTCTGGTGGTGACATGTTCTGTAATCGATGTTGTTTTTTCTTTCTTTCTGATGGCGTTCTCGTGTTTATCATGTCTAGGTTGAATTCATCGGTTAGTTTGCCCCACGTAGGTTTTGTGACAGTCTGGAATGAAATCTCATACACTCCTTGTTGTTCTAAAAATACCCTTGTTTACGGATTGCTCAACACAGTGCTGATTTTTCTGTCTGTATTGAAAATACTTTCAATATTGTGTCTACGTAGAATTCTCGCAATACTATTCGTGGTGCACTTGACACACAGTAAATCATCCTTATTTATTGGTGATCCTCGTCTGTTGGTCTCGGTTTTGAATTTGGGGCTCATTGTATGTTGCTGTCTGTAAAACCGTTTTGTTTTAGAGCTGTTTTTAAACTGTCCATTTCCTCTTTGATGCTATTCTGATCAGCCTAATTACTAGAGTCGTAACGACGGCTTGTAGTACGGCTGGATGGTGATGAGAATTAGCATGAAGGTCTGTATTGGTGAGAGATGCTTTTCGGTATACTGTATGGCCAATGGTACGTTTCGACTCCTGCTTAGAAACAGTTCAGTTAACTAGTGCGACTTGGGGAGTAGGTAGATTGAGACAGCGAGTTGGATCTAGACTCTGAAACTCTTATACCGATCTTATAGAGCGACTCTAGAAGTAGGCAGATTGAGAAGTTTGATTTAAAACCTGTACTTCTAAATCAGTTCATTAGTGAGACTTGGCGAGTAGGCAGATGCAAACGGCAAATTCGATCTAGAACCCGATTTTCCTTATATCCGTTTTTTCTTAGTTTGTCTCCAAAGCAAGGGTGGAAACGTCGAGTGTTTAATAAATTTAGAGGCGGCTCTCACCCGGAACCTAGCCCTATTCATAATTATGACCGCGATCCGGATAGATGGTGATATGCCGACGTTTCGGCAGAGTCACATATACCCTCATCAGGTTCGCATTATTCGCTCTAGATTCTTCATCGAGTAACCAGAAGCGTGAGCAGACGGGTACGAGATCAAAGCTAACCGACCTGATGAGGCAGATGTGACTACCGAAACGTTGTCGTGTCACCATCGAACCTGGGAAGGATCAGTTATCAAATATGTAATTTTATGTAAGTCATACAGCGTGTTCTCCAGATTTTGAAAATAATATTTTTTTGCACAATTCTTCTCTTTGCTGTTTCTCGTTTTAATAATTTTCTAGACTTAGGATGTGTTCAGAAAGTAAAACATTTTCAGATTATTTATATCTGTTTGAACTATTAATGATTCGGCTACATCGCCTCCTTAACAAGAGAAAATATTATTATTTGACAATTTTGTATACATATTTACAACTCTCCTGTTTTTGCTTACTATTTGTATTAAACATCTTTTGAAAGATTAATCTCAAACAAAAAAGATATTTTGTTTCATTTATGTATACTATTATTTCTACTGTCTTCCAAAAATAGACACCTTTTTTACGTACTGAAAAAACACTAACATGAAATAACTTCTTGCTCTCCTCAAAGCTCAATAACCTCACAATAGTTTCAGAAAGCAGCTTTCGACATGAGACGCATCGGAAATGTCAAATGTCACGCTGTAATATATCGCATCGGACTCGGCAGGAGTACGGCAGAGGGAGTAGGGTGTTGAAAGCAATTAATTACGAATAGATTTCAGGTTTTCATTTCTACAGGAACCCCTCTGAGAGCACTTAACGTTCACAGCAGGATATTTACAGGGTATTCAATTCTTGGTAGTTGTAAAAAGGAATATTCCTAAAATTGGAATAACAAAACCACATCGCGTGCTCTTAAATAGTTAAATCCAGTGCTCATAAATAGTTAAATTGTTATTAATACCACCTACATGATGTTCTTAATACTAATTTAGGGCCGAAACGAATGAGGAGAACAACAGAAGAAATTCGATAAATTAGAATTCCAACAGGAGCCCAAAAACGAATTTTTCTCGAAAAAAACCGTCACAGTCTAACATCGCTGCAACTGGAAACTGATAAAACCCTCTATAATCTTTAACTTATCTTCGTTCCAATTGAACTCCACCTCGATCAGCGTGTTGGTTAAAGGATTCAATTACGTCATTGCTCCCTCTCACATGCCAACAGAGAGCAAAATGTGTAGCATGGAAACAGCAGCTTCAAAAGTACATATATGAGAACACAGCAGAATTCGACATCTTCTAAGAAAGTCTAAACCTCCCAAAAGTAAACCATCTATAGAAGAAAACGAGGTCTTGAAATAACTTCGGGCCAACAATGCCAACAATGACATCGTCATTATATCTGCGGATAAAGGTAATGTAGAATGTAGGTAATTATAGAAGGGGCAGACTCATAGGTGAAAAAAAATCGACACATTTGAAATAGGTACTTTGCAAAACCGTTTTACAACCAGACGAATGTATGCATATAATAGGGAAATACAAACCACCTCAACATCTGATAAGTTTTAACAACGCACTATGTCAAGAACACTTATTTCATTTACGAGAACCAACGATACAAACATGTGGAATCACCACTCTCACCATTAATAGCAAACCTGGAGAACCTGGAGGAGTTGGCACTAAGAACAGCAAGTCGTAAATTCAGTGGATGGTTACGATGATTTGGACTCATGGGAGAGAACATCTCAACACACTTTTAGATCACCTTAATGGTATTCATCACAAAAAAAATTACCATGGAGATTGAAGCAAATAATCGTTTACCTTTCCTAGATGTTTTAATAAAGAGGAAGAAATATGGAACCCTTGGCAATATAGTATACAGAAAAACAACTTACGCCCATCCCAACTATAAGCCGTCGTGAAAACTTTAGTAACTAGATCACAAAGACTAACTGACCTGGACATCAAACAGGAAATGTAGATAAAATCAGCTCTAAAACAAAAGGGGATTTACAGACCGAAATATTCAGGAAGCCCTAAAGTCAAAACTGCGACCACGAGACGAGAAAAATCAGACACCAATAAACAAGGCTTATTTACCGAATGGCAAGGGCACCACGAATATTATTGAGAGAATTCTACGTAACATTAATACTGAAAGTATTTTCAATACAGGCAGTAAAATCATCACGGTGTTGAGGAAGTCGAAGACGACGATTCCTTTAGAACAACAAGGAGTGTATACGATTCCATGGCAGACCTACGTGGGGCAAACAAACAGACGAATTCAAGCCAGACGTAATGAACACGAGAACGCCATAAAAAAGAAAGAAAAAACACAACAATTGCACAACTCGCCACCACAACACCACAACGGCATACCGAACACATTTTGAGAACACGAAACTACTGGCATATATAGAACACTGGAAATTGGGACTGGTAAGACAGACAATTAAGATGGCCATACATCAACGGAATAGCGGATAGAATTGGCCGAATTTTGCGGAAGCATGCCATAAGTACGGAATATGAACCCACCTGACCAGAAGAAGACCTATGAATGATCGTATTAGGAGTAGAGTAGGAACAGACGGAACCTAATACATTTAAGGTTGTTTGTAATAAGCAGGGGCCTTAAGTGCACTCGTGCGCTGAACCACCACATTTAATAAGCTTTTAATAAGGTTAAAAATCAACACAAATAAATATCATTTCAATAACAACAAACTTATATAGCTTCTATGAAATACGATACAACACGCTTAGCGCGTGAGATAGAAGATAGTTAATGCAAACTATATGGAGTAATGGGCTGATTCTAGTACGCCACACGGAGACACCGAGCTGTGCGATATTGACCAGACCTATCCGAACGTTTCAATAATTCAAATTTTTGTTTACGTGATTTAATTAGTGGTTGCTTTGTTTTTGTTCTCGTAGTCTATGAAAGAATATTTAATATACAGAGTGTGTGTGTGTGTGTTTACATAACTGTGAAAATGAGTATCAACTTTAACATTGACTTTATTAAAAACAATAATAAATCGTTTCAAAACAAAATAGATATAAAATTGGCTGGTCCACCTAAGCCATATCTTAATTGAAAACAAGAGTGCAAAATGAAAAATAAAGTATTTACACGAAGTTTTAAAAGTGAAATTTATAATAAAAGGAAATGGTTGTGTGGATGTGATCGCATCAATACATTATTTTGTTTTCCTTGCATTATTTATGGCGGGGAATAAATTTGGACGGGAACTGGAGTGAAGGATTAAAATGTTTCTTAGAAATACGATGTCTCAGGACTAGCTAAAGGCTCGTTCTGTGATTAGTATTGAAAAATATATACAATCAATGAGAGACTTTAATAAAAAGGTCATTGAACATTTCGCTTTCGAAAAAAGTAGACGAATATTTTAATTAATAAAAAATAAATGCAGTATTAGCAAAGCTACGGTTTGTTTTGTTGCATCTTTGAATCCCAATATTTGACCAGTAAAGTGCACCACAAGTTTCATAACCCACCAGCCGCCACTGGTAATAAGAATCTTTCATTGAGCCTCAAAATTTGGAAACAAACAAATTTAACATAATTCTGAGTTTTTCCATATATTAATGAGAGATGCCAAAGATATGACAGAAAAAATGCAAATAATAGAAGTCCAAGTGCGGGGAAAATAGCCATTCTTTAGGTACTAAAAGCACTGCGACCCAGTCAGTGACAGATCCACGATTTTCGTTTGGGATTGAGGGCTGGCCTCGTTTGGGTGAGGCTTGACACCTCTGATAGTAGGTTTGAGCAAAATAAACATTATAAAAGTATACAAATGAGATGATTTGGGGGAGGGGGCTTGAGTCCCTTAGCAATCCCTTGGATCCACTAATGGGCCCAGTTAAAAGCGCAATAAATAAAGCAATAAAGAAAATAAAGTTTGATACTGTCAATATTATATTGTGTTTCCACACTATAACTGAGTGAAATATTAAATATTTGTTGCCGTGACAACTGAGAGCAATACGCTTTGGAGTGGAACTACCGATATTGACTGCGTCCACTTCCGTGGATTATATCGCGTTTTCAGCGAAACAAAATACTGTAAATAATAGGCTTAAACAACCCCCCCCCCCTCATCCCTCAACGAATCCCTAACGTCGCTTGTATACACCCTTTCGTTTCGATGGCTTCAGTGGATTCGAATAGGTATAGATTTTCAGTCGTCGTTGTTCCTCTAAAAGCATTATCTTTGCATTAATGGAATTATAATTCGACCCGATAGCGTATTAATACGATTATCTCTTGTACATGGCGTCTTTGTACACCCATGTAGCAAAAAAAGTAATACGTTCGGTTGATGTAACAGTCATAATTAAGTAAGATATCATTCGGTTATTGATTGTTTACTTTGCAATCGTGCTTTTGTCAATAGAGGATATTATTATCAGGCTTTATGGATGTTTACGGAACAGAAATATCATGGAAACAGACTAGTCGGCATCGTCAAAAACGCGTTAATTAAAGCTAATGGGAATTAATGTATGCTTAAAGCCCGTAGAGGCCAAGAGGCTCTTCGGGGTAGACAAGATAAGCATCGCATACCTTACTTAATTAGTTCAAATTAATGCCCTTATTTCCAACGAAAAAATTCTTAGGTTAACTAAAACATATCAAGCAATTATGACACTACCTTTTCAAGATTTTTCATTGAACGCAAGACAATGTATTGTTTCTCTCTTTTGTCTTGTTCGATTTTATCACCCTGTATATCTTCTTCTATCTTGCCAACTTGTTCAGCTACTTGAAACCTCATTTCCGTCTCACCTTGCATTATCTCTTCATTGCTTGCCCTATATTCATTGGAGTCTCTTTAAGCTGATGAAACGTCGAAAGCTAAAATGGGATTCTTAATTATAACGCAAATGGTTAACGTGAGTCAGATTAGCTCTTACCCCAGCTACTTTGACCAATTAATGAGTGCCAGAAAGATCGAAAGTTAAAATCGTATTCTTAGTTATAACACAAGTGGTGAAGGTAAATCCAGATGATCGAGTAATCAGAAGTAATCATGGATAATTGCTCTAGGTGAGACTCCATTTGGGATAGGCACTCTGCAAAATTGCAGCGTGGTGAGAACAAATTTGCAATGCTTTCTGGAAAGCATTGCAAATTTGTCTTGAGAAAGAGTTCAAAGGTTGAAAAACCTATACAGTTTAGCTTGTTTCGACTAGTGATGTGTAACAGTTCAGATTTTGGAGTGCTGACACCTCAACACATGCACGGCTCAGTGTGTCAGTACAGTGTAATGGCACAATTGTGCCATATAGCATAATAGAAGAGTTGGCAGTTGACGATTATTATAACCCAGTTTTATTACTCTCATTTGTCTTTCCAGGCACAGTATAAGTTAACAAAATATATACATTCGCGTCTCTAATTACGGGTTGTCTTAAGCCTAACATTGAGTGAATTATTAATTTCATAGAAGACGAGTCGTTTAAATTTAATGTGATTAGATATATTTAATTAAAGACAAAAGATTAGATCACAAATTCAAGGTAAAAACAGTTTAAAAAATTTTATTAATGTGAAAAGAGAACGAAAAGTTTGAGTTAAACAATGCCGAGCGAGATGGTGCACTTTTCTGGCACTCAATCTCGAGTCTTCCTTTCGGCTATCGCAGAGCACAGTACCATTTAGTGAGTTGCAGCGTTGCAGCACACTTTATTCAACAGGAGTCATATAACAGGTAAACGAGCTGGAGTTGATAGTTAGCGATTCATGTAACTCAATTTTATTCGTCGTACCAGATACAAGATATTATATATTTATGAATATGTACATTATTTATTACTAAATAAAAAATATTACTAATTTAAACAGTGTCGAGCAAGAGCGAGCCGGTGTAATTACACATCACTAGTTTCGACTCCGAATCATCTTCTTCAGTCAGGGTGAGGCTGAGAAAAGTTGAGTATGTTGTTTTTTTTTCTAATAGAAGTAAATCTATAGCAACGTTTTTGGATGTATGAACACCTCAAATTTGGATGCAGGGTGACCACTTCTTTGTAGAACAAGCAGATGCCCGCAATGACAGTCTTTGTAATTTTAGCAATTTTTAACAAACTTTGCTCTTTGCAAATGAGAGCTACTTCTTGAAACAACTAGATAAATTAATATTGAGTTCGTTATTAGGCTAGTTCGAAAGTTCTTTGGATAGTCATATCAATGAATTTGAATCATTTTCGACGCTCCGCAGATTCCAGGTGCTCCAGAACCTGGAAGATAATATTTGTGTAGAGTTCTTTATCGAGATGACGTTCACCAAGGCGGTGAATGCGTAGAAAAGGAGCTTTGGTACGACAAATCTGGCGAAAATGACACGTCAGCAAATAGTAGACTAAAATTTATAGTCTAGTTAGACAGGCTAAGGGAAGACCAGCCTGAAGTCGGTGCTCCAGTTTTGATGGAGGCGTCGGGTTACTTATAACAGCTCAAACTTCTAACAGTCTGAGAAAATGCCCAAATTCAAAGAAGCATGAAGAATACTTAAAAAACTTAACGAATACAAGGAATGACACAATCAAAGTAAGAATGGGTTCAGTATCAGAAAACACTATTGACAAAAAGTATACCTGAAATCCCAAATGTCGATGAGAACATAGATTGCAGCATGCTTGAAGAACAAGACGAATTCATTTCAGGTAACAAATACAACAATAGATATGAAACGTTGATTTTGTGATGATAGAACTATTGAAGAAGACACCAAATAAATTGTTTGGACTGCTAGCGTACGTATTTAGCAGGAATCGCAGAGAATACCGCCTGAGTAGACTACTGCCCTCATTAGTTACTTATAGAAGAAAGGAGACAAGAGAAACTGCCCCAACTATCGAGGAATCAGTATGATCAGCCCAATATCTAGGTTATTTCAAAAAATCATACATCAACTACGTATTTATGATAGTAGAAAAATAATTACTTCGTCTAATATCAATTTATATATTTATTTTGACAGACAGAACTGTGACTAGTGTCGACAACAAACCATGTCATTTTCAAACTTAATCAAATTAAGGAGTGACGACAAAACATTTGAAACAGAACAAGTAGGGTTTTATCTATAACAGTATGCTTTGTCAAGAATATAGGACTAGAAATAGGGAAAACCCATTTAAGGACTTTAAAAATATATCAATCTGTGACTAACTAATTACTTAAAGATATCAAATAGAGGCCTTCCTGCAACTGTACTTGTTCTTTAAGTAGCAAATTAAAATAAAGGCTTTTGTAAATTTCTATATTTTCTAGTGTTTCAATGAAAGGCTTAAAATTGTTATAATGAGTGACTTCTGTTTCTTGTAATTTTTGAAAAGTATGTCCCATAGTAAGAGAATGATTAACGAATGCTGAATTAGTTTTATTTAATCTAAAAGAACGAAATTATATGTGATATCGAATATTAACATTCATACAGGTCATATCAGGATAAAAGCTATTGTACTCTGAACATTTTTACTTATATTTCTGCTTCTGAGTGTGTTTTTTAACTTGATATAAGTTCTGAGTACTGAAACACGAGTGGTTGAAAAAAAGTCTCGTGTGTATGTTTATCATTTCTTCTAGGTGGCGCCATAGTTGTCACCCGATGTTCTTTCTTTTTATGAATCAGAAAACTTTGGTTCTGCTTTTTGGATATGTTTATTTAATGTTTTTGTCGTGAAAATGATATGAGCCAATTGGCATTTTCCATCACACCGTCTAGAGGTTCTCGTTGTTGACAGATATTCTTCAATGTCTAAGGTTTGTTGACATTGACTCGAGACAGACCGACAATATCGCTAAATCGGGCGACCTTGCCGGCCAGTAGAAATCACCAAATCCACATGTTCCCCAGTCTCAGTTCATTCGATTGAGAAAGAAAAAAGTCTTTGGGCATGGCTCTGTAGCTCTCGCTGTGCACAGTAGTCGTTTGGCCCGAAGTGTTCTTGAAAAAAATAGGCCTGATGATGCCTCCAGCGTAAACAGCACACCATATAGTAACTTTGAGCAGGTGTAATGGCTTTTCGTGGGATATATGCGGATTTTCGGTGCCCCAATAGCGATAACTCTGCTTATTCACATCTCGTCGTTCAGGATGACAGCATCTAGTAGTATCCCATACTCGTTTAGGCGAGTAGCTAAAAGCCGTAGTGTTTGCCCAGTTGGTTTTGGAAGAAATTTGAGTCTAAATTCACGCGGGGCCAACACCACTAACGAATTATTCCGCAAAAAAATCTAAACAATTATTTCGCGTTTTTGATGAGTAGCGATTCATGTCTTGTTGACATTGACTATTTACTTCACAACAAAGCAGAATTCACATTTGTGGCCATTATTCACATCTCGTCGTTCAGGATGATTTTCGATGAAAAGTTGACCTGCTTGTGGCCGAGATTCAGGATAGCTTGAGCGTAGGTTACACGTGCTTGGCGGTCAATGGCAAACAGTTAATGTACTGTCTGTATTTTGTAAGGAGACATCTACAAGTTCATTACCAATTTGTAAAGATCACCTATTGATGCCCAATTACGTGATCAGTCATCTGATACTCGGTGGTCATCAGCCGCAATATGTCCAATAGAACGTCTGCGCTGAGGCTGGCCAGCCTGACAGCATCTAGTAGTATCCCATACTCGTTTAGGCGAGCGGCTAAAAGTCGTAGTGTTTGCCCTCTTGATGTTGGAAGAAATTTGAGCCTAAATTCACGCTGGGCCAACACCACTAACCAATTATTCGGCAAAAAAATCTAAACAATTATTTCGCGTTTTTGATGAGTACCTATAGCGATTCGTGTCTTGTTGACATTGATTATTTACTTCACAAGAAAGCAGAACTGACACTTGTGGCCATTTATAAAAATTATAGGATCTTCCGTTAAGGTGAAGACTTTCGCGCCACCTAGTACTATTATGCTTTGTTTTGTTTTGGCCTGTGATCCTCGCTAATTTTTCTTTACGGTGCTCTATAAAAAAGATTACCTTTCACGGTCAATTTCATAATCAAAATGATTTTTAAGGACGTTTACTTCTTAAAAGATTTTCAGCCGAGAAAAACAGGTTTCCTTTATTAACAGGCTTATGCATAAATTTAAGAAATGTGTAACAAACATATCGTTAAACATAATTTTTATATAAATATCCGAAATAAATTTAAATGTTCGTTAACGTGAACATTCAAAAAGAATAAGTAAACGGGAGGTCACTTATAAACGCAGTTAATAATGAACTAATCAGAATTGAAGGTAATTCAAAGTTCAAACCGTTGGACATCAATATGACGTTGATTCTATGAATTCTTATTTACTTTATTTTCCATGACGATTACGTGTCATTATAAGTGTAATTGATCGTAACTAATGAAGTTTTTATGCGCACTAAATTGACAAATTACCGCGGATAATTTCTTGTAATAACAGAGTCGTAAACTTAGTAACGACTTCAATGTGAAATCCAATATTGTGTATTGATCAATAACTGAATTTCGTTCTATTTTGAAATTAGAGGTGATGGTGGAAAAGGAAATAAAATACTCCAAAACTTGTGGTTTTAAATTAAGATATACAAAGTTTGTTGATTCCCAATTTTTTTGTTGATACCGGTAGCGGCTGGTGGATTATGGTGGTGCACTTTACTGGTCGAATATTGGGATTCAAAGATGCAACAAAACAAACCATAGCTTTGCTAATACTGCATTTATTTTTTATTAATTAAAATATTCGTCGACTGTCTTCGAAAGCTAAATGTTCAATGACGTTTTTATTAAAGTCTGGCCTTGATTGAATATATTTTTTTCAATACTAACCACAGAAAGAGCATTTAGCCAGTCCTGAGACATCGTATTTCTCAGAAACGTTTTAATCCTTCACACCAGTTTCCGTTCAAATTGATTCCCCGTCATAAAGAGAAGAAGCGTCTTGTGTTCCGGCTGATTGGAAAAACTCAATAGTTGTCCCAGTCTTTAAAAAGGGTGACAAGTTAGTCACCAATAACTATCGTCAAGTTAGTTTAACTTGCCTTCCATGCAAATGTTTGGAGAAACTAATTGTTCGGGATTTAACTGATTATTTCGTAACGAATGGGATTTTAAGTGAGAGACAACACGGTTTTTTACCAAAACGTTCAATAATAACTAACATGCTATACTGTGTTAATGCGTGGACCATAGCTGTTGACAATTCTGAGCCAGTTGATGTGATTTATCTAGACTTTAGAAGAGCTTTTGATCAAGTCCCTCATAGCCGGTTATTGTATAAACTTGAACAATATGGTGTTCGGGGAAAATTGTTAGACTGGATTAAAGACTTTTTAATGTGTCGATCGGCTCGCGTTCGGGTGCACGGTGAACTGTCCGAATCATACGAAGTAATAAGTGGTGTTCCTCAAGGTTCAATTCTCGGGCCTCTGCTGTTTAATGTGTTTGTCGCTGACCTGGCTTTGCTGTTTGGTTCACATGCAGTGCTGTATGCGGACGACACCAAATTTTTCGGGAATCCATTAGCCACTGATAACCAGCTAAGGGATATTGCTAAGTTAGCACAGTGGTGCAGTGATTGGTGTCTTCACTTGAACTCCGACAAGTGTTCGGTATTGCACATTGGTTACAACAACCCAAATAATCATTACTTTATTAATAACACTCGAATAGTCCCTGTTATTACCCAAAGAGACCTTGGATTAATTATTTCTAACGATTTGAAATGGTCTGCTCATATTTCCAAAGTAACAAAAAAGCCAACTCTATGGCATACATAATATCTTTGATTTTTAAAAATATGTTTCCTACTTTGCTATGTAAAATATACAAAACCTATATACGTCCATCACTTGAATTTGCAATTACCGTATGGAATCCATATTTTGCTAAAGATATTCATCTACTTGAACAGACTCAACGTAGAATCACAAAACTGTGCCCTGCCCTTCGTAATTGTCCATACCAGGAACGCCTAAAGAAGTTGGGCATCACTTCACTTCCAAACAGGCGATTACGTGGTGATCTTATTGAAACTTATAAGATTCTTCATGGTTTTTATTCGGTGAACTTAAGTGTATTCACAATTAATCCGAACAGCCGTCTTAGAGGTCATAATTTAAAATTGTGCCCGGAAAGATTTTATAAGTTGTGTCGACAATTCTTCATATCCAACCGAATTGTACGTTCATGGAATTCGCTGCCCTCCGAAATGTGAATGCTACATCCATAAATTCTTTTAAGAATTTATATGATCGATATGTCACTACTATGCCCATATAATTCAGCTAATTTTTCTTACTCAAATGGTATTCTATGTTGCAGTTCCATCGGGAATTTTGCCGCCTACACTGCTTTCTTATCTAATAATATAATATAATATATAATAAATAATGCAAGGAAAACAATAATGTATTGATGCGATCACATCCACACAACCATTTCTTTTTATTATAAATTTCACTTTTAAAACTTCCTGTAATACTTTATTTTTCATTTTGCACTCTTGTTTTCAATTCAAATATGGCCTAGGTGGACCAGCCAACTTTATATCTAATTTGTTTTGAAACTATTTATGATTGTTTTTAATATAGTCAATATTAAAGTTGATACTCATTTTCACAGTTATGTAAACACACACACACACTGTATATTAAATATTCTTTCACAGACTACGAGGACAGAAACAAAGCAACCACTAATTAAATCACGTAAATAAAAATTTAAATTATTGAAACGTTCGGATACGTCCGGTCAATATTGGTGTCTCCGTGCGGCGTACGAGAATCAGCCCATTATTCCATATAGTTTGCATTAAGTATCTTCCATCTCACGCGCCAAGCGTATTATGTCGTATCTCATAGAAGCAATATAAGTCTCACCGTGCGCTAGCCGAAGTGCACGGTGAAATATTCTTTCAAGCGAATATAAGTCTTGATACAAGTTTGAATTAGAGCTTAAATTATTTTTTGATAAATTCGTTGGTATTGAAATGATATTTATTAAATATTTTGTGTTGATTTTTAACCTTATTAAGCACGAATGCTCTTAAGGGACAGGCGCCCCTGGTTGAGTCTAAAAACAATGTAAGAATCAAAATATCGCGTGCATAGTTATATAGATCTATGCTTTTTCAACCTATAGCAACGTCGTGTAATATTATCACTCTGTCAAAGTTTTAATACTTAATCGTTACACTACAGCTATCAGATATCACATCATCATCATATTCAGCTATATCTATGTTTATTGTATGTTGTATCCTTCTTTACATATTCGTTTCTGAATTCGTTCCATGCGCTTCTGATCTTAGTTTTTTTGCAAAAATTTCCAGGTTATGTTCCTGATACCGCCAAATCTTAAACGTTTCTTTGATCTTTTCATACTCCTAGGTTACCATTGAATGATCTCGCCTTGCCAAATGTCCTTCCTGCCTATAGCCATTTCATGGATTTTACTTGTAGGCATGAGGCGCACCTAGAGCCTATACGTATATCTGGTTCGACGGAAGTGGATATAGGGACGAAAGGCAAATCGAACCATCTAGTAGCTGTTACCCCTCCGAAGCTTCATCCAGGATAGCTCGTTTCATCCGGTAAAGCGAATGATTAGAAATATTGGAGTCGAAACGACCTCAACCTAGTCTCAAACTTTAAATGGGTGACATTTCCGGCTTGCTCGAACTTATGAAACCACGAAAATTTCGAATCATAGTGACAAGTGAACCATTTTTGATAAGCAGAACTGACGTTGTGGGATGAACCAAACGCTGAATTAACGCGCCTAAATCGACGCTAATGAAATAGCATGAAAGACGTTGTTAACTTAAGACAGCATCCGGCTAGGCGTGTGTAACAATTCACCTGCCGAAGTTACTAGCTGTGAAAATGGATGAAGCTGAAGCGGATTGTCGCAAGGTGATCCATAAAGCTCTGACGAGTTACACTGAAAGAAAAATAGGAGTTTGAAAAACAAGCGTCTACGAGGGCTGCCTTTTAAATTTCGGGATTGGAAAACCCTAGTGTTGCAATCTGACAACTGACAGCTCTATAGTAAAGTTTGACATTTTTGAGGTTATACGTACTCAGAACGTTTTGACATACGAGCGCTATGTGTTGTTTACAGTAACTTAAAGGATTCATCTCGGCCAAAAAAATGGAATTAAATCGTGAACATTTTCGTGTGATTATTTTTTACAACTTTCGACGTGAATTAAGTCAGCAAGAGTGCATGGATGAACTTAATTTAATTTTTGGAGATGAAACTCCATCAAGGACCACTGTTTATCGATGGTATGGTGAATTCAATCGAGGTCGTAGTTCACTCCAAGACGAATTTCGTGAAGGTCGTCCAAAAACAGTTGTTGTTCCGGAAACCATTGATGCTGTGCGCGAACTGATATTGCAAGATCGTCATGTGACCTATCGTGAGATTGAGTCAACCTTACACATTAGTGGGACCAGCAGGTGGTTAAGTTTTTTTTAAGTTACACCAATAGGGAAGTAGTTGCGTTTACAGGGTGGTTGTAATATAGCACGTGTGGAATTATAGTTATACAGGGTGGTGAAAAAATGTGACATTGGGTAGGCTTAAGCAAATTATAAGGTGGTTGGAATATATTATGAAGTAGAATTATTATAAAGAATGTTTCAATAGTTGTTAGAGAATTGAAATTTGGGAAAGAATAGTTAACATCTATTATTTGGATATACGTACCCAACATTTTTTGGGTACGTATATAGGTTCCAGAAGTGTTTTTAAACTGGAAATTACGTTGGCTAAAACCAATGAAATTACAAGATGATAAGAGGACAAAAATTGCAGAATAAACCAATATTTTCTGATGAAATGCAAAAGTCTCGTTACTTTTCTATCTAACTTCTTACAAAATCCTATAATTTCATTTTAAACATTTGATTTCTAAAAAGTAGAGTTTAAACAAAAATTATTATTGAATAATTTATTGAAATGGGAGATTTTTCATTTGGCGGTTTTTAGCATGGAAAAAAGGAGGCGTACCTAAAAATTTCAACTCATACACTTAAATTTACTTTTCTTTCACTACTGCATGTATTTTTTAAATATGTAAAATAACACTAAATTAATTTACTTACATTCTTCTTTAAGTAGTGGCATTTCGTCTACAAAATTTGCAAATTCTACGATCAACCCCATATTTCCGGCTCGATTCAACTGAATTTTATGTGACACCTAACCTTTAAATGACCGCACCATCTGTTTTAAAAAATCTCTGTTATTAAAAAAATCACTAATCTTTTAATGTTAGATTAAAAACTAAATTATTATCGCGACAGACGTTTGTTGATGGCATCCTGACAATTCAAAACATGCTGTTTGGATCGTTACAACCCAAAGGAGTTTTTGGTTAATGATAGATACACGTAATTAATGCTTGTCTCCCGGTTTTTCTCGTCAAATATACGAAAATTGTAAGGATTTTTCTCTATGAGGCTTGCAAGCAGCTTCAGCTTGACGAGCCCATTAGCTTGCGACTTGCGAAGCAAATGATAAGCGAGCGCGGCAGGATTTCTATCAGTTTGGAAGTTCTGAGGCGTTGCCAAATTGTAGCATTTGAAAAGTAACTGCGGAAATAACTATGAATGTGGACAAATACGTTAACACAAATGGTAAAAATTTCTGACAGCTTAGCAACTGAGATACTCAAAAATCTTCTAGTTGTTATACCGGGTGGCCAACATATAACTGACTGATTTAAATACCGCGCCATTTTTTGCACATACATGTTTCCGTACGTGGCGCTTTAGAATTGAATAGAGCATGTGTGGTAAAGTGTTGGCCGTTACTTAGTGAAAGTTGAAACTCATGATAAATTAAAATACGGTGTAATACCGTACTAACTCCCACTATGATTAAACAAATTGTAACAACAATTGTTTCGGTATGTTATTTTTTTTAATTTTATTTATTTATTTCAATTTAAATTACAATTTCAATTACAACTATTTCAATTACCATTACAACAATTTGTGTTTGATCAGTAATTCTGACACCTAAGTGCTATTGCACTTGTATGTGTCATCATCCCCACTATTACAAGCAAATTAATAATATAAAGAATTATCAGGCTGAAGAAGCTATAACATAGCGAAACATTTGTTACAAGTTTGTTTAATTATAGTGGAAGTTATTAATACTGTGTTTTAATTCACCATTAGAGTATGTGTCATGAAATCAGCAAGAAAAGCTACACCGCACAATGTTTCACTGTTGGGAAAACGTTTCAACAAAAGAAAGGGTGCAGTAATTAAAACTGTTCGGATTCTACAACAAAGTTTCGGATGAAATAATGTGCCCATCATCAACTCCATTAGGCAATTAGTGCCGAAATTTGAACAAATCGATGAACTTCTAAAGAAATTACGGTACAGAGTGATGTGACATCGACATGGCATCAATTCGAATCAACTGATTGTTTGCAAATGGAATTGAGCATGAAACCCTCACAAAGCTAACTTAGCACGTCGCAGACAACTGTACCAGCAATTTCTATATACAGGGTATTCTATCTCAAACGAGCCACCTTAAATATCTTGGTTATTTTCAAAAGTATTGCAATAAGAAAAAATAGGTCGATTTTTGTTGCGAGGGGGAAATTTTTTGAGGTGAATTAGCATTCAACATAAACAGGCCAATTCAATGACCTTGAGATTTGAGATAGGGAAAATAGGTGTCGTATATCAATTGAAAGCCGTTCTTACGGACTATACCGTCATAATAATTTTTTTTATTGCAATTCCTGTTCATGTAACAGAAAACCTAACCAACCTAGTAGTAAAACCGGATTATTAAATTAAAAGTTTTTACTGCATTGAAAAATATTAAAATGGAGTTCTTTTATAGTACGCTCTTAAACCATCCTGTTTCACTGCCGCACCCTGTAATAACACACAATACAAGAAAAACATTAAATGTAAACATTCATTTATTTTACATTATTTTTTGCTGATATTTACAACAAGTTTGTTCATCTGTTCTGACCTTTATTCGATCATTTGAAGCATTGTACATTCATCTGTCAAATTATTACTATATTATTTTGTTGAAAATTTAAAAGATAATTATGGTATACACATTGCAAGAACGTGTTGAACTGGTAAGTCTTTATTACCAAAATCAAAATTGTGCTCGATCTGCTGCAAGGATTTTTAACCAAAACCATCCCGAACGTAATGTTCGTCATAAATACGTATTGGAGTTGATTTTAAAATTTGTTGAGACGGGCTCAGTTATGAATAAAAAAAGAGGTCCCATTGGAATTGTAAATGATAAAGGGGTAGCAGTTCAACTTATACCAAACACGGCTACATTAAGCAAAACTAACCATGTACAAATTCCATCCAACATAAATTGAATGAGGATGATTATACAGTCTCTGCAGCTTCCGGAACTATTTCCCTTCATATTAGCAAAACTATTTATATAATTTTGCACGTTTGGGTAAGTACAAATTCTTTAAATGCTGAAATTTATCCAATATATTGGAAAATGAAATTAATGGATTAATAATAGAAAAATTAGAAAATGTACAATATTAATTACTTCATGAATTGAATGAGGATGATTGGGATCGAAGGCAAGATTTTTGCGAAATTATGACCCAGCATATGATCGAAAACCCGAATTTCTTGTACAATGTTTGTTTTTCGGATGAGTGCACTATTTCCCTATCTCAAATCTCAAGGTCATTGAGTTGGCCTGCTTATGTTGAATGCGCGCAAGCCCTAATTCTCCTCAAAAAATTTCCCCCTCGAAACAAAAATCGACCTGTTGTTTCTCATTGCAATAGTTTTGAAAATAACCAAGATATTCAAGGTGGCTTGTTTGAGATGGAATACCCTGTATACTTATTGCATGACGAATAGTGTACACGTAGTTTAGCTCAATATATTTGTAATATCAAAAATTGATTAATGCCCTAGATTGATGAGGAGAGTGGTGTGATGAGTGTTACCTACGACCTACCGAATTATTTTTTAGCTTAATTCTAAATAATACCGTTTTATTTAAAAATTCTTTTTAATTAATTTATTTAATTTAAAGCTATAATACAAAATACAAAACCTTCATTTTTGAACTTCTTCACCTTAACTGTATATGCCGAGCAAGGCCGTAGCAAGAAAGGGTTCGGGGATGCAACCCCCGAAATTTGGGGTTGAAGAAATATTTTTTATTATATACATTTCTTATGTACTGAATAGAAAAATAACTTTGGGGTCCTAATCAATCCATCTATCTTCAAAAAAACATTGCTAGACTAATCAATCCCCCCATCCAAAAAAAATCTGGTTACGGCCTTGATATTGAGTAAGAAACTATTAAAAAATCGACTACAAAGGGGCGAAAGGGGACAGCCAAAGTGTATCGACCATTGAATTAAAAGTTAAGCAGAGTGCGAGTGATTATTGAAATGCACCATTCATTAACCGAAAATACCCAAAGAATTGTCATTCTACTAATTATAAATTCCACTGAACTGCGCCAATTTTATCAAAAAAAAATTCATCACAGATTCTTCAAACCTTCCAGTTTTTAGCGTTTGAAGAAATCCAATTCATCTCGTACTCATCACAAACACACAGCTAACCTGTTACGCATTTTGGGCCGTCCGCCAACTCGATCCCAGTAAGCGTAACTTCATTCAAACGTGTTACCTACTAGATTGCTCGGATATTAACATACAATCAAGTAATCCATCCATCTCTTCAATGACATCTAACTTAAACATTGCTTCGCACGATGTTGCATTTTGAGTGACAGACAAGTCGTATAATGTGGGGATGTGATTAGGACGAGATTCAATTTATGCGTGCGAGTGTCTCCTCTATGTGTGTTGTGGATTATTAAAGGAGGCGGTGTGGTGAGTGTGTGTATGTCGGATGAAAATGGCATACGCATACGGGAAGCAGACTCCGATTTTCTCTCCCGCCATTTCGTCCGAAGATCAATAGCACTTCGAGTTGGTGATCGGGAGCCGGCCGTATGCGCGGCGTTGCCAAGTTTACAACGAGAAAATGTGAATTTTATAGTATTGACATTGAATTTGAAAAAATAATGTCAAAGTTCAAACTGATTAAGATGGGGGAACAGGGTTATTAAAAATACTGGAGATGTCAACAAAAAAAATTTGATTGGTGATGGGCGGATTGGGACTCTAAATTTATATTTTTGTTCATGTATTTCCACGATATACAGTGATGGACAAATGTGTGGAACCAAGTAAATATCTCTGGAATTATTAGAGATATCAAAATGAAATTTGATGACGGTCCTTTTATACCATCAAAGAGTATATGCGGTTCCTTAGACCACAATAAAACTTTGTAGGACAAACCAACAGGAGGCTTGAAACTAGAGGAGATGATCACGAGTTCGCGACAGTGAAGAAGAAAAATATGAATTATATCATAGACCTAACAATACTACATCTGGACATGCGACACTGTGTGAGAGGGTGGGCGCGATTTTTATGTTCGAAAATTAATAAAGATGCAACACGGTGATCACGTGACGAACGGCAAAAGCGTGGGAAATCGCATTCCAATTATACAGTGATGGGCAAATGTATGGAACCAAGCAAATATCTCTGGAATTATTAGAGATATCAAAATGAAATTTGGAAGGTGGATACTGCAGTAGATTGCCTATTTGTTTCTAAATTTTTATACAATATTGAACTTCCTGTTTTACCGGAAGTAATGTCGATATTAAAATTTGCAATGAAACACCCTGTATAGTATTATAGTTTCTGATGAAACATTTTATTGCAAATACAAAAATATCGGGTTTGATATTGTTTACTTCAATACCTATCGAGATATTAACAGAAAAGTAACTAAGGAAAGGAAAAATTCGATGGTAGCTAAACTCGGTTCAGATTTCATTTAGGCCCGATATAAACAAACCGCTCGGTAAGGATTTGTATTTTTATTGGCCAATCGGTGGCATTATACCGTCACAGCCAACAGCACTGCTTGTTCCATAGTCGAATACACGTGCGTTTGTTTAAATCAGGTGCAAATTAAATCTGAATCAAGTTTAGTAGTCCATGAAATTCATTGCAGAACTGACAGTAGTTGTCAGAATAAGTTATTAGTTTTTTTTATTTGAACGTAAAAAGATTGTATTGTTTTAATTTGATCGTAAAATGGCCGCATTAAGTGAAAGAGAAAGAATATAATATATATAAAAAATAAGAATGATTGGGTATGAGGAGAGGAAAAGGACGCATCAAGAAGTTTGTGACCTTTTTAACATTGTTCATCCGAATACACAAATATCCCGTTCAATAGTGACGAAAACTTTGCGAAGGTACGACACAAGTGGAACAGTTAGCAATTTACCAAAAAGTGGACGGTTAAAAGTGCAAGTAATGAAGGTGTAGCTCAAAATGTTGCTATATCTTTGGAAGAAAATCCTCACTTATCCACTACCGACCTCGCCAATATGCATGGAATTAGCCGTCGTTCAGCAGGAAGGATATTAAGGCGAGAAAAATATCATCTATACAAAATTCGTCTCGTTCAAGAACTATCCGAAGACAATTTCGACAGACATTTGCAATTTTGTGAAACGATGATGGATATTTGTAACCGTGAAATTAATTTTATAAGAAATGTGGTGTTTTCAGACGAGGCTACATTTTGTTTAAATGGTACGGTTAATCGACATAACTGCCGCTACTGGTCGCAAAGTAATCCTAATTGGGTACAAGAGGCTCATACAAAACATCCCCAAAAATTGAACGTTTGGGCCGGCATTTATAACAACAGAATCATGGGATCCTTCTTCCTACAAGAAACTTTAACCGGAGATAGGTTTTTACAGCTCTTGGAGACACAAGTTATTCCGGCATTGGAGGTAAATAATATCTGGTTTCAGCAGGATGGAGCACCACCCCATTACGCTCGCATTGTTCGAGATCATTTAGATAGGACATTTCATCACAGACGGATTGGAAGAAGGGGTACTTATGAATGGCCTGCACGAAGTCCCGACCTTAATTCACTAGACTATTTTCTGTGGGGTTACTTAAAGTCTAAGGTTTATGTTGATAGACCAAAAAATTTGCAAGAATTAGCTGCAAGAATAACTCAAAACATCCAGAGAATTACATCAGAAGTAATAGCTAATGTTACTAGAGAATTTAAAAACCGACTGCTTATTGTCAAGAAGTAAACGGTGCTCGGTTTGAACATCTAATACTTTTCTGTTAATATCTCGGTAGGTATTGAAGTAAACAATATCCAACCCGATATTTTTGTATTCGCAATAAAATGTTTCATCAGAAACTAAAATACTATACAGAGTGTTTCATTGCAAATTTTAAAATAGACATTACTTCCGGTAAAACAGGAAGTTCAAAAAATTTGGAAACAAATAGGCAATCTACTGCAGTATCCATCTTCCAAATTTCATTATGATATCTCTAATAATTCCAGAGATATTTGCTTGGTTCCACACATTTGCCCATCACTGTATAAAATTGTATAAATATAAAATATTCTTATGAAAAACATGATTAATTGGTTAAAATTGAATCTTAAAACAAAAAATTCCAAAATTTCGGGGGGGGGGGTTGAACCCCCAGACCCCCCCGCTGGCTACGGGCTTGCAAATGAACAAGTAATTAAAAAATTTTAAAAAATTTAAAAATAAAAAAATTAAAAGGATTCGTATGACAAAATAAGTAAATCACAATTTTTTAATTTCTTGTTCATTTGTGTTAATACCATTGAAAACGGAGCCTGATTTAGATCTTAAAACGTTTGGACTTTTTTGAAATATACAGACTTTCGAGTTTATGTGGTGTTAATCCCAAAGAACTTAATTGCTATTTAATTAGGCAAATAAAAATTTAGTGCTCCAACTTCTTCCGAAAAACAGTGCTTAAGACCTATGTTACACCAGCCATATATGTATCTCTGCATGTAATGAAGATACTTTGCCATTTTGGACATTTTTGACACCTTTGACATTTTAAACATTTTTACATTCCTAAATTAACTGTTTTTTGACATTTTGACAGTTTTGAAAATTTTGACATTTCTGAAATTTTAGACATTTTGGCGGGTTTTGACATTTTTGGATGGATGGAGAATTAATACCATAATTTTTGTACCTATATTTTTTTCGGTTCTTTAACAACTTTGCTACAAGTGAGTTCATCCATTGGATAAGCGAATTTTTACAAAATATTTCAACTCGTTTCTGTTAATTTTAGGAAAACAGTATACATACTAATTTCCTCACCTGTATCACTTTCTGTTTCCGAAATATACAGTTTCCCTAAAAACAAAAGTGAAGCCTATTCTTCAATCCAATAACTCAATTTTCGAATTATATACAAATTTTACCACCTATATTATTTATTGTTTCCGCAAATTAGATTGCTGTTTTCTGAACGATAATTGTATCATCTCTGGTTTTTATTTTTTCTGAATTCTTTGGGAATAACACCACATAAACTGGAAAGTCTGTATCTTTCAAAAAATCCAAACGTTTCAAGATCTAAATCAGACCCCGTTTTCAATGGTATTAACACAAATGAACAAGAAATTAAAAATTAATAAAAAAATATTTGACATTAATTATTGTCAAATTGTGATTTACTAAGTTTGTCATACGAATCCTTTTAATTTTTTAAATTTTTAAATTTTTAAATTTTTAAGTTTTTAAATTTTTAAATTTTTAAATTTTTAAATTTTTAAATTTTTAAATTTTTAAATTTTTAAATTTTTAAATTTTTAAATTTTTAAATTTTTAAATTTTTAAATGTTTAAATTTTTAAATTTTTAAATTTTTAAATTTTTAAGTTTTTAAATTTTTAAATTTTTAAATTTTTAAATTTTTAAATTTTCAAGTTTTCAAGTTTTTAAATTTTTAAATTTTTAAATTTTTAAATTTTTAAATTTTTAAATTTTTAAATTTTTAAATTTTTAAATTTTTAAATTTTTAAATTTTTAAATTTTTAAATTTTTAAATTTTTAAATTTTTAAATTTTTAAATTTTTAAATTTTTAAATTTTTAAATTTTTAAATTTTTGAATTTTTAAATTTTTAAATTTTTAAATTTTTAAATTTTTAAATTTTTAAATTTTTAAATTTTTAAATTTTTAAATTTTTAAATTTTTAAATTTTTAAATTTTTAAATTTTTAAATTTTTAAATTTTTAAATTTTTAAATTTTTAATTTTTAAAATTTTAAATTTTTAAATTTTTAAATTTTTAAATTTTTAAATTTTGTAATTTTTAAATTTTTGAATTTTTAAATTTTTAAATTTTTACATTTTTAAATTTTTAATTTTTTTAAATTTCTTGTTCATATGTGTTAATACCATTGAAAACGGGTTCTGACTTGATGACATTATTTGGATTGGGTTATTATCTATTGTAACTTTAATTCTGACGTAAGTATAAACGAAGACTTAATTATAGGCATTCCGAGGGGGGCAGCTGCCCCTCTACCCTCAGGATCCAAAAAGCCTGCCGTGAGCAATTAAAGTTTCGCATAAAATTGCTGACTTATTCCCCCCTGGACCAAACAATTTCTCATTTCTTCCTCTCTCCAGGACCATTTTTCCCCCGATTTGCCCGCCTCTAGGACAATTTTTTTCTAATTTGCTAAACCAAAAGCTGGGTACGCCCCTGCTCTTAATTTATAACCTGGTCCCTGTTTCTTGTACAGGGAATAGGGCTGTACGGGTATTTCAAGGTCAGAGAAGTGTCGTTTCCTTCAGAAGTATCGTGTCGGTCAGAACGAAGTTTAGTTTAGTTTATTGCCCAACAAAAATAAATCCAATTACAGGACAAATATTATAAAGTAATGAAACATACTAATAAACTATGGTATCTTAAATACTTCAAAAAATGATAATAATAAAAAGAACACAGAATATTACAAATATTACAACATAAATTTTACACAGTTTTAAAAAAGAAATAAAATAACAATTGACAAGAGATTTTACTAGTAACTGAACCATGATTGATCTGACATTTCTTGAATATACCCTTCAGCGCTTGATTCAAAATTGTCATAGTTAATAACACAGATTCTAGATATACTGTTATAAGTTCTACATATGATAAATACTGGTGACTTTATGAGTACATTTGTATTTGCAAACAGATAAAAATATGTGTTATTTCTTGAACCAATCCTTGGCGAATGTATCGGGAGCATTGACAGAAGAACAGGAGAGTCAATTCTGTTGTGAACCAATTTGTATAAAAATGAAAGGCTATGTAAATTCCAAAGCATAACTAAAGACCTTATCCCAAATCTGTCAAGAAGTAAATTGTGCTGGTACCCTCTGACAGGATATGAGCCGTCGACTCGAAAAGCGAGAAATTTCAAGAATTTTCTTTGCACTGCCTCCAAACGCTTATGATGAATCTTGTAGACAGGATGCCAGATAAGATTGCAATAATCTAACTTTAAGCGCACTAAGCATGTATATAAAGATTTCAGCGCGGATATGTTATGAAAGGTGTTGCAATTTCGCAAAATAAAACCCAGCGAACGCAGTGCCGATTTGCAAGTTATGGAAATATTTTCAGCGAATGAGAATTTGTGATCGAAATATACACCTAGGTCCTTTATGATAGTGCATCGCTCAATAGTTTGATTATTCAACGAATAATCGAATAGTATAAGATTCCTTTTTAAAGTATATGAACATACTTTGCATTTCGCGATGTTCAAAAAGAGTTTGTTCTTGGTACATCATAACATGAGCTGATTGAGGCCATGTTGTAGCCGTAAGCTATCATTGATGCTCTTGACTTTGAGAAATAATTTCAGATCGTCTGCAAAAATAAGAGTTTCAGATAACAGTATACTTGATAAGTCGTTAATGAATATCAGAAACAATAACGGACCGAGATTGGAACCTTGGGGTACTCCTGAACTGATAGTAAATATGTTTGATTTAAAGCCGTTATAGCTAACAAATTGATGGCGGTTACTTAAGTAGGATTTAAATAGAGTAACCAGCGAGTAACTGAAACCAAAAACCGATAATTTTTCGATTAATGTAGGGTGATGAAGTTTATCGAAAGCCTTGGTAAAATCCGTATACACCACGTCTACTTGACTTTTGGAGTCAAGGGCTGCAGCTGTGAACTGGGTGAAAATCGATAAATTAGTGACTGTGGATTTATTTTTCATGAAACCGTGTTGGTCCGGCGATATATGTGATCTGACAATAGGAAAAATCTGATCATAAATACACAACTCGAATACTTTAGCGAAATTGGGAATAATGGCGATGGGTCTGTAATTTGTTATGATATCTTTGTTACCAGATTTGTGCACCGGACAGATTTTCGATAGTTTCCAGCACTCAGGAAATATCCCAGTTTTTAGGATTAAGTTGAATATTGAGTAAGAGTAAGAGAGTAAGTGTCAAATGCAATTTCAATTTTTGCATTTTCCTACTATAGTGATCTATTTTCGTATCTGTAAGTATGAGTCTCCGTTAAGAAGCTGTCGTTTAAAAAAACGTATAAAGTAGTTTACTGTAAGTTTTAATTAACGGATTAAACAAAATGTGTTTTACGCCCCCCCTTTCCTCCAAAATGGCATAAACCTATTAATAGTTTTTGCAGGCTCAACGAACATGCTGCTGCAAACGAATCCCGATTCTGTAACTAGACCAGCGTTAGTGGAGCCGCTACGTAACCTTTGACATTTAACTATGCGACCGCCGAGCAGGCAGAATTCACCAGGACGCGCGGACGCTCCGGCCTGGAAGGCGACGAGAGGTGCGAGAAGGGAAGTCCGTGTATCCAGAATCTCTGGAAACACACGCCGACAGAACGGAGATGAACGACGCGTGGAAGCCTTCTCTGGGATGCAGCACGATGTGCTGGCATAACAGCCGGAAATACACATTCGATTCGGGAAGGAAAACGAGGCATTTTTACGATGGGATATTAGGTGGATGAGTCCTTGAGGAATCTTAAACAGCGTGCATTATGTAACGTCTTTTCTCATTTGGAAACAGATTTTTATTTTCGTGGGGTTCTGTAGAATTTTTTCGTATGGAGAATCGTGAGGGATCTTTGTTAAATTTCCTAGGATTGAAAACTGTATGAAAACCTGATATATTTCATAGAAATATACGAAGTGTGCTTTAACTAAACACACTCGTGAGATTAATATTTTAAATTTAAATAATTATAGTTTAAAATAACTTGGTCAAGTGCGAGTTGGACTCGCATACTAAGGGTTCCGTACCACCTTCAAGATTCGAATATTCCAGTTTCAGACTCAAGCAGGGAATGAGAGCATTTTCTTATATTTGCCCTAATATCTTTTAAAGGAAGCGTTTTAAATTTATAAAAAATATACACTTTGATTTTCCACACATAAGACTTTTTATTTTATCTGCTTTAGGATTCGCTTGGTTTTTATCAGAATACATATGTATTTAATTTTCTAATTTGGCCCCCAAAAAGTAACATTAGAGTTTTATTTTACTAATAAACTTTCAGAGATGCCTTTTTGAGTTTTGAGGCTCTGTAGATTGGAAGAAAAAGGCAAAATAGGTCAAAGTTTAAATTATAAATTATTAAATCTGTTATTCAAATTATTTAAAAATATAAATAAAACATATTTTTCAAAATTTAACTAGTGTAGTTTCTAAAGTGGGAATTAAGTCGATGTTTAATATTTTATTTGAAAATTGAATCTTTATTTTCCATTTAATTGTATAATTTATCCCTAAAATTACTATGGGGGTTTTCCAATAATTTATTTTCCGTTTAATTCTATTATTTGGTGGCCAAATAATAGAATTAGGGATTTTTTTCATATTTCTCCTATAAACCAAAAATAATGAGGTCTTAGAGTTTGGGGAATAACAGGGAGAATGGGTAAAAAATTACCCATTATTTTTTTAATATATTTTAAAATATTCATTTAAAAAAAAAAGAAAAAAAATATATTTGTATTCGTCATAATGGGCCCTGTGATTTGATATATTACATGACCCGTTAGAAACAATTATAATTTTTTATTTTCCATTTAATTCTATAATTTGCCCCCCAAAATCAATATTAGGGGTTTCTCCTTATTTTTCCAGTAAAGTTCTGGTGAGGGGCTATACTTCCAGTTTTTCAAAATTTTTCAGCTTATGGTTTCGGAGATAAGGGGGGGGAATGGATAATTTTTTTATATTTTTCTTAATATCTTTTAATTAATTTATTTTATAAATATGGAAAAAATATATTCGTTTTCTTCATCATGAGCCCTTTTATTTGATATATAACATGCTGGGTTAGAAACAATTTTAATTTTATATTTTCCATTTACTTCTATAATTTGCCCCCCAAAAAAATATTAGGGGTTTTTCCTTATTTTTCCAGTAAAGTTCAGGTGAGGGGCTATACCTCCATTGTTTTTCCAAAATTTTCCAGCTTATGGTTTCGGAGATAGGGGGGATGGGTAAATTTTTTTATATTTTTGTTAATATCTTTTAATTAATTTATTTTAAAAATATGAAAAAAATATATTTGTTTTCGTCATAATGAGCCCTTTCATTTGATATATAACATGATGGGTTAGAAACAATTTTAATTTTCCATTTAATTCTAAAATTTGCCCCCCAAAATAAATATTAGTGGTTTCTCCTTATTTTTCCAGTAAAGTTCAGGTGAGGGGCTATACCTCAATTTTTTTTCAAAAATTTCCAGCTTATGGTTTCGGAGATAAGGGGGGGGGATGGGTAATTTTTTTATATTTTTGTTAATATCTTTTAATTAATTTATTTTAAAAATATAAAAAATATATATATTTATTTTCGTCGCAATGAGCCCTTTCATTTGATATATATCATGATGGGTTAGAAACAATTTTAATTTTATATTTTCCATTTAATTCTGTAATTTGTCAGACCCTATACCTCTAAGTTTTTTCAAAACTTTACGTTTTATAGTTTCAGAGATATGGGGGGAATGGGTAAATTTTGGTATATTTTCGTTAATATCTTTTTGATTATTTTTATTAATATGAGAAAAATATATTTGTGTTCCTCAGAATGAGACCTTTCATTTGATATATTACATGATGCTTTTGAAATTTTTTTTATTTTTAAATTTTTATTTAATTCTATAATTTGCCTCCCAAAATTAATATTACTGGTTAATCCTTATTTTTCCTGTAAAGTTCGGGTAATGTTCTATATTTCCTATTTTTTTCAAAATTTTAGGCCACTAGTTTCAGAGATCAGGGGGGGGGAACGGTCGATTTTTTTTCCTCAGAAGTAACCCTAAAATCAAAATTTTTTATTTTACGATATGTACTCCTGATCGGGTCACCAAACTATAGATTGATACCAAATTTCAACCCCTTCCGTTCAGTAGTTTAGGGGAACATTGCTGTTATGTGACCGAGGCAGAAATCCGGAGTGATATTATAAAGGTATCCGTATATTGTATATACGGAACCCTAAAAACTAAATAAAATACGCTTTAGTATCAATCAATCATACGATTAATTACCTCAAAATAAAAATATAAGAAAATTTAAGTTATAAACAGAATAATTCGATTCAGAGTAAAAAGTGTGGGGTACATTTCACTATATTTGCATAACTCTCGTCTTATAAATAGTTGCCAATAGAATAATTGTAAAATTTAATATTTCAAGCACCCCACGCTTTTTACTCTGAATCGAATTATTCTGTTAATAACTTAAATTTTATTATATTTTTATTTTGAGGTAATTAATCATGATTGATTGTTCGACTTTCTACTGCTGTAATATAAACTGTTCATAATTAAAAATTATTTTCTGCTCTTTAGTTCGGTTTGCTACTAAAGCGTATTTTTCTTAGTTTTTAATCTCAACGATGTCTATAGGATTTATAATTAAAAAAGTTTACTTCATGTTTGCGTAACTTTTCCATTTCGTTACAGCAGGTTCTACTACTGCCAACTAGATGGCAGTAGTTAATAGACGAATTAGTATTTAAGCAAGTACAGTGACAAAAAGACAACAAACGAGAAAATTCAACTTAAAGAATTGTATTGTCATCGGCCCTTGACACGTGTGCCAATTTTCAATTTAATTCTTCTTTAAGTTAGTGAAAATTAAGTTGCAAGTTTCCGTTACATAGATACGTACACATGAACCTAATAAAAGCGTATTAAAAAAGAACCTACTTCTACTGACTCAAAATGAAAGAAGTTTAAAAACCGTGTGCAATCAATCAATATTTTTTGACATATCTTGACTTTTAAATTTGGAATGATATTTATTTCAGATTTATTTCAACATTTTCGGACTTTTACCTCTCTTTCTCTCTTTAATATGTATTCATTTCGAATTTTTTCACATATTTTAGACTTGTATTTTATTTATTTTTGATTATTTCGTCCACTTTGTATAATTATAACTCTAATTCAGCCTGTATATGCTTCTGTAGTTACCCAATACAACTTATTTGTCTATCATTTTCTGAACCACCCTGTAAAACTATAATTAAAAAACTATAATTAAAGTATATTGCAACCGCCTTGACATTTTTAAGCGACCCTGTATAAGTACAAATTCTCTCGACCCTACTGTTTCTAATATTGTTTCAATCACCCTGTATACTTATAATCTTACTTCGCCCCATATTTTAAGTATATCATATATGCAACTCCTATTAACTATAATTTTATTGTACCCTTTACTTCAACTACCCAATATATGCAACTGCTTCCAACATTTTATGAACCCATTTCTATAACTACAATTATTTATACACAGCCCTATACTTCTTATGTTTATATAACAACTTTTTGATTTACCCTGTATAACTATAATTCTACTACAGCCTTATTTCACCCAACTCGTATACGCAACTACTTATGGTCCACACTATATAATATTTTTTATCTACACTGTATAACCATAATTATACTCCACCTTACAGTTTAACCATCTTTTATATGCAACTGCTTTTAACACTTATTGAACTCTTCTGTATAACTGTAATTGTACTCAGCCCTATAATTCAAATATCCTAACAAATTTTTTAACATTTTTTTATCCACTCTCTATAAACATAATTCCACTCCACCGTTATTTTAACCACCTTGTATACAACACATTTTTTGAACCATCCTGTAGAACTATAATTCTATTACACCTTATATTTCAACCAACCTATATATGCAACTGCTTATGTAGCAGCCATTTTAAGATTTTTGAATCCACCTGTATAGCTGTAATGTTACTTTGCCCTATATTTCAACCGCTCACATTGCCTGTTGCTTGAATTTCGATATTTGCACGCACGGCGCGCGCACACACACACACACACCTACAACCGCATTCTGTATAGAAAAGATCGCCGACAAACAATTTTTCGACTGCATGCACTAACTGAATATTTTCTGCCATTTCATTCTAGAGGCCGCGTCAAAGAATTTCGTTTCAAAAAGGAAATGATGTCAAATGATACGATATACCTTTATGACATATTTTGACACTTTAGATAGAGATTTTTGACATTTACAGTGATGTTTACCTTTTTTTTCACATATTTTATAGATTTTCTGAACAACGGTATATTTTACGTTATAGAAAAATATCCAGAATACAATTTAAAATATTCAAATTGCCGTTTTAGAGAAAACAGTGAAGATTCATTGAAATTCATTGAAGTGTAGTCCCATAAATACTG
The DNA here is from genome assembly GCA_034190945.1 of Octodonta nipae. Taxonomy (NCBI): domain Eukaryota; kingdom Metazoa; phylum Arthropoda; class Insecta; order Coleoptera; family Chrysomelidae; genus Octodonta; species Octodonta nipae. The sequence continues at coordinate 10,930,148 of CM067221.1, forward strand.
ATATTTTTTCTGATTTTATACAAAAACCGTAAATCTCACGTTATAGAAAATTATATGGTACCTTTCCGTAATATTCTTCAGTACCATGCAGTTTAAATTATCAAAATTGCTTCAGCCGTTTTCGAATAATCACTGAGCATCCTCCTTTTTGGAAGTCGGTTTAAAACACATTTATAGTGGCAGTGAGTAAATATTCACTTTTAGGGCACAAACCTGTCCACAGTAATCTGAGACAAGGTCCTCTAAACGCAATACAATTGCTTCAAATTAGTTTCCAGAGGCACAATGAACTTCAAGATCGACGTCTAAGACTTATGGCCTTTAGAGACCGATTTTCGACAACTCGAAATTTGGCTGATGAGTGGTTAGGAGATCAAGGTCATCTTGTACTGTCCGAAAGATTTACTGCCGTATAAGGCCTTTTGGACTGCAACATTAAAACCCCATCTTGTGCTACCTCTGATCGCTGAGCATCGGTGCAGAGAACAACATTGGAATGTGGAATGGCATCAGGTCATCTTCTCTGATGAATCTCGATTCCGCTTGGGTGGACTTGATGGCCGAAGAATATGGTTAAACGAGGTCGAAGAAAAAGACGTCAATCTCAATTTGATGTTGAGCGACTTGTACACTGAATAGTAGGCGTTATGGTATGGGGTATTATTGCTCGAGTTAGTTATAAACTTTTTTGAGACCCAGGTGAATTTATTGCCATGGCCGCCCAGGTTCTCCGATCTTTCGCCAATCGAACATGTTTGGGATATGATGGGTAGAAGGTTGGGATATTTACCCCAGACTCCAGGGACTCTGGATGTTCTAAGACATGAAATGCAGGTAGCTTGGGATAGTATTTCTCAAGAAGAAATAGACCACCTTATTGAATCACGCCAACACGTGTTGAGGAGTGTATAGATAACCGCGGTGGACAAACAGACTACTTACCGTAGAATCTATGTTTTACTAAAACAATATTAAATTTAAACATCTCCTTTTGGGTGTTGCGATTTCTTTGTGATTATCTTGGGAGTCAGTGTGGTTTGGTGAAGTTTGGTTTGGCTGTTAGCGATCGTTTGGTATTCGATTTTGTTTTAACTCTTTATCAATATATTTTCCTGGATGATTATTGACAGATACCACATTTTTTATAAACGTTTTTTCTTCATTAAATTTATTTATGTTCGAACAGTTGGTTTTTGTCCAGTCATATAGAGATTTGATGATACCTCTTCTATTGAATTTGGATGATTAGAGTAAAAGTTGAGGTACCTGTTAGTGTGAGTCGGTTTTCTGTAAACTTATGTTTCAAATGTCGATTGTGTTTTTGTTATTAAAATGTCTAAGAAAGATAATTTGTTATTCTGTAGGTAAATTAAAAAGACACATGTGCAGGGCCGGATTTACATAAGGGCACTTTGGGCATTGGCCCAGGGGCCCCATTAATTTGGGGCCTCCACCAACTGTGGACCAAAATTTAAAAAAATATATATTTGAAGAAAAAAATCTAACAAAAATTGTAAATGAAAGCCTAGATCCAAAAAAAAATTTGAAACAAAAAAGTGTTTATATTGATTTCGAAAATTTGTTAATACGTTTTCGTACTCTCAAGCGTATATATAAATTATATTTAAGATTATTTTATATATGTAGCAACCCTATTATTTTAAAATCAAATTTAAGTTTTTGTTAACCCTAAGTCTGTAATATAAACTTGAGATACAATTAAATTTAGCAGGTAACTGTAGATAAGACCGAGTAAAATATCTATTTTCAAAATGATTTTTCTGGAAGAGTTTATAACCGATTTATTTGAGAATTTATATGGCTACGTAATTTTTAATATTTTGTGTAAAATTCCTTTTAAATGACATGTTTTATTAAAAATAATAAATGTATAATACAAATTTGACTGCCAATTTTGAATTCCTTAAGTAGGCCCCACTAGTTTTGTGCCCATGGGCCCCCACCTGTTTTGTGCCCAAGGGCCCCCACCAAATTAAATCCGGCCTTGTATATGTGTAAATGATTTTTTTAGCACTGGTTGTTCACAGGAACAACAATGAGATTTCCTTTTGAAATATTTCTGTAGACCAACTTTGATCAAAAAATAAAGTTAATTATGTAACAACTCAAAAAAATACTAAAAACTGTTTCCTTGAAACTTGAAATTCATATAATCGATATTCCACAATTTATTAAATTCCATCGTGTAGACAAGAAACGTCAATCGCGGCTTTCGCAAATCAAATAAAATCCAAACCGAATTATTTGTGACGTAAACCTCCGACGCAAAAACAGCCTCATCTCTCCAAAGCACTCCAATGACGTCATACAAAATCGATTTTAAACAGATGCCGGTAAATATTTAGCTTGATTTTCTTATCCCGAATTTTTTTTTCATGCCGAACTATTCTGAAATGCGTTATGGTTTCTGTTGAACCGCAATTGTTTGTGTTGGGTTTGCATAAATATTGTTATATTAAAGATCCGGTTTGGGAATACAATCGGATGCTAGAAGGTTACGTCGAATGATGTTATATATGCTGCAAAAAAAAACAACACATTTGAATAAACTAGTGGTCGCCCAGTGGTCGAAATTCGACCCTATTTCATGAAATTGTAAAAAGTATATTTTTATAAGAAACAGAGTTGTGGAGAAATCGGAGAAGTAGATGTAATGACCAAAATTGTTCACTCATATTGACAAATCTATTGCAATAAAAAAATGTAATCAAATATCGGTATTCGAAATATTTTTGACAAATGAATGACCCCCCAAATTATTGGCTTGAACCGCTCCTGGCAAAATATTCGATATAATAATTAGAAGATTGTTCTTTGCAACCTAAAAGTTTTCGTCATTTGCGGTTTCAATCAAGTTCAGGAATATTAAAGAAAAGAGAGGACCAACAACCCTAGGAGAACTTAAATATTTAATACATTCTCTATTGTCCGCTGTCTGACAATTTTTTACACAACACCTTCGGGAAGATTGTGATAATAATATATAAATCAAATAATTAAATTCACATTAAAAACAGAATATTTAATATGAAAGTTACTGCAATGCGTCCGAAAAATCAATACTGATCTCCCACATTGAATATTTTACCACTAAACAATAACAACGCTTGCATGCCACTTCCACAAGTACATGCTATAGGAATATAACAGCATCTAACGATCGCTCCATATATAATTACTCAATGTTTTGAGTTTTGACCGTCTGGTGGCGGCGGCACTGTCAATTGTTTGGCGTTGACAGTATAGACGTAAATAATGAATTTTTATTATATTTTATTTAATGAATGAACCAATATTATAAATTAATATTAGCATTCTGCACTGAAGGTTGTCAGTAGCTACAAAACAAAACAAAAATGAAGAAAATCGGTTAACAGACGAGAAAATGGTACCTAATCGTTTTGTCTTTGCCTATTTATATATAGATTGCTTAGATTCATGCCTTTGTTTCTTTATAATATTAGATGTTGGCAAGTTCGTGCCCAGCTTTTGGTTTAGAGAGGGACAAAATTAGCAAAGAAATTGTCCTGTCCTCAAGAGAGGGCAAACCAGAAATTTTTTAGTTCAGGGGGGGGGGCAAGTCAGCAATTTTATGGGAAGCTTTAATGGCTCATAAGGAGATCCGAGGAAGTTTAAATAGGGCAAAATGGCGTAATTTAGTGCTTGAAGAAATGCCGTTTGGTTAAGGTTAATTTTTCCGAATACTTCTGAAGATATAAAAAAAATTAAAATTGGAAATTTCGTTTTTTTTTTCAACTATACGATGACCTTTTCATATTTACCATCCGACGTTTAGATGAATAGTTTTAAAAAAATACCGACTCTAATGCATAGTAACAATACTGTCACTAAAAAGTAAAAAATAATTGTGTTGATTATTTAAAACGAATAATATATTTTCTATAAAACTGTGTTTGAAATTGATGCCAAGCTTAAGAAATGCATATGTTTTACATAGTAATAAGGGGTGTTTTTTTAGAGGTACTTTGAAATGGAATAAAACAAGGATATATTTTTTAAATTGACATGAAATTTACTTTATCCGAAAGATAATCTTCTGGCATTATAATTTGAATATGACTTCTGCCATATGACTGCCACGACCGGCTCGGACGTAGTCTAATCTGGAGGTCCAATTTTCGATGACTTTTTCCAACATTTGTGCCTGTATATCGGCAATAACGCGGCGAATGTTGCCAATTCACAGGTCCGAAACGTGAAACTATGCGGTTACCAAACGTTTCTTTCAATAAATCAATTGTGGCACATGCTGTGTGACATGTTGCCCCGTCTTGTTGAAAGCATAGCTCGTGTGCATCAAGATTGATGAACGAAAAAGTTAGTAATCATGGCTCTATAGCGCTCACCATTGACAGTGATGTTCTGGCCAGCATCGTTTTTAAACAAGTACGGACCAATTATTCCACCAGCCCACAAAGCACACCAAAACAGTCAGTTTTTCTGGATATAACGGTGTCTCAACATGAACTTGAGGATTATCATCACTCCAAATACGGCAGTTTTGTTTATTGACGTATCCATTCAACCAAAAGTGAGCTTCATCGCTAAACAAAATTCGCTTATGAAAATCGGGATAACGGTAATCTTGTTTTGGGCCCATTCACCGAATGTACGCCTTGCTAGGTGATCGTGTGGCTTCAATTCTTGCACGAGTTGACTTTTATAAGCACACAAACCAAGATCTTTCCGCAAAATCTTCCATAAAGTGGATGGATACATATCCAATTCCTGTGCACGATGGCGGATAGATTGATTCGAGTTTTCCTCTACGGTACGCTCTACAGCAGCAATGGATTCTTCTGTACGCACTGTACGACATCTCTGTGGATGCGTATTATCATTTAGAGTAAACGTGGTGGTGGTTGCATAGTTCATCGAATTAATTGCTCTGATGGACGATTACGTTGACCGTAAAATGGAAGTAGTACGCGATACGTATTTCGAACAGAACCATGATTCTCAAAATAAATTTGCACAATTTGGAAGCGTTGTTCAGGCGTCAGTCTATTCATGGTGAAATGCCAAACTAAACATAAATCACTTGACAGCTACAGCTTTACAAATTAAAGAATTTCTATTATTAATTAATACAGTTATTTATACGCCATGTTATACACATATTTTGCAGGCTTGGCATCCACTTCGAACGCCATTGTATAAAACATATAATCGCGGTTCCAATTACCGCACAACTGCGCACTGTGCGGCACAGTGCTCCACAGTGCTCATGTTCCAATTACAGCACTGGCTCCAGTGATATGGCAACCACAGATCACAGATCAAACACAAGACCACAGATCACATAAGATGGCAACCTAACCAAACCTAACATCACTGACTGGCTCACACAAAGGGGCACAAGAAATAACTGTGCTTTTGGGATGTTTTATGTAAGTTTACTAAACATAAAATACTATAAAACAGAAATGTTCCAATCTTAGCATCATGTACCATTCTAGCCTTCAAAATGACGGTATATCGTGGTAAGACTATATTTTTTCAGAGCGATTGAGGGAAAAAAATAAAAGAGAAAGGGGCCGAAATGTACAAAGAACAGCTATTTCATTGAGTTTGAGAACGGGTTGCTTTGAAATAGCGTGAGCATGTTGTGAATTTACCTGGGCGAGTGAGCTTCCGCCAACTAAGTATAGAAATAGCAATTATTTTTCTTCTTTGTACATCCCCCCCTCTCTTTCTCTTTGTATTTTTCCAACAGGCTTACAAAAGGTTCCAATAGGCGTTAACCGTCGCTTGGTGTCAGTGGTCCAAGGGGTACGATCCGCGAAATAAATGTCGAGTTGAAAAAATATATTTACTATGGAAAATTGGCAAACAATAGTCAACAGGTAAAAAAAGCGGAAGTTGTTATGCATGGTTATTAATAAATAACTTAGAATGATGTAACCTACCTTCAAAATTATATAAATAATGCCATGGAATTATCTCCTACCTCGAATCAAGTTTCAGCTTTTTTCTGTATTAGTTCCTTTCCATGTGAATGTCCATTTAGGTACCATAATCAATAATATTTTTTCGACTCATTTCATTTAAATTTCACCGAAACGTACCCCTTGGCCCACTAGCGACACCAAGCGACGGAAGTAAAACGCCTATTAACGATGCCCGAAAATTATGGCATAGAACGACACAAAAACACTTTGTGCCCTGGTAATTGGAAAACTGCCAATATCTTTCGTTTATATCCAATCAAATTAATTTTTACTTTTTAGTGTCATTATTGTTACTATGCATTGAAGTCGGTATTTTTTTTAACTATTTTTTTGCTTTTTAGTGATATAATGGCGTAACTGGATGCATGTTTCAATTATTAACAACTTTGTTTAATAAGAATTTTCTGTGTAGACAAAACATGCATCTTTTTTTATTAGACAAAATTCATGTTTTTTACGATTCTCGTATAAAAATTTAAAAATGACATGTGACGATTTTATTGTAGCTTCCGGACCACGCAGAATATATTTTTTAAATATTAATATCTGGTAAACAGAACTTCATCTTGTTATGACTTTTACTTCCTCCAAATGATCACGTTTGGTCATCTTTCCGGAAACATCGGCGACGCCGAAATGCCATCGAGTACACCAGTCCGACGACCTCACTAAATGATTCAGGGGATGTAATTAACGCGAGCTTATGACTCGCGCTTATTGGAAATTCCTCGTTCATGGGGAACAATTGCAAGCCCCAATCCCTAGCACCAAGGGGGTTCAGCGGGTTACCTGGGCCACTCGGCCAGGGAGGACACGTTATTTCAGGCTAGGGCCAGACTGGCCAGAATTTCATGCTGCGTTTCGGCAGGAAAATACGCAAACACAATAAACCGTACTATTGGAAATCGGCGAGGCCAAATGCGGCGTGAATTTTCACCCGACGGGTCAGTGTCGAGCGCATCTTCAAGGTCAGTCGCCGAAGGATAGAATCGGTTTCAGTGCCCCTTGCCCCTTCGACGTCCAATGCCTACTCTTCTCCGATTTTGGGTATTATAAAACAACGCTTGACAACATCTCATAACAGTAGTTGGATTTCTGTTCGTGCGGTTAGCGATTTCTCGAAATAATTCGACTTCTTTCAAATTCACTTAGCTGGCGATACATTCAGCGTGCAGGTACTCTAGGCATTTTAACATTAATAAACATCGATTTTGGATCCCTTCAAACAGTTTGTTTTTTGGAAAATTTAATAAATTCAAAAAACCACTGCAATATATAATATAAAAAAAAGTTTACATTACATTACAAAGAACGTTTACCAAATTATAATCATTTACTCCTTACATAGCATCTATGTTTTACCACAACAATATTGCCTATTTAAATCCGAGAAATAAAAAAATGGAAATAACATAGCACATAAGAACTCTGTTAAAGTAAACCTTCCTTATTATTAACTTTATACCTAACAGACTCATTGTTCCCTGTTGTTATATTTATTGCGATATTTCTATTCCTTGTAATTTCAACTATCCAAGGTACTTGAACATCATAATTTAGAAGGCAAATAGATGGAAATATATACGTAGGTTCAATAATTAGCAAGTTATCAACACGCCATGTCGGTATAATAGCTACATCCAAATGCAAAATTAAATTAATCAAAAAATTATACTTACATGATATGATTACTATTTGATTTTTGCACATGTGCAACAACAACAACAAAAGGTTTCACTACACTGTCATTGTTTTTAACTGATCATTCAGAAAACGCGATATTTTTTGGTTTAATTTAAGTTTAATGTTTTTGTGTAATTTGTGGATTTTATGGGTGATATTCTCAAGTAGATTTGTGTAATTTCTTTCACATTAATTAATTATTTTTAAAAAAAATCAAAAAAAATATTTTACATATTATTAAACAAATCTCAATCCACCAATTTTGAAATGACAATTACAACTAGCTAGGGAAAATAGATAAGGACGTGAGGAACGAAAACCACTCCCACTCGATGACGTCATTGAATCAGGCAGCTTTTGTCGATTATAAAGTTCAGATTCAAATTTTTATTATTGTACACCAAGCTTTGTTATAAGTTTTTTTTTTGAAAAACGTTCCCATTTTACTATTCTGTTGTAATTGCTTAATATAAATCTGCGGAAATGTATCAAAATAGTAATTTTTCGAATCCGATTTAATTTTATCTGTCATGCAACAAATACAACTAATGTCAGATGTCATATGGTTGTCAAATAAACGTCAAAAATCGGTTCAATGTTTATTCATTTGTTGTTTCCGCAACCTTTTTATTGCTTTTTTCAAAATTTTGTAAGTATAATGGAATACTAGATGCATTTTCGTTTGTTATTGCTGCTCTAGAAAAAAATGCGGATTTTCTTTAAATGAACCTGCAAAAACTACAATGGAATCATGTATAAAATGATGATTTTTCTTGTGTTTTACCTGTACATTTTCTGTATAAGGGCAGAAGGTAAATTAGTGAATGATACCTAACGTCGGTTTTATAATTTTTATTTTCTTAGAAATTTACAAAGAAGTTGTTGTACATCTTGGTCAAAATCTGACTGTGCCATGTCCAATTCACAAGACCAGAGATGTTATGTGGGTCAAAGAAACAGGAGAAGAGCATTTGGAAAAACATGAACCAAACCGCATGATAGTTTTAGAGGATGGATCTTTATTTTTAAATAACGTGACGAGAAACGACAGTGGAGTATATGTTTGTAATCGAGAAAATGTTGTCCACAATGAAATTAAAGCAAGAGTTAGAGTAGAAGTTAAATGTAAGTATTGTACAAGATTTTTAGATTTTTGATAAAATAAATGTAACACTGTATATAAACTTACAATATTGAAGATTCAGTTTCTGTAAAAGTCGTCAATACTTTTATTCTAAAATTCACTATGTGTTGTCATGTAATGGTTATTCCATGCTTCCACACATATCTTAAAGAGTACATTTGAAAAAATAATGAGGCAATTCACATAAAGTGATAATTAACAAGTTACAAAGCTTGTTAGCTTATGATTAGTGCATGTTTCAACAACTATGTTATCATCATCTAGATTATTTTGTCTAATAACAGCAACATTTTAAAATTTGGATCCATGGTTGAAATTTAAAAAATTGGTTTTAGAAATTTTAAAACATTTGTGTTTATTTTTATATTAAAATATTACTTTCATTAATAATATAGGAAATACACAAGACAAAAAAATTGTCAAAAATAAATGAAAATAATGAAAATTGGATTTTGTTTGACTGAATTAAGTATTTTTGAAAAATTGTTGTTGGAAATAACTATAACAATAGAAAACACTGGAATCACATTGAACATATATAAACAGTTACATTTTTTTTTAGTTAAGTTATACAATTTTATTAACTTTTTTTAAGTTTCTGTTTCTATTACACATACCTACTTTGCATTTCTTAAATCCTCAGTGCAGAATTGCAATGCTGAGCCAATATCACTCAGATATGATTTAAAAAGAAAACAAATAGCAAATTATCTAAAATGTTGGTGATATGTTTGTATTGATGGCTTTAAGAAAAGCTTCAAAAGATAGAATTTTCTATTCCAAAGAGCCCATTTTTGACTACTTTTGTAGTATTTCTATTACTACAACATAAAAAATATGAAGACTCAGTCAGTCAGTCAGTTATTTTTGACAAGTCAGTCTGAAATAGACCAGTGTAGAATCTCAGTTCTTCACTCCACCTCAGCTAAATCATTTGGTTTGGGATTTGTGTTTAGCAATAGATAGAAGAGAGGTGAACTACTAGGCTCCAGAGAGCAGAAATTTGACTCATTAAAAAAACAAGTTTCTATTACATAATAGTAATACATTTGCATCATTACCTGTAGCTTTTATATACTGTACATGAGAAAAAATTAACAACAACCTCAGTATATTTGTATGTATAATAAACTATTACCTCAGTGATGAAAGATATGAGAATTTTAAGATACCATGCTTGCTTCTTGGTTAACAAAGTGGCATTACAAAATTCTCATGTTTCTTATATGAATTTGATAGTATGGTAAGAGCTCAGCATTTCTCTAGAAGAAAACTGGACTATAAGACAAACTTTAAAGTCCAAACATGTTTTAGTGGGTACAAATTAATAGAGTTCAAATTAATATTTAACATTAAAAAACTATAGACATCATGAACCATTATATTGAGCAGAATGCAGGTCATTTTGGGACATAATTTTTTTAATAATAAAAATCTGCAAATAAGTATTTCATTTGTTTTCTTGCTAATATTATAAACAGCAATGAAAGGATTGCAATACTACCATTAGAAATATTGTAATAAATCGGAAATACTTGTCAATGAGCATTTATAACTCCTGATTGGAACTGAGAAAAGTCACAAAAAATTGTAAAAAGTGAATGTTATTAAAAAATTCATAACTTTTTGCTAACTAAAACTACAACATTAATTAATCTTTGTTCCAATTATGTTGTTAAGTTTATGGATACTGTTGAATTAGTTTTTGAACATTTTAATTGTAATTTAGTTAATTTACAGAGTATTTTGCAAAATGCACCATATTAATCACGCTAGTCCGATCGGGATATACTAAAAATATTTTAAAACTTCATATAATGTACTTTAAATGGTCTATCTTGAATTTTAGTTACAATGGAGGAAAATTGGTTTAAAATATAAGTAAATACCTATTGCATTAAAAGTACAAATATGCCAGATATCCATGGCCAACTCTAGGATTTTCTTAAGGAGGAATCACAAAATGAAAATTATGAATTATATTTTTCCCCATAGTGTATTAGGTTTTATGTGCTTTCAAAATATACTTTGTATATCCTAATCGAACTATCATGGTAAATATGGATTCTGAAATATATTTCAACAAATTATTAATTTACAATTCTACAAGATCTACTTAATGGACAATATCAAATCTTGAGCTCAATTAATTTCACTGTCACAAGCTATCATCACTTATCAGAATGATGAATTATTACAACAAAGCTATCCATTTTTCAAAAAAATCACTTTTTATCAGTTTGGCTGCCTTTCTATGTGGAAAATGCCCCGGTTAAGGTTTGTGAACATACATTTTGAAGATTTTCTGATTCTCTACAACTTTTTGATTGATGGAATTATTATTGTGTCATTACTTTTCACAATATAAGCAACCAACAAAAAAAAAACAATATTTTTTAGGTTTTTAATGTTTAAATTGTATGTCACTTTAAACCTTTATTGACGAGTGTATCAACTAATAACAAACAAAAAGTTTTAATAACTTTATTTTTGTTTGTTTGTGCTTTATTCACTGTGGTTGGCCTAACATATATTCACAATCTAGCATACCAATCGTACCATATGTATATATTAATTTTGACTATGTATTATTTAACCTGCTATTTTAGCTCCTCCACCGGCGTTGGTGAACGTCGTGGTTAAACCGAGCACAATCCTTGCTTTGATTTTGTGGGAGGTGGCGGGTAACGGTGGCTATCCAATTGTTAACTTTACAGCTCAATACCGACTAGCTTACAACAATGAAAGCTGGATACCTATTTCTCCTAATCATATCACACCTAACTGCGTAAGTTCATACACTGATACTAACACTAATTTTCACTTATTAGTATTTTCAATATTTTAACTTACTATTCATAGTTTATATTGAAATCAACACTATATATACTCACTCACAAATAAATCATAAGAGAAGGGGCTATTTAAATTCAATATTGTTTTGGTGAAACATAGATGCTATAGCAGGGAGTACATGATTAAAATTTGATCAAAAAATACCAAGGGGTTCAATTTTTGTTCCCCCGACTTGATCATACAGTGTACAGCAGCACACTAAATTCACTAAACCCCAGATATCCTGGATATCAAAAAGGTTTAGCTCTGTGAGAGCCCTTGCTAGGTTTTCAGGCCCGTGGTTGCAGTCGTGGCGACAGTTTCCCATGAAATTTCTGACCGTCCGGGTTGTTCCTAACAGAACGGCTTTTTGCATTAGTTGATAAAGATGTTCGTCCAGACCGAGGTACTTTAAATTGTTTAGTAGAAGTTTTGGGACTACTCCTGTTGTTGACATAACAATTGGTAATGACCCACTGTCTTTATTTGAAATTCCAAATCCCTGTATTTGGCTATTTTTTCAGCCTGCTTAATATTTATATTATTCTTAGGGATTGCTATGTCAATCAAGGTTGTTTTTCTAGAGACTATCTACTAAAACTATATCTAGCCTATTGGGAGCAACAGTCCTATCGGTCAGTACGGTGAGGTCCCAGTACAGCTTCTAGTTGTTATTTTCTAAAACAGATTCTGGTTTGTTTATATAGTAGGGTATTCTTACCGACTGTGATAGTTCCAGTTTCAGTGCTAGTTCCTGGTGCAGTATTTTTGCCACAGCATTGTGTCGTTCTTTGTATTCAGTTGCAGCGAACGCTTGACAACCTTCTGTGTTATGCTGGATAGATTCAGATTTTTGGCAACCATATCTGCATCTGTCGTTGTTGATAGAAGGGTCTTTAACAATGTACTTTAGATAGTTCTTAGTTGGAATTACTTGATCTTGGATTGCCAAGACCAGAAATTAACCAGTTGTTTGACGCTGAACTGTCGACGTTAATCTTGGTGAAGGGGCTTCTCTCTCCATTTGAGCAGTTTCTGATCAGTTGTGTGGTGGTGGAATTGGACTTGTGCTGATAGTCGCAGTGGTGTTGAGTCATCAACTTGGCATATGACCCTGTGTAGATCAGAGACTTCTGCGAGTTTTTGGAAACGACTAGGCAAATTAGAAATTTGTTGATCTAGTAGTTTGCTCAGCAAGTACTCCTCCTCCTTCATACTGTGACAAAGTTGTACATTCAACAGAGCTCTTTGGATGGTAATTTTGAGCTTTTGTTAGTTGAACTTGGTTGTAGTTGTTCAATGTCAGTCTTGCACTATTCCAAAGGAATATCTGAGCACTGAACACTAGGTGTTAATAGCCTGAAACAGATTTTTACTGTTAACATCGATTTTGGGTCCCATCAACATTTTTTTTTGGTTCATTAAAAAAAAGTGCAAAAACGACTTTTCACCAAATTTTACCAAAATTTAATCATTTACTCCATACTATAGCATCTATGTTTTACGAAAACAGTATTAAATTTAAACATCTCCTTCTGGGTGTTGCAATTTCTTTGTCAGTGAGTATGTTTATTTTTTAAAAGTCTCATAAATTTGTAATCGGCGATTCTTAACTCTATAGTGACGCTCACGGCACGGCATCTGGGGATTCCCAAAAGTATAAATTACATTTCGTAATAAATCACATGAACAATCTGACAGAAATTACTTTCGACCAGAAAACAAATATATGTAATGGTAGGTATGTATACTCTGTAGGTATGTCCCAACTTGATGCATACACCGTACATGAATCGTGGCGGAATGTGCAATATTAAAAAGGGGTCCTGTTTTTACTATTGCGCACGCGATCCACGATTCATGTACGGTGTATGCATCAAGTTGGGACTTACCTACTGTTGTTTGTGAATTGCTCTAATCGTTTTATCTTTTACATAAAAAACGACGTTGTAAAGGGTGTTTTTTATAGGTATAGAACTTTAAGTTGGCGGCCATCTTGTTAGCTGTCAAGTGATTTATGTTTAGTTTGGTTTGGCATTTCATCATGAATAGACTGACGCCTGAACAACGCTTCCAAATTGTGCAAATTTATTTTGAAAAATCATGGTTCTGTTCCAAATACCTATCGCGCACTACGTCCATTTTACGGTCAACATAATCGTCCATCAGAGCAATTAATTCGTTTAGCTATGCAACGTTTTCGCACCACGTTTACTCTAAATGATAATACGCATCCACATAGATGTCGTACAGTGCGTACAGAAGAATCCATTGCTGCTGTAGAGCGTAGCGTAGAGGAAAACCCGAATCAGTCTATCCGCCATCGTGCACAGGAATTGGATATGTGTCCATCCATTTTATGGAAGATTTTGCGGAAAGATCTTGGTTTGCGTGCTTACAAAATTCAATTCGTGCAAGAATTGAAGCCACACGATCACCTAGCAAGGCGTACATTCGATGAATAGGCCCAAAACAAGATTGCCGTTGATACCGATTTTCATAAGCGAATTTTGTTTAGCGATGAAGCTCACTTTTGGTTGAATGAATACGTCAATAAACAAAACTGCTGTATTTGGAGTGATGATAATCCTCAAGTTCATGTTGAGACACCGTTAGATCCAGAAAAACACACTGTTTGGTGTGCTTTATGGGCTGGTGGAATAATTGGTCCGTACTTCTTTAAAAACGATGCTGGCCAGAACGTTACAGTCAATGGTGATCGCTATAGAGCCATGATTACTAACTTTTTCGTTCATCAATTGAACGATCATGATGCACACGAGGTGTGGTTTCAACAAGACGGGGCAACATGTCACACAGCTCGTGCCACAATTGATTTATTGAAAGAACCGTTTGATAACCGTATAGTTTCACGTTTCGGACCCGTGAATTGGCCTCCAAGATCGTGCGATTTAACGCCGTTTGACTATTTTCTGTGGGGATACGTGAAGTCGCTAGTCTAAGCCGATAAGTCCGAAACGATTGACCACTTGGAGGACTTGAAGGCTTTATTGCCGATATACGGCACTAATGTTGGAAAAAGTCATCGAAAATTGGACCTCCAGATTAGACTACGTCCGAGCCAGCCGTGGCAGTCATATGCCAGAAGTCATATTGAAAGTATAATGCCAGAATATTATCTTTCGAATAAAGTAAATTTCATGTCAATTTTAAAAAAATATCCTTGTTTTATTCCATTTCAAAGTTCTATGCCTCTAAAAAAACACCCGTTATAATGAAAATTGGCAGGATTTTTTTTTATTTCACTAAGGATTTCACTTTCACTATTTTCGTTCTTGGTCAAGTTCTATTATTTGTTGATATTGCCCTTAGATTATATTTTGCTAGATACATCACTTAATGATCTGTACATCTGGGGTATATTCAAGTTTCTTTTGATATTCGTCATATTCAGAGGTTTTAGCCATAATCTTCTTCATTGTCTACACATGTTAGAAGAGGGCTATAGATCAAATGGCATTTTTTGTTTAACAGAAACTAATACACGTGGATTAAGTTGCAAGATGCATGGATTAAAAGGACTTAATTTATTTCGATAAGGCCATCATCAAGGACCCTATTTTATCGAGGATGAATTCAATGAGCCATGACGAAGAAGGTGTCCATAAACCATCTTGTTCTTTTATTTTTGATAGTATATCTCCAAAAATATGATACATATTTCTCTTATATTGTAGGGTAATCAATATATATTTATGTCTAGGGGCGGAAACGAGAAATGTGTGTGTCAAATTATAAAAAATCGGTAATACATTCTGTTACTAAATTTTCAGTTAATTTTAATATTTTTAATTACATTTGGATTTGTAATTTCAAGATGAGCCGAATCCAACAAAATTTTCGCGCACGAAGCCTTCTTCAGCAATAAGTCGCCGTTGCTTTCGGAAAAATATGTATAGTTTACTAGAACAACGCAGAACAGTCAATTCTGAGTGTAAAAAAATTATTTGTTTGCCAGTTGTTTAACATGAATCTGAAACCCGAAGATGGATCACTCTTCACCACAAATGCTCTCACAATCGGCTCAAACATGGATTTTTTTCCACTCAAAAATCGATTTGTGAGTCATCCGATTCGTTCTGAGCTTGTCACCAAACCTACGAAATTTCAGAACAATCAACGTTTTTCGACACCTGAAGAAGCGGTTGGCGTTTCAAACTCTCGCCCCTTATTTCCAGGGGATGATAACGATAATCCCCCCACAATCAGGAATTATAATGCAATGATTGTCGGAAGCGTTTGCAGCATTCACGAAAACCCCTGGACATTACTTTTCAGCGATTTTTCACGTTTCCACCCCTTACCCCCTATTTCCTCCCCTAATTTAGGGGATGGCGGCAATCTGAGAAATGTTACCCTAAGAGCAGATGTATTAACTACCATTTAATTTAACAAAAATGTGTAACAATAGATATGTTTTTCCCCTTATCTACACCCCTAACATAAAGAATGCTGGCATAAATATTTTTACCATAAAGCCATTTGAACCATAGCGTCAAGTAGTGGTCAATTCCAAATCTGAGTTGAGTCTGTTTCGCACCAGGTTCGTAGCAGAGTACCTACCTGTAATGATATAAGAATTCACACGAGTGAAATGAATATGGTAACTAAAAGTAAAAATCTATGAACATAAAACAATTAATGTTTCTGGGCAACAGCTCTCCATAGTCGGACTAAACTCAAGGAATTAAATTATCGGAAAAAGCTATATTTTGCGAATTTCAAATATTGAAAATTTAAAGCTAAATTTGTTTAGGGATACCTAGAGATATTTTAGAGAACCCACCATAAGACTGGAGTGTCTCATTATTATTACTATTACTGTGATAGATTGATTCAAAATATAAGAAATTAGTGGTAAACCAAAAAGTTAAGAATCGCCGATTAGAACTGCTGGATTTCAACCAATTATAAACAATTTTATAAATCATGGAGAGTCTTCCAAATACGTCAACCGTTTTTTAGCGACAAATTGAAATCTACAAACTAGTGCCGAATACGACGTACCAGTTCAGGATATGGGCGACGAATCAGCTTGGACGTGGGGAAATCACTGAAATATACGGAACCACAAAGGATAATTATAACGAAATGGGTAAAACATTTTCGAATACAACTTATTCACTCCAATTAAAACTATTTCCTTTAATTACACTTAGAACTAGCGCGACATCTGTTGGACGGAGCCGACAAATTTGACACACGAGTTTGGGCCATCGCTGTGGGTATAGTGATGGGGACGTTGATACTGCTCGGCCTGGGAACTTGTTTCTTGTTGTACCAGGAATGCCGGGTGCCGGGAGGTAAGTTCTTTGGAGTTGTATTCCGTAACAAAATAACAACCGTTACTCAACTGTTTTGTATTTGTAGTTTCTGAGGAACAGGAGATCATTGAACTTGTTCCGAACATAATACTGAACCCGGGTTTTGACCCCAACACCAATAGCGATCAGTTGCCTGATGAGAATTCGAACAATGAAACTCCGTTACGCTTGAATAACAACACTGTGGTTCAGCCGAATAACGCGTAGACTTCTCCACAGATGGCGCTAAGATCGAGACCTGACATACGATATTTGTGTGTAAGATAAAATGGTAAGAAATGATTTATATCTTTTTGTTGGAAAGGAACAGAATTTGCGAGATTTTTTTTGTATTATTTTGACGTAAATTTTTATTTTCGCAAAGTTCTGTTTCTGTTATTTTTTTTTTTTTGTACTCTGTGTTGTACATCCATGTTAATTGGGCGCGATTTTTTTGACATATTGTTACGTTTAAGTTGTAAAGAATTTTCTATGAATTCTCTAATTTTTTATTGGTACTAGGCTAGACCATCAAATAAAATTAAAAAACTGATCTCTTTATATTTTCATCTAGAACTAGTTATAACATTTTTTTCATTGCAATATAGTGGAGATTATAGTCAATACAATATCAAAGAATATGTTTAAAAATTACGTTTTGGTAGCAGGGGCAGATCCAGACACGTGCTTCCGGGGATTTATGATTGGGGGGGGGGGAGATCCTGTACTAAATTTACCTAAATATAATTTCAAACCAAGATTTGTTGGACTGTTACATTAAAAATAGTCGTTGTTAGGTTTAAAACCACAGAAGTGACCTTCTTGTAGGCTCTTAGAGTTAAGATTACCTCGTTTTAATATTAAATTTGAGGCTCTCATCATAACTGCAATTCAATTAAAAAACAGACTGTTATGACAAGGTGGATTCTTAACGCTATTACAAGTTTCTGAAATGCATATAAAGATGTTTCGCATATCTGTGTATTTTCAGAAATTGAAAACAAAATACTAGTAGGTTACTGTTTGACAATTTTATGGTTAACAGTCTCTATTCAGATGATAGTCTGGCCTATTGCCATGTCGGCAAAGTTATGTGATTCTTACAATAGTGATATTATTTTGTTAAGTAATTTACATTTACGATAATTTATACTTAGTTTTTAACTTTTTTTATATTCATTGTTTCTAGTCGATAGTTTTTTAAAATGTGTATACTCAAATGATAATTATAATTTAGAAAAGAGGGTGGTCTCAAATTATCTTTATAAATTCAGATTTTTGTTCCAATCTGATATAACTAACGAGATGGGATTACAAGAATGATTGTGTTATTTAAGTTGTCGATGTTATCAAATTATATTCTCATATGCCATATGTATTACCTTAGTTACGTTATTATCGTTTTTATTCCTACTGACTGCGCCATATCAGCTTTATCTTTTCCATTAATTTAATTGTATTTTTGACAAAGAGTTGTGAAACTATAACTTAACAAGAAAACAAGTGTTCTCTGAACAATTTACCTTAAAATGTAACTAGTCAAAATATGTACCAAACCAGTTAGCAGCACCTATACAGCTTCATATTGCCTTTCTACTACTATAAAAAGCTTCGCAATGGGTAAATGTGTTCAGGGACGCATTTTTCTTGCGTTCATCCAGAGTTACTAGGATCGTGGTTGTGTTCAAATGTAAATGTATCGCATAAAGGGGGCTCCAAAACTGTCGCAATAAGGAGAGTATTTAGAAATAGAACTAATTGACTTTTACAATAAATATTTAAGGTGTATAATATAATGTATCAGTGCCTAATGTAGTTTTCAGACGGAACATATTTAGCTTTTGCACGATTTGGCGTTAGATTTTTGGAAAGCATAATGAAATTGAAAAAAGAAACATCACTATGCCTTATACGATTTTAGAGGCCTATACCAGGAGATGTTGATCTCAGTTATATTGTGTGGAGATTTTATTGTGCTTTCTCCCAAGTACACAGACTGATTTGTAATTTTAACTTTTTTGACAAATAAAATTAAAAAAATACTTTAAGTATACCGAAGTTAAAGAACGTGCGTATTGGTTTAACGGAGGGTTAAATAAAAAGCGAAGATCAATCTTTGCAGCTATTGCTAATTAATGAATAAAAATCAAAATAACGTTAAAAATAAGACGACTTTTAAATTGTTTTCGACTTGTTTTCGTGCTGACGATGTTTGCGATTAAAAAAGCCTTTTACTGTGAAATTTTAAAAACTGTATAAAAAACGTGTCTGTAATAATTTTTGCTACATGTATATTCGGAAATCTGTGTATGTCGTGCTTTTTTGTCTCAATATTTCTCTGTTGTTCAGTGTATGTAATCGTCATATCATTCGGGGTGTTTCTGAGAAAACTACGCTATCATATACAAGCAGCAATATACAGGAGATATGTTACATTAAAAAATATATTTAATGAATAATTTTTTACTTGTGGTTCTTCTTTGAAACACGCCGAAGTAATTCTTAATATATTACAGAGACATAATTTTTTATATACAATATGGAAATACTTGTGTATGTTTGTCAGTAACATGTATTGCTTCCTAATTATAAATATGTTTTGCTAGAACAAAATATCAAATGACGATCTTCCATTAAAAAATCTATAATGTTTCCTTACAAGAGCTATAAAGATGTAGATTTTCCGGGTTTAAATAATTAAAATTTTCTTAATTTTACGTAATTTTCTCGTAATTGTCAACTCTAAATAATTTCTACTAACTTTGGCCACCTTAGACAGGATGTTAACACAGTCTAGTTTTCTCAATAGAAATAAACTTTTTCCTAAGAACGTACCTTGGCAGAGTTTAAAAAAAATGCCGACGCCAACTACAAAATATATCAATATCAATAAAAATTTTAGACTGTCACCCTTAATATAATTAAATTAACTATACATTTTCTATAGCAGGTATAAGAAAAAAATTAAAACAAGTGTCGGCAGATAAATTAATTATTTTTTATTGGATTCTAATTCTGTGAGCAATTTTATAAGCCGAATAGTAAAAGCAGGGTTTTTTCGTTTTATCATAATATAAGCATTTATGTTACAAAACACATTATGTCTTTATTTTACCACAATAAAGTTATTTAAAAAACAAAACTATCGAAACAACTTCTCGCTTCTCTCTGTGGATTTAAATTCAGGCTGCAATCCAAACTCTCCGCCTCATACGATATTCGGCCTTAAATAGGGCCGTTGAAGATACCAGAATCCGGTTTTCATTTCTGGCATGCGAGAGTTTATGTGTATTCGATTTAGGAAGCACCTAGAACTGTTACGGTGATTGTGGTTATAAGCAAACATTTGGCATTGCCTCCAAGTGCTTGTTGCAAAATCCTGGTTAATTTTGAGTCGCGATAACTAATAAAACTTTCGTGATTACTTAGCTGGCGAATGACATTACCCAAAACTGATAGGGACTTATTGACATAAACTCCTTCCTTTAACAATTTCCCTTGAGCTTTCGTTTGGGATACACGTTCGGACCCGGCTAGATCAACGAAATTTAAGTATGATGTTTGTACAAGACCATCATTTTCTTATTTACTTTTTAATTCTATAGTTATTCTGAAGATAACATGTGACCTGCTCGACTTATCATTGGCTTTCGTCGAAAGTGTTTTACGATTTTTGTTACCTTGGTTCATAACGTGTAATACATCATTAGTATTTAAAACTACAACTTCTCTTGCTGCTAAAATTATACTCCCAGGAGTCACTCCTCTAATTCTAAGTTCTTTTAAACAATTCTTTGAACATAGATCGAGCAGGTCAAAGATGTGCTCATTGTATATTTCAAAAAATGCACTACTGATTAAAAACTCTCTCACTATTTTGGCTTGTACATTTGAAAATATCATCTTACAGAGAGTTGTATGATGCTGTCTTCTTTGCTACTTCCTATCATTATGTGTGTTTTTCCTGAAGATGTTTGACCATATGCAAAAATCGTTGTATTAAAACCATCAAGAGCTGCTGATATATAACTTTTTACCAAATTGGTATAAATATACTCATTTGGGCAAACTTCATCGAACAAATGATCAAAACAATATGGATCTCCACATATCTGATTGTTAGAACCCAACCTAAATATTGCATTGTCTTTTATATGCCACTGGGAAACTATTTTGCACTCCTCTGCTGAGATTACAGGTTTTACTTTAATCGCTACTGCAATATAATCTGACATTGTTTGGTTATGAATTGTCGTTAATGCTTGGTCGGTGCCTGAAGACTGGCATCATCAATCGAGTTTTCGGGACTGCCGTTGTTGATGTTTTTGTTTTATTTTCGGCCGGTTTTAGTCGTATTTGCAACTTTTTATCAGAAGCTTTAATATTACATTATAATGTCATACATAACATTTTGTTATTTATGTTTGTTATAATTATTATTCAGTTTTGAGTTAAAAAGTTGAAGTAATTAATAAAAGGCTAGAGAATATTTAGTTCCAAATTAGCTTTTATTTTAGTATGGTTATTATTCATTATATCTTCACTTTCTTCTATGTAATCTTTAAGCCTTATTGGTTTATGTGCATTATTATTTAATAACTATCCACATTCCAAAGGATGTCATTGCAGTTTTTGACATAATCATTAACAAAAATTGTTCATAATATTTTCTGCTAAATCCTTCCTAACAAGGCGAAATTAATTTTTACCAGTTATAAAAAATACAGTGGCGTATAATCACCACCAATAAAAGCATGAAATTGCTGATGTAGAACAGCTGACCACATTCATTTCTCCATTATTTTTGTTTAAATTTACGAACGAAATTTTACAAACAAGGTGTTTAAATTTTATGATACTATCTTTTCGAGATTTTTCAATCTCTCAGCTGATTGATACATCTAATAATTATTTATGTAATTAGCACATATGACCGAATTTAATATTTTATCGGAAAATGAACTTTTCTAGGATTAATTTTTATTTTCTGTTTATCAAAATGGACGTGTTACAGATATCCGCATTTATTCTTCATTATTTAATTCGTATCTAAGCATTGGAGAATTATATTTTTTGTACTTAAAATACGGATCATCATATGGCGGGCACGGTTTGAACTAAAAGTATATTTGAGAAAACCTCAGGTTACTAATGCCCCCTATCACTCAAACCAAATATAGGAGACAATCAAAACTTGGATATACCTGTACCAGGATATGCCTACATACTTCCTTGTCAAAGTCCTTGATTGGGTCGTATCCTAGAATTAAATATAATTGGAAATTAGGTGATTTGTGTTCTTCATTCTCTTTGCTAAGTGACCTACTTCATTATTTTTCAATCACTTCTTGTTCTTACCTCTCCATTGACCGTTGTGTAAAATTTCTTTTATATTACTAATTTATCACTTGATTTAAAGTCATTTTGTCCCTTATTATTTGAAGTTATTGAAATATTTTGTTTTTCATCATTGAGGAATTTACAACAAAAAATGGTCATAATGTTCAAACCTGTTTAAAAATTTGCAACACTCCATACTGTGAATGTATCCTAAATATGAGTTACAATTGACAATTAGGTTAGATTGATGTCATGTGTTATATAGGCTTATGAATTTTGAACTAAAACCGTGAATAAAGTAGGTTTCATATTTTATTTGAACAAATAACTCTCTAGAGACTTTTTGTCTAGTTGCCATTCCAGTTAAAAACCCGTTTCCTAACTTGTCAGGGCGCTTTGCCTTGAATGGGCTTTCTTCAAATGATATAAATAACAAATTGAACATTCATTCAATAAGTCTCATTTTTCACAAGTTATTTGAATTGTGGCATAAGAAATCACTAAATCTTTTACATCTAATAGTAGTTTTATGATTTTACTTACATAGGTTCCACAGGGCGTTTGTGACTTTTCCAAAATGCTTTTAATATCTAAATGTACATTTTTTTGTCTATTTGCATTAGAAATGATTTCATGGGGACCCAGTATTTTTTTATATTCGTTGGGTTGTAGTCTCATTACTTTTGTTGGACACATGGATTTAAGCAGCCATATCCATGATCGAAAAACTCAAAAACAGCGGCTACCCACCTGTTGGGAATATTCATAACTGAGTATTATGCACACATTTGGTTTATGGGGAAGATTCACGGAACGTCAACCGCATGGTGGCGCCACTGCATACAAGGGTACAATGGCCGCCATGCATGAGAATTTTGTATATGTGAATCTTCCTCATAGTGTCCACATCATCTTTGTTTGCTTGTGTGTTATAATATAATATCCTGTTTACTGTTTTTTTTGTCTATAGTATCTTTATCATCAAAGCAATTGATGAGATCAAGCAGACTCTTGTTTTTTAAGTCTGTAAAAATTACGGACTTTTTTTTTGGAACATAAGGGACTAGTGTAAGCCATATAACGACGAATCCATTTTCAAGTCCTGAAGACTATATACCACAATAATTTTCTGATATAATGTGTTTTTGGATCACAAAGAACAAACAATTTATTGTTTTATTTAGCAATTTTATTAAGAATGTACTGGACAAAAGTGTAACAACACTATTTTCCATCAATTGTAATCAACTCAACAGTTTATCTCTGATTTCATGTTAGAAATCTATAAAACACAATAAACAATGGCAACATTTCAGTTTGTATACATTCCTGTACACTACTATATTTCAGTATGTCGTCTAGTTAAAATCTGAATTTCCAGATGATACAGTGTCAGCTATTGTTTTTGACTTGAGAAAATTTGTATGAAGTCTTCCTTTTTTGAAATATCTAGACCAATTTCAGCGCGTTCAATATTGTCTCAATTCTTCTCATCATCATGATTATATTCTAATTCAGAATTGGAGTCAGGTCATGTTTAAGAAAACACTTAATAGGCAAAAAGATGTTGCTTAATATTTTTTAATAATCCCTTGTGTAGTAGGTCTAAATGTCTAAAACTTAGATTTGCTATTCTTTATGACCACTTAGTAATAACTGTAAATGCATATGTGGTGAATAATGTTTTGCTTAATTTCGGGTGGTTCCAACCCCCCTCCCCTGCACAGGGTACGCCTATTAATCAGCCGTGGGACTCTGATCAATAGAAAAGTATTGTAGAATCAAAAAGTGACCTCATTTTGTCGTCATAAGGCATAACCGTCGTATATCGATGATACGAGTTATGAGTGCGTACATTTCTAAACTGACGTCACTTTTCGATTCTACAATAGTTTTCTATTGATCGGAGACCCAGGGCAGGTATATCTTAGATAATGCGTTCTCCTTTTGAATTTCATTATCAATTGTGATGACTGCTTGTGCAGAATTATATACAAACCATCACCCTTGAGGTATTTTTTCCTATCATTTTGCTATATACCTAATATTTGTCACAAATATGGCATATTCCAACGATAAAACTACATACAATTACAGGTGAACAAATTATGATGAATTTAATAAAGACAAATTGGAACTAATAACTAC
The DNA here is from genome assembly GCA_034190945.1 of Octodonta nipae. Taxonomy (NCBI): domain Eukaryota; kingdom Metazoa; phylum Arthropoda; class Insecta; order Coleoptera; family Chrysomelidae; genus Octodonta; species Octodonta nipae. The sequence goes on from CM067221.1 coordinate 10,954,615, forward strand.
CAATAACCTTAACAATCAATAGTCTAATGTGTACTGAAGAAATACCTAAAATGAAAGGAAACTGGACCAGATCACTGACATGTTCTGATAAACTGGTGTGGCACCCAGTGTAGTAGCGCAAGCGTTCCATGGTTATAACGTGTTTTTTGTTTTTTAATAACGTATAAATTAATAGCAACATGGCGTTGTACATAGTTCCCACGTTTGTAGTCGCCAAATAAACTGGTGTTCCAAATTTTTGTATATCACGAAAAATGTACATACTTATCTACATCTTTATTGCCCTATCCAAAAATTCAATGTCAAACTAGTTACCAAACTTTCTGTTTAGAAAACATTGCAAAAAATAGTTGTAGATCCAGAAGAGTCACCTAACCTAACCTACACCAAAGATGTTTGATTTCAATGAATTGATAAAATGGTTGTGAATTGACCTGAAAAAAATAGATTTAGACAAAATTTTACCTCATAGGACTTAGTTGGCATTTTCAAAACTAGTTAAGATATTATAAAAATCACCAGATTATAAGAAATAGAATTATCATAATCTCTATCACAGTAAAATAGTGAAAGCAGTGGTAACACCACACCTTGGTATTCACATAGTGCTACTTCCGGTCAATAGTGTTATATTTTTGCTTTAAGGAATTTATTTTGTGATCTGCTACCGATTATGTATTTTAAATAAAAATCATTGAAAAAATTACTTTCTTTTATTGAAAAGAATTACTAACATTTTTAATATATCGATTTACACAAAGCAATGGCGATAAGTACAAGCTACGTTTTTTTATTGTGTGCAGCAACAGCTTTCTGAGCTTTAGAAAGTTTCTGTTCGCTTGATGATCGGGTTCGGAGTTCTGTTTCCACAGCTTTGTTTAGATTCTTGCTGATGGCTTGCTTCAATTTTTGGGTTTCGACATGCTTAGCCTTTTTGGGTTTAATCGGGCGATCTAAAATATATTTCTGAGTATACTGAGTATGTAACACAAAATTCAAACTCACTATTTCGTTTTGTAGCAGCTGAGCCTTTCGGCTTGTTTTTTTGTTTTACATTTTGAGGTAACTTTGCTTTAACCTTTCGTTTTCCTTGTGCCATTTTTAATTTGTAAGACCCCCTACAAAAGTTATGATTTATGTATTTACAAGTTTGAAGTTAGGTTTAATAAAAATGTGTTATTAACATGGAACAAAAATGTTATGTAGAAGCGTTCGATTTGCTAATTTCTACCTCTTCTTCTTCTGATTTAACCTAGGCTTGAATTATTTGTCAACTGTCAAATAAATTCCCATTTTATCTTCTTAAATCCAATGAGCTGACATATTGGAATGTCGCGAGTTTTTGGCGTTATTATTAACTCAAAAATGTTTAATTGACGATTCGAATATAAAGTAATACGTAGTGCAATCTGTGATTAACAAACAGTTATTGGTAGCTTTTAGAGAACAAACCGTTTTTATTTCTTAATGCTGTTTATAAATATATTGATCGAATTAGTGCTGAACTCTTAACCAAATTTTAGTGCAGTGTAGCAATAGGTTGAATACATTGTGATCATGTCGTATCCAGGTCGTCCTCCAATTATGCAGGGTCTTCCAATGGCTTACATGCCAATGGGGGCACCTCCTCCACAGTTAATGCCAGCTGTCATGCCACTTCAACATGTAAGTAAGACTAGTGCTATTGGACCACCTATTAAATAAATTTTTATTTTTTCATTAATATATCTCATATTTAAAGTGTTTCAAATATATTTTAGGCAACATACTTATTATCCACTATAGAAAAGGTTTTATTTAATGTTTGCCCAAAACAAATGGTGAAAAAAGCATACAATTAACTTGGTCAGCCCTGTTCATAAATGTAATAAATGTAAATATTATTTAAAGCTGTTGAATATAGTAAATTGTTTATTATTTTTGTGTTATAGTGGTTAAGATTAATATGAATTTACTGTGAGGACTACTACAAAATTAAATAACCTAAAACTAAAAATTATAAATGAACTGTGAGAAAACTTTGATAACAAATTAGTTGACTGACTGTTCTTTTTTATTGTTATTTGTTACAGAATCATATAATAAACTCATTTTATTGGTTTGTATAACTTTTCCTCTAAAACTAAAAATTCAGATTATGATCTGAAAATTATGAAGATATTATATTTATTCTTAAAAACCTGTTGCCAATAATACTGATGCTTTGAAAAATTATCCATGTATCAGCAATCTCAATAGCTGAATTGCCAAACCCTCTCTATTCGCTGATAATTTTATTTGTATTAATAAAACAGAACTGTTACCAATTGGCCCCCATGAACAATCCTATCAGAACAAACTGCTGGCTTGCCTAAAGACCTATTAAAAATCTGATTTCCTAAAAAAAAATTTTTTTACTACCTTTATCTTCAACATTTACAAACTATGTATCTACTTCAAGATGGTGAATATCCTTTACTTGGGTGTGACTAATTGAGTCAGGTTCCTATCACATAGGAACTTCATAATTCTACTTTCGCTTTTGAAGATAATTCTATTGAGATTTATCTGCTCTCTAGGCCTTTAATGTAGAATGCTTTGCACTGTAATCTGGTCAACATTTGCTGTTACTCTAACATGTCTGATGGAAATACCTTGCAGTATTTCTGCAAAGCTTCCAATCTGGACAACAAGATCCTCTGGATAAAGCATTAGCATTTTTAAGTAGATGGCCAGTACAATATTGAATCCTGAAGTGATATTTTCATGTGCAAGAGCTATTTTAAGGTTTTTGTTCAGTTTTAAACAAGTTCTCTACCATAAATATATTTGTGGAAATGATCCACATCTCTGATTATGTAGAATAATTCTTTTTAATGCTGTAGTTCTTCTATGGTTTAGTAAACCCACAGCTGTAGGATGCTATTTCACATTCTTCACCTTCCTGGACCTGGGCCAGAACCTTATCAATCACATTTTTTTTGCTGGCATCCATGTCAAGCACTAACTTGGTCACTTTTCTTGGGAATGCTGGAAAAGGGATTTAATATGAAGCTTAATCAACAGAATGCATTGTTACAGACCTGAAAAGTCCCCTTTTCTCCTATCAGCTCAAAAAAGTGTTCATGCTTAATCTTGGTTCAGTGTTACATAATGTTGATTCAGTCAATAAGACCATTATTACTATTAAAAATTTCCAAGCTATCCACAGAATTGATTTGTCTTTTTATATTCATATGATGTAAGGTGTATCCACCTATCTTTGATTAGTCTCCATTTAGGAGAGTTTTGCTTATTAATGATAGACTTCTTCACAGCTGAAATTTTTCATTCAGAAATCTCAGTATGTTGATGGAACTTGGATACATACTAAAATTATCTTAGTGTCTGCTACTAGTACCCTGTGCAGATACCATGAGCTTGAAGTCAGCTGACCTCAAGAGCTTTGTACTTTGCAATCAATACAGCAGCATCAGTATCTAGTGATTAACTAGTATTCACTCTCCCTTGCTGGCTAACTGGAGTTTTACTTGTGGTTGATATTACAGGATTGACTATCTCTAGAGGATAATTGTCTAAGTCTAAAATGTACCAAAAACAGATTTCATTTTTATGACATTCATCTGGGGGTGTCTTCTTAGTCCCCTTGTTCAAATAAGACTGGCCTCACTTTTGGTTTATATATATTTTTAAAAACTTAAAATTTAAAGCATGGACAAAGTTTTTGTTGTAGTTTTTGATACTAGTGATTCCAGCTTTTCTGGATTCACCATCATTAATGTCTCTAGTAAATCTTTCAGTGGCAAAATGTTCCCCAAACTCCTCAATTACTTTAAGATATTGGTCCTCACAATATCACTGAGCTTAACACCATATAACAATGAATTCTTTTATCCAAAAACTTAGAATAGAGCTATTTTTGAAAGTTTTAAAGCGAAAATCCATTATTTTTAATACAAGAACCTAGGAAATACAATGTTTTCGAAAACCTACAAAAGTTTAGGTACATTTTGTACAAGATTGCCCCCTCCCCCTGCCATACCTGATCACCCCCTGACATGTACCTTATCACCCCTGAAGCTCAACTCAGGATCAGCCCCAAGTCCTCATGAACCAAGTTACACTTAGGAAACTTGACTAAGACTGGTTTTTATACTGTCATGCAAGGACTGAGATAATTTTAACAAAATCTGACTCTTGATTTTCTGGAATATTTTTGAGTAATTCTAGTGGCTTTTCATAATTGACCTATGCAAAGATAAAAATTATGCAATAAAATATGGTAGAAGAATAAAAACTAATTATTAGAAACAAAATTTGTGTGATCAACTGTAATTTAAGATTTTAGTTACTTATAAAGGGCTGATAATTAATTTAAAAGTCAAAATTTCTGTTGCAGATGGTTCCCATTCAAGTTGCTGGAGCTCCAACTATAAGAGCTTTCCCCAAAATGAATCCAAATAGAGAACAGCAACTCAAAATGCAAGGACCAGCCGTTACAGTATTTGTTGGTAAGAACTATTATAAACTGATGCTTTGTATACCAAAATTGAAAAACGCTATATTAACAAATTTGCTTTTTTTGTGTAGGTAACATTACAGAAAGAGCCCCTGATGCAATGATAAGACAAATACTGGCAGCTTGTGGTCATGTTATCAGTTGGAAAAAAGTCAAAGCTTTTGGGTTTTGTGAACTAGCAGGTCCTGACGCCGGACTTAGAGCCGTTAGACTTTTACATGATCTGATGGTTGGGGATAAACGCTTGGTCGCTAAAGTCGACGCGAAAACGAAACTTGTCCTTGATGAGTATAAAGGTAAATATCGTAATCAAAACAGGTTCTATTAGATTGACTTGGTAATATTTTTGAGATTAAAATATGTTTGTTTGAAGCTGAAAGAAAAAAGAAACAGAAAGGTTCGACGTCACCTCTCCAAGACGAGCCTGAAGAGGAAGAATTGGATGAGGAAACTCAAGCCCTTGATGCTGTAGCCATTGAAAGGATAAGACAAATAATAGCTGAGTATCAGCAAGAGATGGACAATTATGAATCGAAAAAAGAGAGTAAGTTCAAAATTTGATTGTTTTGAAATCACTGATAAGAAAGAAATTGATTTTTTGAAGTTGGTAAATTAGGAAGAACCCTTAAACAGGGTAGCATATATCTATCAGTTATTTAAATTTGTTGTAAGGTTCAGCCAATGATGAGAAATAAATTATTGGTGATTGATATAAAATTTTTATTGAATTTACTGCCCATATTCGAATTTATGAATATTCTGAGAGTAGTGATTAGCTAAGAATCCTAGAACAAGGTCAGCCAACTTATGGAAAATTGTTAAATTAAAAATGGTTCTTAACAGATGAACCTAAGTTTTCATTTGTCATTGTAATAGAGAGACAGATGGAGTTAAAAAATTTGAATGTCTATTCTATTCTATTGATATTTCCCAAGAAGTACTTAGACATTGAAAAATATGCCACAAATATCATTCAGGAAACAAATAAAAATTTGGTTTTGTTGTGTGAAACAGTCTACAAGTATTACATAATTTAAATACTTAATAAGTATGACTTCTTTAAGTAGTTATTGTCTGTGATGAATGCCAATCATCTAGTTCTCAGAATTGAAATACATTATCTGATTTAAAATATTTGGATCTTGGTTACAAATGTGTGCTTCAGGGGTGTACGCAGGTTTTGGCTTTGGGAGGGGCAAATCAGGCAAAAAATTCGTAGAGAGAGGGGCAAATCAGAAAAAAAATGTAGCCTAGAGGGGGTAAGTCAGCAAATTTATGTGAAACTTTGAAGGCTCATGGCAGGTTTTTCAGGTCTAGAGGGAGGCAGAGTAGATCTTTCATCTTTGTAGTTTTTTTGCCATTTATCTAAAATTTTCATATTTACTTTCCTTAAATGCTTGCCCTTTTCTTGTATTTATTTTTAGTATGTTGCTTCAGTTTTTCTATTTTGGAGTTTTCTATTTTTACAACTTTATCTCCAAATTGCTTCAAATCATTTGTAATTTTATCATTCATATGTCACTTGAACACCAGTCCTTCTCAAGTTTACAAGTTGAGATTGCTACTTAAAAAATAATAATAATAGTACTCTGTGATAGCCGAAAGGAAGACTCGAGAGTGAGTGCAAAAAAGTGCACCATCTCGCTCAGCATTGTTTAACTCAAACTGTATGCTCTATTCTGGTAACCAAAATCTTAATTCTAAATTTTTGTATTTCGTTTTGGTTTATATTTAAATTTTCAATGATTTTTTTTTCAAACTCTTTTAAATAAGGCGGCCATTCTGGGGTAGATCTAATGGTAGGTTTTAACTTTTAGAGGAGGGGGCAGGTTGCCAAGTTTTTAGTCTAAAAGGTGTCAATTTTGTTTCACATACAACGAAGCCCCAATGATGGGCAAGAAAAGTTTAAGGGGAGGCAGCTATCCCCCTGCCTGGTGACGTCGTTGCTTATACCCATTGGCGGATAAGAGGCTTAAGCCCCCCAATCATCTGAGTTGTATGCTTTTTACTGTATATTTTACTAAAATTCTGCCTTCAGCTATGTTGAGACCCCCCAAGCGAGGTTAAGCCCCCCCCAACGAGGTAAAAGCCTCTCCCACCAAACATGGTTAAGCCCCCCACACAAAGTTAAGAACCCGCAACGAGTTTAAGACCCCCCAATGAGGTCAAGACACCCCCACCACAGGTCGACTATTTTTATTGCAATACACCTCAAAGTACACTGTATCAAAAACTATAGAGAAACCTTCCCCCCTACTTAGTAAATTTTGCTATGAGATTGTCCACTGACACAAGATCATTCCCCCTCCCAAAGCTTTGCCTCTGGGCCCATCCCTGCCTCTGTTACCTTGGATTGATTCAGCTAATCACTATTAGCTGAATCAATCCAATCCAATAAAAATAGTCAATCCGCGGTGGGGGTGTCTTAACCTCGTTGGGGGGTCTTAAACTCGTTGCGGGAAAACAAAAAACGCGTTTCAAACTTTAATATTTATAAGTTCAATATTTTTATTTTTTTTTATGTTATTTGCTAGAGTTAAAAGAAATAAATATAACAGTTCTTTATTACACATTATAATTTTTCGTATCCGATTCATAACTTCTTATATTTAAAATATGGAATATTTAAGATAAATTTATTAAAGCTTTGACAGAGGCCGAAGTCGAGGAGGAGAAGCGCGAGCTCATCACCAGGGAAATTGGCAAGTTCCGAGAAATCATGAAAGTAAGTACCTATTATGGGGATACATAGTTTAAATAAACTTTTTCTCTTTCAACATCTTTGTTTTTACCATGAAAAAGAACGTTTTTGACTCAGATTTTCTAATAACTTTGTCATGTTAAAATCAACATGTTTCAAATCAGGTGTGAGAGGCAGACCAGAAACGTTCCTTTTTAGGGGAGTTCCCCAGTCTATCAAAACAATATTGATGTTTAGCGTGAGGGTGGGGTAGACATTGTTACAATTTTTTTTTAATATTTTTGAATGGGGTTGAATTAGAAATAAGTTTGCGCTCATATGGTGCTTGAAACCAAACAGGCAAATGGATGCGGCGCAGTCCCTTCCTAGGTTCGGCCCGTGGCGCCGCTGGTGAGTAGATGATGTAATCCAAAGTTTAAAGTATTATCACATGTGAAAATGTAACGCAATTCCAAATGACAGGTGAGGCAATATGAGAAAAAGCAGTACTTGAATTTCTTTACTACAACATATGTTACTAAAAAGAGGATTATTTATTTAGAAATTGAAATTCTTGAATCTTAACAATAAATTGGATATTAGCTTAACTTGGTGCAATAATATCAAATCACAAACATATGTGTTAAAGAAACTACAGTTTCCAACAGTAACCTATTTTAACAAAACAAATATGTTACTGCATATCACATTAAAATAACAAAAATGACTTTTAATATGGTTTATCAAGACTGCCTCTATACTAATATGATAGAGAGGTAAAATTTGTTTTTATTAAAAAAAAATACAATTTGTCAGAAACAAATACAAGAGAATTACTATATTAATTTTATACATCAATAGGGACGTGCATTTTTTAATGGGTGGAGGGGGGGGCGATGGATGTCTGCATTTTTTTGAGCGAAAACGAAAGCAAAAAGTGATGTGTGGCAAATTACAAAAACCTCAACAGACATGTTCCAAAAACATGAAATGTGTCAAAAGGACTAACCTAAAATGTCACAAATGACAAAATAACAAAACTCTCAAAATATTCATAATATCAAAAATGCCCAAAAAAATCTCAATATAAACTAAAATGTCAAATGTTAAAAATATCAGAAATGTCAAAAGAAGTCAAGTGTCAATACGTTGAAGACGTCCAAATTATCAAATGTCTTAAATGACAAAAAATCCATAAAATGACGTCAAAAATTGTTTAATATAAAAATATCAAAAGCGTCAATTTGTCTACCATTTGTGACGTCGGGTTGCGGACTAGCTGGTTTTCAAATTATGTACACTTTTTACACAATATTAAAATTTCCATTGCTTGAGATTGTCTATAGTCTTCTTGTCATTTGGGAATGTTTACAGTGATTTTTGACAACATGCATAAATACACAAATTGTTGTTTAGTTTATTTTTACTTGTGATATAATTCAATATATTATTATTAAAAAGAAATTGACATTACAGCTTTTTGAATCTTAAGATTTGCTTGGTATCAGTGGCTCAATCCTAAATGGTTAGCCTAAGAGCATTTAATTACTTTGTAGAATTCAGTGAAATTATTACTGAAAAAAGGACATACAATATTTGTTATGCAAATCCTACAAAAAACGTGTAATTTTTGAACTGTAAATTTTGAATCTTTAAAACTCAATTTTGCCTGTTCATTGTGTTTTTTTCTCCTCAAAATTTTTTCCTACAACAGATAAGTATTTGAAAATTGTATATGGAGAACAATGTGTAGTCAGGTAATATCGTAAAATTGCCCGGATTACTGCCTGTCTGTACAGATATTCTTCCTCACAGTTATTCTGAGTGAAAGAGATTTCTACAAAATGATCAACCAGTATTGCTGTATATAAGTAATGCATTATATAGTGTTATATAGTTATCTGTGTTTAAAGACGTTTCTACTCCGATTTTGGAGTCGTTGTCAGAAGTTTTTTTTTCTCAAAAAATCAACATCAAAGCGACTCGGAGTTGAAACGTCTCCAAACACTTATTACTTATATACAGGAATACTGGTTGATCATTTTGTAGACATTTCTTTCTCTCAGAATAACTGCCAGGAAGAATCTCTGTACAGACAGCCAGTAATCCGGGCAATTTTACGAAATTACCTTACTACAGCTTGTTCTCCATACACAATTTTCAAATACTTATCTGTTCCAGGAAAAAAATTATGGAGAGAATACCCAATGAAAATGCAAAATAATCCAAGACTTCCTCAACATTCTTTTCGAAATTATTTAAAATTTTGTTGGCGTGTTTCTCATTTATTTGTCATAGATGTAAGAGTAAATGCGATATACTTAATAAAAATGTTCATCAGCCCCAATTAGTGTTGGGGCAGCAGTTTTTAAGTGATTGAGAGTAGAATTATTTTTTTATTGTATTTTCTTTATAGATTGGTATTTCTACCAATATATTCTGTGAGCTTCATGTGTCGGTTTATTACAATTTTGTCACATCATAATAAGACTAGATCATTTGTACTATTAAACTTCTGGTTTTTCTTCTCCCTCTACACTTCAGGTTTTAAACACTTTTCCAATTAGATTGCCACTTTTTTATAAAATTAATCAATTTAAAATCGTACATACTTTTAATGAAAAGTCTCAAAAGACTATTCTCAAGTATTTTGTCACATTTCTTCACATTCTTCTTTATTTCTGCTTATAATTTCACAACAAATATTTTGTTTTATTTCTATATTTACGTCTAAAATACCTTGGTAAGGTTATTTTTAATTTAATTGAACAAAATGTTATCAGTACCAAACTTCACCATTAATATTGTTTTCTGAATTTTTGCCACATAAAATACCAACTAGTTAAAAAAATGTTTGTCACATAGTTTTATATACCCGCTTCATGTTACAGAATTGAATTAATTAGAATTTCAAAGTTATAACTTTGTTTAACGGAATTCCCCGAATTGAATTGTGGTAAACTTATTGTTAATGCATTGTCTAAATATTATTCCAGTGATTAATTTTTAGTGTTTCTTCCAGCACTATAGCGAGAACGGTGTGTCAACTAGTATGTTTTTTTCGAAATTGTACTGCTAAGCTGTGTTTTAGATAATTTTGCTTTAAATACAGATTAACAAAAATCCATGTAAATACTATTAATATTTTAAGATCAGTTATTTTTCACCTCATATTAGATTCGTACTATTGAGTTCTACTCTAACTCATGACTTCATTTACGTGGAATTAAAAAAATTATTGTACTATACTGCTTTTCTGTATATAAGTTTTTTTAAATATGCTCTTGAAAACATCGTAAAAAGCCTAAAGAATCTTCTTGCAACGAAATTAGTTTTATTTTCAAGTCATCGTAAGTAATTACAGAAGATTTTCTCTTAACCATGTCTAGAAGATTTTCACCGAGTTTTCACCTGATTGTGTTCTCATGTATCAAATAAAATTTGTTTATACGTCTCCAAAGTTTCAAACACTATCTGATCGCATACCTTTGATAAACCAATTGCCTAAAATACCAGTCATTAATAATGTTTATCTACATGCGATAACTTTCTGTTCTGTAGTGAAAATTACTTCCAGGTCTGGATAGTTCGGCAACCCAATATTGAGAATACACGACCGTTTCGATACGACGCGCGGTGATATAGTATAGCTTGTTCCGCGTATGTACATAAGATGGGGTTGCAAGCCTCAAAAGGCAGTGTTACATATATTTATACTGAGCTGTTTTGAATATTCCTTTAATCTTTGCGCAAAAAATGTAAATATACATAGTAAGAAAAGTAGTTCATCACACTCCTTTCCAATGTCCAGTCGAGTCGTTTCCAGGATTACTCTGGGAAAAAATGTCAGCAAAAGTATTATAGATTTGAGAATATTTCTGAAATCACTGTCGATGTACAAAAATTATTGCAAATAATGAAACATAGATTTCAAATCACAAGTGAAAAATTACACCTTTTAATTTACCAAAATTTGAAAATTTTCATATAAATATTTTCATGATATTATCTATTTTATCAACAATTTGTGTATTTATGAATCCATTTTCATTTTTTTTTCTATGTTAGTCAATTTATGCAATATGTGGTTGTTAGTTTGTATAAAAAAATAGTTAATTTAGTGACCGCTGCCCGTATTTGTAAGTTACGGTCAGCGGTGTGATCGATCGAACAAAAAATGTCTTTGCATTGTATAAAAAAGTTTCGTCCTTATTTTGGAGAGAAAGTTTTATCGAAGTTTTTGGATCTGTGTGTCTACATCAGAATGTCTAGGAACTGTATTGAACAGCAACGTTGTCAAGTGTAAGTTATTATTATTATATTGTTCATAATTTGATATTTATTTGTTAAGGTGCATATTGTACATTTTGTTCTAATGAGACCGTTTTATATAAGATTCTGTTTGAAGTTCATTCGGTAATGTTCAGGGATGTGAAAAGTTCTCAAAAAATGTCATTAAATTCATAACTTGTCTCATGATCATAGATTTCATTAAAATATTTTTAAAAAGCAGACCAACTTTTTATGAAGGCTGTTCCTAAAAATTTATAGGTCTTCTGATTAAAAAAAAAACTTTTTTTCCATTTATTTTTATTGCATTTGCATTAATATTGTATGTATATGTTAAAAATAATATATGCATACAATATTAATGGAAATGCAATAAACATAAATGGAAAAAGAGTATGCGCCCAATCTTCTCTGTAGGTTAGGGGTAGGTTCTGGGTGGCTTTTAAATTTGTGAAATACTCGACTTTTCGGCTTCTGCTTTGGAGCAATCATTAAGAGATAAAAACGAAAAATAAACTTAAAATGATATGATCTGCATCGAATTCGGGGTTTTAATCTGCCTACTCCCCAAGGCTCACTAGATGACTGAACTGAGTGTGAATCCGAACCGCTTCCAGTCTGGCTATTGTTGATCTCCATGCGGTAGGAAGGCGCGTGCGTTTCTCTATTTCAATAACTTCATTAATCTTAGAGGCCCTAATTGAGTTGAGGGATATGATGGTCCTACTCTTCTCAAAATTAATAGTAACCTGCTTTTATGGTAATCTGCGAGTGCCAAGGGGGCCGTTTTTGCGTAGTGTCTAAGTATGTAGACAGTGTTATTCTTTTACATATTTTTTGAGGTTGCTATAACGTACCTTGGAATTTGGAGTTGTCTCATGGTCTCTCAAATTTTCTTTCATGGAATTGGGTCAAATATCTTCTTTAGATCTATGAAAACAATATTTACTAGTCTATTTTTCTTGTCTATCAATTCCTACCGGCTGCGAATCTCACCTAATCATCAAAAGTACGGAACCCTAAAAACAGTTATTTACTCATGTGACATTACCAAAGTTTTTTATCATGAAATTCGTTCGTTGCAGTTGATACAAAAATATATTTTCAAATGATGTAATGTAGTATAGTCGGTTGAAATTGAACTATCGCACTGCATTGAAATTTTGTTTATAAAACTGTTGGCACTGGCGGATCCGAGGGGTGGGTTAAGGGGCTGAAGCCCTTCCCAAAATCATCCTAGTGGTTGTTGTGCGAAAACCAACCATTAGTGATGTCACCCCCCCCCCAAATGACAATCCTGGATCCGCCACCCCGTATTCAAATAATTAATATATATTTTTTTGTTTTTAATATGCTTCCTAAAGTTGTGTTTTCAGTTGTAGCTTAATTAGTTTATGTGTTTCGTATTAAAAATGTAATTCAGAAATACTGGATCGTATCTTATCTGCCTTTATTGAAAATTTAAGACAAGACAAATCATGAATTTATGCATTTTTTGACAATTAGACAATCTCATTCAAATCAATTTCAATAAACAACATTTATCAATCAACCATAAAATTACTTTTTCTTTGTCAAAATTGATCAGATCATGCACTGCGTTGATTTCGGCGACTTAAATGTGACATTTTCACTTATATACATGCTTTCATAGTTTCGTTTGGAAAAAGCAGGACTTTCATCGACCTGCAAATTCAAGTCTACTAACTATCATTTTTGTGAATTACTGAAATTGAAAATTATATTGATTATCAACGAACTTTATTACAGACAAAGATGTGTGCTCTTCTGAATCTCAATAGCTATAGTTTGAAAAACTAAAAAAACACTCACAGCAAGTCGTTTTACGTTAAAGTATAATATGAGAAAAAATTGGGGAAAGTGCCGGTATCACAAAAAAATATCTATTTTAATTATATTAGCGTTAAATGTCAGATGGGATCCATGATTATTGTATTGTTGTCTTAACTTCCTACGCGTACAAAGGTTCCTTTCGATAAGACAATTTGAAGATTAAATTTTGCTTTCAAGATTTGATTACATCTTTACAAGTGAAGCTAATAAAAGAATGTTAAAAAGCAGGATATGTAAAGAAGAAAATAACTATATGGTGGGAAAACTCATATTGTCATAATGATGTTTCCATTTTCTTATTTGATCGAAGACTTCCGACATACAGATATTAATTTCACTATTCAATATCTATAAAATGTTAATCAACTCTAGTGTTTTATCTTTACTATCTCATACTTTATAAGCAGTAACGAGGTAATAAGAAATATCAACGAAGGAATAAGATACAGAATTGAGAACACACGACAGTAAAAAGTTTAATGTGAATATATTGACAAAAAAAAACAAGCAATGGTAATTATCAAAGATCCCGTCAGATGTAAGGTAGACAGAGATTGCACAAGGAGAAAGCAAACTATGAAATTTAATTACCTACTTGAGAATTACAATATCTAGTTATGGGCAAATCAGAAAGAAATCAAAGCTCAGATTCAAAAAATCAAAAATGTAGTATTAAACAATACAATGTGGATAAACAAACATACTAAAACTTAAACAAATGTAAGAATATGTAAATCAACGATATGACCAATATTGACGTACAGAGCCGATAACAAGACCTCAGACTTCTCGTACACAACGAATGGACTCTTAATAGAAAAATAGAATGGGACAACCATATAAACAGATTGACAAACAGGAGAATAGTTAGCATAGCCAGATACTAATCATCACTAGGAAGGAAACGCATAGTCCTACCACGCAAACTGTGGAAAAACAACCTAACAAATGCATAATTCATTTTAAAACAGGCAGAACTGCTTAAGAAAAAGAGAAGAAGACGAAGAAGCATATCCATAAGAATATCTTGCTTCTAGAACAAATCGATGAGTTAGAAATTCCAGTCGCATGTTGAATTGCAACTTACACCCCTTTTTGGAGTGGCACCGTGAGTTTCTGAATCTAACTTTGTAACAGTATTGTTTTCCAGTGTTTGGTTCTATAAAATAATTCATTCAGTGAACCAAAAAAATTGTAACAAAACAGTTTTGTCAACGATAATCTACTATTCTGCTGAATTTGGAAAATATACCAAACACGGCTATTTCAAAACGTAATCTTGTTTAATATGTAGAAACTAAACTTTTGATATCCTATAATTTCTTAAAAAGTTAATTTAATCACATAACTTGAACATTATCCGAATGACATTTCTGAACTGTTGTATTTTTTTATTATTATTATTCATTTGTCATTGCCCAGCCATGAACTAACTCTGAATTATTTTTCTCTAACTTTCATTACAGCATTTTGATCTGAAAAATGTCAAAGACTACCCTTCAAATTTTAAATAAATAAAATACACACACAAGTTTCTCTTGTTGGGTTGAAGATCGGATGGTATGAGAACAATTTTTTTCCTAATTTATTCACATTTCGTGGTGCACACCCAGCGACTGCGTTTTGATATGGCGTTCTCTTTTTTAGAAACAAGAAGAGGAGAAAGAAGTTCGAAAAAAAGAAAAAGAAAAACGAGATCGATCGCGTTCGCACTCGCCCAGTCCGGCCAGGAAGAAGGAGAAGGAAGAGAAGAAACGATCGAAACATTCGAGATCGCGATCGCACGAGAGAAGTCGAGAACGCGAAAGAGACAGGGAACGCGAGCGCGAGAAGGAACGCGAACAACGAGACAGAGAACGGGAAAGGGAGAGGGAAAAGGAACGGGAGAGGGAAAGAGAACGAGAGCGGGAACGTGAACGCGAAAGGGAGAGGGAACGAGAACGGGATCGCGAGAGGGACAGAGAACGCGACAAGGAAAGAGAACGGGAGGAGAAAAAGAGCACGAAGGAGGTGTTGAGGGAGAAAGAGATGGAGGAAGAGGCCAAAGAAAAGAAGAAGGCCGAGAGGAGAGCTAGAGAAAAGGAAGCGGCGTATCAAGAAAGATTAAGGTATGTTCATTTTTTAATACGAGGGTGAATCAAATATGAACAGGACTTTTGTTTTAAAAATTTTATTGGTACGATCAATACAAATTTTAATACATATTATTTTTCTACATAGTCTCCTCTCTTATGTATACATTTTTCCCACCGAATCGGAAGTTTTTTAATACCTTTCTCAAAGAATGAAACTGGTCGTGTCGATAACCAATTGCGCACAAACGTTTCTACACCTTCGTTGTCCTCAAAGTGGTGGTCTCCCCGTTCTTCTTTAAGTGGCCCAAACATGTAGTCACATGGGGACAAATCAGGACTGTAAGGCGGGTGTTCAAGGGTTTCCCAATGCATTTTGTTCAATTTTCCTTGAGTCAATGCAGCTGTAGGTGGCCGAGCGTTGTCATGCAACAGCATCACACTTCGGATAGGCATATCCCGCCTCTTTTGCCGATAGGCAAGTTTCACTTGTTGGAGTAGTTCGCAGTAATACTCAGCATTAATTGTACGGCGTTCGTGCAGAAAATCAATCAGCAGTACGCCTTTCAAATCCCAAAAAACTGTTGCAAGAATTTTCCCTGCAGAAAGACGGGTCTTGGCTTTCCGCGGTGCTGCCTCTCCAGGTTTTCGCCACTCCATGCTTGCACATTTGGACTCCGGGGTATAATGATGCACCCATGTCTCATCACAGGTGACAATATGTCTCAAAAACTCATCCCCCTCTGCTCGATATCTTGCTAACAGCCTTTCACATACGGCAAGACGGTTTGCTTTCTGATCTTGCACACACTTTTCGGTAACCCAACTCATCTGAAATGGTTGATTGAGCACTCCCGTATGATATTCCAACGTGTTCAGCAATTGCCAATACTGTAAGATGGCGGTCACCTTCAATCAGCTCACGAATTGCGTAGATATTCGCCTCATTGATGCTTGTCTTGGGATGGCGTGCATGAGGCTCATTTTCCACTGTCTCTCGGCCATCTGAAAACTTTTTGTGCCAGTCGTACACTTGGGTCCTTGAAAGTGTTTCATTGCCGAACTGTGCAGATAGTCGACGCAAAATTTCAGACGGTCTAACGCCCTCCCGCGCCAAAAATTTGATAACAACACGTTGCGCAACAGACGTATGCACCTCTTGCTCTGACATGATGCTACTAACAGCGCATCGATTGCGCCTCGCCAAACCGACGAACCTACAGGGCGAGAAACAGAAAAGTCATATTTGATTCACCCTCGTATGTTAACGCGACTTCATCTTTTCAATAGTTAAAATACAATATTACCATCTTTTCGAGATTTATAATCCATTGCACGCAATACAGTATATTGTTTCTAGTTGGTGACCGTCATCAGTTGTGCTTCTCTCAAATGATTGACAACTGACAAAGAAATCGCAACACCCACAAGGAGATATTAAAGTTTAATATTGTTTCAAAATTGAAAAATCTTTATTAAATAGGTAATCCTAATATACAAACTATATAAAAAATATAAAAACAATGATCAACTTAATAACATTTAATAAAATAATTATATAATCCTGGAAATTATTTCCGAGACTTAATAAAAGCTGTCAGATTACTTTTAAAAATGTAAATACTCTTGGAACTCTTGGAACGCATTAAATTTTAATAACCCATTATGAAAAATGGAACTCATTGTCCGGCTATAATGTGTTCAAATATTTGGTGCATTTTGTGACATAATTTTAAATATAAAAGTCATGGACAAAAAAACATTGTGTCTTGTTATAAAATCTAGTGTGGAGATCATTAAGTAAAATAGGCTTATATCGGTTACATCGCTAATACCATTGGCCAATACCAATGACTAATATAAATGCACCCGGCACTTTCATATACGAACAAACAAAAAATGGGTTGAAACATGAGACAAAAATAGAAACAGACACAAATGTATTTGTCTACAAATATTCCGGCTCCAACAGTAGCGTACAATCAGCATTAAATTAAAGGTCATATTATTCAGATTCAATATAATACAACTTCGTACCTATTCCACAAATATAAATATATTAAAATCCATTAAAAGATGTGTACAATAACAAAAAGTATTAGTGACTTAATTACTAATATGCCATAGTAATTATCAAAACATTTATTTATTCACGTAAAATGTAGTTTTATTTACTGTTTAAGTGACTTTTTTGTAAAACTCAGTTAACACGTTTATGATCTGACTATTACCGCTGAGAAGATAATTCGGCAAAAAATATGCAGTTTTCCTGCATATATAGCACTGCAATATCAGTCTTATTGTTTTTTACACGTGCACAAGATAATCATTAAATAATACGATAATTGAAATTAACTTCAAATCCAAACATAAACAAAGCGAACTGTCGTTAAAGTGCGCTGTTGCCAGTTCCCCACATGAATCGTAACGATTCCGTAAAGCGTCAGTGTAGAATGCCTAGATTTACGTATTATTTGTTACAATTAAAAGAAGTTTGGTACCGGAAAGCATCGGTAAGCATGTGTTTACTATTTTCGGCAACTATCTTTCAACCCATTATTAATGTAAACAGTCATTGGCCAATACGGTTAGCATCTAACAAACCTAACAAGCTTGCACAGTAATCAAAATGTGGCTTTATTATTGTTTTATAGACAGTGATGCGTAATATAGGATTATCTAACACAAAACCCAAATATTTGACATTAATATTAATTATTTCATTGTATGTGCCTATATTTTTTATTGTGCAGGTAATACCATTCATTGCTTTGATTTTACTAATATTTAAAGTTTATTTTTATTAAGGTAATTAACTACCAAATAAAGAATATTGTTCATTTTAATTACTGCTCTTTCTAGGTTTTGATCACTGACCACAATCAGTGCATCATTAGCAGATACATTCAAAAATTCCCAATTCGTTAAATAATTTATGTCGTTGATAAAAAATAATTTATTTTATTTGGTAAAGCATTATTTATTTATTTATAACGCACAAAAGGCTCTGAAGACCTAGGGCGTGAATTACATTTTATGTGGCAATTACAATATATACAGTGATTCCTTAATTACACCCCGCCATTCGTCTCTATTGGCAACCATGTCTTTCCATTGCTTTATGCCCATTTTCCGTAGATCTTCTATTACATTGTCCAGCCATTTTTTCCGAGGTCGTCTTTTTCTTTTCACTCCTATGGGTTTTCGGTTTATGATTATTTTTGGCATCCTGCCTCTCGCCATTCGCTCTACGTGTCCCAGCCATCTGAGTCTCTGGACTCTTACAAAAGTTGATATTTTGGGTCCACCATATAAGTTCTTCATTTTTTCTTCCCCTCCACCCACTTTCCGTTCTTATGCATCCGTAAATGTTCCTTAACATATTCCTTTCCCATCGTTCTTTTCTTTCTTCGTCTGTTTTGTTAAGTACCCAAGCTTCACTTCCATATGTAACTGTCGCTCGAATTACTGTTCTATATACTCTTTCTTTAGTTTTTCTCGAGACAAACTTAGATTTCATCAAAACCCTCAGCATTCCATACTTCCTGCTTCCTTTTGCTATCCTTGCTTTAATCTCTGCATCCTCTCCTCCATTTTCTTCGACTTTGACCCCCAAATATGTACAATGTCTCACCCTCTTAAATCTATATGTTTGTCCCTCTCCTATTTCTGCCATTAATTCTGCCTCAGTATTACTCTCCATCGCTCCCATTACCATGTATGCTGTTTTTTCTTGATTTATTGGTAAAGCATATACTCTATAAATGATTAAAATTTGATATAGTGTGGAGAATATTTTTTCATGTAAACTTTATTTATCAATTAATATTGTCATATGCATTTTTTTAAACAAATTGTTTAATGGAATCCAAAATCGATGTTTAGTAATATTAAAATGCGTAGTTTGATAATACCCAAAATCGGAGAAGCGTAGACACCGGAGGTCGAAAGGGCACAATTGAAGTTCAAGATCGTCGTCTAAAACTTATCGACTTTAGAGACCGATTGTCGACAACATGAAATGTAGCTGATAAGTGGTTAGAAGAACAAGGCCATCTTGTAAGTCACACACACCCCTCGCGCGAGCCCGGGAACTGAGGCTACCCTTCGGTTTATTCGAGGAGCACCCCCAGCCCCCTTACAACCACCCCCTGGACTAAAGTTCAGGTCCTCACGCTACTCAGTTACCATCCTATAGAGCGCCGTCCTCTCTTGTTGTTTCTATGGCTTGTTTTGTTGTTAGCTTTGGTCTTCTAGGGTTTTAAAGCCATTGTCTTCTGGGTGTACGATTATCTTTCTGATTGCTTGTGATAAAGCACTTCCATTTGCGGGATTATCGTCTGTATTTTGTTTTTGTGTGTGAGTGCTCCTCTTGGGTAAGGACCCGGGTTTGCAGTGTGTCTATGATTCCTGAAAGAGAATCCTGAAAAGAAAATTCTGGAAGAGATAATCTGAAAGGGAAAGTCATATTAGTAAATGGCTAACCCTAATCGTCTTAGTCTTGCTCTTGCAAAGTGTAGTTGGGTCTTCGGCCTTTTGTATTTGTCGATGAATCTCGGGTCGTAGTCTAGCAGTTGTCTCAGGAGATGATTCGGGTGGTTCTCCAGTCTATCGGAGGTCGTTCTGGCTCTATCCCTCGCTGTTACAAGTACACCCCGTACTTGAGGTCTCGGAAGATGGTCTTGTTGCTCACAAACCATGGCCCATCCACGGCTTGCCTTAAGGTTAGGTTTTCCTGTCGCAGTATTTTTCTTCTGTTGTGTTTGCAGGTGTGTCCCCACGCTATCCAAGCATAGGTTAGTATCGGTAGGACGATAATTTTGATTAGTCAGCTTGTGTCGTAGGTTAGTTTTCTATACCTGCCCGTCAGTGGAGCGAGTTTGGCTCTTACCGCCCTGGCTTTTTGTCGTGTTGCGTCTGTGTGCTTCGTGAAGTTTAGGCCTTTGTCGATAGTGACTCCTAGATATTTGATGTCGTTTTCCCATGGAATGTGGTTTCCGTAGACCTCTAGATGTTGCATTGGTGCTGTTCGCTTATCTTGTAAGTGTCAGAACGGTTTACCTCCGTATAAGATCTTTTGGACTGCAGCATTATCGACCCCATCTTCTGCGACCTCTCACCGCTGAGCATCGACGGCAACGACTACAGTGGTGCAGAGAACGACAACATTGGAATATGGAATGGCATCAGGTCGTCTTCTCTGATGATTCTCCCTCCAAAGGAGGGTTAGACGACGTCGAGGAAGAAGACGTCAACCTCAATTTGATGTTCAGCCACATGTACACCGAACAGTAGCCGTTATGGTATGGAGTGCTATTGCATATGGAAGTAGGTCTTTGTTCGAGGTAACAACAGCGCCACGTTATCTTTAGGAAGTAATGGAGCCGTATGTAGTCCTTTTCCTTAATCGTGTCATAGATCCCATATTTCAACAAGATAATGTCCGGCCTCGTGTTGCTCAAGTTAGTTTAAACGCTTTTGAAGAGCCCCATGTGAATATTTTGCCATGGCCGCCCAGATCCCCCGATTTTTCGCCCATATAACATTATTAACAAATTAAATTTAAAAACTCCTACGTATTTTTTATTCATAT
Source organism: Octodonta nipae (assembly GCA_034190945.1). Taxonomy (NCBI): domain Eukaryota; kingdom Metazoa; phylum Arthropoda; class Insecta; order Coleoptera; family Chrysomelidae; genus Octodonta; species Octodonta nipae. The sequence goes on from CM067221.1 coordinate 10,975,602, forward strand.
TTAATCTTTTACGCCCTATAGCATTCATGTTTTAGCAAACCAATATTACTTTTAAACATCTCCTTCTGGGTGTTGCGATTTCTTTGTCAGCGAATATATAAAAACAGTAACAATAATTCTTAATAAATAAGCCAACGAATCAGAACAGAGATTGAGTTCTATTTTGATTACAGTTGCACTAATCAAATTCAAAGCAGAGCCATTCGATCCAAATAACATTCTGTTATATGCATCGACGTCCTAAATACTATTTTTAACTTCATATTTTAGGGCTTGGGAAACACGAGAAAGGCGCAAGGCCAAGGAATACGAAAAGGACAGGGAAAAGGAACGAGTGAAAGAAGAGGAAAAAGAACGGGACGCCAAACGAATGAAAGAATTCCTCGAGGATTACGACGACGAAAGAGACGACGTCAAATACTACAAGTAAGTATAAAAAAACACCCTGTGTATGGGATTTCGCCTTTATCAGCATAGCCATGAGTTTTTATTTACCAGATGTTTTATGACAGTTTTTGACGTTGATAGAACCGACTATTATTGACGATTACATTGTTTGTTTATTTAAAGGGGCAGGGAATTACAAAAACGCGTAGCTGAACGACTAAAAGAAGCAGAAATGGATAGCAGAGATCGAGTTAAAGAAAAAGAAGAAATAGAAGAGCTCAAAAATCGAATATTCAGCGAAAAGCACGAGGACCCTAACGCTGAATTCGAAAAGGTATTTCATTATAGCTCAGGTCATTTACAAAAATACGTGATACAATTAATAGTAGTACAAAACCAACATCAACGTGTTCTATTGAAAAAACATTACAATTTAACATCAATTTTGACATTTTTAACGATGTGTTTTTGTTTTTTACCAAAAATTTTTTTTTTAGCTTTTACCCAAAATGTATCCTTGAAACCGTGTTTGATATTATGGGCACTGTTGTAGAGAAATGAAAAATCTACAAAATGAGCTACTAAACGCTCAATTTCGTTAATTGGTTCATTTACTCGAAATTACAAAACAATCGTTTATGAAAGTTTAGATCTTCAATTTATGTTGTAAAAATAATAAAAATTGTTGCTCCGATAGTTTCTGCAAAATTTCAGTCAAATTTATGGAAGAACTTTTTAACCGATTTCCACAAATGAGGAGGTTATCAATTCATCGAAACGTTTTTTTTTATTTATGCTCAGTGATTTTCGAAAACGGGTTGGGCAATTTTGATGATTTAAACGGCATTGTATTAAGGAATATTACAGAAAGGTACCATATAATTTTCTATAACGTGAGATTTACGCTTTTCCATAAAATGAGAGAAAGCATTAATTAAATATCTACATAAAGGACTACACTTCAGTGAATTTCAATGAATCTACAGTTTTCTCTAAAACGGCTCAACCAATTTGAATATTTTAAATTATATTCTACAAAGAGATGTTCCATCTTGATTTTGTATAATTTTCTATAACGTAAAATATACCGTTTTTTTTTTAATTGTAAAAATATGTGCATAATACGGTAAACATCAATATAAATGTCAAATTTTCATCATAAATGCCAAGATATACCATGAAAGTATATCGTACAGGGTGTTTATAACAGTCATCTCTGTTTTCCAAAATTTAAAGTATAAATACATATAATAATTGAAAATATTTTACCATTCTGAACAGATCCCTGTGGACGAGTCCATTAGCGAAATTGCTAAGTGGCGGTACCTGTGAAAATTGTAACAATAGAAAAGATACCACCCCTTAACAATTTCTCGAATGGACTCCTTAGGGATGTTTAGAATGACCAAATATTATTCAATTATTATATGTATTTATACTTTTTGGAAAAGTGAGAGGATGGATCTTTAAATCAACTCTTATACTTTCCAACGGTGGTTTATTCATAATGAGGTAAGATTGCCCTTTAAAAGAAAAGGTCTTGCATAGGTTTGACTGCAATTTTGCAAAAACTGCTGGGGTTACAGTATTTATTTTTTGAACGTAAACTGAGTATGAGAAGATTAATAAGAACGTTTTAACTATAAAATAAAAAATATATAAAGGATTAATGTTATGTATAATTTAGAGTAAAGGTTCCATTATATAATTAATTTTGTAGGTTTTGCATTTCTCTATAACATTGCACGTAGTAGTAAACACGGTTTCATGGGTAGATTTTGTGTAAAAGGAAAAAAACTAAATTGTAACCTATTTTTCGTGTTTTTTTTTGTTGAAAAACAAAAACGCATTGATAAAATTGCTGAATTTTATGACAATTAGTCATGATTGTTTCGGTCATTCCTTGGTGAAAATTCATATTTTAATTATATTAAAACACCAACCACTGTGGTAATTTTCACAAATTTATTATATTTTATTTGACTCTGATGACAGGCTTTGAGAGAATTAAATATTAAACTTAATGCTAAACATCTGAATATATTATATAGTGTGGTAAGATAATAATGAGTATACAGGTAGAAAGCACAATGAGTTTACTGTATAATATTAGTAAAGGTAATATAATCTTGAATTTTGTATCATATAAGTATATTAAGATTAAGTAAGGGAAACATATTTGTATCAGTTTGGTCATTTAAAAATTGTGGTGAATTTTTATTTTTATTGATTCTAAAAGAGTTCATTTTTACTTTTTTGTTCTAGATGTAAAATTTCGAAAGTAGTTTGTGGAATATGATTTTCATTTAATAAATGGTCGGCAAATGTAGATTTGTTGTATTTTTGATTGTCATAGGCTTTTAAATGTTCAGACCATCTTGTTTTAAATGACGTTCCTGTGTGACCGATGTAAAAAATTCACCACATTTTTTAAATGACCAAACTGATACAAATATGTCTCCCTTAATTAAACTTAATATACTTATATAATACAAAATTCAAGATTATATTAATAATATTTACCTTAGCTAATATTATACAGTAAACATATTGTACTATCTACCTATCTCTATATATAAATAGGCAAAGACAAAACGATTAGGTACCATTTTCTCCTCTGTCTCTCAACCGATTTTCTTCATTTTTGTTTTGTTAAGTAGCTACTGACGACCTTCAGTGCAGAATGCTAATATTAATTTATAATATTGGTTCATTCATTAAATAAAACATAATAATGATTCATTATTTACGTCCATATTGTCAACGCCAAACAACTGACAGTGCCGCCAGACGGTCAAAACATTGAGTTATTATATATTTAGGGAACGATCGTTAGATATAGTCTTAGAGCATGTACTTCTGGAAGTGACATGTTGTTATTGTTAAGTGGTAAAATAGTCAATGTACTAGATCTGTATTGATTTTTCGGACACATTGCAGTAACTTTCATATTATTAAATATTCTGTTTTTAATGTGAATTTAATTATTTGATTAATATATTATTATCACAACCTTCCCGAAGGTGTTGTATAAAAAATTGTCAGATAGCGGACAATAGAGAATGTATTAAATATTTAAGTTCTCTTAGTGTCGTTGGTCCACTCTTTTCTTTAATATTCTTGAACTTGATTGAAACCGCAAATGACGAAAACTTTTAGGTTGCAAAGAACAATCTTGTAATTTTTATATCGAATATTTTGCCAGGAGCGGTTCCAGCCAAAAATTTGGGGGGTCATTTGTCAAAAATATTTCGAATACATAAATTTGATTAAATTTTTTTTTTTTTTTTATTTCAATATATCTGTTAATATGAGTGAACAATTTTGGTCAATACATCTACTTCTCCGATTTCTTCACAACTCTGTTTCTTATAAAAATATAGTTTTTACAATTTCATGAAATAGGGTCGAATTTCGACCACTGGGCGACCACTAGTACTCATTATTATCTTACAACACTATATAATATATTCAGATGTTTAGCATTTAGTTTAATATTTAATTCTGACGAAGCCTGTCATCAGAGCGGAAAAATTGTCAAATAAAATATATTGTTAGTGTTTTAATATAATTCAATTACTCATGTTTTATCTTTAGAAGATGTTGATGTTAGTTACATTCAACTATTAATTTTGTCACTAAAAGGTATTTTTCTCTGTAATTTACCTGAGCTATTAGTTAAAAATTAAAAACCTAGAAACTTCAACTAATACTGTTTTTTAGGCGAGAAAAGAACGGGAAGAGCAATACAAACCTAAGTTACTGATCGACGTAAACCTGGAGCACTGGAAACAAAAAGAACGCGAAAAGGAGAGAGAACTCGAAAGACAAAAGGCGAGAGAACGAGAAAAAATGCGAGAAATGGAGAGAGAAAGGCACAGACAGCGGCAGCGCGAGGAACGGGAAAAGTATGAACGAAAAACTCACAGTTCCAATGGAGATTTTCCTCAAATTCAGTTTTAATTTCAGGCAAGTACGAGAACAGGCCGCCCAAGAGCTCGCCGCCGTCGAAGCGGAACCCATCGACAGTGACAGCGACATGGACGAGAATCATTACAGTCCAGCGCCGCCGGAGCCCGACAACAACTCCATGGACGTCTCCGAATCGGCGCAGTGGACGCAAGTACAGGCGCCCGACGAAGACTCGCGACACAGCTTCGTATCGAATCACGAAGAGCACGCCGTCACCGGCACGGGCATGAAGATCACGCTGGCGAAACCGATAACGTTGCAGGGTGGTTCACCTACGCGCGATCAGAAACGTAGGAAATCCGATTTGAGGGAAGTTTTTAATCCCGACGAAGACGATGCGGCGGTCCACGTGAAGAAGCGGAAATTGGTCCCATTGGGTAAGTTGTCGCAAAAGGTTTTGTCTGTATAAGGTGGCGCAAAAGTAATGTCATAATTTGATTTGACTGACATTTTGTTATGTATGAAAAAAAGAGCTCCGTTTTTACCCCAGTCAATATAGCTCAGGTCATTTACGGAGAAAAATACCTTTTTTATAACGCCTGGATTGAAAGTTCGATTTTCAACTGCAATTTTAGGGATGAAAGTGCCATATTGCCTCTCGGCAAAACAATGAATTTATTGAAAGCGCATGCGTCAACTTTCATCCCTATTCAATTATATTAGCTTTATTCGCGGAACACAATTCTGAACCAATTCGTTATCAATTCAGTTCTACTCAAGAGCGCATGCCTGATTCAGAACTAGTAAAAGATACTTGTGTACCGCGAATGCTACTGCAACTAATTCAGTACCCAAGAAATCTCATATACCTATTCTTTCATGCTGTCAAATTATATAAATACCTATGTGTCAATTAAATGAGTCAGTCTACATTCTGCTACTGCTATTTATGGTGGGCGTTTGAATATTCTGACAGGGCGAAACGATTTGCTTCCACACTTTCACGACTAATCCGAAAATGAAATTGATGATTATTAAATTGTGGCACAATATGTTCAAAATAATCAATTGTGTTTGAAACACTCACAATTTCCAAAAGTTCTTCCAAAACCAAGTCACTTGAAATTAAGTGGTCCACGTCAACAAATATTCTAAACAATTTTAAAGTCCAAACGTAAACACAATAAACAATAAGTAAATTTCCCGATGTAGGCAACACAAAATAACAATTTACTAAATTTGAGTAAAAATTATTCAAACGCGCATGTCAGAACGAGGAGTCCTAGCTATAATTCAAGAACTGATAATCTGGTTACGAATCAATAATGAATCGAATTTTCCTTCACCGCGAACACAGAATTGTTACTGTCAGTTCAGTAATTTCTGTACCGCGAATGCTTTTATTGCAACTGCGCATGCGATCAGTAATGAATCGATAACGAATTGTTACCGCGAATACAGCTATTACTTCTTATATGTCAAAATTATGACAGATCGTACCGTTTAACCTCACAATTTTTTGGTAATAATAATGATACACGATATTTCCTTGACAACGATTTGTTGTTTATTACCAAAACACGAGAATTCAGAAGTAAGTTTGACATCTTTACTTGTTTATAACCTAAACACTTATTACTATTTCAAAACATTAATTACAACCGACCTTTCAATCCTAGCGTTATAAAAAATTGTATACGTTACACGCGAGGGAAGTGAGACATCGCAACCTCGGATTTTTGTTGCAATGTCTCATTTCCCTCCCTAGTAACGTAATATACTATTGGTGACAAAATTAATAGTAGAACAAAACCGACATCAACATGTTCTAATGATAAAACTTGACTAAGTGACATAAAATTCAACATTTTTTATCGATGCGTTTTTGTTTCTTATCAAAAAAAGCGAAAAATCGGTAACTATTTTTTTATCGTTTACACAAAATCCACCAATAAATCCGTGTTTGCTACTATGAGCAATGTTGAAGAGAAATGAAAAACGTAGAAAATGAGCTACTATATGCTCAATTCCATTAAATGGTTTCTTAGATAATGGAACCTGTACCCGAAATTCCAAAAAACTATATAATCGCTCACATATTTTTTTTATTTTATAGCTGAAACATTCTTGTTAACTGAAGCGATAGATCTTCGCATACCCAATTCATGTTCTAATAATAAATACTGTAGCCCAAGTAGTTTTTGCAAAATTTCAGTCAATCCCATGGAAGACATATCTTTTTGAACGGCCATATTGCCTCACCGGATGACCCTGTCATTATGAATAAACCACTGTTGGAAAGTAGAAGAGTTGATCTAAAGACCCCTCATCTCACTTTTCTAAAATTTACAGTATAGGCCTTTTCATTTTCAGTGCGCATGCGTTCGCATCAGCCATTTTTTTCGTACTGTTATTTGTAAACAAACGTGTTAAAGTGCCCACGTACTAAAACTTAAAATTAATAAATACTATTATAAATGTGTTTATGATTTAAAAAAGTAATAAAAGTAAAGTAGTAAGTGTCAGGATTCAATACAGCAATTTTGCTGTAAACTATAATTATGTTGTCTGTACGAAAAGGTACAACAAAGCGGTGTTGTTATGGAGTATGCAAAAGTGATACACGGTATAAAACTTTTAAAACAAATACCTATTATTTTATAAACTTTCCAAAGCCTTGCCTGGAATATCGCAAGAAAGTAATTAAGTCATCCAAAAAAATACATATTAAAACATGTCAAAAATTTTCTAAATGTGATTCGTGGGTGAAAAAATGTGGCCGAAGTGACAGAGGATTAAAATCTATTGATGATGTTACTAAGGACACTTATATTTGTTCATTGCATTTTTCTGGAGAAAGTGGTCCAAGTGAACAAAATCCTGATCCTTTATCAACATTTGGATCGACAGGTATATTATTTCTTATACCAATTTTTACCCTGAAAATAATATTTAATATTTTATATTCAACATACTTATTTTTTATTGAATACATCTTCGATTTAATTAATTATAAGATATAACTAATGACAATTATTGAATTTAGCTTGCATATATGAACATTATTTTAGTCTTAGAATTTTCAACTCCTTTTTAAATGTCATGTTGATTTTATAAATATTTTATTATGACATTAGTTATATTTGTTAATTTTTATATTAATTAAGGTGCTTTTACATGCAAATTCGAATGAAATCATGATTTTTATTTATTTTTTCTGATTTTTTACAAGAGTAAATACAAGTATTGATACCTAACCTCTCAACCAGCACACTTTTTTTTCCTTGCTGTGAACGTCCGTGACATTTTAACCATCTTTTTAATTGCTCACAGCTATGTGCTTCCACAGAGTTATAAATAAGTGAAGCACCATCAATTAATTCTTCAAGTAATTTATTATTTGGCAGAGATATTATTGCATTCCCAGCCATTGTTAACTAAAACAGTACGAAACTTTTAAATTACGGCTATTTCAAAATGGCTGCAGCGCTTGCGCAATCACCTGATGAAAAGGCCTATACATACATATAAGTATTGAAAATATTTGGCCATTCCTTAAAAAATCCATTCGAAAAAATGCTAAGGGGTGGTACTAATCATTATAACTAATAATCTTAATGCAAATTTAAATTTGACGGAGGCACATATTTATATTTTTTGCATAATATGGATTTATGTAATAAATTTAGCAAAATGGAATACCTAAACTCCATTTAGACAGACACTGATGATAATGATGGAACAATCATTTTTAATATGCTTATTTTAAATTTAAATAAAAAACGAAAATTGGCGTTCTCTATTCACTGATTTTTTTAAACATAAGTAAATAATAGTAGGTTCCTTTGTTTACACTTTCAGTACATTTCATATTTTATTTATTATTATATAAAAATGAAAAGCTGATACAAATTGATAATAGTCAACAATAGAAGACATAAGATGTTATTCTTCAGTTAGTTAACGATGCAATTTTTATGTTGTTCAATTCAGATTCCTGTTAATTGTTTGTTAATAAATACCAATTAGTGACAAGTCAAATTTCTTTAGATATATAGGTAGGTATAAGTTGATCTTTTATTGAAACATTTACAAATGGAAACGTAATATTATGATTGCTCCGTTATTATCATCTGTGGCTATTATGCCAGAAATATAAATATGTGTCTCTGTAAAATTTAAATTTGTATTAAGAGTATTAGCAATTTTTCGAATGGACTCGTCCAAATATTTTTTTTACGGAATGGCCAAATATTTTCAATACTTATATGTATTTATACTTTAAATTTTAAAAAAGTGAGATGAGGGGTTTCTAGACCAACTCTTCTACTTTCGATCGGTTGTTTATTCATAATAATAGGGTCATCCGGTGAGGTAATATGGCCGTTCAAAAAGATATGTCTTCCATAGGATTGACTGAAATTTTGCACAAACTACTAAGGTTTTTATTTTTAGAACTTGAATTTGGTATTAGAAGATCTATCGCTTCAGTTAATAAGAATCTTTCAGTTATAAAATAAAAAAATATGTAAGCGATTATTTATTTTTTTAGAATTTCGGGTAAAGGTTCCATTATCTAAGAAACCAATTAACGACGTTGACCGAATAGTAGCTCATTTTGTAGGTTTTTCCTTTCTCTTCAACATTGCCCATTGTAGCAAACACGGTTTTATCGGTGGATTTTGTGTAAACGATAAAAAACTAAATTGTTACCGATTTTTCGCTGTTTTTTTTTTATTAAGAAACAAAAACGCATCGATAAAAAATGTTGAATTTTATGTCGATTAGTCAAGTTTCATCATTAGAACCCGTTGATGTTGGTTTTGTTCTATTATTAATTTTGTAACGTAATTTCGTAAATTACCTGAGCTAATAGAGATTTTTAAGTAACATAAATTTCAACAGGAAACCGCTTATGCCATCACATTAGTAATAGTTAATAGACAATAACTGACCTGATTTTAACAGCTATCTCGAAACAATAAAAACCCATAAAAATTTGATTCCCTTTTGGTTTTTTTTGCTTGTTGTATGAAAACTTATGGCGGAATCGTAATACTCTCAATGGAAAAGTTGTAAGGAATCGGAAAACCTGTAAAATGAGCGTTTACAAGTCTATCGGAGGATTTTTTGCAGAGAAAATCCAGAAAAACTGATAAAAAATTACTTTGTTTAAACAATTAAATTGCGGACGGTAACTGCGTTGGTTGTAGGAATAAACCAAATACCTTTTAAAAGTTGGTATCATGTACTTCAATTTATATATCATGTATTGGAAAATGATTGTGAATATTGCATTTTACGTGAGAGTTCATGCCAGAGGGAGAAAGAAGAAAATGTAAATTAATTTAGCGGTTGCGACGGGTTGCTGACAATATGCGATGAATTTGTCGGAATGCCTCAAGTAGTTATTTTGTCTTACACATTTAAATAATATAAGAATCATGAATGGTATGTCCAAATAATTAGAGTCAGTAAGTGGATGTTAATTTCATTATAATTGATTGACCATTTTACATAGTGAAATACCATAGAATGGGCTAACTTTGATCAGTTTCGGAATTAAAACATTTTTTTTTCTTAAAATATCCGAGAAAAAAATATATAAAAATAAATGTAAATATCAGTTTTGTCTGTATTGCCCATTTCTTTCATAAAAAAATTATTTTTCTCATTATTTTTCGAGAGAAATAAATAAAATGTCGGTGATCAATTTTAAACTGCGATCGGGGTTACCTGAATACCGTCCATTTTTCTTACAGAATTCGAAAGTATTCCCAACCAGAAACAAAACACAAATAATGGTTTTGTAAATGCATCCGTCTGTCTAAGATTTATATCGCTTTTATGTATTTGGGGTAATTTTGACTATGAAAAACAAAGGAATTTTACGAAATAATCAACTTTATTATAAAAAAACACAATTTTTGTCTTAAAAATATCTTATAAAAAATCTTAGCTTATTGTAACAGTTATAAAAATCTGTTTCTTGCATAAACCCAATTTGCACTTTTCGCTGCCGATTTCAATATTACATTCTCTTCATTTTCGGATAAAACTGATTGTGCACCAGGTCTTTTTTCAAATTTTCCATGGTACTGTTATATATTGTTCCATAGGGAATATTATACTTTGCAGACGCTACATGTAACGTCAATAGGTTTTCAATTACTTCCCTAATAGCCTTATTCGGAATCTCTTCATTAGTCTTCATAATTCCGGTATTTTCGGGAGCCTAATCGCTTTTTATAGGTCTTTGGCATGATTCTACAACAATAAAAAACATCATTGTTAATAAAAAGACTTAAAATCATTAATCAGTCTAAGTAAATCAAACTAATTATTTAGTTATGTTACTCCATGAGGTTATCCTCATGGGCTAACATTGATCATTGACCAAACTAAACTCGCATAGGTGATCAATGACACCCCGTACAGAATATGGCACCAAAAAAACAGTGAACTTCGAGGTTAAGGCTTGCAATAAAGGTCGTTATTATAGTTGAATAAACTTGTGTTCAGGTGAATTGTAAACATTTGATGTGTTAGTCATACTGAAAGTTGTAGTTTAGAAGTTATTCAAGCTTTCAATATTACAAAAAAATATTTTCAATATTTCAACCTGGCACAAATCCATCCACTGAGACTCATGACATGATAGAAGTGACGTTCAGTGGTGCCAACCGTAAAAAAAGAATAAAAAGATACGTTCAGAATTCGCACAATTTTAGTTTAAAAATGAAACGAAGTTTTTATCAAAGTCACCCTTGTATTCAAAGTAACCACAGTCCACGGTATGTAATATATGTAATTATTTTTAAAATATCCTAATCGGATTCTTTTAATGAACAAAAAGATTGCTCAGGACAAAAATATTATAATTCTTGATTCAATTTTAAAAAATTGACTAAAATTGTGTTTTTACCTAAAAATCTTATAATCCGACATATCTTCGCCATTTGTTATAAAAACTAATTCCCACTATTTTATGACATGCTCGACTAAAACATACAGAATCAGAAAAACAATTAGCTGTCATTATTTTACTGGTAATATTATTAAATTGGTAAATTATACAGAGTCAAATTTTGAATAAACACACAAATTTTAAAATATAAAATGAGATTTATTAATTACTGTATAAATAATCCATTGAATTGAATACAATCTTATCGCATTCAAAACATTCTACATCTAAATAATTATTGGCCTCTAAAAAAATCTAAGATAGACAAATTCAGATTCATTTTACGGAATTCAAAAGATCCATGTAGCACTAATAGAAAAACCGCGATTAATATGACACAGTTTGTAAGGTATCCGTCTAAATTGTTTAAATTACAATTCTCCAAAAACCATTTATTTGACAATACTTATCTTCAGAATAATTAATCGTAACATCTTAAGCTGCCATTTTATGAAAGATTAATCTTTTAATTTTTTGTACAACAAAGTTATGAATTTTTGAAAATGAATGAATTTTTCTCTATTTTTCCAACTTTTCTCGGTGGAAAATACCAGGACCTATAACCGCTCTTTTGAAAGCATTCCAAATCTCTACAACTTTTCTATTGATAAGATCAAGATTCCTTAATTATTTTTCTCAATACAAGCCAAAAACAAATGAAATCAATATTTTTGCTAGTTTTTATTGTTTAAATAAATTATTTCTGCGAAAATGCTGTTAAAATCATGTAGGATATCACTTATGAACTATTCATGAAGGGATTACATCGGCTGTTTGCTATTGAATTTTATGTGCCCAAAATGCCTTCAATTTTGCTCCATTGACCTGGTGTATTGCATCAAAAGTTTATTTGAAAGTTTAAAATTGATGACATTACTTGAAAAAAATTATATCGCTCAAATGGTCACCTCCCTTGTTGATGCATGATTGCACGCATTTAACTGTATTTTGAATTGTTCCTCGCAAAACATTTGGCTCCGAATTGGCGATTTCTTCTTTAATGTCAGCTTTCAAGACTTGCATGGTCCTCGCCCTCCTGAAAAGTGGTGTCTCAAAATTGTTACCCGAGCTGTGTGAGCGGTTGCTCTGTCTTGTTGAAACCAACAAGGATCGACATCCAATGCAGCAACTTGCCACGAAAAAAATCGTTTAGCATCTGATTTGAACGCTCACCATTAGCGTCTTCAAAAAAATAAGGACCGATGGGGTTGATCGTCTATTAAATTGAGGTTACTCTTAGACGTTGATGAAGCCGTCTAAACAAAGTGTGATGAGGGGGTACATGTTGAGGATAAATTGCAGCATATCTTCTCGACACTTCTAAGGAATGACCAATAGAGAGACCGTAGACGAAATGCATGTCAGCCCTTTCTACGTTTAAATAAACCGCCATATTGGTGAAAATTCGCCAGAAGTCACACACAACAATCTCTGTGTCAGTAAAAATTAACGAGGGTAAATTAACAGCAATTAAGCAGTTTTAGCGCCTGCTCTTTTAGATGATATTAATAGATTATTGAATGCTAAATTAAATTGACACATAGAACTAAGTAGGTTTTTCCTTAGTTAAATTAGGTTAAGTCACCCCATCTCCCGGTTATACTGGTGAGCCAATTGTAAAGCCTCACAGCCTGGCCATTAACATGGCTGAAGTGTCTTTTTAACATTTGTTAATTGTAATCATATTAACTTAATAAACAGTTTGAATAGAGTTGTCAATAAGAGGTATTAATATGGCAGCCGCCTACTAGAAAAATGAATAACATAAGGATTGTTTGTTTCTATAGTACATATGAAAATGATATTCATGATTAATTTACAATTTTTGTAAATTGCCAGTGCCGTACTGAAAAAAAGTTGTAGACAGAATGACGTGACAAAAAAGTACCACCTTGTAGATTTTCATACCGTTTCTGTGATCTTATTATGAAGATTTCATAGAGGCATTAATTCTCAAAAATTCAACTAAATATCTCGAAAACATTAGTGGTCAGAAAACCTTTCCGTCATAATATGACTGGAGAAAGCACACCTTGAAATCTTTTGTATATTGTATGCTTTTTCTGTGTTTGGCGACATTTCAACTTCACCTCTGGAGTCGTCAATCGCTGTGTGTTGCAGCTGAAGGTTGGTCCTAAATATTTCGCTTTGATGCTAATTTTCTTGTTTGCCTTTTTTTTCGGTTCAGTACTTCTAGAGATTATCACATACAAACAAAAATTTCGTGTTTATATATTAGTATAGGTAATAGTCAAGCTGTTTTCAAGTTGGAAGAACTTTAAAGAGTTGTTATCTGTGACATTGTTGCAAGCATTCGCCTTTTTTTGTTTCCCTACATTTGTCACAGGCCCTGGAATTATTTTGGAAGTTTGTTCATCTAAAAAATATATATCTATAATTGTTTCAGATTACAACGAAGACAAAGACAAGGACGGAAAGAAATCCTCGAAGAACAAGGACAAAGACAAAGAGAGCAGCGATAAGAAAAACGACGAATCGAAATCTCAAGAGGAGAAACGAAAACACATCAAATCCTTGATCGAAAGGATACCGACAGAGAAGGATGCCTTATTCGCATACCAATTAGACTGGAGTGCAATCGATAACAGTTTGATGGAAAGGAAAATCAGGCCGTGGATAAACAAAAAAATCATAGAGTACATCGGCGAACCCGAACCGACACTGGTGGACTTTATTTGCTCGAAAGTTTTGGCTGGATCTCAACCGCAGATCATTTTAGAAGACGTGCAAATGGTAATTAGTATTTACTAACTTAATCCTCGACCATATCATATATAAGCTCGCCCGACATTTATTTCATTCAATAATTGAAAAACATGACGTTCTTGTAACTAAACAATTTATAACTTTTCCAACCTTTAGTATCCTACCTACTGCGCCACGCTTCAAAGTGTGTGTGACTATTTGGATTCCTTCAACTGTATGTTCTTGTTTTCTTCTTCATTACCTTAGTCAAGTCACCTAATATTTTTTTTACCTGTGTCAAGAAAGGTCGACTGATTTTGCAAAAAAAAAAACAACCCCAACCCAACTAGCATTGTGTTTTTTTTTTAACAAAACAATCATTCATTTGATGATAGCAGATTCACCGCTGTCGAAATCATCTATCATGGATTGTTTCTAAATGCTCCCTCCACAATTTCATTCTTGTTCTGAAGTTTGTTGTAGTTTGTTTTTTTCTTTTTCTATTCGTGTTTAATTCTTTCTTCACTACCTTACTACCACTTTTCTTTCTCTTTCGAGGATATTGTTTTTATGTAAGAGCCTATCCATTCTAATTTAAAATTTGCCTGTTTTTTTTTAGGTTTTAGACGAAGAGGCTGAAGTATTTGTTGTCAAAATGTGGAGGTTATTAATATATGAAGTCGAAGCAAAGAAACTAGGCTTAGTTAAGTAGCGTATTTTGTAAATACTACTGATAGATATAAGTTGAAAACATTTGAATTTATGCATGTTTATACAATTGGAACATGTGAATATCATTAAGCAATTGTCTTCAAAAATCATATTTTTTTATATCACATTGTTTACAGTATGATATTTTGTGATTGTGTTAATGTATTTATTATTAATTATCCCTCATTAAATTCTTTTTGTTGTATAAATAAATAATTTTCGAAAGTCTGTTTATTTCGTTGTGGGGTAAACCCATTTTTGTTGTGTTTTGCAAAGTTCAATGACACTTGTTTCTGAACACAGTGCTATCATTAAATTGGTGACCATACTTTTTTAAAATGATGCGGATATTAATGTCTCCCAAGCTAAAAAGGTTGCTTTGGTACTGTTCTCTTTCGGTAGAGGGCGCAGGGTGCTACTTAAAGCTTGACTACTTTCTGAATAAGACAATTAATTGTCTTGTTCCCACACTGCATGAAATAGTTCACTAAATTATTGCTAAAATATTCCTATGTCTGTGAACCGAAAATTCTACTAAAATATTTCATGAAATACTAAAGAAACATAAGTAATTTCGAAAAGATTGTTGAGGAGGTCTTGGATTCTTTTGCCTGTTCATTAGGGTTTTGTTCACCTCAACATGTAATTGTTTCTGGCCCTGTGAAAAATTTTGACAAACATGAAAATCATATCAAAGCGAAAATTTTAGAACAAACCTCGAACTACAATACAAAACGATGGATTGATTGAGTTGAAGTTGAAACGTCTCCAAAAAAAGTTATCTATTGCAAGAAGAAAGTGAGTAGAGAAAACACTAATGAACAGGTAAAATAATAGATGAAAAATTTCCTGAAATATTTCTCAAAATTTTTATATCAAGATAAGTGCTGTTTTCTTACGAACCCGTTGATATAGGGTTGTCTGCAAAAAATTCGATTCTCACCGGGCTTTGTGAATTTTAAATATTTCAGTTTTAACGCGAGTGGAAATGTGTGACAGAGATCCGAGAGAAATATACATGTCGCATATGTAATGGGACCTCGAATATAAGAAAGTGCGCATACTCGATATTTATATGGATAGACAGCGATACTCTAGTAAACAGTGATCGTTATTTTGGAGTAGCTAATGGACTTGTTATATTGCATCGAAAACATGTTATTCTGTATCATCGTGATAAAAAATGGTTATAAAGTGATTTGTGTAGCTCGGACGATTCTTTAATTGATATTACTGAAAAACTCTTTTTACGAAAATTTAACTTTAACGAACAATTTTTAAAAGTTTCATCAGTAAATATAATGGTAATAAAATATAACATCTGTTTTATTTATTCAAAGAAACGATGAGTTTAGACAGTATGTGAGTAATCGGCTGAGGAATCAATCAACAGTGTCTAGCAGATCTAACCCTGTTTTCAACGGCCATTAAGACCATGAATAAGAATTGCCCCAGGCATGCGAACACCTATATCTGTCCGAAATTATGTTTTGAATCAACCGCTGACTATGTATTGCACATTGAAATATTTAGGACATTCACAATAATTTATATCTCAGTTGGGAGGGCGATATATATTCAAAACCTGCCAGTCTAATTAAATAGTCTACTATTACGGTTTGAAATTTATCTGCTACAGCTAGTGCGAACTGTGCCTATCGCACCAAAATGTATTTAAAGCATATACCTTCTACAGGTAACGTGCAAAGCGCAGGTAAAATGACCGATTTAGAAAGGGAAGCAATAAACAAAACACTAACTGTATTATGCATTTCATAAAAAAATAGTTCACTTTGAGTGAAATCGCAAGTTGCCCTTTTCATTGTCCTCTCTTTCTAAACTGGTCACCATAATTTCGCATTGCTTGCTAGCTCCAGTAGCGTATGCTCTAAGATCGTGTAAACAATTAGTAAAAATTTACAGCATATACTTCTGGAGGTAGCCTGCAATGCACAAATATCGTGCCAAGGCTACAAAGAAAGCAACAGGCTATTTCAATTGATTGGGAGCTGCATCCAATGAGCTATGCGCACTGTACAGTATGTAGTTTATTGGCTGCACCTACCGATCGAGTGAAATAGCCTCTTACTCTCCCTCTCTCTCTGTTGCCTTGTCTTTCTATCCTTGGTTCGATATTTGTGCATTGCAGGTTATCCCCAGAAGTAAATGCTCTAAGGTAAAAAGTGTACCTTCGGTACAGATGCTCCAAGAAAAAACACAAAACATAAAGTTCGCTGATACGGAGTGACTCGTGACATCTAATCGAAAGCTCGTCAGCGTTTCGTGGTCAGCCATTATCTCTGTCAAATTTCAGAATCAAGCAAGCAACGCGAACGCCATTTGCAAAGTTTACGGCGTGTTGTTTGCGTATGCGATAATCTTATGCGAAGTTTTTTGCATGTTATTTGTCTTTTAGAGTGTGTTAATTGTATTCGACCATCATAATGAGTGAGGCAATTGATCCTGCTAAACTAAAAGTTGTCGAATTGAGAAATGAACTTCAAGAGCGTGGTTTGGACACCAAGGGCAACAAAGCGGCTTTGGTACAACGGCTCAAAGAAGCTTTGGAAAAAGAAACCAATACAAGTAAGTGGATTTTGATAATAAAACCCCAAGAAATCTCCCTCTATATTCCATTTGTACGCCATCAATCAGTTCATTATAATTATCAGATATTAGTTTTTACCTATAGATAGGTATATATTCTTAGATACTGACTCATCATTTTTTTTTCTTCGCCACAGGCGTTTTTAATTATCAGTACTAAACTAATAACTGCGAGTATTCGCATTTTTATGTTGTTTTCGTTTGTATTGTTTTGGCGGGAAGGTGTAAATTCATTTCTGATTCAGGTCTGCCGGATTCCTCAATTCTTGATACTTCAACTGAAGAACTAGATACTTCTCAGACTGAAGATAAGGAAGAACCACCGGCCAAGCAGGCCAAATTGTCGGAAGAAAAAATGGAGGTAAGATTCACAATAAATAATACACATAATAAAGTGTGAAAACTTATATTTTGCCAGAATAATTATTTTTTTATTTATTTAGTATTCTCACAGAATGATCAAACACACAAGTGAAGAAGTATTGATATTTTGGGGGGTCAAGATTGTGTGACCTTGAACAGAAATCGGCCATTACTTTGGCAGTTAATCGGGGCGGTAAATTTGAATAACATATGTAGTAACAAATGAAATTGATAAAAATGTGATATAAAGTTGGTATATATAAAAACAAAAAATATGGTGCATACCATACTGCATTATTATGTATCATATTTTGAACAACAAACTGTGATTGTCAACTAGGTATGTTCTAAATAATTCAAAACCTGCACAAAAATATAGAAATTATATCTGTGTCAAAATAGTGGCTTTTAATTTATTTTATATTTATTTAATTTTTATCTAGCTTTGATTATTCTGTGGTATTGTAGGCCAATCAACATAAAAAATACCATTATGTACACTCTGCATAATAGAGGCCACCATTTATTTAAAAAACAAAAATAGATATTTCTCTAATTTTACAATTGTATTGGAATAAAAAGGAAAGAACCTCCACAAAAATTAATCTCCTAGGAATTATGGTTCCCCAAACAGGCAATTGTATTACAGGGTCATGTGGAATTGTCAAATCAATCTAGTTTTCAATTTCAAATTTACAAATTCAGATTTTAATGTTGTTGGCAATGAAGTCAGATTAATGCTTTGGATCATTTTGTCTTTTATAGATCG
Source organism: Octodonta nipae (assembly GCA_034190945.1). Classification (NCBI taxonomy): domain Eukaryota; kingdom Metazoa; phylum Arthropoda; class Insecta; order Coleoptera; family Chrysomelidae; genus Octodonta; species Octodonta nipae. The sequence continues at coordinate 10,994,024 of CM067221.1, forward strand.
TTTTTTCTCAAGATGATGTACTGGGTGCTAATCCATAGATTTCAATTTAAAACTGCTGAAGGAAATTCATGAAACTGTTGGCATTATGAGCTTTCATGTTATCCTCGCCAATATGAAATTTTAACTAATTATATAAGCAGAATGAGATCCATATATATATATAGACCAATCAATAGAGCAAAAATTAACTGATAATGTGTAAAAAATACTATCAGGATACCGACTGTACCATCACAGTAACAAAGATTCCTAGCGATATTTTGCTGTTTTCCACTCGCAGCTATGGTTTTTTACTTTGTTATAAACAATTGAAGCAAGAAAATTACGTTTTTTTTTCTTAGCATGTTTATAAAATCAAAAATAATAAACTAATCTCAATGGTGTCAACAGGTCAATTGTAAAGCATGAAAATACCAATAAAATGAGCCCAGACTAGATCCGATTGGATCATTAGTAACAGGGAAAAACCAAAAATACTGAAAACTGGAGGATTTTTTCAAAAAAAAATCGTATCTTCGTCACTTTAGAAGCTGTAGAACTGGGCTTGTAGGAACTGATAGTAATCTACATCTATTTTATGTATGCCAAAACCAGGCCCTATCGGTTTATTAGTTTTTGAACAATTTTAATATAAAGGTTTCTGTTCACTATTTTTGCATTGTGCCCCCATGCGTCATAGATAATCAAATTTCAATTTAGAAAAAAGTTGTTGAAAGTAGAGGTGTCATTCTACAAAGCCTCACAAAATGTCTGTGAAATATCTGAAAAATGTTAGCAAACATAACAAAAAATGGGCGAGCGTATGAATGTATCCAAAGAGTGGGGGAAACACGGTTGTTGAGGGGAAGCGTCTAGTAATATATAGTAGAGGCACATACATAGATCGTTTTCATATTTAAAATCCTCACAAGTAAGAATTTTTTTAATGACCGCTCTCCTTCCATGTTCCGTAAACCCAAAATCCACAAATTAAAGCAAAAACGTTTCCGAGAAACCATTTACATATAAATATATTAATAAACAAACAGTTCTCATATGATATAATAAAATCGAACAAATCACTCTGTATAGAAGTTTTTTTAACGATTGAATTCTTTCACCATCTGTCAGAGTGACAGTTACTATCGACAATAATTATTGTTAGCAATTCCCCTCAACAACCGTGTTCCCCCCACTACTCGAACACATTCATACGCTCACCAAATTTTGTTCATTTTTGCAAACAGTTTTCGTATATTTCACAGACATTTAATGAAAAATGAAAATAGAGGAGTTGTAGAATGATACCTCTACTTCCAACATCTCTACTCTGAATTGATATTTGACGATTCATGTCGCATGGAGACACACTACAAGAATAGTGGACTAAAAACTTCAGATCGCAATTATTCAAAAACTTATAAACCGATAGCGCTTGGTTTAGTCACGCATAAGGTAGATACCAATTACTATCAGTTCCCACAAGCCCAGTTCTAAAACTTCGATAGTGACGGAGTTATAATAATATAAAGAAAACCGGTAAATTTTCCAGTATTTTTTGTTTTTCTCTGTTACTAAAGATCTTATCGGATCGATCCTGGGCTCATTTCATTGGTATTTCCATGCTTTACAATTCACCTGTTGACACCATTGAGATTAGTTTATTTTTCATTTTATAAACATGCAACGAAAAAAAAACGCAATTTTCTTGTTTCATTTGTTTATAATAAAGTAAAAAACCATAGTTGCGAGTGGAAAAGATAGCAAAATATCACTACAAATCATTCTTAATGTGATGGCACAGGCAGTATCCTGATAGTATTTTTTGCACGAAAAAATCTCTATTGATTGGTCTAATACCATTCAGCAGTTCGCTCTCCTTGAACTGTCACAATATCTATTTCCTCAATATATATATCCCATATATGTAGCTACAGAATGACATTTGTGTGGGCATCTGCATACATGTACCCCAGAATTGCAAAAAGAATTGTGACTGACCTGTTATCTGCTGTGAGAAATAGTCTACAGTGCTGAAGTTGCTATACTACATATCCATATAATAAAAAAGTGATTGATATCTCTAGTAAGGATGAAAAACAGGTCTTCCTTGACTTTTACTGTGTTTTCAGTTTGTGACAGCTACTCTTTGACAATTTAACTTTCTAGCTCCCTACATATGGTTTGTTTATAAAGTAATTAAATAAAATTAAATAAAGAAGTCTCTCATTTATCCTTAGTAAAATATTTTTTCATTAAATCCTCAGCGTTATGCTAAAATGGCATCTTACAAAATCTTTAATTTTAAATAGGATGGTACAGTAAATTTATTCTGTAGGTTGACAGTGCTAAAGAGGTAAAAACTACCCCAACAAAATCCCCAGCACCAGCCCCAAAAACACCTGAGAAACCAAAAACAGAGAGTCCAGCTAAGGTCAGTCAGTCACCTGCTAAAAGTAATGAAGATAAGGCAGAAAAAGTTGCTGAAAATGGAGAGGAGGTAATTATTTTTTAGTAATAATTGTGATTCTTACTACATACAGTCCTTACATTTTCTATGAAGTGGAAATGTGGACAGTGCTCAAACTGAGACAGTACCAGGTGTTCAAAAAATACCAGAACAGCACATTAACTTGAGGAATGTGTTATGAAGAAAATGTTTCATACAAAATGTATACATCTTTTCTCTGCTACCTAGTGTATGACCATTTGCTTGAATAATATTTTAGGGTCTAATTATTTTTTTAATTGGAACCCCTAATTACAACAAGTTATGTTCATATATGACATTGAACATTACCTTGATCAATGACCTTTACACCCAATTTCATGGTTAAGTTAATATTTTTAGGGTAAACAAGTAAATTTTCAGAATCAGAATTGGGGGTTGTCATTAAAAAAAATTAATATAACTTTAAAATATAGACATGGTAGTTTCTGTGCATTTATTTGAAAACTTAATATTTTCTATTTCAATATACCCATTTTGCCTCTTAATTAAAATTCATATGATTTTTTTCTGTAACAGATAAATATTTCAAATTGTAAATGAGGAACTAAGTTTAGTAAGGAATTTTTGAAAAATTTTCACATTTGTAATTGATTATTTTGAATGTTCATCTGTGATTTTCTCTCCTCGCAATGGTTTCTGAAAAATACAGATAAGTTAAGTACTTGAATATCAAGGTGTACTATCTGAGGGCAGTTTGTGTGAACTGCCCAGATCACTAGTTGTCCTCTTATAGAAAAACTCTCCCACAGGATTAACCGTGAGAAAGTAGGTCTACAGATTTGTCAACTAGTATTCCAGTATAATATGTTGTGTATTTTGTGTTGTACTTATGTTTTATTGTGACGTTACGATTTCTTATCAGAAATCGTTGCCGAACAATGTTTGTTTGAATGTTTTGCACTATATTCGCTTGACTTATTTTGGTAATGGTCATGGTACCCATTACTTCCCTCTAAATATTCTTTCATTTGAACTTGGTTTTTTTGTTCATATTGAACATATTTAATTCATTTCTAATATCTTTAAAAACTTCATTTGTCATATTTCTATTTGATGTTTTTTTTTGCTTGTTGGTACATCAATTAATTGTCTTGTCATATTGGAGGTGGAGATCATTTCTCATTTCTAGTTCCACCTTTTTCTTTGTCTTTATTAGAGTCAGTCTCCTTTTACATAGATAACTGGTATTTAAATTTCTCATTGTACAACAGCTTGTACACTACAACTTGTACACCTATTGTTTATTTTTTGTTTCATGTGTTCTTAACCATTTCTATCTTTGATATTGTCAGGAAATGGTCAGATATCACTGTACCTGTTACTTTGTTTGTTATTTACTCATGTAGTTGGGCATTGATCTGTATCACTTTGGTTAAAATTGTACTTTTACTCAAAAGTGACATGGTACCTCCAATATGTCACACAATTTGTAAAGCCGGCTACAGACTCACGCCGAAAACCCCCGAGAACACCCGAGAAGCGTGAATGTGAACAGTTTCACGTCTTCTCGGATCAGAAAAGAGAACGCAATCACACTCTCGCTTGAGTTCAGTGAATCTTAAGCATTGAATGAAGATAGACGGTCGTGTGTGTAGTAACTTTACTGAAAAAAATGTGGAATAACGATTCAGAATTAAAATTTCTGGAGCACTTTCATGCCGAACCCATTCTATGGGATCCAAAACAAAAATATTATAAAGATAAATCTCTAAACCGCTATGCGTGGAATAGAGTTGCGGGGACTATGGATGTGCCGGTGCCCGAAATAAAAAAAAGATTTACTTTTCGCTAGTTACCGAAAATACTGAAAACTAGTCAAAGATTCCATGTGATTTCTTAATTTGATTCCTTATTTCAGTATTTACAAGATTATAATAACCTTATGCACATAACCCTAAAGGCGCTGCACTATCGTCCAAATATCTTTGTATACCCCTTAACTACTGTCATCCAGAATTCAGGACATAAACGCTGTCTACCCGCCTGTGAGGCTCCGTTCTTAAACTGCTCACTTCATCAACCCCATGTTTTTTATATCGAAAAAAATATATCAATATGCACACAATAAAGGTGCTTCACTTTTAAGCAAAATTCATATTAGCTGGCAAATTTCGTATACAATTGAGCAAGTCACATAATTATTACACTAGACTTTTGAGACGATGCAAATCTTTTTATGAATAATAATACATTTTTCTCAAAATATAATTCATAAGAAAGTTTTCTGCATAATTCCAATTTATTTAGACACTGTATATAGACAATTATTACACTAAAGCTTCTGAACAGACGTTTCTTATTTTTAATACTATGGCCTCCACCAAAGGTTACTATATAAGAAAGTTGGTTAAAAAGTTTTGCTGGCATTATGAAATAATGTATATGCCCTTGAAAAAAATATGGGACCACTTCGGGATCACCCTTAATAGAATCCAGTTTAAACGATCCAAAATCAGTGAGTTGGTTTTGAGTAATATCACACATCTTGAATAATTTGGTCAAGTGCAAGTTGGACTCACATACTAAGGGTTCCTTACCACCTTCAAGATTCTAATATTCCAGTTTCAGACAAGCAGGGAATGAGTGCATTTTCTTATATTTACCCTAATATCTTTTAAAGGAAGCGTTTTATATTTATAAAAAATATACACTTTCATTTTCCACACATACTTTTTATTTGATCTGCTTCATGATTCACTTGATTTTCTAATTTGGCCCCCAAAATTAAGGTTAGAGTTTTATTTTACTGATAAACTTTCAGGGAACTTTATAATCTACTTTCTGAATTTTGAGGCTTGCAGATTGGAAGATAAAGGGGAAAATATGTCAAGTTTTAAATAATAAATTATTAAATCTGTTTAACAAATTATTTAAAAATACAAATAAAATATATTTTTCAAAATTTTAGATAGTGTAGTTTCTAAAGTCGGAATTAAGTCGATGTTTAATATTTTTGTTAATATCTTTTAAACAAATGATTTAAAAATATTAAATATTTGTAATTCACATTATGAGCTTTTTATTTGATATATTACATGATACATGTTTGAAAATTGATTTTTTATTTTCCATTTAATTCTATAATTTGCACCCAAAATTACTATGGGGGGTTTTCTATAAATTTTAAGTGAGCCCCAGTACCCCTAATTATATTCAAAATTTTAGGTAGTATGGTTTCAGAAATAAAACGGGAAAAGAATTTTTTATATATTTTTGTTAATATCTTGTAAACAATTAATTTTAAAAATATGAAAAAAATATATTTGTATTCTTCATAATGCCCCTTTCATTTGATGTATTGCATGATGCGTTAATTTTTTTTAATTTTCCGTTTAATTCTATAATTTGCCCCCAATATTATTATATTAGGGATTTCTTCGTATTTTTCCTGCAAACAAAAAATGTTAGGTCTTATAGTTTGGGGAATAAAGGGAGGAATGGGTTATTTTTTAAAATATTTTTGTTAAAATATTTTATAATATTCACTTTAACAATATGGAAAAAATATATTTGTATTCGTTATAATGAGAGCCCTTTGATCTGATATATTACATGATGCGTTAGAAATAACTTTAATTTTATGTTTTTCATTTAATGTTGTAATTTGCCCCCTAAAATTAATATTAGGGGTTTCTTCATATTTTTCCAGTAAAGTTTAGGTGAGGTCCTATATCCCTATTTTTTTCAAAATTTTACTTATAGTTTCGGAGATAAGGGGGGAACGGTCGATTTTTTTAGGTTTCCCCCCCACAAGTACCCCTAAAAGCAAAATTTCTTCATTTACGATATGTACTCATCGTGTCAACAAAATATATACTGATACCAAATTTCAACCTTTTCCGTCCAGTAGTTTAGGAGAAAATTGATGTGATGTGAAAGTGGCAGAAATCCAAAGTGATATTATAAGGGTATCCGTATATTGTAAATACGGAACCACATAACCATCAAAATTCAATTTAAAGTAAAATTCTCCTGCTCATAAGACTGACAACGCTGTTCATTAATTACTTTAAAAATATATATAACATGTTTCTTTACCTTGTCAAGTATTTACTTTCACTTACTATCTAAGCCTTAGATTATTCTACTTTCCTTAATTTAATTTTTCTATTTTCAAAAGTACAAACGTTATTAGTGTTGCAATAAGTACATAAACATTATCGCAGTACATATCAATCAATATCTTGTTTTTATTTAATCGAATTGTTTGTTTTTCCTCTTATCAAAAATAACGATTACATCATATTAAATTCGTTATCTAATAAAAATAATGTACCTCGTTTTTCGATAACGACTTTGCCAGTCAGTGTTCGGCATTTCGTAGTAACGATGTGCGATTCCTTACAGAGTGAACCCGCCAAAGAGGCAAGCGAATCCGAAGCAGCTGAAAGTAAAAAACCACCAGCCCAAGAAGCGGATGAAGAAAAGAAGACCGAACAAAAGGGCGAGAAACGCAAGCGCGACGGCGAGTCGCCCGACAGAGAGAGCGCTCAAAAAGTTCGCGCCAGATCACCAATCATAGAAGACGAACCTGCCATCGACGGCGACAAAGTGCAGCTCAATTGGTGTAAGTAGACACAGACAATTTTCTAGTTCCCACAAGTAAAACAATCTTATTGTGTATCGAAAAACAAAAGGTCGTAGTAGTAGTTTTTTCCGCATGAGTGTTTTTATTTTCCATTCCTGGTGTAGGGTTAAATGTTCAAAAATTGATTTTTTCCTTTAAATTTAGAATTTATAGAAGTAGCATGCCAGTTTTTGTCTGTTGGTGAATTTAGCAAAAGATGTGTACATAGTAAGGTTGATGTATTGTAGACAATTTTTTTTGTTTAATAAAATTTGTTTATTAATTTGAATATTTGTCATGTCTTTTACACATCCTTCCTTTATACTAGGTACGTTCAAATTTAAATTATAGTTTGTAATCCAATCACAAGTCATTGTATCAACCAGTCATGTTTTTTTTTTATGTGAATAGGTTTGTTTGACTGTCTCAACTTTATTTTCCAGTCATTCAGCAGTTCTAGTAGACGTCTATTTTTGCAATATTTATGTATTCATAATAAACCATTTTCAAGTATAAAAAATTTCACACCATTAGCGCTGGTTATCCGGTAGGTACAAACAAATTCTAATTATCAGACCAACATAAAATTTGACAAAAAAAGTTTTTCCCAAAAGCAAAATTAAAATTGCAAATAATATAGCAACATTAAAACATTGGGTTTCTTGTCATAATTTAAAAATATAGCAGCATTATTGAACTAAAATAATAACAGACCTTCAAATTAATATTATTATCAAGTAACAAATGGGGTTTAAATTTATTTTGCTAATAGTAAATGCTATAAAAACTCGTTTTCCTCTGGATATGGATTATAGGAAATTTGTTTAATAATAATGTTATACAATTCAGTAATATCGCTTAAATAACTCTGCATGTTGTTTGTATCTACCGCAAGTGCTGCCTCTCCTGATATAAGTTTTCAACACTACTTTCAGGAATAATACATTTTACAATAGCTTAAAACTTAGTAATAAACTGAAAGTTGTTTGTTTAAAAAAAACATCTGTTTTTTTTTTCATGAATGCCAATCCTTTATATAACTACCATCTAAATTCTGATTAGCATTAGAAAATCTGAATTTGAAAATTTTAAAAACTTTTAAGATCATCAAAATATATCACTGACTAGATTATATTACATATCATATACTTTATATGTATGTTTTTTCTTTAAACAAATCTTCTACATTGTAGCCATGATAAAGTTATAATTGCCAGAGTATATGTAAACGAGGCTTGGAGGTGAACTAATACAATAAAATACATACTTGAGCAATGAGTTTTGGTTCAGTAACGTTGATAACAAAGTCAAACAAACCTCAAGCTATTGAGAAATCCATAAATCCCTTTTTTTTAAGTTTGGTAACATAAGAATTTCAAATAGGTAATTTCTAACTTAAAAATCACATAATTCGAATTTCCCCAATTTAAATTTGAACGATTCTGGTACGATATTTACAGCAATCGAACACTGCAAGTGATTAGGATTTTTTTTATTTTATAAGCATGATCACAATTTTTATTCGTCATTAACCGAATGGTAGGTTGAGGTTGATGTTGCATGATGAAATTTTAAAAATAAAGGACCATTCATTAATTACGTAAAAACGATTTTTGTCCATAAGGATAAGCACAAAAGATTTATTCTAAGACTCTCCCTCTTCCTTACATACATTTTTATCTGGTATTAGAAAAGAATCAATTGCACTAAAATACATAATTTGTTGTAAATCATAGACTTTTACTTTTTAAAAGGTTAATACCATTGAATTATTGTTAGATTTAGTTTATGATTAAATTATTTTATCGGGATATTTTCTAGTCTTTTGATAAAGTGATAAATCAAACTGCAAATGTGTAATAGTTTGTGTAAAAACAGAATGATTCTAGTCATTCTGTTTAAATAAAATTATATAATAAATAAATAACGACGTTGTTTTCCATAACACTTAGCTCACAAATATCCATCACTCTACATTAAAAATCGTACACTTCGATTTATAAAATGGTATGTACGAATGGATTTTATCCCCGCCCCTTCCCCGAAATTAAACAACATGAGAAACTTTAAGAACTCACCCTCGGGACGCTTACGTAATTAATGAATGATCCCTAATATAATTTAAAAAATATTAATGGGTTGGGTCGCAGATGCCAGTTAATAATATCAACGGTTTAAAAAATTATCTGCGAATCAGCGATCTCGGTAGTTGGCTGTGCTAATACTTAATTCGCGGATAACTTTTCATATTATTTACAACTGGTGTCTACGAACAAACCCATTGTTAAAGGTGGAGGTTATTTGTACTAATTAGACTGAACATTTTTAAAACGCCGAATTCTGAATGCTGTTGATAACCAAGGAAATAAATATTTTTGTATGGTTATCCGTTTGTGTAATTATAATAATACCTTGCCATTATTATATGACTACCTTTATGTACTAATTAATATTTTTTGGTCGAATTTTAATTATTTTACGTAAAAGGTTAAATCAAAAATATTTACATATTAGATTTCCAGCTCAAGCAACTCTCAAACATTATCGATAGGATTCATATCAGGAGAGTAGTCTGGTCAATTTAAATTATCTCTTTTCAAATTGATTTCTCTACAATGTAAATACCAGACTACAGAATAATCAAACCCAGAAGCGCAACTCTTGTCGGAACCTGATGTTTTGGGGGTCAAGATTTCGTGACCTTGAACAGAAATCGGCCATTACTTTGACAGTAAGGATATCCGGGCGATAACTTAAAATTAAATATAAGGACGAATTTGTATTAAAAGGAGCAACATATCTGAAAATATAATTTTTATAGGCATTTGAATAAAAAATAATAATCACAAGTAGTGTGAAAATAAAGGTTTGTATTTATATATCTGTGATATATCAAAAGTTCCACTTCAAATGGTGTGGAAGTAATAGGTCCAACTCACAATCTTTTTAAAGTATATTTTAATTCTCAAAAAAAAGACTAACTTACCTTACTTGTATACCTCGTTCTAATTCAATTGTGAATAATAAATAAATCTTATAATATTTAGTGCTAATAAAGCAATCCTTGGACTGTTTTGTTTTAAACACGATAAATTTGACTTCATAGTTATTATATGTTTGAAAAATGTTCTGTAGTTGAATATTGTGTATATGTAAGCAATACATATTTAATAGATTCTTTGTGTATAATAGGATTATTTTTTTAGCTTTTTCTCTGAGAATAGGGTACATTTTTTAACTTCGAAATAATATTATAATACTTCTTAATTCTGTGGTCATTGAATCTACCGTCAAAATGGCTCTGTCGCACAAGCGCAAAAAAATTTTGACCTGTCGGCAAATGAGAGTTTCGCTTCTGGGTTTGATTATTCTGTGACCGGACCAGAGTTGAAGGTGGTTGTTTAATTGCAAACACAATCCACTTCAGTTTGTATGGATCGCCTAGTTTTCGCCATACAAACTTTTGACTCTACCAATTAAAACTGGGAAAATCAAATTAAAAAATATATTATCATAAATGTTACTAGTAATTAAAATAATTTTTCAAAACACTAGATTACCTTATGCCATCTTGCAACAGAAAATTGTGTATGATTATGAGCCCATTGGAATCAGTTCTTCATGATAGGTACAATTCGTTGGTTAAGTCGTATTCTTGGATCTGCTAAAATTTTGATTCCATACATATTTACATACTTATTACCTTTAGTATACAGAGAACTGCAATGGTGTTATCTGTCAGCTTCTGCAGAGCGCATCTCACTTACTCTTTCACAGCTTCAACGAACAAAAATCGTGTTCCGTTTAATGCAGATTTGGCGAATAATGTGGATATTGTGACACTGGGTTCCTGTACTTCGCTAGAAACATTTTGAATGACAATACGAAATGGACCGCCCATTGTCTTGGTGAAGAAATATGTTATATAAAATTCCTAAAATTTCACCTATCGATTTTGTCGATATTTTCAACAGCAACATTAGACTTATTTTATTGCCTTACATCATATGTTTAGTAAGCGTACTTTGCATGCAAATATCATGAAACCTCTTTGTCAGTTCTATATGTAGTTATTTAGCGTCAACCTCAAGTACGATTCCTTTTTTGAAGGGCTAAGATATCTCAGAATCAATATTATTTTTAATATTCTTTACAGTGCTTGAGACTTCTACTAGTGTTGCAATATCGTTTTTGTGACAAAGTTGCATACATTCACTTAGGTAGCAATATTTTCATCAAAACAATACAAAATTTGAATAAAACACTTTATTAAAATTGGCAATCAATTACAAGTAATTTTACATTGACAATTCCCACTTTAATAAATAAACTTAAATAAATTCTTACAAGACTAAGAAGTTTGACAATATTTTTAGTGTTCGTTACACTAACCCTACTCAACGGCTTAAACTTTGTCTATCAGAAAATATTGCTATGGTTAAAAAAAAGTATTGCCAGAATAAGTCAAGGGCCAGTTACTAACTGCAACTATACATTGTCCGTTTGTACCTAAAAATATGACAAGATACTGCAAAAAAAAAACCGTTATATTAAGGAACAGTTTTGGTCTTTCGAAGTAGAAACAAGGATGTGTAGATTGCCAAGTAGAACAAACGAAAATGTTGAATTAAGAAGAATAACGAATTTCTTTAAAATGTCACCGATGATTTTAAAAACGTGATGTCCAAAACTAGACTATTCAATAAGAGTTGGATTATTCTTGGAATTAAATCCGTTATATTTAATATAAGTAATAGCGTTAAAGAGACCAGAAACTACATGCAATGATTTTATGAAAATTTGATCTGGGTTTAACCGTCAAACATATTGGTTATTACTTAATAGCAATGCAAAACATCGTAAATTTGTAAAATATGGTAGAAAATGAATTGTGCATTTCTGTCTTCTATTGATGATATGATTTGAATAAAGTTTTAATGGAGGTCTGATTATGGTATTGCTATATTAACTATTTTTAACACTTTATAAGCTAATATCATTTACATTGTTACATGAAGTAAACTTCATGTATAAGAATGGTCTGAATATTCATTACAGCTTCAGACATGTCCACTCTTGTCATTCTGCTAAATGAAATATAGAAATTACGATCCTATTAAAATCCGACGAATAACCGATACACAACAGGTTACCGAAGTGAGGGGTAAGGACTTACATCCCTTATGTCATTCAGATCAATATTATGTAGTTAAATTTACAACACAAAATCTAAGTTCACGACTGATTCACTACTATGAAAGCAGATTTTATTATGTACAGCACCATTTTGATAAATTCCCATCTACATCTCAAATGGTACACAGTCTAGACAGATTCAGGGTGACATCTGTGTTTGATTATAGGAATTAACCGCCAAATTGGAAATTTTCTATACAACATTACGAAATTTATTCTGTAGATCTAACTTACGGGATTAATTACACTTGCAATATTACTGAACAAATTATTAGGAAATTATCAGTAGCATTTTAATTAAATCTTGTAAATGTAAAGGTAAAATGTGTAGCTACTTATAGTTAAAAACGAACGACAAAAAGACTTGTACAAATTCAAATCTCGAAGGAAGGATTATTTCATATAATTCTGATTACTCATAACCTCAAAGAAGTCTTAAATTAACTGGAAGCATATTGTTGACTAGATTAAATTAAAAAAAAAACAACTACAAGAATATACACAGTAAAAGTCTGGCCTTGCTAGAAATCGAAGTAGTTTCTATTTGACTGATTACTTATACGCCCTACCCTAACGGTCCTAATAACTCGCTATATACCCATTTATTGGTGTAATTATGTACAGCAAAATGTATTAACAGAATCTTGAATGTAAAGCTACCTGCATATTCACATTCCTAAAGCCATAAGAAATTTAAAATACATTAATATTAATTAAACGTTCACCGTAAATAAACTCTATAATCCAAATGACATAAAATCGTTACGACTTGAAATCAAATTTATGTTGAAGGAGCTGCAAAAAAAAGCATGCTTAGTAACCTGACTCTAAATAATATTAACCACAAATAAAAAAAAACAGTAAAAGTAGCAGACCAAAATTGGCCACCTAAGCATACAGTAGTAACATGGGGGGTGAAAAAGGTTGAAAAGATTTTCAAATATGAAGAGGCTAACCACGGTATCTATCCTTTTTCAAGCTCTCCTCAACCACTATAAATTCGTTATTGACCTCTGTTTTAGTTGTCTCAATTTTTCCCCTCCAGGGAAAACCTATCGTTTTGGAATTAATCATAAAAAAATTTGCCTTAAAACTGTACTATTATTCAATAGAGAAAAGAATATAAGCAAAATTATTTCAAATAATTTAACATGTCAGTTTCATAACTTTAGTTGACCCATTTTCCTTTCTGCCTGAAAAGTGGATAAACAAAGCACAAACGTATACTTACAAAAGTAATTAAACATTTTGAAAACTGTTTTATTTTTGTTTATCTTAGGTCGGCCCGAAAAACGTGACGACAGTGATATGTAATTCCATTTTACAGATTAGGATTTATTTGAAAGTTGGTGCAGTCTAGTAATCTGGATTCAAAACCGACTAGCAAAGTAAACGTGACTGTTTTAATGAGAGTGTTAGATCTGAACGGTTGTTGTTCGAGAAAACACTTGTGTCAGTCATTCATTTCATGCAAAATACTTTATTCAATTAATATTGTACATTTATAAACATGATCTATTATTTACTTGCAGATGATTCTGATCTCCATTCTAGAGGTTGACAAAGAGAATTTCTTGTCGGCAAAACCATTCACCGAGGGTGCATTTGGTTATGCTTGGGCAGGAGTCAGAGCTTCACATGGTGTTTCTAAGGGAAAGGTAAACAAATATTTGCTCTTTGAAATCTAAGTATTATCACCGGTTTTCTTTTCAGGTATGTTTTGAAGTTAAAATAACAGAAGAAATCAAATGGGAAGACCTTGCCAAGGATCGCAGAGCGTCGCCAAGACAGCAGACGAAACCCAAAGCGAGACAGAGACAAGAGAGGCAGACGCGGAAGCGACGAAAAGAAAACTGAAAAACCGAAAGAGTCTAAAACAGAAGACGTCGAAAAATCTGCGGAAAAGAAAGACACTCCCGAAAACGGGGAAAAAGACAACGCAGAAGCCGCATCAGCTGAGAGCAAACCCGACACCGAGAAAAAGGAAGAGGAGAAACCATCTGAAAATGTCGAAGAAAAAGTCGATACAACAAGTGAAGAAAAAACTGAAAAACCTGCTGAAGAAGGAACACCAATGGAAACGGATCAAACAGGCGATGGTGAAACTGAGAAAAAAGGTGAAGAAAGTGAAGAAAAGAAAGACGACGAGAAAACTCAACCTGAAGAACCGATTCCCATTCATTTGATTAGAGTTGGATGGTCGCTTCTGAGTTGCTCGCTTCAATTGGGCGAAGATAAGTTTTCGTATGCTTACGAATCTTCGGGAAAATTCGTCAACGACAAACAGTTCGTCGATTACGGAACACCTTTTAAACTTGGCGACGTTGTTGGCGCATATTTGGTAAGTTGTCTAATTTTTTTGGGGAAAGCATAACATGGGTTTTTTGGCAAAATTTTACTTTATTCGTCACTACAATCACTTCTTTAACGATATAATCATTACAAAATTTTTCTAAACTATTGATGCCTTTCTTATAGAACGAATTGACTTTTGTCTCAAAATAGGCTTCAAATTGCGTCTATAATCATCATCAAAGTTTGTTCAGCATAGCATCTTTTTGAGATCTGCTCAGGTAGAAGTCAGATATTCTGGAGAATATGAGGGTATGGAAGCAATTAGATTTCAATTTCACCATCTCCTTCATCAGCTTGTAAATCCGTGCATTGTCTTAGTAAAACAGCGGTTTTTGTTTACCCTACTGGGTCTTTTCTGTTTAATCGCTCTATCCAGTCAATCCAATAGTATAGTAGGTCCTGCTGAACGTTTGACCTTAGGAATGTCAATTGGTAGAATTCGGTCACTTTGTTCGTTTTTCACCTCTACCCGCATGTACGAGGCGTGTTTTTTAAGTACCGTGGTGGAATTAAAAACAGACGGGCAAAGATATATAAATAATTTTAATTTTTACATGAAAGCTGTACATTCATCTAATTTTCTACATAATTTTCACCAATGTTGAGGCACTTTTCATAGCGTTGTACCAGTTTCTGAATACCCTCCTCATAGAAGTCCACCTGACTTGTTAACCACTGCATCACAACAAACATTAGGAAAGTCATCACACAAGCAGGAAATCGTAAAGCGTCTGTTTTCTCTCACCTTACTGCACCAAACTTTCATTAATGACCGAAGGACGCCCACTCCGTTGTTCATCATCCACATTTTTGCGGTCATCTTTAAATGCTCTCACCCACTATCTTACCATTCCATCACTCATAATGTTTTGTCCGTAAATTGCACAGATATCACGATGAATATCGCTCGGTTTTAGGCCTTTAGCACTCAAAAATCTTATAACAGAACGTACTTCACAGTCGACAGGACTCACGATAATCGGAGGTATCTTAAACACTCGGTAAATAACGTATAAATAAGGAAGAATCAGACTATAATGGCGTCAGTGCGTAGGCAAGAGAAGTAGGTACCCAGTGCGCATGCTCAGAACGCCGTTCGCAGCGCTGCGGTCGCGGTTTTGCAAAACGGTACTTACTTGAAAACATATCTTTAAGGTTGTTACTACTGAAAACCAAAAGCATCTGTGTATCAGTTCCGGGACTTAATGATCCATGTCTTGTAATTAAAGTAATTCATCATTATTTTCCTTATAAAACTTTTTATCTTTTAGCAAGGGATTATTATAAACTTTAAACACTCATCATTTGCAGCAAATTTGGTCGAAAAATGAATATAATTGAATGCAGTAAATCAATTGAACTTTTCAGCTATTGCTATCAGCAGCACTGTCTAATTCAGTAATCGGCAACCTTTTTCGGATGGCGGACCATATACAAAATATTTTTTTTTATGAGGGCCGCACTTTCAAATGTAACTTAAATAGTGCTTTTAAATCATATACGCATAGAAATATTATTAAAAATAAATATATAAAAAATATTTTTTATTCGCATGCTATAATAATAATATCACAGAACAAATATTATACAATTCTTAAAATGGGAAAAAATACAATTCCAATTACATATGTATAAATATTAAGGAAAATAGTATATCTCTCCTTTTATTCATTCAATACAATTCAGTGTGCTTTTTGTTATTGATCATTTATTTAAGACCAGTTGTGTTTGGGATACTGAGATCCCCAAAAAGTTTTATAAATTTTCATCCGTCCAACCTCGTTCTGTATTTGGATTTTATGAAATTCAGTCCCGAAAATATTTCTTCACATAAATAGGTGCTTGAAAAAATTCAAATCATTGAACTTGCAAAATTTCTTAATTTGGGACATTTATTTTCTGGTAGATTTCAATAAAATGCAATTAAATTATTTATATACATTGTTAGATTGATTGAAAATCAACTAACTCTAATTGTAAATTGTATGGTGCTTTTACAATATCACATTAGTTAAAAATTTTCAGATATTAATATTTCTATTTCTTTTGCATAAAAATCTTGAAACCGATTACGAAAAATTTCATCCAGTACTTTTAGTGACTCAATAAAAATATTCGAAGGACACTTTGTCGATTTTGGTTAAAAAATGATTGCAAAGTAGGAAAATAACAATTCGGCACGCTCACGCTCTACGTTTGTTGATTTTTCCTAAAATTCTATTGGTGCCTTGGCGGGCCTCGCAAAAAGTTGCAGCGGGTCGCAGGTTTCCTGACCCCTGGTCAAATTGATAGCAATCCAATTCCTTGAACAGCTCGGGCTGTTTTATAGCAATACCTTAAATATTCCATGTTCCAACATTCCATAATTTGTTTCGTCGTCATTTGTTTCCTGCCCTAGAATTTTAGATTGTAACGTTTTGCTGAATGAGGTAGTTAGCTTCAAGTTGACAGTTACAAGACCACTCAAATTATAGGCTAATAGGTTTGGTGCAACTAATTTGTTAAGAAGAACATTCACTTTTTATTACAAATTTGTTGACACTTCAATATATGCATTTGTCGACGTTATACTTAAAGGGATTCAAATTTCAGAGCATCGACGACGAATACGTTACCATCAGGTATACGGTCAACGGAGAAATCCAACCAGTGGCTGCCACTATACAAAAATCCGAATTCCCAGAAGAGAACTTCGGCTTGTACCCCCACGTTTTGACACGCAATTGTGCTTTCGAAATCAATCTCGGTCAGAAGGAGGAGCCTTGGTTCGCGGCACCTGATTTGCTCAACGATTACGTTTTCTTGGACAAGATCGATGACAAAGTCGTCGGACCTTCTCGACCCGAAACCAGAGAGGAATGTGAAGTAAGACATTATTTAAGTATCGTTACTAAAATTTTTTCTCATTGATTTGCATTTAAGAGTCCACAAGGGCATCCTTGTGGAACACCGTATATTACTTATTCTAATTTTGGATTATTTACTAGGTTATATTGATGTGTGGATTGCCAGGATCCGGTAAGACTAATTGGGTGAAGAGCCACATCAGTGCCAACCAGGATAAACGGTACACCGTCATTGGAAATTCGTCGTTGTTTGAAAGAATGACTGTAAGTTTGATAATATTAAAATTTGGTTTGGAAACTGTAGCTCAAATCTTTCACCAGGTATCGGGCGATCCCTTGAGAACCAAGTTCAAAGGTAAATGGAGCATCTTCGTCGATAGACTGCAAAAGTGTCTCAATTCCTTGATAACCTTGGCTTCGCAGAGAAGAAGGAATTACATTATTGATCAGGTATGCATGGAAATTGTTAACACTTTAATTCTTCGAAGATCTCTTAGTGAAAAGGTGATGGATTAAAGATAACCTCCTTTGGAGGCATGTATGTGTAGGTTGTATAGGACAGTGATTTTTGAGTTTTTTTTTTTTACTACAGAAATTTAGTATATGAACGGTCCCACTGGTTTAGCAAATAGAGCTGGAACAGGAGATGGTTATTGGCGATTTTATTGTTTTTGGAAGGTGCTCTACAATATTGCACGATTGCATATTTGAAGGCTTCGATTGCTTATTCTGTCCGTTGAAACCTATGAACACGCAGGCTGTTCTGGATTTTCGGAAAACAAAAATCGCTGTAACATAGATCGGGTCTATACGGCGGATTGTCGTAACAATTTGACGTTGCTCTAAAAATTGATGTGCCGGGTCCTATGCTAGAAACAAGGTAAAGAGACACAGTAAGGCCATACTTATACCGAAAGTTCAACTATATTTCTTCCTCAGTTACCCTTGTCAAACCTATGCGTGGTCGCCGCACCTAATTGCCATGCGTTATTTTTCTTTTTACGTGGTATGGCTATTAAATAACGAGACTGACCCTGTAAAAAGTATCCTACACCTGCTATGCGAATCTTTCATTGATCGAAACTGCTGAGAGTTTTCTAGTGTCAGCTCCTTTTCCTTTGCACAGCTTCAACGGACCCAAATGATGTTTTTATTTAATGCATATTTCACCTTAGGCAACTGATCGAAGTCGAACGGCGCAAGATCTGGCGAGTAAGGCGGAACGTCTAACACCAGAATGCGGTACTTTGCTAGGAACAATTCCTACAATTTCAGCGGCAGTTTTTCGTGAAATATCGTTGCTATAGTATTGTTTCACTGTACATTTGTTCGGCGAAACAAAAACTAGTGCACAAATACGGAAGAAGGCTATAGGTGTAGGAATTTGTTGTCAGAAGAAAAAAAGGAACTGCAGAAAAGGTTTCACCATAAACAACTGTCGGTCGATGGCGTTTAAGGCATGCGTACTTCTTCTGTAGCAGTGTTTTCTCGAAAAAAAGTTTAAATTTTATAATAAACTTCGAATGTATTAAAATAGAGTAAAGTTTTGTTGTTGTTCAAAATATATATCACTGTCCTATACAATTTTGGTCTGTAAACTCAACTGGGATACAATAAAAGTAACGTAAGTACAAGTCACTTGTTCCAAAGCTACGTTAGTACGTTCACGTAAGTATTCGAAAACAAAAGGTTAGGCGAAAGTGAAACACAAGAAGTTTACGACTCGACTCTCAATTGCTCCGTTTTCGAGAAGGTAACAAAAGTTATTCATATCTTTTATGAAGCAAACAGCTAGCTGACTCAAATCATTAGAGATTAGGCGTAAATTAGGAGTACAAACAGGGGTGTGGACGTCTTGAAGGCGGTCACCTTTAACAGCCGCACCCCCGGGCCATTCCTGGCTTTCCAAGTCGGGAATGATCTGTCCGGGTCTACCACAAAACAAACGGGGAGTATGACCACAATATATTTGTGAGAGACACATCTTTTTAATACATTTTTTTTAACAAATATCTTTATGTGTTTTATGTATTGCGTAGCCTCATGTATTGGGGTTGCGATTTTCTCATTATTTTTCTTTGTTACTAATTGTTTTCGCTGGGTTGGCCTTATATATTAGGGCTAACTGATCATACTGTGTATAAATTGTTTATGTGACACTCTACTAATTGATTGATGATTTGTTTATTTTGAGTAGGTAATAGGCTGGTCCGCATAGACTGTGGATCTCCTGATGACCCAAAACTAAACTGTTTATGACCCTTGCGTGTTGTAGACGTTTATCTGCTGGGCAAACTACTCTTTGTATAGGGCACTGAACGGAGATCGAGTTGTTGAATCCTAACTACATAGTTAAAAAGTCTTAGATACTGAAAGAGAATTTTCTTTACTCATTACAATATGTATATTAAGGTATGTCGAAACGGTATACAATTACACTGAGAGAAAGGCAATAGAACATTTAAAGAGGATACTTTTGCAGCTACTAAAGATGTAATAAATTTTAAATAATAGTGCCAAATCGGATTGTTTAAAACATCCAAACTGGTTACATTATTCACAATATTATATTGATTATTTAAATTGCAAATTGTATTCAGCGACTTGGTTGGGGGCTTGGTAAGTAATGAATAGTAAAGTTATGGCAAGAGGTAGATAATGTTTCGTTCAAAATTCTAAAGTTTCACATGGAAGGTATGGCTTCCTTGACGCACCCCACTCTTTCTAATTAACTAGATTAGAATGGAGGGTCCAGATTGATCGGTTCCATAGCTCCTAGACTGAATACGGTGGGTTCTGGGCGCTTAAAATACGTGAGTAACGATATGAGGATTTTAGCTGCTCAGGTGAGCCGAGGATCGAATACATACATGCAAATTATTGGAATAAAATGATTAGAATGCAAGCTTGTAAATAGGTGGGATCTGTATGCAGTGTACAAGAGATTCTCAATGAACGTTGCCTTATTGGGACCAGGGGTTCGGATGGTCGAAGCAGTAACTTGGACATTATTTGTCATATGATGGGAATATGCGCCAGCTCGTATTATTAGTCTTTAATTAATTCGTATAACCTTATAATAAGGAGTTTAATTATTATTATTGAGTTTGTCCACCGCTGTCAACTATACACTCCCCAACACATCTTGGTATCGATTCAATAAGGTGGTCTATTTCTTGAGGAATACTATCCCAAGTTACCTGTATTTCATGTCTTAGAACCTCCCAAGTTCATAGGGGCCGGGGTACATGCCCGAATCTTGTACCCATCATATCCCAAACATGATGTATGAGCGAAAAATCGGGGGATCGGAGAGGCCATGGCAACAGATTCACATCGGTTTCTTCAAAAAAGTATAAACTAACTCTAGCAACATGAGACCGAGCATTATCGTGTTGAAATATGGGATCCATGAGCTGATTAAGGTCAGGGAGTACATATGGCTCCATGTTCCACTACTTCCTGAAGATAATTTTGCACTGTCATGTTGCCTGACTAAAGGGGACATACTACCATGTCAATAGCACCCCATACCATAACGGCTACTGTTCGGTATACATCATTTCGCTCAACATCAAATTGAGGTCTTTCTCCTCGACGTCGTTTAACCCTCCTTCGACCAGATTCATCAGAGAAGACCACCTGATGCCATTCCACATTCCAATGTTGTCGTTATATGCACCACTGTAGTCGTTGTCGTCGATGCTTAGCGGTCAGAACTAACACAAGATGGGATCCATAATGCTGCAGTTCAAAAGACCTTATAGGGCTATAAACCGTTCGGACACTGGCAAGATGGCCTTGTTCTCTCAACCACTCATCAGGCAAATGTCGAGTTGTCGAAAATCGGTCTCTAAAGGCCGTAAGTCTTAGACGTCGATTTTGAACTTTATTTGTGTCTCTTCGACGTCTGGTGCCTACGCTTCTACGATTTTGGGTTCCTGTGGTTAGCGGTTTCTCGAAATCAAAATTCACTGGATATAAAGGGTGTTTTTTTTTAGAGGTATAGAACTTTAAGTTGGCAACACTCTTTTAACTGGCGACCATCTTGTCAGCTGTCAAGTGATTTATATTTAGTTTGGTTTGGCATTTCATCATGAATAGACTGACGCCTAAACAACGCTTCCAAATTGTGCAAATTTATTTTGAAAATCATGGTTCTGTTCGAAATACTTATCGCGCACTATGTCTATTTTACGGTCAACATAATCGTCCACCAGAGCAATTAATTCGATTAACTATGCAACGTTTTCTCACCACGTATCCTCTAAATGATAATACGCATCCACAGAGATGTCGTACAGTGAGTACAGAAGAATCCATTGGTGCTGTAGAGCGTAGCATAGAGGAAAACCCGAATCAGTCTATCCGCCATCGTGCACAAGAATTGGATATGTGTCCATCCACTTTATGGAAGATTTTGCGAAAAGATCTTGGTTTGCGTGCTTACAAAATTCAACTCGTGTAAGAATTGAAGCCACACGATCACCTAGCAAGGCGTACATTCGGTGAATGGACCCAAAACATGATTGCCGTTGATCCCGATTTTCATAAGCGAATTTTGTTTAGCGATGAAGCTCACTTTTGGTTGAATGGATACGTCAATAAACAAAACTGCCGTATTTGGAATGATGATAATCCTCAGGTTCATGTTGAGACACCGTTACATCCAGAAAAACTGATTGTTTGGTGTCCTTTATGGGCTGGTGGAATAATTGGTCAGTACTTCTTTAAAAACGATGCTGGCCAGAACTTTACAGTCAATGGTGATCGCTATAGAGCCATGATTACTAACTTTTTCGTTCATCAAATTGAACAATCATGATGCACACGAGCTGTAGTTTCAACAAGACGGTGCAACATGTCACACAGCTCGTGCCACAATTGATTTATTGAAAGAAACGTTTTGTAACCGCATAGTTTCACGTTTCGGTTCCGTGAATTGGCCTCCAAGATCGTGCGATTTCACGCCGGTTGACTATTTTCTGTGGGGATACGTGAAGTCGCTAGTCTACGAGTCTACGCCGATAAGCCCGAAACGATTGAATACTTGGATGACAACATCCGCCGCGTTATTGCCGATAATGGCCACAAATTTTGGAAAAAGTCATCGAAAATTGGACCACCAGATTAGACTACGTCCGAGTCAGCTGTGGCGGTCACATGCGAGGATTCATATTCAGATTATAATGCCAGAAGATTATCTTTCGAATAAAGTAAATTTCATGTCTATTTAAAAAATATATCATTGTTTTATTCCATTTCGAAGTTCTATACCTCTAAAAAAACACCCTATACATTCGGCGTACACCTACTCGACATTTTAACATTACTAAACATCAATTTTGGATCCCATCAATAAGGTTTTTTTAATGCAAAAAACGACGACTACAATATTAATTGATAAAAAAAAAACTTTACATCAAACATGCACCATACTCCTTACTATAGCATCTATGTTTTACCAGAACAATATTAAATTTGAACATCTCCTGGATGTTGTGATTTCTGTGTGAGTATACTTTCCAGACATAATCTATTATCATCTACCAATAATATAGTTTTAACAGTCTACTGTCAATGGGTTGGGAACGTAGAAGCATAGAGATCAACCTTCATAAGTAAAAGGATAAAGGATAGTTAAAATATCTTAACAAAAAGTACTTTCGCTGGTCGCGTCTTCTAACGGGTTCAAAAATCTCTTGGAACTACAACATTAAACTGATGAATATACCTACAAGTAAGACTTCTATAAAACATCTGTTTCTTAGCCAGAAATTAATGGTTTTTGACCCGCACTAAAAAAAGATCGTTTTTTTTTTAACAAACCCCCTCGGTAGGATCTATTAAATTACTTCTGAAGGTATCATTGCAACTGCGTCAGTCATCTTCAGCGACGAAGGTGATATCTCGTTGAAGGCTCAAGACGAATAGGCCTATCGAGCGATGGAGCACTGGTATTTAAAGGTGACTGGAATGGTATAGCGGGCTCTGATTCGTCGACGGGGATGGAGTGGGCGGGGACTGTGCATCTAGCGGGTTGCTATAGTATCGCGCGGCGTAGTTCAGGGGTATCTAATTCTATTCAGTTTAAGACTCGCTTCTTGTTGAAATTGTTTGGATGTTTATATACTTCAATAGAAAAGTAGTGGGATGAGGTGGACGTGGTCAGATAAGAGTAATGCATACTCAACGACGGCCGGTTATATTATTATAAGACAAGGACGAATCAAGCTGAATAAAAGTTAAATTGAGAATGTAATAGGTGTAGACGGTATTAAAAAAGTATATTTTTTAATTATTATTTTAGAGAACTTCAATTTTGCTTGTAAAAAAACTTAAATTGACGTAACTGAGATAAATAAGGACTGCCCTGCATTTGTGCCTCAGTTGCAGAACATGTAATTTCCAATCAATAGGTTCGAAATATATCAAATATTAATAAAGAAAATTCTCTTCTATGTAAATTGCCGTGTAGTTTTAATCAAACGATTTTTTATGGAGTATGGTTGACAGACAACATATTTAGAACTAATCATAGACATTATAAAAGTTATAGTTTGCTGTATCAGCCCATCACAGTTCACCGAATGAACACTTTGCAGCCTTATGATGAGATGTCAGTTGTTACGCAACGATTACAGCGATGTGTTTTAACCCAGGCAAGAGCTTTATTGTCGCTGATACCAAGACGAATGGCGAATTGCAATTTTGGATTGATGTTTACAATGTGGGATTCTTTTATGAGTATAAGGATATTTCGAAGGACCAAACAAACCAGGAGGCGTGTCATGGTAATAGCATTTGCCATGTCTCATATTAGAATCCAAGTTTCACTTGTTGTGGTAAAGTAAATCTTTTGTTGTTCTTATTCGTCTGTCAACTGTAAGCTGTATTGAATCTCGGAAAATTTTTTACAAAATTGTAGTGATTTCGAAATTCCGTGGTAGAGATTTGACGACTCGATCCAGTTCAGATTTTCACATTGATAGCATTAATCTTATTTTAATAATAAATGAAACCGATAGTCGGTGAACGATATTTATAATGTTGAGCGTTGATGGCAGACAAACGTGTTCCCGTCGGCCCAGCGCCGCAAAATGCGGCCCTTTGAGGGCTTCAAGAGAAAGGCGGTCATTGTTGTTGTTGGAGACGAAGAACAAACTAAACGGCAAGCTTTGCAAGAATCTACCGACGGTAAAGGGGTTCCAGATAGTGTCATACTTGAAATGAAAGGTACATATTTATTCTAGCAATTTATTTTTATCGTATAAAAAAATACTGCAGGTATACATACATACATATTTACATTATTCATTCATTGATATTTCGTTTGTTTCTTTTCCATTTGATCAATGCGAATTTTTATCATGTCCTGTATATGTAAATCAAAACGAGTGGCAAGGCAGGCATACATCGCTAATATTTAGTTAGTTAGGTATTTCATTTTAAAAGTGAATTTTAATTTAAATTGACTTAATTGTTATGAGTAAATTTCGAATACCAAGAAAAACTGAAGGGATATCGAAAAATTTGGGTATACATCAAAATTTTGTCACTAAGATAAATTTACAACTAGTAAAATTACATCTTGACAAGAATTGTGCTAGACAAAGAAGTCAGGTGTTAAATTGTTTTCAATTTGCTGTGCAAAATCAGCATTACCTTGAATAAATAGAACAGGAACAGGTGTGGGGTATTATGGAAAGCTATTAAAATCTATTTTAGACCATTCGATACCATTTTTTTATTCGATTCATTTTCAAATTTCATATATGTCTCCTATACCCGAAAAAATAATAAAAAAATAGTTTGGTTTTTAAAATAATTGAAATTGGAATTTGGCAACCTATCTATATAAAGGCATAACATATGAATCTGAAACAACCTTTTTTTTAGTATTTTCTTTCCATCTATTAGGCACACAGATTAAGGTACATTCCATAATTAAATGTCGTTCAGTTTGTGCTATTTTTGTAAATCAATTTCTTTAAATTCTATCGAAAATGCTAACGTCAGATTCTGAAACACCTTTCAGTAAAATCTTGTACATAGTCTGTAAATCTAATAGAGTAGGCACGTTTCTATCTTGGAACACATAAAAATGCCAATAATCAAAATAAAGCAGTAAGGGGATGTGTCTTCAATTGGATTTAGGTGTTCTTTATATCTTATAATGTTCAAAAAGGTGTTGCCAATATTGATATTATAAGGAAAGTTTTTCACATATAAACCACATTTATCCCTGAAATAATATTTTTTCCCTAATAACGTACTGTTCAATTCTTTTCAATAAACATAAGAGTTTAAAACAAACCAAACATCGTTACATAATTTTTTCCATCAAATCATGGAGTTTCGCACTTTTGGAAGCATATACAAATATTACTGTACGAAAAAACAAGGTGCTATCACTCTCACTAACCGATCTTGGGTTGCTACAAGAGTTTCGTAAACCAGCTCTTGCAGTAATCCCAGAAGAAAAATCTAACAGAGTTAGATCGGGCCACCTAATAGGTCCCCTATTCCTATGCGTCTCCCTGGAAATTGTTAAGATGATCCTGCACTGTAGGTGCAAAATGTACAAGTAAGCGGTCAAGTTGGAACCACGTTCTATCCCATTTGTTTATTGGACCTTTTTTATTGGTTAACTGTTCATAAAGTACGCCTTGACAAATTTAGGTAGGTGATACCAATTAGCCGAGGTGGACCAATTAAAGGTCACCAACATACTGGCCCAAGTGTTACAGCGATGTTGACATATTGACTGTTTCGACTATTGAAGCACCTGTCCTTGGTAAAACATCGGTAAATAAATAAGAGAACCAAATTACGGTTGGTTTGCAATATATTGCATCAATCACTGACAAAATTATTGAGCATTACATGCCCGTTGGTGGCGGGACCCTGGCCGTGCAGTTCATTGATGTCTCCTTCCTCAATGTTTCCTTTTTGTCTTCGACTGATTGTTTCAAATTCTTCTTCCCATTGCATCTCATTTGGGAAAATTACTCGAATGTGAAGATGGCTAATTGCCGATTAAGGTTTACAATCGTTCAGCATAAAGACACCTTGCTTCTCCCCATTGCATCTTGGAGAACTTAAATAGCATTTTTTTTTCAAAAATTCACGAGTAACACTTGGTAGTAAAAAGAGAAATATTCATCTAGAAATAGAACTTGTGGTCCCAACTAGCAAAATTTCATGTTGTTCTAAAAACTTAACAATCTGTATTTCTATTCTATAACAGAGTGTATAGAACAGTTATTGACAATCAAAAGGCAACAGTAACATGGTATTTAATTTGCCAGGAAGTATAAAAAACGCCAAAACGACTGATTTGAAACCACAAGTATTTTTAATAAACTTACAATTCAATAAGGAAATAATTAAGTTTACTTCAACTTGTGTTTTAAATAGTAATTCAATTTTTCGAACAATAAATATCGTAGTTTTCATTCACTCTGTTTGAGAATCCCTGTCAATACATTCTTGGTATTCGGATTTTTCTTATACATAATCAATCGCACTCTGTTCCTGGTTATACTTTCATTAATAACATTTTAGTTTGTGGTAAATGCCTAGCTAACGTTATGGGATCTTATAAGAGTAAGGTTAAAGAAATTGTTACAAATAATTCCAGTGCTGTTATTTTAAATTTTATCTTAATAATAAAATTATTAATTTAATTCAAGAGCTTGCAATAAAACAATTGTGAAACTCAGAATAATGAAGGGAAAAATTTTAAAAGTTATAACTTGAAAGTGTTTCTTTTTTCAATTATAGTTTTATGTTTCTCCTTTTAAGGTTTTGTCAATCGTCTTGACGAATACTGAATGTTTCCAAGACTTTTGAT
The DNA here is from genome assembly GCA_034190945.1 of Octodonta nipae. NCBI lineage: Eukaryota > Metazoa > Arthropoda > Insecta > Coleoptera > Chrysomelidae > Octodonta > Octodonta nipae. The sequence continues at coordinate 11,021,335 of CM067221.1, forward strand.
AAAACTCCAAAAGAGAGTGAAACATATGTTGAATAATATTCAAATACAAAGCTACAAATAAAAAAAGCAAAAATATTCTGAACGCTCTCTGATCAACTATAGTTTAATTTTCATCGCCCCATATTTTCAAAACCGAACATTTAAATGCCAATTGCTGTAATATTAAATAAAATTTCAAATTAATAATTATGTGTTAGTACTTTTCCTGTATGCTGCAGATACCAATCCTGATCTGCGTAAATATATCAAAATTCAGTTTAAAAAATCATAATAAGTAAACTACATGGAGAAATTCTGTGTAAGTGGCGAAATGTCTTATCATTTCAGTTGTCTTATTTTTTGTGATAAATTCGGCCTTAAATTGGAACACCACTTTGAGCAAATATGAATATAGTAAAATATTAAATGTATTTAAACACGCCGAAAACATTATGGATATCTGCAAACAATTCGTAAAAGGCAATAAATAATTATGTAAGTCAAAACAACTAAACAGTTGTCACCACCTATTAAATATTCAAAATTTTCTACTTGCATATATTCTCATGTGTCAGTTAAAGGATGCCCAAAGGATGTTTACATGTCTAGACTGCACAACATGTTTTGTTCCCTCTGCCAAACAAATTTGAACACTTAGCACTATCACCAATTTTTAAGTAAATCGTGAATTTCCGAAATTATCTGCTAATGATTTTTTATACAATATGTTTGTCTAAAGCAACTATAATATTTTTAAAACAATCATCCTAAAAACGTTGTGAGAAAAGTTTTAAAATTGTGGAATATGTTAACACATTGAATTTCATCTAAGGAATGAACTTTATTTTAAAGTGAAGTAATAAATGCATTAATCATGTAAGTATTATCGATTATTCAAATCGTGATTCATTGAAAAAAACTGACTTGATGTTTTGTTACATTAACATTCCCATAAAGTTTATGTAATAACTTTAATTCAAAAAATTTTGGAAGGTATAATTTCTTCCTATAATCATAAACTGAACGGAAAATTTAGATTTGCATTGCCTTTATATAGCCAGATAGTTACAAAAATGTTCAAATTATTAGCAGTACTTTGTGAATAATTGACGAAAATATTTGAGGTTAACATAATAATTCTAATATTTTGTGATTTTTCATTTACTTTTATATAAGATCTTTAATCCTATTTGGCATGATTTTCAAAACGCGTTTTTAATTTGATCTATTTAGTACAATGCGAAATAGTTTGCATATCTTTACTTTAATAGCTATTATCTTTTTCCCAATAATATTTTTTCTCCAAAACCCATAAATTTTCTATAGGATTAACACCTTCAGAGGACATTGTAGCACCTTGATGTGTTTTTCCATTTTTTTTATCTGCGTGGACATCGTTTTGGTTATACATGATTTGATGAATATTATTCCATTGCACAGAGGAAAAGATAAATCTTTTTAAGTGCTTCTAATGGTAAATATTCGTTTTACTTCAAATGTCCATTGTTTTAGAAATTTCTTTTAGAAATAACTGAAAAGGTTATTTGTAATTCATTTTAGATGTTACCTTGGAATATCTATCCCTTTAATTCACCCTAAACAAATTACTCGGTCTACATCTTTATTACCTTACTACAAGTTTTAAGAATTTATTAATTCATACAAAAACTATGGTTAATCCAGAAAATCATTAATATGAATGACACAGTTGTTTACATGCGGATCAAATATTATTCCATAGATTTGAATGTCTTCTAATTCAAGCATCAATGTCATATTCTCTCTCTCTCTTAGCTCCATTTAATTCATATTTTCCCAACGTCAAATTTAGCGAATCCTCTTCATCGCAAATGGACGACGTGTATAAAATTATTGATTCAGAATTCTGTTTTGAATAATATTTTTAATGTGTTGCCATTTCGGCCCTCAAGCTAAAAGAACTGGATAACTGGTAAAAACACTGGTTCAGAAGACCACATCAAAACTAGGTAGATTTTTAAATAATATCTACTGATTTCTGGACTTTAGGATTCTGTACATTCGATCAAAGGACATCCTTTTAATATCATTTCAGTGCCTGTCCATCTGTCACTGTCCAGTTTCTGCAGATCTACTCGTATTGAACAAGAAAAAGTTGGACTTTGGTACTTCAGCAGAGTTTGATGATCCAATGTCAGGCATAGCGGAAATGAACGAATTTTGATTTTATCAATTAATTTTGGTGTTTAAAAGGAATGTTTCAAATTCATGTTTGATTTTATAATTTAAAAACGCATGGTTTAAAAGAAAATTGGAAAATGAAAAGAAAACATAAGTCGTTGTGAGAAATATAAATATAATGGTTTTTATAAATTTAAAATGCATAGTTAAATGTTAATGAGAGTAGAATATTCTCCACCTTGTCTCCGAAACTAATAAATCACCAATTTAGAAAAAAAAAATACATGTAAACGTAATACAGAATTCTAGAATTAATTTTTAGTGACATAATAGAAGATTTAAAAAACATAAGAAACCACGAAGGTGGTACAGAACTCATTAATGCGTGAGTCTGGTCCACATTACTAATTTTTTTGGCACATTTTTTATTGTCCATTTGGCATCTTTAAATCATTGTTAACTTTTATTTCGGATTGAATTCTGTAACAATTTCTTTGATCTTTTATCTAAAAAAGATCGATCAGGTTAAAATTTCGTTCGATGTTACGACGGTTGATATAATGGGTTAAAATTTTTAGCTGCTATGACTCTGCCCGAAAAAAGCGATTGGATGGACGAAGTAATATTTGCTGAACTCGATGAGGAAGCCACGAAAGAACAGGTGAAGAAATTCAACGAAGCTGGCAAAGCCGCCGGCTACGGTACTGAGAAACGTTTCAGAGGAGATCGCTTCCATGGCAGGAGTAAGTTAAAATTTGTTATATTTAAACATAATTAAGTTTTTTCGATCGGCCGACCAGAGGCTTGAGTCTTTCGGACTCAGACATTTTGGTGCAATCGTATGTGCCCTTTTCAATTCTGAGCGTTGTCTTTGTAATCGTTTGCTTATACTTCGGTCATTCGAGAAAAAGGTGTAAATATTAAAACATATTAGGTGTAACAAACATATCTAGAAAACAGCCGATTTTTCGCAGTTTTATTTGCCAATATAACATTCTGTATGAATATCCCTGGTGCCTCTTGACACGTCTGTCGATCAGTGGCATGCCATACGGTCAGGAGCGTAGTGTGTAACACTGTCTCTATGAGCTAAATGACGCATTAGTAATTTATTTGTGAGGTTGTCATCTTTTAGAACAAGTATATCCTAGGCAGCTGTTTTGAGTCTAAGGTTGCAAATCTGTAGCATTCGCAACTAAAATCAAATTTCTACGGCACGTGGACAAAATTACAAATCAGTTGCATGTGTCCATATTTCGAGCAATAAAATCACTTTTCATCATTATACCGGCCATTGCCTATAGAAATTGCCACAAATTGTTTTTTACTCTTTCATTAAGGAGTTTTGTCGAAAATGGGTGGTTTCTCTGTACTTGGACTTCCCACCCCACACACCCATGCGCGAGCCCAGGAAGTAGATTTGCCTTTCAGAAAATTTTACTGATGGGCACTTCGAAAATGGGTGGTTTCACAAGATAGCTTGGCTTTGGTATGGTTCCCTTGCTTTACCTCATTGGTACTACAGCAACTGTCTTATTTGTGCGTGGACCTATGATATACAGCATTGTATCTCTTCTCGAGGTTGGTTTGCCCCGGCCCCCGTGTTGTCTCCTGAAATAAAGATTGTTTCAATTCCTCTATCTCTTGGCTTCTTCGTCCTCTTCCCCTTCGCTAAGGCAGAGGTGGTTCTAGGCTGTTTGTATCTGTGAACCATGTCCTGTACTTGGAGTTCAATGCGGTTGATAATTGTTTCATTACCCCGTTTTATTAACTGGAATATTTTTTTGAAACGGTACTTGTTGAGGATTGATCTTTTTTTGTTTATCTTAAAATATTTTGTTTCGGTTTATCGGTTTATCACCTAATATTTTGATTAAATTCTGTTATTCACATTTTATTCAGGTAATTGCAGTTTGTTGTTCAACCTGTCAGTTTTTTACCCAATGACTTTATCAACCGATTATGAATCTGTTGACTAGAGTTTTTTTTTGTTCTGTCTTGTCCAGAATATTGGATAATTTTTCGGTTACAAAGATTTTTTTACTTGGTTTTTCCATATTTTGGTCAGATTCACCATTAGTCATGGTAAAACCGTATCATTATCGAGATTGGAACATTACTATCTGGATCAGTATGCTGATATACATCTGTGATGTTTCATTCTGAACATTATCTCAAATCGCGCCAAGGTCAAGTATATTTTTCAGATCAGTTGTCCTGAGTAGTTTAGGAGATTCAAAGGAGTTTTCATCGCTGCACCATTGACTGGATAAATCATTTGAATACTAAAAATATATTATTTGCTTCAATTTGCTAATATCCTTTTTTCTATTGACTGTCAATAGGTTGACTTTTTGAAAATATGTTTTTCCCTTCCATATTATTCAAAGTATTTTATTAAACACCCATAAAATATATTTTATGTAGCATAATTCGGGCATTTCTACACATTGTATAATATATAATTTTCGTTTTCGTATTTTTTATTTTCACAATCGGTTCTGTTCAGTTCTTGGATTTCTTTTAAAAACAGTCCAACTCACTCTAATTTATTTCCACTACTTCAACACAATTTATATTCACAGAACTATTTACAATTTATCTTAACAATACGACCGTCGAATAATGAATGAATCCATCGCCAGCTATCTGTATTTATATATTTCTCTCGGAATTATTCTGGCAAGTCAACGAACCATCGGAAAACTTATTTCATATGTTCTGGAAGCTTCAAGGGAATTCTCAGTAACGGTAGCGGTCGGCCTGTTGAGAGAGAAAACATTTCGGATTCCCAGAAGTATTGGAAGAATGTCCCTTCCACGAATTGGACGATGGCCGATTGCACCAGTTATCGGATGAATTCTCGTAACAGTATTATCTACAAATAATAAAATTAAGTTTTTATAATTATATGAATGAGTCTGCCGCCTCGGTCGCAATATCTCTTGGATTTATTAGAAATTTATCTTATACCTACATGCCGCTAACACTGTTCAAATTTCTCTTCATCTCTAAAAGGTAACGTATGAAATCTAATAGCCTGAGTGTGCAATCTGTCTCGGTTATTTTCTCTTAAAACCCTATTAAAATGAAAGCTGAACAAATAGGTATACAATTTTACATTATATATAATAATTGCTCAACTATCTTCTGTAAATAGCACCTAAAGTTCATAATTGAATACTACAAGTGACAGATGAGCATCAGCATTCTTTGGATCATTTCGTTGCGAACTCCATCATTGTTATATAGTCCGTAGGTTCAATTTAAAATTATAAAACTAATATTCACTTTTCTAGAACTTTATTTACATCAAATTATACAGAACAGCTGATTCACAATAACATTACGATATACGCTCGTCGTCCTGACTAACTAACTTGCGATCGTGGGCTGCTTCCTTTATAAAACCAGCATAGAAACTTCTCGTAAAATCAATCATCACTCCTACAGCTGCCGAGTCATTTCGAGAACCATTTTCTTCTCAAAGCGATCGATGTCGTACTGAAATGAAACGGTCGGCTTTGGTAAATTTCGTTACAATATGTTTTATGTCCGCGTTTGTTTCGAATCTTTCGGAACAGTTAGATGATATGGAACAGTGAATCGTATCACTCACCATTAAATCCATTTGCAGGTGCAATAATCTAGAAAACAGTAGATTCTTCTATTTGTCAGTGGATATTTCGATTTGTCTCCACTTGTCTGGGATGAGCGACTCACAACACAGCCAGAGTCATAGTTTGATCTATTTTTAATATTTCATTTGGTTTACAGGAAACGACTTCCGTGGTAAAGGCGGCCGTGACAGAAGCTTCCGCGATAGAAGATTCGACTCGCGAGGTCCTCGTTGGGAAAGCAGTAGACGAGGCGGGGGCGGTGGCGGTTGGAGAGACAATCGAGACCGAAGAGGCCCACCACCTAGCAGAGACTTCAGAGGTAACAAACTCTTCCAAATTCGCCCTAATTACATTAACGTATTGTTTTTTTTTGCCTAGGTGGTCGCGACTACGGAAGTAGAGACTACGGCAGAGACAGAGACTACGGTCGTAGAGACAGCGGTGGTTACAACCGCAGTCGCAACGACGATCGTAGCGGTGGACGCTGGAGCGGTGGTGGGGGCGATCGATCCGGTGGTGGATGGTCTTCCGGAGGTGGAGGATGGAATCAACAGACGTTCGGTAGCGGTGGCTACGGCAGTTGGGGAGGTAATCAAGGAGGAGGAGGCGGCGGTGGTGGCGGCAGCCAGTGGAAATACGGCAGCGGCAGTGGTGGTCGAGGACAGAGTTACGGCGGTGGCGGTAGCTACGGAGGCGGTCAAGGCAGTTGGAACTACTACGGCCAGTATTCGCAGAACCAAAACTGGGGTCATGTAAGTCATTTTTGCGTTAAAAGAGTTTTGCTTAGTCGAAAAACCGTATATGTGGGCTGATTCATTTTAAAATACTGACATAAAAGTTAGAGATTATCAGAATCAATATGAAATTAAAATTACATTAAGCCACATATATGTTTTTATTTCCTTATGTAGCTTTTTGCGAGAATGCCTAGTTTAGATAATTGGATGACGGCGTATATATTTGATTTGAAAATGTTGCCTGTTTTGACGATATTGTGATATTCATACTGTTAAATGTAGGCCCGGTAATTTCGGTTAAAAACTTTCTTCAAAATAAAGGGTGGGACCATTAATAAGGGCCGTTGTGGATTGTAATTAAAACGTAGAAATGCTCACTACGGCTTCGTTGGTGCAACTCCATTCGATGGTCTATATTCTCTATGAACTACAGGTATAATTGAGGTTTAGTGTCATTCATGTGCCGAGTTATCTCATCCTTTAGCTTTTGAATTGTTATAAGCGTATGGGCGTACACCTTTTCTGTCAAATAACCCCAAAGAAAGAAGTCCAACGGTGCCAAATCGTATTATCTTGGCGGTCGGTTGATCACCACTCCGTGAGGTAACACTTCCATTGAATTTTTCTCGTAAAAGAGACATTTTTAGTTAGCGGTGTTTCACCATCTTGTTGGAACCACATATCGTCTAGATCCATATCTCAATTCCGGCCACAAAAAGTTCATTATCATCTCGCGATAGCGAACACCATTCAGGTTAACTGCTTGACCGCCCTCATTTTCTACGACCTGAAGATGCTGCCAGTCCATAAATCCTTACCAAGCCGTCACTCTTTGCAGAGGTGCCGTCTTTTCCACAAGCACTCTTGGATTCCCAATGCTGCAATTTGGCTTATTGAGGAATCCATTGGGATGAAAATGTACCCCATCGCTAAAGACGATTTTCTTCATCTTTAGTGTATTCGAACGACCAGTCGGCATATTGACGATGCTTCAAATGATCCGTAAGCTTTAGTTCATGAGATAATTGAACCTTATAAGCGTGTAAATTCAGATGTACAATTGTTGAGCATGACGGCGAGTCGAAGTTGACGGCTCTTCTGTCACTTTTCCGAATAGCAGCAATGTTTTCCGCAGTACGAACTCTACAGACCCGTGTTTTCGCACCTTCTACAAACCCGCAAGTGCGCAAATTCCCACTCCCGGCACGGGGAGGTAGTGACGAAAAATAACGATACGGGACTCATCCAAGGCCCCGTAATCGGAATGATTACACTCTCAACCTTTTAATGAGGATCAATTGGAGGGCAAGTCTGGTGCCAGTAGCCGCGGTAATTCCAGCACCAATAGCGTATATTAAAGTTGCTGCTGTTAAAAAGCTCGAAGTCGAATTTGGGTCCTGCGCCGCCGGTTCATCCTTCGCGGTGTTAACTGGCGTGCCGCGGGACGTCCTGCCGGTGGGCCTAAGACCACAAGGACCACGGCCCGACCTAGGCAGAAACTTAAGCACAATTTTTCTGATTGTAGCACATTTGGCCGATTATGCTGACAAAAAAAAAACCAAGTGCACGATATGCGTTCTGATTTGTACGCCCATTTTCGTAAAAGGCTTCAACCATCTTAACGCGCTGCTGAACGGATGTACCTATCCATTGTTGCATTTGCCAACGACTGAATGTTAAAAATGTCACCAGAGACGTTAAACCAACTTGACGTTTAAATGAGGTTCACAATCAACAATGGCCCTTAAACCTTGTTCACCCGTTATTTCTTGTAGTTTTTTGTGCATAAATAGTACTTCCATGACGAACGTCATCCAAATATAATAAGATTTCTATGTAGGGATTGTTTGTACAAAATAAGTCAATTAATTTATCGGTTCAAAATTTATTATAAAAATATCGATTTTATGAAAATACTGTCTTTCTTCACTTCTAAAAGTTCTGTTTTTTTTTAAATCTAATTATATAGAACGAGTTATGTTTTTTATACAGGTTAACATTTTTTAAAAAAAGCGTGGAGTTTTCAAAGAAAAATTAAATTAATTTTATATTCAAAACACGTGTGAAGTTTCGTATGTAAATACTAAACAGATTATATGGCGTCAATAACAACATTAACAAAGACAAACCATTTAATTATTTTTTGAAATTAAATTTAAGTATACCGAAACCTTTTACAACGTTTGTTTACCTTTATTTGTATCGGCTGTACCCTGTATATTGTTACTGATGTGATTTCCGTCGTCAACTGTTAGTGTTTCAGTTGTACAACTACAAAAAACGTCGCTTTCGCAAATTTATATTCTACAGGTAAGTGATAGAGTTACAGACTTATGATGCCACGTGATCAAAGTTATGAAATAGCAAATGTTTTTCATAATTAAAAATTTTTCAGAACTAGTTTTTATGGGTCATTGTACTACTACTACAAAATTTAGCTTAATTATTAACAGCGACAGAAAACAGAATTTGCAATAATTTTTAGACTGATATACCGATTTAGACTTGTGGTATTTTGGTTATCTACATTTCATTTAAAATATTTTTTCATAGTATCTAGTAATTTCTACTATAAAATCATTACTATGATTTGACTTAGTAATTAATTTGTTAGTACTAGACATGATTTTGGTGTTAATATCTCGATTTTCCTATTTACAGAAGTAATCCAGCCCGAAAAATCTCCGTGGGATTATTCGGACATAACTATAAGTTTAGATATCAACCACACACTACACACATATATTTTTTCATTATTGATTCTGATAATATGTCTACACAACATTAAAACATGCGATCTATTTGAACGGCAGCGATTTTTCACAATAGGAAGATGAAGCGGAGGATCACGCAGAGAAGTCCATACATGAAAACTACGACTACAGTATGCATGAAACTTGGGCCAAGTACGCCAATGACCACTCCACTCCAAAGAAGGATTCGGAATAACTTAAGCATCTGTTGTTTAAAGATTTTTACTGATATAATCATTTTTACATTTTGACAGTTTGTTTGAACGAAAAAATCTCGAAAATGTTAACAAAATAGAACTTGAAGTTGTAGACTATTGCAAATCCATTGCAAACTCTTTAAACTCCAAGTAGTAATTAGTCAAATCGGACACAAGTGATGGTCACTTTATTGGTGTGAGTCTCAAATGCATCTGTTAATTTAATTTTCAACTTTAAAAAAAATATATATATGAAATAAAAATTTGTGTATTCAGAATGTTTTGTGAAATTGATAGTACTAGCCAATATAGTTAGCTGCCAATTATGAAAATACTATTGGAAAATACTCTTTTTTTATTTGTATGTTGTGTTTTTTTTTCAACTTTTCACTACAAAAGTTGGCGTAAGTGTAATCGATTTCCATGTCGATTGATTATATTGCTGGTGACAACTTAGTATCACACATTATCTATGAGATTTGTTGGTGGGAACGTTCTCTATATTAGTCGCGAATAGCACCACAATTTTATAGGGCTAGACTAGGTTAGAATGTAGGTGATTAGTGGACACCAAAACAAAAACATCCCAAGCATACTCATCATCAGTGAAAGTGTTTCTGGAATGTTACTCTTGGAATGGTATTAATGCATTATTTTGAAATCATAAATTTCTTGCATAAAAATGTTTCCTCCATTTTACTTAATTTAATATCATTATCAAGATATTACTTCGCTAGCCTCTACAATTAGAACGTGGATGACTGCTCCCCTTTCCCACAAACAAACGAAGGGATAACTAAGCTACTGATGCTCCATTTTTCAACCAGCATGTTCGGATCTTTATTTCCCCCCACCCTTAAAATGTTTTTAATCATTTATTGGTTATTAATTTTTTTGTATAATTTCCATTTCAAATAGATTATTTTAAATTGAAAATTGATATAAACTCAGCTTTTCCATGCTCCTGTTTCAACCAAACATGTGTCTTCATAATAAGACCCTAACCTCATATTTTTAACAAGCTTTTATTAGCGCCACTTGTGACTGTTTAATGAAATATTTATCCGGCGTATGCACCACAATTCTATACACTATATGTGTATTTTACGTCAATTTATATTAAAGTTAACATTAACAGAGATTAACTGGTTTCATTCAGTTAAATTTTTTCTGTGAGCTAGTAATATCAAACTAAAACTTCATCAAAAAAAAATTGGATTTTTTTTGTAAAAACTATTTTACACCTTAACGGACATATGTGAACTCTTTATTTAGAATGATTTGTGTAACATATTGACACATAATAAGCTTTTTTAACGATATTAAATTTTATCTGAAATTCTAGTACAAATCTACACTGATCACGCTATTGTGAAAATTCCCTAAATCGTGTATAAAATTATTTTTTTCATATTTATGTTGAGTTTTTACAAATTTTATTTTTCACTTGACATATATTTTTCCAGTAGTTTTTAAATTATCTTTGTACCTCCAACTGTAAATACATAATAACTAGCTTGAATTTTATATTTGAATAGAGATAATTAACGATATATATTTATGATGTACTGTGAAATTTTATGTTTCGAAATTTATGTTTGTAAATTTCAGAAAATTTTAAGTAGCTCAGAAAATATGTCAGCACTTATAATAGGATATATTATCTGTATATATTTAATTAGTTTTTTTTGTCGCTTGAGTTTAGATGAATCAATGGACGCTGAATTTGTGGTGTTTTCTTATATTTAACCAGTGACCATTGATTTGGTAGCAATTTTTCGTAGTGAGCAATTTGATGTAAGTTTTGTGTAATATAAAATATTACATTGAAGTATGTCGTTTAGAAATCGGAAATAAATTAACAATTTTTATTTGGAGTCTGATTTCCCTTTCCACATGTAGTTATAAGCCAAACAGTAAGTCATAAAATCTGTCAGTTATACAACAAAATTTGTACAAACTGATTGACGAAATGTATTGACCTAATTTTGCCTCAATTAGAGATGGGCAAAACTGATAAATTTAAATAACAGTTGCTATTGTTATTGCTATTTGCAAATAACAACTGAAAATAACAGATAACAGTTATATTGTTTACGCTGAAAATTGCTGTCGCCATCTCTTGGTAAGAAACTAAAATATGCAAAATTCATCTCGGTTGGCTATTAATATGATAGAGATCTTCGCATTTAGTACGATATAGAATATATTTGTAAGACTTATTATTCCTGCAATTTTGTATGTTTAAGAATAAAATTAAACTGCAAATTCAGAACCAAAAATTAAAATACACCAAACAATCTTCTGACGTTTTATTTTTTATGCTTGGTAGTGCTGTTATGCAAATATTATATATTTAATCCTGGCGTAATTCTCAATTATATTAATGAATATATCTAACTATCCAAATTGAAGGGATTATGGGAAGAGATTGTTTGGCACTGTTGCTAAGTCATTGTGTTGCAATAGGCTTTTCTCAAAAACTGGAAAACTCACGTCATAGAAGGCGGTTATCTACTGATAAAGTACAAAGAAATATATCCCACTGACCCCAATCCCATACCTAAATTATAACATACTCTCACATTCTATGGAATCTGTTTTACAGAACAGGAATATATATACAGCCTTGATAACAAACAATAATTTACCTAGACATATAAAAACAAAAAAGATAAGAGTCACAAATTCTAACTCGTGTGTCACCAGGTTGAACTGTGGGAGTTGCCCCAACTTCTATATTGGTCACACTGGAAGATCGTTCAATTCAAGATGGCGTGAACACTCTAATGCTTTTGAAAATGAGAGCTCAATAAATTACATTTTCTGAACACTCAGAAAACCATATACCTCAAAATATATCCCAAAATTTAGATTTACAAAACAAAAGTAAATAATTATACCTTCATGAATCCCTGGAAACAAACAAAAACAAAATTCTCCGAATCCTTGAAGGTTCAAACTGATACCAATTCATCTCCCTTACTTAATCTGAACCACAGATCATACATCTGAACAACCAGTTTTAAATAATATTATATTATCCACATCTGTTGTCAACAATGTTTTATAAATGTATAATTTACCTGAGCTACACCACACCCACTTCCTCAGAAATCCCCACAATTAAGACGACACCTTTAATTATTTTATTACCCTATCTGTACTTTCTTTCTAAGAAATATAAATTTGGCATTCCTTGTATTTCCAATTTCTAATGAAGCCAGACTTGGCAAAACATATCAAATTAAAAATAAATAAAAAAGTGAAAATTTAACCAGATGTTTGTTGTTTTTAAGTAATTTTAACAATGAAATTTCATCAAGGGGAGACTGAAACAATCAACAAAGAAATGATGATTTTAAAACATTTGTAATTACCTACTTACTTCTTAGCACTATTTTTTAATTAAAGATTGGTACATCATTTTCATACCGTGGTCAATATAAAGAATAGTCTTATTTGTGGTTTATGTTAATATTCGTGAATTAATGTAAAGAACTAATTCACTATATGTTAATATTCTAGAAACAATTTAAATATATTTTTTTGAAGAACATAAACCATTATAATAATAATAAAACATAAACCCTTAATATAATTTCTAATACATATTTAAAATTCCCTCATTTATAATTACATTGTCAAGATTTCAGCAATGACAACGATGAACCAAAGGATATCTGAACGCTATTATTACGTTTGCAAGATCAGACAAACTCCTGTTAAATTTTTCAATAATGTTTTTCTGCTTGGCCGTTCAGCGCGTTCAGTACGAATCAGTTAACAGCTTTTGGTGTTCAGCCTACGTTTTATTTTCAACAACTGCGAACAGAAACGTTGTGTATGAAAACTGCTGTATGCGTTATCGGTCGAAACAGAACAACTGTTTTTTCAGTCGTTTAGTTTTCTGTCGATCTGTTATTGCTATTCGAAAAGGCAGTTGAGATTAGAACTGTTTATGTTATTGTTTGATTAGCGCTAAGCTGTAATGAACTTATATCTGTTATCTGTTATTTTTAGTCGGCAATAACAGTTGCTATTGTTATCGAGTAAATAATAGTTGTTTAATAGCAGCTATGTTAATAACGCCACATCACTAGCCTCAATGTACTTTACTAACAAATATTAAATGTGTGAATTGCCACGATTGCCACCTTCGATTGTAAGTTTCAAAATTTTTTTAGAGATGGCCGGACTTTTAAAAGATTTAAGTTTTTGAGGTTATGTTAAGTTTCTGATATTAAAAGTATTTTAAAGATGACGGCTTCGAATATTTCAATAATATAAAAAAGTCTGGTAGTGATGCTATTAGTAAAAGTTCATTAAGACACTCTTGTAATGAAATTTGATCAGTTTTCGTTGAAGATTACTTTTTTAGGCGTTCCATTGTTGAAATAATTACCACTTGCACTTGAAGTAATTTGTGTAGTAAAGTTACTAAATAAGTTAAGACCGGAAATCCCGAAATCTTCCAGTTGTATTTAGTTTTTGGACATCATCTATTTATAACTTAGTTGTAAATTCAAAATGCTTACTTTTAAAGAAATTTAACTTAATTTTTGTTTACTTATGGGAATAATACTGGTGCATGGTCAATAAGGACCAAACTCGCCCTGTAAGTGTGAGGCTTTTAATAGGAATAGATTTGAAGGTAATACAGTTCAAGCTGATTCACATGATAAAAGACGAATTTTATCAGAAAATCAAAGTGGTTCCTTTCGAAGGATCTGATAATGACTAGACCAATCAATAGGGCAAAAATTAACTGATAATGTGTAAAAAATACTATCAGGATACCGACTGTGCCGTCACATTAACAAAGATTCCTAGCGATATTTTGCTGTTTTCCACTCGCAACTATGGTTTTTTACTTTGTTATAAACAATTGAAGCAAGAAAATTACGTTTTTTTTTCTTAGCATGTTTATAAAATCAAAAATAATAAACTAAACTCAATGATGTCAACAGATCAATTGTAAAGCATGACAATATCAATGAAATGAGCCCAGGCTCGAACCGATTGGATCATTAGTAACAGGGAAAAACAAAAAATACTGAAAACTGTAGGATTTAAAAAAAATCGTATCTTCGTCACTTTAGACGCTGTAGAACTAGGCTTGTAGGAACTGATAGTAATTTACATCTATTTTATGTATGCCAAAACCAATTGTGATATTTTTGCATTGTGCCCCCATGCGTCATAATCAAATTTCAATTTTGAAAAAAGTTGTTGAAAGTAGAGGAATCATTCTACAGAGCCTCTATTCTCATTTTTCACTAAATGTCTGAAATATCTGAAAAATGTTAGCAAACATGACAAAAAATTGGAGAGCGTATGAATGTAGGAGTGGGGGAAACACGGTTGTTGAGGGGAAGCGTATAGTAATATATAGTAGACCCACATACATAGATCGTTTTAATATTTAAAGTAAGAATTGTTTAATGACCGCTCTCCTTCGATGTTCCGTAAACCCAAAATCCACAAATTAAAGCAAAAACGTTTCCGAGAAACCATTTAAATATAAATATGATAATAAACAAACAGTTCTCATTTGATATAATAAAATCGAACATATCACTCTGTATAGAAGTTTTTTTAACGATTAAATTCTTTCACCATCTGTCAGTGACAATTACTATCGATAATAATTATTGTTAGCAGTTCCCCTCAACAACCGTGTTCCCCCCACTACTCGAACACATTCATACGCTCACCAAATTTTGTTCATTTTTGCTAACATTTTTCGTATATTTCACAGACATTTAATGAAAAATGAAAATAGAGGCGTTGTAGAATGATACCTCTACTTTCAACATCTCTATTCTGAATTGGTATTTGACGATCCATGTCGCATGGAGACACACTGCAATAATAGTGGACTAAAAACTCCAGATCGCAATTATTCAAAAACTAATAAACCGATAGCGCCTGGTTTAGTCACGCATAAGGTAGATACCAATTACTATCAGTTCCCACAAGCCCAGTTCTACAACTTCGATAGTGATGGAGTTATATAATATAAAGAAAACCGCTAAATTTTCCAGTATTTTTTGTTTTTTTCTGTTACTAAAGATCTTATCGGATCGATCCAGGGCTCATTTCATTGGTATTTCCATGCTTTATTATTCACCTGTTGACCCCATTGGGATTAGTTTATTATTTTTCATTTTATAAACATGCAACGAAAAAAAACGCAATTTTCTTCTTTCAATTGTTTATAAAAAAGTGAGAAACCATAGTTGCGAGTGGAAAAGGTAGCAAAATATCACTACAAATCATTCTTAATGTGATGGCAAAGATCCTGATAGTATTTTTTGCATGAAAAATCTCTATTAATTGGTCTAGATGTTGTTAGAAGTTAGCAATACGTCTAAATTAAAATTGGCTGTTATAACAAACTGCACAAATTGAAATTAAAATATACAAGATCTAAGAGAATTAATTTACGGCAATTTGATGTAAAAATAAACTTTCTTTCAAGCTCTCCCTCTAGGTGCGACTTAGAAAAATGCGATCCAAGAATTCTGATGTTTCGAGATCCCATTAGGGTTATAAGGGAGGCTCTATGTACTATCTTGATACAGGGTTGTTCAAAAGTACAAGACCATTGCTGTTTTCATACCTTTATCGATTTAATTTAATAAAATTAAAGCAGTGTTCAATGTGGTATAATTGAATTATGTAATTGTATTTTATGACACGTCGCATGCAAAATTTGCATTGATTATCGATTATGTAATTTTTATGTAAATTTTTTCGTACATTTAGAGACCTACAAGTTCCAATATAAAATTTATTACTTTCGCAGAGTATTTGGAATTTTTTGTGCTACTCCGTATATATCAAGTGGCAGTAATCTTCCTTACTTTAGTTCATATATTTCAAACATCTTACTGAAATTGTTCTTATAATTGCTATTGCGTCTATACACGTCACATGAGATTGGTGGGTCCTCGTTTGCTACGAACCTCCCGTCAGAAACGTGTGACGATTCTGGTACAGAATGACTGACATCACCAACGCACGCGACTAGAGTGCAAGATAGACCTGAACGAATGTTTCGCAAGACATTAGTACATAAATGGGTTATTGAAAAAAGGAGTTTCCCCCGTTTATACAGAATGAATGACTAGAAATACTACACATTATTCTATATTTTCTTTAGCCAGTTTTTCTATATAACACTTAGGAAACAAACACGATGTTGAAAATTAAAAAACTACGGTTAAACTTCATAAACATGTGGCGCATCGCATAAGCGGCTGACCGCGATACGCCACGTTGCCATATCTTCTCGATAGATTTATGTCCAGTTTTCATTTAATTTGAAAACTGAAAAAAAAAAGATTTCTTAATGAAATTGGGATTAGTGAAAGCATAGAAACTGTTTAGAATTTATATATCAAGCTTTGCAAGCAAAATTATTTGTAGGTGATTGAAAAAATAGGGGCAAAATTTGTGACTTAATTCTTTTTATAAAACTATAGCTTTTTTGTAAAAATGCTAAGATTTTTTATTTGTTTTTTTCTAAACTATGATGCCTCAAAATATTTGCACTCAAACGATTTACATACTTTATAACTGTCAAACCAAAAAAAATCAAGTTAGTTTTCTTAGCTTGTAAACGACTTACATACTTTGTATTTCATCAAAACCAAAAACTTTTTTTCTGCCACTCACTAGCAATTATGTACCGACATGTCTATTAAGCGTTCCACGACGACATATTTTATATGAGCACTTTTTTTACAAAAAAACTGCCTGTTGCCATTTTAACGAAGATTGCAAACAGACTAGCAAATGTCGGCAACAGCGTGCTTTTTGCGCCATCTCCGGGTTGTCAAGCGAAACTTTAATTACACAACATACTGCATGGTATTTTTTGTGCTCACCTACTTATATTTCAATTAAATGTTTATGATGGATTAAAATAAAACAATTTTAATCAATCACAATATTTTAATAACTTCTTATTAGTAAAAATTATCTATCACACTATAGGAATAGAAATGTTAGAATGCTACAAACAAAAAAAAATCTTTGAATAAACTAGTCTTAACAATTTTTTTATATATCAGTCAAAATGGGGTATTTATTTTCTTTGTACAACAGGGATATACATCTAAATGGTAAATAATATTTAATAAAAGCTCATTTTCAGAAAAAAAAGATCAAGCATCAACAATTTCCTGGACATATCAAATCTTTTCTGAAAACAGCTCCAGAATAATACCAATACAAAGAAACTCTAAATCAATATCACGCGTAACAATCGACAACTAAATAGAGAAGAATACGTTCTTTTTGTACATAAAAATAGATATGGCCACCCACAAGAACGTACCCCAGAGATTCATAAACAAAAACGTGCCGTGCGTCTGCTGAGTGGGTTTCCACGCGAACGGGAAGGTGTCCCTCATAAGTTCGTGTCCGACGTACAATATTATGGCGTTCATGCCGGGATAGAAGAAAGGCCGACCGCCCCATTTGCGTAGGATGTCCACTATCAAGAAGAGGAAGCCTTGTATTAAGAATGCCATGGCGCCAGTCACCAATGTGTAGGAAAGCGACCACAACTGTTTGTTGAGCGGTACGGGGCCTTCATCTCTTGTGAACGTGCATAAGCTTCCACCGATTATTCCCTGGAAACGCAAAGTCTAGTTAATAAAGTTTAATAAAAAACAACAAAAGAATAAATTAGACTTCAGAGCGGGGCCTTTATCTTTTATAAAATCCTACCGTGACCGATGTTGAGATGACGACGTTTGGGCAAAATCACATCTGCCCTTATTAGATCGGTTCGCTCAAATCCCTCTCTTAAGAATTCTAGTTACTCGAATATTAAGATCTACAGTAGCCAAAGCACTTATATATAGTCGCGGTTCGGCGGTTATCGGTTGGTCCCGTGAGCGGCTCCGTGTCACTAGCCCTTGACGCTCAGTGGACACGCGGGCGCGCTGTTTGGCCATTTCCGGTTGAGTTGTAAAAGAAGGATGACGGATCGGTATGGTGTTTAATAGAATTTTCCATTAATTCCAAAAGTTTTGGGTTTATTGCGTTCGTTTAAACAGCGATGCCTTTTCGCGAACCCAATTACCAGTCTTGATTTCGATTGTTCTATATTTGGCGTGTTCTGCATTGATGTTTTTTCTTCCTTTCTTATGACGATCTTGTTTTAATTTATCTGTTGGTTGTGCCCCACATAGGATTTTTGGCAGCATGCACATGGAATTTCACCAACCCTGCCTTCAAGACCATGGATGCCATCGTAGGAAAATATACACCACCTCTATTAGTTGTAGATTTAACAACACACTGTCTGAAGTATACTATTTTAATTAGGAAAACCAACGACACAATGCGCTCCATTGAGATCACTACTCTCGCCACTAATAGCAATTCTCTTTATGCAGAACCTTGAGGAGTTGGCAGTAAGAACAGCACGTCTTAAACCCAGTTTATGGTTACGACATGCGGATAATAGATAACCTTTGTGATTAGTATTTATGGGAGAGAACACCTTAACACATTTTCTAGTTACTCGAAGCTTGTTAAGATCGATAAGAGAATTTTGCGAACCGAACTGATGAGAGATGTGACTGCCGAAATGTCGTCATTTTACTATCGAACACTGGAGGAGTTATTTATTCGATTTAATCCAGAACTACTGTTGATACACTGTACCATGTTCCTAAAGTGAGAGATTGAGATATCTATTTGATTCCTAACAATTACTATAAGTATAATGACACTTACTGTTATAAGTCCCCAAACTGTCCATCTGATAAGCTTAGATCTGACGTTTTGATAAGTATTAAGAGTACGTCCAGCTTGAACACCCAAGTAGACTGTCAAAATCGCGGTAAGTGTTCCCAAAATCCCTATAAAAAATTCTCAAATCATCTTTTGCTTTCATACTTACTTTAAAAACCAATGTAAAAAAGTTGTAGAGGCAAAAAAAATAAAAAAACCTATCAAAAGTGAATATAAACCATAACTGACCAAAGAAAAAAAAAGAACAAGTTTAAATTAAGCTTACCTTCTGGATCGTAATAAACCGTGTTCTCGTAGACTCTCTTGCAAGGAGGATTCTTGTACATGTGATTCCCAAACACTTGTCGGTCTATGTAACCGGCAACGCCACCTGTACAGTTAAAATACTTCCCACCCTCATCCAAACCGCCAGGTCCGATGTAACCTTTACCGCAACCCGGAACGTTTACCAAAAACGTGAGGCACGTGTGTAGGGCGACAATTGCGGTGACGATACTCCATTGAGGCCATGCGGACACGATGTCGTGTAATGGAGAAACGATCTGCAAGTCAAAATGTTACATTTAATACTCCTTACTGAAAGTAATAAATAGTGATGCACACAAAACATAGAAAACTATTATTGCGTTTGGGAGTGGGGGTACCTCGATATGGCCATCATGGACAACTGACAACACCTCAGTCATACTGACAATTTGTTGTCAGATGTCAACATAACAGTTGTCTTGTGTTGTCAGTCGTCAACATGACTGGCAATTTTTTTTAAGTATTTTGTAGTATATAGTATTTTATATTTTAATCAGGATAAGAATTTCTAGAGCAGTTTGAAGTTTAAATGACAAACAGTAATAGAATCTATAAACTCCACAGTGTGAAAAGGCATATAATCACATTACCTGATGAAGGGAAAATTATTAATTAATATTAAACCCGGAAACTTTGTAATCTAATGATTACATTGTTTTAATTTACACCTGACCTCTACATCCCAAGACTACATATGTATCTCATAGTAATATATATATATATATATATATATATATATATATATATATATATATATATATCATCATATGCAGTTATATTTAACCAATTTTTCATGGTGTAGCCTCCCTGAAGAATTGAAAGATTGCAGAGGAACTTTTAAGAGCTGTGGAAATGGAGAACTTAAGGTCTTGAGAAGAGACGAAGAAGAAGAGCTTAAGATCTGTGAGAAGGATTGAAGGACTGTATTGAAGAGAATTGAAGGTAGGTGGGCAAATGGTCGGTTTTACTAACTGAAATGAGAGAAGAAGAAGTGTAGGACTGAAGAATTGAAAAACTGGCTTGAAGGATTGAGAAGACGAACATAATTTTTTGGCAGTTTTTATCGGAAACTCAAGGCTAGAGGTTGAGGAATTGGCCTTTGTATAACTAGACTCGTAACGGAATTTATTAATGAAGCGAAAGCTGAAGAGCTAATCGGAGACACTTAAGGTCGTGAGGGAACAGATAAAGAGCTTAAGGTCTTTTTGTAAGAAGAATTGTCTCGAAGGATTGAGAAGACGAAGAATATTCTTAGAATTTTACAGGGGATATGAGGCATACCTTACCACGCTGCCTCAGTGCGGGTTGGAAAGGGGCAAATGTCTATCTCCCTGATTTTTGCCATTTACGTCAGAGACGACTGTACCCCCCGGAATTTTGTCACAATTTTTTTATTAATGAAAAAAACCTTGACTTGGCTGGGATTTGATCCCGGGTCCGGTCCGCTATATCAAGCTCCAATTTAGTACAATTGTGTGAGCTGACGGACTTTCCCACTAGGCCACCGGGATATATATATATATATATATATATATATATATATATATATATGGTTGATGATTTATTCCAGTGTACATCCGTTCGTCTGTATTCGTTTGAAAAATCACTTGACGTTTCGCCAAAATCATATTTGGCTTTCTCAAAAGATACTAAGTAATTATATATATATATATATATATATATATATATATATATATATATATATAGAATGAGAGAGAGAGAGAGTCACATCTGCCCTCTTCAGGTCGGTTCGCATAATTCTCGTAGCCTTCTGCTTTCGCTTCTAGTTACTCGAATACGAATACGTATTCCGAAACGTCGTCATTTTACCATCGATCCCGGCAGGGATCAGTTATCAACTACGCGGATGAATTCCCGGAAACCACCTAAAACATTTAGTGCCCGCGAAAACTTAAAAACAAATATATATATATATATATATATATATATATATATATATATATATAATACAAACCTCTGTTTCTGTTCTTTTGGTAAAAGCCACCTCCAATAGTCCGACTATCAAATAAACGATGCCGATACGTTGTAGGACTCCCGGGAACCGAAGATCGGCAATTGTCGACATGTTCTTGTTGGAGTTCAAAACCAAACCAATCAACATCAACACCAAAGATCTCCTGATGACTTGGAATACTAAAGATCTTCTCGGTACAGCGCGTCTAAGTTTGCTCTGAAGCGAAATGGAGAGTGACAGTCCCATAAGCCAAAGGAACCTTAAAACAAAATAATATTAGTTGTTTGTTCTAACAGGCAAATTGTTGTAAGGTTGTTGATATGTTGTAGCCCCTCCACCCCAAAAAAGGCCGCTAGACGGCACTATAAGTCACTTCTAGTGAATGTGCCATTGACATTACTTGATAGTCCAATTAGAAGTTACGGCCAGGAAAGAAGTATTGTGAAAAATTATAATAGCGGTAAGTAACAAATCAATATTATCTCAGAAACTATTCACACAAAATGGTTAGGAAACACAACTTACGTTTTTGAGTAAGGTAGATTTGTAATGCCATTTTCTTTAAAAAACCAAACTTGGTAGAAAATTTAAATTATTTTTCATTAAAAAGAGTGTTCTCAAAAATCCCCCAAACCCAAATTTCCCAAACTCTAGCATACAACACATAACAGACCACCTCACTTGAAGAACCCTGTATAATAAATTTGTTTATTGTGCTGTCAACTTAACACAGTTGCAATCTTCTAACTGTAGTTTTGTTTAATTCAAACTTAAATCAGCTAGAAATGTACAATTATAGCCCATTCAAATTCGCACATCTATTACTGCTATTAAGACATATTTAATTACTTAAGTCATTGTCTCCTAAATGTTATTTGTGGCATGTTCTTGATTATTTTTAAGTTTTCTTGGGAAATAACACCACAATTAAACCAAAAAAGCTGTATATTCAAAGGAAAACTTTCAATTTGCAATTTACATTTTCATTACATATTTTAAAGCCATTGACAACGAAGTCAGAATCAACTTTGAATCGTTTGGTATTTTCTTTCAATATACAGCTTTTTTGGTTCAATTGTGGTGTTATTTCCAAGAAAACTTAAAAATAATCCTCAAAGTTGAAAAAGAAATGTGGGTGCTAATAGTTTACAGGTTAAAGCACTACTTTCATTTTTTGGTTACAATACTGAAAACAAATGATACATTCAATACTTCGAAAAGTGGTGGGTACCTAATAACGTTTGAGTTAACTTGCGTTGGGCGCCAATACTTTTAGAAAAAAGTGAGCCAACACAACCTGCACCGTGAACTGAGTATAACATATGGGCACAATTTTCAATATCAACTCATATTGTGAATTCAATTCCATTTAAACTTGAGAGTCAACAAGTTTAGTATTCAAATGAAGTCTAGACCCAAATGCAATTTTTGTATTTCATTACCATACTCATCATTTTTTAATCTTTAAGTGTGGGCCTCCATTTAGAAGCTTTTGCTTCAAAAACCTACAAGATACTGCACATTAGTTCTCTAAGTTAAAATCCATTAAACCTGATATGATCTATTCACTACATGGATTCTAGAGCATTTATATTCTTTATAAGAAACAAGGTTTTTTCGTTTTTCTAAATCTGAGACATGCATCTCACAACTTTTGTAGACTAATACTAAAATACTCACCAAGGAAACACTAGATCTGCAATCGTTAAACCATTCCAAACGGAATGAACAAAGAACCAATATTTGCCACCGCCATAATTGACGAATATCATCAACATTATGCACAGCCCACGGAAAATGTCAACGGACTTGATTCTGTTGGGGTGCTTTCGAATTTTGGTGGGTGTTCTTTCGATGACTAAAGGTGTGTTTGATGACGAACCGCCAAGATCCTAAACAGTTATTTCATTAATAATGTAATATTTTATTTATATTTAACAAAATTATAAATTTTGAAGTTCATAAACTCATATGAAGAGTAAAAGCACACTAATGATGAAATGTAAATAGTTTATAATAATTATTAAGCATCAAGTTATTTGAGTTACAAATTATATTATAACAAGTGAAAAACATAAATCTCTAGAAAGACATAAAAAAAGACAAATGCTGGAACTTGTTATTTTGCAATAACTAAGTGGATATTACCTCACCTCTTCTATTTCGTGATTCAAAACGATAAGTCGTCGTAGTCTTCCGCTGTTCTTGTAGATGCATTTTATCATATACCAAATCGTACCAAAGCAGAATAGTACAACAAATGCCATCAAAATTGCTGTAAAAAAACTTATCTTAATTATGCCTATCTTATCAATAATCTTATCAATTTAAGTATACATCATGTCAATGCTATGAATGCAAATATTTTGAGCAATAACAGTTTAAGACATTTAGGTGCAAATAAATTAAAAAGCCTCATAACATTTTTATAAAAGAGCTATAGTTTTGTAAAAAAAAAACAAAATATAAATGTTACGAATTTTGCATACATTTTTTTAGTCATCGGCAGATATTTTTTTCTTTCAAAATCCTTGTGAAGCTTCATATGTGAATACTAAACAGCTTATTGGCCCTAACCACACTCTCACTGTGAAACATGTTTCTTTAGTTGGAATGCTTATTTATGTTTATCATATCAGTTATTGGCTAATTTGCAATAATAAAGCTGTGGAGTTTGATGTTGTTTTTGTGACCTCTTGAATATATGCAGTAATAGCTCTGGAGTTTATTTATGTGTAAGAACATGAATCTATCTAACATAAAAAAATAGTATGAATTTAATATCCTTTTGAGGTTTCTTTGTATATGTAGGGTTTCTAAACCATGTGTAAAAAAAATATATACCATTTGCAAAAAATAATTTCATAAATTTAAATTTTTCTTCCAAATATTAGTTTTTAAGAACAAAATATTTTTATTTCATACATACATGTTTTGTTGAGCCAAACAAGGCAGATATAGGACAAACCAAAATTATTCACTACAAAACAGAGGTGTTCATTTTTTTGTGGCCAAAGTTATTTCTTTTATTAATTCTCTTGAATATTATACTTTATGTTGGACAATGTAACATAGCCATAATGAAAATAATTTACTTTACATATATTTAGTCATAACTTGATTGTTAAAGTCTTTGGATAATGATATTATATGATTTTTTGTTTTGCTTGGTTGCTACTATCTACAGCTAAAGTATATGTACTCATACATTTTATAACCTGTATCAGCAAACACTTGAGCTCTAAGTTGTCATCATCAAGGAGCAAACCAAACTGATTGGTTTACTCCTTGATGATGATAACTTAGAGTTGTTGAAACAGCATTAACCATTTAAAATAAAAGTTTGGTGCTAGGGTGTAAAACTGTGTTTTTACATTTGTGACACATCAAAGGTTCCACAGAATTTCCATTGATAACACTTTAAAAAAAATACAGTCTTTGCAGGTAAGAGCATTTCAGGTAGTAGAGAAATTGTGAATATTAGTCTATCAGAATAATATGAAATAGCTACAGAATACAGGAAGAGAAATCATATACAAATGACATAATATATTGTAATTTGATATTAGAAACATGAAACAAAGATTATGAGTTTGACCAATATTTTTATCAGTTTTTGCTTGTAAACAAGTCTAAAAATAATTTATATCGATTACTTAGTTGGATGTAATTTTAATTTATATCTACACAGATAATTAAATTAAATTCAAGTAAATAATACCTTCATCAGTAAATTGTTAAACAATTGAAAATGAAATTGATATAATTATGGGAATTACACATGAACAATTATTCTTTAGATAAAAAATATAGGAATAATTATAATTATTTCCACTTACGTAGATAAGCATTGTCAGCAGGTTCTTTAATATAGACTGGAGAACATGAATCTGTAATGTTCCACCCATATCGATAATGTTCATAGAATAATTTCTGAAATCTGATCAAAGAAATATACAACATAATTACTATATTTGCTCAATGTTTACATACCTGCACTTATTATCCATTTTGTCCTCAGCAGAATAGTACATTTGCAGAGGAGAACTAGTTTTTGTTACAACAGAGGTAAAATTGTGTGGCTGAATGATAGTCAAATTTTGATAATCACAATTATGGCATTCATCATACTGATAGAATATGGTTACAACTTCACTTAAGGTGTTGTTGATGTCCAAACAAGCTTCGTCGTAAGAAAGTGCCCCGTTTTTACGGAGGCACTTGTTCAAATCATCGAAAAGCATTTTGAATAGAAACACCAAAAATAAATTTACTCACAAAGCATAATGATAAAAGCACACAAAGAAATTAGTAAATTCTAGTTAAATGTATTCAGATGAGTCACTTGACACTAAAGAAGTTTAAACAAATATTTTGCAACAAATAAATGTCATTTCATTCTCTTTGATAATTTTTTGTATAAGACAAATGTCAAAACTTTTTTACTTATCTTAGAGCTTTTATGCTCTAAGCTTAGAGCTGAAGTATATGCTCTAAGTTAGCTAAATACTTGTGGCTTGTGTAGTTTTAAAAAATAGAAGAAGAAGTTTCGTGCTGCCATCTAACAGAAACAGCTAAACTTATGTATATTGTGATCAAATTTTAAGCAAATTTCACTCAAATTTAAATTACAATAAGGGTTTTTCCTCTCTCTCTAAAATTTAAACAGCTACCTACATACATTAGAAAAGTTTATTGTTTATTGCTGTTTAAAACATGTACTTCTAAGAAAAAGGACTGTTGACCAGAAGATAAAATGTGCTTAAATTGAAATTAAAATAAATTAAAACGAACCATTTTGGCTCCAACACTTAATGTATAGCTAAAATGACTTAAGGCCGGATATAGATTTATAGTTATCTACGGCTTCAAATTCAGCAGTAAACAGCTTGCCCAACAGATGGCCGTAATAATTATTTTATAATTTCCTTGCTTTCTCCTTAATATTATATACTTTTGCTATAAACGAAAACTTCAAAACACTGCTCATAAATTGTTTACTCACCTTTTCGATTCTGTTTCATTCATGTCGATATTTCAGTCATCTAAAAATAAAAAAAGTGTATTTGAAGTGTATTGCCGTCAATGCACACTCTCGGTGGGGGAGTTACATACAAAAATGGCTGCTGCGAGTTTTTATAGTAGTGTATTTAAATGAAGTGATAAAATTTTAATATAATCAAGTCTTATCAAATGTGATTCTTGGTAATATCGTCTATTTCTCGAACAGGTAAGGGATTGAAAATATTCATTACGTAGATTTCTAGGTACGATTTTTATTTAGGTTATTCTATCATTCATATTGAGTATCTCAGTACAGTTGTTAATTATTTATTGACATTTTTGTTTGTTTACTGCGGTATTTCGCACGAAATATAAACGAAACGGGTGGAAATGAGTGCTATTTTTCTCCCTGAACGTGTTTTGGATTATTCATATTATCTGCAATGACGTTTTGTCATCTTGTTTTGACATACCTGGTGTCATTTTTTTGCCATACCTTTTTTCCGGATTGTTTAAATATTTATTTTTATTATTGGAATAGAAAGGTGCATTCAATGGACGTTGAGATAAGCGAAACGCTATGCAAATTGGAGTTAATGAGACTTGGGGATTTAGATAAAACTAATTTATCGTTTTTGCATATAAAGATAGTATTTTTTACATGTTATATGAACATAAAGATCATAAGTATGAAATAATATTTTATTTCAAAAGGTAAACCTAAAGTGAAAACATGTATTTTCATATAGCTATAGCACATTTTTGAGCTCTATATTTTTTTAATTATGTTTCAGTTAATTCTACCTATATTATGTAGACTCTGAAATATTGATCACAATTAATTGTTAAAATAAATTGCAAATCCCATTTATTATTATTGAAAATCTCTTAATGTATGATTAACTAGAAGATTATCATTGACCTAGGTCTTCTCTTCATATGTTGTAACTTTTCCTGCCATTTTGTGTGATGTTTGACCATAATATTTTTCTGTTTTTTAATTTTGCTAAAGGCAAAATAGTTTTTTATTATAAGCTTCCAATTTTGTGGTGTTTAGTTGTATAGCTTAAAATACTTCCATAATTTCAACAACAGTCAACAAATTTTCTGAAAATTATGTGAACAGGGTAGAACATACAGTTTTAGAGAGGGATGCTGGTTGGGGCAGTTCAGAAATTTCTTGCTAAAATAGAATTATGTGTGAAAATGAAACTAGGTACTTACTAACTAAAATAAATAATTATAGAGTTTATTTCACATATAAAGTAGTGTCAGTGTTTGGCATTAGAAGTCTGAGGGGCTGCTGCCTCCTCCTGTCCCTGCCTGGCGCCGCCCTTGTACTGAGTTAAAAGATTCCTAATTCTTTTATACCACATTTGTTTATAAATTATTTAGTATTATTTTTATCATCTCTATATTAAAAAAATACTTGATTCATTTATCAAAATTCTCTGTTTTTGAGACGAATGTTTTTAGTTTGACCTGGCACCTAGTTAGACGTTAAAATAAATTATAATGAAAAATATAAATAAAATTGCACAAAAAATACAGCAATTGTTAAAAATGTATCTATTGTTAATTAACATTACAAAATGTTATTAACACTATTCCAAAAATGTTTGGAGTGGCTACTATAGACTCTTTTTGTTTTGCTCTGACTCTATTTCTCTTTTGTATATTACTTTTTCTTTAATTATTCATCATATTTATTTTTTTCTCCAAGCAAGTTTCTATAAGCAATTTGTATGGATTTTAAAATTGTGTTTACTTTTAACTTAATTAAGTTCTCATTTTTCTCTTAAAACTTTGGTCTCCTGTATTTATTTTTAGACATTGTACTATTATGTCTTTCCTTCCTTCTTTTTTTTTCAATTTGTAATCTATTATTTATTTTTGAAACGATTTTCGTCAGTCATTGCTTTGTCATTTGCTTCTTTGAATCACTTATATGCTCCTTATACCATGTTGGTTTCTTTGGCCAAATTGTTCTAGTCAACTTGCGAATATTCTTGTATTAATTTTTGTTATTTCCTGCATTATAACAACACTTATTTCTAACACATTTCTAATTTTTATAACAGGTCTTTTAGCTTGTGGTTATTTCATTTTTTCTATCATTCGTTTTATTTGATTCATTTTGTCTTCATTCCTATTTGATTTAATTATTTTCCATTGTTGATTCCATCTCAGATGCATTTCTATTACTGGAAAAATCATGTAAAAAAATTCATTCATGATGAACCCACCTTCGATAATTTTTTTATCAGTTTAAACAGCTGTTTCTATTTACATATGTTTCATTCGTATTTGTTTTACTTATTAGTCATTAAACTAATAGCAACTCACATTTCAACACTTAATTCAATTCCAGGACTTGTTTCATCCCTACTTTAAAAGTTTTCTTTTGATTCTACTATTTACAAGATATAAAAAAGTTTCCTGAAATCAAATTAGTTTCACATTTTTGACTAAATTTATCCAGAAATTAGATTTTTTTTTAAATAGGGTTAGCTAAAAACCTAACAGGATAGTAATCCTACATATATTTTGTAGTGTTTTGTACAACTAGAGGCACAAATTTCAAAAATAGTCACCCAAAATAACTTTTATAATACCTTTAAAGGAAAGACAAAAAAACGTTAATTTATATTTACGGAGGGACACATTTTACACGTAGCGGTCACCCTACAGTTTCAACCCCTAAGCGAGGGTGACCATCACTTCTACAAGTTTAAATACAAAGGGGTATCATATATGATGCCTCTTTTTAAAGGTACTTTTTTGCCAATCTTTTGACACAATATTTAAAATCAGATTATTTTTTACAGAGTAAATGAACCAGAAACTGTAAAAAAAATATATTTTTTTAAATAATTGCCAATTATACCAAAATTGGTTCAGGGTGGTTTTTAAGGTCTCTGATCACGAATTCGAGGTCAGATTGGCAAACTTCAAAATAGCGGATGATTTTTTTAAATCGATATGCGCCAAAATTGGTATATAGGGGTTTTTGGGAATTGGGGTCGCTGATCATGTGTTCGGAAACAAAATTCAAGATGGCGGACGAAATTTTCGACTCGGTTATTTTCATCGTCTGTATTGAAATTTGTTTCTCAGATTTGTGATCAGCGAACCCAAAAAACCCGTTATAAGAACTTTGATGCAAAACAGATTTTTGTCTTTTTCTTTTAAAGTTATTTTAAAAGTTATTTTGGGTGGCTAGTTTTGAAATGAAAAGCACTGTATAAGTAAAATAAGAATGTATAACTGTATAAATCTGTTAATATACATCAGTGTAAAAACAAAATACAAATCAGTTAGGCTTAAATAGAAAAGAGTTAGCAAAGTTCTTTGTCTGTAAGTATGTGCCAAAATGTTAGCATTAAAGAGATGTTTGGGTCATTATATTACATGACATTTAAGATATGCCATCCAAATTAGTGTAATACTGTGATATTGGTTCCAGATGACTAGTATACAAATTATACTTTATTTTTGCGACTAAAGTGGGTTGTAATGTACTTGAAATCATCAAATGGGTCACTTGGTGACCCGCGTGTCAAACTTTGCCGACCCCTGCAATTGATTGTGTTGCTGTTCTTACAGTTATTGAGTTGCTGGTTCCAGCAAGTTTCTAAACAACGTTATTTCTCGTCTTCATTTATGTGTTTTTTTTTGTATGTCAAAGTTATGCCCAAATATTTCTAATGAGGATTTTGAGTTTGCCCCCTATATGGTTTCAGCAAGTTTCCTAATAATGTTATTTTTTCCATCATTTACTGATTAGTGTTTTTAATTGTTTTTTCATATGTCAGATTTTTATCTATAGATGTACCCAACTATTTTCGATTAGGGTTATGTTTTCATTTTCTCTCTCAAAAGTTGACATTTAATTCAGCATTCGCGAAACAGTTGTTCAGATGGAATGGTCTTATTTAAGACACACTTAGGTCTATAAACGTCATTGAGGTATAAGGTATCTAAACTAAATGCTACTTGACTTGGCGGTATCACTCTATGGATGAGAATTAGCCACAAAGAAATTCAATTGGGCGATAATTCGTAAGGTCTTTCCTGGGTTTCCCAGTTTTTAACATGGTAAGCAAGCAAGCAATTTTGAATTTGAAAATACTTTAGCTAAGCCTGCAACTTTCCTTACGTTTATAGAGTTTATTGGTTTCAATAATTCGCTTTCTGACCATGTGGATGAAATATTGATGTCTTCTTTTAGCATGAACATAATATGCATATCATGTTACGAAAACGAAAAGTGAAAACAGATCTAAGGCTTTTCACCCGAGAATTTAAAAAAATGTTGGTAGGTTTAGCCCATTTATTACTAAAGCAATTTATTTATTCTTTGAAATTCCATAATTTGTTCTAACTAGCAAACGCTAAACAGAACTGTTCGTCTCTCGACTATTTTACTATTCAGCACCAATATGAAGGATTGAAATGTCAAACAGACTATTTATATTGTTACAACGTTTAAGTTTTACTCTGCTAAAATGGAATTATTCTCGGAATTGCGACAAATACTATTCTCCTAATTCACGATTGA
Organism: Octodonta nipae; assembly: GCA_034190945.1. Taxonomy (NCBI): domain Eukaryota; kingdom Metazoa; phylum Arthropoda; class Insecta; order Coleoptera; family Chrysomelidae; genus Octodonta; species Octodonta nipae. The sequence continues at coordinate 11,052,404 of CM067221.1, forward strand.
TTATAAAAAATACCCAAAATTGCAGTACATTCAAAAAAGCAAGGTAGGATTACTACAGAAACATTCGAGAGCAACCGTGAGAGCTATAAATATAGGACGACTATTACATCAGTTTATAGAGCAAAATTGAACTCATTTTCAGACATAAATTTCAACAGCAATTCGCTTATACCATCACGTCAATTAAAATTTATAAATAATTATTGCTAAGATTTTAACAGCAAACTCTTAGAAGTAAATAAACTATTTAATTAATCAAAAAAATCCGCAAAAATACGAATTTCTTTTGTTTTTTGCTTATGTAATGAAGGAATCGTAATGCCGTCTACAGGAAAGTTGTAGGAATAAGAAATCTTTCTTAATGCGTCGTTATACATCCTGATTGGATTATTTTTTACCGAGTGGACTTCCCAAAATCGGATTTTTTTCAAAAATTTATAACTCTGGTAACTAATACTGGAATATAGTCATCGTCAAAACGATACTTTATGATATTAAATTTATATGGGCTCACGATGGATGCCATTGAATAAGTAGTTTTTGAAGGATTCGAATTTAAATAATTTAGAGCGCTATTTAGCACATCCCACGAGACAAGTCCGACCGGAATATATTAAAGATATTTTGAAAATTCATAAATTCCACTTCAATTTGCATATCTTAGTTTTCGCTATAATGCCGAGATATTGGTTTAAAATAATAGTAAGCATTGCATTAAGTGTACGAATATGCGACAGCCAGCCAGGGTACATTGATAATAAGTGGGGGCACGAGATGAAAATTATTGTAAATTGTGTTATTATATTTTTTTTCAGCAGTATCTTACATTTTTATTTACATAACTATTGCCTGCCATATTGGTCTATTTTTCCATTCGTTTATTAAGTTTATGGTTACCTGTATACAGTTTACTGATATTAATTCCTCCGGAATATCCTTCGTTTAAGTCAAATTTCAAAAGCAGTATTAATACATTTTACGGCACTATGACAAACATCCAAGATATACGAATAGAAGTGCATTTTATAAGCTTTCAAAATATATTTTGTATAATCGCTATCGAACTTTCGTGGTTAATACGATATGTTCTGCAAAATTTTTCTACATATTATTTAAAATGAATTTCTGCAAGATCTACTTAACGTACAATGTCGATCTTCAGCGTTATTAATCTCAACGTTATAAGCTATCACTAGGTGGCAGATTAAGGTTCCAGCTGTTATTACAACCAAGTTATGATTTTTTTAAAATCTCTCACTTTATGTCGGGTTTTCCTGCTTTTCTTTATGAAAAATGCTGCGATCAAAATTTATAAACGTTCATTTTGAAGATTTTGCGATTCTCTACAATTTTTCTATTGACAGCATTATGAACTTTTTATACTATAAGCAAAAAACAAAAATACCCCATATTTTTGGGGTTTTTAAGGCTCAATAAATTTACTTCTACGAGTTTGTGCAGTTAAAATTATGTCATTTATGACTTGCCAACTATTATTTACGTGATAGCTTATGCGGTTTGCTGTTGAATTTTATGTCACCTAAAAATCTCTTTTGACTGCTGTATATTATTTCATGGTATATTCTGCAATATAGATTTCATTTTCATTTATTTCCATTCCCGTCTGTTGTGAGGTTTTTGCGACCAGTTCAGTTGTGCTATGTTCCTTTTTCTTATGTCAGTTTCCCAATGTAATTTTTTAGATTTTGCTATTCGGTTCTATTGCTGTTATTACGTTCCTTCGATATGGTACTGAAATGCAACACTTAAAACTGTCTTTAGAAACTTTGTTCCAACTCGACACTTGTTTGACCATTGAAATACCCACACATACTGATGGCTACAAGCTGGTTCTAAACAAAACTGCCTCCTAGCACCGCGTCTTATATTCAGTTCATTCGTTTGAATATTATTCCAGTCGTCTCTGGTCTGCTAATCTACATGTTTTTGACATTTCTTTATGAAAAATGCTGCGATCAAAATTTATAAACACAATTAGTGTTTTTTGATTCTCTACAAGTTTATCTACTGACGACATTATGAACAGATCATTAGTATTTACCCTATAAGCAAAAAAAGAAAATACCCCATATTTTTTGGGGTTTTTAAGCCTCAAATAATTTATTTCTATAAGTATTGGATGGTGTATATCGTCGAGTGGAATTTGTATGAAAATGAAGCAGATTTATTTTTTGGCGTCAATCAATTGTTTTGAACCTACAAAAATTCCCATCAACATATATATTTTTGTTATTTCAGGCTTCTGATGATAGTGTCGAATGACTGAGACTAGCGTGGGCACCGCCATGCAGGGTGCTCCCGGTGAGAACCGCCTCAAGCAGCTGGAGGCCCTCTTCTTGGGAGGACCTCTGGTTGCTAAAGAGCAAAGTTTCAGTATCGAAACTCTGCTGGACGTTTTGATCGTTCTCTATGACGAATGTTGCAACTCGAGTTTGAGAAAGGAGAAGACGGTTTCGGATTTCATCGAATTCGGTACGTATACGTTTGTTTTAAACCTTGAAGATTACATGTTTGATGTGAATTTGTTTCTGTAGTTAAACCTGTCGCCTCGTCTATAAAATCTCTCCGGTTGACTCGCGACGATTTCGAAATCGTCAAAGTCATCGGTAGGGGTGCTTTCGGCGAAGTGTGCGTCGTCAAATTCAAAAGTTCTGAAAAGGTGTTCGCCATGAAGATACTCAACAAGTGGGAGATGCTGAAGAGGGCTGAGACGGCTTGTTTTAAAGAGGAACGTGACGTTTTGGTTTACGGGGACCGAAGATGGATTACGCATCTACATTATGCGTTTCAGGTACTTAATTTGTTTAAAAAAATGGGTATTACTATCAGTAGTAGGTAGGTGAAAGGAACTCACTCATTCCTAAATAGACCCCTGTAATGATAACGGAGTACTACCATAGATTACTAAAGTAGCGCAAAACGTCGCCATATTGCCAAATAAATGCCAGGTCGTGATAATATACCTGCACTTTTTATAAAAAAGTGTAAAGATAATTTGATTATGCCATTTCATTTAATTTCTAATATATCTAAATTAGTTGAAAAAATTATTCACAGGCATATATCAGAGTCTACTATATATATATATATATATATATATATATATATATATATATATATATATAATCATAAACTAGCGACATGGTTTGTTTCCTATTAGGTCAGTAGAGACAAAACTTTTACTTATTTTGTTCTGAAATCTATTGACGATCGTGTATAGGTTCATATATACCGACTTCAGCAAGGCATTCGACAAAATCAGCCATACTTTGCTGATAGAGTGCATGGGTGTTCATCTTTGTCGCTGGTTTTGGACGCACATAAGTAATAGAACTTAGTTTTCATAAATGGTTATTGTTCAATACTTACTATAACATCAGGAGTTCTTTAGGGCAGTCATTTAGGTAGGTCCATGGTTTTTTATTATTTATCTAAGTATAATTGATGGCTACCAGAGGTTACAGGCTGATTTGGAAAGGTTTTGCTAGTTAATAACTATAATAATCTTAGATAAATATGTCTCGATATCATTTTCTTGAAATAAAAGGGTATTTGAAAATTAGTTTACCATCAAACAACATATTAATAAATGTTGGTGAAATTCGTGACATGGGTGTGATATTGGACTCAAAACTATATTTAATTTACATATCAATAAAATTGTTAATTACTGTAATTGTATACTGCGGTTTGTATTAAGAAACTGCAGAAAATTTATATTTTCTATTATTCTACAATGCATTTATACATAACCACATACATTTTGCTTTTGTAGTTTGAAACCCTAAGAACTATGGATATTTCATTCTGTTTGGAGCCCGCAAAATATATAACTTATGAAACTAGACGAATGTATACAAAATACATTTTTAAAGATTTTCAATTCTGACTCTGACAAAAAGCAGAAAACTTGCTGATTTACTAATATTTTACAAAATAGTGACGAACACTAGATTGTACCTATACAGTGATGGACAAATGTGTGGAACCAAGCAAATATCTCTGGAATTATTTGATATATCAAAATGAAATTTGGAAGGTGGATACTGCAGTAGATTGCCTATTTTTTCCATTTTTTTTTTAATTTTGACTTCCTGTTTTACCGGAAGTAATGTCGATTTTAAAATTTGCAATGAAACGCCCTGTATAATATTTTAGTTTCTGATAAAACATTTTATTGCGGATACAAAAATATCGGGTTTGATATTGTTTACTTCAATACCTACCGAGATATTAACAGAAAAGTAATTAAGGAAAAGAAAAATCTAATATCAATTAAAGAAATACATAATCATAATTATTAACTAAATCTAAGTTCATCAAAACATTGAAACTTAACTTAACTAAACTTAATGTATTAGATGTTCAAACTGAGCACCGTTTACTTCTTGACAATAAGCAAGTCGGTTTTTAAATTCTCTAGTAACATTAGCTATTACTTCTGGTGTAATTCTCTGGATGTCTTGAGTTATTCGTGCAGCTAATTCTTGCAAATTATATGGTCTATCAACATAAACCTTCGACTTTAAATAACCCCACAGAAAACAGTCTAGTGGATTAAGGTCGGGCCTTCGTGCAGGCCAATCATAAGTAACCCTTCTTCCAATCCATCTGTGATGAAATGTCCAATCTAAATGATCTCGAACAATGCGAGCGTAATGGGGTGGTGCTCCATCCTGCTGAAACCAGGTATTATTTGGTAATTGTCCATTTACCTCCAATGCCGGAAGAACTTGTGTCTCCAACAGCTGTAAATACCTATCTCCGTTTAAAGTTTCTTGTAAGAAGAAGGGTCACACGATTTTGTTGTTATAAATGCCAGCCCAAACGTTCAGTTTTTGGGGATGTTGTGTATGAGCGTCTTGTACCCAATTAGGATTACTTTGCGACCAGTAGCGGCAGTTATGTCGATTAACCGTACCATTTAAACAAAATGCAGCCTCGTCTGAAAACGCCACATTTCTTATAAAATTATTATCACGGTTACAAATATCCATCATCGTTTCACAAAATTGCAAACATCTGTTGAAATCATCTTCGGAGAGTTCTTGAACGAGGCGAATTTTGTATGGATGATATTTTTCTCGCCTTAATATCCTTCCTACTGGCGAGGTCGGTAGTGGATAAGTGAGGATTTTCTTTCAAAGATATAGCAACATTTTGAGCTACACTTTCATTACTTGCACTTTTTAACTGTTCACTTTTTGGTAAATTGCTAACTGTTACACTTGTGTCGCAAAGTTTTCGTCACTACTGAACGGGATATTTGTGTATTCGGATGAACAATGTTAAAAAGGTCACAAACTTCTTGATGCGTCCTTTTCCTCTCCCCATACCCAATCATCATTAATATTTCTATTCTTTCTCTTTCACTTAATTCGGCCATTTTAGGATCAAATTAAAACAATACAATCTTTTTACGTTCAAATAAAAAAACTAATAACTTATTTTGACAACTACTGTCACTTCTGCAATGAATTTCATGGACTACTAAACTTGATTCAGATTTAATTTGCGCCTGATTTAAACGAATGCACGTGTATTCGACTATGGAACAAGCAATGCTGTTGGCTGTGACGGTATAATGCCACCGATTGGCCAATAGAAATACAAATCCTTACTGAGCGGTTTGTTTATATCGGGCGTAAATGAAATCTGAACCGAGTTTAGCTACCATCGAATTTTTCCTTAGTTACTTTTCTGTTAATATCTCGGTAGGTATTGAAGTAAACAATATCAAACCCGATATTTTTGTATTCACAATAAAATGTTTTATCAGAAACTAAAATACTATACAGGGTGTTTCATTGCCGACATTACTCCCGGTAAAACAGGAAGTTCAAAATTGTAAAAAAAAAATTGGAAACAAATATAATAATAATTCCAGAGATATTTACTTGGTTCCACATATATGCTCATCACTGTATAATACCAAAGATAAATTTACATTTACAATTTTTGTTTAAGAAACCTAAGAACTACCGATATTTATCTTCAGCCTTTTCGCAATCCTAATTCTTTTTTTTTTTGGGATCCGATGGGTTTGATTTGGTTAAAGTCACCTGTATAACAATCAGTAATAAAACAATGTTGACTACACAAAGGTTTTGTGTAAATATGATTTATTTCAATTTATAAATGTAAAATTCGTTAATTAATTCACCACTGCGCTGTATACCTCTACCAAATAAATATAAACAAATATATTGTGTAAATATAACCTCAATCGGTCAAGTAATTCAGAAGTTGCACGATCATTAACAGACACACCAACGATTTTATATATGAAAATTAACTCGACCAAATGGCCACTCATCGAGGATACTTTTTGTGATTCATTTTTGCTCTAAATCAACAAACTGTGAATATGAATACGTTTATAAATAAAAAGTTGTTAGTAATTCGACTATAGCGCTACCTATCGGATCCAACATAGAACCATGCAGGAAAGATGAAATCATTTTGCTTTTTGCTTCATTTGGCACAAAATCTTGATTCGGTATTACATTCTTCAACAGCTCCTCGGTCAGCGCCAAGGAAAATAAAAAAATAGGTAATCAAATACTGGCATATGGTCATGCAAGGGTCTAGTTAGAGATGGGTCCCAGTCATCTAAAAGGAATTACATCTATGTTTACGTTATTATAATATTTGATATACATTTTGAAATATTTCATATTCAGGATGAGTCAAATTTATATTTGGTGATGGATTACTACTGCGGCGGTGATTTGTTGACGTTGTTGAGTAAATTCGAAGACCGTTTACCAGAAGAAATGGCTCGATTCTACATCGCCGAAATGGTTTTAGCTATCGACTCCATACACAAGCTCAGATATGTTCACAGGTAAAAATAACTAACACCTCATCTTAAACAACTGATTAATGTTTATCCGTAAACCTTTTTTATTTTGAAGGGATATCAAACCGGACAATGTACTGCTAGACGCCAACGGCCACATCAGGTTGGCGGATTTCGGTAGCTGTTTGAAGTTAAACGATGACGGCATGGTGCAATCAAACGTCGCTGTTGGTACACCTGATTATATTTCACCGGAAATTCTACGGGTAAGACCACTATCGTCTTATCTCAAAACGAAAAATAGATCGATACTAAAAGTAACAATTACTAGAAACTGGATAATCGACTCACAAATATTTTTTTATGTTCAGTGATTTCTCCGAAACTGATTACCAGTTTGGATAGTTTAAACCAGTTATTAACGTTTTGTTACCGAGAGACCATCTTCAACTGTTTGTGAGTCAATAGTATTTTAATTTTGTAAATATTTTTTGGATGGCTTCGCGAACCACTGGTTTAAATTTACTGTGTATCCTCGCTTCTTAAGCGAGGTCAGATCTTGAAACGTTTGGTATTTTGTAAATATATGTTTTAAAACAACCTTCATAGACTAATGGTGAGTATGATCTAACCCGATTTACAACACTAGCTTTATTTTATCTTCTTGAATAAAAAAATGAATTTAAGCAGATATGAAAATGGTTGACAGGTACGCAAACGAGAAATGTGAGAACAATACCTAGTTGATGAGCGAGTATTCGACATCAAGTTTGATTCCATTTTATAGAAACTAGCATAAGAGCTGTAAAAAATGAATAAATGTATTGTGGTAAGCTCAATACATTCCAACGGATCAGCGCTAAAAAGAACAAGATCAGCAAGTTCAATAACACTCTATATTCAATCATTTAATAATATCACAAGTGTTTCTAACTAATAACAGATTGTTCCTTTGAATCGTGCAAAGTGTGAAACTTTACTCTTTTGTTTTTTGAATGATAATTGTGGCATCTCTGGTTTTTATTTTTTCTGAGTTCTTTGGGAATAACCACAAAAACTTGAAAGTCTGTATATTTCAAATGTTCAAACGTTTCAAGGTCTAAATCAGACCTCGTTTTCAATGGTATGAATACAAATTGAACAGAAAATTAAAGAATTAAGAAGATTCGCAATGACAAATATCAAAATCACAAAAAAATGTCAAATTGTGATTTCGATATTTGTCATTGAGAATTTAATTTTTGTTCAATTTGTATTCATACCATTGAAAACGAGGTCTGATTTAGACCTTGAAACGTTTGGACTTTTGAAATATACAGACTTCAAGTTTATGTGGTAGTTACTCGTTTTTTCCCAAATCTTAATCTTACAACGGTCACTGACGCCATTACTATACAATTTTTTTTCGCTAATATTTAATCGTTACAACTTCCTACTGTCATTGTTTTAATAACAATCACTTATAAACGGTTACTCGTACACTGCTAGTACCATTTTTGGGTTTCACGGCTAAAGTACTTTAAGGTCTGTGATTAAAATTTTTCTTCTTTAGAGACTAAAGTTTTGACGTTAATGCCAGGTTACGCCGTTAACTAAACCAAGCGCCAGAGTGCGCATCCACGCAGCCGTCTTTAGATACTCGAGGTTATTTAACCCTTTCAAAAAAAACTTGTTTTCGAACAACCCTTATTAAAATCTTTTTTGTTTTTTTTTTATTAGATAAATAATGTGTGAAGTTCACTCGTTTGTTTCCGATTACGGGAGAGAAATCGGCCAATTTTCTACTGATAATTCTTTAAGAATACATTTTGAAGGAAAACTCTGAGAACGACAGTTTTAACCATTTTTTCTTAGCTATTCCTTCGTGACCTTGACAATGACCTGTAGGTCCTAAAAAAGGTCAAATTCACATTTTCGAGTAGGATCCCTATTTTTCATCAAAGATTTGGAAGGAACGATACTTGACCATAACATTTTCATTTTTTTGCGAGTAGTACCAGTGTGAGATCTGACAATAATATAGTGGACACCTATGATTGACATTGATGACTCATCATCATTCTCTGTTTTTGTATTACAGAAAAATTTAATAAAAACATTGAAATGAACTTAAAAGTCACGAGCAAGTTCTACAGGAGAGGTTAAGTACTATTGTCAGATTTCATAATGAAAGTCTTGACTGGTTCCACTCACAGAAAATAACAAGTTATGTTTAAAGGCATATTCTGAAAAATAAGGTGTTACATTTAAAAAAAGGCATTTGGCCTTAACATGTCAAGGTTAGAGGCATATTTGGACATCAAAATTTTCAATATTACCAAATAGTTTTTTTTTTTCGAAAAAAATAATTTGACCTTTATATGTCCAAGGTTTTCATTAAAATGCATTATTATTCAAGGGTTCTTCAATGTTTTCTCGACTTTTAACTCACCTTGTATAAAGCAAATAATTTTAATATTTTTCTCATAGGCAATGGAAGACGGTCAAGGAAGATATGGGCCAGAGTGCGATTGGTGGTCCCTTGGTAAGTAATAGTTTTTCTAATTTTTTTATCCAATAATTTCCTTATTTTAATGAAAATACAAGTGAAAAAGGGTTAATTACATCAATATAAAAAGTCTTCGAAAACAACGGGTGACAGATTTTTGTCTGGGTCACAATGTACACTAGTACAATTTCCTTTCTCTTAAATAAAAAAAACAGATTACTGTTATATTTATACAAAAATTGTAACATTAAAATCTGGCACTCAATCATCATCATTTTCACCAAGTTGATTTTCTGATACTAACTTTTCAAGATTTTTCTATCATTGAATGCAAGACAATATATTGTTTCTAGTCGAGAACCTTCATCAGTTGCGTTACACATAGTACTATTCCCGATTTGGAGTCTCTGTGAGCTAGATTTTCTTGAAAATCCTGGATATCGAAAATCATTTCGGGATAAAATATAAAAATAATTATTCGAGAATTCAGTCAGTTGAGGGGACCGCAACTGATGAAAGTTCTCAACTAGAACTATATTTTATGGATTGAAAACATCTCGAAAAGTTAGTATCGTAATTTCTTTGACGGGTTTTAGTAAGCCTACGATTTTTTTGTGATTTCTATCATCGGAATCATAGGGAAACGGCGTTACAAACAGTACGACTCCCGATTTAGAGTCTCTGTGAGCTAGATTTTCCTGAAACTCTGGATGTCGAAATTCATTTCGAGGATAAAATCTTATTTTGTGTTCAATGTTGACTAATCTTTCAGTTGAAAATTTTAAGTGTTGAAATATCCGCTTAATTATAGACATTTCTAATGTATCTCTTCATTTAGGCGTCTGCATGTACGAAATGTTATTTGGTGAGACACCTTTTTATGCGGAAAGCCTAGTAGAAACATACGGAAAAATCATGAATCACAAGAACTGCTTCGATTTTCCAACGGACGTCGAAGTGTCAGATGCGGCGAAAGATTTGATCAAACAGCTCATTTGCAGTCAAGAATTTCGATTAGGACAGCACGGAATTGACGATTTCAAGGTAAGAACTTTTTTTCACAGTTATTCCAAAATCAGATATGTTTCAGTTTTTCATGTTTCCAATGATATTTTGAAATATTGTTACCTATGATGAGAGATTGAATATGATTATTAAAACTCGCATACGACGCTGGCCTTTGTAATCTTGGCAATCAGTGTCTAAAATCTTTTTGCTGTAAAACCAAAGGTACATAATAACAGACGTTGTAACGCTTAGAAGGATTCTGGGAAGTTTAAGATATCCTTTGATTAATTTTTTTATGATGTACAAACTGAAAGCAAACAAACAACCTCATTTTATTTCTTCGCCGAGTAAATTAGTTTATCTTCGCCGCCATATGAATTCCTACCTAGGAATTTTAGGACGACAAGTTTGTCTACAGCACCTAGTGTCTAGTTTTCCTGAAATTCCTAGATGTCGCGATATATAGTTCGCGTTTTTTTTGGTTTATTACATATTTCGTTACGAATAATGTTTGTTAGCTTTGGTTCAATTTTCAACAGCAATGCGAGTATCAAAAATGATTTTTCTTTAGTAATCTGAGGTACCAAATTCCCCAATAAGTCACAATTTCATGTATTATTAATTTTCTGTTTATTTATTTTTGTTGTATACTTTAAGAATCACCCTTGGTTCGAGAGCGTCGATTGGGATGGGCTGCGGAACAGCAACGCCCCCTACATACCGGAAGTGTCTAGTCCAACGGACACGTCGAATTTCGACGTCGACGACGCTGACATTCGACTGTCGGACGCAATGCCGCCGACTGCTAACAACGCCTTTACGGGTCTACATTTACCGTTCGTGGGGTTCTCTTTCACACAAGGAAGGTGAGTTAATAAAAGTTTTTTATGTACAACCCCTTCAAGCCTTGTATTTTTGTCACATATAGATCACTAAATTAAAAACGTTTTGTCCTACATTTTGTTACAAAGTAATAACAGTAGCGTATGTAAACAAGTGCTGGACTCGATGTTTTACCCAACCAAGTTATCAAAAATTGCTACGCCATCTGTTTACCCACATTTTCAAAATGTGAATCTAGAGGATATTGTTGCGAGAATTCATCCGACAGCTGGTGCAATTGGCCTTCATCCGATATTTCGTGGAACAGATATTCATGGAATTTCCTCTCATCTTCGAGAACACATGAAAGATATTTCCCGGTGCTCGTTGGCCTACTAGAGAATTCCTAGTAAAATATATAAATACTGACAGCTGGCGATGGGATTCATTCAGTATTCGACTGCCGTATAGTTAAGTAGAGATAAATTGTAAATAGTTTCTGTGAAAAAATAAAAATATAAATTGTGTTAAAGTAGTGGAAATAAATTAGAGTGAGTTGGACTGTGTTTTTAAATAAATCCAAGAACTGAACAGAACCCGAAGAGTAAAAATAAAAACATTACAATATGTATGTCACACTCGTCAGTATAAGCAAACGAATGTTATTATGGAGAATGTTGAGGAGTTCGCAGTTAGCACTAAACACAACCAGCCAAAAGCTGACACATAAATAGAAATCTATAACCAGTTACCATTCCACAATATATAAAGTAAAAACAAGAATAGCATCAAACAAAAAATGGGCAATGTAGGAACAGCTCTAAAACAAAACGTTTTTACATAGAGAAACATATTATGATTTACTATATGCCAGGGGCATCAGGGACACAATTCAATATGGGGACTATAAAGTTACTATTTTCAAGATGAGCAGAAGGATCAGTATATTATGTAGACATCCGAAGACAAGAATCCCATTAGAGCAAAGTGGAGTGTATGAAATTCCATGTACAGAGTGCCAAAAATCTTAGGTAGGACAAACCAGCAGGAGGGTTAAAGCAAGATGAGATGAACACAAGACATTATAAAGAAAGAAAAAACAATATCAACTGTACAACACTCTGTCGGAATGTCACGCCGAATTGTCTTTTTCGCTTTTTATATAAAACCTTGTTATTGAAAGGAAGAAAATTTATTTTGCATTGGTATCAAATGAAAGCGCCCCCTACGGAATATTTCTGAAATAAAAGTTTTTTTTTCTACACCAGTACAAACTGTTTCAATTATTTTAATTAGCACAGAAATTTCTGATAACAATATTTCAGTATAATTTTCATCTGAGGCAACTTACAAATGAAGTAAGAACTAGTCTGTTCAAAAAAAAAAAAATTGTGGATTTTTCGATAATAACACCTCACTTAAGGAAAAGACAAAACTCCCAAACGTTTCTAAACCAGACCACATTCTCCATGACAATTAAGACACTACACAAGAAAAATAATTTTTTTCTCTTGGATAAAAATTTTTGTTCTTTGTCTTGAGAGCAGGGTCTGATTTAGACCCTGAAATGTTTAGAGGACTTTGCTGCAAGTGTTGTGGTATTTTGTAAATATTAGTTTTATTTCTTTGGTTTCCGGGTCTTAATTCGCTTAGTAGATAACTCCCTCTCGAAATCGTTAAAATGGTGAGGTTTGGACTTTGGACTGAGTGGCATCTGACGTCTTCAAGTCTCTTCGTATCAATCTGCTCACGTTCTGTTCTTTTTTTGTGAAAACCTACAATTCGATCACGATAATATACTTTTGTTAAACAGAAAATTCACCATTTCAGTTGTTTGTGTGATCTGAGCAACCTCACCGCCTATATCAGTAGTAGTAGTAGCAACGCGAACTTCACCGAAATCCAAAATCAACGAAACAAAAGCGAAACGATCATGGGCATGGAACGCGACAACGTCAGTTCGGGTGACAAACGAATGTCGCCGGACGGTACGCGGAAACTTCAAGACGAAATCAACACGCTGACGAAACGGAACTGCGAACTGGAATCTCAATTACGCAGCCTGGAAGCTAGTCATTCGAGGGAGATACACATCGATTCGATGGACGGCAGTGATAACTGTAAGTAGGATTCGTTTTTCATAATTTGTAATTTTTTTTGTACCTCACGGTTCACGTTCGAGGCCCTTGTTGCAGCTAAAGTGAAGGAACTGGAGAAAATCATCAAAAACCTGAAACAAGAGAAGGAAGAGATTCTCAAAGATAAGCAGGACTTGTTGGAGAAGCTCAAGTTCCAAGACAAAGAGTTGAAAGATGCCATTGCTCAAAAGAAGCTTGCGATGGCAGAATATTCAGAAGTTTCAGATAAGTTGGCCGAATTGAGGCAACAAAAGCAAAAATTCTCCAGACAGGTGAGTCAGTTTTTTAATTAATAACTTTAAAACAAAGGCCTTTCGCAGAAGATAAACAAGGTTTCTTTAGTTGTTTATGTTTGCTTAGAGGCCAAATAAGAATAACCTTTGTCAGAGGTCGCTCTGATCAAAAGATGTCGGGAATATGGAGCAGTTCTGTTAAGACTAAGAATCTGTTATCAAATCCACGACACATGATTATTTATACTAGATACGAATTTATTGTAGAAACTGACATTTGACTTATACTCCTCTTTTTAAAATCTTGACGTCTGGAAATCGTTGTAACTGCTTCAGGTTTAATGAATTTCATTAATCCTGTACTATGAAAGGAACTGCGTCTATAACTTTCTTGAAAGCCCTTTGCTTTGGCGTCATTATTGCTGTTGGTGCATCTTCCACACCCGACTCCCCTGTGGAGTAGCTGTATCATAATCCACCATTATTTAACAATTCCAACGTTTTCTATACCGACTCTTACTAAGCATATCTGTTGAAAATTGTTCAACGTATGTGGTACCCAGCGCATTACATTTTTTTCACATGCAGATGCTCATGTAAAATTGCGGAGGCAACACCAAGAGTTGCCTCAATCGTTTGATAAGTGTATCTAGTATCTTATACGATCACAGGTGTCACTCCTTCAATGTTTAGAACAGTAACTGAACAACAAGGCCTACTAGCATTTTTTTCTTCAGAAAGTGATGTTATTTCTTTTTTTAAATTCACTATACCAGCGCAACACAATTTCGTGAAGGACTTTCATCGTCATATGATAAATGCAATCGTTTAACTCTTTGTTGCTCACTTAAACTGACCCAGGAATCGTTTTAGAAAAGAGCGCGAATGTTTTCTCTTGAATGCCCATGTTTCGATAAAAAATCCACGTTTACTAAAAAAACAAAAAATCGAACTGTAGATACCTAAAACGTAACATACCCGACAGTACCAACGGAACTGACAAATTTTACAAGTAACATGAATTTGCAATGTCACAAAAAACTCACCAATAATTCAGTTGTTTTTGATTCCATGCTTAACCATTTCTACACTCATATTTCCATAAATAAAAAAACTTTACAATTGAAAAATAGCCACTTTGATAATAACTTAATATTGAAGTAAACTAACCTGCTTAGCTAAACTAACCTTGTCAAAACGTTACATTCGAAACAAATAATTATCACATTACTTTTTTCCAATACGGAACCATTACCTTCCGCAATAATTTCTTTATTACGGTCTTCGCATAAATGAACGAAAGTACCAGTCCTGAACGAAAGTAAGTTTAATCCACTCTTGCCATGATTTCTGTTTCTTTAATTCTGTTGAACGTCTAAATTATTTTTACCTGAAATATCGTTATATTTGATAAGAATGGCTAGAGGATTATGTTTATTGCACTGTTCATTTGATAAATTTGTTGCAGTTTTGCATATAAATGGAAAAATAAATACACACATAAGTGCTTACTTTGGTTGGCAACTTTGAACATTTTTTTCTCGTAAACCATAAACGTTTTGACATAAGTTATATAGCGTGACCTTCGTATTATTATGTTCGGATGTAGCTCACCCAAACTACAGGGATCTCTTTTTTATCGTTAAGTGTGATGATGCAGCACAGTGACCCTATGCCTTTACCAAACTTATCAGCCATTATAATCGTAATATTTGGAGTTTTTTGTATTTGTAAGAATTGTTCAATTTAGGTGCGTGATAAAGAAGAGGAACTCGAAACTGTGATGCAAAAAGTGGACTCGTTAAGGAACGACATCAGAAGAGCGGAAAAATTAAGACGAGAGCTGGAATCTCGTATGGAGGAAGCGCAAGCTGAGGCGACCAAAGAAAGAAAATTGCGAGAGAGATCGGAGGAATACTGTCGGCAGATGCAAGCGGAATCCGATAGGTTGCGGGTGAGAAACGAACACGCTCCCAGAGATCAACAAGATTCTCTCAAGTTGAAGGCGGAACTGGAAAAACTAGAGGTAAAAAAGCATATAGTACAATCATTTGATAGTTTTACCTGGAAAGAGTTCCGAGAGTTTTGAAAATGGGTAAGTTTATAGATCTCCATGTTCCATTTCTGATTTTCATTAATGAGTCAGTTTACGATCATTAGACATCCTAAATCTTACCCTCAAAGAAGTGAGTGTCATATTGAGAGCTAGATTTGTTGAGGTCGCAGTATTGAATGTCTTAACAGGACCTTGACCTTCATTTGTCCTAGGCCTACTGGACAGTAATATCAAAGTAAAATGTGGCCCTACAAATTCCGACTAAAAGAATGGGAGTTTTATTGAAAATCTATTAGACCGTGACGTAGTCAAGGTCATTTAGGAAGTAATATTTTCCGCTCTTTCCGAATCTGCTATAAAAAATGGTAGTTCTCGTTTGTAAAAATCCATCCTTAATATGACCCTCATACTTATGGTCAAGGTTGAACTCGAGCTCAAAGTCATAACTGGTCATCCAATACTGTGCCTCTGCAAATCCAGCATGAAAAATTGGAGTTCCCATTTGTAAAAACCAGTTAGTTGACCTTTGTCGTGGTCTAGGTCATGGTCAAGGCCATCTTGGACGTCAAATTTTCTAGTTCTTCCGAATTTGGAATAAAAAATGAGAGTTCTCATTTAAAAAAATGCATTTGATCTTGATATGACCATCAACCGTATTTAACATTTTTCAAAAAAAAATGCATATCTGAAGTGTTATTCAGGGGTTTCCATACTTTTGGACGACACTGTATAAAACTATGATGATAAGAATGTTTAATAGAGTTTACTACATCTTATTGCACAGTTCACGTCAGAGTCAATGGCATTTGAAGGTCAAATCGAGAGAATTCAACTAAAAAATCTGAAAAATTCGTTACTTATGTTTTTGAGGTCTCTGAGTCCGAATCCGTAGTTTGTTTGACTGCGCTTTTTGTGAGGGGTCATTTGAAGGTTGAGAGTTTTACCAAAAAATTTGAAAAAAATCATGCTAATGTTTTTGAGTCTCTGAGTCCGAATCCGTAGTTTATTTGACCTTGGGCTTATTTCAAGGTCATTTGAATGTCAAATCTAGAGATCTACCAAAAAATCTTGCTTATGTTTTTGAGGTCTTTGAGTTCGAATCCATTGGTTTGACCTTGCACTTTTCCCCAGAGGTCATTTGAAGGTCAAATCGAGAGAATTATACAAAAACCCTCTCGATTTGACCTTCAAATGCGCTTGAACCTGACGTGATGAAGGTCAACCGACGCTCTCATCGTAATCGGCGACCCGAAAAAACCCTAGTACACTATAAGGCATGCCGTGTTCCCGCTTAGTTCAAATGTTGACCTGTGTTATTATCAAAACTTGAAACTGCAGTTATTGTGACCTTATGGTTGAGTTTGACGTTGCCTGTCTATTTGTCTATTAGGCACCATTTTGCCAATATGGCGGCGCGAGCGGCTAAAAGACGAGGTGGCAAATTTGAAATTCGGAAAGGCACTTGGAAATCTAAAAGATTACCAATTTTTAAAACTCCCGGGAAACGTTCCAGGCAACTTGTGTGACTGGACTAGTAGGAAACTGATAGTATTAATTCAAATTAAATTCGTACAATTGTTTTAAAGGTCCAGTACAACGAGAGCTTGACTCAACAGCAGACGAGGTACAACTTGGAGATATCTTCACTCAGGGAGCAGCTTCACGAAGCTGAAACTCACAGAGAACTTTTAGAAAGAGAGGTGAGTTTTTGTCGATATCAATCACCTTTCAAATTATTTATTTAAATTGTTATTTGGCTCCTTGTTTTTATTGGTTATCATTTTATTTGTTATAATTTAGTTATGTTTTTGTTTTTGGTACAATTAGGTGCAAATACTGAAAGAAAAGTTAGAAAAGTCGAGGTCGGAAGCTGTATCGGACTTCGAACAAATGATGGCCGAATTGAATAGGAGAAACGAAAGAGAGAAACAGGTTTTGTTGGAGGACAACAAAAAATTGTCGTCTAACGTTGAATTCGTGAGTTTTGTTTTTTTTTTGTTCATTTTTTTTTTGTTTAAATCAAGCTGGGAGAGTTTCATTTCACTTATTTTTTTATTGTTATCAATTATTAGTTAGTACTGCTTTTTTATTAACTGCATTTGAAATTCAGATTTTTTTAAAACCCTTAATTTACCAAAGCAGTAAAATAGATAAAATTAAAACATTTTGCGTTGTAATTTGATAATATAAGTTGTTACTTATTACATTTTTGTGCAAATTAATACTAAATATAACTTTGATTGATTGATATATGTACGTAAATATACATTATCAACGAAACATATGAATGTGTTAGAACATTACTAGTTATAAGTACACCATTCTTCATACCATATTTGATTAGGAAATCGATATACTCCCGATACAAATTATATTGTAAGAAAACGAACATAAAATAATCATTTATATAAAATATTCATTATGAGAACTCATTTTCTAAATTGTTTAAATTCTACCCTTGTATTGCTTTTAAAAACTTAAATTTAAATCGATTTAAATACAAGAAAGGCTTTCAACCATTTTGACGATGTGAATTTGAATATACATGTCACTTTAGATCTTTACATTTTATCTTGTAAATTTTGTTAATTATGTATGTTTTTAAAACGGAATATGCTTGTTTACCTTAGTTAATTTCGATTTAAAAGTCACAGGTAATTTTCAAACATTTTTTACTGAACTGGACCAAAAGGACCATTATTTTTAATGATACTGTGAAAATATTATTCATGTTGAAAAAAAATATATATATCGTGAAAGTTTGAGCCCTTAATATTAACTTTGTGTCTCGTTACGATTATTATTTTTTTAACCGGAATCTCATTTTTCTCTAAAACTCGTAAATCATCAATCTGAAAAATTTGTGCAATGTATATTCCTAAAGGAAATTAAATACCGTACAAAAAAACTCTCAGTAAATTGACGTAATTTCTTTGTATCGTGTTTTAAGCATTCATTCGTTTTTTAAACTTTTTGTTTGGATTTTTGTAACTACCAGAAATATCAATATTTTTATTGATCAACATTCTTGAAGGACATTTAGTACTCTTCAAAAAGGGTTGTTTAACATTTTTCATTAAATTCACTCCCTTTAAAGTTTTTGGACGTTGTAATTTAATTCAAAATTACTTTTGAATAACGAATAACTGTAAAAGGAGTGAATTTAATCAAAAAAGTTAACAAACCTTTTTTGTAGAGTATTAAATTCCCTTCAAGAATAATTATTTTGATCAATAAAAATACTGAGATTTCTGGTAGTTACAAAAATTCAAATTCGAAAAAAAAAAGAAAAAAATTCAATGTTTAAGGCATGGTAAGAAAGCTTTTTTGTATGGAATTTAATTTATATAATAAAAAATTTTCAAATTTATGATTTGAGAGTTTTGGGGGGGAAAATGCGATTACTTTTAAAACCCAATAATCGTAAAGATACATCCATTAATATTAAGGGCTCAAACTTTCCGATTTACTTTTTTTGTCATCATGAATAATATTTTCATAGTATCATTAAAAAATGATTGGTCTTTTTTTACCCAGTCTATTGTTTACATCATACATATATATATTTGACATATATTTTACGGCCAAATTTAAATACTTTATGTCATGGAACTATTAAACTACATACAGGGTGTAAATAGTTTGAGTGCATATATTTTAGGTGGAGGTAGTATACACCAAATTAAACAAAAAACTCTTATACCACTATGGTCAGTAGGCCTTAATAATCAAGAAAATCGCTAAAACATATTTAGTAAATTATTGTCAATCCGGCAACGTCGCTCGCGTTCGAAGCAGATTCACTCTTAGCGCGAATAATAAAGGCATGACTACGCCGACAAAAAAATAAACACCTGTTTTTTGTATTGACTGATGATATTGACCTTAGAATTAAATAAAAATGTATGAAATATTTTTGCTGAAAATATTTACGTTTTTAATACAAGGTTTCTTTTATGCAATTATACAAAGTTGGGTAAATATGATATTCAACTCAAGAGATCTGTATATGTAGTTTTTTACCAGTTAAATTATTCGAAGAGTCATTATTACTGATTTAATTAATATTACTTATATTAGACAAATAAATACCCATGTACTTACAGGCTGTCATTATGACAGAGCTCTGGAGAACAAAGGATTCTTTATAGTAAATATTCAAAATTCAACATTGATGCTATTACAAGTGTCTTCCCCACAAATTAATAGCATGGCAGGTCTTTTCCTAATTGTATAATTGCCACTATTTGTCACAAACTAATACACTCGAACTCACAATTGACAACAGATATTATTTATTTCTCAAATTTATTTTTTAAAACGAAAATCAAATCACGAACGCTACGTAGAATGTAATGTAAATATCACTTTCACTTTCTGACAAGAACCGTTGCAGCAAAAAAAGCATTCGTGGCAGTGGTCAGCTGTAGTACTGAATAAGGCATCTTATATGCTATGTTGCCACATCTGTTCGGAGAAACATACGGCAAATTTTAACAGAATATTTAGAGTTTAAATATTAATTTTCTTTGTTAATACAGTTATTAAAGGTGTATAAGCTATTGAGTATTTACATATTTAGCTTTACAAGCATTTTGAAGCCGAAAATAGTCTATTATTCACTGTAATAAAGGCTATATAACTTCTAACTTTC
Source organism: Octodonta nipae (assembly GCA_034190945.1). Lineage (NCBI taxonomy): Eukaryota > Metazoa > Arthropoda > Insecta > Coleoptera > Chrysomelidae > Octodonta > Octodonta nipae. Next base: position 11,072,626 of record CM067221.1, read on the forward strand.
TTATTTTTTTTTGGCAAAACTATAGTTTATTTCTGGAAATGTTATAAAGCTTTTTTATTTGTTTTGACCTGAAGTATTGATCCTCAAAATCTTTGCACTCAAACCGTTTACACCCTGTATATGTTTAAATACCCATTACAATTTTAACATAATTTTTGAAGTAAAAGTGTATTATGAACAACGGCGTACCCAGCTTTTGGTTTATGAAGGGGCAAAATTAGGAAAAAATTGTCCCATGGGGGCAATTCGGGAAAAAAATTGTCCTAGAGAGAGAGAGGGAGAAATCAGTAATTTTTGGCCGGGGGGGGGGGGAGTGGGACAAGTCAGCAGATTTATGGCAAGCTTTAATGGCCCATGGCAGGTTTTTCTTTGAAAAAATATTGACGTTGAACATCGTTTAAATTAAATGCTAAAATTCTGCAATTTGCTGGAAAACTAACCACTGTGCTTAAATGCTATTCACCAGAATACCCAAATAATTGTAGGATGTAACGCCACTGGCAATGTTATTTGTGGCATATTCTTGATTACGTTTATGTTTTCTTGGGAATAACACCGCAATTGAAATAAATGGATGTATACTCTCTTCAAGGTGTCATTCCTTTGTACGCAAGACAATATATATATATATATATATATATATATATATATATATATATATATATTGTATATATATATATATATATATATATATATATATATATATATATATATATGTCGGAGATAACGAAATAGTTGGTTTCTCAAGTGGCGAAGGTCTAAAGACTATATAGTTTGTATTATCGGAAATAGGATATTTGTGCTTTCGTACTTTTGTTTACGATTATTATATTCTATTACAAATTTGCCAGCTAGGAACCGGGGGTGATTCATGAATAAATAATCACCCGGCGAGCTGTTGATTACGTGATGGTCGGTGAGTCAGGTGTTATTCAAGATGTTTTGATGAGAATCATATCGAGAAAAACGAAGTCAGTTCTGTTCGAACCTCGAGCGAGGTAAGATCGTAGAGGGCTATCGCGTAATCGGGATTTCGCCGCGGTTCCGAGTAGAATACCTTGCGTACCAATTTAGATTAATAATATCATATCGCTACGCCGATCGAACTTATGTTAGGTGGCACCCAAGATAAATTGATCATCAACATTATCTATTGTTCGTATAGTTTGAAACTCCAGTGGTGGATCATTATGGTGCCTTCGGTCAGTTTAGTGTGATTATTGTTTGTCCAATAAATGTTTAGCCCACATTTATTCCCTTTTGGATCAAACCCGACATTCCCTAGTGGATTAAAACCCCGACATATATAATATCTTGTTCCGTGGAACGGATCCAGATTCGGAACTTCTGTGTACTATTTCTCTCGAAAATCCTAGATGTCGGTCTTACATCTCGCGTCTATAAAAAGATGTATATTGAAAAAAAAAAAACTAAACGTTTCAAAGTCGAATCTGACTTCGTTATCATGGCTTTATATGTATTGAAAATGTAAATTGCAAAATCAAATAAATCAAACTTCATTTTGTAATTTACATTTCCAATACATATAAAGCCATTGACAACGAAGTCAAAATCGACTTTGAACGTTTGGTTTTTTTTTCTTTCAGTATACATCTTTTTATTTCAATTGTGGTGTTCTCCCCAAGAAAACATAAAAATAAGCACAACTCGTCTAAATATATTTTTTTTATTTGTGAGTAAGAAAAAAAACGAATATGTTTGAGTATCGCGAATGTTTTACGTATAATATGAACTTTTTTAGTGAAATATTGGTCACGTAAAACGCTAGTTCGTTCTATATAAATGCCATTGCTGTTCTTAACAAATTCTTTTCTATGACATTTCAGTTGACGGAATCGATGAATCGCCTTCAAACAGAACGTTCGAATTTGGAATCAGAGTACGAGCAACTTAGAAACAAACAAGAAGCGTTGGGCCAATGGGAATCGCAATTATCCGAAATCATTCAATGGGTCAGCGACGAAAAGGATGCCAGAGCCTACCTTCAAGCTTTGGCGACAAAAATGACCGAAGAATTGGAGTACTTAAAACACACAGGTAAGGTTATTTGTAATGTAATTTTCGGTGTCCACAAGGTCCTGTTCTGGGGCCACTTATATATCAATATGAAATTGAATGTACTACAATGGATGGGAGTTGTAGAGTCTTATTTTATGATGCAGGTGTATCCAATGCTGTATCGGGTACAGATAAGAATTGGCGGAACAGGCGGTCGCAAAAGCTGGACAAAATGGAGTTGTTGAACTTGCAAAGTTCGTTGCAGAGTGAGATTCAAGCGAAACAAGCTATCAGTGAGGATCTTAGTAAAACCCGAGAAGCCTTAATGGCTGCTCAGAAGTAAGGATGCAATTGTTTTAACATTTACATATATCGTAATGATTTGTTTTAAGGGAATTGCGTGAATACAGACAACGAAACGAGGCCTTAAATATTGATTTGAAACGAAAAGAAAAACAAATCAAAGATTTTCAAACTCGACTAGATTCGGAAGGATGTAAGTACAAATTTTTATTTTTTGTTGTACACATTTTAATTACTTTCAATTAATTTGTTTGATTTATATTTATTTGTTTATTTATTGTTTTTATATTTGTTTATTCATTTATTTTGACACACAAAACAAAAATCAAACAGGTTAATGAAGAACTACTTAGCATTGCAGCCAAACACAAAGGGGTTCCTCATCCTCATTATATTAGATACTAAAATATTGCTGAGTAATAAGTTAAATTTTTTAATAAATTAAGGTTATGTACGCGAAAATTGATTTTTAGTTTTTTCAAATCTCGCAAGACTTTAAGGGAAATGTTTATTCATTTTTGCTTTATGACTGACGTTTGTTTCTATTTGTAAACCACATTTCGCTGTTCAGAAAGTATTCCTTTGCTGCTTGATGAGGTACGGTCATTCATAGTGTCAAAGCGTCCGTTATATTCCTTCTCAACACCGTGATGATAAGAAATCCGAAGTAGATGACGGTCCTTTTGTACCAACAAAGAGTATATGCGGTTCCTTAGACCACAATAAAACTTTGTAGGACAAATCAACGGGAGGATTGAAACTAGAGGAGATGATCACGAGTTTGCGACAGTAAAGAATAAAAATATGAATTATATCATAGACCTAACAATACTACATTTGGACATGCGACACTGTGTGAGAGGATGGGCGCGATTTTTATGTTCGAAAATTAATAAAGATGCATCACGGTGATCACGTGACGAACGGCAAAAGCGTGGGCAATCGCATTCCAATTATTTATAAATCATTTGCAATAGAAGGTTTTGGGTAAAATATTCTCATTTTGGTTAATTTTCTTTTTTATGACAGTAATAAAAATATGTAAGATACATCTCTACACTCTGTCCGTACGTGGTATTATAAGGTCGATGAATTATACAAGTCGCCACCAAGATGACACACCAAATCGTTTCTCAAAACCCAGAAGTGCTGGCAAATATTGTCATGGTTATCACTATTAATCCACTCACAAATAATATTTGTTTATCAGTAATGGATATTTATCTACCCACTCTATCGTTTCGTCCGTTTTACAAATTGGGTTTACTCTTCTGACACTGTCTCTCTTCGAATCTCGTTGATCGTTTCCTTTCCAAAACGTTCCAAACATAAAACCAAGAGCAATTAATTGTCTTCGTTTATGATTAAATGAATCGTATAGGAACCTAGTATGTACTCAGTATTTCCTGAGAAATATGTAAAGAAATCTCTAAATGGTAGCCTTCACTCTAGTTTCAGTTGAATGCACACTTTGTTCTCTTTTGGGCATGAGTATAACAGTTACTTCAACACAAGTTTATTCATTCGACACATAAAATAACAAGTTTTGATTTCACGAAACATTGATATCTTCAAGGTACCAAAAGTAAATCTACGTTTATTCTGGTAGTTTATGGCTGCAGATTAGTTTTCAGAATAATTTATGGTTTGTAATTTGAAGGCCTCTCTTCACTGGCGGATGCAAGGGGACGCTAAGGGGCTCAAGCCCCCGCCAAATCATCTGAGTGGTGTACTATTTTAGTGTTTATTTTGCTAAAATCTACCATCATCGGTATCAAGCCCCACTCCAAACGAAAGTCCTGGATCCGCTACTGCCATTCTTATTTTTTTTTGCCTGTGCTCACCAGTCGTCACTCCATCTCGTGAGCAGACGAGAGGCAATTCAGATCACGAAAAAACCTCACATTGTCGTACATGCTTGATACGAACAAAATATCGCAATCGTGGTAACTGTTACCAACCATCTTACAGCCCTATCGTGTGACGTGTTCGAGGCGCTTACAAGACTAATGAAACACCTTCGCAAAGTAAAAGTATGAGTACTGTTAGAAGATTTCGTGTTTACTGCACTATATCGAAATCTCTCGAAAATATTACTCTTTACAACAAAAACTGCCTCTCCGAAATAAACAATTGACATCAAAAACCATCTGTCTGAATCCACTGTTGACGTGGAAAAAGTACCGAAAATTTCTAGTTGCTTCGAGAAAGCAATGATTACATTAGAAATGTAGCGATGGCTATGGGAACATTCTAGACAAAATGCAATGAGTATATAAATACGTCGATGTGCAACAGTTCGGTTCAGTATTCAGTTCAGTGGTGGATCAGCTGACAATGAATGACTCAGACGTCGCGAAGTGTATATCGCCCAAGAAAATTATTAGTTGGTATTTAGTTGTGAATTTAAGGTGCGAGAATAAAGATTTTTTTGGACTATCTTAACTGTTTTGTACCCAAAGAAATTTTGTATTAACATATGTCGTTGATAAAACAACGTTTCCACAAAGTTAAACTGCCGCCTTCAGAGGTATCAATTTTTTTCCTAAAACTGCAAATCGTTTGTCCAGTTTTTGAGTTATGCAAACCACCTTTTATATTTTTGTTTCCGTTTGAAAATAAGTAAGATCTAAATGAGTTATTAATGACGTGGATTTAAATAAATGGCCGCAAAAATATATTAAATTAATAAGTTTGGCTGCACTGCGGGTATTAGCACTCCCAGGCGGGTGATAGGTAATTCTGTTTTTTCTTTTTTTGTATTTATTATATTCCCACACCCCTTCCGGCAGTCGGTACTTGGTTGAAACAGCTGCCCTTGGTCGTTGGAATCACGTCTTGCTTCTGGGGAATAATGTTGCTCTACATGCGGTTCGACACTTGATGGAATAATTTTATAAAAAAATGATATCGAAACGAACAATTCATACATAGTTTCATATTTTGAAATAGACACACAGAGATAGTTTTAACTTTTTTTGTAAAGATGATACACCCATAATGTTGAGATAGTGGCATTTCAGTACAATTTCAGTAATAGAATACAATACAAAAAGAAACGAAGTGATATATTCGATGAAAAAAAAAACGACGACTGTGAATTAATTGTGTGAGATATTAAATTATAGCATTAGATTTTTTATAATATTAGGTGAGATCTGTAGGTGATAGAGCATCTAAACATTTCTAAAAATTTTGTTTGCGGATTCAACCGTTTATAAACAGTTGGTGTTTAGTGGCGATAATATCGGAAAATTTGTTTAAACTTTATTTTTGTTGTTAATTGTCTTGCCAGTATAGTTATCGTGAAACTTACTTTCTAACTGATCGTTGGTAATTTTCTATCTTTGAAAAATTTCCCAATTATACAGAGTGGACATTTTTTTGTATATTTCAAACGATGATAAAAAAAACTAGGCATATGTGATAAAAACTGTTTATTTTTTATGAAAGTACACAAAAAGGGAATTTATTTCTTAAAAATAAAATCATCCATGTGCGAATCCTGAATATTTTGACACCGCAACTTGGAGCTGAAATTTTCAATCACAGCCTTACAAGTTTTTTGAGAAATGCTTTACATTTCATCTCGGATATTTGCCATTAATTCTTCAAGAGACCCTGGGTTGTTGCTATAAGTCTGTCCACTATCACCTCTTGTGGATATTAGTTTTTCTCATGCATGACAATATACCGCTCGGTATTCACTGTAACAGAATTCCCTTTTTAACTCTTTGGTCTTCATAATAGTATATACCAATTATGCATCTTGCTGAAAAAACTACCCATACAGTCACTTTGAGTGAATGCTGGGGTCACCGCAATACCTGCAATTTGGCCTGTACACATACCCATTTAGGTGGAAGTGGAACTCGCGTCTGAGAAAATAATGTTGGTAAGGCTGGTGAACTTCTCTAGCATTTAGTTAGCCAACTGCAACTGCATGATCTTGAGACTTCCTGCACAACTTCAATTTTATACGGATGTAAATGTAAATCTTTGTAAAGAACGCGGTTTAAAGACGTTCTGGACAAATTTAAGACGGTAGACCGCTTTCGAGTAAAGAGTCTCTGTTCGCGAACTGACGCTCTTACACGCTCAACAATCTTGGGGTTTTTGGATTTTCTAGGTTGGCCGATTCGTGGTAAATTTATTGTTGAACCCATCTTCTCATATTCGGGTGAACGACACCATGGCACTTAATTCCCACTCTACCGTCGCTATGGGATTTGAATGTTAACTGACTTTTTGACCACACTGTATGATTACTTACATTCCAATTTTTACTGTTCAGTCTTAATCCAGTGGTTCTAAACTTTTTGTAGTAGTCGGCACATTTGAGAACTGTATTTCCGTTTTATTTTTCAAAACATTTATTGCTAAAATAAATTAATTGATTGTTTTTATATTCATTATTAACTCTTTGAAATGAGCTTTCGTAAATCATCCAAAACATTAAATGATTTCTAGCTTTTGTTTTGATGTACAAAAGTGATGAAAACCTCTTTTGACAAAGACAAGTGGAAGTAAATAAGAAACAAGTATCTGATGTAAGCTGCTTTTGCAGTTCTAGATGCAGTTCTAACTGCATACTATGCCAAGAATAGTTTTTCAAATCCCGTTTCAATTCAGGCAGGATTAGTATAGAATACACTCTTCAAATAGGCTCACAAAGAAGGAAAAATACGGCGATTGTACAAGATAGTGAATCTTACTACCTAGAAAAATAATGCTGCCAGAAAACAGTTACAGCTCCTGTATCGTAGCACTGTCTTGTGGAAACCGATTGTCAGTATTTGATCATAAAAACAGAAACAATGTGTACGGAAAATTACGTTTGTATTTCTAAAATCTTCTGGTAAATCATTTTGGTTAAGAAACTATAATTCCCACGTGCAATTTGAAAACGTTGATTATCTTGCTGCCATTGCGTGTGATAAGGAAGTCGAGTACTTTCGAGATATTCTTTGGATTCCTCACCTCCCATCTATATCTTGCAACACTTTATGAAAAAATGTAGAGCATTTACCTGTTTGCAGGTAGAAGAAGTTGAGAAGAAGATAATTAATTCATTAAAAAATTATAGACTAAAAGTGATCTCGCACCATCTGACTGGTGCTCATCTTCAGTTGAGAACCACTGGTCTAACTGAGATAGCAACTCTTTGGTTGCTGTTTAATATGTCTTTATAATGATATTATTTGTATTAGTAGAATCTTCGACATACTAGAATCAATTAGATTTTTGGAAACGCTCAGAACTCGAGTGTTCTCAAAAAACAAAAAATGTTTGGAACAATTGTCTTATTGCTTCTCAAACTATTCACCTTAAAGGTAATAATACTTTCGCAAGTATTTCCAAAATTCTGAAAAATTTGTCAAACATATGTTTTTTGAAGTTTCTGTTTTTTTTTGGTGATCAAAAGTATACGTTCTCGTATTTTGTATGACCTTCGACAACACAAATGAACCGTTTACGAATGTTTTCCGGAGTCTGTCGATAACTGACTGTTAAGAATTATTTTATATCAATCTAAATCAAAATGTAATTTTTAACAGTTTTTTGTTTTTGCCTTAGGAGTTGTTTTTGGTGTCCAATAATAGATTGCAAGCATATCTGAGTTCAATTTTTTCTGATAACGTTTTTTCGATTCTTCTACTAGAATCGTTCTCCTGAGATTTTCGAGAAAGAGTAACGCTTAAGCCCAGAAAATCTATTTTTGTGGACAGGTTGGCAGGTTATACATCACAAAGTTTGACAATTGTGAGGAAGTTCTGAAATTGTCCCTCCATAATCCTTTATGTTCTGTTACCAACAAATCCAATTCCGACCTTCTTAAAACCTCCTTGCAGCTTTTTCAACCCCACTCAAACCTGGGTTTGCTTCTTTATATCGGCTATTCCAAAAAGTAAAAATGCTCAATTTGTTTATGAAAACTGCACGTATTCAAAATGGTATATCAAACACTAATTTCCGATTTAGTCAATGCCCTTTGTGAAACGAGGAATGAGCTATTTGATACCTCCGTTAAGTCTTTCTCTATCTGTCCGACCCATCGTTTCACGGCACCATGAACCTATTCCTCTGTTGAATACTTTTTTCCACATAGACACATCTTTGATGAAGAGAAAAGATGAAAATCAGAAGGTGTCAGTTCAGGGCTGTGAGCGGGATGCTTGATGATGTCCCAACCAAAGAGCTGCTTGCAACAAGCACACTCCTTTCGATAACATTCCCATTCATTTGTTATGTATCGCCTTTAGGTTTCACAGTGACGTGTAGCATTAATTGTTTTCTTCTGATTCAAAAAGTCAATGTCTTTGCGGTCACAAAACACTGTTACCCAACGGAAGGACAGATGTCTTCATTGCATTGATTATTGTTTTTGGCTCAGTTCACACCCCAGATCAAATAACTCGGGAAATTTCATACAATTTTCAATGATCTGAAGAGTTGTGGAAAACATTTGCTTCATTTCTGAAGTTGGCTGGCGCCACGAGTAATTTTTTCGATCTTGTTCACAAACTGGTCAGGAGCCGATTATCGAAATCATAGAGCATATACTTCTGGAAGTAGCCTGCAATGCACAAAAATCGCGGCAAGTAAAAAGCGAGGCAATAGAGAGAGTAAGATGCTATTTCAATCGATTGGGAGGTGCAGCCAATTCAAAAGTACATACTGCAGATAGCAAATTGGAGTAGCTCCTCTCTATTTGTGCATTGCAGGATACCCCCAGCAGTACAAGCTCTATGCTCGAGTACCATTCGACTGGGGCCCGATTCTTGAAATCATAGTATGCGACTAAAACGGTCGTATGCGGCCCTGCCAGCGTACACTATGTTTATTCCATTGAAAAACGCATTGGTTCGTTCGTATACGATCTTCGAGAATACCGATTTCTATTAGTTTTCTATTAGTCTATCACTTGACTTTCAACGTAAGTCGTATGAAAATTGACATAAATGAACTTTAACCTATATATTAAACCTCATTTATGTCAGATTTCATATGACATACTTCCTTCGTCGACTTATAGAGCACTGGAATGGTTTTGAGAATCGGGGCTCAGTTACGATTGAGATGACCAACTCTCTTCTTCATATATATACATATAATTTTGCTTCCTGGTATTTTGTTATATAATGTTAGATACTTTTTGCAACTAAAAAAGATACCCAATGAATAGGAAAAAGCAAAATAATTGTAGAATTCAATTGAATACTTTTTGAGACCTAAAAAAATATTCCGACTGCTATTAACGGTTTCTTTTCAATTTCACTCAATCCAGGCAGGTTGATCTTTCTGAAAATTCTACTCAACTTCTCAATTACAGAAAACCTACGTTTTTTATGAAGATTCAATAGTTTTGTAATAATATATTCCTGATTCTGAAATCTATGCTTTCTTGTATTTACTTGAAATGGCTTTGATTTTTCCGATATTATTGTTAATTTAAGTGAACTAATAAAACAAAAGTACATCATAAATTGCTGTTTATTGTTCTATGCTAGAGTTTTGCGATAAACATTCTTAAAACAATCGACTCAACCGTCACACCACAAACAAAATTTTTAGATTTGTTTTGCTTAATTAGTATCTTTTATTTTTTTTCTGTTGATTTGTCCTCACGACATTGTTAAGTTTGTTTTTGGAGATTTTATGTGATAAATAAACACGAAAGTTAAAAAGAAACCTTTTCACTCAATACCACTAAATAGAAAAATATAATGAAAACATAAAACTTAGAAGAATTAAAAGTGAAACTGAAAAAAAAAATGGTTATCATGAAAATAATTTACAAGCTGCCAGTAGCATCGGGGGGATATCGACTTTCATCAAGCGTCACGTAAAGGGTTAGTGCACAAATAATGCGTTTTTTATTTTTCTAATTAATATTTTTAATTTCCATCGAAGCTGTTGCCTTTTTAATACTTGAGATTAATGCAATTGCTTGCTATTATGCGATTGCTTTTAATTTGTAATTTTATTACTTTTTTTACTTATCCCCCTGTGGATTATTGCTTGGAGTGCTAATATTTTTTACCTTTTGTCTTTGTCTGTTTTCTCTTTATTTTCCTTGTGTATTTTGATGCATAAAAAATTAATAGTGATTAATTTTTTTGGTGCTGGTTTTTTCGTAATCATCCACGCTAGTGTGTTTTGTTTTTGTACACAGTAATAATCAGTAAAATTTTATTTTGTTGTAGATAGAATATGTTTATGAAAGTATAAGATATTGAAACGTAGTTTTGTTTATAATTGACGTCCCCATTAATAATAAAATTGTAACCTACTTCGTTTGTATATAACTTTTTTTAAATCTTTTCAACGTTTATTAAAAAAAAACGGTCTAACTATTTGGATAGTTTAAATCACTATTATGAAGGATCCCAAAGTGGTTTTGTCAGAAATATGGAAAAAACTTGGTTATTACGATATATTTTGGCGGAGGTAAGAATTAGTAAATGTACTTAACATAGTTATTTAAATCTAGGATGATAAAAAGATCTGCTTGGTGTGAAACCCACGATGAAATCATCACATTTTGTTCAATTGTATATAAGATTAATCACGAAATATAAATTTTACTTAGTAAATTATTTTTGTTTCTCAATCTCGAAAATTGTTATGAAACAAAGTTAATTACAATTGAAAACTACATCCAATTATGCCATTACATCACTAAAAATTGTAAAACAAATAAATTTAAAAAAACGAGTTTTCAATAATTAGGTAGGTTTATTTTTTCTACGTTGAACTTTGTACCATTTTCAAAAAAGTATATTTGGTGCGTTAATTTTTGTTTTTAGTTTTGCTTTGGGTTTTTCGAACTCCGTTTTGTTTATTTATTTATTTCAAGTAGTTATTTTGAGATTAATGTTTCAATATTTCATACGGATTCAATGTTTTTACGACTGATTTAATTTATTGGGATTAAAAATAGTACCATACAGAAGAAACGATAAACGTATTGATAGGATATTAAATAAAACTATAAAATTTAACTAAAAAATAAGAGGTATTTGTAAGTAAGGACAAGCTCAAAACAACGGTGAGGGCTCATTAAATAATAAGTTGTTTTGGAAAGATTTGAGAATCATTAAAATAAGTGATCCAAAACTTGAGAGATTCATATACACCGGTCGTCACAATATAGAATTTTATTTTATTTTTTTCTTAATGCATTTTAGCCGAAATAACGGGAGTTTTTTTAGAGGTATAGAACTTTAAGTTGGCAACACTTTTTTAACCGGCGGCCATCTTGTCAGCTGTCAAGTCATTTATGTTTAGTTTGTCATTCCATTATGAATGGACTGACGCCAAGACAATGTTTCCAAATTGTGCAAATTTATTTTGAAAATCATGGTTCTGTTCGAAATACGTATCGCACACTACGTCCATTTTACGGTCAACATAATCGTCCATCAGCGCAATTAATTCGATTAACTATGCAACGTTTTCGCACCACGTTTACTCTAAATGATAATACGCATCCTCAGAGATGTCGTACAGTGCGTAAAGAAGAATCCATTGCTGCTGTAGAGCGTAACGTAGAGGAAAACCCGAATCAGTCTATCCGCCATCGTGCACAGGAATTGGATATGTGTCCATCCACTTTATGGAAGATTTTGCGGAAAGATCTTGGTTAGCATGCTTACAAAATTCAGCTCGTGCAAGAATTTAAGCCACACGATCATCTAGCAAGGTGTACATTCGGGGAATGGGCCCAAAATACAATTGCCGTTGCTCCTGATTTTCATAAGCGAATTTTGTTTAGCGATAAAGCTCACCTTGGTTGAATGGATACGTCAATAAACAAAACTGCCGTATTTGGAGTGATGATATTCCTCAAGTTCATGTTGAGACACCGTTACATCCAGAAAAACTGATTGTTTGGTGTCCTTTATGGGCTGGTGAAATAATTTTTCCGTACTTCTTTAAAAACGATGCTGGCCAGAAAATTACGGTCAATGGTGATCGCTCATGATTACTAACTTGTTCGTTCATCAATTGAACAATCATGATGCACACGATCTGTGGTTTCAACAAGACGGGGCGTCACACAGCTCGTTGAAAGAAACGTTTGGTAACCGCATAGTTTCTTGTTTCGGACCCGTGAATTGGCCTCCAAGATCGTGCGATTTAACGCCGCTTGACTATTTTCTGTGGGGATACGTGAAGTCGCTAGTCTACGCCGATAAGCCCTAAACGATTGACCACTTGGAGGACAACATTCGATATACGGCCACAGATGTTGGAAAAAGTCATCGAAAATTAGACCTCCAAGATTATCTTTCGAATAAAGTGAATTTCATGTCAATTTAAAAAAATATATATCCTTGTTTTATTCCATTTCAAAGTTCTATACCTCTAAAAAACACCCTTTAGTTATAAGAAATATGGTCCCATTGTATGACGATACATTGCCAAGAGTAACAGAAAATAAATGAAAATAATAACAAAAAAATGTATTGTATTCAATAAAAAATATTGACGTTTAAATTTATATTCGACAAAATATATCAATTTCAATAAAATACATATCGATTATTTTATAAAAAATATCGAAATTTTTGATAAATATCGAAATAAAAAATATCGATTTTTTAACATATTTTACCCATCCCTATTTTATCCAAAATTCAATGTTAATAGATTCATTAGTCGGATTAATGACATTAAATATGTACTGAGAGTAACGATGTACAGAAGTAAGGAATAGTAACGATTACTTAAAAGTAATAATTTCCATCTTTATTATTAATGACTTATATTTTAATTGAAGATATTCAATTATTAATTTGTGAATATTTTTAACATTCCTTCGTTGTAGTGCGTTTTATTCACATTTATCTTGTTTATTTGAAGTTTGGTTCTTTTATCACTAATCAAGATTTTATTGCGATTCTATACACCACTCCTTTTTTTGAGTAAGTAATCTCTTGTATTATTTTTATCTGTAATATTAATAGACTGAATAATCGATTCGTATTCAACTGCGAGACTTGCAACGTTGCACTGGTATTTTCTTTAATTGTTTTTGCCCATCAAAACAAAAAAAATGTTAGAATTGGTAATGGCGAAGTGAAGTAAAATCAGGTATACTTACGATGTTCATTTATTTTTCTTATATTAAGTTGTTTTTTGTTTATGTGAAAGTTTGTTTAATGCTTTAAAATAATCTAACAACAGTTAAGATGACCCTGTCATCATTTATACCTGCCCAAGACAATGCAAAGAATTTTCTATCAAAGATAGACAAATCAAAGTAGAATTTGTGAACTTTCAAAATATCCCGGTCAGACTATTATTTTTAAATCTAACTGCCAATAACCAATATTGTAAGGCCATTGCCTTTTTTCAATAACTGTATACTTTAAGTTTTCTTTTAAATATACTATGCATCCTCCTGTATGTCTACTGTTTGATTCCAATAACCAATATTGTAAGTTTCGGTTACACTAGCCATTGCCTTTTTTCAATAACTGTATAGGTACTACATTCTTTGTTAAGAAATTAATACCACGTATTATATTTATTATTATTTATTAATACGGTGGGATGTGCAAAACAGTTCTAAATTTTTAAATCAAAAATACTTAATCAATGCATCCTCCATAGTGAGCCCATATGAACTTAATATCATAAACAATCGTTTTGACGATGACTAATATTGCAGTATTGGTTTCCAGAAAGTTATAAATTTTTGAGAAAAAATCCACTTTTGACCAGTAAAGATTGATCCAATCAGGATGTATAAAAACATATTCTCTACAACTTTCTTGTAAACGGCAATACGATTTCTCCATTACTTTTCATTATATAACCAAAAACCAAAGAAATTTGTATTTTTGCGGGTTTTTATTATTTAAATAGTTTATTTCTACGAGTTTGCTGTTAAAATCTTAGCAGGAATCGTCTATAAACTGTTACTGACGTGATGGTATAAGCGAATTACTGTTGAATTTTATATCCGAAAATAAGTTAAATTTTGCTTTATAAACTGGTGTATTATAACCTACGATATGTAGCTAAACCTAACATTAATGTTATATAGAACTTACGAGGGTGGTCTCAGAAGTACCCGATCGGACCTAGAGATGGCGGTAGTTGTTTGATACATATTAGTGTATTAGAAAGTACACTATCTTTGAAGCATATGTTTCAAGATTGAAGACGCTACATTGTTTAGTAATTGTTTGGCAGCCATTAATAGTGAACGTTTTCAGTGAATTTGTGGAAATGGAGAAAATTGGTCTTCGTTATGTGATACAATTCTTTTATTGATGATTGTTTCAGTCTTCAATATTAAGATCACTTAAAAACACCAAACACTTGGTTAAATTTTCACTATTTATTTATTTTTATTTGACATATGTTTCGCCAACTCTGACACCTTCAGAAATAGTAAATACCTATTTACTATTTCTGAAACTATTTCTTGGCGAACCATATTAAAATGGAATGGGGGTTTAACTGTAATATGTTGGTAACTATTTAAAGAACGATCACGCCAGAGTACTTACATGTGTCTTTGTCTGCCCTGACGACCGTTCTGTAGGCGAAGTGGACTGTATATTGAGAAGCTGACCCCGCACTGCCCTTTAATGGATTTTACTGTGTCTATTTCACGACCGGTCTGATTTCACTTAAAACTATAGCGATGAAGAACTAGAGAGTATTAGTCCTTTTACGAGCGAGAATGTCTCAACTGTCCGAGACGGTGGATCAAGCGACTCTGGCAATGAGTATGCGCGTAAAAATCACCAACAAAAAAACAAAAAAAAATACAAAAGAAAAGATTCGGAATTACACTGCTACTCCAAAACTTTTGTTCCAAACTAAATATACTAATCTACTAATAAATGTTAATGAATCCTCAACACATATGTCAAATAAAAATAAATAAATACTGAAAATTCAAGTGTTTGGAGTTTTTAAGTGATCTTAATTCTTTTATTTGCAAGGCCGCAGCACAACCAATTAAAAAGCTGAACTAGATTCTACTCTGGGTGAGTCTGCTTGGTTACAACAGTAAAATATTGCGTATCAGAGTTTAAAACTGGCCGTACAAGCTGTCAAGGCGAGCATCACAGTGGTCGATCAAATGAGGTGACGACTCCAGATATGGTGAAGAAAATCCATAATGCAGTACTGGATGATTGTCGAATGAAAGTGCGCGAGCTAACCGACATAGGCATTTCAAAGAGTGCGGTACATTGCATATTACCTGAAAATTTCGACATGAGAAAACTGTGTGCACGATGGGTGCCGCGCTTGTTCACACTCACTTCACACTTTTGACAAAAGACAAATCAAAACATTGGACTGAAAGTAGAGAAGCGGCAAAGAACGTTCCAACTGCAGGTCTAGAACTTTCTGAACATCGTTGGGAAAAGTGTATAGAGATATTGAAAAATAAATATATTTTTTCCCAAAAATTTTGTGTTGTTTTTATTGGGTCGGGTACTTATGATGATCGTTCACTTTGAGTCGGTAATGAAGTTTTCTTCTTCTTTGTCAAATGGTGTCTATGGAGGTTTGAGTAAAAGGAGGACACACTCAGTGTAAGAAAAAGTGTCCACAAAATGGTTTCAATTTTGGGGAGCCACTAGTAACGACCGGGTAATTTGATCGTAGAAATCACTTTTCTACGAACAAACCTACGTGAATAAAATTAGGTTAATGTGAAGAATTCACATCCAAAAAATGCAAATTTAACCATCACATTTCAACAACCAGATTTGTATTTAACATTAATAAAGTGTTAAGTCAATGAAATACCTTGTACATAGATAAAAATGACTTACAAGCAAAATTTCATTTGCACATTTTTTTAGGAGTCAAGATAAATATCCTACATAAATTAAACTCTGAAGAACCCATTATTATATAATTACTAACTTCAACAATGTTCTGAAGATATTTTTCCAGAGGCATTCACCAGGCGTACCTTTGGAAATATTTAAAATATAAATACAGCAGAAAGATGCCAAAAATAGTCATTTAATTGTAGTTAATGGAGAAATAGTCATCCTTGAAAAATAAACTATTTTAATTGTAGTTAATCAGAAGAGATAACTTAATTATTTTTGAACATGCTTGGGATAGGCCATAAAATACAATTTCCAACTATACTTCGCAAAGAACAACATAACGCAAAACGAAAAATAGACAAGAATTGTATCGCTTCTACTTCTGTAAATATCGTATCTGGTTACCGACAATTAAGGAAGAAATTATTGTAACCTCCTTTGAAAACCAATATCAGGATAGTTCATATGACGTTAATGTGAAAATGTTATCGCATTTTTGGCGAATGCGCTAATCCTTAGGAACGCCACTTATAAATTCTACTCTTTAAAAAGAAACTATTTTCGAATAATTTTCTAATGCAATTTTAAAGTGAAATAAATTAAAGTTGACAACGAATAATGATGAAACAGAAGAGTTATAACTTAATTATAGCAGTTTATTCAGTGATGAAAAGAATTGTTAATTACCTTTTATCCAGAGAGAGGTGAACAAGGAAGTAGAAACACCAAAGGGACACTTTTCAAAATAAATATGTAATATGAACACACGAATGTAAAAATAAATAATTTTTATTTACATCTAATTTACCAACATCTATTTGTCAATAAGTATAAAAATATTACAAATATACAATTTTTTCCCAATGTTTATCTGTTTTAATTTATATCACAATTAACACACTATAAACTCATATCACTTGCAGAGATTACAAAAAACGGAGACAACCATTTACAAAGAGAAGTTCACATAACAGATTTTCTACGTTTTATTTACGATTTTTACTAATAATTACATCATTCTCACTTTTTCAGCCGCTTCACTTCTAAATGTAGGATTTGTGTATTTCAATCCGTTGACAATTAACTTCATAACATACCCTGTGGTCACACTTGCGCCATTCTGGTCATTTCTTGAACCTCTTATTTGAAACCGTGCGCTGTGGCCGTATTCTGTAACTCGTTATGATCGAAACGGAACGTAAGAGGTTTGTTCGTACAGACCAGTTGCCAATAATTTTAACAGTTAGAAAATTTTCCACCAATCGATTGTTGGCAGAGCCAACTGTCGAGTTCGCTGATTCGCTGAAATGTTTTCAAATCGTTGTCAACTAGTCTCTTCGAACAAACAATATGTCATTATAACGCAAAGTTCGATTCGGAGTCACAAAACATTCAATAATTTAGCGTTCTATCGTTATTTTATAACGTTAACGACTTACAGAATATGGCTGCTGGACACTTTTTCAGTTTTATTCCCATATACGTTTGTCCTCCTTTTACTCTACATTCCATACAAGTATCTTAGTGTTCTGTCAGTTCACTTGTTTCAATTGTAACGAATGTCAGATCTTTCTGGTCCTATGTGAACTTACTGACAACTTTTTATGATTAATTTTATACCGCAAATAATACTGTTGAGTATAATCCGTTAATCTTAACAATAAAAAATGTTTTATAATTTCTGAAATGAACACTTTTGTTTGAAAAAATTTGGGGACGTCAATTATATTCTAAACAATACAATCAAAATTCTCAAATTAAATAACATGGAATGCGTTCGTTATTTGCTAGCGTGGATATAAAAGCGATTTTAAAAGCATTTTACTAAACATTTTGAAACAAATGAAGCACATTTTGTTTGTTTTTTATCCATAAAAAATGACTGACAATGTTGTGGTCATGTCAAAGGAATTTGTCCAAATCTTTAGATAGTGTAGTGCCTTAGTAATTCTAACTTGTTTTTAATTTGTTTAAAAGAAAATCCCATAGATTTTGTTTGGACAATTCATGTTTAGACTTAGCTTTTTAAGGACAAATTCCTCAACAGTTTGTTTACCAATTAAGGGCATTTGTAGTTAAAATTTAAGAAATGTTTTGTCTTCGATGACATGTGTTAAAATATTACTTTATCTATCGATAGTCTTGGAAAGACCATCCTCCCAGATGTCGTACTTGGACCAGTTCCTCAAAGAAACGAACTCGACCACGCAGCAGCAGCAACAACAGATCAACACCTACGACAACATCCCGGCCCAGAACGTGTTGTACAAAGGTGGATCGATCGAGTCGGAAGAGGGTGATATTGAAGACAACAGGGCATTGAGCATGACCAGTTCGAAGAGTAATTTGTCTGAATTGAGCATGGTAAGTCTGATTCTGGATGTATATTCTGATCTTCTTAATGTCCAACAAAATGGAGTTCAAATGGCCTTCCAAATCTGCTGAATAACCGCTCCACGAGAATGTGTTTTACTCCCTGTGAGATTCTGGGAATCTACCACCTGTATAGATGTACTGATGTATTCCCACTATGGGACATTTTAGCTCCTTGCTGGCTGCACAAAAGCTACATTTCCTGCAACATTCAGGATGATAGCGTCTTCTTTGGAACAACCAGTTAGGATTGGAATCCTTTTCTGGCAGCACTTCCCTAAAGTTTCTTGTAAATTCTATTTTTTGCTTGGACTAATCACCCCTTTGTTACGTCATTGTTTGAAATACCTTCAAGCGGTAATAACCCAAAGCAGGACTTAGTTGTTTTTGATTGTATTTCTTAAATGACATTTGAGGTTAGGTACTTACTATTTTACATGTTTACGTATACATTTTACAATAAATTTTGATCAGTTTTGCAAAAAAAAAACACTTAAGTACCACTAAAGAAGCACATAAATAAGAAATTTATTGATGTGTACCAAATTTTAAATAAACAAAAACACAACAATTTAACATATAATTTTGACGTTTACTGGTTGAACTAAATTGCATTCTAGCGAATGAATTTTGCTTCTACTTCAGTGTTGAAAAGAGAGATGTCAAAGTACAACCACTGTCAACAAGGGTAGAACCAAAGTTATAACCGGTACATCGCTGCAAATCGGCTATAAAGTTTCGCACAAAAACCGATACAGCAAAAAAAACAATCTTGGCGGCTGCCAGCTGTAGTTAAAAGTAAACATGTACTAAGCTAGGCGTGTTTATATGCCACGTTGCCATCTGTTCGGAGAAACGTACGGCAAATTATTACAGAATATTTAGAGTTTAAATAATAATTTTAAAGCCGGAAATAGTCTATTGTTCACTGTATTAAAGGTACCTAACTTCTAACTTTTTTATTTATTTTCAAAACTATAGTATACTGAAATCGTTATAAGCTTTTTGATTTTTTTTGAGCCGAAGTATTGATCCTCAAAATCTTTGCACTCAAACCGTTTACAACCTGTATACTCATCAGTTATAGTTTTCTATTGAGCCTATCCATCCCATCTGATTTTGGATGTATAGGAGTGGTTCTGACTTGGAACCCAACCAAATTGACTTCTTATGGCCCTCCAAATCTGCTGAACAACTGCTCCAATGAAACTATCTTTGTGGTTGTGGCTGAGAATGGTCCAGCTGTGGTCATAGAAAGTCTCATAAGGTATACCTAAGTGTACTGCTTCTGTTTTCCCACTATACGACGCTGTGACTCCTTGCTGGATGTACAAATGCTACATTTACTGCACCATTTAGGATGATAGCTTCTTCTTTTGAACAAGCTGAGATTTGAATACTTTTCCGTCGGTACTTCCCCCTAAATTCTCTTTAAATTTCCATTGTCTATTTGAACATTGACCCATATTGATGTCAAAATGATTGACTTTCTGGCAATTTCTTCCTATCTAGCTGTATAAACCTGAAAACTTGGACTTGTAAATAAAGACCCTATTTGGCATAATATACTACAAATGATGGGTAAAATGTAGTGATTTTTATTTTTTGTATTAAAAATATCAGTACTAAATAAAATCACAAAAACAATTAATAAACTTCGAATTATTAAATTTACAAAAATCAGTTTAGTATGTTTTAAATGATTTGAGTTATACTTTTTTAGTGAAATATATCAGTAGTAATAAACACAAAAACATCTAATGAATTGTGAGAAATAAATTTTTTGGCTACAAAAATAGGTGTATTATTTCTTAAATAATTTTGTTTTTGTAGTAAAATATATTACGCAAAAAATAGTTGTTTTTATCTGTTTTTTCACTTATATATTTTACTACAAAAAAATAAAAGTTATTACAACATACAAACAAGATAATTAAAACATACTACATTTATCTTTGTAGTAAATAATTATTTACTCACTAAATATTAGATGTTGCACATTATGGCATCGGCATATTTCTGATCATTTCGATTATATCGTACTTCATTTACATTATTTTCTCTCACACTCTAACTGATGCGAAGACCGAAATGATCAAATGAACAACTGAGATGTGTTTGAGATGTTCCAGTTCCAAATGATACATTTGTACCGACGATGGCGGTTCAAATCTTTTGGAACAGTTCGATGTTATGGAACAATGAATCTTGTCAGTAAAGAACTGCACTTCTCTAGTTTGGAATATTTGAAGTATATAGATTTTCCCTAAGTGTGGTGTAATTACCAAGAAATTCAAAAACACAATCTAGAGATGCCACAATGTTATCATTCAGAAAACAACTCTGAATAAATGATTATAATAATCTTTTGGAAACCGTTATTTGACATGATATGATTGAACAAGATGTTTATTTTACCAAATTAATTTGTGGACTTGTAAATATAAATGTCATTGACAGCGTTGCTAATTGTTTGTTAAATCTTTTTGTCTGTGCAGCACGAACCGCAATCGCCTATGAAACACAAAGCCCATCAATTCCTAGTTCGAACATTTTCTAGTCCAACGAAATGCAGCCACTGTACTTCCCTGATGGTGGGTCTGATGCGACAGGGTATGGTGTGCGAAATATGCGGCTTCACTTGTCACACTGCATGTTTGCCGCATGTACCGGCAGTTTGCCCGGTACCGCCTGACCAAAGTACGTATTTAATCCATCTTAATTTTAGATTCGTGTAAGAAAATATGAATTTTTCTAGCCAAACGACCACTCGGCATCGACCCCACACGAGGCATCGGTACGGCTTACGAAGGTTACGTCAAAGTACCAAAACAAGGCGGTGTCAAGAAAGGTACAATTTGTTTTAACGTATTTCAATTGTTTTTTAATACGTTTTGTTTTTAGGTTGGGTGAGACAGTTTGTTGTCGTTTGTGATTTTAAACTCTTTCTGTACGACATATCCGCCGATCGCAATGCACTGCCTAGCGTTCATGTTGCCCAAGTTTTGGACATGCGTGATCCACAGTTCAGCGTGTCTAGCGTTAAGGATTCTGACGTCATACACGCCAACAAAAAGGACATACCGTGTATATTCAAGGTACTATGTTTATTTAATTGGTAGCCGTTAACCCACTACTTCACCCGCATATTGCATGTACAATGATAAAGAGCACCATCTGTGATTTTTTTTACTAACTAACTATACTGAACGACTAAGTTATGTGTTCATGTAAGTGCGGTGGTAGTTTTCTCACAAATATGTTAATTAAGCATAAGTTCATTAATTCAAGTGAGATCCGTAGATATTAAATTTAAAACAATCGGAGTAAAATGATTGATGATGATACTGTGGTCTATATTTTAAGTTAGGCCTCTATCAGTACATCAGTGACAACTGCTCTCAATTCCATGCAAGAGTTTTTGCGTGATGCATGTACAAACATACAGGCAAACAAATAAAATCAATTGTTTTAGCTTCGGTTGCCGTAATAAAGATCCGTTATTAGTTTTTTTTCAGTATCTGTAATGTACATATATCGGCCTGTTTCAATTTTATTAAATGTATAGATTTCTTCATACCGTGTTGCCCATTTTAACTTGTACACATCAATGACTCGAAAATTTCCGTCTTATTGAAAAAATGTTTCCAATAAAAGTTGAAGGCTTTCAAAGGGTTGCTCCAACGATCTTTAAGATCGATTTTTTTAATACCAATCCAAAATTTTTATCCTAGAAAGGAAAGAGTGAAAAGTTTCACTTACACATGAGATCTTCAGGGTCATCTCAATGTCAGGTCGATTTATTGTGGAACCCTGTAGAACCACTGGTTATGTATCGGAATTCAGTTTTTGAAAATTCCTAAATTCGGCGTATCCTAGATGTTCAAATTTAGAATACGACAGGAGCGGATTCAGATACCAACCTCAAGGGGGGGGGATCTCATGTCGTCCAGGGGGCGATTTCATGCCTGCGAAGGGGCGATTTCGTGCCTCCGAAAGGGTAATTTCGTACGAAATTAACTTAAATAGGGTTGTAATTCTCTATGGCTTTGGATACATTGTATTTTTTACCTATTGTGTTAAAACCCACCGAAATTACTTTATTTTAAGCTCTGTAAAGTAAAAGTTTTCTCGATTTAGTGTCGAAATCACTGACCTTTAAGCTCTCGAAGGGGGCGATCGAATACGAGAGTTTTTGATTAGAAAATCTGAATTTAGTTTTTGAAAATTCTTAAATCCAGGATGAAAATTCGGCTTGACTTAAGGGAGCATCCATAAATTACGTAAGAAAAATTTAAATTTATGTATAGTTAAATTCGTCAAATAAAAGTCATAATTGTCTTCTAAACGTTGTTTATGGCATATTCTTGATTACTTTTATGTTTTTTTTTGGCAATAACACCACAATAGAAATAAAACGACGTATATTGCAGGAATAATAAATCAAATTTTCATTTTGCAATACATCAATAAATATAAAGCCATTGACAACGAAGTCAGAATAAACTTTGAAATGTTTGGTATTCCTGCAACATAAAAGTAAAAGTCATAATCTCTGAAAAAAAAAGATATTTCAAATAATCTTACGTAAAATCTATTTCAAACACACACCTACCCCCATGTAAGGATTTATAACATGTTAGCAGACACCCACAACCCTAAAATGTCTTAAGTAATGTATGGATGTTCCCTAAAAACTAAAGTAGGTATTAGATATATTTATTAAATATTATACTCATTCATGAGATATTTGTAATTACTTTAATGGAGTTGTTCTGGAGTTCTGTTTGTTTACCTTGACCATGACCTTCGAAGGGGAAAGTTTGAAAATGGCTAAAGAGCTTTCTGAAAGTAAAATTTTCCGCTTCTTATATTTTCGGAGTTGAAAGATTCCCTTAAAAAATCTACTTGACCTTGAGATGTCCTTGAAGGTAAAGATTTCGGTCAAGGTCACGGTCTTTCAAAATTATGGGTTACTATTTAAAAAAATCGACTTGACCGTGAACTGATTTTGAAAGTCAAGATCATGGTCGTCATTGGAAAACGATTCAATTTTTATTTGAAACTTTTCACCATACGACACAAACTTTCTAGTTATCGATGTGTCCAAGTTAAAATGGCAGACCCTGCATATAGCCGAACAAAAATAAGTTTAATTAAAGCTGCAGCTTAAGATTTATAAGATAAATAGCCTCAGAATTGATCCAATGCTACATATCATAGTCACGATGGTGGGTATTGTTAAGTAAATTTTTGAGATTGTTAGGGATATATACTTCATTTGGAACAATATGAAAAATGTCTTTTTGTTCGCAGATAACAACTTCTTTGATGGAACCGCCCGGCCCTCGAAATTCCACATTAATGTTGGCCGACACCGAGGCGGAGAAAAACAAATGGGTAGTAGCGTTAGCTGAATTACATCGCATTATGAAACGAAACAATTTACCAAACACCACGGTTCTAGTCGCAAGAGAATTAATAGATAATTCTTTGACGATATTAAGGAACACCTTAAGCGCCGCCATTATCGATCCGGACAGAATAGTACTTGGAACGGAAGAAGGTAATTACGAAAACATTTAGTTCGAGGTAGGTACACGCTTAACCTCAAATAAAAGACCAAAAACGTCAAAAGTCAACTACTTTATTCAACTAAATAGTCGATCCTATTTATACATGTAATACGCCTCGGTCGGTACTCTCTTTCATGTATTCGTGAATATTCACGGATCATCTGTTGCTCTTGAGGCGTTAAAAATTCTCTTTTGGAGGGTTGATTATTGGCGCCCAACTTACTGGGCGCCAATAATCACCCGATCGATTTTGAAACCTCTGTCGGTCAGTAGCGTGTCCACAGTCCGTGCGCGCACTTTGTAACGGTACTTTTTCGGAAATGCTTCTAAAGAATTTTGATCCATGTTCCTTATCCCAATAATTCATACTGTTTCTGTTCTGATATTTATTTTCCTTAGGTATGTACTGTATTGACCTGGATCGCTCGGAAATCGCTCGGATCGGCGAAGGAAAGAAAATCTTCCAGCTGGAATACATCAGCGAAGAACACCTGTTAGTCGTAGTTAGCGGGAAGCAAAGACAAGTGAGATTAGTACCTATTCGGGCTCTAGATGGTGATGACGTGGAATGGATTAAAGTGACGGAGAGCAAAGGGTGTTTAGTGTTGACAGTAGGCCCGGTACTTAGGGCGCCGTTGACGTTCTGTTTGTGCGTATCTATAAAGAAGCAGGTAAGATAAAACGACGTAAAGTTATTATATCGTTAAATGTCTTGTTAATTTTGCAGCAAAACAGTTCGGTGGTAATAATATATGAAATAACCAGAACGAAGACGAGGCATCATCGAATACGGGAAATAGGGTTACCAGTCAACGTTCAATCGTTACAGCTGCTTTCGGACGGTCGATTGTGCGTCGGATCTCCGTCGAGTTTTACCATTTACGATATACAAAACCCCGACCAACAACTCACATGTAAGTGACTAAAAAACCTTAAATAGAGATTATGTTTTTATAAAGTTCAATTTTTCTAAAACGAGTAATAATTGTTAACAAGTCGTATCATATATGAGTAGACTGTTTAGCGGCTACAGCTTCGGATCAATGAGGAGGCACTGTTGTGCTAGAACAACCACTTTACTGTACAAATCGCAAGTAGAGGTCCCCGCTTACAAATGACATTGAAGCTGACTTCAAGGTCATGACCAAAATCGGCGTCAAAGTCATAGCTGAACATCAAATTTTCTGCTCATTTCATTTTCTGGGTCAAATGTACGGGTTCTCGTTTAGCAAATTGAATTGACCTCAAAATGACGCTGAAAGTCTTGGCACCTTCAGATAGTCGGAAGAAAGTCTGTAAAGTTGTTCTCTGTAATTTTTCTTCAAAATGAATTGCCGAGTTAATCAAGGGGTTTCGTATTTTCTCTTCACCCAGTATTTATTTCTGCCCTACAATTCACGTGTCCCCTTTGGTCCCTTCTTTTCTCGATGATCTGCTTTCTACCAAGTGTACCCCATCACAGACTATACAGAGAGAATAGTTGGGAAACCCAATACTATAAATTCTGTACAGGAACCTGTAATATGCTTTTTCCAAAAATAAAAGGAATTCACATTTGTGTTTAAACAAAATACCACTAGATGACTGTACTATCGAAATAAAACTACTAATATAAATTTAATTTTAAGGTTAAAGATAAAAATGTGTACCAAAAAAAAAACATTAAAATGATATAATTGTTTGTTGTATAGTATTATTAAATCTAACTTCATTGTGATAACAAAATCTTTTTCCAAATGCTAACCCCTTTTGCATGCTTTTTTATTTCTTGATGAAAATAACAATAGGTGCCATCACATCTTAACTCCAGAGAAGCATTTTTCTGCAATTGCCACACTAAAAAGTGTGTTATGTGTATAACCTAAAAAAATCCGGGGGAAAACCTAATTTTTTTACCGACAGAGTATCGAAATCACGATAGAGTATTGGTATTGGAATCAAAAATATCCATATGGGTATCAGTTACCAAAATACCCAGTATCGAATGCAAAGTATCGATACTGGTATCATATTAGAAGTATAGCGAAAGTTCTACCAACCTAGGAAAAGTTGCTTTTCTTTTTGAATGCACTGTCGTACCTATCATACAACTATTTAAATGTAATTTACATTCCTGGCAAGATGAGACCCTCCACAATTTAATCGATAACCATTTTTTGTGTTTCAGCACTTTTACATCCGGAAAATCCGCTGTATGCGACCATAGCATGTAGTTTAGTAGAGGCCTTACGAGTAGTCGAGTTACCGAGACACGAGTATTTATTAGTTTTTGGTACGTTAGCTGCTTACGTGGACAGACACGGTAGAAAATCTAGGGATAGGGAGATCATGTATCCGGCCGTGCCCATCGCAATAGGTAAGTTGGAAGTTTCTCCAATTAATAGAGAAACAGTTAAAGTGACAGCGAAAGTGTGAAAGTAGGAAATGGCGTGGGAGATAGTGATTGAAATAAGTTAAGGTTTGTATGTATGAGGAAGTTAGATCTGAATTCATTCTATATGGAGTATGAAAGCGTTTTGTGGGAGACAGCATAGAAAGAGATTACGGGAGAAATTTAAAGGCGATATTTTCTAAGTAAAGAAATATAAACATGGATTAGTGATAAGGGAGTAGATGAAAGTATAAAGAGACAAAAACCCGCAGAAGAGCAGCAGTGATAAAGCGTGTAGGAGAGAACATTTTTCCTCAGGTACAAAAAAAAACCTCACTCTGTAAAATTTGAAACCAGATGTTTTATCAAAGCTATGCTGATTATCTAAGAGAGGTTAAGCAAAATGCGGGAAACCCGAACTTTTTGGCTTAGACATCTGGTATGTTCTTTTAATCGTTGTTTGAAGGATATGTAAATTCTGCCAATGTCAAATGATTCACGTGTATCACTTGTGAATTCATAAACACCGCAACTCACTGTTGAGTCTTTGTTGTTCAAAATTAAGTTCTTTGTGGTATTTTTGGAAATGTTTATGTATGGTTTGAAAAGTTTAAAATTTAATTGATTATGATAAATGAATAGGTAACAATTAAAGATTATATTTTTTTACGTAGCGATTTAATAATAGGATACAGTACTAATAGTTGCAGAAACTGGAAACATTTATTTCTTCTTTTGTTAAATATACTCTTACAAATGGTTGAGAAACATGTTTTCATCCGATGACAATAATGCGAAGTACAGTTCGGAAAACAACGTTTGTTGATAATTTGGCTTGAAAATATGTTTTATTGTTAATAATCTACTGAGAGTGTTACTTCTCTTGATAAATTTGCCACACTACTGTCAAGAAAAAGGCTCATTGAAATAAAGAGGGCCAATGGGATTCTACACAGTAAGATCTCACAAAATTAAGTAAAATACAGTTTAAAAAACAAAACACGTAAGTAGATAGTTTTTCGATTATCATTATGGGGGGGGGGGGTAGAAAATGTAGAAAAACTAGAGCAAATAGAGTGAGAGTCTGAATAGAACTAAGAATAAGTAAAAGAAAATTATTAAATGAGTGTGAAAAAGAGTAGTCCGGAAGGATAGTGTATAGTGTTAGAAAAATAGATTCCTGAAAATGTAAGAGCATGTAAAAAAATTAAAAGCTTTAATGAAAAAGGGAAAAAATAAGAAAAAAAGCTGAATATGGAACTTGGTACTCATTCAAAATGTTCAGATCTTCAATTAATTGGCGAAATTTTTCATTACAATAGTGCACAGCAGCATAAAGTTGTACATATTTTCGAAAATAGAGGTTAATACACTGTACTGTGTATGTAATTGACACATCTTTGGGTGACTAAGATGGAGTTGGTGGAAATTTGCGCATAATCGGTTTCGGCGTATGTTTTATAGAAAAATGTTAAGGCGAACTTTTATGAAACGCGACTGAGTTGAAAAATGATAAATGGGAGGTGAAATTTCGGGCAGTAAAAAAGTCGAAATTCACCAAATTAGGTTAGGAAGCATCAAGTACTACAATTTCAGTACCTACAAATTTGTTTATAATAGCTTTTCTCCTTTAGCATATAGAGACGGTCACCTATTAGTCTACAGCGACACCCACATCGATATATTTAATTGTGCTAGTGGAGAATGGATTCAAACCGTCAACATTAAGAAAGCCAAACCTTTAAACGACAGCGGCAGTTTGACGTTGTGTCTGTTAAACGATTTAGCTCACCTTTTATACCTGTCGAACATACATCAAAGTAAGTTGTCAGGAACATCCCCGGTTAACAATGCTTACTACTTGGGTTTGTTGTGTTTTAGGAGAACTACTCAATTTAGATAACATCGTGACTGTAGATAGAGACGGTAGAACTGTACAAAAAACTAGGCGGAGATTTTCACTCAGAGAAAGCAATAGATCACAACGAATGTAAGTGAATTTCCACGATTATACACATTCATAATAATAATATGATCGTTTTCTTTTTTCAGTAATACCGATAGGCGTTCAAGGCTGATATCAGCTCCGACCAATTTCAATCACATCACCCACATGGGGCCCGGAGACGGTATCCAGAGGCAGCGTTTGATCGATCTGACTTCCAGTTTAGTTGGTGAACAAATATCTTCGAATACGCAGGCGCAGTATGGCGGTGCGCCAGTACCACAAACGAGGGTAAGAGTGTATTGCCTTTCCAATCAAAATTGAAATTGATTAAAAACTTAATAGGCCGGCGATTCTTTGTGGTACATAAGTTGATGTGTAGTTTTATTTATTGAGAAAGTGCGGTTGGAATTTGTAAGGTATGAAAGTAATCCTTGTAAGGTAAACTTATTATGGAGGTATAAGTACCCAAAATTAACTTCGATGATCCCGTTTGTTAAGCCAACTTTTGTTATATAGCTAATTTATATGTTTATTCAGTGCCAGAGCAATCAATAGAGCAAAAATTAACTGATAATGTGTAAAAAATACTATCAGGATACCGACTGTGCCATCACATTAACAAAAATTCCTAGCGATGTTTTCCCCTCGCAACTATGGTTTTTTAATTTTTTATAAACAACTGAAGCAACAAAATTACGTTTTTTTTCTTAGCATGTTTATAAAATCAAAAATAAACTAATCTCAATGGTGTCAACAGGTCAATTGTAAAGCATGAAAATGAGCCCAGGCTCGATCCGATTGGATCATTAGTAACAGGGGAAAACAAAAAATACTGAAAAATGTAGCATTTTTTTAATCGTATCTTCGTCACTTTGGAAGCTGTAGAACTGGGCTTGTAGGAACTGATAGTAATTTACATCTATTTTATGTATGCCAAAACCAGACGCTACCGGTTTATTAGTTTTTGAACAATTGTGATCTAAAGTTTTCTGTTCACTATTTTTGCATTGTGCCCCCATGCGTCATAGATAATCAAATTTCAATTTTGAAAAAAGTTGTTGAAAGTAGAGGTGTCATTCTATAAAGCCTCTATTCTCATTTTTCACTAAATGTCTGTGAAATATCTGAAAAATGTTAGCAAACATGACAAAAAATGGGCGAGCGTATGAATATATCCAAGGAGTGGGGGAAACACGGTTGTTGAGGGGAAGCGAATATATAGTAAAGGCACATACATAGATCGTTTTAATATTTAAAATCCTCACAAGTAAGAATTTTTCTAATGACCGCTCTCTTTCGATGTTCCGTAAACCCAAAATCCACAAATTAAAGCGAAAACGAGAAACCATTTACATATAAATATATTACTAAACAAACAGTTCTCATTTGATATAATAAAATCGAACAAATCACTCTGTATAGACGTTTTTTAGATTAGATTCTTTCACCATCTGTCAGAGTGACAGTTACTATCGATAATAATTATTGTTAGCAGTTCCCCTCAGCAACCGTGTTCCCCCACTACTCGAACACATTCATACGCTCACCAAATTTTGGTCATTTTTGCTAACATTTTTCGTATATTTCACAGACATTTAATCAAAAATTAAAATAGAGGCGTTGTAGAATGATACCTCTACTTTCAACATCTCTATTCTGAATTGATATTTGACGATCCATGTCGCATGGAGACACACTGCAAGAATAGTGGACTAAAAACTTCAGATCGCATTATTCAAAAACTAATAAACCGATAGCGCCTGGTTTAGTCACGCATAAGGTAGATATCAATTACTATCAGTTCCCACAAGCCCAGTTCTACAACTTCGATAGTGACGGAGTTATGATAATATAAAGAAAACCGCTAAATTTTCCAGTATTTTTTGTTGTATTTTTTTATGTGTGTTTTGAACGGTTATACTTATATTACTGAAATTTGAAGGGTGAACATAAACGGTTGTAAACTTCTCCACTAGGCAACAGATAACGTAACAGTAATAGATGACGTCATACTATGGCCACTAATTTTAAATAACACCATATGGCAAGTGATAGCTCATTTGAAAGGTATTGATAACACCTGCTCCGCCATTTCAATTTTGTTTGGGTTTAGAGTAATTTTGATGGATAAGTACTTAAATTATTATGGCACATTTAATTAATGACGAATATTTAGTTCGCCACTGGCTAGTTCTCAAACAATTGACGCTTTTTAATTTTCTAGTAATTGTTACTTTGCAAAGTTTTTTTATAACTTAAATATTTAATTTTATTATTGTTTAACGAGACGTTTAGGAATTTACATAAAACAAAATGGTCCGTACTCAAACTGTCAAAGAAGTAGCTGTTTTAATAATTGGGGTACCCAGATCGTACTACGTCCAGGACTTAGCTTCTTCGCTAGTTTGATGCCAAACAATCTGGTCGACGAACAGTTAGTGATGAAAAAAAAAACATAATTGCACGAATGGTAGTAAATCCTACTTTCTCTATAGCTAAAGTTCTAAATTTTATTAGTGTAAGTATAACTGTTAAAAAGATACGAGGGGGAGAGACTTGACTGGCACTGTATAATACTAAAATACCCGTTGCCCGAAGCTAGTAGATCAAAAACTGATTTTACAATCCAATAGGTCAAACATTTTGCTTTCTTTAAACTAGCGCGGTATCGTTCATGCTTCATCAGGTCTATTGGTTTTTCAGTATGAAACTCACAAAAGCTAAAGGATGTTTTTTTAGAGGTATAGAACTTTAAGGTGGCAACACTCTTTTAACCGGCGGTCATCTTGTCAGCTGTCAAGTGATTAATGTTTCGTTTGGTTTGGCATTTCATCATGAATAGACTGACGCCTGAACAACGCTTCCAAATTGTGCAAATTTATTTTGAAAATCATGGTTCTGTTCCAAATACGTATCGCGCACTATGTTCATTTTACGGTCAACATAATCGTCCATCAGAGCAATTAATTCGATTAACTATGCAACGTTTTCGCACCACGTTTACTCTAAATGACAATATGCATCCACAGAGATGTTGTACAGTGCGTACAGAAGAATCCATTGCTGTTGTAGAGCGTAGCATAGAGGAAAACCCGAATCAGTCTATCCGCCATCGTGCACAGGAATTGGATATGTGTCCATCCACTTTATGGAAGATTTTGCGGAAAGATCTTGGTTTGCGTGCTTACAAAATTCAACTCGGGCAAGAATTGAAGCCACACGATCACCTAGCAAGGCGTACATTCGGTGAATGGGCCCAAAACAAGATTGCCGTTATCCCGATTTTCATAAGCGATAAAGCTCACTTTTGGTTGAATGGATACGTCAATAAACAAAACCGCCGTATTGGGAGTGATGATAATCCTCAAGTTCATGTTGAGACACCGTTACATCCAGAAAAACTGACTGTTTGGTGTGCTTTATGGGCTGGTGGAATAATTGGTCCGTACTTCTTTAAAAACGATGCTGGCCAGAACGTTACAGTCAATGGTGATCGCTATAGAGCCATCATTACTAACTTTTTAGTTCATCAATTGAACAATCATGATGCACACGAGCTGTGGTTTCAACAAGATGGGGCAACATGTGACACAGCTCGAGCCACAATTGATTTATTGAAAGAAACGTTTGGTAACCGCATAGTTTCACGTTTCGGACCCGTGAATTGGCCTCCAAGATCGTGCGATTTAACGGCGCCTGACTATTTTCTGTGGGGATGTCGCTAGTCTACGACGATAAGCCCGAAACGATTGACCACTTGGAGGACAACATTCGCCGCATTATTGCTGATGTACGGCCACAAATGGTGGAAAAAGTAATCGAAAATTGGACCTCCAGATTAGACTACGTCCGAGCCAGCCGTGGCGGTCATATGCCAGAAGTCATATTCAAATTATAATGCCAGAAGAATATCTTTCGAATAAAGTAAATTTCATGTCAATTTAAGAAATATATCCTTGTTTTATTCCCAAAGTTCTATACATATCTACAACGCATCGAATTTTTTTTGTAGCCCACCAAAGCCGCGCCGTTACCACCACCTAAACACGGCGAAAGGAAGAGGCCGGAAATCTCGAAACCGACACCGATAGTTGCCTCGTTTCCAGCGTACAATGGGGCCAAAAGGGCGGCACCACCGCGACCAAGGGAGTTACCTCCAGCGTTGCCAAGGCCATCGGATACATCACCGTCACCGGATCCGGCGAGCATCGGAAGTATGTCGTCTTTACACGAAATGATAAAGGTAAGGATTTTATGAAATACGAAATAAACAAGATACCGAATGTCCGATTTTCGATATTCGCGAAAACGAATGCGAATATCCACTTATTTTGGTGAAGCTTCGTAATCATTATAGAAAGCCACTCTTCTAAAAATTAGCTGTGGGATCTTTGTTGTCTCACAAATGTATAAGCACTACTAACACCAAAGCCTTACACTCAAAACAGTTAAGCTGTCACCTAAACTTTATGTCAAATAAAAACATGGATTGCCATTGTCATGCACTCATTTACTCAGATGTGACGAACGAGTCTAATCATAGGTTTTAAGATTCTACAAGCTTGTATATTTCATTGAATGCATGAGAATTGGTCAAAAAATAACTGACTTATGACTAACATCCTGCGAGAATTTCGCTTCGTTGGCTACCGCTACTAATTTTAATTGACAGCCGAAAATGGTACTAGCTAATGCCATCCGAATGATACATGGCGAGTTCTGCCCTAGACGATATAATACAACACCACCTAACACAATTGCCAGGCGGGCGCAAAGTAGGCAGGTGCCCAAAGAATGTAAGAACGCAAGTACGACAGTTATGGTGGCCAACTAAATAGGCTATTTTCCATGAAAGCCAACATAGCGATTTTATATTGTCCGATCGCTCAGTGGTTTGTTTTCACCCCCAGTTTCAGCGTGTGCCTGTCACTTTTTCGTTTACAACTCTGGCCTGCAGCTAGTCTGAGCGTTCCACAAACACGGAAACTTGCGTTTTTAAGACAAAGTGCCACTAACGCCTGTGGATTTAGCAGTGCTACTATTTGGGATATTACGCACTGACAGATTCTTGAACGTGATATCTGAACTAGAAGTTACCAGCATATTTTAAAGTTTGTCGTTTTTAAAACTGATCATCAATTGTCACCTTTGTCACAACTGATTGAATCTCTAGATGATTGTATCATAATTTCTTTGACTCGTTAACCCTTTGTCCATCGTTATATGCAGTATGACTCCATGTGAGCTACTTGAAACTTTTCGTAGATCATCTTATGATGTCAGGATTCCAGAAGAAATGTATATATGTAGTTGACATTTATGAACTGTTATTTCTCATTGCAAGAAAAAGTTAATACCTACATGGTAAGACTTAACTTTTGAAATCACAAGTAAGTTATACAGTGTGCAATGTTCCTAATGAGGCTTTTCATTGACAAACATATTCGTCATGAATATGCGATGCGAATATTTGCGACTCGACTGTATAACTGTATTAATGCAATGCCTCTTTAAATAAAACATGAAGCACTGCAAAAAAATCCAAGAAAAGGCGCATGTTGAAGTATCTATCATCCCCAATCAAAAACACCTTCTGCCACCTAAAAGATTACAGTCTCCAACGTTTTTTACCTTACCGATGGCCATGTATATACAGGGTGTGTTTTGGGGGTGATAGACTGAACGAACAGAACAATATAAAAATCATCCACCATTCGTGTCACGAATGAAGAAACATTATTTGATCGACCTTCTACCTGAAAGTCTTTGTAATTAATCCAGCTTTTAAAAATATTGTGTCTGATGCTACCTACAGATATTAGTATTTAATGCCAATCTCAAACATTTAAGGCATTATATTTTTACTGTTCGCCCATTCCAATGGATTTTTACGCCTTTCATATACATTTGGCAACCATATATGCCAATGTCAAAATTAACGAATATTATTGAAATATTCAAATCGGAATATTAAAATCTTTCTAATATTCCCATCACTACTATTGAGTATTTACATATTTGCTTTACAAGCATTTGGAAGTTCGAAACATAGGCTACGTAAATACTAGTTGTACAGTGAGGATGCGTGGGTTGGAACAAATTCATTTAAAATTCAGGTGTTGTGTTTTTGAAAAAACGCTCGGACACGTCGGTTTTTTGTTTGGACTACGGTTTTTGTGATGTTTATACAGGGTGAAAAAATTGCGCTTCACTTTTTCAAATGAAAACATTTTTTTATTTTATTTTTGAATTCTGCATTGAATTCTAAATATTTTTCATGTACAATGTCCTAATACAAAAGTTCAGAAAACGACGGTAAAAATAAGATGTTTGTTAGTTTGAACCTATTTATTTACGTCTGGTTTTTATGATTGTTGGCGGTATTTTAGTCGCATGAATGGAAATACTGCAGTTTTTAACACTTGTTTATTTCCATAGAAGAAACTGCACTATAATTTTACTTCAAATAAGTAGTTGTCAAGTGTGAAGTTTTAAAGTACGGCTCGTTTAACTGACAAGCAGCGAATAAAAATTTTGTCGATGGTAGGATATGGCGACAGAACTCGAGCACAAGCTGAACTTTGCGAATTGTTTAATATGAAGTACCCGAAGCGGCCTATTACACGATCGGTAGTTAGTAAAATAGAAAAAAAGTTTCTAAAATTTGGCGACGTAAGAGACAATTACAAAACTAAACATCTTCCAGAAGATACACAATTAAATATTTTGCTCGATTTACAAGAAAATCCTCACAAATCCACTAGACAAATAGCCGCATAACAGTCAATAAATAAATCTTCTGTTCTAAATTGCTTACATAGAATAAATGACACCCATACAAAGTTCATTTAGTTCAGGAACTTACTGAAGATGATTTGGACCGGAGAGTAGAATTTTGCGAAATAATGATTGATTGATGCAATGCCAACCGCACTTTTCAAGTAAGATACTTTTTTCCGACGAGGCAACATTTTGTTTAAATGGTTCAATAAACGGCAGAAAAACAATCATGAAAAGGGAAAGTTAACGTATGAATTCTGGGTACTTCAATTGTGGGTCCTTTTTTATTGAGGGAACACTTTACTCGGAAAAGTATTTAGACCTATTACAAAATGACATAATACCCTGTTTCACAGAAATTTACCTGAATGGTGAAAACCCCAATATACTGGCAGATTCGGTATGGTTTCAACAAGACAGATCGGAGCGCCCCCGCACTATTCGCGAACAGTCCGAGATTATTTTGACAATATTTTTCCAAATAGATGGCTCTGGAGGAGAGGTAATATCGAATGGCTAGCTAGATCTCCAGATCTAAGCCCGTTAGATTTTTATCTTTGGGGTTACGTGAAATTGAAAGTCTACTTCTATCTGCCGAATCCTTAAATCAAGTGTTGAATTTTCTACCTTCAAATACCTGCTGTCACAACGCCGGACAATCAGACTGTGTTAATAATGAATCGGTGCGACCGACAACCTTGTGGATCTATCTTCACGGAACGTTAATAGTTTGTAACTTAAAGGATTCATATGGTTGAACATGCGTTTTTTTTGCATGGATGAAACTCCATCAAGGATCAATCGATGGTATGGTGAATTCAATCGAAGTTTTCGTGAAGGTCGTTTGTTTTAAATACTGTTTCATGTTAACCTAAGGACTTACATTCATTGCATAAACTGAATGTAACGGTCAATCAAGGCTACGATTGGTCGAAAGAAAAGAAAAATACGATTAAACACGTTTATGACATAGTGACAAAATATTTAAGCGTATAAAAAACAGTCGACTGTATGTTTCCATTTGCAAAGCAAATGAAGTTCGGACTGGTCGCAATTTCAATTCTGAGGGGGTTTGTATAAATGTACAATGCGAGCTCTTTCCAACTGCATTTTTGTCATCATGAGTCAACACTGACGCAAATAAGTCCAACAAAAGACCGACACCATGCTGCCAGAGCATGTTTTTTCCAAAAAAAAAACAGCACCTGAATATTTTAAATGATATTTGTTTTTGTTCTCTAATCCCGAAATATAAAAGGCAGCCCTCGTAACCGGTATAGGTACATGAAAAATACGAATTCAATGCAGTACAAATGTTTCCACTGAAAAAATGAAGTTGATATTTATTTATGGCTGAGTTCTTTTAGTTCAGTCTTATCTGTTGTTCATTTAAGTCGATGAACGAGGATTTGAAATCTGTCTTCTCTGACACTCCTAGCCAATGTTCAGTGTTCGAGAGTTAAATCTTTTGAGTGTACCTTAACTGAAGTCGAGTTTTTATTTCAGAAACAATATATTGTATTACTTTCAGAGGCTTGTCAAACTGTAATATTGAGTCAGCAATAAATCAAACAAG
This sequence comes from Octodonta nipae, assembly GCA_034190945.1. NCBI lineage: Eukaryota > Metazoa > Arthropoda > Insecta > Coleoptera > Chrysomelidae > Octodonta > Octodonta nipae. Next base: position 11,109,389 of record CM067221.1, read on the forward strand.
AATAATTATTGTTTAAAAAAACTACAAAATACGCTTTAATAGCAAACCGAACTAAAACGTAGAAAATAATTTTTAATTATGTACAATTTATATTACAGCAATACAAAGTAAAAAGCATGGGGTGCTTGATATATTAAATTTTACAATTATTCTATTGGCAACTATTTATAAGAGAGTTATGCAAATATAGTGAACTGCACCCCACACTTTTTACTTTCTACTGCTGTAATATAAAACATAATTAAAAATTTTCTGCTTTTTAGTTCGGTTTGCTATTTCGTATTTTTTTTTTAACTTTTTTTAAGTGTTTAGCCTCATTACAATGTATTTATATTTAAAAACTTTACTTCAGGTTTGCCTAACCTTTCATTGCAGTTCTACTACTGCCAAGTAGATGGCAGTAGTTAATAGACGAATTTGTATTGAGTCAAGAACAGTGACAAAAAGACAACAAACGGGAAAATTCAACTTGTAGAATTGTATTGTCATCGGCCCTTGACACATGTGCCAATTTTCAACTTAATTGGACTTCTTTAAGTTGGTGAAAATTACGTTGAAAGTTTTCGTTACATAGATAGATACATACGTACACATGAACCTTATAAAAGCGTATTAAAAATAGATTGTATTTATAATCTCAACGTGTTGCAGGCCACCGAAAACCGAGGCAGCCCCCGACATTCTATAGCTAGCAACAATAGTTCGAACCTGTCAACGCCACCTTCACCACACGCAGACCATCACAACAGTTCCAGCTACGACAGCTAAAACAACATCGGCTGCGGCGACTCGACGTATTCTTTTTTGTTTTACCTCAAGAAACTACGTTGAATTTATACGTACTGCTCCATCAGCCATCACGATTTTCATCTCGTTCGTTCCAGAAACAAATGACGTAACTGAAAACGGTTATGACGTTGTAAAAAATTATATTATGCAAGGCACACGCACGACTGACGTAAGATGTTTCTGATTTGTTTGTTTTTTTTTTCTTTTATTATTTTCGTAATGTCTTACGAAACACGAGGAACAAATATTGTCGTTGATAAGTAGAGAATTTCGTATCACATTTTACGAATAGCAGTGAGAAGATAATAATAATAGTTGTTTGATTGATACGTAATGTGTTCAGGGAAAAATAATAATAAATTCTTTAAAATTGTAATGAATTAATAGAGACTAAATCGTTTTGACTGATTTAAATCACATTTGTCATAGTTGATGTATGTATAAAATATGAATTAGTGGACACTTTATGTATCAAAGAACTGATTAGTTACCTCAATTTAATTCGAATGTTTAATATCTTGAAAAAAAAAAAAGAAAAATAAGCTTAAAATATTTGACATATATAATTGAAGAAGTAGAGCTTATAAGAAATGCTCCAAAACAATTTTAAAATATTATTATCACGTTTTTTGTCTGTTAAGTTTATATTGTGTTAGCGGTAATATTCAAACAAATTTACTTCAGCGGGGAGCTGTTATATGCTGAACAAAGTAATTTTCTGTTGATATATAAAAAAAATACGCTAAAGTTCTATAAGAATAAGATGGGGTTCGGAAACAAAATTTAAATTGATACAAGAGCTTTAATCCAAAATTTTGTGTTCTGATATATAGTTTGCGCCTTTAGGAAAGAATCAAGCGCAATCTTACTACCTTCTGCCAATTGCTGAAGGTTTTCTAAGATTCATAAAAATCTGCTATTGCACTTATTTTTACTAAATTTGAATTAAACCTATGTTATCCATGCCCTAATGACCAATCTAACCAAATATTTCACAAATTACTGCAGGGTTACCAAACTTAGAATTATTACCAAAATCTTTGCACAGTAACGTCATCTATATACAGGCTACATCTCGTTCCCACCTGTTTTTCTCAATATTGTTTATCGGAAATATATACACTGTGTTCAAAAAATCCGAGTACGGCTGATTTACTCATTTTAGAGGAAAAAGTTAAACGGAGAACTTTTAATATTTTTCCTCGACTACCCAATGGCCATGTCCGCTTTGACCTTGACTATGGCCTTAAAGGTCGTATCAAGGTCAAGTCGATTTTTTTTTCAAATGGGAATGTCATTTTTTTATGTCGGCAATGAAAAGAGCGAAAAACTTCACACCTTGACTTTTTTTTGACATGACCTTGATGGTCAGTGAATGAAGAATTGAGATAAAGCATGATTAGTCTCGAGCTTTTATTACAGAAACAGGATTTCTACCCGGCTACCCAATGGTCATGTCCGCTTTGACATTGACCAGACCATGACCTTGAAGGTCATATCAAGGTTAAGTTGATTTCATCAAATACGACGGAAAATTTCACTCTCGAAAAAGAAATGTGGCAAGTGAAGGCAAGGTCGGGAAGCAACCCGGCCAGTGAAAGCAAGAATTCAATTTGTCACAAATATTTTATTATTTTATAGCAAATGTTCAAAATGTTCACCATTAACATATTGACAATGTGCAAATCGGTTATAAAAGGCATCTATTGTATTTCGAATGATTTGTGGATCAATCCTTGCTATCTATTCCCTTATTCGTTGCTTGAGTTTCTCTATGTTTATGGGCTTTTTTTCAGTTCCGAAATAAAAAAATGGGGTTCACATTTGCAAAAATCGACTTGATCTTGATATGACTCGGACATTTTGAACACCCTGTATGTTAATTAATACCATAATTTAACGATGTTTAAAACGATTTTACAATAAATTAAGCATGTTTAAGCAAAACATGAATTTAAAGAACAATGTAACAACCATAGAGCAACTAAATCAATAGACTTACAAAACAATATATTTAAGTATTGATTAATTATATTTATATATATAAAAAAGGATACAATTGACATTATTATTATTATTATTATTCATTATTTTCAAATATGAAGAGAAATTATTAATTTCTGTATTTGTATTGGAAAAAAAATTATAATTTTCACATTTTATATCTTTTATTTGTAAAAAATATGAGATGTGATATAAGATAAGAATATAAGATTAAAAATTGTCATCACTATACAATAACTAAGTCCAACTGCGTTTAAACATGCATTTTAAATTTCTTCTTCCAGTACTGAAATAGTATTGTATAGAAGAAATAACAATGAAATGGATTAAAATGAATTGTGATTGGTTTTTCTTTTGTTTTGGGGGATTTCCCAGGCCTGCTTCATGCTAAAAATTTTCTTCTTTCTCTAAACTAATTCTTGCATTTAATAGCTAGTAAGATGGCAATGTACTTACTAATTTTGTTTCATGTACATTTTGTGTATTATTATTTTTTTGATTTGTTTATATAAACTAACTATTAATAATTACTGTATATTTTTTCTTGTCACTAATGAGAATTAAAAATGGCATACCAAGTGTTGTGTATAATAAAGTACCAGTCAATTTGTCAATTAAGTGTTGTTTGTATGTTTTATTTTCGAGTCTTGAGCAATATTCTGACGGTTTATTTCCTTCAATTTATTAGATTTGATTGCGGAAATTACGATAATTTTTTGTAACGATTGTCGTATATTTTTCGTTAAATTTTTTTATACATATATATATTCTATATTTATATTCTTATTTATTTTTACCTGTTCTCAAATTTTGTCACTAACAATAATAACAATTAAAATGATAGTGAGGTTATTATTATTATAATTATTCTATTTAGACGCCTAAGGATTTAAATATTGACATATTTATTAGAGAAATTGTTTTTTTTTAGGAAACGTTGATTTGTTGTAGAAATCATGTTGTTTTTTTTTAGTTCAAAAATTTAATATGATTTTTACAACGAATCTATGGTTTACTCAATTTTTTTTTTAGTAAAAAAGAGGAAAATTAACAGTGAGACAATATATTCGTATTTGTGACGAGTGACTATTGAAACGTAAGCATCTAACAATCAAAAAAAAATTCATAGTAGTTTTTTCCTCATCTGTTTTGTTTTTGTTCTATAAGGTAATTTAGTAATTTCTAGTCACTTATACAAATACAGTTGTATTAATTAGTGATTTGTTTTCTTCCAGTACTCAATGAATTCTTTTTATTATATATAAATACATACTCTTTAGCTTCTGAACCTGCGAAGCTGATAGGTATCACATGAAATATGTTGAAAAGAAAGTTGATGATAGTACATATTTATTTTATTAATAGAGTACTTTATATTATTGATTGAATATATAGTATTACAGTGTTTTGATTTTTCTGAGTTTTTTTTTCATAAAGTTTTCAGTATTCAAAATGTATTTGTTTTTCTTCTCCGAAAATCCCTTTCAGTGTCAAGAGTGATTTGGCGGTGGCGAATATGGCATTTCTACGGTTTTAAAGGTAACCTATTGAAACAGATTGTAAATTGATATTTCAACAAGAGAATAATAGAGAAGTGGCCCACGTTGGGCGCCAATTAAGGTCAACAACCGACTTATATTTGGTAGTTGGCTGCCAGATGAATATCAGGGCAGATTGAGATCCCGAGTGCGTTCTAGATTCTGAAGTCTTTTAAATCAGTCTTTTAGTGAAACTCGGAGAGTAGATAGTAGTCCGATCTAGAACCTGATTTTTGTTATTTGCATGATTTGAACACCTATTGTAAAATTAAAATCTAAATGACATGTAAATTATTCATTTAAACAAGGTATGGACGATATATGATTTATTAAATAAAAAATTGTACTATACATCTTTATCTTCGGATCAATTATATCAAAATTGTTTACAGTATAATTTTTGCCATTCTATCACTTAACAAAACACACATTTGAGAACCTAACTGATAATCCTTTTAGTCGAAAAATGAAAAAAAGTTAAATAAAAATGAGTTAAATAAATTTTTGTTATATTTTATTTATAATTTAAAGTTAGTTATATATTATTTATGTGTAAGATGAATATATAGATAAATAGTGCATAACTTGCGGTTATCTGAGGAATCCCCCCAACTGAGTATTGTTTATGTGCGACACTGTGTTGCTGAAAATTTGGGGGGAGGGGGGGAGTTAAACTGGGGAATCGAATTCTCATAATCTTATATTTTCCCATCCGAAATTATTGATCTGGACAGAAGGTTCGAATTTGCGTGTTACGTCCCTCCCATACCTTAGAACAAAATGAGTAAGAAAAAAATTAAGGATTTTTTTCTTAGCTGCAAAAAGCTGATCTCAGATTTGACCTTAGAGGTTAAGTAAAGGACATGCAATTTTTTTAATGGTGACACATATTTTTGACCATGGAAAAGGTAAAGAATTTTGAATTCTAACATGACTTGGCCATGTCTAAAATGTCTCTAATTGTCTGAAGGTTAAGCTAAAGTCATGCAGATGTTCGCTGGATACTTTACTAAATAGGTATCGCATGGAAAAATTACTAGGATAAGAGTTTCAGGTTTAGTTGGCGGTGCCCTTGGATTTGACCGGGAAATTGTAGTTCATTTGAAGGTCATGTCAATTTTTTAAACTGAAACAAATTTAAGAACACAAATGGAAAGTTAAAAAAAATCTTGACTAAAATTTGACCTCTGAATATCAGTGAAGGTCAAGTCAAAGATATTGCTTTCACTGGAGTCAAAAACAACTGTTTTGCTTTAAAACATACTTTATGGTTAACTGACCTTGAACGCCATTGCCGAGATTACGGACAAAACATCTGAATACGAAATTTCCTCTTTTTAGATTTAACCTTGACATGACAATGGGCAGGGTCATGTCATACTATAAAATGCTCTGTGACGCCTCTATTATAAATTAACGAGCCATTTCCATTGCTCTTTCTATTTCACGGACAAGGTTAATTCCAAGGTCACCAGCCGAAAACTTCCTGACACCCATTTTTTCAAGTGACCTATTGTGTAAGGTATAAAGTTAACCTGTACATGCCTAATACTTGGCCTTCTATAACTATCATAAATTTGCAACATAATCAAGGTCATGTTCGAAACTTAAATTCTGGAACATCCTGTTTAAGTATATACATTATCCTACTCGTTTTTTTTAACATTTGTTTAGAGTAGATAGATTAATTACAATTTTTCTTGCCCGCAAGTTTAAATACTCTAATCCTAATTTTGTTAAAACGTCAAACAAAATTTAAATGATAATAACATGAAACAAATAAATATCTTGTAACACACAAATCAACTAAATTTTTATCATTGACACGTTAAATATTACATTTTACCCATTTATAACTAAGTCATTCTAATATTTTATTATGTTATCGGCAGTTATTTAAATCTAAGAATCGACGAATAAAAAAAACCTTCCAACTAAAATTGTACTTTCCAGTATTCCTTTCTTTAGTATTCCGTTTACTTCAGATCAATATCTTCCGTCATTTTCCTTTTCCTTGAAGTAATCTGGCTCACCAACGGATTGTTCTTCAAGAAATTATCCAGGGAACAGCTGATTATTGAGCCTATGTCGGCTCTCGAAAATTTCATGGCCGAAGAAGAAGAAGCAGAACCGATTGTTCTTTCTGTACTACCAACCTCTTTGCTGCTCGCCGCTTCTGGACCACGTTGTTCGGTGGGCATGAAGTCGATCAGATCCGGGAGCTTCATTTTCTTCCATTTTTCCTTCGGTTCTTGACTGGATTCTTTATGAAGGATTTCCACATTTTCTTGGGGAGTTCTGTTACGTTTCAAAGGTATTTCGGGGAGGAGATTGGATTTACGTTTGCGCTCCAGATCCAGATGTAAGTTAAACCTGGAAACGAGTTTTAAATTTTCAATGATTAAATGTTAGAAGTATTAGAAATGCTTACCCTTTAGGTAGAATATGCGCTACTCGCGGCTTTATATTCGTTCTGTAGAACTTCGGAGAAGTCGAAGGACTAGGTTGGGCAGAATTCAAAGGTGTGTTCGCCCTCTGAGAGTTTGCAGCCGCAGCTGCAGACAGAATTTCGTCTCTGGCCCTCACCAATTCAGTCGTCAGATCCGTATATTTCTGATCCCATTCGTCGATGTGTTTCTTGATGTCTGCCAATGTGGTCTCTTGTTCTTGAATTTTGGTGTTCTGTTCTTGGATTTTGCGTTCTTGCTCTTTGAGTTTTCGGGATTGGACTTTGAGGCGAAGATTTTGTCGTCGCAACTAAAATTATATATTTGCTTATTTCAGTATAAGCACTCGCATTATAATAAAGTAAAAAACAGGAATAGTCCGGGTAATGACTATCACAAAGACCCTCCGATCTGAAACCGCACTACGTGAGCTGCGCCATCAGCTTGTTAAAGTAAATACTAATGCATCGTTTAGAGATTAATGAAACAAATGAAAGCCATTCATGAGCAGAATAATGCTTTCGTTATTTTTAAAAAATTCGTATTTTCAAAAATTTGGTACACATTTTGCCGAAACCCAAGGCTTAAATTCCAAAAATATGGAATCCCAGACACTACCTACTAGAAAAAAAATATCATTGTATCATATACTTTGACAATTAGAACCTCAATAACATTCAAACTTATTACGGTCGAATTGCGATCATTAGTTACTATAATTCCATCGAAAACAAGGTTAGACTTAGACCTTGAAATGTTTGGGTTTTAAATATTTACAGATCTTGTTCTCAAATAAGGGAGAGGATGCCACAAATAAGCTCCAGAAAACAAAAAAAAACTTGTAAATGGGCTATTTTTTTGCGGGAGTACTACCACAGAATAATCAAACTCAGAAGCGAAAATCTTGTCGGAACATTTGATGTTTTGGGGTCAAGATTTCGTAGCCTTGAGCAGAAATCGACCATTACTTTGACAGTAACGATATCTGGACTTTAAATTATATGTAAGGGCAAATTTGTATTAACAGATGAACAACATACTTGACAAATGTAATTTTTTGAGGCATTTGAATAAAAAAAATCCAAAGTAGTGTAAAAATACTGTGATATACCAAGAGTTCCACTTGAAATGGTGTGGAAGTAATAGGTCCTCAAAAACTGACATTACTTTTAAACCTCTTTCTAATACAATTGTGAATAATAAATAAATCTTATAATATTTCGTGCTAATAAGACGATCCTTGGACTGTTTTGTTTTAAACACGATAAATATTATAATACTTCATAGTGTTGTAGTGACTAGTGCTATGAACCTACCGTCAAATTAATGGCTTTGTCGCACATGCGCAAAGAAATGTGTACTTGGCGGTAACGGGGAGTTTCGCTTCTGGGTTTGATTATTCTGTGGTACTACTTTGAGACTCAGAAAGCCTTTGTATTCCACTCAATCTGCCTGATATATTTTTGTTTAACACAGCGCAAACAGTTTTCCTTACCTTTGTACAAAGTTTGTGAGTACTCTGAGCCAAAAACGTAATGTTGTGCATGTGGGTTTTGCTTTGTTTCTTCACTTTGTAGACTTCATTAGATAAACTGTTATGAGCATACAACAATCTTGGAGTTCTTTTTAGAAATGAATCTGTTGTTGTGAAATTAAATGCTAAGGAAAATAAATGGGAATTACTTTTACTATAAATTCCATGTTTATACAATTTACCTGTTCTGTGTTCAATTTGCTCTTTTACTCTCGGTAAAATATGTTCATCGAAATGTTCCATGGCCATGCTGCTCAAATCCCTCAATTCTTGTAACAACTGATGAGCCCTAGGTGGGGACTGTTCCATCTCTACGATTCGCAAAACGTTTCTCAACTCATCTAAAACCTGCAGATAATCCCTTAGGTATACTTAAAAAAATGTTATATATGTACTTTTACCTTTCCCGGTATAAAACACACCAAATTGCTGTCGATATATTTGAAATAAGTCATGTTCATCATGCTCAATCTTGTTTCAATGCCCTGTAGAATCTCCGAATGACGCGCCAGCACGTGAGCTTTTCTTTCTGATTCCCTTCGCGGTAACATCGATTTCACGCGCTTGTAAATCGCAACATGGCGTTTTTCTAATTGAAGAAACCCTCTCGATAGCATTTTGCTTCCTGTTTCGTTGAATTTCTTGCATACCTTTAAAAATAATAATTTTACACATTTGATTAACCTTGTTAAAATTAATCCCTCAACCTTGGTAAATGTATTTGAAACAATTGAGCTAACCTTAACTAACTACCTTGGCATTTTCCTCTTCTTCCAAAATAACAATTTGAACTACAAATGTCAATTGATTAAAGTGATCCGGATCATGTAGTTGTCAAAACATGGTTTCGAAATGTAGAATATTAAAACTGGGAAACATTAATAACATAAAATTATATTCATCATTAGTAAAGACTGTCGATCCTCAAGAAATAGAACAGTTTCAAAAATTCGTTTCAGGATGGTGGGACCAATTCGGACCGATGAAGCCTTTACATGCTATGAACAAACTGAGGGTGCCTTTCGTTCGAGATGGCTTAATTAATACAGGCGTTATTAAAAAAGAAAACATTGGCACTCCTAAACCTTTAAATGGAATTAACATATTAGATGTTGGCTGTGGTGGTGGAATTTTATCAGAACCATTGGCTAGGATAGGTGCTAGTGTTACAGGAATTGACGCAAATTCAAATCTGATAGAAAAAGCCAGGTACCACTCAAAACAAGAAGGTTTGGTAGTTACTTATGATGCGATATCTGTAGAGGAACATGTGTGTAACAATTCTGAAAAGTATGATGCTGTAGTGGCATCAGAAATTGTTGAACATGTAACAAACAAAGATGACTTTCTAAAGGCTTGTGTTAAATGTTTGAAACCAACAGGTTCAGTTTTTGTCACAACAATAAGCCAAACTACATTGGCAAATTTAGTTGGTATTCATCTGGTTGAGAATATATTGAAAATAGTACCACAAGGGACACATCAGTATGAGAAATTTATAAAACCTCATGAGTTGCAGATAATATTGAAAAATCATGATTGCAAAACTGAATTAATACATGGAATGGTTTATAATATATTTACGAACACTTGGCATTGGTGTTCTGATACATCTATTAATTATGCTTTACATGCTGTCAAGTTAACAAAATGAATTGTGTAAATAAATAAAAGTTGTATGTTGGTATATAAATAAAACTTCCTTATTAGAAGTTTTTTTTTCATGTTTAAAACTTCCAATTTATCTCAAATAGAATCAATCCTCTTAGATCCTCAAATATAGGATATAAATAGAACTCAGAATACCAGACTATACATGAATTTACCAAAATTACATTAAAATTAGTACAAAGCTATTTTGTTTTCTATGAGAAATGTGAATACCATCTACTATCAAAAATAAATACTGGTGCATTGTTTGTGAACTCCTTGTGTCACAAGGCAAATCCTACATTTTGGAATTATGAGTTAATTATATCAAGATGAGCATCAATTTTCAAAACTTTGTTCTTTCAGTCTTTAAGATGCCTAGAATGTTTACTACTGGAGCTCTTATCAAGAAAGGTAGTGATGTTAAAATAATGTGCCTCAAACATATACTGATGGACACATTGGCAGATTCAATTTTACTAAAACTTACTGGGTCAAACAACCCACTATGGGTCAAATGGCATTTTTTTGTTGAAACCTAATATCCTGATGAAAAATAGAGGAATTGAATTTTTTTTTAAATTGAACCTGAGGTTATGCCGTTTAAGGGAAAATTATTTAGAATGTCATCATTCACTATTATATAAGTGAAATTTTGCACATTTCAAAATTCGATCATTTTTTTCTTTTGTTTATGGTATATCTCCAAGACAAATACAGATATTTATAGGTACACATGCATTTTAAAATTCTAGTATTAATATTGAATAAAAAATATCCTCCTAAAGGTACAGGTGAAAATAGGAGATGAGGCTAAAAAAACTTGAAGTCACCAAAAAATACCATTTAATGATTCATTGGATGCTGAACATGGTTCTAAAAACCACTTTGTAATCATTTCCCATCGTTTATTGTTATCATTTTTCACTAAAAGAATGAAAACGGTGGTATGGGAGTAAAAAACAAAATAATAATCGTTGATGAACCCCATAAGTGAATTTTCCGTTCAATAATTTGAATATTTTTCGAAAACTTTTAGTTAGATTCTCAATTTTTGGTTTTTGCCATTTTAAGGGGTTATTGTTTTCGAAGTATGTGCTAAATGGTTAGAGGCAATGCATCACACTTTTTTTCTTACATTTTTTTTTATGATCAGACATTCATTGGGTACCTATTAACAAAAACGTATATATCTAACTCTTGCAAGAAAATTATTGTATTGCATTTTTTGAGAGATCAGAATGAATCAAACATTTTGGTGCTTAGAGGGAAAAGTGGTAATGATAAACTATCTTCACATTAAGAAATGATAATGAAATGGTTTTCAGAATCGTGTTTAGCGTCCAATAAATCACTAACAGTGTATTTTTGACGATTTTTCAGGTTGTCGTTAACTCACATTTTCAGCTATAAGTTAGGTAGGGTAGCTTTGAAATAAATATTTTTCTAATTTGTATAAATAACCCTATAATTAAAAAAAAACGTGTATAATTTGTCCTTGAGATATACCATAAACAAAATAAAAAAGATCGAATTTTGAAATTTGCACCATTTGCACCCCTAGAATAGATGACACTAATTTCCCTTAATCTATATAACCTAATGCTCAATTTAAAAAAGAAGTTCTTTAGATTTCTCTACTTTTCGTCAAGATACTAGATTTCCGTTAAAAAGAATGCCTTTTGATCAATAATGCGCACCTCCCCCTCCCCCCACCCCGCACCAACCCAAAACAATCTTGAATCCATTTAAAAATTCTCCAGTATACCAAAAAGTCTAGTCATCTGGTAAGATGATCAAATTCCAAAGTTGTAGTTAATATAAATCAATAATTTTCATTAACTTGATCATACAATAATGTATTTATTGTACAAATTACTGGGTTAAGAAAGCAAGAGATTATAGGTTTAGGTTATATAATTATCATTTTATTATTATTTTAATTTTTTAACCAAAAATCGGTCTCATGCAATTGAAGGCCCCCTTCAATCCTTCATTGGAAATTGCAGCCATGATTTGCATAGCTGCTTATCAATAGCAAATAACATTAAACTGAAGGATTCCCTTCATTTGAAATTTGAGTTATAAATGCAAAACATTTACTGAAGGTCTGGTTTCTGATTACTCAACTTTTTTGGACTCGAAAATTCCCGTACTTCCGAGAAATCCCTAATTTATTCTAAAATAATCATAAAACATTAATTAAATGCCAAATAAAATTTATGTATTCAGCCTTGTTTAGACTAAAACGTTAACAATGATTCCAGACCACAGACATTTCAGATTGAGGACACATTCAAAAAAATCAATCAATGACTTTTTGAGAACAATTATGAATTTCAGGAGTTGTTCAGCTATTTTTTTAGTGAACAGCACAATGAAAACACGATTTGTCGACACTTTTTCTAACTGTAAGAACCAGCGAATTATCGATCGTTGAAAATTGCGGTTTCTTGTATTCGATTGCACTGTCACTTGGGAATACCACTTGTTCAGTAAAGAAAGTATTGGTTTCTAGAGCATTTATTCAGTGTTTTGCTAATTTATAAATAAAATTCTAAAATACAAATACAATAGCACTTAATCATCAGGAACCATCAGATTTATATTCGCATCAGTTACCACAGAATTCACGAACTTCTGCTCCCCACCTCTGATGGACAATTGATGCGCTACTTCAATAACCTTCTCCTTCATCATTCCGGTCTTCTCCCACTTCCCGCTACCGCAATTCTTGCAAGCTACTGTCGGTACGATCTCCAAACTAACCGTCCTATTCTGGCAGTTGCCACATTTGAAGAATCTCTTCATGGCGTCGAACACTTTGAGCGGATGTCCCTCCTTCTTGCAGTAATCAGACGCCGAAAAACTAGTGTACTTGCATTTCAAACAACGCACTGCTTTGCAAGCTATTTTAAAAGTGTTAGTCATTTTTTCTTCCATTTGCTCTTTCATTTCTTGCTTCCTGAAGTACTTTTCTTCCTCCTCTTCGTCTCTTTGTTCGACGAGATCGGCATGTCGAGACTTGACGGCCATCATTCGTTTGAAACGATCAGAAATCAGATCGCTCTCGGCCAGTTTCGATTTTTTCGGATTCAATTCTTCAACGTCGGAATCCTGCGTGAATCTTTTTTTGGACTTCGAACTTGAAGAGGTGCTTTTTGTACTGTTCGGGTCGATTTTTTTGATTGGGCCGTTAGCTTGGATGATTTTGATAGCGTTCAATTTTGCCCTGTCCATTGTTTTATGTTTTAGGGGTTCGTTTAAATCGATGAATCCGTTTTGGGCACCAAATCGCGACAATACAGGTGTGCTAAGTTTTGGAGTTGAATCAGTCCTCAACGTTTTTTTTGCAAATGTGGGGTTCCTTAAAGGAGCAGAATTTTTGGAAACCAATATATCTGTCAGGTTTGGAGACTTTTTTAAGGTAGAGTTTTTGTTTGTTGGGTTTTGTTCCTTAGATATTAATTCTTTGCTGGCAACACCAGTTGGAGAAATAGTTTTGTTCTTTGAATCTGTAGGGATAGCGTTTTCTTTTTTACTACTTACACTTTTAGATTTTTTGGGGGTCATAGATTGTGACCCATGCTTCAGACTTTTATTATCATTATTTGCACTTTTTGAAATTGAACCTTCATTTCTATTCAGATTTTTTTCCCTTTTTTCATCACTAGAATTAATTAAATTGTCTACATCTTCATAATCTAAATTTAAATCACCATCAAACATATTTTCAATGTCAAATCCTTGTCTTTCTTCCACTGCATCATTTTGGGTTTCTTCCGTAGTAATTGTCCCCTTTTCCTTCAATTTTGCTATCACACTTTTTGCAGCTATTCTAGATTCCTCTATGCTAACTTCATCTGATATTTTACCGTTAAAGCTACTTTTATTATCTACATTGACTATCAAATCCACTTTTCTATCATACTGGCTATTTATGACTTTAGGTTTCTCGACATTTTTCGCTTTCAGTTTTTCAATCACGCTTAACGCAGTGTTTTTGGATTCTTCAAGTGTCACTTCAGTGGAGTGGTCACCACTGAAATTTGTCTTGTTTGCCATATCAGCAGTTCCTCCTAATTTTTGGAGTAACTCCAAATCTCGCTTACGTTGTGATAATGAAACGTCGAACCTTGCTGCATTCTGCTTATTCTTAGAAACACCTTTGGTTTTCGCCTTGACGATGTTATTCGAAAACGTACTCAAACCATTCAAACTGTCCAATCTGTTGTTGTCTTTCAGTTCCAGTTTTTTGCTCTTCTTAGCCGGTATAGCCATATAAGACTTGCCGGCGTAAAAAACCTCGTTTTTCCCTAAAACTTTATTTCTGAGAGCCACCAAACCTCTACCGGCAAAATTTGATTGCAGGTCTGACCTCAGACTGCACTTTTGATATTCCTGCTTAACATGGTAAAGACAGAATTCACATCTGCTGACGTTTACAATTGCTGTGCATTTTTCTCCGTTTTTCTTAATGCTTTTGCAAGTGCCCAGATCTTTTGAAGTTCCAAATATCATTACTTTCTGAGAGTTGTCAATGCTCAAGCTGGCCTGAAAAAAGCAAAATTGAATAAATGTATGCATTTCATTAATCATATAAAGTTTAATTGGATCAAAGTGGAATTAATAATCAAAAATACTTTGCAAAATTTGTTTTTTTTTATTATACACAATAAAAGATTTGAAATCTACTGCCCACAAAAACTATCTCAAACTATCAGAAATACTAGGTGGCGCAAAAGTTCTCACCAGAAGTTCTTTGGCTATATATTTTTTTATATATGAAGAACTGCTATTGAACTATGTTTATTTGGTTTCTTTTTTTTGATTATCACGAGAAAATGATATCAGTCATGTGGCGAACTTCAGAACTGTTGACCATACGGGTCCGATCTATAACATTTTCCATTATCCTTGCCAGAACTTCCGGAGATAGGTTTTCCCATACTTGACGGATATTCTGTTTGAGGGCTTCAAGATCTGATACTTGGTGACATAGACTCGTGACTCCACAAAACCCCACAAAAAGAAGTCTAGACAGGTTGAATCTGGCGATGTTGCTGGCTAGTGCAAAACACAACATCACCAAAATGAGAGATTAGGTGGGCAGAAATGCAGCCCTCAGAATTTCGGTTGTGGCTCTTGCATCCCGTCGAAACCACATGTTCTCCAGTCCCAATTCCTGCAATTGAGAATGGAGAAAGTCGTTGCACAAGGCTCCAGAGCGCTCATCGTCCACAGTAGTCGTTTGGCACGTGGCGTTTTCGAAAAATAGTTCTTGATGGGTTATACGCGGGTTTACGGTGCCTCAGGAGCGATAACGCCTATTTCCAACCCTGTGATGATGATTTTCAATGAAGTGTTAAGATTCATAGCCTAATTCCGTGGCACCTCGTCTGATTCTTACTCCTGACTCTTTAGCGACAGTCACAGCCTTGATATTTTCAACAACAGGCCTGCTTAGGAGCCAGTTAAATCTGCGACTGCTTGTTTGGTGTCATAAAACTGAGAAATCTGCGCCTAAACCACACTGCTCCATTACCACTGACGAATTATCCCGAAAAAAACGAAACAATTATGACGCGGCGAGTATAGCGATTCATGTCTTGGTTACATGTGTTTAGTATCTGTTTACTTCTGAATGTTAAAGCAGAACTAACATTTATCAGCATTTACAAAAATTATAGCACCTCCTGATGGGTGACAACTTTTGCACCATCTAGTACATAGTTGTGTTGGAGGGGTACAACTGTACAAAACTCATCTTTCTCTAGAACATCTTTAAGGCAGACAAAACAAAGTAACAGCTCCTAGACCCAGGTACATGTTAGATCATTAGACAGTTCGAAGCAATTGAATTGGGCTGATTAGGTTCAGAGCAGTATCAAATTTGGACAAAACTAAAGAGGCTAAAGAATGAGGGGTGAAAAAGTACTTGAAAATAAAGGAGATGTACGGAAAATAATTTAAATTTAAAAAGAACTGACTTCAACTGGCTTAAAATAAAAATCATTTAGAAACTGTGTGCAATCAATAACTATTTTCTGAATTTTTTTCTGATTTAACATACAATTTTATGGATTATTTTAGCGTATTCTTATCTCTCCCTCTTTCCTTAATTTGTATTTTTTGATATTATCCACATATTTTTTAACTTTTTATTTGTTTTATTATTTGGTCCACTTTCTCTAATTGTTTCTGTGTATTGGTCATCCAATATAAATTACTCCACACGATGTTGCCACCGCCCTGTATACGTATTAATCCTCTCCACCTTATTGACTGTTTCTATTTTTCTATTGTTTAAATCACCCTGTACACCTTTAATTTTACTTCGCCCATTATGCCAAGTATAAGCAACTACTTATGCCCCACACTATATAACATTTTTTAACCACCCTGTATAACTATAATTCCACTCCATCTTATATTTTAATTATCCTGTATATGCAACTGTCTCGTAACATTTTTTTAAACCCTCCGCCCTATAACTCGAATATCGTTCCTGCATATGCTTATTTAACCATTTTTTTAAGTTTCTTTATCCACTCTGTATAACTATAGTTTTACTTCACTCTTATTCCAACCACCTTGTATATGCAACTACTTATGTGCCACCCAATACAACATTTTTTAAACCACCCTGCATAACTGTAATTCTATTTCACCTAATATTTCAACCATCCTATATATGGAACTGCTTATGTACCCAATATACATTTATTTGTAAGATTTTTTGAACTCCCTTGTCTAACTGAAATTTTACTTCGCCCAATATTTCGACTGCGCACATTGCTTGCTGCTTGAATGTCAATGAACACACACACACACACCTACCAACATATACCATATAGAAAACTACTTTGCTCACCTAAAAATTTTTAATTTCGATACACTAATGGAATATTTTGGGCTATTTCACTTCCCTGCAATGAAAATCGTTACAAACGCACTGTATGATATACTTTCATGGCATATCTTGACATTTAAGCTAGATATTTATGATGAAAATTTGACATTTACATAGATATTTACCATGTTTTTGCAAATATTTTTACGATTTTCGGAGAAAAGGTATGTTTTATGTTATGGATAATTATATGGAATCAAGCTGGAACATCTCTTTGTAGAATACAATTAAAAATATTTAAACTGGTTGAGCCGTTTTAGAGAAAACAGTGTAGATACACCTTAATTACTGTTTTTTCTGAATTTCTGGAAAATCGTAAATATCACATTATAGAAAATTATATGGTACCATTCTGGAATATTTCATTATACAATATCTTTTAAATCATCAAAATTGCCCAAGTTGTTTTTGAATGATTGCTGAGAAAACATTGAAGATTTATTGAAATTCACTGAAGTGTAGTCCCTTAATTACTGTTTTTTCTGATTTCTTGGAAAACCATAAATTTTATGTTATAGAAAATTATATGGTACCCTTCTGTAAAATTCCTTAATACAATGACATTAAAATCATCAAATTTGCCCAAGCTGTTTTTGAATAATCACTGAACATACATAAAAAAACGTGACGTTGATTGAAAACTTTTAGAAAGTCAGTTAATAACAAGGAAGACTCATTTCTTAATTAGTCTTCCTTGTTAACAAGCAAGATGATGCAACAATGGAAGAACCTGCAAAAACATGGAAGGAATATACCCCAAAATTTTTTAATAACAGCAGACCAACATGTACCTTCCTACCAAAAACTTATCTGAATGTCCAATATTGCAGAATAAGACAATGTACACCAACAAGGTGGCAAAATCACATAAATTACCAGTTCCAAACAGAATAAATATAAGGACACTAAACATTTTTAAATGAGAACATTTTGGTACTGGTCATGCATTCGTGATTTTGGTCATAGTATAGCAACTGACTGATTATAGACCACTTTGGTAATGATCCCTGAGATTGCAATTGTCGCAAAATGTAAAGCTCATCCACTAATAGCTTAATGACTCACCTGAAAAAATATTTCTATATATCCTAGATACAGCATGTTCAAAAAGTTAGAATAGTTAATTTGGCTTCAAGTAGGGACTAGAAATGAGAGTGACAGTCTTTGGTCTGAATAGACAACTTCAAAACTGCTGACCATATCAGGCATACCATTATATTGAGATTGCTGCCATGAAGCCAATATTGACCAGAGCCACATTAAAATATTACAGATTTTGTAGTGGAATCGTGAGGTTCTAAAGGGAAGAAAATGATAAATAAAGGTAAAATGAATTCCAATGTAGTGTATGAAATTAACACATTAACAATAACTGATAGTTGAGTATCTACAGTAGCCTTTGATTAAACTAAATTCAGAGGAACAAGAAATAATATATCAAAAATTAATGGTTATCAGTAGATATTAGAGATGTGTATGATACTTAGAGCATTTACTTTCTAGAGATAGCCTGCAGTGCACAAATGTCGTGGTAAGACTAAGGAGAGAGAGGGCAATAGAGAGGGCAAGAGGCTATTTCACTTGGTTGGGAGCTGCTTCCAATAAAGCATGTTGTTCATTGGCTGCGTCCACCGACCATCCACCCACTAAGTGAAATAGCCTCTTACTGTCTCTATTGCCCTCTCTTTCTAGCGTTGCCATGATTTTATGCTTGACAGGCTATATCTAGATGGTAAATGATCTAAGGTATGATATCACTATTTAACAAGTTCATACACTTAAATACCTGGGTACTTTGACAAATTTTATAATATCTGCATAGGTAGGAGCTGTCATAACAATTATTTTTATTTTTTCTGAGTTCATTGGGAATAACACCAAAGAACTCAGAAAAAATAAAAAGCAGAGATGCCACAATTATCGTTCAGAAAACAATTATATTTTTATTTAAAATAATTTTCAAAAAATTTAAAATATATTTACTTACCACATCTTTAGAGCCATCTTTCTTGTCAAGCACATTTGGATTCAAAATTCCAACCACAACACCAACCTGAGTCTTCCACAGCTGAGTATAAGCACTACCAAATAGAAAAACTGAAACAGTCTTAATATCATCTTTCAAATCAGTAAGGGTCCAAATGAGAAAATTTTGCCCTTTCTGAGAAGTCTTGACAGCACTTTTATTGGCAACAACTCCTGCAAGAACCCAGTCCTTGTCAGTACTATGGGTTTGTAAATACCTACTTAGATAACTGCATTGAACAGCCTGTCTTCCGATCATTCTTTCTTTTAACACTGAAGATGATATTAATGGGTTGACAATACGAAGACCAAATATTGGGTCTATGAAGACATCAAACTTTTCTTTTTTGTGTTCAGACTGTTTTGGAGGTAAAGAAGTTGGTTTTGGAGCTTGTGAAGTTGTTGGAGTAGTTGGTTTCCACGAAATTCGTTCTCTTGGACCATTATAACCATTAATGGGTCTTGTATGGGGCTCTGAGGCACATAACAACCTTTTGATTTCTTTACCACAATCATTGTATTTTCGATCTTCTTGATTTCTGTTGTCTTCATCGTCAGAAGAATCTGTATCACCACTATGTATCAAACTTTTATTGTGTCCTTTATAGAGTTCAGTTTTTACATCCTCAATGGTTTCATCCTTGAAGATATCAGCCTCTTTAAGTATCTGGCTTTGAACTGGTTCATCATCTTCTGTTGCAGTTGATAATAAAATATCTAATAGATCATCCTCGTCAGACATTTTTGCCAACAAATCACTCACACATAATTACTGGACGTCGTGTTTATATAAAAAAATGTAAATAATAATAAAACACCCCTACATTTTCGCGCTTTTGGAATTTAGTAACATTTGACATACATACCAACACCACAAAACTAAATTCCCTTGTGCGGTCATTTAACTCGACAAAGGCAGATCAATGTCATAAAACCAAATAAATCCCTTAATACATTTGTTCAATATTACAATTAATAGATAAAACTACATATTTTCGTACTTACTATTCGATTTTTGGCTATCTCGTCATAAGTTAAAAACGAAAAGATTTTCTCTAACGCGACTTCTGGTAAAAATAAAATGTACGGCGTTCCACTCATATTTCTCAACAAAGCACCACGTTGCTTTGAGAACTTTCCACTTAAAATTTCAGCGTGTTAAATCATTAAAGCTTGTATGTAGGAAAACTATAACAAAGACACTTTCTTCTTCAATAAAAACAAAAACACTTTCTTTGACACTGGTGACAGTGTCAGTTGTGTACAGCTGTAAAAGTGTAGTTGTAGTGTAAACTACATTAGTTGCGTTCGTTTTTCGACGTTAAACAGGGTGAAATATTTAACTCACAGATCATACAAAGAATTTAACTTACTAAATATCTAAGCTGTCGCCATCTGACGGGTGGTTGAGAAATACATTTGTCCGCCACACAATTTTTTGAATTGCTGTGAATTAAATAAAATAAGTCATATATAGCTATGAAAATGAAATTGTATAGTACTATAGCTATAAACTAACATTGTATTGTTATTATAAATACTTATAAATTTGATTATATTAAGGTAAAATTTAATAAAAATGCTTTGTTTGCGTGACGCCACGCATCGCTTAAAATTAAAAGGTCGAATATTAAGATGCGTACAGACCGGGCCAACGAGCATGCCGAATGTGAAACCGAAAAATTGATACGATGGAGGAATTGCAATACAATCGTTCGTTCGTTCGTATCTGATATCGTCCACACCGCATTCGTCGATTCCATAACTTCTTTTGATTTTACCGACACTCTACGGGTTGCTAGCGAACGCCAACGAAGTTAACCGTCCAAACTAAAAAAAAAATCGTCGAATATACCCTTTCGTTGGCCCGGTATGTACGCACTTTTAGAGCTTGTAAAGTACATGCTCTAACAATATGGCAAAGGCTGTTTTGTAATAAATTTAAAATTGTTGGCCTATGACAAAATTGTCAGCATTTTTTATTTAAGAGGCTACTCCTATTTAAACTTGAACAAATAAATCACCCCTAAAAATGAAAGTAAGGGATCAGATTCAGATGCCATGTGTTTTACTCCGCGGTTCAATATGTATGTTAGACTTGCTCACTTATAACAAATTGCTAGGTTTTATCACCAAACACAAAATAATTAGTGTCAGAGATGATTTTAATCATCTAATTTAATTTACAAGATTTGATTAAAGTTCCATAGTAACTTTTCTAAATCTAGCAACAATTGTCGACTGCGGTGTCACAAAATATTAGACAAAGTTATATTACAATAGGATCCGTTTTAGTGCACTTAGACCGCAAACTAGTTACATAAGTAGTAAAATGCAGTTTGTAAAAATTTGTGGTGTTGTTAATATAGTACCCTTCAAATTGTTATTCCCCAGAGAACCGTACTGGGGCCCTTCATATTCATTCAATATATCAATGATTTACTTTCAAAATATTCCTGAATATATCATCTTTTGCTGAGGGCGAATATTTCCAGATAGACAACGGTTTAAAGTTGTCTATGATGAACAAATAATTATAGTTCAACAATAAACAAATTGTCACCTAAAGTTTATAAAAACGTGAACATACCTCCTTTCAACTTTGTACAAACGTTTTATATAGTATATCCAAATTAAATGGACAAAAAAGCTCATGTACATTCATTATCATAGAATACAAAATTAACAAGAAACAAACATGTGGATTATTTATTAAGTAAAGGAAAATAAAACATTTTATCTTTTACAAAACAAATCGGATGCAATAATTTCTTAATTATTAAAAACTGGGATTTTTGTCTGAGGAAGATTCACGGAACGTCAACCGCATGGTGGCGCCACTGCATACAAGGGTACAATGGCCGCCATGCATGAGAATTTTGTACATGTGGCAGCCATTGTACCCTTGTATGCAGTGGCGCCACCATATGGTTGACGTTCCGTGAATATTCCTCATTGATAATACTATAAAGGTTTTCAACAGCTATTACTAAACAAAAAAATTAAATAAATTTGGTTGACAGACAGGAAAAAAGGTACTCTTCTATCCAAATAAAATGTCCAAAATAACAAAAAATCTCACGATAAATGTCAAAAACAGCATATGTGTTAAAAATTTCAAATTGCAAAAAAACGTCAAAAATAAAAAATCTAAAAATGTAGATGTAAATAATATCAAATGAGACAATTTTATTCAAGATAAAAATGCCAAATACGCCGATTTAATAAATAATAATTATAAATAACACAATAGTATTTAAGTTAGCATTGTTATTTTTTAGAATTAAAATTGGTTTTTAATGAATACAATAAACAGATAATTATGATTATCTTTATGGAATATTTTCTATTGTACTCTCAACTGTCACAATTTTTTTGGATAATAAATAAACAAAATTTCAAGGAAATGATAAAGGAATATAGGGATAATAAAACCATGTTTCCTTTCATGAACATATTTATTGAAACTCACACATGAAAATGTTTAAGAAAATAATCATAATACACTTGACCATCTATGTGAATTCAAGTAACCTATAAAAATGTGTTAATAATCGAAATAATTATAAGTATTGCATCAACTCATTCATATGCATGCATAAATGCTTTTATTTTCTCCTGAAAAATCGTGTTCCAACTTTGTATGACGAAAACAGGTGTAAACAAGGACAAAGTTATTGAATAACCAGCATAAGTAGTGAATAATTATAATAGTAGCAATATGACGTCGCCCAAATTTTTCGTTTTAAAAATATATAAATAATTTAAGGATCACATTTTTCACAATTATATTTATGTATAAATATACCCAGTCGGACACGCTATCTATGTATGAGTAGAGTGCTGGCGTCTCAGGCACTGCGAAAATTGTGTCTCTTTAACTAATCAGATGACGCACTCAACACAAATTGTATTTGACGTACGGTACTTCGACGTCTTCACCGTCATCGTTGTTGCAACACAATTCGAACACCAGAGCCTTCACGTGCGGTTCGATTTTCTTCTTAGAGACCCGTCTCACCACCTATAGAGAAAAATAGAAAATCGTCAGAGAAGCAGTCAAATCCAACTAAACCGTAAAATTGACCGTTTGGAAAACAAAACTGTAATAAATGAAAAAATTATATTTAGAACCTATGTTTAAAAAATCATTTGTAAGATTTAGAAGAAAGCTATTTTTTTTTGTTTCATTTTCGTTATAATTAAAAAGTTATATATCAAATCGATATAAATTTTTAAAATCAGTACCCAATACAAGCCGAACGAATCCTGTAACGTCACAATATTATTTCTACTGGTCATTCCATGTTGTTCTATACTCATATATAAAGACGTTTGTTTGTAAGGGATAATCTCTAGAAGTGGTAAAATGATTTCAAAAATCTTTCAGTAAAAGAAAGCTACACTATCCGCGAGAAACATTATTATATGGTTATGCGATGGATTTTTTAATTAAATATAATATCTCTGAAACAAAAAGTGATACAGGCGTGAAAATTGGGGTATATATCCCCAAATAAATAAAAGCGGGTTTATCATTTTCCAAAAATTAAATTATTTCATTGGTTGGGAAATTATTGCAAAAACAGATTTTTCAGAAACTGAATGTAATACAGTCATGAGAATTAAGACCTTGATTCCTTTTGCCAAAATTGAAATACCGAATGAAGGAAAAGACGGTCACTATAGTTTTACCGTAAATGTGAAAAAGTAAAAAATGTTTAGAATGTAAAAATTACCAAATGAAAAAAATGTTCAAGATAAATAAGTCAAATACCTGAGTTGTCTAGCCCCTGAAAAGCCGGGACAGGACAGGTAGTTTTGTCAATATATTGATAAATTCATCAGAATGGGTATCGCTATCTCTCTCCGGCATGAGACGTCAATTCAATCACTATATCGGTTTATATAGCGAGAATTGATTTATTTATTGTTTAAAGATGTTTATTCACTCATTTAATAATTTTTCACATGTAATATTTGAATTGGGAGAGAAAAATAATGAAATTAGTACTTCAGATGAAAATTTTTAGTTATTACTCATCATTAAAACCTAATTATGCCTTTTTGCACAATTTGAGTAAAAGTGACAATTTTATTCATGCGCCTTTTTCAATTATCTCAGAAGTGAAATATTATTAAAATATAAGGAAAACTAACAATGAAATACATTTAAATTAAAAAAAAATAGCATTATATTCAATGGATGAAAACAAACATTTCATTCCCAGGTGGCGTCATGCGCTAACGTGGTCACATTTGGGAACACAAACCGGCACACCGTTATAGGTGTATCGTGTACGAATATTAGAATGACAGCTCACTTAAATTTTTTTTAAATGTATGACAATATATTAATCCTCGATAATTGGAAGCTCTCTATTGGTCATTGCTTTTGTGCCCAATTTGATGAGAATGTTCGACACTTTACAACTTTGGTAAAGTTTGATGAGATTTCAATGGCAGGATTTGTCAACAAAAATAGTCCACTTAATGAGAATAAATGTACCCAATAAACGGTAGGTGCATTCTATTTTTTTGGAATTTCCACACATTTCAGTACCTCATTATCAATGGCAAAAAATAACCCAATGGAATTAAGGAGGCTTCGTTTTTTCATATGAATAACATTTGAGCTCATAATTTTAATATTGAGAGGTTTATTATTTTTTTTACTCTACAGTCATCTGTCACTCAAATCTTCTAAACAATATAACTAAAAAATACAAGGAAGGAGAATTAAATTATTTACAAAAAGGTCTGATTGCAGATTTTCGTCTGATAAAGCAATCTGTTTCTAAGAGATTGCAATATGTTTTTGAAAGATGCTCTACACAAAGGTCTCATATTTTTAGTTAAATTTGATCTTTCAATAGTTTTTCGAAGTTGAAGTTTGAGTAAAAATTATTATTATTAAATTATCTCTTTCTTTGCTTTAGACATTTGTTTTACCTATTACATAAAAAAAATCAACAAAATTTACCAACTGAATGAAATACAATTTTATTAAATTTAACTAATTCCAAGAATAAAAAATAAACAGTATTTCCAATTAAGCCATATTTACACACATTGACAAATTTATTGCAAATTTAATTTATGGTTCTTATTTTTTATCAGAACCTGTTTGATATTTTTTATATTTTGTTTGTACCTACAAAGTTCTTAAACAATATCTAATCTACAATAAAACCATATTTAGTTCACTGTAACAAAAAAAAAAAGATTGATGTTTAATTCAATTATAAAACTCATAACTTCAGTAGTCAATTTAAATATCACAAAACAAAATGTAGCTGATTCAATGTAGAAGTTAATAACATGTATTTATTTCAGCACTTTTTCAGGCACAGTCTCATACCCAAAATAAGGTTGCGAATTGAATTTGATATCATTCATTTAGAGTTGCACCTTTTAATCCTTCTAAGGGCTTTGAAGGTCGATTATGTCCTCTAATACATCTTTTGAGCATGTCTCATAGATGCTCTATAGGATTTAGCTCAGGGCTTCTCGCAGGCCTTTTCAGTGTTTGAATACCAACTTGTCGAAGATATTATTCACCAATTTGGACTGAAGAGTATCATGCATAGTCAAATCTTTCAATTCGCATGAACCCTGCATATATCAGACCATGATCTAGCAGAATATTTGTAGTTCATGTTTGTCCTCTATAAACTAAATTTTGACCATCAGGCCTCCAAAGTTGGATGTGTTTCTCGTCGCTGAATAGTACAGCACTCCAGTCATTTTCAATCCAATGTAAGTGCTTTAAAAGGAATTGTCGTCGTTCTGCTAGGTGACGAGGAAATAGTAAGGCACTTTGACTGGGCGTCTGCCTCGTAAACCTTGTTCTGCTAACATCCTTCTGTCTCTCAAGGAAGCAAAGGTCACGAGACGGTCATCTGTCTTCCCTGTCCAGATCGTTGTTAGAAGTTATTAGTTTCTTTGTGCCATTTAATAATGCGAGACACTGCCGACTGATGCGTATTTAGTTGTTAAGCTAACTCATCTGTCTGAAACCCTTCTCACTAACAATGACAACTTGAACAGATATTTGCTCATTGTGTTGTGGTGTGATATTCACGAAATGCTAACAAAAAACAATATAAGAACAACTAAATGTAGCAAATGACAAAATGTTTCTCATAATTTTTTTACATTGGTGTTTATTTTTGACACAAAAACGTTTAAGCAAGGCAGATTATACTGCCCCCCCTTCCACAAAGTTTAGTCAGTATGTTGGCCACATCCAAATAACCTTTTACAATTCCCTTATTTTCTTTGATTTCCTATTCTTAGAATTAGTTAAATGTAATAAATAAACTGTATTTTCATGGATTAAAAACTCTTACAGCGTTTTTTTAAACCATGTTTGGTTTTGACTGACCCAGTTTGTACTTAAAATTTCTTCCAAACAAGGCATAAGTCCCAATTAGAAAGGATCGATCATGTAAAACTTACCTCTGACATGGCAAGTCCTAACCGTTCTTGCGCCTTAGCTTGGGGCAAGAAGAACGAATACAACATGCAAACACCTTGAGACAACATCGTGATTTCTAGATTGTGTTTCTCCTTGAAATACTTGAGGAACTCGCTGAGCGTCATCTCACCTTGGACTTCGAATCTGTCCCACAACGTCCACTGGATGCCGTTGTACTCCAATTTGGGAGCAGCTATCGGTTCGGAGAAACCGAAGAACGGCAACGCCAAGTTGACGAAGCCGTTCTTGAATGGTGCCAAGCTCTTCATGCTCCTAGTGAGCTTGTAGAGTTCCAGACACACCAAGCCGGCGACTACGGAGGTGGTGGTCGCGATGGCCGGGATGATTTTACCTGAAAAAGGACAACATGTAGGTTTGAACTGAAAAAAAAAATTGTTTTTAGTTCGTACCAGCGATGAGTTTGGACTTGTGCCTGTCGGCCGGTGGGATTTTGTAGTTGGCGGCTCTCAAGTTAGATGCCGCGACGATGAAGTCCATGTGGAAGTTGGTGTCGTCATCTTTTTCGAACTCTAGAGGTGTCAAGCGAAGATCGCCGAGTTCGGAAACTGAGGGTAGTTCGTTTTTGATCTGTGGCACGCGGTCCAAGTCGACGTTGTTGCCGTTCATTGCCATCTGTGAATCGGTTACGGCAATCTTTACACCGGATTTCGGTGTAAATTCGGCTATCTGTACCAATTAATAAATGAGGAATTAAATGTAGTATAAGGGTGGAGCAACAACTGAGGTGCTAAGATTTTTTGTAAGTTTGAACATAATATTTTAGGTATCGTTTTATAAGAAAGAATCTTAAAAAACAGTTTTGTTAGATTGAACAAAATTGTTCCATTTAAAACAGATCATATTTTGTATGTTTAATTAATATAGCATATGGCCTTTCAATATAATATGTCTTCCATAGGATGGACTAAAATTTTGCAAAAAAAAACCGGGGCTATAGTATTTATTTTTAGAACTTAAATTGGGTATGTGAGGATCTATCGTTTTAGTTAATAAGAATGTTTTTGCTATAAAATAAAAAAATTTTGTGTTTTGGTTATCTTCTAATTTTATGTGCATATTAATCAAATTTCCTTGTTTGTGGTTGTGTTAACTCCAAAATGTCTTATGTGCAATATCAGAGACGGCTTGCTCAAATTTTGGAAGAATTTCCAATGATTCGGAACAGAATGCAGATTCTGATGTAAAGGACGCTCAAGGTCACATTCTACAGTCGGAAGATACTTGTGTCTATTAATGAGGTACGTGGATCCTATTTTACTGCTAAGGATGGAACTAAATGGCAAAAAGTCTGTCATCCTACAAACACCCGCACAAGATCCGAAAACATTATTCAAGATCAACCAAGAGTAGCAGGTTTAGCTAAAACCAACCAATATGAGCACATGAAAGACATTACTTTGGAACAGATGAAGTCGTTTTTGGGACTTCTGCATTTAGTAGGTTTGAATCGTTCTAATGGACAGAATCTAAATGATTTGTGGCGTGCAGATGTCATTGGAATAGAGATTTTTATATAGGTATGGAAAACGTTTGACTGGGGTCGGAGAATGCTAACGTGAAACAAGGGCGGAACTGCTACTATATGCATGAGACGAGGATTGTCGTTTTAAGTACGTCTGTTTCACGAGCATTCAAGGTAAAGCACGAGAATATCATATCGTATGGGACGCGGAGCATCGATCGTCACAGAGCGACCGTCCGTCCCTTTCCTCGTCAGTAAGGTTTTATCAACGAAGGAGTATGTTGTTCGTCGTTTACGCAAATAATACGAATCTCGGAGCATTTTTCCTTTTCATGATTCTTGCGATGAAAAATTAATTGTCCGCAATTACGCCAGAACGAAAACTTAACATTTTTTCTGTTTTAAAAATGAAATAAAATAGATACTCTTAGAAATAAAGTAAATTGGTAACTGTTAAAAAAATCGTCAATAAGAAATTAATCATTAACCTTATAATTATTTACAACATATCGTATGTTTTATTTTTAAGCGATTGGAATCGTCGGAATGTGGTGATAACAAAAAAAGTATTTACCGCCCGAACACCTCCGAACGGCGTCACACCGACTTCATTCTCCTGGTGCGTATTGCGTTGATTGATTCAAAATCGCATGGGATTCTACCCGACCCCAGAGAACGAATTGCCACACCTGTATGTACAATCAAACTATAGCAGTTCTATTTTCTGCAGAATTGTCTTCTGATATCCGATATTGATTGTATGTTATATCGAAGCTAAATTATGTAAGACAGATTCATTCTTTCATTTTGTGTGCACAATTGATCTCAATTTCCCAAATAATTAGATATTAAGTCATAGCTTCAAAATATTGTCGATTCGTTCGTAAAAAAAACGACATTGTTTTATATAGAAATATAATTACTTTCAAGACTAGTACTGGGTTATTTAATCATATTACCTCATTTCCCTAATGTTAAATCATATATTACAGTAATAAGTAGTATTCTAGAGTTATTTTAGTTATCAAAATCGAGAATTCTATATTTGGGTATGTCATACCCAATTTTTCACCTCATTCACGCCGGGTTAAACAGTGATTTGTAGAATGAACCACAATCATCTAACGGAATCAGATTTTCAAATATTGTCAATGAACTTAATTCAATAATGTGAAGTTGTGCGCAACCGGCCAAAATAATGTGGGCTGCATTTCTATTTTTTCAACTATAATATACAAATAATGTGAGCATATTACGTTTTGACAAGGGAAGGGAGAGGACAGGTAATGTACATCTTGAGCAATGTTTGTTAAATGAATAATTTGTGATTTCTGAATGAAAGAGCATTCAATACTTGCATTGTTAGCATAGTTTATTGTGTGGCATACAAGTGTATAAGTAACAACCATAAATGACGTTTTACGGAAAAGTATAGAATTATTTAATTTATAAGAAATTGGTGCCCAAACGGGACAGTTTTGCAGGCATCATTACGCGTCCTCTCCCTTCCCTTGTCAAAGATATTACGTTATACCGCTCTAACGGTTTTGATCAAATTTACGCACTTTGTGACATCATAGTCTAGAGATTGAACGCTCAGGACGAGTGAAACTCGTTCGCCCAGGTAAAATTATGTAAGAAACAATAAATGACTCCAAAAATATATTAAAAAAAGTGCTTACCTTCACTTGGTTAATAACTTCTGCGATGTAAGCCCGATCCCTGTTGACGGGAATACCGTAAACTTGTGCCTTCAAATTAGCAGCACTGACGACGTAATCCATGTGAAGAGTGTTGTTGATGTCGAACGTCAACGGTTCGGGGCAACGTTTCGGCCCCGACCAGAACAGTTGTCCGGTGCTGGTCAACTGATCCGGTGGGAAATTGTACAAAAGCTGCCTGATCTGATTCGAATACTGTTCCTGCCAGTGGATCCTCGCCCATGCGACGCAATCTTCGAAATTCTTAGGTCTCTCATCGACCAAGGCCGACTTGACGGACTCGAGGACTTCCACTTGCTGGACGCCGGGCAATTTCAAAGTGCGATCCATGAAATCGGGATCGCTGAGGTAGTGAGATGCGTTTTCGGCGTTCTGCTTGAACAATCCCTCGAAGTTGTCCCTGGCCCATTGCAGGGTGTGTTCGATGGCGTTGGGGAAGTTTTTCAACGTGCAAATCGGGATGCTCTTCTCTGGGGGGTCTTGAGAGGAACTGTACGATTCGGACAAGTAGGGAACCACCACCTGTGAGTTTCCTTTGGTACCCAGAGTGCCGGACTCCAGCAAAGGTTTGCGATAGTAGACGCAGCGGCGATCCATGTAGATTCTGGCGTCGACGTTGTCCAAGGCGTTAGCAACGCCGTCCAGAGCCTCGAAGAAGGTGTCATCGTAAACGCTTTCGGTTTCCGGTCCAACCCGGTTTTCGTGAGCTACGACGTTGATCTCAGGGTTCATTTTCTTGATTACCTAAATGAACAAAAAAAATGGAGTCAACTATATTGAACACTTTAGTTCATCAACCTTATAATAATACATAAACATCAGTCAATAGAATAAAATTGAAGGCATTTTGGGACATTAAATTCAACAGCAAACCGCCGATGCCATCTCTTTAGGAATGGTGTGGGTGATGGGTGATATCTTATATGATTTTAACAGCAATTTCGTAGCAATTATTTATTTAAACAATATAAACTAGCAAAAATATGGAAATTATTTGTTTTTGGCTTGTATTGAGAAAAACAATGAAATAATCTTGATCTTGTCAATGGAAGAGTTGTAGAGAATTGAAATGCCTTCAAAATGAGGTCCTGATAGGGGTATTTTCCACCGAGAAAAGTAGGAAAAATCGAAAAACTATACTTAAGATGAGTATTTTGAAATAAATGTTTTTTGCAGAATTGCAATTTAAACAATTTAGATCGATATCTTACAAACTGTATCATATCTGTAAATAGGCCTTCAACATTGATCTATTTTTAAATTTTAAATTTTCAACTTTGGTATTTTATAACTAATAAACTAATTTGTTTCTAACAAAGAACAAAATTTTGAAGAAAATTAGAGACTCCAAAAAAGAGCTAAATTATATTTTCCATGAAATTCACTTTTTAAGAAGTTATTCGAAGTTCAAGTTCAACTGAATAATTATTTTTACTCATACTTAAAGAACTTATGTGAAACCCATTTTTTCTATAATTAAATTATCTCAAAACCTATTTATCATACACACACAAGTTTTATAAAGATACATAGTAAAAATATTCCAATCCGCCTCATTCCGATATAGCCGGAAGTGGCCGACAACTAATTTATTTTTTAGTTGAAAACACCATTCCCTAAAACACCCAATCCCAATTTTTTTTTTCATTTATAACATGTTTAGTTTCTCTAAAATGCCAAACGTATCAGCTCATTTGAATAACCCTGTATATACGAGGTATGTTCAAAAAATAAGGTGATTTTCATTTTCGTCAAAAAATATTAATTTATTCAATTTCTATTTTGCCCCTTCAAAGTAGTTCCCTTCAGATATAATGCACGTGTGCCAGCGTTTTTTTTTTTTCAATCCTCGAAGCAGTTTTGATATGTACTTTTCAGTGTGTCCTTGAGCTCTCTCAGCGATGCGGTTTTTATCTTTCCAATAGTCGCAAAACGCCGTTGTTTCGTGGAATTCTTCAATCTTGGGAACAGGAAAAAGACGCATGGAGCCAAATCTGGTGAATACAGTGGCTGAGGTATGATTATTGTTTTTGGCCAAAAAAATTAAGAATGATGAGTGATGCAAAAGACATGAATTGTTTTTCCATAATACCGGAAATTTTCTTCGTATTGCTTCTCGCAAGCTACCTATAACTCCAAGATAACACTTCTTATTGACCGTACAACCATGTGGTAAGAACTCCAGAGGCACTACGCCACGGTAATCGTAGAAAATAGTGAGCAAAACCTTGACATATGATTGAACTTGGCGTGCTTTTTGGGTGTTGGCTCTCCTGGGCTCTTAAATTGGGATGACCAAACTTTGATTTCGATGTCATAACCATATACACATGATTCATCACCAGTTATGACCCTTTTAAGCAAATCTGGATTGAGGTTGATGACATTCACTGACTCCTAATTCTCAGCACCTTCTCTAACAGTGATTCAAAGATTCTCAATAACAATTTTCTGCACCTTCTTAACATTTTCATCGGTTGCTGATGTGCTGGGGCGTCCAGGGCGAGCGTCTTCATTCACATTTTTTCGACCTTATGTGAAAAGCTTGTATCACCTGTAAACATTTTTTTGACTCAGTGTACACCTCCTGTTTGCCACTGTCAACATTTCAAGTGTTTTTGAGCACTTAATTCCATTTTTTACACAAAACTTGTGTCCCTTTGACAAACAAAATATAGCTGAAACTGTAAACATATGTTCGCGCCGAGTGTACCAACATAACAAAAAAAAATTGAAATTCGACCTTATTTTTGAACACACCTCGTATACTAATAAAAATTTCGGGTAACAATTCAGTACCTTTGCAGCAGTAGCGGATTTGGCTTTCTGAACGTCTTGGGGTCTGAACAGGAACTGGCGATTCAAATTTGACTTCTCGATGAGATCCATATCGGTAACTGTGATCTGGCCTTCGGCCCCCAAGCCCATCATGGCGAAGTTTTTCAACAGCTCGCATCCTATGGCGCCTGCACCAACTACGAAGTACTTCAAGGCAGCTATGAAAAAAAAATGAAAACAAACGTCAAATGTTTTGTGTGCACAATATTCATTATAAGTTTAATATACAAAAATTATTTTTACATGCAAAAGCATGATCATTTGATTAAAATTGCCTAAATTAAATTTTAAATTATCTGAGATTTTGTAAGTAATTTTATTCATATAACCCTAAACTTTCGATATACAATGAAATTATTCAAAGAAGTGATGAAGAGCTTTCAGTGTCACCAGTTCCTGGACTATTACATTTGAATTTAAATATTTATGAGAAACTGTTGTTTGACACTGTATTGGTATTTTTGATTTAGTGGTTTTTGCGAAGAATTTCTGAAAAACTACAGTTTCAAGTCATAAAAAAGCTTTAGATAAATGGCCCAATATATCTAATACCATGCAAGTATGCCTCCAATTTGAATTTTCATTCCTACAAGTCTACAATTATCTTCTCAAATTTGGCATGTAAAATCTATTAAACATAATCATGGAAATTGGTTCACAATCAATGAAGAAATTAGTTAACGGAGATACAAACAAAAAACAGATCAAATGGAATATGTCTTCCCTTTTGGAAGTTGTTTAAAAATTGTTTGTTCATAATATGGAAAAAGATTTAGAGATACATACTTCATATTTCTTTCAACTTCTATCTTGAATTTTTATGGAATCTCTTAAAGTGTATGCATGATATAAATGCAACATTTTTTAGTATTGCTTCAATCAATTAGTATACTAATTATATAACAACGTTTAATCATTATTATACCAATTATATAATGTTTAGTCACTATAATTACAACTGATAAAGAAATATTTTATTAGAAACTAGCCTTGTGTAACATAAAGTCAAATGTAAACCCATAAAAAATTGTAATTTCATTAATCACATCGATCAGTTTCAGTTATACACAATTTGGTCAAGTGCGAGTTGGACTCGCATACTAAGGGTTCCGTACCACCTTCAACATTCTGATATTCCAGTTTCAGACAAGCAAGGAATGAGTGCATTTTCTTATATTTACCTTATATCTTTTAAAGGAGGCGTTTTAAATTTATAAAAAATATACACTTTGATTTTCCACACAGACTTTTTATTTTATCTGCTTCAGGATTCGCTTGATTTTTATCAGAATACATATGTATTTAATTTTCTAATTTGGCCCCCAAAAATTAACATTAGAGTTTTATTTTACTAATAAACTTTCAAAGAAGTCTTTTATAATCTACTGTCTGAGTTTTGAGGCTCTGTAGATTGGAAGATAAAGGGCAAAATAGGTCAAGTTTTAAATTATAAATTATTAAATCTGTTATTCAAAGTATTAAAAAATACAAATATAATATAATTTTAT
Source organism: Octodonta nipae (assembly GCA_034190945.1). Lineage (NCBI taxonomy): Eukaryota > Metazoa > Arthropoda > Insecta > Coleoptera > Chrysomelidae > Octodonta > Octodonta nipae. The sequence continues at coordinate 11,143,319 of CM067221.1, forward strand.
ATTTTCCATTTAATTCTGTTATTTGCCCCCCAAAATTAAAAGTAGAGGTTTCTCCTTATTTTTCCAGTAAACTTCAGGTCAGACCCTATATTTTTATTTTTTTTCAAAACTTTACGCTTTATAGTTTCGGAGATAAGGGGGAGGGAATGGGTAAATTTTGGTATATTTTCGTTAATATCTTTTTAAATAAATATGAAAAAAATATATTTATGTTCCTCAGAATGAAACCTTTCATTTGATATATTACATGATGCGCTTGAAATTTTTTTTATTTTAAAATGTTTATTTAATTCTATAATTTGCCCCCCAAAATTAATATTAATGGTTTCTCCTTATTTTTCCTGTAAAGTTTGGGCAACGTTCTATATTTCCTATTTTTTTCAAAATTTTAGGCTTAGTAGTTTCGGAGATCAGGGGGGGAACGGTCGATTTTTTAGTTCCCCCCCCCAGAAGTACCCCTAAAATCAATTTTTTTTTCTTTTACGATATGCACTCCTGATCCGGTCACCAAACTATACATTGATACCAAATTTCAACCTCTTCCGCCCAGTAGTTTAGGAGGAAATTGCTGTGATGTGACAAAGGCAGAAATCCTGAGTGATATTATAAGGGTATCCGTATATTGTATATACGGAACCCTAAAAATGTATATTTTATTAACATCAGTAATTTTATACTCTCCTCAAGGTGTCATTCTAGTTTCCCCGAAAATCCGAGATGTCGGTTCTACATCTTGCGTCTACAAATCAGTAATTTTAATTGATGAACGTTATATTCAGGATATCAACTTATTGCAACAAATTATATTATAATAATTTTAAAATTATATTAATTGGTATTGTACAAGCTACAATTGTAGAACCACTACTGACATCAAAGTCAATCATTGGCATTTCAAGGTGAATGTAGTGTCAGATGGTGCCAATCTTCATCTTAAGCCAAACTATACTTCTTTCTTTATGATTGTAAATTTTAACTGGTCTTCCTTGATTGTGTTAAAAAGATCATTCAGCTGTGGGACAACCCTTCAGCCTCCTTAAAAACTTTTTTTATTGCATTTGTTTGTATGTTATTAATTTAATAGGCATGTTGGACCCTGACTTTCACCACAGAATAATCAAACCCAGAAGCGAAACTCTTGTCGGAACCTTTGATGTTTTGGGGCCAAGATTTCGTGACCTTGAACACAATCGGCCATTACTTTGTTAGTAACGATATCCGGGCGGTAAGTTTAAATTAAATATAAGGACGAATTTGTATTAAAAAAGGTACAATGTATTTGAAAAATGTAATTTTTAGAGGCATTTGACTAAAAGAAATAATCAGAAGTCGTGTGAAAATAAAGGTTTGTGTTTATATATCTGTGATATACCAAAAGTTCCACTTTAAATGCTGTGGAAGTAATAGGTCGAACTTTAAAGTATAATTTAATAATAATTTTTTGACAAACTTGAATACCTCATTCTAATGCAATTGTGAATAATAAATAAATCTTATAATATTTAGTTCTAATAAGGCGATCCTTGGATTGTCTGTTTTAAGCACAATGAATTTCACTTCATAGTTAGAATATGTTTTATAATTGATATATAGTTGAATATTGTGTATATGCAAGTAACATGTATTTAACAGATTCTTTGTGACTAATTTTTGTAGCTTTTACTCTGAAGATAGGGTACATTTTTTAACTTCGAAATAATATTATAATACTTCATAATTCTGTGATTCATTGTACCTCCTCTCAAATTAACTGCTTTATCGCACATGCGCAAAGAAATTTGTATCTGGCGGCAACGGAGAGTTTCGCTTCTAGGTTTGATTATTCTGTGCTTTCATCCTGATCTTTAAGGTCATCTCAAGGTCAAGTCCAGTTTTTTAATGCAACCCTTTTAAGCCCGGAAATAAAAGGATCCGTAAATATTACGTTCAAAATACTTTTTGACCAACTTCTCAATTAACTTTCTGAGGTCATGGCCATGACGAAATATCAGAACTGCAGAACAATTCAACTCAAAATGTGTCACAAATGGCCAAAGGATTTTTTAAAAATACCTAAAGGTAATAGTGACCTTAGCCTCAACCACGACTGTCACGGACGCTTTTTGGTCAAGATTTTTCATTTTTGATTTTGACACTTGCAAAAATTGAATTTAAAGTATAAAAAATCAATACGACCTAGAAGGTCATGGTGAAGGTCACATTTGGAAGTGAAATTTTCTGCTTTTCAATTCTGGGATCAGAATTATACTATGCTACCATTTAAAAAATCAGCTTCTTTTTAAAATAATCTTGAAGGTCACAGTCAAGGTCATCGAAACCCGAAACCCTTTAATTTTTATACGAAACATTTTTTCCAGGCGACGCAAATTTTCGAGTTATTCATGTGATTAAGTTGGGATGAGACACTATGCACTCAAAAATATTTTATGAAAAATTAATCTTCTTGTTCATATATATGCATATGATTAGAATATTTAAACCTCACTTATTCATGTTTTTGTCATTTTCTCTCACATTTTTTGTAGTATACCAATTTCAAAGCTATTTTCAAGCATTTCTTAATAAAAAAAATTCACATTTGGTGCTGCTTACATATAGGTTTGGGGTTGAGTAATTTACTGGAAAAATAAACACCCCAACTTGTAGGATAGTGTGAAACATGAGTCCTTGATTTTATAATATTTAGAAATCACAACACCCAGAAGGAGATGTTTAATTTAATATTGTTTTGGTAAAACATAGATGCTATAGTAAGCATTAAATGATTAAATTTTGGTACAGTTTGATGAATGATTTTTCATGTACATTTTTTTTATCAATTAATATTGTAGTCGTTTTTGCATTTTTTTTGCCAAAAAACAAACTGATGGGATCCAAAATTGATATTCAGTAATGATAAAATGTCAAGAATATGTGTACGCCGAATGTATCGCCAGCTAAGTGAATTTGAAAGAGGTCAAATTAATGATTTACACGAAATGGGTTCTGCAGAAACAGAAATCCAACTGCTGTTATGAGATGTTGTCAAACATGGTTTGCTAACACCCAAAAACGGAGAAGAATAGGCACCAGACGTCGAAGGGGCACAAATGAGGTTCAACCTAAGCTTATGGCCTTTAGAGACAACTCAAAATTTGGCTAATGAGTGGTTAGGAGAACATGACAAATAAGGTCTTTTGGCCGGCAACAGGATCAACCCCATCTTGTGCTAAAGCTGACCGTTGAACGTCGACGGCAACGACTACAGTGGTACAGAGTATGACAACAATGGAATGTGAAATGGCATCAGGTTGTCTTCTCTGATGGACTTTGGAGGTTCTAAGATTTGAAATACAGATAGCTTGTATTCTTCAAGAAGAAATAGACCACCTTATTGAATCAATGCAAGACATGTTGGGGAGTGTATAGATAACCATGGTGGACAAACACATTATTAACAAAATTAATAATAATAAAAAATTAAAATCCTTGGTATTGTTTATTAAACTTTTAATCATTTGCTCCTGACTATAGCATTTATGTTTTACCAAAACCACATTAAATTTAAACACCTCCATCTAGGTGTTGTAATTTCTTTGTCAGTGGGTATATTACTATTATTACCTAATCACTTTATTTTTATCTTAAAACATGTAAATCTGTTTTTGATTTTTTTTAATTTTAAAATTATTACCTTCTGAATTTATAATGGCAACAATGCTGTTGAAGGACAACACACAATTGTATCAGAAATTTTACAAGTCTGAAAAGTATATGACAACTGCAAATACTAAATTAAATTATCAAAATGAGCAGAATTACATAGGTATAACCCAATGTTAAAGAGTCATATTTTCCACTATACATCAAAGAAAATATGGCAACATTGCAACACCTGTTCATAATAGAAATTAGTCACCCTTGAAATAATTCTAAAGAAAACCTATTACAAACAATTAGTCATAGTCATAAATAATTACATATATCAATAAACTTACATCATGTTATTAAAGATTGCTTTTTTTTTACTTACCAATTTTTTTCTGGAATTCCCTGCCAAAGACAGCAATCTGTCCATCATATCGACTTCCACTTGGAGCAGCCAACTCTTCGGTGATTTCCCCATCTTCAGTGGGCAAACATTCAATAGCATCAAAGTAAAACCATTGATAGATAGGATGGAACTTCCCTGAACAAGCTTTCATTACTTCTTGGGCAACTATTCCCCCAACCGTGGCATTCATAGGGTTCAATGCACCAGCAGATACTTTTGCGAATGTTTCCAATAGACTCACATTCATTTCAGCATCATTTGTGCCATCTACAGTTACGGATTTTGCTATGGAAATAAATTCTTCAGCATCTTCTTTGTTCCAGGGTTTCGGTGGTCTCTCATACTTTTCTATGAACTTGTGCAGAGCAGTAAAGGCTACATGAAGCTGCTGGGGATGATCGAATTTGGCAAAATCAGAAATAACAAACTCAGGAGCTTGCAAAGATTCTTTCAAAGACTTAAAGTGTATATCTTTAGGCATTTTCACTTGTACAGCTATACCTCCTCTCTCATACTTTGAATAACCAGTTGTGTCACCAATACTGAAGGTGTAAGGGCCTAATACTTTTATTTTAATGGGTTCACAGTTGTTCAGTTCTGTCATACCTTGAACTTCCGAAAATGTGATGTAATCTCCGTCTTCCATTCCATGTCGAGTATCATCTATACATGTTACAATACCTTCTTTGTCAGTCGATACATCAGCAATCATCGCAGACACTGATGGCTCCCCATTTGTATCAACCACGGTGAACGTGTCACCGAAATCACAGAATACTTGAGCAAACAACCCTCTTGTATCAGCAATGATCAAGGCAATATTGTTGGAGTGAGTTATTTCGCTTATCTTAAGCTGCTCAGCTCTAGAGCTAGCTGTAAGCACGACAACTCTGAACTTTGTGATGAAACTTTCTTCGAGAGGGCCGGTGTAGGCTCTCGTGGGCACATAGCTGTTAAGTTCTGACAGTTTTTTGCAGCAAGCTTCAGCCCTGTTCTTACCCACGTCAGCTTCGCTGAGATAGAATTGTGTAGATAGATCTTGGATGGTGCAATTAGTTTCGTCGTGCAGGGTGACGGATTTGACGCCCCCCAGAATGACATTTTTCGCGATTTCAACGCCTAGCCCTCCTAACCCTGAAATCAAGACGTCGCTGCTGGCCATTCGACGCATAGCGTCGTGCCCCAAAACGTACAACTGCCTGGAGTACAGCCCCTCATCGATGTCGGAAGTCGAAGCCTCATTATTCGCCATTTCGAGGGTAGCAGTCTTTGAATCGAGCTTCCGCTTCTTGGCTGGGGGATCGAAAGAACTGCCTGCTAAGTCAGCACTAGACATCGGACACAAAAGAACACAGTTTTATTAGTTTGTTTTGCTTTGCTTTCAGTTTTTTTCGTTATTCGCGTCGAACAAAAACATATATGGTTGATATTTGAACGATTATTTCGATAAAACCGGCACCACAAATTTACCCACACAGCTTACGGTAAAACGGTGAGGGCAGACAAAGACTTGCAAAACGCAGGCGCAAAATCACGGGCATTCGGTGCGCAGGAATTTTTCGGATGATTATCATTTGGTACCAACTTTTGATGCGAAAAAAACCAACGTGTTCGAAATTTTGAATCTCATCTCAAGTTTAGGAAAAATAATTTTCTATTGATTATCTATTTATCGATAGTTTCTGACGAGCTGACAATAATTTTGACATTCTTCACGATGATTCAGCAAAAAACTGACGTCGTACCAGATTAGTCAAGAATAATGACTATATTTTGAAAAGTATTGGAACATTTCTTCACCAAAAAGATTAATCGAATTAAAAGAAAGATGACCTATATTAATCAAATCGGGATTGTTTTAATATAAAAATCAAAAATATAAAATTAAACAATGTTTTCAATTACCCGCGCAAATTAAACTACACTCACCTTAATTTTTTGTTCCTTACACTTTGCTAATAATGTTACGAATATCGTACTAACATACTGAACTTTTATCTCGGGTTATCTTAACATTGTATGTATGATTCACATTATTCTTTGTCTATCTCTAGAACAAAATCATGATAATACACATTAAAAAAATATATATTTGTTGACAATCTCACATACAATTTACTGTAATATGTGTTGCATATACATCACCGATTGCATTTTATTTCAATTAAAAATAAAAATATCATTAAAAGATTAAATGAACGGCAAGTTTAACAAACAGCATTATGTTTAATTATATTTAACAAATGTTAAATGTAGTTTATATATTGGTACTAAGAGACCTGTATTCCTCTGCCTTACTAAAAACCCATGTTATTTACTTAAAATAGATACGAACAGATGGCAACACGTAGTTAATTATTAAAATTCATGATTGATATTTTTACTAAACATTCGAAATGTATTCATTAATTTCTTGATTACCAATATTACCATAGAATTAGGAGAACGTAACTTTGAAGGTAGACAGCATCTATGTCTATTTCTACCCGTAATGGTTTGTGGATTAAGTAGGTATACTTAAACCATAGTCGATAATAAATCTTTCATTTTTGTTCCTTGCGTTTAATTTATATTCTACTTGTGTATTCTACCTCTTCTCATGAACAGGTGAATTATAGGCAGAGTGGTGCCGTGTGTCAGGTCTTCTTAGATCCCTACTCTTCCTTCTTTTTTATATAATTTAGCTTTCCATACCTCTATACCTACTTGCATTTCAAGGCTTTCAGCTTTGTATGATTTGTGCTTTCACCATTTATATATTGCATTTAGCTCACCAACTCAACTGTTTCTGTTCAATTTGCGATTAACGGTTGGCAATTTACTTTTGTGTAGTCAGAAATTGTCTTTTCGTAAATTTCGACACAATCGTTGTTTTCCAGAACAGTTCCTTGTTCCTTCTTACTTGTTGTGGCTATTTTTATGGCATGGAATGGCTGGGTTATATTGGTTGCATTCTCTTACAAATTAATTCGTGGGATTAATCTAACACCAATGTATTGTAGGGATACAGTATGACTAATTGACTTACAATTTGTCATCTTTGCTTTTTTATTTAATAGTTACACCATAACTTAACCTCAAAATATCATTAAAATTTGTTTTTGTCCGTTACACGAAATTTACCCGTTTGTTATCAAATTGGACACTGTAGCCTCTATAGTGTTGCAAAATAACAACTAAACTATGAGGCCGTTTTTTAAGACCATATTGTCTCAGTATCATTAGAAAAAGCTATAATTATTTATTTCAGTTAGTACCTAGTATATTAAACGCACATATCTATTATACGTATCTACCTATATTTTCAGAAAATGTCTAATTGCCCCCTCGCCTACCTGCTCCCCTAAAAGCTGAAACATACCATTTCTTGCTGGAAAGTAAAAGTACTTGCGCTAAACTTCTTGCCCCAAAGACCGTGGTCCCCTCATCTCAGTTTTTCAAAATTTTGGGAACAAAGAGTTATGGTGAAATCATTTGGAGTCCAACTGGGGTAGCAGCGGGCGAATCCATTTACGACCTTGATGAAGAGTGGATACAAATAATTGTTATATCTTCAGTTCCCGTCATCGTAACCAGACAAAATATACATCAGTTTTTGGGTCTAATTATAAACGTTTTATTTTTTATTTTATCAAAATGTGGTCAGTAATATTTGCGTCATGCTGGAACAAAAAAAAAAAGAAACAAAAGGATTGCTACAATTTTACACATGTATAGAAGAAAATCTGCGAGTTTTGGGTTCAAACAACAATTTATTTATATCATGATTTCCTTAAATTCAACTTATCTCAAAAGTTGTTCGGGGGGGGGGGGCACCCCTGCTTCAGAGAAGCAATCTCGTACTAAATTGTTCGAAATAGATGGGCTGGGACTTCTTTGTTTTTCAAAACAAATTAAAAATGATTGATCTAGGATTTTAGCCCATAGAAGTAAGTTTTTCCACGGTTGAAGTTAAGATTTTAGTTCACTAAATTTTAAGCCCTCGTAGGGTTTTGCCCCTGAATAGGGGCTGAATTTATTGTTACAAGCGTATCTAGTGGTAATAAATTAAATGTAAATCATTTGTCACCTGCCATTTCTATTGATGTGATTTTGCCTTACTCAACTTTACATGTTTATTTACTGAAAGTCAACAAATTGATAATTTTTGCTAGCTCCTACTCTTGCATGAATCCATTATAGATCATTTTTAATGATAAAAATAATATTTACAAAGTCGCTGACTTTCATTACTCCCAAGTCCCCAATTGATCCAAATCCATTTCAAGTACCCATTAAATAAATATCAACTCTGCGCATGGTTTCTACGTGACGGATAAATCATAGCCTACCGCTATTCAATTGAAAATTACTTTAGACCCGCCCAACATTGTTGCCACGGTTGAATGTCACTTCCAACAACGTAGCGGAATTACTATTTATAGCTGACCTTTGCTTAACCTTCTATTATTGGTGAAGCTTTTGGGGGCAAAGAATTTTACTTCTGTCAATATTGCCATTTTACTTCGATGTCAATTTTCCACGGTTGTTTAATTAAAGCCGACATTAGCCCAAAATTAATTTTAATAATTTTCATTCAGTTCCAAAACAATTAGTGCCTTTTAGTAATTTCGTGTAGTGAAGGTTCCAATCAACATGAAATTTATATAATTTTTTCGTTAAATAAATTCAAAAAGCCTTTCCCGAAACTACCAAAGAAAGATTAAAAACTCGAATGATTTCTGGCAGATCCCCAATCAGTCCGTCCAGACATCCAAAGCAATCTTGATCCGTATTCACGCTTCGTAGGAACAGCAATCATCTGGTCGGCTGCAGAACTATGCTTCAAGTCCTCCACTCATCTCGACATTTTCTGCACATTTTATGGTAGCTCGTTCTGTTGCTATGGCAACGGGGGCACCGTCTGGCATAGATAGAACGAAAACGTTAGATGATGATTTGTTTTCGCATCTTTGAAGATGAGAAATCTCTGATTGTGTACTGTTTAAAATTGACGAAACATCTGCAGTACTGCTCTAACAATAAAAGGAAGCAGGAATTGGATTCCAAAAAGTTGACAGTCTGACGTGATTAAGAATAATTAATCAATTAATGTCAGTCAGTATAATCTCTTGTACTAATAATAGAAACTTTGTATACGTTTTTTATTAGAAAACAAAGAATTATTCTAAGGTAGATAGACTGGAGAAAGTATTAGGCTTCTCATGGAAGACTGGGTTGTGTTCAGTGGCGGGCCCAGGGAGTCATGACCCCCCCGACTCCCTCCCAAATTGTACACGGCAAATTCTCAAAACTCTTAAAATAAAAAAAATACGAAAATTACATCTAAAATAGTATTCTAAACAATTACGTGATCCCCCAAATTTTCAACTGTGACCGGTCCTGGTACTATACGGCAGGCTTGTGCTGATAAATAAGAACACTTTAAAATACATTTTTAGTAAAGGGTGAACCGCACTTCATCTTGAATCATAAACGACGACAACCGTTTATTATGCCATTGTGAAAAGTTTTGAAATTCACGTAAAACCAAACGGAAGATCTATAGCCATTAACAGGAGCCCTAAAACTTCTGGTTTAGATACCAGAGATCGCAGCCAAAAATTGAGATGAGTCGCGCATTTTTTTAAATTATTTTGAATACCGATTTTTGTTTTAATTTTCGTAATGTTATATTTGAAGAGATTTGTTAACTTATTCTTTAGGATATTGGGGGTTCATGAGCCCCTATGACCCTCCTCGGACTACCACTGGAGGTTAAATTGGCAGTTTTGGTTTGTGAGGGGTTGTCGACAGGTTTCAGTCTGAAGGGGGGCAAATCAGAAATTGTCTGTTAAGGTTTAACACATTAACCTGCCTGGTGACGTTCATGTTTGGTTTGAACAGGACGGGGCAACACCCCACTATGTTCACTTACATGAACGAAACCTTCTCGAATAATTGTCCGAAGAAGTACTATTGAGTGGCCAGTTAGATCACCACACCTTACGCCGTAGGAGTTTTTCTGAGAGGTCAACATAAAAACAAATAATATGCAACATAGTCAACTTGCTTGCAGATCTTAAAGAAATAATAACAGTAGAAATACGAAATATATCACCTCAAACTTGAAGTAAAGTTAGGGATGTGTATTATATCAGATTGGGTTATTATTAACAACTAAATGGAGAACATTTTGAGTATTTATTAGAAATAAAAAATTACAAAATTTTCATCCTATACTACACATAATAGACCATAAATATTATTCTTCGTTGAGATTAGCTTAATAAAGGCAAATATAAAAATATACAGGGGACCCATTAAAAGTGAAGAACTCTGACTGTGCTAGACTTACGTGAATCTCTGTATATTTAAGTTTTTGTTGGAAGAATGATTTCAAAAAGCATTTTGTTCAATAAATGGTTTCTACACTGTATAATCTTTACAAAAAATGTCATCGATGAAATTTTATCAACATAAACTTGGGTCTGTATAGCATATTCGTTGATCACATAGTTCACATTCACAGTAAACTTCAGGTACGCGTTTTATTGCTAAGAAGACCCCCAACAATTCCAAGAATAACAAATTTAGTATTTTTCTGCTTTTATTATATCGTTACAGTAATATGAGTCACTACTTTACACACTATAAGATTAGTAACAGAAATATTTTTTTATATTTTTTTGTGACACTGATTTTTTTGGTAATTTACTGCAAAAATCAAACAAAATGTAATTACCTTAATAGTTTCTTTGTTGATCATAGTTGTTAATATTACAAACTTACGAAACAATGAAAATGCTGTCAAATAGGCTATCCAAAAAATGCTGCCAGGAGATATCGATTGTTTGTAGAGAACTTCAAATATTATTATGGAATTTTCTGAAAATTTTGAATATGTAATTTTTGTGTATTTGTTACTAAATTGAATATATTTTAGGGTTCCGTGCATTCAATATACGGGAACCCTTATAAATCACTCTTGATTTGATCGTCTGTCACATCACTGCCATTTTTCTCCGAAAGGAATGGACAGAAAATGTTGGAATTTGTTTTTTTGGTGAGTCCACCAGGAGAACATGTCGTAAATAAAGAAAGTCTGATTTTGGGGGTATTTCTAGATGAAAATTTTACCAAAAACGTCAATTTCCCCTGTGATCTTCGAAACTATGTACCCTAGAAGTTTGAAAAAAAAATGGAATATAGGATGTTGCCCAGAGTTTATAGGAAAATATAAGGTGACATTAATTGAGGGGGGGGGGGCAAATTATAGAATTAAATTAAATTAAAAATGTTTTCAATCGCATTATGTGATATATTAATAGAAGGGAATATGAGGAATGCAAATATTTTTTTGTTCAGATTTTTTAAATATATTTTTTAAAAAGATATTAACAAAAATATACACGAATCGATTCGTTCCCCCCTTTATCCCCAAAACTATAAATCCTAAATTTTGTCAAAAATTCGAAATATAGAGTCTCACTTGAACTTTATGGCAAAAATGGGGAGTAAACACTAATATGAATTTGAGGGGGCAAATTATATAATTAAATAAAAAATAAAAATATATTTTTTAAAAATAATTTATTAAAAATATGTAAAAAATCATGCGTATCATATATAATAAATGATAAGGATTGTTGTGAGCAATAAATGCATATATTTTTTATAAATTTAAAACGTATAGTTTCAAAAATATTTCGGAGAATTTAAGAAAATAAACTCGCTTGCTGCTTGTCTGAAACTGGAAAATTAGAAAAATATTAATTATGATTTTCCTAAATTATAATAATTCACAAAGGTGGTACGGAACCCTTAGTATGCGAGTCCAACCCGCACCTAACCTTATTTATTTATTTATTTATTTTTGGTGTAATGACTGTGAATTTAAAAACGTCGTTTTTTGGTACAAATTATGGTAATTTTTAAAATTCAACACCTTTGGTAATGTAATTTTCATCTATCGAAAAAACATATGGAGTACATATTCTCTCTGTCGCCTAGCGTGGGCTAGGTTGCACTAAATAATGTTTCACACATTAATAGTAGGTATTCTATCGCTAAGTAGGCATAATAAAAATAAATAATTTGGCCCAGTGCGAGTTGGATTCGCATACTACCTTTGAGGTTTGTTATAATCTAGTGTTCTACATGATGCGTTTGATTTTATTAAAGTATTTATTTAATTTTCTCCAATTAAGAAAATGAGTTTCACTTTATTTTTCTATAAACTTTTAGTGAGGTCCTGTATTATTATTTTTAAATAGGGTCATTGGTTTCGGAGATAAAGGGAGAATGGGTTTAATTTTAATATTTTCCTTAATATCTTTATACAAATTTTTCATTCGATATATTGCATGATGGGCAAGATATAAATGTATAACTTTTCATTTAATTTTATAATTTTTCCCCAAAAATTAATATTAATATTTTTGTTTTATTTTTATTGTAAATTTTGGGTAAGACTCTATATTCTCAGTTTTTTTAAATATATTGGGCGTAGTAATTATAGATAATGGTATAATTTTATATACCTTTTAAATAAATAATTTAAAAGATATGAAAAATGTATTTTATTCCTTAGTCAGCGCTTTCATTTGGTTTATTATATAATGCACTTGAAAAAAAAATATTTTATATAATTTTACGAGTTTTGTTTTATTTTTGCTGTAAACTTGGAGTGACGTCCTATATATCCATTTTTTTCATAATTTTAGGCTCAGTAGTTTTGTTGATAAAGGGGGGGGTAAGATCACTTTTTGTACATTTTTGTTAACATCTTATAAACAAATGATTTTAAAAATATAAAGACACCAAATTTTTATTCCTTATTTCGAGCCCTTTTATTTGATATATTACTTGATACCCTTGGATTTTTTTATTTTTCTGTTATTTTTATAATTTGACCCCCAAAATTAATACCAGGATATTCGCTTTATTATATCTGTACACTTGAATCAGAACCCTAGATTTTTTAAAAATTTTACGCTCAATGGTTTCAGAAATAAAGAGGTGAATGTGTTGGTTTTTGAATATTTTCGTTAATATCTTATAAATAAATTATTTAGAAAATATGAATTTTATAACTTACCCCTTAAAATTGACGTTAGGATTTTCTCTTTTTTCTATTCTGAAACTAAGAGTAGCTGGAATAATAATGTACAGTTTCTAGATGTGACACTCAGTTACGATTTTGCTTATCCAGGTTATTTTTTTGCAAGTTTACAACGTTTCATCAGATTCAACTAAACAATACCTGTGAAAAAGATTTTTTGGGACAATATTGTACTCCGGGAATCGCGAAACCTTTCCAAATTGCAGTGCAATAATCTGTATGCAAGTTCCAGTGAATAAACACACAACTTTTACTCAATTTAGTTTAATTCGTTTCTTAACAAGGTGGTCTTTACCTAACCTAATCTAAATCTAAATAAAAGATAACGACATATGACATCATATTATCATTGGAACAGTCACTAAATATATACCAACGTTTTCTTACTTCAATAAAAGCTTAGTTAAAAATCTTATACCTTAACCGTCAACTATTTTAAAATTAGTAATACTTTTAATTATAACCGCGTCTTTAAGATTTATCAGAGCTGCTGTCACTCATGTCAGAATCTTCTGAGTTGTCACCAGAATGGCTGCCAGAGACCTGATTAGGAGACATCGGCGTGGAAGTCGAAGGATTGTTATTGGAGGAGGTTTTGGGCGTGGCTTGGACTATCGTGGATGTCGGATAAGAGTATTGTTGCTGCTGCTGCTGCTGTTGCAGCTGTTGCTGTTGATAGTTGGCGTATTGCTCGGAATTCGGCAACGAAAACAATTGAAACAGCTCCATGATTTTCAGCCTGAGATGTACGATCGCATAATCTGGCAGTTTGTTCATCAAAGGCAGCAAGGACATCAAGAAATCCTTATTGCCCATCGTGTCCTCGGTGACGTAGCGCACCTCCTGGAGTTGGCCCAAGGAGATTTCTTCACCGGTGGAGTTTGGGGTTTTCTGCTGATTTCTTTTGACTGACGACTTAGATTCTTCCTGTTTTACGGTACTCGCGTTGATGGAATAGTCCATGGTGTCGTAGTCTTCTAATTCCAGATCTTCTTCAAGAATTCGAGACGGAGAGGTGTGGATTTCCTCTTTGACCCTGACCGTAGACAAGGTTTCTTTTTCTTCTTCAGTCAAAAGAAATAGCAGTTGATCGTAATAGATGTATTTGCGTTTTTTTCGTAAGCTGCCTTGGCCTGCAAGATATTTCTTTTCTAGGCCTACTTCTTTCCTGAAGTGGTCTCGGATGGATTTCCATTTTACTCGAAGTTCTTTTACTGAAATAAAAAATGAACTTGAACAAAATACGTATAAAAATCAGGAGTTTTTTCGAATATAGCAAATATTATTTGTCCATATAGGGGTTTTACAGGAAAATTTAGCTACTATAGTGATTTAAAGCTTTTTTCTATGGCATTACTATACTTACTGACAAAGAAATTGCAACACCCAGATGAAGATGTTTAAATTTAATATTGTTTTGGTAAAATATAGATGCTATAGTAAGGAGTAAATGATTAAAATTTGAATAAAAAACACAAAGGAGTTTACATTTATTATTATGTTTGTCAATAATGTGTTTGTCCACCACGATTATCTATACATCCCCCAACGCGTCTTGACATTGATTCAATAATGTGCTCTATTTCTTCTTGAGGATACTGTACCAAGCTACCTGTATTTCATGTCTTAGAACCTCTAAAGTCCGTGGGGTCTGGGCCAAATTTCCAAGCCTTCCACCCATCAAATCCCAAACATGTCGTATAGGGGGATCTGAGTGGACATTGAAACAGATTCCTATGGGTCTCTTTAAAAAAGTTTAAACTAACTCGAGTATTATCTTGTTGAAATATGGGACCCATGAGCCGATTAAGGTAAGGGGGTAAGTACGGGGGGATACTGTTCTAAATTTACCTAAATATAATTTTAAACTCAGATTTCTTGGACTATTAAATTAAAAATCGTCATTCTGAGGTTTAAACATATAGAAGTACCTTCTTCTAGGCTTTTGAAGTTAAGATTACCTCGTTTTCATATTAGATTTACTAACTTTGATGCTCTCAGAGAAGGCGATCGCCCCCCCCCCTGGATCCGCCCATGGCTTCAATACTTCCTAAATATAATGTTGCCCTGTCATGTTGCCTCAAACAAAGACTAGGTGACCTACTTCTATGTGCAATAGCACCATATCCATCCAAGAAGAATCAAGTTTTATCAGAGAAGACGACCCTGATGCTATTTCACATTCCAATGTTGTCGTTCTCTGCATCTCTGTAGTCGTCGCCGTTGAGGCTCAGTGGTCAGAGGTAGCACAAGATTGTGTCGATAATGCTGCAGTCAAAACGACCTTATACGGCAGTAAACCGTTCGGACACTTACAAGATGGCCTTGTTCTCATAGCGACTCATCAACCAAATTTCGAGTTGTCGAAAATCGGTCTCTAAAGGCAAGTCTTAGACGTCGATATTGAACTTCACTTGTGCCCCTTCCACATCCGATGCCTACTCTTCTCCGATTTTGGGAATTATCAAACCACGTTTGACAACATCTCATAACAGTAATTGAATTTCTGTTCGTGAGCTTTGCGATTTATCGAAATGAAAAACCCGCCTCTTGTAAACCAATAATTCGACTTCTTTCAAATTCACTTAGCTGGCGCTACATTCGGCGCACACGTACTCTAGGCATTTTAACATTAAGTGCGTTGACATTATGCCAATTCACTAGTATGAATAGACTAACGCCAGTCGACTGTTTACAAATGAGTATTATTAGGGAATAATTAGTAGTAATGTGAAATTAAATATTCTTGAAAAAGGAAACGTCGTCCACGGATATGATGGACTCGAGAATGGATTAGATGTCTAAAATTTGGTTGAGCAATGAAAAGTTCTGAAGGGCTTATGCTACTTGTGACTTCCTTAATTAAGACACTTGTTTCATGAAAGCATTATAATTTGAAATAAAACTTCATATAACATTAAGTTATTTGGCTAAAGGAAACTTCTTCAGTACATATTTATAGAGTATGAGAGAGTACAGTTTCTAAATTTCTGGTGTACTAGTTTTAAAAGCCACAATGCAAAATTCTATCTCTGTACAATTTTACAAATGTTACTGTGTCACTTTTATAATATGCTTTTAACAAGCTAGTCGACTGGTGCTAGTCTACTCGCGCTAGTGAATTGGCATAATGTCAACGCGCCTTAAATATCGATTTTGGATATTGAGCAAAAAAAAGTTTAGTTTACAGGAAAAAACATTCACCAAACTTTACGAAATTCTAATAATTTACTCCTTATTATATCATCTATGTTTTACCAAAATATATTAACTGACCGAAACATCAACACATCATTTTTTGACCCAGCTGGAGGAGGAGATCCAATTCTTTACCAACACTTATTTTGATTTTTTGGACACCCTGAAGTTTATATTTTGATTCTCCCAGGATTTGGAATAATCATATATTTTATTAGATTTAAACATCTTCGGGGACATCCATAAATTACGTAAGATCAATTTTGACGTTTTTCTGACCCGTACCCACCCCCATGTAAGAAACTGTAAGACACAATTTCATCACCCACCCACCCCCATTTCTTACGTAAGTAATCAATTTTTTTAAATTTTTTAGTTTACGTATAAAAACATTATTATAATTAATCTATATATAAAATAAGACCTCTATCTAAGAATATTAATCCACTAACATACTTTTATTATTATATTACAGTTTCTTTTTAATAAACAATATTTTTAATATTAAGGCGTTAAAATTATAAAAACATAAATATACATATCAGTATTATTAATTTGGAAAGGGTTTTCTTAGGTAAATACAAGTCATAGACACTGAAAAAAGTATTTAAAAAATCTTACGTAAAATCCTTTTCATATTCCCACCTACCCACACGTAAGATTTCGTAAGACATTAGCAGACACCCATCCACCCTAAAATATCTTACGTAATTTATGGATGGTCCCTTCTGCGTATTGCGAGTTCTTTGCCAGTCAGTATATTATATGACGGCCAACATTAATGAAATGGACTGTAAATTTCTATATCACGACGGTTGTCACGAAACAAACGGTTTGCGTTAGGAGCAATATTTAAAAACAAGTATTACCTTTTTTACGGCACTCCTGCCCGGGCAAAGTCCCCCAGTTCTTATACATAACAGCTGCGATTTCATCCCACAATTTGTACTTCAACTCTCGATCCGAATACTCTTTATCTCTCGCATCGTACAACGCGGGCCGTTTCTCCACTTCCGATATGAACAATTCCGTGTCAAACATTTTCATAGTTGGAAATTGAAAAAAATACGTATTCCAAACAATTTTACGTCAGTTAAAATACTCGTTCAACTTCTATATCACGTAAGTTTGTAAGTAATTATTAATCATGGTTTATTAAACGTCTCGAAAGGTCGATTTTGACTTCGTCGTTGGCCGTTCGCGGTCTGGATGGCGTGTTTTTTTCGTTTTACATGACGCGTGCGAAACGCTAACGCCCACCGTCAATAAACGTGAACGCTTGCGCAAGCGTGTGACGTTTCAAAGGTGTAGCGTGTAGCACACACATTCTTACGTTCACGCTAGAATCTAGGAGGCCGTGTCCGGTTGAGCGGTGATCCGCATGTACAGGTTGTTTCACAAAGATCGGGACTAATAAATGAGTTAAGCTTTAACGTAAATAATCGCATATAATTATTTTTTTTCATAAAGACATGTTAATACTATCTTTTAGTGATTTTTCAATCCACAGAATACAAAACAATGTAGTGTATCTAGTCGAGAACCTTCATCAGTTAAGTCCCCTCAACCGATGGAAATCTTGAATAATTATATATGTATTTAGTAATATAATTGGATTAATTTTTTTTCACGAAATGAATTTCAACATCTAGGAGTTTCAGGGAAAACTAGCTCATATATAATTAGAAAACAAGTCGAACTCGTTGGAATTATTGATCTACAACGAAATGACAATTACAAATACTATATTGCAGTGTATATCATATACTGATGTTATGGCTGAACTGAACACTTTGTTCCATAGATATAAAACTGAATAACTAGCTTTAATTTTAAAAGCATTGTGGGCTTATCAAAATAGACCAGAGTACAACCTTTTAGCAAGTTGCAGAAAGACACTGATCACAATATAAATTAAGTACATCAAGATCTAATTGCAGCTTCTAAGAAAAAAGTAAAATCATTAATGTTAAGCTGTTAACACGAACTGTTTTCAGTAAAACTGAAATTGTTTTCACAAAATGGATAGGAGACAATTTGAATACACTGATGCCTAATTTTGTTTATTATTTCGTAAGAATCGGTTATTAAAAAAAAGAAATATATGTAAAATAAAGGTTTGGTATAAATAAATTTCCATTTTAATTTTAAGTTAAAATAATGCCAAAACGGGCTAGGTGATGTAACCTGTGTTTATCAACACTAAATATTAATAAAATACTTTCGTTATTTTGTTTCTTAAACATGCATTCTAAAGTATATAAAGAGGTTTATGCTTCCTCGGTAGAATAAGGGATAAGGGATACGAAAAAAAATTAAATCATAACATACCAAAGTTATATATTTTTAAAAAATAACACCCTATATATTATCTCGAATTAGAATTTTGCTCATTTTCCCTATAGGATTTTATCAGGGTTTACAGGGTACTTCAAAGATATGACCACTTTTATGCATCATTTGAGGGTTGTCGCAATTCGTTAAGGTTTGAACTTGTTTTGTCTCTCTCAATTATTTCAAACCTGTATCTAATATATTATTTCGATAAAGTATTTACGACATACTTTCACTTTTGTTAAGCATTCTATATACCTAAATGTTACAGTTGTAGAGTTGTTTCGATTTCTAATAATAAAACGATATTTTTAGCAATTACTGATAGTTTTTTAGAGTTGGCAATTGACAGCTTAAAGAACACATGTCAATTATAAATATAAATAAATTCATCCGATATTTTGGAGAATCCGAAATATTGTTCGTCTGTCGCATCGAGGTCGGCGGCTTGCTTTGATGTAGTTCTCGAAGAATTCAAGTCTAGTCCCGGCGGCTCTTTGATGGTTTGGAGAATTCCGAGAAGAAATATATAAATACGGAGAGCTGATGAAGCATTCGTTGAGTATTCGTTTGCCGTATAGTAAATACAAATTGTAAATAGTTCTGTGAATATAAATTGTGTTAAAGTAGTGAAAATAAATTAGTGTTTATAAATAAATCCAAAAATCCGATTATGAAAATAAAAACATTACAATGCTCTAAAAATAAAACTACAGATTATTAAACAAGACAAAATAATTCAATGTCCAAAGTGCAAAACCTTTCAGGGATTAGCCGAGTATTACCGTCGATTCAAACCCAATTTTGCTAAAATTTCAAAATCACTTACTACATAACTCCAAAAAGATTTTTCATTTTATTTCAGTTCCGAATGCGTTAATACTTTTGTGAATCAAAGCCAGCCCTCACTTCGACACCAATTTTAATTTATCACTACTTCAACCAGTCCTTTATTTTGACCACCGACGCTAGAGCATTCGCAATCGGCGCTGTGCTTTCACAGGGACCATTAGGCAAAGATCTACCAATTGGCACACGCATCAAGAACTAACTGTAAAGCTGAGACTCGATACTCTACTACAGAGTGTTCTGGCTATTGTTTGGGCCGTTATACACTTCAAGCAAAAAATTTTTGAGTTAAGTTTAAACTATTGAAGGGTCACCGCCCTGTAACGTGGCCCTTTTCTATCAAAGATCCAGGTAGTCGACTTACCAGATGGCACCTCAAACTTGAGGAGTACATAAGATTATGAAATTATATACAAATTGGGAAAAGGAAATTAGAACGCAGTATACCCTTTCACGCATTCGAAATAACCATTTTAATGAATGCATGACCTTCTAGTCAAACATAAAACTCCAAAACCTCACGATAACGAAAACGAAGATGGAGCAACTTGAAACAGGCAACGACGACAATTCAATCTTTACAGAATTTCGGACATTCGTAGAAATGTACCAGACCTATCTTGTTTTTAATTCACCAATAATTTATAAATATAAATAAATAAGTATCTATTAAACAGCAAATACTAATTATTTTTAATGTTTTAATAGCTGTATTATAATGTTACGAGAAGTCATCCGACAGCTGGTGCAATCGGCCGACCGCTGCCGTTACTGGGAATTCCCTTAAAGCTTCCAGAACATGAAAGAGTTTCCCGATGGTTCGTGGACGTACCAGACAATTCCGAGATAAATATATAACATGAACAGCTGGCGATAGGAGGCATTCTGTTTTCGTCGGTCGTATTGTATAGTTAAGATATAAATACATTTAAAAAAAAACAAAAACCTACTTGAAAAGAAAATTAACTAAAAAGCATGAAATAATATTTTGGTACAATTAAATACTTTTTATGAAGTAGGTGCCCAGCAACATACTTATATGTATATTGTAGTATTAGATTACTTCTATTTGATAACAATTTTACATCTTAACAGAAATGAAGATAGTTTAATTTGTAATCAAAAGTCCTCTTTGCAGACAAACCTTGTCTACAGTTAATAAAAAATTGACATGGAATGATTACTGTTTATGTTTTAGACCATGTAAAAAATCTGTTTGTGAAGAATAACTTTTTTCTCTTAAAATTATGAATAAAAAGAAATCGTTTGATTTATGAATAAACACTGTATATACATATTAACTGACACTTATTTTGATTAATTCATCTTATTTACAATTTACCCCAAGTTCCGAATAGTTAATACTAGTAACTCAATCAAAGCTTATAATACCGACTCCACCAAGACATAGAATATAAGAAAATATGTAAAAAGTTTTTCCCCATTCTAAAAGAAACGATACAACTATGTTATTTGAAAAAAATTTCTCACCACTTTGAGATATCACGGAACTAATCCAATCTCTTTTCAATTCGTCCCACGTTCCGAACAAAATTTTTCAAATTTTTGTAATACCGGCTCCTCCACCAAGGCATAGAGTATATGAGAATATGTAAAAATAGTTTTTCCGCTTTTTCTGAGAAACGGTACAAGCTATTTTAATGAAAAAAATATGGGACCACTTTGCTATCCCCCCAAACAGGAACCGGTAAAATGGTCGAAATTCCTCGAGCCGTTTCTGAGTAATCGGTGAACAAACATAAAAAAACATACAGACGAATTGAGAACCTCCTTCTTTTTGAAGTCGGTTAAAAATGTAAATAGTTTCTTGTGAATATAAATATAAATTGTGTTAAAATAGTGGAAATAAATTAGAGTGAGTTGGATTGTGTTTTTAAATAAATCCAAGAACTGAACTGAACCCGAGTGTGAAAATAAAAACATTACAATAATATAAATTATCCCTGGCACCAAAAACTGGAACGCCTTATTAAAAACGTACTTGATTTTTGTCCCTCCTAGAAAATGTGGAAAATTAGACTTAAGAGGTTTTACACTTTAGCCATCGAATTACAGTAACTGCTCCAAATGACCTTCCATTACCTTCGAACAGAGTTGTATCTGATCTTCAAATAATCTCTTCACATTTCCAGCTATTGGAATACTAATGTTTTGGGAAACCAACCCCAACTCTTGGGTGATAAAGCAATTCTGACGACAGATTCGTGCTCAGCGAGCAAAAGTTGAGGGAAGCGCAACTGACGAAGGTTCTCGACTAGAAGCAATATATTCTCTTGAGTTCAATCGATTGTTAAGTCTAGAAAATATATTAAAATTATCACCTAAATTGGAACTACTATTTTTCCACGTAGCGTTTACTGCTAAACGTTTAAAATAAGAAGAAAAAGAGGAAACTTTATTTATGAACTAATAGTTCGCTTTAATTGAACTTACTTTACTCTAAAATAAATAAATCTTGTTTGGTATCATCCCTTCGGCAGAATTACTTTCTCATTTCTCTTAGATAAAAAAGGTGTTTTAAAATCCCTGTCTATAAATTTTAGTATTTTCTTGATTACTTACTCATTTACGGCTAATGAAACGACAACAAAAGTACACTTTGAAATTGAAGAGAGGGGGCACTCATATATTGAACTCCTGGACAAAATTAACGCCCCACTAAAACTTCCAATCAGTTTAATGGTATTTTATTCACGAAGTTACAGTCTGACTTCAAGGAACTTTTTCCCTTGCAGACTATTTCCTGTAGTATTTAATCGCTATTTTTGGTAAAAGATTTTGCTTTTTTTTTCTTTGTTCGAGGTATTATAAGAATGTTGATATTTCTATATATTTGAAACACCTTATGGAGTAGATTAGACGTCACAATAAAACATTAAAAAATATATATATCCGACTTCCACCTATAACTAAAAAGCTAAAAATAATTAAACAAAATACAACTCTAGCAAATAAATAACACATTCAATGTTGTTAGGTACCTACCCAGGAAGTAAAAAATGTAAACATTAAAAGGTGTTCATTCTGTACAAATTAATTACCTACCAATCTAGTATATTTTTGAAGTCGGTGCCAGGCAAACCTAAAATTCTTCATTGCGTACTTATCTACTACTACATCAAACTTAGTTGTTGCTTTTTGTTTTTGAAAGGTAGTTTTCATTCTTTATTTTTTATTTTGTATGTATAACCTTAATAGACAGAACCAGGTAACATCGAAAGCCTCAACATTACACAATGATACATTTTCATTTAAATTGACAGGTAAATGTTTACGAACAAAATGTACTAGTACGCGTTGACTAAATAAGCCCAAAATATATTTATGCCTTATGGACCACGCCATGTAACCTTTTTTCAACTTTTTTTGACTATAGATAATTCCACTCCGCCCTATGTACCAACCATTCTGTACATACGGCTGCCTACGGACAAGTATAAATTTGTTAGCTGTTCTGTAAACTATAGGACGGAGTATCCATCCCAATTTACGGAGTCAAATCCGTCCTATATTTCAACCATAGTATATAACTCCTTGTGGGCTATCCCATAAATTATTTCACTTTTAACATTTTATATTATCGCCCTGCGTTACATTGATTCCTCTCCACACTTTATGCAACATCTTATGGGCTATAAAAGAAATAAGTTTTTATTCACACTGTATAAATATAATTCAACTCCAGCATATATTTCAACCATCCTGTATATGATTTGTTTATGTCCACATCATATAACAGTTTTTTAATCACCCTATATAATTTTAATTTCAAATTTTTTCCAACATTTTTATACCACCAGACTCCGTCCTATATTTCAATTATCATATAAATGCAACTCCTTCTATCACTTTACTTTGTGATTTTGTTTGTATAAACGCACCAAATAGCAGTTTAGAGTTTGACATGTGTTGTCACTGCATTTTCTATTAGGCCGGGAGAATGTAACAACCAAAAGCACCGTCTTCGCAAAATGGAAAAATTTGCATTTAAATAGGTATTTGACTGGTATACAAACAAAACGAGCTTGTTACTCATTGATTTAAGGAGCCGAGAACACTGTGCTTTACTACCTATATAGTAAAGCTTGAAATATACATAGAAAAATTTCAAATTCGCAATTAAAACTTCCAGCGCCTAAAATGGCCGCACTATTACGTTGGAATTAAAATATATATAAGGAAATGTCCGTTATGTCATTTCGATGAAATTTTTGATAAGAATTTTGGAATTTTCGGTGATTTTCTGCAAAACTGCAAGTTGTACGTCGCAGAAAATTATATGAGATCACCTAGGGATCTTCCTTAATAGATTAAACGTTAAAAAACTATACACATGCATAAGGAGTTATCGGAAAATCGACCAATATGTTAGGAATATTGGTCGATTTCCATGCACGCATGTGTTCATTCACAAATTTCATCACTTTACCAATAGAATTCTTTTCCAAAATTTGAAGTTTCACCTATCCGGATATATACTCTATTAAACAAGACCCTATTCATTCAAAACGGTTCACCACAGGAGAAGAAATCAGGTAACATACATACAAAAAAAAAAGCGAAAAAATACGCGACGAATTGATAACCTCCTCCTTTTTGGAAGTCGGTTAAAAATGACGATTGTGGTGCACTTCAATATCATTATTATTGAAATAGCTACAGCATCTAATCACTTTCCATGTTTTCAAATGGAGAAGATAAACGCAACATATTTTTAACGTAACAGTTTACTTTAATGATCAAAAATAAATTAATGTAACCAAATTAATAAATACAAATTAACCTTACGTCAGTGATTTGAGGAGATCAATAAACTTAAACATGAGGAAGTAATATTGACTATAGAACATTTTTATGTTAAATAAATCCAAATAACTTGTTTGTGTTTAGACATAAGCATTCCATTTTAGATCAACTGCATAGAGTTACCAGGTTAGACGAAAAAAAAAATAGAGCATATCCAAATACCTAAGCAGTAGCAGATCTAATCATACAATGCCTAACAGATAGATACTTTTAGGTTGGAACTAGTTAATGGTTTCTCTATTCTTAACCAAACAACAGGAGAGTATTTTGAGACAGGGTCTCTATCTTCTGTGGACATATGACGCAAATAATGAAGGAGGAATTATGCTATTGGAATTCCTCTTCAAGAAAGAAATGAAAGACCAAAAGACAAAAAAATGACCAAATAGTGAAATATGTAAATATATTTAATAAATTTCAAAGGTCAATAAGTCCCTGGACTGACACACAGATGGCGCTATCAGTACCATGTCTCTTTTGTTTTGGACAACTTTCAAATGACACGTGTACATATTTTATGACATTTAGTTCAAGGGCGCTACATTTATTTTTGTTTAAACATATGTTAATTATACACTGATTTTAATGAGATAAATACCGTTCAAGCTCAGTAATGGCTTGAATAGTGTTATCTACGTCAGACAACATCCAAACGATTCTGAAAAAAAGCATTAGCTCACAGTTTTGGTTTCATCCGTACGTAACGTACAATGGATGAAAGTCGCCAGAATTAAAAAGAAATTGAGCCGAGTAGTCCGGAGAGGGCAAACATCAGCCAAAACGTTCAAGACACAAAAAGCGCAAGCATTATTGGATCGATTGGATGACGCAGACAAGGGCTCAGATGGTATGGAAAAAAACGCTGTTATACCAATAGCAATGACAACCAGTTATTATCACACCCCCCACACCCACCAGATCTGGCCCCATTTGACTTCTACCTGTTTGCATATCTCAACAAGATCTAGGGAGAGGCATTTGGTTCTTACGAGGGTGAATCAAATATGAACCGGACTTTTGTTTTAAAAATTTTATTGGTACGATCAATACAAATTTTAATACATATTATTTTTCTACATTGTCTCCTCTCTTATGTATACATTTTTCCCACCGAATCGGAAGTTTTTTAATACCTTTCTCAAACAATGAAACTGGTCGTGTCGATAACCAATTGCGCACAAACGTTTCTACATCTTCGTTGTCCTCAAAGTGGTGGCCTCCCATTTCTTCTTTAAGTGGCCCAAACATGTGGTAGTCACATGGCGACAAATCAGGACTGTAAGGCGGGTGTTCAAGGGTTTCCCAATGCATTTTGTTCAATTTTCCTTGAATCAATGCAGCTGTATGTGGCCGAGCGTTGTCATGCAACAGAATCACACTTCGGATAAACATATCCCGCCTCTTTTGCCGATAGGCAAGTTTCACTTGTTGGAGTAGTTCGCAGTAATACTCAGCATTAATTGTACGGCGTTCGTGCAGAAAATCGATCAGCAGTACGCCTTTCGAATCCCAAAAACTGCTGCAAGAATTTTCCCTGCAGAAAGACGGGTCTTGGCTTTCCGCGGTGCTGCCTCTCCAGGTTTTCGCTACTCCACGCTTGCACGTTTGGACTCCGGGGTATAATGATGCACCCATGTCTCATCACAGGTGACAATATGTCTCGATATCTTGCTAACAGCCTTTCACATACGGCAAGACGGTTTGCTTTGTGATCTTCCCTTAGAAGGCGAGGAACCCATCTTGCACACACTTTTCGGTAACCCAACTCATCTGAAATGGTTGATTGAGCACTCCCGTATGATATTCCAACGTGTTCAGCAATTGCCAATACTGTAAGATGGCGTTTACCTTCAATCAGCTCCCGAATTACGTAGATATTCGCCTCATTGATGCTTGTCGTGGGACGGCGTGCATGAGGCTCATTTTCCACTGTCTCTCGGCCATCTGAAAACTTTTTGTGCCAGTCGTACACTTGGGTCCTTGAAAGTGTTTCATTGCCGAACTGTGCAGATAGTCGACGCAAAATTTCAGATGGTCTAACGCCCTCCCGCGCCGAAAATTTGATAACAACACGTTGCGCAACAGAGTATGCACGTCTTGCTCTGACATGATGCTACTAACAGCGCATCGGCTACGCCTCGCCAAATCGACGAACTTCCCTCTTCTTAACATCCCTACCTAACATATATCGAGACGTCACGCCACTCGAATTACCTACAGGGCGAGAAACAGAAAAGTCCGGTTCATATTTGATTCACCCTCGTATGATGATGTTATAACAATAAATGAAGCCTAGTTTGAGGGAAAAGACAAAACGTTCTAAAAGAAAGTTTAAGAAAACGTTGGACTCATTGTTTAGCTATAAATGGTGACTATACTGATGGAAAAAATTCAGTAGATACGTAGACAAAAAAGAAAAAGGCCGTTGAAAAAGCAAATATCAAATATTGAACTAGAGAAAGTGAAATTTGGAATTTGGAAAAGGAATATGGAAAAGGGCTAAACAAACAAATAAAGAAGGGGGAGTGGAATTTAGTGACCGGTGATAACATAAATAATAAAATTACAAATTGTCTGAATTAAACAAGGGTAAAAAACTAATACAACGTACATGGGAGTAAACATGAAAAATATTAGAGTTTATATTTAGTAAAAAGCATTTTATTTCTTGAAAGTATAAAATGGAATAATTTTAATTAATTTGTTAATTAGGTCTATCCTTAATTAATTATGTAAAACATCAAATCGATTAATATAAAACGGAGTGTAATACAAGACTGACTGACCAAAATTGTTTACGAATTCTTTAGATGATGTCCCAGAAGAAGAATCTGGAAGATGTAAACCGTTATGTTGATGTAGGTCATATTACTAAGAAGAAAGTTAAACAGGTCATTAAAAAATAGGTCAAAATTATAAAAATATCCCGAGGTAGTTCCTTTCTAGAATTTTCTATCAATCTGTCATACCAATTCTAACATACGGAGTTTGATCCCATAACAAAAGGTTAACAAACTAAAAGGGACATACAGAGTAATGGAGAGCCGAATGTTAGGCATAACAGAAAGAAAAACATCTGGACAAGAAATATAACAAAAATAAAAAACGTTGGATGCAACACAAGAATTGATATCGGACGAGCAACCCATGTGACAGTAAAGAAAGTAAACCAGCACAATCTTGAACTGAAGAAGATATAAAAATATCTTTCAAACTGATAAGGAAACGAGAAAGACTTGTGGTCACAAATGGATTGCAGAGAAGGATGACGAGATGACTTCTTCTTAACCGTGATTTCATGAAATCAGCTGCATCTCTTTACTTTAGTTTTCCATGTTTGTCGGTCCACTGTTTCAGTTAGGAGGATTTGTAGTAGTGTCTTGTTGAGTATGAATTTCAAACGCATCTATCCTACGTATGTCTGATGTTTTCGTAGTCCAGGATTCCGCTCCGTACTGGAAGATTTAGATTTCGAGAGATTTGACTAACATTATATTCATGTTTCTTGTATTACGACGATCTTTCCATATTCTTGGTTGCTCAGGGCTCCTTGTGCAATTGTCATTCGACATTTTGTTTATTTTCTCACACTCCTTGATTACTTAGTAGGGATCCTCTGTCTATTACCATAAGTCTGGTTTTGGTGAGATTTATTTCTAGGCCCAGCTGAGCACTTTTTCTCATCTCTCTAACATTATCTTCATTTCTGCCTCTTCTCTAGCCAGTAATGTATCATCTACGTATTGCAAGTTCGTTAGTTTCTTACCATCAGTTGACACTCCTCCCTCAAAGTCGTCTATAACTCGTCTTATTTTGTATTCGCCGTATGCGTTAAAAAACCAAGACGACAGTATATTGGGTTGGCTCCAGAAAAGAATTTCAGGGGATAATCCTTTGCCTTAGTCGTGTGGAGAGGGTGCGAATGGAATACTAAATTTACCTGAGTGATGACCTAATGCATTTAAAATAGCTAATGTGCGGTTCAAAACTATAACAGAAGTTGCATTCTTCCAGTCTTTTGAATTATTTGAACTTAACTTGAAGGGGAAGACCTCCCCCCATTTCCAACCTTTTCAATCCACCCCTGGTAACAGCTTATCGTATTTGCTTAGTTTGTCGCAAGCTTACCAATATTGACGCAAATTAAATAATGCAGTATTAGAGTAGCTTTATTAAGATTATTTTGATATTCTCTGGTATTTCGGGGACATAAGTAACAAACAAATAATTGCAAGTCTTATTGACTAAAATCTTACTCATCAATCGAAGTCATTTTAACTAGATTCGGGCAAATCCTGAACTACGATTTAAAATGGTTTATCATATACCAAAACATTTCAGTTTGTTACGAAATAATGTCCTGAAGAACAGCTTAATATCTCAAAAACATTAATCAATTATTTGTTAAAGTTGTTACTTCTCTCATTGTCAGAGAGTTTCTTCCGAATCTCCTCGATTCTTCATTCTATCCGTCATTAACAATGGGAGCCTTTTAGTTTCCTTCCGATAGAGTTCTAGCATTTTCCGTTGCCATAGCAACGCCGGGAAGTTTTGCAGCGATCCCAACCCAACCCTACAGTTTCAACCCCCCTTGGCATTTGCTACCCTTATTTGGGTTCGGCACTTTGGCAAGGTAAATGCTGCTACGGGCATGCTATCTTTTTTCCACTATCTAGTTTTAGAACCTCTTAAAGGTTGTTATTTTTCCGTTTCCTTGTAAAATTCGACAAGGGAACAGCATGAGGGATCATTATTATTTTCATATACTTTGAAGAATTCGATAAATTGGTAGGGTAGTATATTAATCAACTTAATAAGTAAAAATGAAAATGTAACTTGATACTATTTCCACCAAAAGAATGTACGTATTTGATACTCAAACTAGTTGAATTGCATTGAATATCCAAATAATCGGGAAACAGACTAAAATAAAAAATATGCAAATGAAATACGAGATCAGAAATATGGTGAATTAACATTTTTAATATACCTAGTTGTAACAGCTGCCGCCTTTTGGGGCTGGCATCTACATAATGACGAAGTTTTATTAAATTCTTTACATTTTGTGTTTTTTTCAAAGGATTCTATATTCGGCAGGTGTGTATTTTGTATATATAGTCACTGGTTTCTCAAATACTGATGTGAACACTTTAAACTGTACTCTATTAAAGTAGAACATGAGACGGTTTCATGCAGTTTTTTTTTGGTTTACATAAGGTTTTTCAAAAAAATCTAAATTTAATCATTAATGAAAATCAACTCATTAATTAACATCAACAAAATTGTATATAATTTCTTTGCATAAATATTGTTGTTGTTTACGTTATTTCACAAAAAAATCAGACTAAAGTTTCAAGATTTCGAGTAGGTCCAATAACGTTGACCTTGAACTTCATCTTAACCCGACAGGTCGAAAGTGCTCTAAGGTAACATGCATTGAACGCTACCTCTAGGAGTATATGCTCCTAAGGCCGCTATTAAGAAATTAAAAATGGCTATATACTCTTAACTCAAACATTATTCAGAAATGTTAATGCAAATTGTTTACTTTATAATATGAATTGGGTCAGCAAATACTTGTTATGGTAACCTGGTAACTGGTAACCACAGCTTTTAACGTTGGTCGTTTTTGTGGTGTTCTGACTTCCGACGTACTTCAAGTCTCTACTTTAAAATATCGCAAACATAGAATTAGAATGTTCATTAGAACGAAAAGCAAATTTTTGTGCTGGTATTGTATATTAATTGCTGCTATATTTGTCAATTTACTACAATTTACTATAAACGACTAGACTTTTAATGTCGTTATAAAATTTATTTTACGCCGCAAAAACGTAAGAATCTTTCTAAATTAATCATTCTGTTGCTGTATATATAAAAAAAGCATCAACAACGTTAGTCCCGAAAATTCGATTGATGAAAAACAACTGAGGTTGACGTGATTCTGATATAAGACGGACCTGCTAGGAGGCGAGTCAGTTTTGTTTGGAAGCAGCATGTAGCCATCAGTATATATGGGTATTTAAAGGTCAAACAAGTGTCAGGCTGGAACAAAGTCTGGACATACAGTTTAGTTTTTGCATTTCAGTACCATACTGATCTATTTTTTATGTGTAAGAAGCTTTTGTTTCAATAAGTACTTATGTAGATTAGTACCTATACTAAGTTTCTCCAGTCTGGAACAGCCAAATGGAATACATTCGGTAACGAATAAAGGAGGGCGTGTTGGGAAAAACCCTTGGAGACGTGGATTTGCATTTTTTAAAAAATAAAAAATTATATAGGGTGTGTGACAGTGGCCAATACCAACTTTCTTATTTTAAATGCAAGCTCATAACATCAGAAAAATGGTTCATTCAACAGAAATACACAAAATAACCATTCTACAAATGATTGGTAATGGAGATTACACATGGGTACAAATGCAAATTTTTCGCTTATTACACGAAAATTTTTCAAATTTACCGCCTGTATTCCAAGGAACAATTAGCAAAATAGAAAAGCAGTTTCACGATCTTGGTCATGTAAGAGAGATAAAAAAAGTAGCTGCCAATGCTGTAAGTGATAATACGAAATTGGATATTATGTTTGTGTTTCAAGAAAACCCACATAATTCTGGTCGAAAAGCAGCCCTACTGTTCAACGTAAGCCACATATCAATTTTTCGAGTATTAAAGGAAAGTAAAATGGATCTCTATAAAATGATACCGACTCAGGACCTCATTGAAAACGATTTCGATAGAAGAACGTATTTCTGTGAACAAATGATGGTAAGGTTAGATAACAATGTGATCCAATTAGAAGATTTTTTTTTCTGATGAGAGCACATTTACCCTACACGGTCAAGTTAATCGTTAAAATTGCCGCTATTGGTGTAATGACAATCCTCACCGAATGACAAAGAAACATACGCAATATCCTGAAAAAAATAATGTTTGCGCAGGAATTCTTGGAAATCATATCGTAGGTCAGTTTTTCATTGACGGCAACTTGAATGGAGATAAATATTTAGAACTGCTCTAAATTAATGTCGTGCCAACTTGGACAAACTTATATCCTGATCCAATAAACCCACAAGTTTCAGCCAATACAATATGGTGTCAGCAACATGGAGCACCGCCCATTACGAAATCAATGACAGTACCTGAACCAATTTTTTCCAAATCGGTGGATTTGGAGGCTCGGATCGATAGAATGGCCAGCACGATCTCCTGATTTGACGCCACTGGACTACTTTTTGTGGGGATATGTCAAAACTACTGTAAGCAAAACTAAACCCCTCAACTTAGATGACTTAAAAAGACGAATCATTCTTGCGATTAGATCAGTCACGCCTGAGATGTTGACTAAACTTAGAAGACATTTCTATACCAGATTAGCATGTTGCCAAGACGTTCGCGGGAGCATTTTGAACATTTCCTACATTGACATTAATGGTTACGTATTACTTATTAGGTTTTTAGTGTCATGTAACGAATTTGTGAAATAAAATATATTCTTTTATTTTAATTTTAATTTTTGTAGTAAATCTGAAAACACTTAATATTTCCGAAACAGTTGAAGATCGGTGTAGGACATTGTACATGAATTATGTCTAGAATATTCTGGAGAATCCAAAAATATATATATACTGGGGCTTGTATTTAAAATAAGATAGATGGTATTGGCCTCTGTCACGGACACACCCAATATATTTTTTTTGTTGAAAAAATGTGCATTTAAAAATGCAAATCGAAGTGTGGAAGCATTTTTCCCAATAAGCCTTCCTTTATTCGTTATCGAATTTATTCCGTTTGGCTGTTCCACACTGTATACACAAACCAACTGCAAGAAATAATCTACAGTTATTGCGTGTCTAAGAAAAAAGTAATAAATAAATACACTGAAGGAACGTAATAATAACGGATGGCAAAATCCCTAAAATGACATTGGCAAAATGACATCAGATCTATGTGGTAGGATATACCATGACATAATACTAGAATATAGCTGAAACTAGAAGAGATTAAACAAAATAATTTATACTTATCTAGTAATATATAATTTAGAAAATGTACGATTCTTATTGGAGTTTATCATACATAGAGCATTTCCATAGCTTCTCAATTAATATAGGCCGTGTACGAACCCCTTTCCGCTTATTCCAGGCCATACGAATGCTTTGAGGCGTGGAATAATTTGTGGGTCAAAGAACCACAAAATTAAATGTCACCATTGCTTAGCAAAACTAGGCAATTTCGACAAACTTTAAGTGCTATTTATTTTGACACAGTTACAAATCGTAACGATAACTGTATAGAAAGTAAGGCAACTTTTATATTTGAAGCTGCGGCGAATGTCTTAGGCTCAGTCACAAGCTTATATGTCATCGAGGTAAATTTAAGTAAAAAATAAATTGGATTCTCTTAAACCTTTTCTTTCGTTTTCTTGGTGCTCGTTAATCCGATTTTGACACTGCTGAATTATAAAGATATGGAAGGTACACATCACAATCATTATATTCAGGTATATTCTATAATTATTTCATGATGTAGTCACCTATAAGTATAGATTTGCACTTCCCCTGTTGTTAGTTGTTAGTCTCTTTGGAGCAGGCTATGGCTATTGTTTTCCTGATTTCATAATCTCTCTGATCTTAGGGTGAAAATTTTATTGGTCTTTGTTCTACTGAGCATTTGAAATTAGTTGTTCTACTTCTTCTTTGATCTGCATTTCAGGAATGTTGGGACGCTTCAGAATTGTTGTTTTTTTTGTTGTGGTCATTGTCAGCAAGTTTTTTCTGATATTGGTTTTGGTAATCACCAGTATGTTGTAGGTGCCCTACCTTGTTTTTTTCTTTCTGAGATTATTTTTGGGAATTGTTATCCACCATTCAGTCTCATGTGTTTATACAATATTGGCATATATCTTATCAGGGAGTGGGAGGGAGGAGAAGAGGGAAATCGCACCTTCCGAGAGTTACAGGGTACTAAAACTAGGGAATCTTAACTTCTATGGTCTGAAAGAAATAAACTTTTATGGACTTAATCCTTATATCATGTATTTTTAATACAATACCATGTTTCCAAATCTATAGAGAAGCCCCACCCCCTCTATTTGAGACAGTTGGATCCCTCTGGAAGCCCTTGTCTGGATCCGCACTAGTGCCTTCTACTAACTTCGTATCTTATATATTCGACTCTAGATCTTCTTAATGCCAAGTGAGACCTTGGCGAAACGTCTACAAGATTCAAACTTGAATCGAAATGACTACCGGACGTACTCCCAATATATATGGTGAGGCAGTGGCGGATCCAGGATTGACGTTTTTGCGGGGTGATCTCGTTGGGGAGGGACACCGCTGAAGGTAGGTTTTAGCAACATACACACTAAAAAAGCATACAACTCAGTGGACGGGAGGAAGAAGCCCTTTAGCCCCCCGATTCGGCAATGGGGTGAGGAAAATGTACAGAAATCCCCGGAAATCTATATGACATTAAAAGAGGCCTTAATATCAAGTCCAAGATTGCAGCCCAGGGCATATCTGACAATCAATTTTACTGCTCTTTTTATTAAAAAAAAAATATTATACCAGTTTTGGGTAACAGGTACCAGTAAATATTTTTATCTTATTGGGTTGGCGGTATGCTAAGCATTTAAAATAATAAGATTCTATATGTTAGAATTTTGTTTTTAATAAACAAACATACACAATTATTTTGCTATTATCTTATCAAATTACCTTAACATTAAAGATGAAGAATTTTCGCTGCCATCTACTTATCGCATAACATTTTACTGAATTAATTAAACATTTAAATTTATCGAAAAGTAATATAAAAATTGTGGATCCGTCGGAAGTCGTTTTTTGGTTTCGAAATAATTTCTTTTGGGATTTGACATTAATACATTTGCGAGATTTTGACAAAGCATGACCAGCACCCAAAGCCTGAACTCACTTACATTATTCCTGCGCACCGTGCCTATCGACTAGGCCACACCCAGAATTTGATCATTTCGTAGTAAAACAGCAGCCTTTTTTGTTAAATCACATATATCTTTTAGAACCTCTGTATAAAAATACCACAATTTACCATACGAATAATAACGTAGTTAATTTGAGAATCTTTTGCACAGATACAACATAAGATTGTTTATATTATTTACCACATCCGTGTTTGACAATTTTTTGAACAAACCTTGTACACTAATATACGTTTTCAAAATAAATTTAAAAACAGTTTGGCACCTTCTATATATCAATTTATATGCCAAAAAAAACTAATGCTTCGTAACTGTATTTTAAATCTACAGCGAATTTCACTAATATCCAAAACTTAGCGAAAATAAGAGTGTCGAATATAAAAAGGTTTGATCCACAGTTGGCTGATGCTGACATTTTGACAGTTCGTAGCCCGACTAAACGTCAGTTAATAACCATCGTCAGAACAAGCAATCAACTCCTCACATCTTCGAAAAATTAATGACGAAGTTACCTCAGTCGCTAACAAAACAAACAGATAGGTACTGCGTCAAAATAACGGACCTTGCGCCTGTGATTGGCCAAATCTGGCAACTCTGTTCGAACAAGCGGACCTTGTCGTAGCTGTTTTCGCGGTTGTTCACTTTCGGACGCCGAGGGAGACGTATCTTGTCCGATTTGATGCCGGCAAAGGCGGTTTATTTACGAGTTAATTTGTGTTTAGAAAATTTGAACAATTACTGTGTTTAAAAAGACATTTTGACAGATTAAACTGGTGGTTTCTATGTATGTGTTGTTCTCCTGTAGAAGGTAAGTTAAAAAATATTAAATTTCCTTAGAAATAAATAAAAATGAATAGAAACTTAATTAGAATTAGTTAGGTTTCTTTTAGGTCTAATTAATTCAAATTATTTTGTTATCAGTTTTATCGGAATTAATTGTGATTGGTTACCTTTTATCGCCATGTTGGTTTTTGTTGGTGGTGGGAGGTAGAGCTAAGTTACCAGATATTGGTTATGTTATGTACTGATATAGGTTATTAGGTTGCTTAATTAGTGGTTTTTAATATATTAAATGTCATATTATATTTTAATAATGCATCAATCAAAATAAAACGGATGTAAAAGTACTGTAAGGTAATTTGTTGATAATTTTAATTACATTTTTAAACCTGTTTGTGTTTTTCTAAATACCTATAGAATTTCAATTTCGTAAGTTCGTAATAGTCCTAAAAGAGAATACAAATCCAATGTTAGGTTGAACTATATATACGGGGTGGGGTAAAATATTATATTTAAATTTATAATTTATATTTATGTAGATAAATTGTTACTTAGTCCAACATGGTGAGATTACCGTACACAGGTGTGTTGGCAACCAGAATCCTGCTACCAAAATTTAGCTCTGCTTTGAAGATTAAAAACACCTTTTAATGGTCGTTTCAATGAGTATTGTGTTTTTAGCTTCAATTGGGATCTTCATATTAAAATTCACCCCGACAATGTCGGATTTGTTATTGTTATTGTATTTTTGTTCAGTTTGTTTATTAACAGAAAAAGGAAACTGAATGATATTGCGAATAATAAATAGCTTTTTAGCAATTACTCGGTTATTTTTACTCTGTTTTTGACACTGTAAAGTGTTAAACGGCTTTTATTAATTCTGTCATCAATTAATTATATTAAGACACTATAAAGAATAAAGAAATTTTAAACAAGTTTTGTGGTAGTGGAAAAGCTGTGGAACCTTTGGTGTGTCACAAATGTAAAAACACAGTTTTGCACCCTAACCCCAAACCTTTATTTTAAACACTCGAACGCCGTTTCAACAACTCTAAGTTGTCATCTTCAAGGAGTACACCAAACTCCTGAACGAGGTCATGGTCAAGGTCATGAACGAGGTCATGGTCAAGGTCATTCTGGACGTAAGATTTTCCGCTCTTTCCGAAACCGGAATAAAAAATGGGGGTTCTCATTTGAGATTCAAAATGCATTTGAACTCGATGTGACCGTTAAGGTCAAGATCATGGTCACCCTTAGATAGCCAGGGAAGCTGGCAGCTTTTGTACTTATCATTTTTCAAAAAAATATATATTCCTGAAAAGTTATTCAAAGATTTCTATACTTTTGGTTCACCCTGTGTATGCCAGTAAAGAAATTGAAAGGAAAAATTATTTTATCAATGTATATGTTTCCATTAGAATTGTACTATTGTGAAACCTGGATTCTCAAAGCTTCACACAAAAATCCATAAAGAAATAAGTGTAATGTAATAATTGTAAAACTAAAACATTCATTTTGCAGGAGATTAAATCGAGAATGAAAACTACTAAAATCGCTAATATTCCAGAGTTGTAAAAAAATCAAGAAAGTTCCGTACTGCAAATTGGAACTATAACATCAAAACATAACAATATAAATACTCCAGATCAACAGATTCACAATAAATGTATTACTCCAGTGTTCGAAAATAAAAGAACATCTAACAATCAGTAAGTGCGGATAATTCCCAAAGAAACAAACCGTTATATTAATTATTAAACAGAACAGATATTTAAATATTACCTAGTCTAAATAAAAAATGTAGATTATCCATGTTCAAGATACATCTCATCTCTTCCTGAGCATTGGATTGGTTCAATGGCCATGTCCGTTTTGACCTTGACTATGACCTTGAAGGTCATCAAGGTCAAGTCTATTTTTTTAAATGGGAACCCCATTTTTTTATGTAGGAAATGAAAAAAATTTTCTTGACATGACCTTGATGGTCAGTGAAGGTCAAATTGAGGTAAAGCATGATTAGGCTCCGAGCCAAGAGGACTATGAAGGAATACGGTGAAAAATTAGTTTCTGAGGTTGTTGATGACAAACTGACCGTATTCCCCCATAGTCCTCGTGGGTTGGAGCCTAATCATGCTTTACCTCAATTTGTGCTTCACTGACCATCAAGGTCATGTGAAAAAAAATGGTCATTTCCACAATTGGACGTGAAATTTACCGCTCTTTTCATTTCCGACATAAAAAAATGGGATTCCCATTTGAAAAAAATCTACTTGATATGACCTTCAAGGTCATAGTCAAGGTCAAAGCGGACATGGCCATTAGGTAGCCGGAAAAAAATGCTAAAAGTTATCCATTTAACTTTTTCCTCTAAAATGCTTTCCCACTGAGTAAATCAGCCGTACTCGCACTTTTTGAACACCCGTATAACAAACCTTGTATCTATGGTTTCTTCGATCAAATACATCAATTTCAGTAATGTCAAATGCATTTAAAGTGGAAGGTTTTATTTTACAACTCATTAACTGCGAATGTTTTCACAATAGTAAGGACTAAATAATAATCACCAGGAGAAATATAATTCCATTTGGATTGGAGAATAAAAACCAACCAGAAGAATGACGTTTTAAATTTTTTAAATAAGGAAGTATTTCTATTGAAACCACGCCTATAAATAGATAACCTGCAGAAGAAATTAAAGCAAGAAGGAATAAACTAACTGCAGAGGTCTTTTCTGTATACCAGAGACGTTTCATTACAATTTAAAAAAGTAAACCGGAATATAAGAAGCCCGTCTATCAAAAAATTAAGGGGTACTAACATTAGTAGCTCCTTTCTAATTGGTTCAATCAAAATCAATATTGATTTGTTGTGCATGTGTCAACTGTTTATATTTAAATAGAATCATTTGGTGCAAATGCCTACAAGATTGTTAACAACAATGTTAGCAACACAACTTCTAAATATATATCAACGTAGTGAAAGGTGACTACGATATCGATTCGTCTACAAAATATCCATCGTAGACTATAAATAGCATCACATTAGCCGGTTTATGGACGCCTCCAAAAGCTTTTGAGTAATTTCGAAGAAAAAGAAATATCTGAAAATGAAGAACATCATCTTCTCTGGAGGCAGGGTCTCCAGCAAAACCTGGCTCCACAGATATTTTATTGCTTAATCCGGTTTTTATTTTGCGTCGCCTGTGGGGAATGTACAACGTGAATAGGACGAGTCCATCTCGCGGCGTTCGCCCGACACGGGTGCGGTAGGTAGTAGAGAGAGAAGTTCTACGAGTGATCGTGATAGGACGCGACAATACGAAAACAAGATAGGAGCTATTAATCATGCCTAGCTTGCTTTGATGATTTAACGAAGTGGAAAATTCCTACGATCTTCAGGCCGGGGGACGAACAACAGCCTGATAGGTGTAGGTAGGTGTTTAGGCTGTAGGTTGAGACAACAGCGAGTCTGTATAGGTCAAGGGAGCTGGTTTTTATCGATATTGTTTTACTATTAAGTGGGTGTGATTTGGTTTTTATGACCATAGCTAATTAGTTTCAGGCGAAAGCAAAGTACAATATATACGGCCCATTTTGTGCAAAAAATATTTTTTTATACAGGGTGTGAAATTAAAAACTTGCTATGGGCAGTGCCTCCAGAAGAATATTATATCTCGTAATTATTCTTAAAAGGCTGTAAGCATAGAAGTGGGAAATATTAGGATTTAAGTTCAGATCAACTAAACAGACCCCACCCACTCCTACTCAAAAATTGCAATAAGTGTGGGAAGCTTGGATTAATAGACTTCTGTGATATTAGTAATGAATACAGTGTGTCTATTTAAGTTGGAATCATATGGAAAACCTTTTTATTATTAATATTAAGAAAAAAATACATTCTTCATAAAAAAATGATTTTTTCCATTTTTTACGAGGATTGTAAAAATATAAATTTTGCTTAAAAGCATCGAAATGTTTTGACAAATTAAAACTGTCAAATGTTCCAATTATATTTATTTATGATAAAAAGTGTTATTTTTTATTTTTAAAAATAATTATCTCTAGAGAGCAAAGAAAATCCAACTGTAATTCGTTACATATTCTACGATGTTTACATATATGTGCCATCTTTTTAAATAATGAAATTTTACGTACAACCAGATAGTTTTCAGACACCATGTTTTTTGTGTTAACAGTTTCCAAGACCCATACTATGATAAAAATACTATTTTACCTACAGCATTTTAAGCTCACTCACCAAGAAATAGCAACACCCAGAAGGAGATGTTTGAATTTAATATTTTGGTAAAATATAGATGGCAATACATCTTTCTTACAATATTCAACTAGATACCAATTATCAAACACATTCTAACTATGAAGTGAAATTTATCATGTATAAAACAAAACAGACCGAGGATCGCCTTATTAGCATTAAATATTATAAGATTTATTTACTATTTACAATTGTATCAGAACGAGGTATACAAGTAAGGTCAGTTTAAAAAAAAAATTGAGAATTAAATTATAGTTTAAAAAGATTGTTTTTATAAACACAAACCTTTATTTTCACACTACAAGTTACCGCCTGAATATCGTTACTGTCAAAGTAATGGCGGATTTCTGTTCAAGATCAAACTTGACCCCAAAACATCGAATTGAGGTTGACGTTTTTCTCATTGACGGCGTCCAACCCTGTTTAACCGACTTCCAAAAAGGAGGAGATATGTATGTTACCTTATTTCTTCTCCTGTGATGAACCGTTTTGGATGAATATGGTCTTGTTTAATAGAGTATATATCCGGATTGGTGAAACTTCAAATTTTGGAAAAGAATTCTATTGGTAATGCGATGAAATTTGTGAATGAACACATGCGTGCATGGAAATCGACCAATATCCCTAACATTTTAGTCGATTTTTCGATAACTCCTTATGGATGTGTATAGTTTTTTAACGTGTAATCTATTAAGGAAGATCCCTAGGTGATCTCATATACTTTTTTGCGACGTGCAACTTGCAGTTTTGCAGAAAATCGCCGAAAATTCCAAAATTCTTATCACAAATTTTTACGAAATGATATAACGGACATTTCCGCATAAATATTTTATTTCCAACATAATAGTGCGGGAATTTTAGGCACTGGAAATTTTAATTGCGAATTTGAAAATTTTCTTTATACATCTCAAGCATATAGGTAGTAAAGCATAGTATTTTCGGCTCCTTAAATCGATGAGTATCATAGTATTTAAATGCAACTTTTTCCATTTTGCGAAGACGGTGCTTTTGGTTGTCACATTCTCCCGGCCTAATAGAAATGCATTTATAATATGATGATTGAAATATAGGACGGAGTAGAATGATAGTGGTCCAGAGGCAGCCGTATATACAGGATGGTTGGAATATAGGGTAGAGTGGACGTTTGGTGGTATAAAAATGTTGGAAAAAATGTGAGTTTAAAATTATATAGGGTGATTAAAAAACTGTTATATGATGTGGCCGTAAACAAATCATATACAGGATGGTTGAAATATATGCTGGACTTGAATTATATTTATACAGTGTGATTAAAAAAATATTTATTTTATAGCCCATAAGAAGTTGCATAGAGTATGGAGAGAATTAATGTTACACAGGGCGATACTATAAAATGTTGGAAATGAATTAATTTAGGGGGAGCCCACAAGGAGTTATATACTATGGTTGAAATATAGGACGGATTTGACTTAACAAATTTATGCTTGCCGTGGGCAGTCGTATGTACAGGATGGTTGGTACATAGGGCGGAGTGGAATTATCTAGTTGTCAAAAAAGTTGAAAAGCGGTTACATGGCGTAGTTCATAAGGCATAAATATATTTTGGGCTTATTAAGTCAACGCGTACTAGTATATTTTGTTCGTAAACATTTACCTGTCAATTTAAATGAAAATGTATCATTGTGTAATGTTGAGGCTTTCCATGTTACCTGGTCCTGTCTATTAAGGTTGTACATACAAAATAAAAAATAAAGATTGAAAACTATCTGAGTTAAAAAAACTTAAAAGTTGAAAATAAAACATTTTTAAAAAAATATAACCGACTTCCACCTATAACTAAAAAGCTAAAAATAATTATAACAAAATACAACTCTAGCAAATAAATAAAACATTCAATGTTGTTAGGTACCTACCCAGGAAGTAAAAAATGCAAACATTAAAAGGTGCTCATTCTATACAAATTAATTACTTACCAATCTAGTATATTTTTGAAGTTGGTGCTAAGCAACAATCAAGTTTGATGAAGTGGTAGATAAGTACGCAATGAACGATTTTAGATTTGCTTGGCACCGACTTCAAAAATATACTAGATTGGTAGGTAATTAATTTGTACACAATGAGAACCTTTTAATGTTTACATTTTTTATTTCCTGGGTAGGTACCTAACAACATTGAATGTGTTATTTATTTGCTAGAGTTGTATTTTGTTATAATTATTTTTAGCTTTTTAGTTATAGGTGAAAGTCGGTTATATTTTTAAAAAAAATGTTTTATTCAGCCATCATGTCCACCAAGCAGAATCGAGACTCATCAGAGAAGACGACCTGATGCCATTCCGCATTCCCATGTTGTCGTTCTTTACACCACTGTACCCTTTGCCGTCGGTGCTCAGCGGTCAGAGGTAGCACAAGATGGAGTCGATAATGATGAAGTCCAAAAGACCTTATACGGCGGTAAAATATTCGGACACTTAGAAGATGGCCTTGTTCTCCTAACTTATCAGCCAAATTTCGAGTTGTCGAAAATCGGTTTCTAAAAG
The DNA here is from genome assembly GCA_034190945.1 of Octodonta nipae. NCBI lineage: Eukaryota > Metazoa > Arthropoda > Insecta > Coleoptera > Chrysomelidae > Octodonta > Octodonta nipae. Next base: position 11,185,199 of record CM067221.1, read on the forward strand.
ACAAGGCCGACTCCACACGTTGGCCCAAACTTTGGTTCCAACTTTGTCTGGATAATTTGCTTGACATCCACACGTTGAGACTAACACCAGTTTAGCGCAGATTCTTTTGATAAAACCGACTCTCATCGACCAACTGCCAACGTTGGGGCCAATGCCATTTTCTAGGCCCATGTGTGGAGCCGGCGTTAGACGTCGATTTTGAACTTCATTTGTGCCACTTTGACGGCCGATGCCTTCTCTTCTCCGATTTTAGATACTATCAAACCACGCCTGACAACATCTCAGAACAGTAGTTGGATTTCTTTTCGTGAGGTTAGCGATTTTTCGAAATGAAAACCCGCCTTCCGTAAACCAATAATTCGACCTCTTTCAAATTCACTTCGCTGGCGATACATTCGGCGTACACATACTCTAGGAGTTTTGACATGACTAAACATCGATTTTGGATGCCGTCAAATAGTTTGTTTTTTTTGGTAAATTAAAAAAATATAATAAATTTCAACATCTCCTTCTGGGTGTTGAGTTTTCTTTGTCAGTGGGTACATCTATTTAATCTTCGATCTGGAAATGCCTTTTGACAAAGTGCCAAGAGATAAAATTGGAAGCCACTATAACTAAAACAATCAAAGTTGTAGAAAGCGCTTACGAAAAAAAAAAAAATTGTCTAAGATATGTACATTATGATTAGGGAAAGAACTTAATAATAAATATAGAAATTTAGAAGAAATACAACTATCTTTCCGAAAATACGCAATTAGAATGAAAATTCACCAAGAAAAAAGTAAAATATATCACTGTTGATTAAAAATGAAAATAGAAATATATAAATATTTAAGAATATGTGGTCACAAGGTATGGAAATTAATAATAGAATATCCTGAGCAACGAACTTATGAATAGTGTTAACAGGAAAGAAGGAACTGCACCGGAAAACAAAGAAGCCTTCAAAACTATTTATAGACCTTATACTGTGGGGTTAGAAGCGTCACAATAAAGCATAGATTCAATAAGAGTTGGTGAGACCAGATAAGTAGCATGGATGGATCTGTGAAACGAAATTTAAAAAAAAAGGAAAGAAAGCAGCGTACAAATGCATGGCACAAACTAAAAGCCTACAAAAAATACATAGTTTTTTTCTGTCTAGTAATTTTTTGATTGTAGACTACACAATCAAAGTACCATACGAAATAACACTTCTCCAAATTATTTTGGTGGTTTTGATAATTTTTTGACCTTCGACGTCAAAAATAAAGGTCAGGCTAATCGACTATCTTCACTTGTAGAATATAGGCGGCAGTATTACTTTTTTCAGAATTAATTTCAATAATTTCAAATATTTGCTAAATCTGTAACCAAATAATATCGAAATTTCGTCACCAATGATCCGTCATTTCCTTAAATTCAGGCCGACCAAGTGTTAAAAACCAATAGACGACGTAAACCTTAATTAAAGGCCAGTATTCTTATTAAACCTTAATGACAGCTATAACACAATGGGCAACCTTAGAAATTACGAAACGAACGAGTGCGGCATGTTGCGGTGTTGCCAAGCGTCGTCGACCTCGCCCATCGAGTTCAGCGCTTGAGAAAGGTCGTGCTGCTATTCAGCCGACTCATTTAAAAAATACGACGCAAATCTGTACCACGCATGCCGATGAGCCGAAATTTTTGTTTCTTTTGATTTTAATCGTTTTATATTAATTAATAATTTAAGGCTACATGCTACAGTAGTTTTGGAGAAGTGTTTATCAACATTTGATGTTTTGCTATTTTTATTTTTACTTGCAAACTAGAATACAAATATAAATTTGTCGACGTTTTCAAAAGGATAACAATTAATTATTCTACCTGGGACTAAACCAACTCATTATTTACAATATTTATAATCGGGGAGGTGCTAAAATTGTTCAAGTGATCTTTATCTCAGATTTTACCGTATTGAGACAAAAACTGTAATTAATGCACAAGTAGTCCAAAAAAAATCTACCTCATGAAAAATTTTGCAAATTTTGGTATGGAATGAATTTCTAGTCTCAGAAAACTAACTGGGTAGGTTGTAAATTGTTGTAAAAACCCAATATATTTGTTTGTATCACTTTTTTGAAAAAAAAAACAACTGTAGGTAAAAAGTTTACTCAGTTTATACTGTTTATTAAAATTTTTAGTTGCGCGGTTTTAATAATTGATTTTCTATATAAAATATATAAATTCATTCGAGGATGTTTAAAACAAATATTGTATTTAATACAGAAATATTTATTTTTCAGCTTGTTGAGAATCGCATTCATTTTGAGTGCCATTTCCCAATGTTTTTTTAAATTGTGCACAAAGTTAAATAAAATTTAGAACTTATGTGGTAGTTTTTTTTTCGGATATTTAAACAGGAATAATAACAAAAGTCAACATTTAATCTAAGCCGGAACACGACATGCCGTATAGGGTACTAGGGTTTTTTTGGGTCACTGAATACGATGAGAGTGTCGGTTGACCTTCATCGCGTCAGAGTCAAGGGCATTTGACGATCAAATCGAGAGAATTCAACCAAAAAATCTGAAAAAATTGTTGCTTATGTTTTTGAGGTCTCTGAGTCCGAATCCGTAGTTTCTTTGACTGCGCTTTTTGTCAGAGGTCACTTGAAGGTCATTTGAAGGTCAAATCTAGAGTTCTAGTAAAAAATGTGAAAAAATTCATACTAATGTTTTTGGGGTTTCTGAGTCCGAATCCGTAGTTTCTTAGACTGCGCTTTTTGTCAGAGGTCACTTGAAGGTCAAATCTAGAGTTCTACTAAAAAATATGAAAAAATTCATGCTAATGTTTTTGGGGTCTCTGAATCCGAATCCGTAGTTTCTTAGACTGCGCTTTTGTCAGAAGTCACTTGAAGGTCATTTGAAGGTCAAATCTAGAGTGATACTAAAAAATGTGAAAAAATCATGCTAATGTTTTTGGGGTCTCTGAGTCCGAATCCGTAGTTTGTTTGACCTTGGGCTTTTTCCCAGAGGTTATTTCAAGGTCATTTGAAGGTCAAATCTAGAGAGTTCTCCCAAAAAATCTAATAAAAATATTGCTTATGTTTTTGAGGTCTCTGAGTTCGAATCCATAGTTTGTTTGACCTTGCGCTTTTTCCCAGAGGCCATTTGAAGGTCAAATCGAGAGAGTTCTCCAAAAACTCTCTCGATTTGACCTTCAACTGCGCTTGAACCTAACGTGATAGAGGTCAATCGACCCTCTTATCGTAATCAGCGACCCGAAAAACCCCTAGTACAGTCTAAGGCATGCCGCTTAGTTCAAATGTTGACCTGGGTAATTAATTTTATTACGCAATTTTACAACCTCTAGTCTTTTTTTTAACTAATAACAAAATCCGACTTGAAATATCAAGTAAAACTCTAAATAAAATGTAAATTAACAGCTTGGCCCTCGCCTGGTGGATCTCTATTATCGCAAGCTTTTCTTTAATTTTCCACGTCCCGATATCTGTAGTTAAACCTTGCAAATTTAGTTTGGATGATAGTGCGTGCTTAGCTAAGTGATATCATTCTAAATCCAATATGGCACACTCCCAAAGATGGCTGACTCCCAACAATGGAGGACTCCCAAAGATGGCAGATAAGTTTTTTGCACTCTTACAATACGGGTATCAAAAGTGTTTACTGAGAGGAATGCGAAAAATAGCATGATGCTACTGGAAATTCAAAATGGCAGAAAGTCTAAGATGGTGGATGAAATTTTGTTATCTAGCAAATGGTATGGGTATCAAATAAAATAATTTGCCATGAGAGATAAAAAAACTCAATAAACTAATTTCACAACACGAACATCTTCTACAATCAAGAGCATAGAAAATTCATGCACCAGAAAACGGAAACACTTGTAACACTTTCTGTCTACTGGCTCTCTGCTTTGAAGGGAACGGCTTTGAGAAATTCTGTTTCACCGGATTAACTTTAGCATCTGTATTTACTCTTCTATTTCCTCTGTCGGTCGAAAACCTGCAAAACAATTTGGAAACTATCAAGCTAAGGTGAGACTAGGTACTTCAGCAACATTGTTGACTTTCATGCAGTTGAATTTGATTTCGACACTAGCAAGTAACATATCTGCTACAGAAAATGTTCATGTCTATTCAGTTAATTCAATTTGGACGGTACCGTAGCAATCCGTATCTGTAATCTGTTGAGATGTCTCCCAAGCACTCGTGTTAACAGTTTTCTCTTATCACTGTTTGTTGATTCTCGCCAAGATTTTTCTACTTTACAACTCAGATTTATCTAGGCAGTACCAACTCCTAATGCTGCCCCAGTAGGTGCCCTCAAAACGCTAGAATAAGGTGTTTGAATCCATTCAGAATTTGGAAGGTAGAGGGTAGGTACTAGGCTAAGGTGAGCAAAGGTACTTTATTATCCGTAGTTGGAATCCAGGACTATGTGCTGCTTTTGGCAAGTTAATAAGGACTAAAAATAAAAGTTTACTGTTTTATCTGCGTTCTAGATTATCCAATCAATATGCCTTACCAGTTCTAGTACTGTTGTTTGTTGATGTTTGTTGGTCCAAAGTTGTATTTAAATATTAATACGTCGTTGTACTTCAAACCGATTCCATTTAGACTAGGTATAGCAAGTAATTGTTCTGCTATACATTTATTTTAATTCCATTAAAATTTGTCAAAGTCAAGCCAAAGGATTGATTCATCAAGGCTGCTGTTTAATTTGTGATAATGAGAAACTGTAAATAATTGAAGCCAAATCGAAATTGATTAATTATTGGTGTCAAAAAATTGATTATGATGGTTAATTTCTTTACGATTTTTGTAAAATTCCAAAACCACAAATATTATGTCGTGTCATAGATTTTGACTAGCTCGTTTCGTCACTCAGTTCTCTCATCCATATTCCATTTCACCATTGTACTTTCTTTTGCCTTGCTTTCGTTCAAACTTGGAACGGCATCAGGCTTCCGTTTGCTATCGTAAATAAATGCAGTTATAGCGTGACGCAGTGTCGTAATGGCTTGGCAATGTTGCTCGGTAACGGCCTACCCTCCCGCGCGCCATTCTCCGTAATGGACTCGTCTGCTTAGCTGGCGCTACGAACACTGAACACTTCCAATGTGGAAAGAAAATTACCTAACCAGATATAACCACATCTTGAGATGAGGTTGACTGATGATTCATGTTAAAGCAATCGAAACGAAATTGATCACATCGATAACTTTGAGCTAATTAATTTATTCTATTGTTAGATGCAAGTTTTGTGCCCTAACACTGGAGCTTTATTTTTAACATGTTTCGGCAACTTAGTTGTCAACTTCTGGAGCAAATTGAAACCAATAATTTTATCTAACCAGGTTCACTGATTTTGTATTCCTATATGTATGCTAAGGAGCCATGACCTCCATTACAATAATTCTTATAAAAACAAATTAAATATTATTTAGATACTTAATATTTAGCCGCGGGTTCATCTGCGTAGATAAATGGGCAGACAAAACAGGTCTGTCATTGAACAAGTAGAAAAATATCATTGTTTCAGTTGTTTGGCCTAGCTTCATGGTTTTCTCTTTATGTTCGTTAACTCAAAATCTGATTTTTAAGTAGGTTTGGACTATATACGGTTATGTACAATAAGTATTAAGTGTTTAGTAATACACGTATCCTGAATAACAAATTTCAACCAAATAATATGACAGTTCCGGGACTTAATGTTAATGTTCAGCAGGTCTAATGTTATTCATTTATACATACCTAGAAATACAGGATGTGGCAAAAGTACCGGAGGGTTAGAAAGCTCTTGGGGAATACGTTTTTCGGGAAATGATCACAATGAAAGTTTCAGCCCGGCTATCCGATGGTGACATTCGTTTGGACCTTGACCTTGCAGGACTTGCAAATGCTAGGGTCATTTTTGATCTGGAAGTAACCTTCAAAGTCATGGCAGGTACAATCGTATATTCAGGGCAATCTTAAACCTGTTATTTAAAATTACCCATCTACCTGAAAACCTTGATAAAATTAAAGTTCCCACTTTAAAACAGCTTTTGAGCTTAATAAGACATCGAACGTCACTGGTAGCCGGTAGGTCATGTTCGGACGTAGAAGGTTTCCTTGATCTTCGTGTGTCCTTCATAGTAGGTCAAAATCAAATTCAAGGATTGCTAGAGAAAAACCTTACAGCCTTCATTTGAACCTTTTCCCCGAAACATGCACTGCCGAAAAGATTTAGACCACTTCCGGTATTTTTTCGACACCCTGTATAATACATAAATCCAAACACCTAAGTTAAATTTTTGTGCTCCCCAGTATATATCAATAGTAAATTTTCGAAGTTAGGTCAGTTCATATTGTCAAATTGTCGAAACACCCTGAAAGACTAAGGAGTAAATGATTAAAATCTGTATAAAAAATACCAAGGAGTTTAATTGTTGTTATTATTAAGTGTGTTAAAAATGTGTTATCTATACATTCCCACAGATCTTGTCATTGATTCAATAAGGTGGTCTGTTTCTTCTTGAGGAATACCTGCATTTGATGACTTAGAACCTCCAAAGTCCGAGGTGGCTGGAGTAAATTCTCGAGCCTCTTACTGATCATATCCCAGATCTGGGCGGCCATGGCAACAGATTCACATGAGTCTCTTCAAAAAAGTTTAAACTAACTCGAGCAACATGAGGCCGAGCCTTATCTTGTTGAAATATGGGGTCCATGAGTCGATTAAGGTAAGCGAGAACATACGGCTTCACTACTTCCTGATGATAACTTTGTAGTAGGAGAGATAGAGCGGGATTTTGCTCGTCATCCTGAAAATGGACAGAATTTATCGTATTAAGTTTAATTCCTGAACTACGTCACGTTTCTAGGCAGGCGCCAGTGGAAGTGATAACCGAATATAGTTGCAGGGAGTGAAAGTGGTATTTTTTTTTTGGTTATGCTCATCACCGAGTAAACGTTCCAAAATATCTATATTTCAACAAGATAATGCTCGGACTCATGTTGCTCGGTTTAGTTTTAAAAAAAAAGAGACCGATGTGAATCTGTTGCCATGGCCGCCCAGATCCCCCGATTTTACGCCCATAGAACATGTTTGGGATATGATGGGTAGAAAGAAGGTTTTGGAGGTTCTAAGACATGAATGTATAGATAACCTTGGTGAGCAAATACATTATTAACAAACTTAATAATAAAAAAAATTACCCTCCATTCCTATCAGAGGGGGTATATTCCAGGGAGACTCTCTTAGCCCGCTGTGGTTCTGCCTTGCCATGAACCCTCTCTCAAACAAACTGAACTCGACTAATTTTGGGTTCAGTCTCAAACACAACAACGTATAAGTATTAAAGATAAACCATTTGTTATACATGGACGACTTAAAGTTGATGGCCGCTACGAAACAACAGCTACATGTCGAGTTTTACTAACAAAAGTTCAAAATCACTATCCAAAGAGCTCTGTCGAACGTACAACTTTGCCACGGTATGAAGGAGGAAGAGGATTGACAGATCTAAGCAAACTATTAGATCAACAAATTTCTATTTTACGTAGTCATTTCCAGAATTTTCTGATCTACACAGTCATGTGCCAGGTTGATGACTCAACACCACTGCGACTGACACAACAACATGTCCAATTACACCACCAGACCACAGATCAGAAACTGCTGAAATGGAAAGAGAAGCCCCTTCATGGAAGACATATAAATGACGCCGACCAAGATTATGTTGGCAGTGCAGCGTCGAACTACTGGTTGATCTCTGGTGATATGTTTCCTGAAACGGAAGGCTTTATATTGGCAATCCAAGTTCAAGTAATTCCAACTAAGAACTACCTAACGTATATCGTTAAAGACCCTTCTATTAACAACGACAGATGCAGATACGGTTGTCAAACATCTGAATCTATCCAGCATATCACAGGAGGTTGTCAAGCGTTCGCTGCAACTGAATACAAAGAACGACCCGATGTTGTGGCAAAAATACTTCACCAGGAACTAGCACTGAAACTTGAATTATCACAGTCCGTAAGATTACCATACTATAAATATAAACCAGAATCTGTTTTAGTAAATAACAACTACAAGCTGTACTGGGACCGCACGATACTGACCGATCGGACTGTTGCTCACAATAGACCAGATAGAGTTTTGGTAGATAAAGTCTCTCGGAAAACAACTTTAATCGACATAGCAATTAGTAACAACAATAAAATAAATATCAAGCAGGCTGAGCAAAATAACCAAATATAGAGATTTGGAATTTCAAATAAAGACTCAGTGGAACATGAACAACACACGAACTGTACCAATTGTTATGTCAACGACAGGACTAGTCCCAAAACTATTAACAATTTAAAATACTTCGGTCTGGACGAACATCTTTACAAACAAATGCAAAAAGACGTCCTGTTAGGACAGCCCGTACGGTCAGGAAATTCATGGGAAACTGTCGCCACGACTCCAACCACGGGCCTGAAAACCTGGCAAGGGCTCCCACAGAGCTAAACTCTTTTGATATCTAGGATATCCGGGGTTTAGTGAATTTTCACCTAAAGGCACTCATAGCGTGCCTTAGAGGGAATGTGATGCCATACATTGTATGATCAAGTCGGGGAAAAAAAAATTAAACTCCTAGCTGTCTTTTATTCAAATTGTAATCACTTACTCTTTAATATAGCATCTATGTTTTAACAGATCAATATTGTGTGGCGATTTCTTTGCCAGTGATGATAACTGCATTTATAATTTCAAGGCCGTTATGTAGGGAAGGTCTTTGTGTAGGGCTGGATCTTTTTGACTAATTGGATTAATAAATAGAGACTTATGAAAGCAGATATTGTAGATATCGGTGTAGAAGATTGATGAGCATTTCAATACATAATAAAAAACACAAATAGTGGAAAATATTGGAAACAGGAGAGGTATGGCAAAGAGTAGATAAGTAGGACATATAACAAAGAACTGAGGCTAAACTATTAAAAAAGGAAGTTAAGGATATTATGGAAGTGAGAAAGTTGTAAATACTTTTGAGGTTTATATCCACATTTATGTTTCTTAACGAGAAGCTCGGAGATTTACCTCAGTATATGAATATTAAAAACCTCCATTAAAATGACAAATTATTAAATATTGAATGTCGGAGAATTCCAAGCAAATTTAGAATAAACCAACAACTCAAATTCGAGGAAAGTTAAAGGATGAAATTAAACCTAACAATTTTTTCTCAAACCCAGTCTTATCTCAAAACCAATGGGAGGGCTTTGGGTCAGCATGGTATGGGATCGCTGTGAGATATTTTTGCATGATAGCGGTCGTGGAAATGGTGAACGTGAAGACGGACGAGTCCATATATCTGACATTCGCTCGAACGGGGTGTGGACGGTAGCAGAATGAGAGAGTCCGTAACATACCAAATGGTTGCAAGCTGACGCGATAGACGGAAACCGTGTAGATTGATTAATGCGTCCTTCAAGGTTTAATGATTCAGAAACTGTATTGTTGCAGCCTATTGTACGCAACCTACTAGGCTGCATATCGGATACGTGTTTTTGTAGCTGGATTGGTCAGAATAAATTATAAATTATGTACAAATTGTGACAATAAACATTTTGACAAGTTTATATACAGGGTGATTGATGTGATAATTATATTTGTGGTACACGATAAAAAATAAACAAAAATGAAGTTTTATATTTTTTGGAACATTCACTTTGTAATGGTGATACTTATTTCACTTCTCTAAAAAAGCTCCTTAGTTTTTATATGACTGTCTATCGCAGTGTATATATGTTCTTAGGATTCGTGTGTATTTGTTCAATGATGGTTTATGTTATTTATAGAGAAAGTTTATTTCTCGGAAGCAAAAATTGACGCATAATGGAAAATTGGTATACATTCCCCTCATATGATAAGAACTTGTTAAAATGTCCAAAATTGAATAAAATGTCAAAAATTACAAGAATATTATAAAATATATAAAAAATCAAAATATGGAATTTTGCAAAAAATAATGGAAAAATAAAATATGTCGACATCACATAAAATTTTATAAATGCCAAAAAATTAATGTCAATATTGTCAGTAATGTTAAAAATTACCAATTATAAAGAATGTTTGATTTTGTATGAATAAATAATATATAATATTAATAAAATGATGTAAATATTATTAGAATACATTAATATTGGTGATATTTGTTTAAAAAATATATATAACATGGAATGACTGCATATTTTCCAGGAATATTTTTTGACATTTTAATTGTTAAAAAATGATGATTAAATGATATTTATATATTTTTTATTTTATTTTATATTTATTAACATTATTAAAAAAAATGGTTCAAGTTGTTAAAATTAATCCATGAACTAATCCTTACACCTCTCTCTATGATGGTGTCACTTTGATAAATTTACATTAACCTCATAAATAACATGGTGAGGTGCTTTTGTGTTTTATCTTAAACATATATGAATACGAGAGCTGCCTTTTATATTTCGGGATTAGAGAACAAAAACAAATATTAATCATCGCTTTATTGTTTTTCAAAATATTCCCATCTATACACTTTTGCGTGCGTTTGAATCAATTGTCGAAGCACTTTTTCCACTCTGATTGAGGTATCTCCAAAACATGCACTCTGAACGCAGCAATGGCTTCTTCAGGTGTCGAAAAACGTTGACCTCTTTTGAGTGGTCAAAAATGCAGTTGTTTGAGCCGATGTGTGAGAGCTTGCATTGTCGTGGTGAAGAATGATCCGTTTTCGGCGGTTGGTTTTCCTCATTTCTTGGAAGACAACTGGCAAACAAATGGTTGTGTACCACTCAGAATTGACTGTTCTGCGTTGTTCTAGTGGTACGGTTGCGACATGTCCAGTTTTTCCGGATAAACAGGTGATCAGTTGCTTGGACGTGCTTCGTGCGCTCATCTTGAAACACCCATACAGTGGACTGCTGTTTACTTTCGGGCTCATACGCGTAAATCCACGATTCATCTCCTGTCACTATGTCATGAACGTGTTTTGAAGCACTGCGATCGTATTTTTTGAGCTTTTCTTTCGACCAATCGACACGATCCTTTTTTTGAACGATTGACAAATTGTGTGGGATCCAACGCGAAATTTTTTTTTTGACATTCAAATGTTTATGGAATATTCAATGTATGCTGGTCCCACTAATGTGTAAGGTTGACTCAATCTCATGATAGGTCACATGACGATCTTGCAATATGAGTTCGCGCACAGCATGGTTTCCGGAACAACAACTGTTTTTGGACGACCTTCACGAAATTCGTCTTGGAGTGAACTACGACCTCGATTGAATTCACCATACCATCGATAAACAGTGGTCCTTGTTGGAGTTTCATCGCCAAAAATTAAATTAAGTTCATCCATGCACTCTTGCTGACTTAATCCACGTCGAAAGTTGTAAAAAATAATCGCACGAAAATGTTCACGATTTAATTCTAATTTTTTGGCCGAGATGAATCCTTTAAGTTACTGTAAACAACACATAGCGCTCGTATGTCAAAATGTTCTGAGTACGTATAACCTCAAAAATGTCAAACTTTACGATAAAGCTGTCATTTGTCAGATTGCAACACTAGGGTTGTCCAATCCCGAAATATAAAAGGCAGCCCTCGTACAAACTACTGCTGTATAATAGGTCTTCAGTTTTATTTATAACAAGTTCAATCAAATGTTAACTTATATTTTAGTTTACTAAATACTACTATAATATAATGTCATTAATATTTAATTCATAAAATGACCATGCTTAACGTAAAAATGTTTGCATATAACATGCTAGGCTTCAATTTGTCACAACAAGAATTCAAATTTGGCTAATGTTTGAAACTTATGTTCATTACAACTAACGTGCTTAATTACTTTTTTGTTTTTTTTTGGGCAATAACACCACAATCGAAATAAAACGACGTGTATTGAAGGAAAACCAAACGTTTCAAAGTCTATTCTGACTTCATTGAATACCCCTCGTTTTATTTCGATTGTGGTGTTATTGCAAAAAAAAAAACAAAAAAGCAATCAAGAATATGCCACAAAACGTTTAGAAGACAATTAACATGCTTAATTTAATATGTAACTTGTGATATGGTGATTTTTACATTTTTAATCGCTTCTATTCTTTCTTGGAGCAAATATTTGTTGGTTATAATCAACTGCTAAACGGTTTTTTTGTTTTTGAAACCTTGTTTTCAATAAAACATTGTTCATAAATTTATCTAATTTATTGTGTTACGTTATAAGATTAAAGTTGCTCCAGAATATTTCTGTTTCAACGATGAATCGCTTTCTCTTATATCCGATTAAATATTTATAATAAATCACGTGACACAAAAATAATTGAAACTTCGACTCATTATGAGTAGAATGAAATGCCTTTGCTTGACTCAACATTTTTACAATTTTCAAAAAGCAAATTATTTATTATTATTGTATGTCAGTTTGCTTGGATTATGTTTTTGGGAAGTTTAAATTCATACTTGACCCGATAGGTGGCGATGCGATCGGGTTGTATTTTTTTAAGTCATAAACTGTAGGTCAGATTTTGGTGAAATTTTTGCGTGTGTTTGAGTTGGTTTGAGGTACAATTTCACCGGGTAAGTAGCCCTGCGATCGGTTGATGAAACTTTTTAGTGTATTTGAGAGGATTAGATGCACTGCAATCGAATGTAGGTTAACTCCTGTGGGTTTACGTGGAAACCAGGAAGGTTTAGATTCGCAATAGTACCCGGTAGGGGTGCTGCGATTGGGTTTTTAGGTTTTTTTTTATAATATTTAAACGAAACATCAGTTTTTCTACTCCCTGCAAACCTGGAATGGGCCAGCTAGTTAATTAATAATTTGTTGTGGGTATTATTTAGTACAACAGCAGAAGAGGTGGTACTTGAAGGTCAACATTTTTGTAGTAACTATAACAATATTTTGCCACAACACACTTGTCAAATATTTTGGTTTTCGATAAATAATTTGTAGAAAAATACTGGATAATTCGTATTTTGTTTTTTAAACATACTATATAAACCAATTAGTTTTTAGGACATATTATTTTGTATTATTTACTCCTTATATGCTTCATGGACTAATCCCTATCTATAGTCTTCATAGGCGCTGTTATGGTCAAGATGTCAGTATCAAGTGGCATTTGACAAAAAGTTGGATTCAACGAGTGATCTTCGAGGCTTAATTTCTAGGTTTTGGACCCAAAATTATTTACTCTGCAACAATTGATTATGTTGATGAATTTATTATTTTATTATTATCATTTTTATTTCCTGTAATATTATTACCTTGGAAAACAAACAAGCTATACGATAATGACATTAACCAATCCAAATAAATCTGTATTTTTATCTTAGTTGTTATCTTGTTTACATGTTTATTTAACCAGAACTTTGACCTAAAATCGTATAATGTATGGACTTGACAAAGATTGAATAAACTGTTTATTTCATATTTGTGGTTAGGTATTTCAAATTCAGGATAAATAACAAAGAAACGAGTACCCTGGGTCAAAGGAAAATAGATAATGTAAACGAAGAATACTTGGTTAAAAGATTAAAAATTGTTAAAAACCAAATGGAAAAAAAGTCTTTATTATAGTAAACGCTTTAATAACATTAAAAAAGTGCTGTAATAAAAAATTCTACGTAGAGATCGAGACGAAAGTGCGAACAAAATGGAACTAAAACCACTGTGACCTCGAAATCGACAAGCCAAATACAACTCTAGTAAAATATGAAGTAAGTGCTAGTTTCTATTGCCAGCATTAAATCGCTAGATAACTACGGAAATATCCTTAAAACTTCAAGCACACGATAATCTATTATGTGAACGAAGCATATTTTTTTGGTGTAACATCTGTCAGTAGGTCATGGAAGATCCAAAAACCGAAGAACTGTTTACCAGGAGTCGATTTTGATGTATTTAGACGAGTTATAATTTTAGAAACAAGGGTTGTTTGTGGCCTCATCCTTGTGGGAATCATTTTGGGATACATTTCCGGCAATCCATAGAGCCATGTGGCTCAATCGAGCCTGTGACCTTGGACGCTTGGATCGCGTTGGTTAAACGAGCTGTTTGCCGTGCTGGATAGGGCGCGTGCGCATAAAGAGAGAAATCGTACGCTGTTTCAATATCGGGTTCTCGTTTGGCAACCGGTTGTATCTAGTTTAGCTTTAGCTTGGCTGGCTTGTTGTTCACGAGTACAGCGTGTTGTTGAATGAAATTGTGTGATATTTATTATTGAAAAAGTATCGTTCGTCGTTTCTGGTTATGTTTTCGGCACTTTTGTGAGATATCGTCGTGGGATTCGTATACGAGGTTCGTACAAAAAGATTATAGATTGTTTAGATACTGGCGACGTTGCCGTTTTGTTGGGATGGTGACGTCATCTAGGAACCTTGCCTTGAAGCCTTGTTCGTTCGTGTATTGATTGATTTAAAATCGTTTTCATTTTAAATTTGTATTGATTTAACGGAAATGTGGAACCATTTTCTTCTTGAAATTATTAATTTACAAATCTCTGATCGTGATGGTAATATACGGGGGTAGTTCAGAATGTTTGCCGACGCCACGTATCACAAGTGGCATGTTATTACTTGACATGATGATGACATCATCCTTTAACCTTGATAAAAAGATATGAAGGTTGAACTTTTGATTTATATTAGTGGCTTATAGACATTTTGAGTGATCAGTAAAATTAGATTATTTTATCAATATATATTACTTAATCTTGTCAGTAAATTGGCATTTGTTTAAAATAATTGTGTTTAATAAAGTAAAATTATTTGGACAATGTACAGGGTAGGTTCAAAATGGTTGTTGATATCATGTTTCGTAATGTGATATTAGAATTTAATACTGGTTTTGTTTTCGTGAGTTTTGTCAGATATCCTGGTCGGATTCCTATACGAGGTTTGCACAAAAACTTTTTCGATTATCTGTTTAGATACGGGCGACGTTTATTGATTGATTCGAAATTGTTTACATTTTAAATCTGGATAAAATTCAATGGAAATACGGGATTCGTTTTCTTCTTGAAATTACTGTACTAGGGTAGTTCAAAATGACTGCTGTCGTCAACGCATCTAAATGGCGGGTGATGAAATCATCGTTTGACCTTGAAGCTTGAATTTAATTGATGATAGTGGATTATAGACATTTTGCATGAAGAGTTTAATCGGATTATTTCTTCAATTATAATGTTAATGTACCGAGATTTGTATACGAGGTTTGTACAAATACTTTCGATTATCTGTTGGTGACGTTGACGTTTTCTTTGATGTTGGCGTCATCGAAGACCTTGAATACTTGGTTTATTGATAGATTTGAAAACATTTGTATCTAGTTCTAGATCGATTTAATGAAAATGTGGGATTATTTTTCTTCTTAAAATTATTATTTACAATTCTTTCGTTTTGGTACTGTACGGGGTTAGTTCGAAACGCATGCTGACGTCAACGTACCAAAATGGCGGGTTCCTACCAGTAAGTTGATGACATCATCGTTTGACATTGATAGAAAGTTTTGAAGGTTAAAATATCGTCGCAGGATTTGTATTCGAAGTTTGTACAAAAACGTTTCCATTCATATTCTTGAAATTATTCTGTGATCATTTTGATACTGTACGAGGGTTGAGCAACCCGAGTCTGCCGACTTCATAGTCCACAATGGCGGGTTACTACTCATTATGGTGATGACAAAGCCTTGAAGGAGTTCAGTTAGACTATTTTATCAATTATAATAGTTAATTTTGTCTGTAAATTGTTATTAGGTGAAAATTATTTAGTTTAATGTTACATTTATTTGGGCAATATACAGGGGTGTGGTCAAAATGTTTGCGGGTGTAATGTACCATAATTCCTGATTGGTATTTAATTTAGATTTTGTTTTCGGAAGTTTTATGAGATTTGAATAAGAGGTTTATATAAAAACTTTTCCATAAGTTGTTTAGGTACTGCCGATGTTGCCGTTTCCTTAGACAATGACATCATCTAAGAGCATTTGTTGTTGTTGGTTCATTGATTGATTTGAAATCGTTGAAATTTTAAATCTGGATCAATTTCTTCTTGAATTATTACTTTCCAAATCTCTGATCGTTTCGGTACCTACCTTACGAGGGTAGTTCAAAATGTTTGCTGACGATGATGTCATCATCCTTTAACCTTGACAAAAAACCTTGACGTTTGAAATTTATAGGAGTGGTTTATATAGACATACTGAATTTGTTCAATTTTATTATCTCATAAATTACAATGTTTAATAATATTATTTGTAAGTTATCCTTGATTTATAACGATTTTGTTTAATAATAATTTGGATAATGTATTTTGATTAGATTGCATCCATTTCATTAGTTTTGACCGCACAGCTCTCGCCAATAATCAATAACGATCAGGAACATACTTTTTGCCTTAAATTTCGTGCCTTTTGTGATTGCAGAATAATTCCCATTCGTTGTAACAGTTCAGGCTTTAACGTGGCGTCTGCGCAGTCCTCCTCGAATAATTTTGGGAACACTCAGAAGCAAATTTCCAACCGTTTGAAATACTTTGGACATGCATGTAAGATAATTTTTAAAAAACCTTGGAGGTCCCCACATGGTCCTATGTTGTCCAAATCATAACAAAAGGACATTACGACGTATTCCAACATTTGAAACCTTTAATCTACAATTTCATCAGAGGTGTGTTAAATCAACTTTAAAAAATTTACCAACATAGCATTCTTGTTTTAAACAAACACCAAATTTTATCAAAAAATATGCAGATTAGAAGTTAAACAAGTCTTATGTTAAGTATATAACTATTTAAAATGCCAGTGGTTTATATTTTTCAGACTAACTCTGTATGTCATATTAATAATAATTTATATTGTGAACCTGAAACTCATTTAGTATTATAAATTATAGATCAAGGTTTTACGATGATTTCATCAAAGGAGATGATTAATTAAGCGGTAAATTAACAGTTTTGCGCGCATTTTTTCTATAAGTTGGAACAAGGTGCAAAAAGTTTTACACTGAACCAGCAATAACAAAAATTCTCAAGGATATGAAGTAATGAACAACCCACCTACCCCTTAAATTGCGCCTACCACACATAAAAAAATGGTTACAACCCTCCAACTTCTAACGAAACACTGAAAAGATTGCATATCTTCTTTCGAGTAACATGATAGTACAGAAAGAGTGCTAAAAACTAGGAAAATTTAATCTAGAACACAAAGTTAATCAACTGAGTTAAATTGCTTCATTTAAGCTTACATTACATTATCATTTTTCAGATACTAAACAGCGGTTAGTACGAGGGCTGCCTTTTATATTTCGGGATTAGAGAACAAAAACAAATATTAATAATCGAAAATCGCTTTATTGTTTTTCAAAATATTCCCCATGAAGATCTATACACTTTTGCATGCGTTTGATCCAATTGTTGAAGCACTTTTTCCACTCTGATTGAGGTATCTCCAAAACATGCATTCTGAACGCAGCAACCGCTTCTTCAGGTGTCGAAAAACGTTGACCTCTCAGTTTGTTTTTTACGTACGGGAATAAAAAGAAGTCATTTGGTGACAAGTCAGGACTATACGGCGGATGACTCATCAAATCGATGTTTTGAGTGGTCAAAAATGCAGTTGTTTGAGCCGATGTGTGAGAGCTCGCATTGTCGTGGTGAAGAGTGATCCGTCTTCGGCGGTTGGTTTTCCTCATTTCTTGAAAGACAACTGGCAAACAAATGGTTGTGTACTACTCAGAATTGACTGTTCTGCGTTGTTCTAGTGGTACGGTTGTGACATGTCCAGTTTTTCCGAAAAAACAGGCGATCATTTGCTTGGAAGTGCTTCGTGCGCGAACAACTTTTGTTGGATTCGGCTCACCTTGAAACACCCATACAGTCGACTGCTGTTTACTTTCGGGTTCATACGCTAAATCCACGATTCATCACCTGTCACTATGTTATAAACGTGTTTTGAAACACCGCAATCGTATTTTTTGAGCTTTTCTTTCGACCAATCGACACGAGCCTTTTTTTGAACGATTGACAAATTGTGTGGGATCCAACGCGAACAAATTTTTTTGACATTCAAATGTTTATGCAATATTGAATGTATGCTGGTCCCACTAATGTGTAAGGTTGACACAATCTCACGATAGGTCACATGACGATCTTGCAATATCAGTTCGCGCATAGCATCAATGGTTTCCGGAACAACAACTGTTTTTGGACGACCTTCACGAAATTCGTCTTGGAGTGAACTACGATCTCGATTGAATTCACCATACCATCGATAAACAGTGGTCCTTGATGGAGTTTCATCGCCAAAAATTAAATTAAGTTCATCCATGCACTCTTGCTGACTTAATCCACGTCGAAAGTTGTAAAAAATAATCGCACGAAAATGTTCACGATTTAATTCCATTTTTTGGCCGAGATGAATCCTTTAAGTTACTGTAAACAACACATAGCGCTCATATGTCAAAACGTTCTGAGTACGTATAACCTCAAAAATGTCAAACTTTACTATAGAGCTGTCAGATTGCAACACTAGGGTTGTCCAATCCCGAAATATAAAAGGCAGCCCTCATATAAATTCTATTATATTTGCATACATTGAAACGCAAAATATAAAGTTGAAAATAAACTGAATACCAAATATGTAAAATTTAAATCGATCTCTTTTATATTCTCAAGTACCTTGTCGCATCAAATGCCTAATATAATTTCAACGCCCTTGAAACCAGCCTTCAAGTCTTTTTACAGTTTGAGGAGCTCTCTTCAGTGTTTCTTCATTCCGGATCACAGGTTTAAACGATATAACTAACCCTGGAAATGGAGAGAATGAGTTATTAATGACATTCTCCATCCCATCGTTTCATATCCTTGTAACAAATTGCTCACTGAGAATTCAGCTTTTTTATCCTCCTTCTATAACAGATTTTAACACTGACCATGCTCCTAGCTCTTTATCATTGACGGATAGGTCGGGTTTTTGGTCTTTCATTAACTGATTTATTTTGTGGTTCGATAAATATAAATTGCGTCAGTTAAATTTGGACAAATGGACCTTAAATATAAAAATCATTCAACATTTCGATTTATTGCCTTAACACAATTTTTAATTAAACCGAGTATTATTTATGTAGTAGAGGTAAAATAACATTTATGATCAATTAAGGTTCAAGCTGACCCTTTTTGTCTTTGGCAGTAGCTATATCATGTGCAGATGAAACTCACTCTAACCATATCATTATGAATACCATTAACATGTAATATAAAGAACAGCAGACCCAGTACTGTTCCTTGAGGAACACCTGTATTTACAATTAAGTTCTCGCTGTATATATTATTTACTTTCAGGGTGTTGCTTTCAGTTGCAGGTAACCTGAGAACAAGAATAGTTTACAAACCTTGTAACGTATCACTGTCCCTTGGGTCCGTTTTCGAGTTGTTGTGGCGCTTTGTCCGGTGACAGTTGAACAGTTTTTCTGGTTTTAAACCTACTTCCAAAAAGGAGGAGGTTATCAATTCGTCGCGTATTTTTTTGCTTTTTTTGTATGTATGTTACCTGATTTCTTCTCCTGTGGTGAACCGTTTTGAATGAATATGGTCTTGTTTACTAGAGTATATATCTGGATTGGTGAAACTTCAAATTTTGGAAAAGAATTCTATTGGTAAAGTGATAAAATTTGTGAATGAACACATGCGTGCATGGAAATCGACCAATATCCCTAATATTTTAGTCGATTTTTTGATAACTCCTTATGGATGTGTATAGTTTTTTAACGTTTAATCTATTAAGGAAGATCCTTAGGTGATCTCATATACTTTTCTGCGACGTGCAACTTGCAGTTTTGCAGAAAATCGCCGAAAATTCCAAAATTCTTATCAAAAATTAAATCGATATGACATAACGGACATTTCCTTATAAATATTTTAATTCCAACGTAATAGTGCGGTAATTTTAGGCACTGGAAGTTTTAATTGCGTATTTGAAAATTTTCTATGTACATCTCAAGCATATAGGTAGTAAAGCATAGTATTTTTTTCGGCTCCTTAAATCAATAAGTACAACGCTCGTTTTGTTTGTATACCAGACAAATACCTATTTAAATGCAAATTTTTCCATTTTGCGAAGACGGTGCTTTTGGTTGTCACATTCTCCCGGCCTAATAGAAAATTCAGTGACAAGACGTCAAATTTTAAACTGCTATTTTGTGTTTATACAAACAAAATCACAAAGAAAAGTGATAGAAGGAGTTCCATTTATATGATGATTGAAATATAGGACGGAGTTTGGTGTTATAAAAATGTTGGAAAAAATGTGAAATTAAAATTATATAGGGTGATTAAAAAACTGTTATATGATGTGGACATAAGCAAATCATATACAGGATGGTTGAAGTATATGTTGGAGTTGTATTATATTTATACAGTGTTATTAAAAAATTATTTCTTTTATAGTCCATAAGAAGTTACATAAAGTGTGGAGAGGAATTAATGTTACACAGGGCGATAATATAAAATGTTAAAAATGAAATAATTTATGAAGTAGCCCACAAGGAGTTATATACTATGGTTGAAATATAGGATGAATTTGACTCCGTAAATATGGGATGGATTCTACTCCGTCCTATAGTTTACAGAAGGCAGCTAACAAATTTATGCTTGTCCGTGGGCAGCCGTATGTACAGGATGGTTGGTACATAGGGTGGAGTGCAATTATCTATAGTTGTCAAAAAAAGTTGAAAAACGGTTACATGGCGTAGTCCATAAGACATAAATATATTTTGGGTTTATTAAGTCACCGCGTACTAGTATATTTTGTTCGTAAAGATTTACATGTCAATTTAAATGAAAATGTATCATTGTGTAATGTTGAGGATTTCGATGTTGCCTGGTCCTGTCTATTAAGGTTATAGATACAAAATACAAAATAAGGAATGAAAACTACCTGAGTTCAAAAAAACTAAAAAGTTGAAAATAAAACATTTTTAAAAAATATATAACCGACTTCTACCTATAACTAAAAAGGTAAAAATAATTATAACAAAATACAACTTTAGCAAATAAATAACACATTCAATGTTGTTAAGTACCTACCCAGGAAGTAAAAAATGTAAACATTAAGAGGTGCTCATTCTGTACAAATTAATTACCTACCAATCTAGTATATTTTTGAAGTTGGTAAAAGTTTACGGTACAAATATTAGCAGCCACTTTGTGACGTAAGCTTTCGGAGAAATTTACATCTATTGAGCAATCCTTTATCCACTATCCTTGACATGAGAATAGCTTGTGCTTAGCATGATTTTATTTAAATTAGTCTTGGTGAACAGTGTAGAAGGCTTTGGTCATGTATATATATATATATATATATATATATATATATATATATATATATACATTGTACATTTTTCATAAATACTTTATAATTTTAACCAAAAATAATAATTGACCATTTTCCTCGTGTGTTCCGAAAGGAAATAATCGAAAAGCTGCTATGACCTTCATTTGACTATTGGAAAAGGATGATGTTGGAGCAATGAATTCCTAGTTTGCAAAACAAGCAAATAATAAAAGAAAACGAGATTAGATTTGTGCGCCATTGTGCTGTGGTGATTCCATATGTAACTAACTAATTGTGACAGGTCGACAGAAGAGTGACAGGAGCTATTAAATATGCTTGAAAAGAATGATCGAAAAATGAAGAAGAGCTGTTTGGATTGTTTATGTTATACATGCGAAAAGAGCTCATAATAATTGGTTCAGAACAGAATATCACCACAGTTCGAGAGAAAGTGACGAGATTCAGCTTTTCACCGCATTCACTAAAGATGTGCATGTTTGTAGTACCATATACTCAACAACTTGCGTCTAAAGACTTCAATTGGATCCTTGAACAAAAAGAAGTGGATGCCAATTTTGGGGATCTCATCATTTTCAGAGACGTTTCCAACTTTGTTTCTTCATCTTCATTAATAGATAATATTGCCGCATTTGGGACCATAAAATCTATGACTGATTAAAGAAAAACACTGATTCATTAATGTTTCACTGTTTGGTCGTGTTGTGGCCTGAATAAATTATTGGACTATTTACCTTTGAGAACGAAACAGGCAGTGCGTCAACTGTGGTTAACTGTAAATGGCGAATGTGACTGTGAAAAGGTAAATCCAGTTCTATGTGCGGCTAATAGAAGTTGTGTGGTTTCATAGCAACATTAACGGTGTTTTCCCATAGAAGTATTATACGCAGATCACGTGAATTAGCGAAATTCATGTAATAGCAATAGAAATAGAGAGAGAATAAGCGGCTCGTTCCTGATTGGTCAGTGTCAGTGGTGACGCCTACTATTGGTAGGGTAGAGACATAGCAAGCGCACCCTGATATTGTCTTTCTCTTTCTATTGTTATTACACTGCCACTTACAATAACGCCCATACCTAATTCACTCTACGTATAATACCTCTATGTGTTTTCCTGGTCGTATTATTTTCGACGATCTTATTATCTAACACTTATGGATTTGTTGTGAGATTAGCTAGCAAACAAAATTACGACCTTTGAAGGCTGAAATTAAGACGAAATATCACTATATTTACGCCGAATATTGGTGAGTTACCACCATATTTACGTCTAATACTGGTTAAATATCATCATATTTACATCAAATATTGTCGCATTTTCTCGTGTGCTCTTTCTTAACAGTGGATCTTGTTCCATACATACTTCCCAATTGTCTTTATTTGCTAGACAAAACATAAATTTATATAGAATTCACATTTTGCGCTCTTATTTCAACAACCTTGAACTACTGCGCATAATCGTGACTGTTGCCGATCGATGAGGGGACGAACTAAATGTGAAAACTAGCCAAAAGTTGACACAAACATGACTCAATCACAAAAAATAATATAAAAAAGTTTTAGGTAACGGCTTGGCTTCTGTTTTTTGGGGTAAATTATAAAACAACATATTTCAAAAAGAGTTGTGGAATTTGTTAAACGTTGAAATGGTATTTATTACGAGTACGAAAAACGCAGCTATTTTTGTGACGTGTTTTCAAATAAATACACTTCCACTGCGAATCAAATGACAGAGTTCGGAAAACTATTACAGCTGTCAAATTAATAGTCGCTGCATAACAATTCTAACAGAATCTTGATTTATGACGAAAAAGACTTCACAAAATTTTCCCTCCAATTCACGATGATGGCGCCCACGTAACAAAGAAACGAAATATCAAAAGAAGACGGACGGAATCAAACCCAAGCAAGTCTAAATAAATGCTTCTAAAAGTGGAATTCGACCTTGGTTCACAGATTGCGCGCTGCTGCGGACTCTACGGTACGCTGTCACAAGAACGATAGTCGTTCGCTTCACTTGTTTTAATGTGTTTACGATTACTAGATATGAGTAATTAAAATTTTGATTTGAGTTTTGGGGAAATTTTTGAACACCAAATAGGTGTGATGATAATGAAGGGACTGCAAGAAGTAAAAAAGAATGATTAGTGGAATTCTGTATTTCCCTAGAAACTCCTGGAGAGTTCTTAATTGTTTTTGAACGTCAATTGTTAATTGAGTCGACAACGTCCTGGTACCCTCAGTTTTTGAGGCATTTGGAGTTAATCAGAACCAAAGATATGGTGTGGTATTGTGGAATTATTGAGTCGTATCACTTGCCTGCTCGGAGCAGTGGAAAGTTTTTCGTTTGTTGGACATGCGCAACGATCTGGACTGCCTCGAACTCGATGAACTCGTGATCGTCGGATGTTTTGAGTGTTAACGACTGTTCGTGTTCAGTTAATACGAACTTTGTTTATGGTGGATTGGATAAATTGCCCGCCATTTTGTGCTTTGCCGATAGTTACGCACAGATTCAAATATGGTTCGTGCTTGATTTGGACAAATTAAGGTCAGTTGTATGTAATTCTTTATTCTGAGGAGCTGACATGATTTTATTATACAATTTTATACGAAATTTGGAATATACATACAAAGATAATTTCCAAAGTAATTTGTGAGAAATTATTCGTCGTATTTGACAGCATTTGACCTGTTAAGCGCTGGGTGGCGCTGCTCGACGGCCGTTTGAAAAATACATTTGTCCTCAAAGTAATCGTTTGGCTGTTGTGCATTCTGATTTCTTTATTAAGCGAGTTCAAAACGAAGGGGTTCTCAATATATATATATATATTGTGTATGTTTGTTCAGCTATTACTCGAAACTGGCTCAATGAATTTGGATCGTTTAAACTGGATTCAGTTAAGGAAAATCCCGAAATGGTCCCATATTTTTTTCAAGGTCATAGCTTATATCGTTTTTTCTAGATAGAAGTTCTCAATTGGTGTCTGTATACAGTGTGTCTTCAGTAGTTGGAATCAATTGGACAACGATATGAACAGAGGCGTACCCATCTTTTGGTATCGAGAGGGGCTAATCAGAAACAAAAATGCCCTATAGAGGGGCAAATCAAGGAAAAAAATTGTCTTTGGAAGGAGGTGTAAATTAGAATTTTTATTGGTCGGGGGGGGATTTCAGAAAAATTATGGAAAGTTTTGTAGGCTCACGGCAGATTTTTCAGGTCCAGGGGAGACTGCTACCCACTTGCCCACCCCTCGGTACGCCCATTGTTATGAATAATATTTACAGTAAAAGTTTTTCGTCATAAAGAGATTTGCATCGGCTGAAAAGTATATTGGAATCAATACGTGTCACTTTCAACTGTATACGAGGTTTGTCAGCAATTAGGAATTTTGCTTAAAAGTGGAGTATCTTTGTTTTTTGATAATATCTCAAATTGTTATCAACCAAGTACTTTGAATTAAGCACTTCATGACATATCAGTATTAATTGTATAATAAATATTCACGTCACTTTTCCAACAAACTAAAAAAATCGACCGTTCTCCCCCTTATCTCCGAAACTATTAAGTATGCCTAAAACTTTGAAACAAGTAGGGAATATAGAACGTTGCCCGAAGTTTACAGAAAAAATAAGGAGAACCAATTAATTTGAAATCTGAGGGACAAATTATAGAATTAAATGAAAAATCAGGTAATACATCAGATGAAAGGGCTCATTCTGAGGAACCAAAATATTTTATCATCTGAATTTTACGGGAAAAATAAGAAGAAACCTCTACTACAAATTTGGGGGAGGGGCAAATTACAGAATTAAATGAAAAATATAAAATTAAAATTGTTTTTAACCCATCATTAAATATATGAAATGAAAGAGCTCATTATGACGAAAACAAATATGTATTTTTTTATATTTTTTAAATATATTAACAAAAATATAAAAAAATACCTATCCCCCCCTTTATCTCTGAAACTGGAAGTTGTAAAATTTTGAAAAAAATAGAGATATAGGCAAGGCCGTAGCCAGGAATTTTTTTCGGGTTGGGTTTTAGGGGGGGGTGAATTTTTTTTTGATTGGGCTGATTAGGACTGCAAAATGTATATTTTTGTTCATGTATTTCAAGAATATAAAAAATATATAAATATAAAATTTATTTCATGAAAAACATGATTAATTGGTGAAAATTGAATCTTCAAACCAAACATTCCAAAATTTCGGGAGGAAAACCCCTAATATTAATTTTTGGGAGGAAATTACACAATTAAATGGGAAATATAAAATTAAAATTATTTCTAACGCATCATGTCATATATCATCAAAACTATTGAGCCTTAACATTGAAAAAAAAACAAGACAATATAGGGCCTCACAAGAAAAATAAACATTGAATCCGAATATTAATTTTAGTGGGACAAATTACATAAAGAAATGATAAAATTCAAAATTCAATTTTTTTTAGCGTCTCATTTTTTATATAGAATGAAAGGGCTTACATAATTAAATCAAATACAAAAAAATATATATTGTTTTCACATCTTGTAATATATCAAATGAAAGTGCACTACATTTTTTCTATTTTTTAAACAAATATATATACGAAAATATGCACAATTCGACTAAATTCCTCCTTTATCCCCGAAACTAGTCACGAAAATTAAAAAATATATATATAAGAACCCTCAAAGATTACAAGAAAAATAAAACTAAATTTTAGTATTAATTTTTGGGGACAAATTCTAGTATTTCACTCAGGTTCAGTGCTAGTTTATATTTTAGTCACCTGAATATGAAAATCTAGCAAATTACTAACCAGATGAATTGTTTTCTTTATTGGTAACCTAGATTCAGTTTAAGAAACAAATAGAAGTGATTTTGGTATTGAAAAAGTTCCGAAAATGCTGGTTCAAAAAAACATATTTGTTCCATAAAAATCAAAATCTCAAAATTTAACACTGTCTATTAACATATGGTAATACTGCGTAGTTTATTACAAACAAACCATTAGTTTTAGTTTAGGTTCATATCCATCACTACAAAAACGCTTTTTAAAATTCCCTCGATTTATTCCATAATCCTAGTTTTCAGCAGCGGGATTACTTGAAAACAAACGCCAGTAATAAATGACATTTCTGCCTGTTTCGCCATCTAACATTATCTGGTATTAAAAATGTACCTCTCCAATGTTCTGTCCCCTTTAAAATGCCCCAAAACCATCAGCAAACGCCATCAATTCCTGTTGTTCAACTAGCAAAACACCTTCGAGCTGGACGAGTCCACTATTGAATGTGATACAAGGGAGGGAAGCACGTCGGATTTCGTGTTGAACTAGTGCGTCACCAATTCTCGCTCTCGCTTGCTTGCCAAACTTCTAATCTGAACTTAGCAGGCTGACGCCTGAAGTGGCATTGATTTTGATCGAAATAGGCTCTTGCATCAACACAAAAAAAAACTTTTTCCGAAGATAATTAATTATTCGTTAACGTTAAAACTTTTAAAATCCTACGTTGTTTTACAAGGCTCATTTTGTTGAATAATCATGATTTTTGGGAGTTTTTAAAACTGGAAAACTCAGCTCCAAAGTCAAAGCCGTTGCCGTTTTTGCGATTCAATTTTAAGAATTCACAATGTTTTAAGAATGTGTATGAGTTATAAGCGTGTTACTTACACTAAGTATGATACATCATTCAAAACTGTCTCGTCATTCACTTATGACCTTCAGATTCTCGTAGTTCAATATGGGAGTATAAAAATGATGTTTTTTTACTCGAACTAAGGTGTGGAGGGATTAATTTACTTTTTGTCCACAAGACTCCTTAAAATGTTGGACCTTCTTCATGTATAATGGAAAAAGTCCACTGAAACAGCAGGTGGGAAAAAGTGAAGAGGAAGATGATTTGTATATATAAATTGGTCAGAAAGTTAATATAATTTATAATATTGGTTTTTTCAACGCCAAAACCTAAATGTACCGCCGCCAGATTGGAGAGAGACGGACCAAGCATGCATTTACTTCTTAGGGCGATTCCAGAATGTTACGAAAAGAATTAAAAAATTGGCTTGTTGGGTTGCACATAAGCGTGAGTTGCATTTATGGTCCAGAATAGATGGCAATTATAACTAATAAAATAATTATGTGGAAGGTGCCAGTTATTAGGGTGGCTGTATAGAATGCAACATTTCTTTAAAAGCACCTGTATATATAGGGAAGATGTATATATGGAGAATAAGTAGCAGAACCGATTCCATTTATGATGATATGAAATATAGGTCTGTAAGACAGATGTTAAAAATCTCTGACAAGTTGTTATTATGTACAGGGTGGTGGAAATATATAATGAGATGGAATTATTATAATGAGGATTTTAATAAATGTTAAGTGAAAAAAAAAAG
Organism: Octodonta nipae; assembly: GCA_034190945.1. Classification (NCBI taxonomy): domain Eukaryota; kingdom Metazoa; phylum Arthropoda; class Insecta; order Coleoptera; family Chrysomelidae; genus Octodonta; species Octodonta nipae. Next base: position 11,212,964 of record CM067221.1, read on the forward strand.
TACGTGCCCATTAGCGGTGAAGTTCATATTAATTACAAATACGAATTTGAACCAAAGATGTCCTAGAATGACAATGAAAACATGGTATTATTACAAATGAAGGTGGATCCAAATATGCCTCATCAGTTTTGATCATGAATTAAGGAAGTTAAGATGTCGTGAAATCGATAGACCGATCTTATGTAAAATTCGTATTTACGAGGATCTTAAATATTGCAAAGTTCAATGACAAATGCGTCAGAGTAGAAATATGAATTATTTACTTGTCGGCTTGGTTATGGAACCAAACGTAATCAAAATAATTTTGTAATATTGGTTGCATAACAGTTTGTTATGTTATGTTTACAATTGTTTTTGCATTGCTGCCTTGATTAAGAATTTGTAATTCCATTCAAGTTGTTAAATAATTTATTCTTTTCCATTTATCTTATTATTGTGGTAGGTAAATGAGGGTTTTTCAGTGGTAATAAACTTTTTCTGGAAAGTGTGTGAAATTAACAACTGTATATTTAAAAATAGCAAACGCTTAAATGGCTGGGTCTGACCCCTTTGTGTCAATGGAATGAGATAACTTCGTGATGATCATTCTGAAAATATTTTTTTGTTGTTTATTTTAATTTTAGATAATTTTTCTTATTTCGAAACTACAATCTAAATTTAAAATGAAGATTACGTTTAATATTGCACTAATTTTCAATCTGTTTTTTTTTTTTAATAGAAATTATTTTTTATTATTTAGATAGTTTCCTAAATAGGGTAACAAATAACTATTTATTTAGTTTTTGCTTTAGATTTTCGTGTTTTGAAAGAATACAATAATAGACAACCATTACGGTCAACTGCAAAAAGTAAAAAATAAGTTGAGAAAATCTTAGTGTACTTAATTATAAAATAAGTAAATTTAGTAAATATTTACGTTAATTATGTAACCAGTTGGTATTTAAATTATTATAAATTACGTCTAAAATTGTACAAATAATTGAATACAATTGGTCTTAGATAAAAACTACTAATTTTCACTTTTGCAAAATCTATGAGGGGGAATATAATTATTTTAAAAAGTATTGTTGCTGGTTCCTTATTTAAATACTGTATGTGTTTTGGCTTAGTCTAAGTTTTATGGTCTTGATGACAATTGATTGATTTTTCTCTTTATTTAAATCACATAATAATAAAGGCGAAAGAGTCTGTTAGTCTGTGTGTTACTGGTCTACGTCTAAACCCTAAACCGATGTATGTATTTTGTCAAAATTTGCTATGGAGATTGGTTGAACTTCGTGAAAGGATATAGCCGACTTTTAATCAGAATTATACTCTTAATGAGTTGAAAAGGGATGTTAAAATTGATTGGGGGAAAGCTGGAATATTTGAAATCGAAATAGTTTAATCTTTTTTTGTAAGGTTGACCCCCAAGGGAAGCAAGGGGATGAAAAGGGAAGTGCAAGTTTGTCGGACAGGCCAGCTAGTTGTATATAAGGCAAAAAATATATACTACTAGAAAATTGTAGAACATCACGGGCGAAAATTATTAAGTCACTGTTGTTAAGATGACTAAAAAAATAATATTAAAAATTTACTTCCAAATAAAAAAAAATTAATGACAAATAAAATCAACCAGTTGGGAATTTTACTAAGTATTTGATTAGATATAATTATTAAAACAATATGTAGCAGGTTATATTTTTATGTACCAACATTAGAAAAACAGTTTTTTTTTCTTAGCAAAAAATTCCCCTAAACTAAGAGGATTGATGTTGTCTTTGCTCTTTGCTCCATTTTTTCTTTGCTTTATTCCATATTTTAGTCATCAATTTATTTTTTAATTATTTTTATGTTTTGTTTTTTTTTGTCAGAAATGTTATTGAAAAACGAATGCTAAATTTAGAATGAAGATTTAAGTTGTTGATTTGACTTTTTTTAGCAGTTTTGTTATTGACTTATTTTTTACTATTGGGTTAAAATGGTGAGCTAGGAAATATTTTTTTATATTTTTACGAGGTTTTTCCGTATATTAATAAATATGGAAATGACCAACAAATGAATCCCCTCCTCCCCTTCCACAGAACATGAATATGCAGAAAAACATTTTTGTTTATCTAAATCTTTTATTTAGGTAGGTTGAGCAAAACAGTTAAAAAGACACTAATCTGTGTTTGAAGTAACGGCAAGGAATGGGCAGTAGTTTGTTCGATGTGAAAGTCACGTTGGTTGTCAAAAACGAGAAAAAAACATTCTTTTTCCCTCCATCCCACCATGACACGACATGACGTTTCAGAACTTATTTACGCTGACGGGGCAACGAAGAGAAACAAGCGATCGCAGGCGAGTCTGCTACAGACTCAAATAAATTTGACCTCCATGCAAAGGCCTGATAAGCGGACATAGACTGTGCGACACGTTGCGATAGAGGCTAGAATCGCTTGGCGCTTTATCACCTGTTTCGCTTGTTTTAATCACAGCCAACTAGGTAGCAATAATTTTAATGTTTTTTATCGTATTTACTGGAATAATGCGTTGTAGATTTGATGAATTATTGAGGTCTTTGGGCACCATGGACGTGTAGATGACTTATTAAAGTATTGTTTAGACCAAACATAGATCTTAATGTAATTTGGCTTAGGTAGGGGTTTTGGATTAATTCGAATTACGTCTCAATTAGCGTAACGGTACTTTTGAGTCGAAATTGAGGATATTGAGTCTTCTTATCAAAACCAAAACGGATATTATGCAGTATTTGAGGTTGGGGAGTGGTGGAAAGTTTTTCGTTTCACAGACATGCGCTGTGTCGATCTCTCTCTCACTTCTCGGAACAGTGCTGTTAGCCTGGTTGTCGGTTGTTTCGGTATTATCCAGTTTCGTTTGGCTCGACTCGAAGTTAGTTGTGTATTCGCTTTTCAAGGTCGCAGCATTTGCCCGCGTTGTTACAACAGCAGATACAGACAGTAATTCTTTTACTCGAGTCAGCGTTTAGAAAAAGCAAACTTGCTGTAATGGTGTTCGCATTTTGATTTCACATTACAATCAGTTTGAGGTTAGTACTTTGTTTTTGTGTCAGTTAGTAGGTTATTTTATATGCGTACTTAACAATGTTGCCGGGCATTCGTAGGTATTTCGGTGATAAGTAGGCTGTACACAAAATGGCGCCTTGACCTTACTAGACGCGGTGTTGTCAGTGGTAATAGGGTTCTCAATGCTGAGGTTTTCTCCTTGAAGCCTTAGGCATTATTGAGTCGTTACCTGGGAAATTTAATATTACCTAATATTTTTTATTATAATGATGTTAATGTATACCGGGGTAGTACAAAAATTAAGATTGATGTCTACCGAATTGAGTGAATCAAAAATATATTTTTTCCATGTATTTGCTTAAATAAAATACGGTGTGGATTAACTACTTTCCGTATTTTAGATTTTTTTGAAATTGTAAGGATAAGTTATTACTTCATGGTATTCAAATTGATAATGCCGTTAATTTGTATGTATTTGGTTAATAAGTAGGCTATATCGAAAATGGCGGCTTGACCTGACTTGATGCGGTGTTGTCAGAGGTAGGTAGTTGGGTTCTCATTGCTGAGGTTTTTATCCTTGAAGCCTTAAGACGTTATTGAGTCGTTTCATTGAAAATTTAAAATTAATATCTTTTTCATTTATATTGATGTTAGTGTATACCGGGGTAGTCGAAAATTAAGATCGATATATTTATATTTTTGGATATATTTGTATTTGTTTATATATACAGGGTGGATTAAATAGTTTGTGTATTTCGATCTTATTTAAATTTTAAATTAGTGTTATTTTTATTTAATGTCATTCACATTGATGATGCCGTGCACTTATGAAAGAAATCATAAGTAGGCTATATCCAAAAGGGCGGTTGAGTCGATTTTGTCAGTGATAGTTGGGTTTTCATTGCTGAGGTTTTCTTGTTGACGCCTAAGACATTTTGGAGGAATATTCTGGGAACCTAAAAATCTAAAACCTTTTTCATTTATATGATATTGATATTAGTATACCGGAAAAACGAGGTTAATGCTATGTTTTCTGTATTGAATTGGGTTGACACAAGTATACTTTTGTTCAATATATATATTTAGAAGAATTTATATACGGGGGGAATAGAAAGTTTGTTCACTTCAATCTTATTATTTGTTCGATATTATTATTTAGTGTCGTATTTGCCTTGATGATGCAGGGTATTTGACCTTAGTGGGTGCGATATTGTCGGGTTCTATTTCCCCTAAAATTTAATAACGATATCTAGATGAAATATTATTGTGGCATTTTTGGAATTAATATACAAGGGATGATTGAAAAGATGAGTTGTTTTTGCACTAATTTGTAATCGTAAATTTCCTTTTTCATTTTATGTATTTCGCGTATTTTGATTTTTTGATATTTCAGTTGGATTTGTTGACTTAAAAGAAAGTCGCTGATTGCTTTATTTTTTTGCAACTATTTTTGCATTTTTAGAGGTTGTGGGTTGTACATAAACTTTTAAAATATTAATTATGTAAAATTCAGAAACAAATTAAATAATTTAAGTTAAAATAGTATTAATCCATTAGGTAAAAAAAAATAGTATTGGGTCTGACTTTGAATTTGTTTTTTTATTTATTTATATATTCACGGGTATGGGAGACAGGCAATTAAAGTTAGAAAATTTGTTGGTGTTCAGTCTACTCCAAGGGGCCATTCATAAAATGCGTTCGCCAACAGGAATGGGGTATTGTTTAGCGTGATGATATGTCACGGGTGGGGGGCTAAGGAAAAGTAACATTCCTAGTTGAATTTTAATTTTTTATTTGTTTATTTTAATTTTTCGTTTTCGTTAAAAGGTCGCTTATTTATTGCTCATTGATAGTTTTATGATGCCTGTTATTTTAGAAATAAAATGATTTATTTAAAATGGATGTAAAATTATTTTAAATATTTGTGTACTATTATTAAATACAATAAATCGTTCATAGGGTGGGGACCTAACTTTAGTGTCATTAAATTTGTTAGGGGGTTAAAGAAAAAAAATATCATTGCGGATTTTTCACTATTTTTGACATTTTTTAGGTTAACTGTCTCCTCTATTTGCTCTAATTATCAAATTCCTTAAATTTTTTGGGTGAAGATCTTGTTTAGTTTATCGTTTATGAGACTGAGGTCTGATATCATGTTTGACCAACAAAGAAAAATTAATAGAAGAATTGTAACAAAAAAGGATTACAATTTTATTCTTCTCTGATAATATGGAACACAAGGAAAAACCACTTCACACAAACGAAAACCGTGTGGGTGTGTTAAGGCGACATACGTCGATAAGATGCCTCTCCATTGGGTCGTTAACAAAATAGCATGGACCACGGCATACATGACAACAAGACTTTACAATGTTTACATCAACATGAAGAAACAATTTAGGAGAGTGATTTTGTTTCTGGATAATGCAAAATCGCACAAATTGCTTTGAATAGTGCCAAACTTACTTTTCTTTTACAAAATACTAAAATGTGGACAGTGGTCAAGACATACAACTTTCACATAAGGCTTGGTTGATAGCAGAGAATTTTTTTAAACTCGTATTTTGTATGATATAAATATGAATGATTTTTGATGAACGCTAGCACAACTGTTTCGTACCATAAAAAAAGTATAGTTATTTACGAGTACACGAGTAAAATAGATTGAAACTCTAACTGAATCTGAATTGTTTTAAATACCTTACTTTGCAAGTTAATTGGTATTAGTTATTAGTAACAGTCAAGGTTAAGTCGATGTTTTGCAACGATATTGATTTTTTTATAAAATATTCTAACTAGAGAACTTGTTCTTTTATATATACATAGCCATACAAAACCATGCACTGAGAAAAAGAAATTGATAGTAAATGAAATATTTAAATCTCTTATGTGACCAAATAATCCCAAATTATAAAGGATTTTTCCGTAAAAGGGTTTGGAATAAACTGTTTTGATGTACTACAAATTATGAAAAAGAATTGGTGTAGAGACATTGCCAAACAGAAAGTGTTATCCATCCATAGTCTTTTATGTCAAGTAGAACGAAGATTACCAAAATTTAAGACCGAAAAAATGGTAGAACTGGGCAATTTATCATTCCTACAATCGATGAATGACTGGCTGAAATGGAGCCCCGAATACCTTGAACGATTCCTGCCCTTAATTCTTCTTTATTCTAAGTTCTGATGTACAAGTTTCGCTACATATCTTAAAATCACCCTGTATATTCTGTTCGAGGTAATTATATTCTTTATTTAATTTTGATTACTTTAATTTTTAAGGTATTGAAGGCAATGACTTGATGGGAACTCCATGGCTCTTTTTTGTTGTTTATTCTTAAAGTTAGATACCTACGTATTATAATTTTTATGTAGTTTTTAAATATGAAATTTCAGCCATGATGCTACTCCAACAATTTTATCAGTTTGACTCGACTGTTTGTGGTGAAATCCAGACATTTCTTTATCTACCGATTTATTTTCTCTTCTGAACAGTATTGTGAAGCTGTATATGATTCATCTGTAGAAACAATGCAAAAACGCACAAATTGCTTTGAATAATGCCATATTTACTTTTCTTTCACAAAATACTAAAATGTGGACAGTGGTCTAGGTTTAAGCGTATATTCATTTGAACTAAATAGATTTATAAAATAAAAAAATGGACTCAAACAAGCAAATTTCCTATAAATCACACCATCATCATCCCAAACGAACCCTCAAACATCCTAACGACGAATTTTTATAAAGTTCGATAAAACCCTCCAAAGGGAACGGAATTGAGGCAATATCTTGAACGTCGTAACTCTGATTAGTCCCGTTGCCTCACAGTTTGAGGCACTCGCTCTACGTTGGAACCTCCATTCAGAGCAGGCGCAACAAAATTTCCAATATCTTCGTCGTACTAGGAGGCACCCGACGTATTCGTTCTGTTTCCCTGCCTAACAGGCCAACGCACAGCGGTTTTAAATTACAGCAACCCAGTTGGCTTTGGCAGCGAGTTCAACGTTCTCTCTCGTTGCTGTTTGGTGTGTTAATATCGTTCTTTTGTAATGTAAGTTTAAATTCAGTAGTGCAGTTTAAGTTGCAAGCCTCAACCTTTTCTAAGCTACTAAGAACTGCTTTGGCGTGTATACAAGTGTAGGTCAGTGTGTAAGTGATGTAATTCTATGAGGTCTGTTCGAAAAATATCACAGGAGGCTTGGCACTCGTGTTAGCGACGTTGCCATTTGCGTATTTTGCATTTTTTACGTTTTTGTAAACAACTAAACCATTATAAATGACTGTCGCATTTTTATTCTAAATTTATTTCGGAAAAATATTGATTTATAACTTTATTTATTTACCAACAATTACATTGGGTAATTAAAACAATAGATTTTGGATAAAGCTTAACAATTAAAGTGATTTTTTTTTCACACTGCTTAACAATTAAGCTGAGTGATTTTTTTTTCAAAGCTAACACTTGAGAAGTGAAGTCTGTGTCCATTATTCTTTCAGTATTTGGTCATTGACAACTTTTGAGTTCAAATAGCCACAATAAGAGCTGAGTTAGGTCGGGAGATCTGAGCAATGCAAATTTGTTTGGGAAAATTTCTAAAAATTCTTTCGTTGAAACCATATAAATATTTCGGGTTGAGAACAAAAACAAATATTAATCTAAAATCGCTTTATTGTTTTTCAAAATATTCTCGTGAAGATCTTAATTTGCATCGTTTGAATAGTGTCGAAGCACTTTTTACTCTGATTGAGGTATCTCCAAAACAGTATTTGCAACCGCTTCTTCAGGTGTAACGTTGACCTCTGAGTTTGTTTTTTACGTACGGGAATAAAAAGAAGTCAGTGACAAGTCAGGACTATACGCCTGAGACTCATCAAATCGATGTTGAGTGGTCAAAAATGCAGTTGTTTGAGCCGATGTGTGCGAGCTCGCACATCCGTCTTCGGCGGTTGGTTTTCCTCATTTCTGGGAAGACAACTGGCAAACAAATGACTGTTTTGCGTTGTTCTAGTGGTACGGTTGCGACATGTCCAGAGCTGAGTTAGTATTTTTTCGTCGACACGAGCCGGGAGATCTAGCAGGTCATTCAATCGGCACTCTCCTACCAATCCATTTGTTTGGGAAAATGGTGTCTAAATAATTTCGGACAGGTTGTGAAATAATGTGGCCGTCCACCGTCATGCTGAAAACATATAACATCATCAGGCATTTGGAAAGACTCTTGCAATTGCCGGTATTATGTTTTGCTGTAGTAGTTCGACAAATAATTCGCACTACTTAGTGCACAGTCAATAAAAAACGTACTTATGACAGTTCTGCCTATTGACAGAGCCATTTAAACAAAAAGCTTCGTCTGAGAAAATTATAGGACTTCAAAATTGTAGATCGTTATGGCAACGCCCCATCATTGTTTCACAGAGTTCAATTCTGGGGTCTAAATCATCTTCATTAAGTTCTAGTACCAAATGAATTTTGTATGGATGCCATTTGCTTTAGGGCTTTTAAAACCGATGATTGACTTATTCCTTGCTGCATTGCGATCTGACGACGTGATAAGAAAGGATTTTATTCATTTGTTAATTAAACAACTAATTGCTTTTCTTCTGATATTGTTTGACGACCTGATTTAGACTGATCTCTCACTAGACCCAAGTTCCTAAATTTGTTCTATACCTTACTTATGATTGATCTTATACGAGGGCTGCCTTTTATATTTCGGGATAAGAGAACCCTAGTGTTGCAATCTGACAACTGACAGCTCTATCGTAAAGGCTGACATTTTTGAGGTTATACGTACTCAGAACGTTTTGACATACGAGCGCTATGTGTTGTTTACGGTAACTTAAAGGATTCATCTCGGCCAAAAAATGGAATTAAATCGTGAACATTTTCGTGCGATTATTTTATACAACTTTCGACGTGGATTAAGTCAGAAAGAGTTCATGGATGAACTTAATTTAATTTTTTTTGGCGATGAAACTCCATCAAGAACTACTGTTTATCGATGGTATGGTGAATTCAATCGAGGTCGTAGTTCACTCCAAGACGAATTTCGTGAAGGTCGTCCAAAAACAGTTGTTGTTCCAGAAACCATTGATACTGTGCGCGAACTGATATGGCAAGATCGTCATGTGACCTATCGTGAGATTGAGTCAACTTTACACATTAGTGGGACCAGCATACATTCAATATTGCATAGACATTTGAATGTCAAAAAAATTTGTTCGCGTTCGATCCCACACAATTTGCCAATCGTTCAAAAAAAGGCTCGTGTGGATTGGTCGAAAGAAAAGCTCAAAAAATACGATCGCGGTGCTTCAAAACACGTTTATGACATAGTGACAGGTGATGAATCGTGGATTTACGCGTATGAGCCCGAAAGTAAACAGCTGTCGACTGTATGGGTGTTTCAAGATGAGCCGAAGCCAACAAAAGCTGTTCGCGCACGAAGCACTTCCAAGCAAATGATCGCCTGTTTTTTCGGAAAGACTGGACATGTCGCAACCGTACCACTAGAACAACGCATAACAGTCAATTCTGAGTGTGGTACACAACCATTTGTTTGCCAGTTGTCTTCCAAGAAATGAGGAAAACCAACCGCTGAAGACGGATCACTCTTCACCACATTTGATGAGTCATCCGCCGTATAGTCCTGACTTGTCACCAAATGACTTCTTTTTATTCCCGTACGTAAAAAACAAACTGAGAGGTCAACGTTTTTCGACATGAAGAAGCGGTTGCTGCGTTCAGAATGCATGTTTTGGAGATACCTCAATCAGAGTGGAAAAAGTGCTTCGACAATTGGTTAAAAACGCATGCAAAAGTGTATAGATCTTCATGGGGAATATTTTGAAAAACAGTGAAAATCGCATTGCTCATTTTCAGCGTACATGCCAGTTTTAATATTTGTTTTTGATTTTTTTCTCTAATCCCGAAATATAAAAGGTAGCCCCGTAGTAGGTCGATCAAGGTACCTACTTATCACCATTCTTGACTTTTTAATACAATCAAAATTACATTTCAAGTCTATCAACTATCAAATTTGACATTTATTATCATAGGAAATTAAAATCAACTTGTTTATTCTTTATTCGGGAAAAAGGTATTCATTTGGGGGCGCCATGGGCCGACGGGGTAATTTGTTCGTAGAAAACATTTAAAAGACAATTGAAAATTCTAACCTATACATTTTACAAATTACAACAGCAGATTATAATATTTTTTTTATAATGAAAAGTAAGTATTTCTAAAAAAAACTGTAAAGTTTTTATTTACTTGTTATAAATGTAGTATTATTAACATGATTAAATTGAAAAAGTTATTTAACCAACGAACCAAAAATGTGTGGGTAAATAAGAAAAGATGGTTTTGTTACATGCCTGAAGCTAACATTAAACCAAAAAGTGATCAAGATTGGTTAATTATTAATAGGAAAGAAGAGTTTATGCATTAGAACAGAACCTATCAAGAATTTTTTTTTGAACATGTGTTGTAAAGAAAGTACACATCCAAAAATTCAGCTAGTTAAAAACCAGATTTAAAATGATTGTAAAATTTGTATTTAATATTAATAAATGTATTCAGTCAATGAAATACATTGTACATGATAAAAATGACTTGCAAGCAAAATTTTATTTGTACATTTTTTAGGACAAGATAAATTCTTGAAGAACCCATTAGTATATAATTACTAAACTGATATGGTTTTCCATCGAGAACTTCCAAATTTGAAGTATTTTTCCACATTACACGTACTTTCGTGATATTTAAATAGATGTTTTTTCTAGAAAAATGCCAAAAATAGATTTAAAAAAAAAGAAAAAATATATGGAAAACCAGTGTGTGAAAATGTTAGAATCATTGAAAAAGAAACTATTCTATAATAAAATGCAAGTTCCATAATGATAACAGAAGAGATAACTTAATATAGCAAATTTTTCAGTGATGAAAAGAATTGTTAATTACCTTTTATCGGAGTGAACAAGGAACTGAAACACCAACTTTTCAAAATAAATATGTAAAAAAAAAGTAAAAATAAATAATTTTTATTTACATCTAATTCACCAACATCTATTTGTTAATAAGTCCCAATGTTTAACTGTTTCGAAAATAACAATTATAAAATCACTCATAGTACTGGGGCACACGCTTATTAATTTATATCCAAATTATCACTTGCAGAAATTACAAAAAACGGAGTCAAAGAGAAAATAACAGATTTTCTACGTTTTATTTGATTTTTACTAATAATTTTATCAACTTTTTCAGCCGATCGAAAAACAATTAACTTCATAACAAAACTTGCACCAATAAATGTTGGAACATTAATCTTTATCCTAGTCTTGACAGCCATTGTCAACTGAACCGGCTGGCTGTCGCACATTCACACTTTTAATGCCATATATTCTAGTTAAAACCTGTCTGAGTTCCATTAATTTTTAAATAATCAGGCATAATACTTAAGTGTTATTTTTTCACTTGAATTTATGGGGTTTGTATTTGGTTTCGCTTTTAATTATTGATATGATGAACGATTGAGTAATTTAAAATGATGTTAGATTTGAATCAAACGATTTCAGTAATAATCCAACAGATTTTTCATTTTTATCCGATCATTGAGTTTGAGACATATTTTTCTTTGCGTTTGGTATGGTACTAAAATAATATATAATTTTGCGATTAGCTCTGTAAATGGAAATTAAACACAGTGACAATATTAAGTTAATATTAGCAAGTTTCTCTCAAATATATTATAACAATTAATTTTTGCCTCACATTCCTTGACTGACAGCATTTTAATATCTGTCAAATAATTTGTCATTTTCTTACAGAAATGTCAAAACGGTTTTTTTAGATTTCTGCCGTGAACACTTAATTACAGTTAAATTAGACGAGGTAAAATAAAGCGGTTTTCAACAAGCATTGTTTATTTGTTACAGATAAGCATGGCGTCTGTTGAACAGAGAGAAGCCACTCACCCAGCTGGTTTGACTAGTTTGGAAATCTTCGACAAATTCAAATCGTTGGAAGACGACAAGGATTCAGACGAAGAAAGTTTCCATTTACCGCTGCTCGAATCCGAAGAAGACTCCCCAAGTAATGTGTACGGTAATATTTAAAAAATAATTACTTTTAACCTCATTTTTCGCAGATAAGGACTCTGTCCCCACATCCCATCAAAACGGCGAAACAGAAGATGAAATCCTCAACAAATTTGATTGTGCCGTTACCCCGGACGTTGTGGATCCTAAAGTCGAAGACAGCATCTTGGATGACGAATTGGAAGATGGAAATGAAGCTGTCAATACTGCTAAAGAAGAAAAAGAAATAGAGCAAGTAGTAGATAAAAATGGAATTGATGGAGTTTCAGAAACCAATGGTGACATTCCAAAACCAGAGGAAAATGCAGTAGAAAAGGAAGAATTACCTGTTAAAAACTCTGAAGAAAAAAATGACAATGAAAGTGATAATATAAATAAGAAAGAAGATGCACCTATGGAAGTAGAAGAAAAAGTCCCAGAAGAAACAACTGAACCTACTAAAACTGCATATATTCTAGAAGATAAGACAAAAAATGATCAAAACGAAAAAGAGACTGTGAATGTTGAAATGAAAGAAGATGAAGCGATGAAAGTAGATGAAGAAATTGTCGAAAAATGTGATGAAAAAGAGGAAAACACTATTGAGGTACCAAAAACTGGAGAGGAAGGCAAAACAGAATCGGAAGTAGTCACAGAAAGTGAGAAAGAATCTGTTAAAGAAAGTGAGAAAGAATCCGTTAAAGAAAGTGAGAATGAATCCGTTAAAGAAAGTGAGAAAGAATCCGTTAAAGAAAGTGAAGATGTTCAGCCCATGGAAGTAGAAGAAAACGAAAACGTGGAACTAAAAGCTGCTGATAAGGTGGCTGAAAATGAATTTGCAAAATCTGATGTAGTTTCAGAAGATGCGAAAGAGATTTCAACTGATAATTCCACACTTCCAAAAGACGAAACGAGCAAAGACGTTACAGATCAAACCATAGGGGCAAGTGTTGAAAGCAAACCCACGGCTGCAGCAGAAACAGCAAACGTAGAAGCCAAAGATAATGTCGAACCTGAATTAAAGACAGCTACTGATGAGAAACTCAATGAATCGGGCAACAGTGAGAACTTGGAACGCGATGATCTTCTTGACATTTCCGTCATATGTGACGTTGACGAAGATAACGCCAAGGCTGTTGAGGAGAACGCTAATGATGGACAAACCAGTGAGAAGTCCGATAAAGACGATCAAGATTACAATCCCGAGAATGACCTCGACGATAGTGAAAATGATCAAGATGAAACGGCGTGTTCGAGTGATAAAGACGACGCCATGGAATCTGATGATTGTGTTGGGAATACAAACAGTAACTTACAGTTTGACGAAAGTAGCAGCACTAATGATAACGTAACTATAAGTAGCACCAATAACAAAATTATCTCCGATAGTATAGACAGTAGTGACAGTGTAAGCAATAAGGAAGACGTCGAGATGGTGGATGTTTTGCCCAAAGTTATTGCTGGACTTGTTTCCACTGATAGTCAGATTGAGCCGGTACCGAAATCGCAGACTGAACAAGCAAAGACTGATAATGAAAGTGAAGCAATTTTGGCATCTCCAGAGGAGTCCGTGGAGTATTTGGATCTCGATAAGCACATGGCTGAACAAAAAAGTAAGTGATGGTTTGTTTACGCATGCTTTCAGTTCATTATCTGTTTAAAGCGATGGACGTGAGCTACTTCTAAGAATTTTGTATTAATATTGTTGCTTTGTTATCGATTCACAAAATTAGCAAAAACCAATTTCGGTTAAAACAGTTGGTTCCTAATGGAATACAAAATTCTCTTTTCGTGCACTGATTACTCAGGATTTTGGTTTCATAGATGGTAACAATTAATTTACCAGAAATGACAAAATTGACGTGTTTTGTCATTTTTGTCTGCGACTGTTTCATCTGTCTATTGGTGCAGGCGTTCTGATTGGCCAGTGGCAAGCGAAAGGGCGGGTCTTACGAGCCTCATCGATGGCTTTGGTTTCGCAGGCCTTAGAGCGGGGTACCATATTCTGTTGAGTTTTAAACCTTCATCTTTTCTATTAAATTTGTTTCGAGGCTTCTCGCTGAAATCCAGATTGGCAGGAGAATGGATTTGGTTAAAGCCTACACATTTTGGGCTTACACTAATAATTATATACTCTTCATCGGACATCCGAGTGTGGTCAGATTTAGCACTAGTTAGGTCTTTATTCCGACAGCTAATTTGTATGGAATTTTTTTTCCTAAAAATATTTAAAACGAGTGGTCACATGTTATAAAAAATATTTGCAGCATTTCGAATTAGTCGAATGGCAACATACTTACGGTGAAATTTCAGATACGCGACCGACACAAGCGACTGCGACATGAACTGGAGGTCGCGACAAATGACACAACTACTTTGTATTCAAGTGTATGAAGAATAGCATTCACGCGACCACCTCCGAACCCGTAGTGTCGAGGGTGGTTTAGAGTTTAAAAAAATTGACACCAGAGTGCATCATATAAAGACGTCAGCGTAAATGATAACTAGTTATTAATTAATAGAGAATAAAATGCTTCTGTATTTACAATTATTTTGATGTCATAAATGAGTTCATAAACTGTGATATACGTGTTTTCTCGGGGCTCTATATCGTACCGTCTAGTGGCGCTGACGTTTGTCCTGTCCCCCAACTGGGCGACAGGCGACATTGTCATGTCGCCGTCGCTTCTCTTAGTCGCGTATCTCAAATGTCACTTTTAGGGTTTTTTTATCCATTAAGCACACGTAACAATTCTTAAAGGTTGGTTATCAAATTTATCCTTGGGTGAGTCAATACAATCTCACAAAGATCGGCCAAGTCAGTTGCCTGTTACTTGTCTGTTGGTTGCGCGAAAATGTACACTTAATATGAGGGCAATAGTGATATTATCCAAAGCTCCGCTCCGCTCAACTGTTTGGTTTCCGTGATTAATTCACGACCCCTTACCGATTACCAAAGATCTATTTTATTTTGTTTTTTCTCTTTAAAATGGAAGTACATTATACCTTTAAGATTGCCAGACCTCGCTTATAAATTTCTTTTCGTGAATACCCTGAATATCTCATCAGGAATTAATTTTTTGGAAAACAGTTGAATATACATGTTTTACGATTTTTCACTGGCTATTAAATGGTGAGTTTTGGAGTTGAGCTTGACCACGACCTTGAAGGTAATTTCAAGGACAAATGCATTTTTTTAAATACGAATTCCCATTTATTATGACGGATATGCATGCAGCAGAAAATTTTACCTTCGAATACGATCTTGAAGATAAGTGACCATGACCTCGAAGGTCATAGCACGGTCAAATGCAGAAAAAGTACGGCAGTATCAATTTACGCCTATTTTGGCGTACGGGGGTTTTTGGGGTCGTCAATTACGAATTTGAAATTAGTTTTTGGGAATTCGTACTCAAAAATTTTCTTTAAAATTTACACTTTCATAAAAAGCTTCATCGAGAAATAAATGCAGATGAGTTGATTGTATTTGCCAACAGTATACCTGATATTACTAGGAGTGCGTTTCAAAATTTTTATGCCCGTCTAGGAGGTTGATGAAGAAAACTTAGACGCAGATTCTAAGCCTAATTTTGCCTTGCTAAGATATTTCCTTGCCTTAACTGACCGGCATCGCTAGCTACCATCTAGTAGCTACCTAACTAACTTTTATAATTCTTGAAAAATGTCTTTAAAATGGCCTTATAATGCTGCTGGAAAACAAGAACATGAATATGATCACTTTCGTACCTTCGATTATACGTTCTTCCTCAGCAAAAAAGTAATACTTCTAATGTAAATAAATGACCTTGGTTGTAACATGACCTTGAAGGTCATTGTTAGGGTCGCAATCAAATTCAGATAGAAAACTTTCAGCTTTTTCCACATCCACAATAAAAATAGGGATTCCCATTGAAAAAACAACTTTGGCCTTGTGATGACTTTCAAGGTCACGGACACGCTCAAGGTGACCGTAAGTTTCCTTGCTCTTTCCAAATCCACAATTTAAAGTGGCACTCAAGAAATTAATTTGACCTTGAAATGACTTTCAAGGTCATGGCCCAGGTCAAATCCAAGGTCACCATTGGATAGCAAGAAAAAATCCCAAAATTTCCGTAAAGTAAAATTTTTTCATATCAATTTCCGCTGAACTGCCTCACTTTTATTGCATTTGACGTTACTATGACCTTCGAGGTCATGGTCAAGACTGTAATCGGACGTAAAACTTTCTGCGCTATCCATATTCGTGATAATAAATGGGTGTTCTCATTTAAAAAATGCAGATGAGCTTGCTATGTCGTTCAAGGTTACCATTGAATAGCTAGGGAAAAATCCTAAAAATATTTGTATTTAACATTTAAAAAAATGCATTCCTGATGAGATATTCATGGGTTCCTATACTTTTGTGCCATCCTGTATATTTTGGCACACAAAACATATACCTACATACATACAAGCCCAAATTTTTGAATTTTCGTTGATTCATCCTACAACTTTTTAATTGTAACTGTACGCTACCGACTATCTGGAATGTATCTTGTATCGAATACTAATTTCAGAAAATATTCGATAAAAAGTAAAGAGTAATTGTCACAGTACGCAGATAATTTCATCGAGTATTGTGTACTTAAAACTCCTGACACATAAGGAGATTATTTCATAAATTATTCAAGTATTCGTACTCGGTTGCGGATACAAATTATCGATTATTTTTCTAAAGTACTGAATAACTCCAAAAACAACGCATAGACATTAATAAATAGCCAAAGCACGTAATTTTCCGGCTTTTGTAACCCTTGCGCTTGGTTGAAACAGTATCAAATCATGAATTGTTTTTGAGTGTATTGTTGAAAATTCAACCTGGCTTTGCATTGGAAAGAGAAAACATGAAAAAAATTCTTGTAACATGTGGAAATGTGTAATATTTTCAAAACCATAACAGATCGATGTTATTGCACCACAAGGCTGACGAATACCGACCATTTATCAAGTTAAATTTGTGAATGCTGTATGTATACGAGAATTTGCACACATTTGAAAAAAAAATGTTTTAGTTGTATATTATTTTGGCAAAGTAATGGACCGACATTTTAATTTTTACGTCATATATCATAATTCAACTCAATTTTTTTGACCTTTAATTTTAATTTTCTTCAAGTTTTGATACCTTACATTCTATGACTTTACGTAATTTAAAAGATGGCAAAAGAAATTTAAGGAAACTGCAAAAAGCATACCGTGACCCCTCTATGGCCCCCTGACTATGGAAAAATTGAAACTTTTATCAGATTGCCGTAAGGCAGCAATATTTTTTCCGACAACTGTTGTATTGTGTTGAAATGAGTTTTGCTCTCGCAATCGCTATGTTGTCACAAAAATTTGCTAACCACTTGGGTGCCCGTTATTTTTCTCGTATTTTTGATTTAATAATTTTTTCAATTAAAATTTAGAAAGTATTATGGGTATAAATATTTCCCTGTGTTGAAAAGTGAAAACGTAATATTTACACACTAGAATAACCCCAAACTACTTAATTTGTCCATAAAGGCAGCAAATATTTTCTCTTTATTTTCAGCTTTTAGAGTATCTAATAAATACTATACTGTGTCGATTAATTAACACTACAACAACTAAGACTAATAATGTAAATAACTCACTATACTCAAATACGAAAATGTTTACCTATTATTTTACGGTATTCACTGTGTACTTCATTAGATATCTATTAAGATAATTCTAAATACATGTTCATACTCATACTCACACTCGGGTGGAAAACTTTTTATTTTTGGAATTTCATAACTGCGACGAATATTTGCAATTTGCAATTTTTACCAATTTATTTTAACATCAACTTCAGTCATTTATTTACTTGGTACAAATAGTCATTTGGAATTCTGAACACACCCTTTAGAAAATAAATGGTTCCCTCTACCGGCGAAATTCCGCAAACTTTACCGTTGGATGAAATATTTTTTGTGTATTAGGTACAGAGTTATAGGTATGTCCAATAATGATTTCACAAAATGGCCCCGAGAATTGCGAATAATTTTTTTTTATGAAATCAATATTCCAAAGTGTGATTTTAAAAAGTTAAGAACCTAGACGAAATTAGACAATGCATGATACTTGAATTAAACTTATTATCGAGAGCGTTATGGCAATATTAAATATATACCTATTTAGTTTATAAACGTAACATAACTAATATAATAAACCACAAAATGATACACAGACGGAATAAGATTTGACATTTTTGTTTTTACGTTATTAAGTAGGTACTTAGTGAAGAATTTTAACAAAGTAGGCTTTCGTAAAAATCGTTGGTGTCAAATTTAAAAGATGTCCATGTGACAAAAGTAAATGTTTGTAAATATTTTAAATTTATATTTTTTATGTAGGTTCAGTTTTATTATTTGTAACTAAATTTGTAGAAAGTTTGTTTATTTAAGTTTTTTTAACAAAATGGGTCAGAGTTCCGATAAAATTCTGCAACTTCCACAAAAAAGAGGTAAAATAATTGTAATTTATTTATTTTTGATCTATGTTTAACTTTAAATTTAAAAAAATAACAGAGTAGGTTGTGACAAAAATTATAACTGTAGTAAAATTATTTAGTTTTTAACGGTCAATATAGGATAATGGTGTGTAGTGAAGAAAGTTTTGGTAATTATTTTAGAATATTTAAAAAATATTTTCGGCTATAATTCGGGCAGTTTTCGGAATGCCTAATTGGGGTTATGGTTAACCTCTGATATATATGTATGTATTGATCCATGGAGTAGGGCGATGGAAGCAATCGTTTCCCGACGAGAGCCTTCAATCTTTGTGAGGAAACTAAAACGAGGGAATCTTAACTCCAGAGCATGGAAGATAATAACTTTTATGGCTTAAGCCTCAGATAAGCGGTTTTCATTGTAACATCCCACGAAATACTATGTGTCTGAAACCATAGAGAGGCTCCGCCCATTTATTTGGGCAAATTTTGTACAAGCTCCCCCTGAAACCCCCCAAGCTCTTGTCTGGACCCGTCCTCGATTTACTATTAAATTTACATGTGAAATTATCCTAATTTATCTAAATTTTTTAGTATCTAAATAGTTTTCAATTTTCACTTTTGTGGTAAAAGCAGACTTTAAAATTATTGTTTCGAAAGTTTACACAGTATTTTGAGTCCGTCGCTTTCAATATTCAGCACTTAATCAGTTTTATGACCTTTCAAAATGTTCCAGAAGCTCAAGCGGTTACTACCTCCCAGTCTGGCAAAAGATCTTTACCTTTAGAAGAATCACAAGATGGTGCAGCCATAAAGAAAATACGTCTCACAGAGCCCATTAAAGACGACAAGAAGTTAGATGGCAAAACCAAAACTCTAACGAGTTTCGAGTCCTTTATGCGAAACAAAGTGTTTAACAAAAAATTGACCAAATCTGATTTAGAGCAGTTTTGCGTACAGAAAATTTGTGAGGCAATCATGCACAAATCAGAGGTCGGCGATTTACAGCAAACTGTGAAAAAACAAGAACAAATCATCGAGACGTTGCGCAAAGATTTACAACAATTGACCAAACAAGCCAGAGACTTAGATATTGTAAATAAGAAATTAATAAACGAATTGAAGGGTCAAAATGGTCGACAGAAACCGCTGGTACCGTTAAAGATTACTAGGTCAGTAGGATTGCAAGTGAAGTTAAGTTTAGGCACTGAGCCTTCTAGAAAGAGGGCTCCGATCACTCCCAACAGGCCAAACGCAGCTCCTGCGGCGAGCCCGAGTCCCGCAAATAACAGAGCCAGAATTACATCGGTTAACAGTAATAACTCTGTAGTGAGACAGGTAGGTTGTTGTTATTTTTATATTGTTATTGTTTTAATTTTGAATTTATTTGATAGGTGGTGCCAAATGCTACGGCTGCTCGTAAACAACAATCTACAGCTACCACTCCTATTCTATCTCAGGCTTTACAGACTACAAACAGCACGATTCGTCAGCCAAATACGCCAGTCAGTGCGCCGAAACGACCACCGATCAGTCATTCCAAAGTCGTGGAACGCCCTAAACCCTCCAATCCGGGTGTGATCGACTTGACAGACGAAGATGATAGAGCAGCTAAACCGGCCGGTGGCACACCCGTTAAAATGGTTACTAAGCAATTACTGACTACGCAGAAATTGGTTCCTGCGAAACAAATGACTAAATCGCCAGGTAATCAGGCGAAGGTGATTGGAATCAACCAAATCAAGGCCGGTCAAGTGGTAAACAAAGGTAAGACATGTTTTTCAAATCAGAAGTGGGATAAACAGAATTTCAGAAGTGGTGTTAAAAGTCCAAAATTGGGGTATAATTTGTATTATTGATGAAGACATTTCGCCTTTTTGTTATTTTGTTTATTTTTTACGGTGTTAGGTACGCCAACGAGGACAGTAACGACACTTCCGCAAGGCGTCCGCTTGACGCCTACGGGCGCAGTCAAAAACGGTATCGCCATACCTGCTAACGTTGTAACGTCTAGTACTGGAGGGCCGCAGCTGATGTACCTCGTACAACCGACTTCATCTACAGTGACGTCTACTGCTGGAGGAGGACAGAAAACCGTCTTGCTCAACTTTCAACCTAGTAATGGCATTTTGAGTAAGTTTCTGTTGACTTTTTAGTTGCACCTTTTTTGCGAAATTGGATTTTTTATTTCACTTTATCAATTAAAATTAGAGCGTTAACCTTGCGCATTTCTGGCGTGTCAGCTCGGACCTCCAGAACGTGGGGCGTTTTTAGCATGTGATTACCAATCTTAAAGGATTTGTTTGCTTTTACTGCGAGTGTGAACTTGCTAGGGTCATTTGGTGGGATGAAGCGATTATTTCAGTGTAACGTATTTTGTTCATGGATCTTTGCCATCAGGTTTTCCTTGAGACCTGGGCTAGTACAACCCAAACTTTTGCAGTACCTCAGCAGGCTTACAAAGTGTGTTTTGTCAAGAGCCCAGGTTTATCTGTGGTGTAGGCATTTTTTGAGGATGAAAAAAAACTTGCTCAAAAGGGGTTCCAAAAAATCTTTTGCATGAACAAAAGGAGGGACAGTTGGCGAGAGTTGGGTGTTTGAATATGACCCGAAAACTAAGTGCCATGGTACGGAATGGTGTAATCAGCAAATGATAAAAAAAGGAGAATGGGCAATTCAGAAATCCAGAAAATCATTCACATACCATTTAGACCAAATAATCAACACAAGGATTCTTAACAACTTCGCATCACGACTGAGTTGGGATCGTCACCATTCTTAATCGCCAGACATGTGTCACTGCTTTTTTCTTCGCTCGAGATTGATACTTTGATACTCAGAGGTAATTTTGCGACATCTCCGAGTCTTATTGCTTCATTTAGGCATCTCTCAATTCAGGGGTCTGATTCTCGAACCATTCGACTGCTCTACCACTCGACTTTCGACGTAAGTCGCATTAAAAATTGACATAAATGAAGTTTAACCCATAAATTAAATGTCATTTATGTCAGTTTTCATACGACATACGTCCTTCGTCGAATGGTTTCAAGGATATCAGGGGCCCGATTCTCGAAACCATTCGACTGCTCTAGCATTCGACTTTCGACGGAAGTCGCATGAAAATTGACATAAAAGAACTTTAACCCATATATTAAACGTCGCTTATGTCAGTTTTCATAAGACATACGTCCTTCGTCGAGTGGTAGAGCAGTTGCATGGTTTCAAGAATCGGGGCCCTGAATAGAAATATAAAATTTTGTTTGGATAACTTTATTTTTACGTCATTAACAATAACTTTGTTTTGTTTCAGCTTCCGCCCTGAACGGTTCCGCCGTTTCAGTTATTCCAACTAAGACCAACGTTCAAATAAAAGCACAGGGTCCACGTAAACACCCAGCCCCGTTACCCCTCCCACCTCCTGTTCAGCTTCTCAGCAACCTCAAACCTCTCCTACCTAAACCACACCTCAGCATAAGAAAGACAGACACTGGCATCATCCTCCAATGGAGGATGCCCTACAACCTCGATTCGTACGAATGCATAGCTTCCTATCAATTATTCGCATATCAGGAGACCAACGCACCTCCAAGTACCGACATGTGGCGTAAAGTCGGTGACGTGAAAGCATTGGCATTGCCAATGGCCTGTACGTTGACGCAATTCGCGGACAAGAACAAGTATTATTTCGCCGTGAGGTCGGTGGACGTCCACAAAAGAATAGGAGCCTTCAGTGATCCGGAGGAGATTTCGTTGTAAATACGTCGGTTGAACTTACCGGCCGAAGTTTTTTTCTCATTTGACTGTAAAATACTGATATTTATGTTTAAAAGTTGTTGAATGAAGATGTTTAGTTTTAAGATTAATTTTTTTATTTATATAATAGAAGATAAATAAATCGTCTAAATTGATCTGTTTCTGTACTGGTCTCCATTTGCTGCCCAACCAAAGATTTTTCAAAGGTAAGTTATTCAGGTTAAAAAGATTATTAAATTGAAGGTAAGTATTAATCTCAAACAAAGTGACAAATTATTATTGCAAGTTATTTTAACTACAGATTGTTGCACAAAATACTTAATGATACTTTTAAAAAATCTAGAGTAGCGTGTTAATATCCTAGCAACTACCCCTGAGAAGAGATTTCAATCAAACAAACGACTAAGAAACAATTTTCATAAGAGTACTCCCAAATAAATTACATGTCCTTGCAAAATTGTATTTGTATAAGATCCGGAAATTTATAACAAATAGTTGAATTGTTCTTGCAATGTGCAACTTTAATTTTGTTCTTTAGACTGCGCCAATTTGAGATAAACTTTATTTTAAAATTTGTTAATTCTAATGAAACGTCCGCAAGAGGCCTCCACCTGTCTGCCCGGTTCCTTAATAACCGCGGTTATCAAAACTTTTCTTGTAAATAGTATTGCATAACTTTTAATAAATTTATATTTACATTGTAAAGAAATAAAAAATAATTTAATGTAAATAAGGTGTATGTATAAAAACTATTTTACCAATAAATGATAAAAATTTGAGGCATGCATAATCTAATCTTTGAAAGAGGTTACACGTCAGATTCCCAAATTTGACAGCGTTTATTTACGAGATTAATTGAAGATTTATTTGGGGTTTTCATTTAATTTTAGAATAAGGCAAACCCTAATTCATGGATGTAATAAAATATAGAATATATAATGTTTATAATATTTATTCAGTCCATTTCAAACAGCAGATGAATTTAATAATGATTTATGAATTGAGTTATAATATTAATGTGAAGATATTGTTACAAGATTTTAAAATTAACAGAGGAATACATGTCTCCGAATATTACAATTCCGTAATGCCAAGTGCCAAACCATTTTAAAGAAATGTGCTGCACAATACCTATATTATACTAACGCAACCAAAAACACACCACTGAAATATTCAATAACAACTTTATAATGACAAGAGGGTTAGACGCTAGTCCCCTGCAGTTTATTAGCACAGGGAAGGATTTTTTCCTAATAGCATTGCGATAGGATAGCTGTCGAACCACTTTTTTAATACACCGTACTTTTACCAAGATTTGGCCAAGCATAATTCTAAATTGAATATTGAAATCATTTAAAAAAAGTTTGTTTCTGAGTTATACCTACATGGAATTGTTAAACAATATTGTCAATTTATATCCTGATAGAAGCTGATAAAAACCTGGAGGAGTTAATAGTTTTCAGAATTACTTTAGAATACAGTATCTATAATACTCATTTCAACATAGTGTTCTTTTTGGTTACAAAATTGTTCAATAAAAATAGGCAACACATATTTTGTGTGGGTTGATAAGTAAATGGTCTAAAATAAGCTCTATGCTTGAGTGCATCAGTTACACAATCTATGGTAACGTATGTCTATGAATAAATCTTCTTCTTCAAAAATTAGACTTTTACTGTATGGCTCAGATCCGATCAATAATTTATAATGAAACGAACTCAACTCATTAGTCAATCGGCTTTGGATATGTTGGTTGCCGGTTTGTTTAAAATAATTATTTTTCCGTTATATAAATGAATACTTCTAAGAAACCTCAGGCTTGGAAAACTTTCGATTTTGGACAAAAAGCTAACAATAACAAATCAACCATCAAATTATCAAATAACTTTAATGGTATTGTAGAAAATCAACAAACATTTTTAAAAACAAAAACACATACAAGCATGTTAAATAATACAAAGCTTTTAAACTTCCATGCTAAATTAACTCCAAAACTATTTAATGAACTTGCTGTGCACCCGAAAAAGTTACAAGAACTTCAAGGATGTTTACTGGACATGGTATCCCAGTCAGGACAAAAACATCCTCCAATATTGCTATTGACAGGCCCTAGTGGTTCAGGAAAGTCTACAGCCTTGAGGGTTATTTGTAATGACTTAGGGATATCAATAGAGGAGTGGGTAAACCCAATTGACCAAGAGTATGAAATTACACGAGAAAATCAGTTGAGTCAGTTTACAGATTTTCTAGTTGGTTCACGATGGTCATCATTATTTCAGAATAATGAGAAGCATATCACTGTAGTTAAAGATTTTCCAAACATCATTATAAAGCAACCTGAACTATTCAGTAATGTCCTGGAAGATTGTTGGTATAAAACAACTACTCCACTTGTATTTATTTGCACAGACACTAGTAGTAAAAATATCAATTTCATCAAAACATTATTTCCTGATAAAACAGTTCAAAACTTTATAATCAGACAAATAGATTTCAATCCATGTGCTAGTACTTTGATGAAGCATGCTTTAAAACGTGCTCAAAATTTCATAAACAATCACCCTGACATGTTTATTCCTCCATCTACTACAACTATAGAAGCTATAATAGCAACATCTATGGGAGATATAAGAAATGCTATGAACCAGTTTTATTTGTCCACTTTGAAAGGAGCTGGAAACGTACCACTAGTAGAAGAGAAAAATCAGACTAGTGGCATCAAAAGGAAAAAACGAAATAATAATGGTGATGTAAAAATAAAGTCTATGGAAAGAGATGAAACACTGGGATTGTTTCACGGTTTAGGTAGAGTTCTGAATCCTAAATGGGTGGAAAGTGGTAGCATTGTAAGACTCAACTGTGATATCGAAAAACTTATTGATGAATTTTCCACACAACCTGGTATATTTATGACATTTTTGTTTGAGAATTATTTGAAGTATTTTGGGTTGTTTGATGATGCTGTAAAGGCAAGTGATGTTCTGAGTTGTTCTGCAAAATTTTTGAACAATTTTGGTGATCGACATGACATTTTGTTGTATGGGTTGTGGATTTCGGTTTTGGGTTTGATGGTATCGAATAAACATAAGGTGTCTAAGTGGACACAAATATCAGGACCAGTTAAGATTCAGAAGAGACTTGTCACTGATGTTCATCTTGTTGGTTTTGACTCATATGATATTTTTTATTGTAATTTAATTAAAAACTCTACAAGTAATACAAATAAAATGCAAAAATGTGAAGACCCTAATTATGATAGTGATGAATTAATTATTGTTGATGATGATTGTTAATTTAATTCTTGTATTTATTTTAATTATTTAAAAAACTGTCTAATAAAAAATATTTTTTTGTTATAATTATGCTGGTTTTAACTTTTTTATTTCAAAAGTAAATTATAAAAACATTTGCATGAAAAAGCACATTGCAAATTTGTATCTCAAAATTTGATTTCTGTAGATTTACAAATTGTCAATCATTCAAAATTGAATATTGTGTTGTAATAATATTGTGGCAGGCAACAAATCAAAAATTGTTGGCATCATATTATTATATTCTTTAGTTGAAGTGTAGTTTCAGTTAGGATAAATAACTTTTAACCATGAGGAAAGACCCTGACTTGGCGAAAATTCATCAATCAGTGTTCACTGAACTTCAGTTCTCATTAGTGATCAAAATGCAAATACAAGATGGTTTACCAAACTTCTTTTTTCTATTTTTTTCCTCTTGTTTATGCATTTTAAGTACCACAAGTTTCTTTTAATAAATTGGCACAGTCAACTAACACAAACTTCGTTCTGTATTATACATAAATTGTTTTTAAAATTATTTTCAATAGATAACAGGTTGTAGTTATATATGCATATTTCTTTACTAGAAGATATGTAGATTGAAATATTTGCGGAAATATTCACATGCAGACAAAACGACCCCATTTGAAATATTTAATGATTTTTTTTTATGAAAAACATGAATTTTTTAGAAAAAAACAACACTGAGTTACAAGAATTTGTTACCTGTAGCCCAATTAAAGTTTTTAAATTTATAACAAAACCACAGAACAATCAGTCAGTGATTATTCTGAACAAGATAATGTGTTTTTGTGTTTAGTACATTAAGTATATGAATGAATTTCAAAGTCAGACATTTCAATTTTATTGATCTTGTATGAATTTAAAAATCTAACTATGCACAAAAAAGTAAAATTGTCTAATTGTTGATCCACCTTGATTCCAATAATTGCAAAAATCGTAATTCACCGTAAGGATTCATAAAATACTTCACGCTAAATTTTGCTTTTTCGAACCCTTCCCTCCCCCTTCGTCACTCTGCGTCATGCTGTGACCTCCTATAAATATTACATCACACAAGCTAGAACCCCCCCGTATATGATACATTGCCACTAATATTCACAAATATTGATATAATGACTACTTATAATAACGGTCTTGCCGTATCTTCTTTGTTTTCGACACTCGCATTTATTTCATCTCCATCTATCCATTATGCTTTCATTCCCCAATATGCATAGCAGATCGTTTGTTCAACAAGGAACCGCCTTATAAAATTTGTTCCGTTTTGGGTATTAAATGTTTAATTGCTTTTTTATGAATAACATTTTTCTAAGTGTTACATAACTTTTTTATAACTCACTTCTCACAGATGTCATTTTTTTTCAAAAATCTTACCTGTTAAATCTGAGAAATGCTAACGTAGAATGAGTAGTATATATAATTACGAGCACAAAATTAAGTCAGTATTTGTTGACTACTAAGTGACGAATGATAAAAATATATAAAAAAGTATAGCAGAATCTTTAAAATATTTACTTTTGTAGTAGCAGTACAAACCTTCGTATATCTAGAAAAACTCGCTACGCTAACTCTAGCCGTGTTCGAAGCTGATTTTAAGCATTCGACTCTAACAAGAATTGAGTTCGCTGAGCGCATCCTGCTGATTGTGGTAACGAATAACTAGGTTCTATATTGAATAGGAGAAACTCAGGCAGACCGAGCAGGAGCATGTGTTCCATCTAGAGGTACATAGTCTACATTTTATATGCGGTCCTTATGCAACTGCGCAAGTACTATTTGGCAAGAGCCTCCAAATGCGGTCCCAGCGGGCCGAGTTAAAGGCGTTCTTGATATCCAGGGTGGCTATTAGTACTTTTTTCACCTCGTGTGACGGTCTTAAAGTATATATACCAAAAAGTCTTAACTTTCATTTACTATACGACTTTCTATCGTGACTAGAAGGCGCAGTTACAACGCTAACTGAGCTTTGTGTTTTTTATGATATTTGAATCTTAAGATTCTAAATTTTATGTACAGACGAACTGAGTAATATTAGAGGCAAAGATTAGTGACTAAAATTAGTGAAATTATAGTCTTAAAGTAAATGAAATATCTCAAGAAATATTTTACAAATAATATCTAGAAATATTTCACTAGAGAAACTTTTGTGTGCACCAAACTGAAATATTTATACATAAAAATAGATACTTTATATATTTACAATTTCTGAAATAGTATTGAACGTATCGACTTTCTATACCGCGAATATTTCTGAAATATTTTATAGTTCAAAACAAACAGAAATATTATATAAATATTTTTAAATGTTCACTAAAATATATTTATACTATGTTTATATTATCTTTTGAAATATATCATGAAATATGACACAAAGATTTCATAAAAAAGATTACAGGAATATTTCATGAATTATTTCAAATGGGGTTTTGTCGCGGACATAGCAATATTGCTGAAATATTTCACGCTGTGTGGTTTGCCAAATCCAGTTGGAGTGTTGTTGGGTACCATTCTTGACTCTTTATTATTGGTACTAAATACAGAATCTACAAATAACCTACTAAAACAATACCTCAAAAAATGTTACAATTACAAGTAGTCTCTATTAATCATGTCATTAGCGCCCTCTTTTGAGTGTCACATCTAATTGCCCTGTTCGGATGTGCTCTAAAATTGAATTAAAATGGGCCCATTAGTTTCCAAGTAATTGTCAAAAATGTATAATATACTGTAATATCCTGCATGTCGAACACAGAGTTAGTCCGGAATGATTCTTATTGATTAAAACCAAATTATTTTTGGATACTTGTCGTAACAAGCACGCCATGGGTTTTGAAACACCCTGAATATTTTTTTCAATCACAATTTTGCTTAAATTTTCATATGAGAGAGAGATAGAGAGAGAAAAAAAATCCAAGGATAATAAAACTGTATAATTTTTATTCAAAATACATTCCTTAAAAAATATATACATAAAATCTCTTCACTATATATAACCCAATTAAACAAGTTTAAATAAAAGCTAGGCTTTAAAAAAATTTGATATAGGCCTCAAATTCATCACAGATTTGCTTTTTTTATCTTTAATCTTTACTGACGTAGCTACGACTTTCTTGGGCGAGTTCAACTCTGAATGAAGCCGTTTAGCCGCATGATAATCAGCATGGCCGACGAATTCATCGAGTTTTATTCTTTTGTTGCATTCTTCGCATACCTCGCTGTTGTTCTCGTCTAGATCTTCGCTTTTAGTTTTCTGCAAAAAGGTTAAAATTTTGTTAGAATCGTTCAATTTTCTTTTGTTAGCTTGAGATGTTTTTTTGTTAACTGGTTTTACTTTGGAAGGTTTTTCTTCTTTGGGTGTTGTGGGGGCTTTGTAGAGATGTGCTTCATCTTTTACCATCTTTAAAGCAAAATGATAGTCTAAATGTGAAACATATTCTGAAGAGGGGATTTTTTTATTACATTCCAGACAATTTTGCTCTTTATCTTCCATTTCTGGAGTTATTTTAAGTTCTTTAGGCTCTAAATCAATGGGTGAATGATCCATTTTTTTTGGTATCAGAAGTCCAGCTTCTTCCAACGTTTTCCACAGATTTATAGATGGTGTTTTTCTTGCATTCTTTTTTTCATTTAAGAAGTAATTCAGAAAGAAAGAGTTCGAGACATTGGTCGTGTTATCACCTGAACTTTGTTTAGAACAAGTAGGAATCTCGTTGTTTGGGTCTTTACCGATTTGAATTTTAGCTGATTCAGAAGTGGGATAAGCCCCAACATCAGAAGTGGGATAACCTCCAACATCAGAACCCGGATCATCGGCAGCAGAATCATTTTTGTTAGGTATTTCTTCACATTGATTAGAATGGTCATTGTTTTCTTTTGAATTAACTGAAACGCGTGTTTCCTGACTTCTAAAAAGCGGTTGGCTTGAATCAGATTCTGAAAAAACGTCTTCAAAATAGATAAGACTTTTCGTATCTTCGTTCAGTTCTTCAGTGTCGGCTGAATAAACTGAATGATTGCTTGTTTCTTCATGAGGTTCATTAAGAGAATCTTCATTAATCTTTTCAGCAGAGTCTTCTAAAAACATGTCTTCATCTTCACATATTCTTGAAGAAGATTCTCTTCCTTGATCAGGATCTTTATAATCAGTTAGAGCGAGTTTACAATTGGGCTTATTAACTGATTCTGAATTAAAGGTTTTGACAGGTGTACTGCTTTTAGAGTGTTCATGCTCATCTAAATGTTTAGCAAGTTCAGATATTTTTATTTGTTTCTTACATTCACCACAAAATTCACTATATTCTGGTTCCTGGCCTTCATCAGAATTGCCAAGCAGTTTCACTATACTGTTTGGGTCTTTAACTTTGTTTCTGTTTTCTTCATAATTGGATGCTTTGTATGCAAGTGTTTCTTCTCTATCTAAGTTCAGAGCAAAGTGATAGTCTTTATGTGACTG
Source organism: Octodonta nipae (assembly GCA_034190945.1). Taxonomy (NCBI): domain Eukaryota; kingdom Metazoa; phylum Arthropoda; class Insecta; order Coleoptera; family Chrysomelidae; genus Octodonta; species Octodonta nipae. Next base: position 11,243,065 of record CM067221.1, read on the forward strand.
ATACTCTGAAGCTGCTATTGTTTTATTGCACTCTGAACATGTCACTTCCAAACTTGCGCCTGTAGATGGCGTAGGTGTTTGAACAGGATTGGCAATTTTTTTTGGTCCAATCACATAAGAGGTTGATGATTTCAAAAAGTGTCTTCCCTCAGTCATGAAATAATTCAAGAAAAATGAATTGGTCACACTTCCATTGATTTTTAATAAGTTTTTGTTTTCACTAAGTTCTGGTTTGTTTTTTTCTTGACCAGGTGTAATTTGTTGTTCAATAACTTGTTTATTTACTTTAGAATCAAGACTTGCTGTGGATTCTGAAGATTGAAAACTCATATGTTCTTCCTTTTTAGCTGCCCAAGATTGTAAAAAGGAATTACGACTTTTATTTCTTGATTCTGTAACACCTTTTTGAGGAGCATCAACACAAGTGCTCTTAGGTTTTTCGCTTAAATTTGGTAACATAACATCAAGACTTTTTGGAATATCGACTTTTTTGTTCATATTTTTAAACATAGAGGATATATCAACGCTGTTCTTCAAATCTTGGAAATTCCCGACGCTGAGACCCATAAATGTAATGCAGTAACTACCGTCAGCCCTAAGACAGAATCTTCTTATTACGTCTGTAGCGCTTCTGGCTATTTTTGCCTGATCATAGGACTGCAAAGGGTGTGTTCTTGAACTGCTTGAATCCCTATTATTGACTTCTTGTGTGAAACTGACCACCATTTGTTTTGCTCTTCGATTGTTTTCTTCAAGATCTTTTTCGAGTCGTTCTGATATTTCCGAAGCCAGTTCATTGATCCAGTGCTCCACATCTTCTGAAGTTGTGAGTGCAGTTTTGCCAGGGAACTTTTTACAGCAACCGATGGATTTTGAAATTAATCGGACAGTGACTGGTTCGAGGTCGATTCCTCTGGCGATGTTGTATAACCATTTTCTGAAAATATAGGAAAAGCATGTTGATTATATTCAGTTTAAGTTTGTTGTACGAATTTTTACCCATTCTTTTCATCAAATCTCTTGATCAATTCTTTTTCACTAAAGTGTACCAGTTCTCCCATATTAGTAATTTGAAGTTCCTCTGCCAATGCACTGCCAAATTTTCCTCCTAAGCTTTTAATTTTTTTGATTGGCATATCCTTATACAATTCTGATATTGCATTCTGTGGTAGAAGAGTTTGTTTATTGGGTTTGTGAAGTCCACAAACTAATTTTGCTAGGATTTTGTTATGAGCAACACCTGCTGAACACTTGTAACCTAAGGGTAATTGTAAACTTGTTTAAGACCATCTTTTATATTTGATATTTGTACTAACCTGTCCTTTTTAGAACCTCTGCTCTAAGTTCTTCAGCAATTATTCCACCAATAGCTAATTTTATATTACTTTCAGAAAAGTCCCTGTTCTCTTTCAAACTGTTGATAAATTGTTTTGTGTCACATCCTACCACAAATGTATTTGCTAGTTTTTCAATTCTGATTTGATCTAACCCTTGTTCTAGCCTCTTCTTAACTTCTTCAGTTATATCCAAATAGGCTTCATCTACTGAAGCTCTTTCTAGGAGATTTGTGAATGTTTGCAGAACGTCTGCTACTTGTTTACCAGCTTCTCGATACCTAAAACAGACAGGTTATTATTAGTACACTTCAAATGAATCAAATTGAAAGCAGTGACACATATGGACTTCACTTTTCTTCTTCTGATTTGCTGAACAAGCAAAATTCCTTAATATATACTCACTGACAAAGAAATGCCAATAAAAAATACCAAGGAGTTTAATTTTTTTTATTATTAAGTTTGTTAATAATGTGTTGGTCAATCACAGTTATCTAAACACTCCCCTACACGTCTTGGTATTGATTCAACAAAGTGGTCTATTTCTTCTTGAGGAAGACTATCCCAAGATAACATGCTTTGAACAATGACCTACTTCCATGTGCAATAGCACCCCATACCATAACGCCTACTGTTCAGTGTACATGTTGCTCAATATTAAATTGAAATTGACGTCTTTCTCCTCGACGTGGTTATAACCTCTATGTATGATCTGTGGTCTAACCCCTTTTCAGCCATCATGTCCACCCAGCAGAATCGAGATTCATCAGAGAAGACTACCCGATGCCATACATCCCAATGTTGTCGTTTTTTGCATCATTGTAGTCGTTGCCGACAAAGCTCCGCGGTACCACATGATGGGGTCGATAATGCGGCAGTCCACAAGAACTTATACGGCACTAACCATTCATCAACTAAATTTCGAGTTGTCGACAAACGGTCTCTAAAGGCCAGAAGTCTTAGAAGTCGATCTTGAAGTTCAATTGTACCCCTTCGACGTCAGGTGCCTACTCTTCTCTCCGATTTTGGATATTATCAAATCATGCTTGTCAACATCTCTATAACAGTAGTTGGATTTCTGTTCGTGTGGTTAGCGATTTTTCGAAATGAAAAATAATTCTACTTCTTTCAAATTCATTTAGCTGACTTTACATTCGGCGTATACATACTCTAGGCATTTTAACATTATTAAACATCAATTTTGGATCCCATTAAACAGTTTGTTTTTTGGTAAATTTAAAAAAATAAAATAAAAAAACTATTACAATATTAATTGATAAAAAAATGTTTACATGAAAAAACATTCACCAAACTTTACCAAATTTTAATCATTTACTCCTTACTTTGTTTTGTTTTACCAAAATAATATTAAATTTAAACATCTCCTTCTGGGTGTTACAGTTCCTTTCTCAGTGAGTATATAACAATATTTAAAATTTATTTTTTAAAATGAACTGACTTCAAATTTATGTAACAAACACCCTGTATGATCAATAATTTTTTATGATATCTCTTGACATTTGTTACTGATTTCTGTAAAAATTTATTATTGACATCATTTTTTGTACATATTTTTCCAATTTTCTGAAAATATGTCTTATAGAATACAATTTAAAATATTCAAATTGATTGAGTTGTTTAAGAGAGACCAGTGAAGAAACACCAAAGCAAACAAACAGTGCTAAGATTTTTTTGCTTGACAGCTTGAAGTCAGGTAGGATTTAAACAATTCAAGTAATGAATAAAGGATTTCAATATTGTAGGCAAAAATTACAAAATAGATTGTGAATAATGCAATCATATGCTTTTGAATACTTAGAGCATACACATTCTGGAGGTAGTCTATAATGCTCAAATATCATGTCAAGGATAGAAAGAGGGGGTAATAGTGAGGGCAAGAGGCTATTTCACTCTATTGGGAACTGCAGCTACCAATCGAGTGAAACAGCCTCTCTTTCTATTCTTGGCACAATATTTCTGCATTGCTGAGTACCTCCAGAAGGTTTATGCTGAATAACACCAAGTTGACAGTGGACAGTTCAAAGAGAATAGGAATTTAAAGCAAACAATCTTGAAACAAGTCTAACAAAACTAGATTTCCAACAACTGGGGAACATTCATTATCCAGAGATGGCTTAAAGATATGATCTGTCTATATTCATTGTTTTTGTATTATGATTTGCTCAGGTTTTAAAGGCTAGTCATAACTGGGATTATAAAGCTTTTAGGTATAGTGCTGTTTTTTAACAAACTACATAGGGAAATCCTAAAATTGGACAAGCCATTTTGTGACATCCATTACATGAGTTTGAACATATTGCAATTAGGTTGGTACAAATTAAAATTCTAGTTTAAATATTTCCCAAAGTATATATACACTGAATTGACTAACATAACACATATTAACCTAATTATTAAAGAATAAAACACAGAAGACAATAAAAGTTTCCACCTGCATAGATAAATAAAAATAAATAAATTTGCAAAAGTATGACTTACTTTGTTAAGTCAGCTTTTCCCCGTACTTCAGGAACTCGTGCCAGTATGATGTCAGGGCATTTTTCCTTAGCTTCATCTCCTCTCATGTGTCGTGTGACACCTTTGTCTCTAGCTGGGTAATTAACAGCAATAATTCTAAAAATTGTTAGTTAACCATCAAGCAAGTGCAGTACTATGATTTTTTTACCCTCCTCCTCTCCAGGCGTTGTACTGAACAACCGCTATTGGTTTTCCTTCTAATTGTGGGTCCAATTTTTCCTCAACTTGACAATAAAAACAGTCCATATCCACAAGTACAACAACTCTTTCTGTGTGAGCCATTTCAAATTTTCAGATTTTGTTGATAAGTTTATAGTTGTCTAAATGCATTCATCAATTTTTTTAAGATATCCAGGAAAACACTTCGGTTTAAAATTATTTGGTCAGTACTTGTTTACCGTGACGTAAACGTCAAAACAATCAAATGTCAAAACTGACTGATTCGGATCAGTACACGAATGGAACGAATTTTCTTTTTATTGTTTAGTATTAGAGCATATTAATTATGAATTTTTTTGTATGTAAAAATCGGGACTGTATTAATGAGTCAATATGGCGATCTATAATATAAAAAAATTACAAGCGTTTTCCATTTCGTAACTACATATCCGTTTGCAGAGGAAGAAGATACGTCTTGTGTTTTGTGAAATTTCTTACATAACACCAAGGATAATTTACAAAGGATTGCTTGACGAAAAATTTCGAATAAAACTAGCCACCTTGTGACATAAAACCATGTGTTGGGTCCGTTCTCGAGTTGTTGTGGCGCTTTTTCTGTTGACAGTTGAAAAGTTTTTCTGGTTTTGTTTCATCTGTTTAATGTGATATTGGTAACAACTTTATTAGAAAAGGTTACAGTGCAAATATTAGCAGCCACTTTGTGACGTTTGCTTTCTACATCTATCGAATAATCCTTTATGTACTACCCTTGACATTGAGTATAAGTGTCATTTGTCATTTTTATAACCTATTTTTTAATGGAAATTCATATTGAAAAGTAATGAAAATTCGTGTGAGAAAACCTAGGAATCTTACTACCGCACAATTAGGTTTAGCCCTGTTCTTAGGAGTCCTCGGGGGCTATTATATTTGGAAACCGTTACTTGTGGACTCGAATAAACAATTAGTTGAACCAGAATTGCAAGCAAATAAAAAATGAGTTTGATTTCTAAGTTTAAACAGTACCCGACAGTATTCTACATTGTAGTTGCTGGGGTTATAATTGGTAGCGTATACACATTTAAAACAAAAGTTGGTTCATATCGTGCCAGACAAAGAAGAAATGAAGCTAGGGAATTTGCTGAGTATATTTCTCAAAAGGAAGAGCAAAAAAATGTAAATAATTAAGATAGTGTTGTAATATATGTAGTTGATTAATTTTGCGTTTTTGTTCATGATTGTGTATTATCAACATTATCAGACTTTTGTTGAACTGATTGTCTATTATTGGTCACTTGTTACATTCATAGTTCTTTTTAGTATTAAGATTTAACAATTGTTAGTGTTTAGTTATTTGGGTTGTTGCTCTTGATGATTTTATATGTAAGGTATTTAATACATATTTTATTAGGCATTGGGCCACTTAAATATAACATGAGAAAGACCTCAATAATCAACCAAAAATAAAGAGGTAGATAAATGTTTTGCTGAAGCATACATGAACTGACACTGCCCATGTGACAAGAATTGGACAAGCCCAATCATAAAATGGCAGTCCTATTTGGGTGACAGAATCCAAAGGATGCTTTTGTTCTGAACTATACCTAATTAGTTGCTTCATAAGTTCCATAATTCAACAACAAATGTGACTTGAGTAAAAGCTGTTATTAATAAATTAACTCCAACCCGTATTGGTTATATATTTTCTTATATATGCTACCTAGCCCAATATTAATTATTGGATTTAAAGTGTTCTATCTTGCTGAAGGAATTAATTTATCAGTATTCTCCAAATACAACTTGATAAAACTCAAGTGGTAAAGGTAAAACTCACTCTTGATAATCACGTATTGTATGTTGCATATACAATGCCATCCTTCCCATATACTTAACGCAAAATTGTTCGTTAATTTATTGAATAGAATCATCAAAAAATAAGGCATATAAAAATAAAATACTCGGAATTTTTTAAAGAAAAAAGCAACAATCAAGTTTGATGAAGTAGTAGATATTTAAACAATGCAGGATTTTAGGTTTGCTTTTCATGCATATTAAAAATATACTTAATAGGTAAGTAATTAATTTGTATAGAATGAGTAGGTACCTTTTATTGTTTACATTCTTTACTTTGTGGGTAAGTACCCTTACAACAGTGAATGTGCTCTTTATTGTATAGTGTTGTGTTTTATTGATTATTTTCGACCTTTAGTCCTACTTTGAAGTCAGATAATTTTGTTTTAACATTTTTTATCTTTCCTAAATTGATTGGATAGATAGAAAAATAATATTCCTGTGGAGAAACTAATAGTAACGGTTACTTTAATATATGTGAGCTAATACCATATGTAAAAATAAGATAAGTTTTTCAATTTATTTAACTTTCTTCCTGACACTCTATTCAAGTATTTTGTTACTTTTCAGACCAACAAATTACGTCACTTTTGCCATATTTCTGTGTTATTATTATTCCATAATTTATTATATAGTACATGGACGACCGAGCCTCGCTCTTGATTTTGATATTTCACCAAGTTTGCTATATTCATATATTTTTCCTGGGATTACTATTTAAAACTCCCTCTCACTTACCTAATGAATAATTTAATTTCTATGATTTTATTATTTTAATTATCTTAATAAGTGTATAAACTCACAAGGTAAGTACTCAAACATGATTTCATACAAAAAGACTGCATCAAACCAAAAATCTTTATTGGGTCTGTTAAGCAGTAAGTGGTGCCCCTAATGTGTTCTACTTTTACTTACTGGTTAAGATTAAGTTTTTGCAAACAATATTAAATAAATCTTCAAAAATGCTCGGACCTAAAAAATATATATGTGTAAGTTTGTTTGATAAAACCCCACTCATGAAAAATATTTTGATAAATTTTTTCCCTTCAAATCCAAGCATCTGTCATCATTACTATGATGGTTAAACCTAACAAAAACGCTTTTTAAAAATCTAATTGCTGTAACATGTATTTCATAATAAATGCCTTGTAAGAAATCAGAATTTTGTAAACACAAAAATAGTATTTCAGTTAAATTATTTTCTCATTAATTGTTGTACAATACATTGGATTTAGCATTATAATTGCTTCGCCTTGCACAAGGGAATCTTCACTCTTTAAATGTTTAAATATTTGTTTTAAAGATATCAGGCTTTGAAAACTCGTTAATAATTCATTTGTATTTAATTCGCTTTTATTAGGTTGACGTTAATGTATGTATGTAACGGAAGTTTTCAACATAATTTTCACTATCTTAAAGAAGTCTGATTAACTTTAAAATTGGCACATGTGTCAAGGGCCGATAACAATACAATTCTTTAAGTTGAATTTTTCCGTTTGTTGTCTTTTTGCCACTGTTGTTGCCTAAATGCAAAATTCTTCTATTAACGCTGCGTTTGCCATCTAGTTGGCAGTAGTAGAACTTGAGGGAATAATGGAAAGGTTTCGCAAACATGAAGTAAACTATTTAATTATAAAACTATAGACATCATGTGACTAAAAAATAGAAAATAATTGCAGTTTAAAATTACTAAAAAAATACGCTTTAATAGCAACCCGAACTAAAAACAAGAAAATTGTTTTTAATTATGAACAGTTTATATCACAGCAGTAGAAAGTCTAAAAATCAATCATGATTAATTACCTCAAAACAAAAATACAATAAAATAAAAAAAATCGATTCAGAGTAAAAAGCGTGGGGTGCATTTCACTATACTTGCATAACTCTCCTCATATATATAGTTGCCAACAGAATAATTGTAAAATTTAATATTTCAAGCACTTCACGCTTTGTACTCTGAATCGAATTTTTCTGTTAATAACTTAAATTTTATTATATTTTTATTTTGAGTTAATTAATCATGATTAATTGTTCGACCTTCTACTGCTGTAATATAAAGTGTTCATTATTAAAAATTATTTTCTTCTTTTTAGTTCGGTTAGCTATTAAAGCGTATTTTTTAGTTTTTTTAAACTATACTTAGTTATAATGAACGACATCAAACTTTGTAAACTTAAAAAACTAACTGTATGTATGCATAATGTAATAATTTGAATCTTACTACATGTAAGAATACTAAAAAAAGTATGATTACAGCTGACTATGGCATCACTCACTGCTTTACAGGGCAAATATGTAATTATTGAAATCTAAATATTATTTAAGACTGATTTCACATATCCACCTGTACTTGAAATTTTAGTAACGAACTTGCTTCACTATCACATTCGACATTAGATACCAGATTAACATCTTAACTTAAACTACATGCTAACTATTAAACATATAGTTTATAAAAAATCCAGACAAGTGTGGTATGTATTTCATTTATTTTGAATTTTTTTTTAACATCACATTTGATATTATTCGACCAACTAATTTCCTTATTCAAGAAACCTATTTTATTTTTTCTTCTTACTTCAAAATTATATTTCAATTTGATATGTATAGTTTGCAAAACATATTTCCTTGTGGTTAAGTTAGAAAGATACCATTGAAAAGTGTTTGACATCTTTCATCTGTAGTTGAATAAAATAAGCGCTACCACATACGCTAACTTCAGGTAATACGTAAGTAGCATATTATAGATTAAACTCCGATTGCGTTGCTGAATTTGCTTGAGCGGGTTGTATCCTGCATCTCTAGTTTTATGGCATGAGACAGGATAGAAGATGTAACGTATCCCAGCAAGTTCGGTAACGCCATTGGAGTATAGCGCGCTCCACATGCGCTAACTTCAGGTGATATGTACGCACCTGTCATTAACTTGTCTAATATTTAAACGTCTTATTAATTCAAATTTTTCCTGTCGATGAGACTTTCATCAATCGATTTCTGGACGTCAAAATTTCGTAATGGGTAAATTATACCAAACTTATATGGAATCACCTTCTAACTAGAAAAAAATTCTTTAAGGGGAAAAAATTAAACAATAAAAAGCGAACATATTTGTTGAAAAAAAGGTGAGTATACAGTGTGTCCGGTTATGGACTAGCGATAATCTAAATACATGTAAAGCAACTATTTTAATACACAAATACACCATATACTAGGGCTCAATACCCCACCCCGCCATATGGCAGCCATTTTGTTTTTTTAATGACCTATTTTCTACGTGTGAACAAAAACGTTCATATCTCTTAAAGTTTTGGTCTTATTGAGATAAAAATAGGCTTATTCTACGGACAATAAGGCCGGGCACAGACCTACCGTTTCTGTTGTGTTCTTATAAGAACAGAAGACAATCCGGGTTCATCGCCACATACTTACCGGTCGACGGGCTTTCTTGATTTGCCCTCAGTCGTTATCTAGCGCTTGTGGTAGACACATCGAATATATCATATTTCGTAATAGAAGATGACGAACCGATCAAAAGCACAGTTGTAGGACAACCGTGGTAAAATCGGCGGCGCCGGGTTGCAACCGGACTGTGTGTGCCGATATATGGAGTTTGCACGTAATCCATGCCTCTTTCTTACCGGTGAGAACGTTCTTACCGGGGACTGGCCGGTTGCTTTCTGACCGGGCGTTCTTGCCGTTCCGGATCGGTAGGCATGTGGCGAGTGATATACTTTGCATTGCATTCTAGCCTTCCGTTACATTTCTTTTCTATTCTGTTCTTATAAGAACAGAACAGAAACGGTAGGTCTGTGCCCGGCCTAATACTGTCTATCGACAACATTTCAAAACAAAGTGTTAACGTTTTCTTAACTTTTGAAAAAAAGAAGAAATGCAAAAAAAGGGTAAAAAAATATGCAAATCAACAAACTATTGCAAATCAATGCAAAAGCAGTCCCGATAACCTTTAATTTTTTTTTCACTAAATAGAAAGCTTTTGAGTTAAGCTACAATACAACATTACATTCACAACTGTATGTTTATTACTTTAGGATTATTGTTGTTTGAACATAGCGTATGCGCAAGCACAAAAGGCCTTTGTTAAGTGACATCTGACATTAGCTGCGTGATGTCCGAGAAAAGGCTAGCAATACTACTACTACTACTAGACTAGCGAGAGTAAGCTAGATGGAACATATTGGCTCCACCTGCAAAAAATTTCAGGATAAAGACTAGTTACGTTAGTTGTCCCTCGCCCTGCGTTGTGATCGCTACTTTTACTTAACGTCCGTGCTGTTTACGTTCTGTATTAGTGGTTATCTTGTGATATTAATATGGCAAATCGTCAATATTCAACGCAACATATTGCTGACATACACTTCGTGTATGGTTTCTGCAATAGAAGTGCAAATTTGGCTGTACAAGAATATCGAAGAAGGTACCCTAAGAGGCCTACACCGACTCGCCAAACTTTTATCGACGTGCACTCAAGATTAGCGGAAAGGGGCATTCAAAGAGCTGTAAATGAACGTGCTCGTTTGGTATCGCCCGAAGATGAAAAAGTACTTAGGCTAATAACCAGTGATCCTAGACTAAGTGTTACGCTTATTGCAGCGGAATTACAACTGTCTAGGTGGCATGTATGGAGAATTTTGAAAAGAGAAGGACTACACCCTTACCATTTTCGTCGGGTCCAATATATTCTCGAAACAGATTATGCAACAAGATCTGTATTTTGTTCGTGGATTAATCGACGTGTGAGACAGGATCGTCATTTCTTACAAAAGATACTGTGGACTGACGAAGCGAAGTTGAACAATAACCATGCACCGTGGATCAGTCGGGTGGTGTAGTAGCGTGGACAGCTCGCTCGCCAGATTTGACCCCCTTGGACTATTTTTTGTGGGGTCATATGAAGCAAAAGGTGTATGCTACAGTTCCAAACACCAGAGAAGACCTCGTCGCTAAAATTATGGCAGTCGCCGAAGAACTAAGATCAGACTTAGAACTAATTAAGCGCTCAACTGCCCAGATAGCACACAGAGCATTAACTTGTCTACAAGCTGGAGGTGGGCACTTTGAACAACTGCTGTAGGATGAAATTTAATGTGTATAAAACATCGTACAAATATCAAATAAAAAGTAATAAGAATTTTATGTGGTTTTAATGTTTACCTGTTTAAGGTCCCCATAAAGGCCTTTTGTGCTTGCGCATACGCTATGTTCAAACAACAATAACTCCTAAAGTCTAAAACATATAGTTGTGAATTTAATGTTGTATTGTAGCTTAACTCAAAAGCTTTCGATTTAGTGTTAAAGGTTATCGGGACTGCTTTTGCATTGATTTGCAATAATTTGTTGATTTGTATAATTTTTTGACCCTTTTTTTTGCATTTCTGTTTTTTTTTCAAAAGTTAAGAAAACGTTAACACTGTGTTTTGAAATGTTGTTGATAGACAGTATTATTGTCCGTCGAATAAGCCTATTTTTATCTCAGTAAGTCCAAAACTTTAAGAGATATGAACCTTTTTGTTCACACCTAGAGAATAGGTCATTAAAAAAAACAAAATGGCTGCCATATGGCGGGGTTTCACAGGTATTTCCGCAAAATAAAATTGCCTGGCCTAATTGGTGTTTGGAGTATCAAATGGACAGTTGAAATTGGCGAAATGAATAGACGAAACTGGATGAGTCCATTCGAAAAATTGCTAAGGGGTGGTACCTGTGAAACTATATTTTTTTAATAAATAATCTTATTGCAAATTTTAATTTTAAGCAGACACATTTTTATATTTCTAGCATAATATGGATTTGTGTAATAAATTTAGCAAAATGGAATTCCTATACTCCATTTAGACCCAGTGGATCATGACGGAGCAATCAAAATGTGCAAAATGCGAAGTCTGTTGTAAAAGAATTTTCCATTTGTAAAGATTCAATAAAAGATCAAAACATATATAAGTGAAGAAATTACTTAGTATTTATTAATAAAAAATTTCTTAACAGGAATCTGAATCGACAATATAAAAATTGCATTGTTAACTATTCGAATAACATCAATTTTTTTCTATTGTCAATTTGTATCAGAGTTTCATTTTTATATAATAATAAAATATGAAATGTACTGAAAGTGTAAACAAAGGAAACTACTATTATTTATTTTTGTTTTAAAAGATCAACGAATACAGAAGGCAAATTTTCGTTTTTTATTTAAATTTAAAATAGGTACGCCTTTTGCATATTAAAAATGATTGTTCCATCATTATCATCAGTGTCAATCTAAATGAAGTTTAGGTATTCCATTTTGCGAAATTGATTGCATAAATCCATATATGGTAGAAAAACAAATATGTGTTTACTTAAAATAAAATTTGCATTAAGATTATTTATTATAAGCATATGATTTCACAGGTTCCACCCCTTGGCAATTTTTCGAATGGACTCTGTCCAGACAAAATGATTCGGAATGACCAAATATTTTTAATACCTACTCGTATATGTATTTATTCTTAAAATTTTGGAAAAGTGAGAGGAGGGGTCTCTGGATCAATTTTTCTACTTTCCAATGGTAGTGTATTCATAGTGATAATTACCGTCCATACGATTGACTAAAATTTTGCAAAAACTCCTGGGGCTACAAGTATTTATTGGGCATGAAAATAAGAATGTTTTAACTATGAAATAAGAAATATATATAATCGATTATTTTTAAATTTCGGGTAAAGGTTACATTATCAAAGGAACCAATTAACGAAGTTGAGCGTGTAGTAGCTCAATTTGTAGGTTTTTCATTGCTCTTCAACATTGCTCATAGTAGCAACAATCGTTTCATGGGTTGATTTTTTGTAAAAAGTCAAATACTAAATTGTTACCGATTTTTTGAGGCTTGATGAAAAAGAAAACAGAATGTAAAAATACTTAAAACATATTAATCACTTGGGTGATATTTCATTTTACATCTGGCAACTTCCGCTTAACCTAATAATTGTACTACAAACAATTTACGTTATCTTAAATATCTGCAGACTAATTTCCTGGTAGACTCATATAAATCGTGTACACCTGTTCGAGAAGAATTTCCAAACAATAACCGGAGAATTTTAATGCAGCGAACTGAAAATTTTTCGACGGGGGAACCCGAAAAACTTCCTTCGCGTTTTTCACGTTCAATTACAATCGCGGTGTGTCGGTGAGAAAAACAGTTGAGCGTCACGCCACCACCAATGTGTTTTTTTGGATTTGTTGATTTTTGAATTAGTGTTTAATTTTCGAGACTGTTTGATGATTTTAATTGCGATACGGTTTTTGCTTTGTTGTTGATTCAAACGGGATACGGTTTTATTTTTTTTTGAGTTTTTGTTTGCGATTGAAATGGCGGTTTTGGATGATGATTCAAGAGAAAATTTCATTCTGGATCATCTTGAAGAATACAGTGATGCCTCTCTTCAGGTAACAAACTTCTTTTAACATACCTTTATTAGCTTAAGTTGTAACTTCTCAAAGTTGGGTATAAGCCAATTTCGTGGTTTACTTAAGCACTTCTAACCATAGTATCGATTTGAAACTTTACAAATTTATAAAATTCTTGTGACAATCTGTATAGGCCGTTTGCTGACTGTCGTTATATGTCGCTATTGAGGTTGAACTTTTCGTTGCATGTTGTTGTTACTGTGGCAGTCAAAGCCAGTGGTCCTTAGCTCCTTCTACCTTGTTCTTTTTTTTAATAGCTATAGATGAAGATCTCAGGGCCGCCTGATTTTTATTTTTTTCTCAAAGATGAAATGTATTGGGCTAAATAGTGTTAGTAGGTACTCTTAGGGTATGCATACTTGCTAGCTTGTTTTGTTGGCCATTTTCAAGGTAATATGAAAGAAAATAAACTAAACCGCCAGATACTTCCCGTAGGCCGTAACTTTTGCCGGATGCTTTGAAGCAAATCATGTCAGAAGACTAAAATGTAGGTAAATGAATGCAGAAACTTAATGTTATAATACCAAATACAGTTTATATGATATTCTGAATGCAGTTATTTTATGACATAGTTTAGAATTTCATCACAAACAGATTGTTCTCTCTTCGCAAGACAATATATATTGTTTCTGGTTAGGGAACCTTCATCAGTTGCGCTTCCCACAATTGAATGTCCTCTCGAACACTTCTTTATGTATTTGATACATTTCGTTAAATTTGAAGACGCGAAGATGTAAAGGCCGACATCTAGGATTTTCGGGGAAACTAGCACACAGATGTTCCGAATCTGGAGCCGTTCCATGTATTTGCTGTTACCCATAATTCCTAGGTTAGAATGTCACGAAGAATCACATAGTTTTCATTCTTAATTTTTTATTTTGTATGTATAACCTTAATACACAGGACCAGGTAACAGCGAAAGCCTTAACATTACACAACGATACATTTTCATTTAAATTAACAGGTAAATGTTTACGAACAAAATGTACTAGTACGTGTTGACTTACTAAGCCCAAAATATATTTATGCCTTATGGACCACGCCATGTAACCTTTTTTCAACTTTTTTTGACAACTCTGTATAACTATAGATAATTCCACTCCACCCTATGTACCAACTATCCTGTACATACGACTGTCCACGGACAAAGATAAATTTGTTAGCTGCCTTCTGTAAATTATAGGACGGAGTAGAATCCATCCCATATTTACGGAGTCAAATCCGTCCTATATTTCAACTATCATATATAACTCCTTGTAGCCTACCCCATAAATTATTTCATTTTAACATTTTATATTATCGCCCTGTGTAACATTAATTCCTCTCCACACTTTATGCAACTTTTTTTGGGGTATAAAATAAATAATTTTTAATCACACTGTATAAATATAATTCAACTCCAACATATATTTCAACCACCCTGTATATGATTTGTTTACGTCCACATTTCGAACATTTTTATACCACCAAACGTCCACTCCACCCTATATTCCAACAATCCTGTATATACGGCTGCCTATGGACCACTATCATTCTAGTCCGTCCTTTATTTCAATTGTTGTCACTGCCACTGAATTTTCTATTAGGTCGGGAGAATGTGACAACCAAAAGCTCCGTCTTCGCAAAATGGAAACATTTTCATTTAAATAGGTATTTCCCGGGTATACAAACAATACGAGCTTGGTACTCATTGATTTAAGGAGCCGAAAGTAGTATCTATGCTTTACTACCTATATGCTTGAGATATACATAGAAAATTTTCAAATTCGCAATAAAAAAATTCCAGTGCCTACAATCCCTGCACTATTTCGTTGGAATTAAAATATTATGTCATTTCGAGGAAATTTTTTATAAGAATTTTGGAATTTTCGGCGATTTTTTGCAAAACTGCAAGTTGCACCTTGCAGAAAAGTATATGAGATCACCTAGGGCTCTTCCTTAATAGATTAAACGTTAAAAAACTATACACATCCATAAGGAGTTTTCGAAAAATCAACCAATATGTTAGGGATATTGGTCGATTTCCATATACGCATGTGTCCATTCACAAATGTCATCACTTTACCAATAGAATTCTTTCCAAAATTTGAAGTTTCACCAATCCGGATATATATACTCTATTAATCAAGACCATATTCATTCAAAACGGTACACCACAGGAGAAGAAATCAGGTAACATACATACAAAAAAAAACATGCGACGAATTGATAACCTCCTCCTTTTTGGAAGTCGGTTAAAAATTAGCCAAAATGCATATGGTAAGATAATTTATTCCTATTGATTCTTACAGCCTTCTATAGTTACGTGACTGTGAAAATCGCTTGGTCGGCTAAGGCTATTTGCTTATTAGTGGCCCAGACATTTTAACCGGATGTCCATTTTGTATAACACCGAGAATTTATTAATCTTATCACATTACATTAACCTTAAACTTCAGTTACATTGTTTTCCCAGCAAATCTCAGTTTATTTACCCACTGATATTTATTTGTTCCAATATTCGACAGCTTCGGTGTTACTAACGTAAATAAAGACCGGGTTAACATAAATTTACGAATTTTATAGGGCTAATAAAACCATTGTTTACGGTCTACTGATTGATTCAAGGCAGAATCAAATCGTTTTTTGGGTAATATAAAATTGATTATTAAAATGTTTGCGTTTTTTTTGAGAAAATATTCATCGTCTGATAGTGATTTATTTCTCGAAAGATCGATTAAACATGTATAAAGTGTTTGTTATTATCTCAATCATTTCGAAAACTACATAATAATTAAATAGACTACTTATTAATACAAACTCAGTACAAAGAAAATAGACATTGATTGTGAAAAATGGATAAGACTGATTGACAGTATATTTTTTAACATTCCTAAAAAATTGCTAATATTTTACACAGAATAAAGGGTCTGATGGTAATACTAATGAACTGATCCAACTTTCGTGTCTAAATATACGAATTTCTCGACGTTTCGGCTCCTGCTTTGGAGCCATTCTCAACAGCAAAGACAAAAAAGGGAAATTAAAATAAAAGCGAAACACACACAGACTCTAGATTTCAATTTGCCCATTCCCCAAGTCTTACTGACTTATTCAAAAGTTTCTTGATTGAACTCGGACCTGAATCTGCCCACTCCTCATCTCTCATCAGATGAATGAACTGAGTGTAAGTTTGCATTTTTTCTTGTATTTATAGTTACTGTTTTGTTGAGTATGGATGTAACGTGTTGATAGGACTGTGTTTTAATTGATTTGCTGATTGTGTCTATGTCGGATTGCTTCAATCGTGCGATTATTAATCTTGATGCATTCGGAAGGCGAGTAATATATATATATATATATATATATATATATATATATATATATATATGTTTTAGGTGGTTCCCGGGAATTCATCCACGTAGTTAATAACTGATCCCTGCCGGGATCGATGGTAAAATGACGACGTTTCGGCAGAATCACATCTGCCCTCTTCAGGAGCGCATATAGTGGCGGCTCGGCGCCTATCGGTTGGCTGCGTGTGATTGGCCCTAGGCGCTCAATGGCCACGCCTTCCGCTTGCTGATTGGTTATTTCCGGTTGAGTTGTTATAGGGCGGGCCCGGGCCGGTACGGTATTTAATAATAGAATTTTCCAATAATTCAATAAGTTCTGGATTTCATTGCGAAGAGGCCTCACAGTCTAAGGCCTCTTCGCTATTTCAATTGCCTCTCTTACGAGTCTCGATTTCGGGTGTCCTATATTTGCCAGTACTCTGGTGTTCTTAAAGTCTATTCGGTGTGACGTCGTGGTGGCTTGTTCCGCAATGGATGTTGTTTTTTCCTGCTTTCTTATGACGTTCTGGTGTTCATCACGCCTAGCTTGAATTTTTCTGTTAGTTTGCCCCACAGAAGTTTTATGACAGTCTGCACATGGAATCTCGTACACTCCCTGTTGAAAGGGATTCCCGTCTGCGGAGTTCTCAACACAGTGCTTATTTTTCTGTCTATATTGAAAATAGTATGGGTATTGTGGTTGCGTAGAATTCTCGCAATACTGTCCGTGGTCCCTTGATATACAGCAAATAAGCCTTGGTTGTTGGTATCTTATGCTTCTTCTGTTTGTCTCGGTTTTGACTTTAGGGCTCTTTGTATATTTCAGTCTGTAAATTCGTTTAGTCTCAGAGCTGTTTTTAAACTGTCCATTTCCTGTTTGATGTTATTCTGGTCAGTTAGTCTTTGTGATCTGGTTACTAAAGTCTTGACGACGGCTTGTAGTTGGGCTGGGTGCTGATGAGAATTGGCATGAAGGTATCTGTTGGTGTGAGTTGCTTTCCTTTATACTGTATGGCCCAGGGTTCCTCCTTCCTATTTAGCTTAAAAACATATATATATATATATATATATATATATATATATATACGTTTTCTTGTACATCCGTTTGTTTGTTGAAATTGACTGAATTCTTGCTTGACATTTTAAAAAGTTACTATGTAACTGTGACCACAAGTAAAGAATTTTGCAACCTTTTAGGTTCACTTTCCAAATTTCATTAGTATAAGCATAACCGTCTAAACGATACGAGGAGGTGAGGTGACTTTTGACTGACACATTATATAAAACATATATTTTTTCAATTTAGAAGGTTATAATGTAAGAAAAGTACGTTTAAAATATTTTAACGAACAAGACATATGTCTAAGGAACTAGAAGAGCAATATTTTTAATTTTAAAGATCAAATATTTATTTATCACACTAAAAAAATCCAATATTACATTCATTGTGCTACCTACCTATCATAGAGTGGACTAATTTGCTATTACGAAGATTAATTTGAAAAGTTTTGTGCCGATTTTACACTTTATTCTGTGGTAGGTATTTGAGTGAAAGAAGAAACATGAGAAAAAAATCATAGCAAAAACGGTACATCTACCGCCAAAACGGTAGGCCTGGCAGCACTGCCACCATCAAACCAATTTTCAACAAAGCGTCATCATCACGTGACATCCCACAGTTCAAATTCACACTTAGTTTAGTCCTCTAGTTAAATAATTTTGGTAGTTCTTCAAGTAACTTGATCTTCTCGCTAATGCAGACACATTCTATTTTTTTTTCTTTCAGGAAGAACGACGAAGAACAGGAAGGTGTTTAGCCGTTGGGATAGTAATTTTTCTAGTGGCCCTGGGACTTTATCATGCTATTCTGTATGATTCTCCAAATCTATCGGCTCTACTTGGTGCTGCTCTCATAATGTTTCTGTACCTCATGTGGGTGTTGTATGCATCGCAACGAAAAAAGCGGATGTTGAAGGTAACAAGTAAATTACTGAATTGTTGCGGCTGATACTTGATGTAAATCCATAATGAGAACACAAAAACGAAAATTATCAAGTTTCACAAAATACATATGTGAGTAGTATTTTGTGAAACTTGATAAAGGCATTGTATGCCGAAACACGTGTCGTTTATAAAATAAAGTGTAAATCTCGAAATAACAAGTAAATTATTTTGATACTAACTTTCGTAGAACAATATATTTATATTTATATGAATATTCATTAAAGACCTCGGCAGCTTATTGGACTTTTAACGCGTAATGTACGCTGATGATTTAAAATTATATAACATAATATAGCTTTCATCTTTGAAATAAAAATGTCGGAAGAAGAAATACCAGAAGTACTCGAGGAAGAAGTGGAGTCAGCAGTCAAGAAAATGAAAAATGACAAAACTGCTGGCAAGGGCGTCGCCAACTTATGACTAAGGGGGGAGGGGGGGGGCAATAGGGCAGTATTATGAATAAAGCTCGCACTAGCTACATTTGATCTCTAGGGGGTGCAACTGCCTTGGTGACGCGCCCTTGGACTGCTGAAATGATGAAATAATGTCTGAACTGCTAAAATACTTTGGAACTTGGAAACGCATGGCGAAAATATATATACACTGCTTAAGAACAAGACACTAACCATAACAGAGGCATATCGCCTTCGTAGTATTAATCCATAAGAAAGGTACTAAAGAAAAGATTTGAAACTACAGTCCGATAGGTCTTCTACTGGTAGAGTACAAGGTATACACTAAGATCATACAGAACAGAATACATAGTACACTTGATTTCGCTCAACCACGAGAGCAAGCCGGATCCGCAGTGGCTTCAGCACCATTGATCACATACATATTCTTAGGGAAGTTCTGTCGACCCAAGGAATATCAAATACGTTAGTCTTTGTTGACGAGAAACTGTTCGACACCACCTATCCGAAGGCAGTCGTCAGTGCCTTGAGTGAACAAGGTGTAGACAAGCCATATATAGAAACATTAGCCAACATATACAGGGAAGCCAGAGCCAAATTAGAATTTACGAAGGCAGCATTGAATTCCCCATTAACAGGCGAGTAAGACAAGGCGATGCAATATTACCAAAGCTATTCATAGCAGCGCTAGAAAGTATTTTTCGGCAGTTAGACTGGAATGACAAAGGACATATAGACGGACAATATCTCAATTATCAGAGATTTGCGGATGATATTGTCCTAATTACCAAAAACTGCAAGAACAAATGGCACAACTTAACGTAGCAAGCAACGAAATAGGTCTTACAAAAAACATCAAGAGCAGGAAAATAATGTACAAGGAATTGGGATCACAATAGATAACAAAAACCTGGAAGTAGTGGAATAATATGTATACCTGGGTCAATTAATACACACAATGGGTTCGCTACTACCATCAAGAAATAGATCAAACTTGCACGGATGACATTCGGAAGTAATTCAATTGATCAATGTAATGTACCATTGCTGACATACGGCTGCGAAACCTGGGTTCTGAAAACCGAAACATAAACTTACAAGTGACACAAAGGTTTATGGAATACCAAGAAGAGATGGAAAAAAATAGAGTGGATACGAAATAAGACCCAGGTAATAGATGTAAACTACAGAATAAAATCCCTGAAAGGGCAATGGGCAGGACAATCTGGTAAGGCGATAAGACAACGAAAATCACTAAATGGTATCCCAGGGGTATTAAAAACCGGGGAAACACCCTAATATATGGGATGGGACTATGGCATAACCTGGTCCCAAAAAACTAAGAACAGAACAACGTGGAAGGAATCGAAACACCAATATGTAAGAGAGGCTACACTATGAAATAATTGTTGAATATAGCTGAGACCTTTCATCTGGTCGAAAATCTTCAATGGAAATCAAGAGACTCAGTGAAAAAAAGAGCTGGTCAAGGTGTCTTCGATACCTATTTAGAATCAGAGAAAAATCAAGAAATCAGAGGCCCTACTGTCAAGATTATGTGAGCTGACATCATCTCGATCATATCTCAACCGTAGAAAAGGTGGCAAAGTTAAAGGAAAGGCAAAGTCACGATCTAACCGTGGCGGTTTACAGTTTCCGGTAGGCCGTATTCATCCTTTATTGAGGAAAGCCGAATGCGCCGGCGCCTGTGCACCAGTATATTTAGCAGCTGTTATGGAATATTGGCTGCTGAAGTTTTGGAGTTGGCCGGTAAAGCTGCACGTGATAACAAGAAGACCCGTATTATTCCGAGACATTTACAACTCGCCATCAGAAACAACGAAGAATTGAATAAATTGTTGTCTGGAGTAACAATTCCACAGGGTGGTGTTTTACCCAACATTCAAGCTGTCGTGTTACCAAAGAAAACCGAAAAGAAACCTTAAATGGATTAATATGCCCAAATAAGCGAGATATTCGAAAGTTCTCGGCAGATCAGTAAGAATCACTAACGCCCACTGACACATGTAGCCCTGATATGTGATCCAACCAGTTTCATTGGTAGGCACCATGACACTGATGCCCGGACCCCAGGCAGGAGTCGGACATGTGAAAAACAGTTCCTCGAATTCGGTGGGCGATAAAGCGTGGTCCCTATCTTTGTCGAATCTTTCGAAGATGTCATTAAGAAACTGCTGCTCCCTATGACAGAGTTCTGTTGTGGAACCGGATGGTACCTTCAAAGTTGGGAAAATATAATCTTTGGATATGTTCAGGTTGTCATTGTACCCAAATTTCCTCAAAACAGGCCAAGTTGTTTCGTTGTTTCGTTCCTTCCTCGCTGTATAAACAAACTGTGTAGATACAGGAATCCCTTTAAGTTGACGCAGTTCTGTATCACACCATCGTCAATATTTTTCTTCAGTACTTGCTTTGCCGTCATAGAATTTATAAATCCAATGGGCTCTCAAGTATACAGCATTGGAGAATATCTAATCTATCTCACAAAACTTCTCGTTGGAAGGACTAGGTATCACTTACGCCCTCACCGCTCAAGATGTCTCCCGCGCGGACGAAGATGATGGTACTGGAACCAGTTTTATAGAACTACCTACAAAGCAAAAAATAGAATTCATTCGTCTATGTAACTGTGTTTTATCGATGATAAAAGGGCTTTTAATTGCGTAAAATGGAAATGCTTGTGGCAGATGCTAAAGGACATGGGAGTAGCACATTATCTAATAAAGAACCTATTCCAGGCAAACGAAGCCATTGTAAGGGTAGATAATCATAACTCACAGACATTTAATATACGGAAGGGGGTGCGACAAGGATGTATACTGTTGCCTTGGCTGTTTAACGCATATGGCGTATTCATAAGACGAACTCTAGATGAGTTTGATGGAGGAGTGTCAATTGGTGGTAAAATACTAACAAACTACGCAGATTATCATCTGCGACGCAGATGAAACAATATTACTAGTGAGAAGAGGAACGTGGAGCGCATGCGCAATATTAAAAAAGCGTCCCCTTTTTAATATTGCGCATGCGCTCCACGATTTATGTACGGTGTATGCATCAGGTTGGGAGATACCTTATGTATAGATGAGGTGCAGGGTGTTGATAAGAGTTTTTTACGTCATTTCACTTACTTTTTCATAGATCATATAAAGGGATATATTTTCTGTTACTCAGATTTTGGACTATGTGAATTTTCAAAGTTTACACACTGAAATTTATTAAATATTTTTTCAAAAATCACTGCTCATGATGCGAGAGACGAAAAACAGACTGATTTCATTCATATTCCACCTACAGCTATTCCGATCGCATTTTGTTCCCGTGTATGCGTGTTTGTTTATAAATTCAAAGCTGACGGTGTTTATTATCACAAGGGAACGTAATAAAACCCAGTATGAAAAATGTGTGTTTACGTTCGAGTTGAACGTTCGAAAAAACGCATTTAAAAACCCAGTTGAAAGATCTGTAATTGACCGACGATGTTTTCAAAATTAATCAAGCCAAATATTGGAAAACGTTACTGTCGGTTATAATGACGTTTACAGTTTTTGTGCAACTGGAAAAATATATAGAAGGTCGGGATGTTTATAAAAGAAATTGTTTTTAGGTTGTAAGTGCCAGTATAAATGATTTCTTGGTGCAGTATTTATTAGTTTAAGTTTAGTCTCAGCATTTCACTTCTTCATTAAGTGCCAACTCCTTTACGAAGTTTGGCTATCATCATAGCTAATTTTATTTTTTATGCTGCAGCCTTCTATAACTTAATGGACTACACTTGATCCATGGCTTTAAATTATACTCACTGACAAAGAAATCGCAACACTCAGAAAGAGATTTTTAAATTTAACATTGTTTTGGTAAAAACATAGATGCTATATTAAAGAATAAATGGTTAAATTCTAGTAAATGTTTTTTTGTCTAAAATTTTTTTTATCAATTAATATTGTAGTCGTTTTTGAATTTTTTAAAATTACGCGGAATGTATCGCCATTGTCAATCGTGGTTTGATAACATCCAAAATCGGAGAAGAGTAGGCACCGGACGTCGAAGGGGCACAAATAAAGTTTAAGATCAATGTCTAAAACTTATGGCCTTTAGAGACCGATTTTCGACAACTAGAAGTTATTATTAACCCCATCTTGTGCTACCTCTAACAGCTGAGCAACGACTAGTGGTGTAGAGAACGACAACATTGGAATGCGGAATGTCTTCTCTGATGAATCTCTATTCTACTTGGGTTGACAGGATGGCCGAAGAAGGATTAGACAAGTTCGAGGAGAAAGACGGCAAAATCAAATTAATGTTGAGCGACATGTACACCGAACATTAGGCGTTATACTATGGGGTGCTATTGCCCATGAAAGTAGGGCACCTTTCGTCTTTGTTGGAGGCAACATGGCAGTGCAAGTTTATCTTCAGGAAGTAGTGGAGCGGAGACGTATGTACTCCCTTACCGTAATCGACTCATGTATACAATATTTCAACAAGATAATGCTCGGGCTCACGTTGCTCGAGTTAGTTTAAACTTTTTTGAAGAAACCCATGTGGATCTGTCGCCACGGTCGCCCAGATCCCCCGATCTTTCGCCCATAGAACTTGTTTGGGATATGATGGGTATAAGGCTCGGAAATTTATACCTGCCCCACGGATGTCATCAACAAACTTTTACAACACTGTTCTTCTAACATGTATTTTTCATTTCAGGACAATCTGTTCAAACAGGTACGTAGGGCCTTGATGGGTTCACCTCGATCTTCAATTCCATTAGGGCTTCAACTATTCGCGAAGCTATAGACATAGAGACCCCTCTGTCTAAACCGACGCGATTACAGCTCCCGTTTTTCTACAGCATGGACCCTCGTAATTGACAGATTAAACAAACCAGACACGCCCACGAACACCCAACCAATCACCACACAGCTCCTTCATCACGTGGCATCCCATTCTAATCAACCTATAACTTTAAATAACAGAAGTAGAGCAAATTCGCATTCAGTTCAGTTACCTAGTGACTCTTGGGGAGTAGGCGGATTGAGGGTCCGAATTTGATCTAGAGTTTGAAAGTCTTATTTCATTTTTTGTCTCTTAATAATGGTTCCAAAGCAGGAGTCGAAACGTCGATATAGTGAAATAATTAAAACTCTTCTTATCTTAGCAAGCACAACTTCGACAAACAGCTATGTATTGCTTATTTTCATATCGGGTACATTTAGAATTAATAATTTCAGCAGAAATTTCGGGGGCGTGTTTCCAATCAACATTTGTATTAACCAGATTGACCCGTGAAAACTATTCAGGGTTTCCAACACTATTCTCACAGTAGTACAAATCTACACTGCATCTTTCATAAAAGCCATCAAATTCACACTATTAAGAACTTGTTGATCTAGATTCCTCTAGAATTTCCTTGCGTCCATAGGGATACAGTTTCAAGCCTTTCTTTCTGACAGGTTTCATTTAAGAGCTTTTCAAGCTTTAGCCAGCTCAAAAGCTGTATTATTATCCCAGGATTGTTAATCGGTGCAAACTGTCCGTGGACAAACCACAAGTAGAGCTCGCTCGTTGAACCAGAAAACAAGTTTTTATTGTTGATGGGTACTGCTCTTGGTCTAAAAAATGACCTTAAAATATCGTCACTGGTAGGAACAGGGTGTATTAAATGAGTTTACGGTACTATTTCTCGCCGTTGTCTTTTACCACGAGAGAAATGAGGAATTTTGGAAATAACTTCGACCTCGAAAAAATAAACACCTACGTTGATATTGAATTAAGTTAAAAAATAGAGTATATGAAGTTTTTAAGTATGCATTACAACTAATTCGAACCACAAAAACCTAAAATTATTACCTCTTCTAAATTACATTTTTCGAAACTTATTTATGAATTCATATTATTATTCATGTTGGACACGACAAATGTTCAAAAGGCACACCATAATTTTCAACACAAAAACCGCACCAAATTGCACGGCTTTATCAAATTTTTTCACATTTTGAAAGCAAAATTATGTTTTTGACTGACAAAATGGGTGTGAAATTTGCAACATTTACATTTTTTCATACAACTCCTTTTATTAAATGTTATAAGGCTTTGAAATTTATTTTCACTTGAACTGTTCTTCCTCAATATAGCTACACTCATACAGTTTACATCCTGTATATACAAACAAACATACATTGCTCGTATTATAATATTAGATATTATCCGCATATGGTAATTCCAAAGGGCTTTTCGTTTTTAGTTATATAACGCAACTTGGGTTGCCTACTCTATCAAGCCAACTAGGGTAGAGATGGGTAGGTCCGGTCATAATTCGGAGTTGGATCCGGATATGCATCCAGTTCCAAAGACCCATGTGGGTCCGGTTTTCTATCTGTGATTACCGGAGTCGGACTGCAGACAGAGTGTTGGATAGTACTACTGTTAGCAAGACATTTTGGCGCCGAATCGATAATGTTTTAATTACGAACAAGCAAATAAAGTTTTAAAATGTATTTATACAAAATTGTTGGTTTTTACCCTTTATATAATAAAATTACGAGAAAACGATAATTATTCATCAAAAATAATTATTACAAATAAAAATAGTCATATTTGACAAGTAAAACCATAAAAATATATAATCATGCACCAACAATACTTCCATATTGTTATAAATTTCGTGGGTTCACTTAAAATTTAAAAACTACCTATTATTCACTACCACTTTCTAGAACTTTTATTTACATCATATATATACAACAGCTGATTCGAATATCACAACAACAATTCTACATAAGCTCTTCGCTGCACTAACTGACTGCCGCGATTATGGGTCGCTCCTTTTAAAACCAGCATCGAAAACTCTCGTACAATCCCTTCGCATTTCTGCAGCTGCCGAGCCATTTCGAGATAATTTTTTTTTGTCCTAAAAGCGATCGATGTCGTGCTGGAATGAAACAGGGCCGGCTTAGGTAAATTTCGCAACAATATCATCAAACTATTGGTAATACCGGTGCCCTAACTCCGTATCGCAGTTCCAGTCCTCTATCATTGATTTAGTACCGCTCATGTCATGTTTCGATGCCGCTTCCGCTTATAACACCAACATGTGGTTCCGCCGATCGGTAACGATATACCTCTTTCATTCACACAGGTCCGAGGATTCGTGTCCATCCGAACCTGTACATCCCTAAACTATATTCATTACCGCTCATTACATGCGTTTGTTGCCACTCCGACAGGTCAGCGGATCTGTATCCGAATTGCCGTCGGCAATTAACACTAGGGATGCAGGTCCGGAGATGCGTGTCCATCCGGACATGCCCATCTCTAAGCTAGGGCACTTTAGTACGTAAAATACAAGGATAGTATATAAAGGATTGGTTTCAAGTTGGTAAACAATGTAACTCGTTCATCGAAGTACCTTGGACTTCCATCGTTTTGAAGTGAGATCGACCAGTTCAAGACGATGGAAGTCCAAGGAAACTTCGAGGAACATAAAGGATTGTTTGACAGATGTTCATTTTTTCGAGAGCAGATGTCACGAAGTGGCTGCTAATATTTGCATCGTAACCTTTTCTAATTAAGCAATTATCGCATTAATCGGATGAAACAAAACCAGAAAAACTCTTCAACTGTCAACAGACTAAGTTATATTACACAAAGAAGAACACACAACAGTCTGCTTTAATTTTGTTAAATGAAAACGATTGTATCGCTACTAAGAGTCGATGATTAAGGAAGAAATTGCTTTAATGAACAACCCAATTTGTCATAAATGAAAACGATTGGTATCGCACTATCTTATAACAAAGTCGCACCTAGGAGCGCCACAATTCTGAAGATCGCCCTTTCAAATTCTTCCAATTTGAAAGGAACTTTATGATTATATGATCTTTAGAAATTTCTGTGCTACCCTGTATATTACAAATAAAATTCTCTTAGTTATTGACAACTGATCTCGTTTGGAATATAAAATTTTCTTAACTGTGGTGTTATTCCCCAAGAAACTTAGACATGTGTTTTTTCATTTGTGACACACCAAAGGATTTGTGAGCTGATGCATTGTCTTGATGAAACAACATTTTCTTCTTAGCCAAATGAGGTCGCTTTTCCTTGATTTCTTCGCTCAGATAGTGTAATAAACCGACGGGCATCGCCTTCGTTGGACAACGGAGTCATTGTTTTGATTGGTATCGGTGTGAAGACCCCGGACACACGTTTCATTGGATATACGGGAGCAATTTTGCTTTGTTGCCGTCAAACTTAGCTAAACCCTTAATTGAAACTGTGGTGTTATTTCCCAAGAAGCACTTAGAAATTGAAAAATATGCCACAAGTATCATTCACAAAACAACAGACTAAGTCTCAGAACAACTTGTGGGCGAGCCCAAGACATGGTGATACGTCACAAGGCGTCTGGTTGTATTCGAAATTTTTAAACATTGATCAAGCAATCCTTAGCGTACTATTCTTGCGTAATATAGTCCTCATGTGTCCCTTTATGAGGTGACATTTTATTTACCAATAAAATTTGTTATTACATTCAAACTAGGACTGTTATCTGGTCGTATTCACACTGCGATACCTGAATTCTAAACAGAAGTTGTTTTTTTTTCAGTTCGTTAATTTATTTAACGTACGAATTCCTGTACATTAAATTTTTTATTATTCACTCTTCCAAGAAAATGAGTAACGTTTCTAATATTAACCTGAAAACTGCCAACCTTCGAAAAAGCAGAAATAACACTTTTTTTCCTGCAAAACGCGAACGTCATGCTTTAAGTATCGCAAAAAATGCTGCTAAAACAGTTTAATCGCGCTCGTAAAGAAGTTTTGCATCGGAATTAATGTACTGAGAAAATAAATAAATTTTTGAGAGATAAAATGAATGAATGGACTTTCGAGGATGAACATTAATTACGGTGTATATCATAAAGTAATTTTATATTTAAACAAATTCTTTTCTTAGACTTGTAGGTCGTTTGGTGGGTCATCATTTTTGTATGATGAACTCAGTGCATCTTGA
This sequence comes from Octodonta nipae, assembly GCA_034190945.1. Taxonomy (NCBI): domain Eukaryota; kingdom Metazoa; phylum Arthropoda; class Insecta; order Coleoptera; family Chrysomelidae; genus Octodonta; species Octodonta nipae. The sequence continues at coordinate 11,271,176 of CM067221.1, forward strand.
AGTTGGACTTGTGAAATGAATCTCAGCTGTACTTTCCAGACTGGAGGAGCATTTAATTTTTTTCGTAAACACTAGTAAAGTATCTTTGACAATAGACATTTGCGCCATCTCGTGTTTTATTTGTGGAAAAGGCCGTAATTTATGTTTGCTGTGTTATAGATTGAAATTTAGTTATCCCATAAAATGGAAAGAAAAACATCAAACCGAAAATGCGATGTAGTTGATTTTGAAAATACATCAAGGAAAAATCAAAAATTACATTCTCGTTTTCCTGATTACTATAGCAATTAGAGATGGAGAAACAATGAATGCAGCAGTTCGACATCATGGGTAAATAAATTTGATTTCCACGTTGTTAGTCATTATTTTGTATACAATTAACGACAATTGTTGTTCTACTAACCTGAGAATTTTTTAATTAATTTAAAATGTTTAACAAAAGCTGCAATATGTATATAAAAAAGATGCTGGTTTGTGGGCTGAAATTACGAGTACCTACGACAAGAAAAAGCATCTTCAGGAGTCGATCCCAATTGATTTTAACAATGTCAGTAAATATATATAAGAAAAAAACAAATTAACTTTATACATTATATTTAATTTATTGGTAGATTTCACTGACAGTTTCAATGGACAAGATAAAATTTTGAAGTTGGAACAAGGATAATAAAGCAACAACAGATGCAAATATACATGTTAATTCACAAAGAAATGAATATTGATTATATGTTATTTATGTTGTAATAACTAATAATAAAGAAGCGCTCATAAAAAAATAAAAATAATGAGAATAAAAAATGTTATTTATTTAAAAGAGTATAAATATTGATATATTACAGGAAAGATAGTTGAATTGTAAACTTTATGTATCTACATTGTTTGAATTTTCTGCTCCATCGAAATGAGCACAGCAAATCCGTGAAATGTTCCTGGTTGCCATGGCTTTTCATCCTCCTGTAACTAAAAAGTTATTAGTTTTTTTCTTTATTCCTAAAAGAAAATACTATTAATTAGAAAATTAAAAATTATGATAACCTTAAATTTCAATTTATTTTGGAAAGAAAAGTATTTACATGATTAACTTTTCTGATTACAAGAGTTATTGAATCTTATTTTTGTTAACAGAACAACAATTGTGATTAATTTTATGTATTTAGTAATGAAAAACTTGGAAATTTAATTTATTTGCCCTCAATGATGAACTGCTGTAATCCACTTTTTCCTTCCTCTCCGCTTGCTATAGAAATCCAGGAAAACGTAGAATTGTAATTTTTGATTTTTCCTTGATGTATTTTCAAAATCAACTACACCGCACTTTCGGTTTGATGTTTTTTTTCCAAGTGTATGGGATAACTAAATTTTAATCTATAACACAGCAAACATAAATTACGACCTTGACAGAACCAGCGTTCCACAAATAAAACACGAGATGGCGCAAATGCCTATTGTCAAACATACTTTACTAGCGCAAATGCCAATCTTAATTGAGAAAATACATTAAAAAAAAAACAAACACTAACTTCAAAGAATGGAACTTAACTAAACAAATATTTTTTTTCTGCGACAATTAAATACTTTTTTTGAAGTCGATTTCAAGTTTTAGTGATATTAAAGTTTGTAATATATTTTGTTTATTTTTTCAAATTAACTGTTATTTATCTATTGGACTCTGAAATGGCATGCATCCACATCAGGTGTACAAAGCCCGACCAAGGATCAAATATTTCTTGTGGGCTATCCCATTCATCAGATCACCGATTGTAAACTACCCTCAAATCGTCAAGCTCGAATCCCTACTAAACATGAGCAAGATGCAATTACTAAGCTGGAAAAGCTTCACTCAGAGTGAGAACTCTTCAAAAAGACCGGAAGAAAACATCGGAAACGGCCAAGAACACAGTTTAAAAAGATTCATGGAAATCGGCTCAACTTGTAGAAGTTAAAAAAATCCTATTACCGGATTGCAGCTCCCCCTACCGAGGCAAATTGCATATCTAATCCACCCAAACACAAACACAAAAACTTTCATCGGTCCAACCGTTAATTTTTAAAGATATTCCTGATTGAAGCGTTACCTACCCAATCCAATTTTAAATCAAAACTACTCCAGAGACCCACTTAAACTCGCACAAAAAGTTTTAGCACAATCGGACAAACCTTTAGGAGTTGAAGAAAATTTACTACAACCCGATTACAGCAGCCCCTACCGGGGTAAGGATGTTCGAAAGCGCTCTCAAGCAGAAGACGCCAAGCAAGGGCTGTTTTCCAATTACCGCACAATTGCGCACAGTGCGGCACAGTGCTAAGCACTGGGTGTTCTAATTACAGCACTGGCTCGTACAAATGGGCACAAGAAATAACTGTGCCTTTGGGATGTTTTATGTAGGTTTACTAAGTAAACATAAAACTTTATCATAAAACATGAAGTTATGTTCCAATTAACGCCCGAAAATTACGGCACAGAGCAACACAAAAACACTTTGTGCTCTAGTAATAGGCTTAGAGCATGTACCTTCTGGAGATAGCCTGCAGTGCACCAATGTCGTGGTAAGACTAAAAGAGAGAGAGAGAGGGCAATAGAGAGGGTAAGATGCTATTTCACTCGGTTGGGAGCTGCTTCCAATGAAATACGATCAGCATGTTGTTCATGGCTGCTTCACTCACTAAGTGAAATAGCCTGTTACTGTCTCTATTGCCTTCTCTTTGTAGCGTTGCCACGATTTTGTGCAAGACAGGCTATATCTAGAAGGTACATGATCTAAGAGTAATATATTTCATATTCGAAAATTTGACAGTTGTCAGACCATTGGCATGTAAATAAAATGGTTTTTTGCTCGAAAAAAATGACAGAAGTTGACGCTTGCCCACTAGAAATTATCGAATATGAAAAGGCTCTCTCTGTATGATCTGTAGTCACGCTATACTTTATTTTAGAAATTTAAAATTAGCACCAACCTGGAAATCTTAAAAAATACGAACCTCTATTCATAAAAATGAAATGCTTCCTATAGGAATGCGTGTAATAAAAAATAAAGCATGCGCCTGCAATCTGGCTATATCGCGGACCAACATCAAGCCCCTGCGTATTGTTGCATATCAAAAATATAATCTATACTGCACGGTGTGAGATTAGAAGGTAGACCCACAGATCATACTCCTACAACAGTGGACCGACTCCTATCGAAACCTGAGTATTCAATGAGCATTTCATTTAAGAACTACCAGTGGCGCCACCATAACACGTGTACCAAGTATTTGTTCAAAAGATTTAATAAAATGAAAAATATCGTAAAAATTAAATCTGGGTTAGTTTCTTAGTTATACACAAATATTATTAAATTGGTAAATAGTGCTTTAAATTTACACAATTTTTAAAATATAACTCTAATACCTCAGGCAATATGGCGACGTTGAGTTGTTAAAAGATGAAGAGAACAAGAAAGGTAACTTGACTTAAACACAACTATTAAAAATTATAAAGGCAGACCATATATATTGTTTGTTTTTGAAAAACTGCTATAAAGATAAATAATATAAGGGATTTTTTTTGTATACAGTATTTGCTACAATTATGTGTGACAATGTAGTTTCATGATAAAAAAAAGTATGACCTTGAATGGTACACATGTTACGCAGCGCCATCTAGTAACTAAAGATTTAAATCCTCAATAAGGGAAAGCGTTTTTGGTATTCTCTATTGTATGATCTGTGTTGGTATTGTGGGAATAGGAAGAATAAATACTGGTAGTTATATATTTATAACTATAGTTGATTAAAATCGTTAAATGTTTTATTAAGCATATATAAAGTTATTACAAGTGCCTAAAGCATTTATATTAAATGACTACTAAGTCTTATACTACTTTCAGAGCAATAATGAAATAATTTACTTTCATACTCGCAAACCTTGTCTAGTCTATAAGAGCCATTTTGGTGAAATCCTGATAGAGTTCACCGAAAATTATAATTTTGGTGCCATTCGATTCGAATTGATTTCTAGAAACTTTTTGGAAAAGTTGAAATGGCGTCTATAAAAATTGCAATAGTTATAAACAATGTAATGAAAAAAAGAGTGCTTTCGTTATTTTGAAAAATGTTAAAAATGATAATAGATTTTTGAAATTGGAAAAAAGATTAGAAAAGAGGAAGAAACTTTATAAAAGAACTCTCCAATATTAATAATTTTAACAGAACCCTAAAGTTATTGTTAAAAAGGTGAGTTTGGCGTTCATGTGTACCGTGTCATTCCGACAATTTACATACCTTTGGAATAGGTTAATAAATAATAATCCGCGCACAAATTTTTTTATTTCAATTTTTTCCATGTTTTATGCATTCTGTTAATTAACAGCATTTTTGAAATGGAAAGTTAACCTAAAAACCTTAGTAATTAGTAAATTGAAAAGCTCAATTTTTTTGCTTGGACCAGTTGTTTTAAAGAGGTGAAAAAATAGATTTACGTTGGAAAAATTGAAAATTTTTAACTTTCCACTTATTTATCAACAATCTACTGCATTGAAAAATGAATAATAACAATAAAACGTTTGTAAAATTAATTTCGTTTTTTTAACATTAAGCGTTATCTGGTACATTTAGACCTCGAGTACGATCTAAAACATGTACTTCTGAATCTGTCCTTTACTGAGACTTGGGGAGTAGGCAGATGGAGACCCCAAGTTCGATTCAGAACTTGAATTTCGTCATCATTATTTTCTTTTTCATCTTGTTTCTTGATAATGGCTCCAAAGTAGGAGTCGAAACTTCGAGTATTTCATAAATCTAGACGCGTTCATATGTTTATGTAGAGTATGAGTGCATATATTTTAGGTGGAGATAGTACACAACAAATCAAACAAAAAGACTCTTCTAGTACTTTGGTCTATAAGGTTTAAGAGCCAAGTTAGGGCCATATACATGTTAAGTAAATTATTGTTACTGCGGTAACCAGAGGCGGCGCAAAAAGTAAACTTAATGTGGGCAAAATACATTTCGCGAGGCCCTCTGATGGTGCAAATCAAAAATCATTTGAAATTAAGATTCGAGGCCCTTTGCCCCGCGAGCCCCTTTGCCCCGGGAGGCACTTATCCCGCGAGGCCGTGGGCGGTGCGAGGCCCTTTGCCCCGCGAGGCCGTGGGCGGTAACCCACACCGCCCACGCCTTACGCCGCCTCTGGCGGTAACATTGCGTTATCTCTTCCAATTTTAGAAATAAGTTCGAGTATACAAAAAGTTTCATCAAAATGCGTCCTACTTTAAATATTGGCGCGAAGGTTAAATAGTTGAGTTTTTTTAATTTTTCCAATTTTCTGCACAAATTTCTTATTTTTTCTTATCGTAAGAAGTATTTAAAATTTTTAGAAAACTGGGGAAGTCTAGCTTCGTGACATAATTCTTATATAGGGGTGGCAAAAAAAAGGTATTCCAGAAAGTCAAAATTTAGGGTGATGTATTTTATAAACGGCCCCGGAATAGAGTATAAAGTAAGCTGTTTAAATAAGAAAACTTTAGCTAATTCAGCACTTTTATCTAGTTTTTTATAATTCATTATTTTTGCACTATAGGATTTTGTGTCAATCTTCTGTATTACCCCGTATGTCCTCGACATTTCTATCTAATAAATGATGCAAAAATCCGAGCGCGATCAAAACGTTGGAAGGCCCAAACAAATTGAAATACACATGCCGATATCGATGGGATGTTTTGTGGAAGATCGAAATTTCCCCAGTGACCGGACAAGAAGGCGTTAGAAATTCTATATTCCTTGGTAACATGGGTTGGAGATTTGGAATGTTATTTCGAACTTTGTTTCTATATATTTTAAATTACTTTCACTGTACGGCATTTATCCTTTCTGAACATTGAAGATCAAGGTGGTTCCAGCCCTTGTCCATCTAAGTGTTGCACAATGATAACCTAAAATATATTAGATACTCTAACAATCCTATAATTATTATATACTCTCTTCGAGGTGTCATTCCTTTGTAAGCAAGACATATATATATATATATATACATATATATATATATATATATATATATATATATATATATATATATATATATATATATATATATATATATATATATATATATATATATATATATATATATATATTATATATATATATATATATATATTATATATTATATATTATATATTATATATTATATTGTTACGAAATTTACCCAAAGCCGACCCTGTTTCATTTCAATACGACAACAAATGCTTTCAGATAAAAAAAATGGTTCTCGAAAAGACTCGGCACCTGTAGGAGTGATGATGATTTTTACTGGAGAATTAGACGCTGGTGATATGTATTGTGATATTTGAATCAGCTGTTTTAATGTAAATAAAGTTCTAGAAAAGTGAAAGTAAATATTAGTTTTATAATTTTAAATTGAACCCACGGACTTTACAATAATCTGGTGTTAGAAGTGAAGGATTAAGTGCAGTTAAAATCGTAATTTGATTTATGGAAACTCGTAGTATGGAAAAAACCGACGAAACTACCAAAAAAATTATCAAACAGGTTACGAAGGGACTAGACGAAAAAATAGCACAGATTCTAGAAAAACGTGACAAGAAGGAGAAACAACATCAAGAAGAAATTCAACAAACGTTAGTGAAATCATTTGATGATAAACTTAAAGTTGAATTAGGAAATCTTGTCACTAATATCGATGAAAAACGTAAAATAGAATTAGAAAATCTTGTCACTACGATGAAAAGCGAACAACAAAATCTTGTTTCTGCAATGAAAAGTGAACAACAAAATCTTGTTTCCACGATGAAAAGTGAACAACATAATTTAATTGAAGGATTATTCTCGAAATTTGAAGAAAAACAAGATCACATTGAATTAAAACGACAAAATGAATTTAAATTATTAGATGAACACAGATGACTGAAGGCAGCACTATGTTCCAGTCCAATCCTAGCCTTTATATATTATATATTATATATTATATATTATATATTATATATTATATATTATATATTATATATTATATATTATATATTATATATTATATATTATATATTATATATTATATATTATATATTATATATTATATATTATATATTATATATTATATATTATATGTATTGTTTCTGGTCAGGGAACCTTCATCAGTTGCGGTTCCCACAACTGAATGTCCTCTCGAACACTTCTTTATGTATTTGATACATTTCGTTAAATTTTCGGTCTTACATCTCGCGTCTTCAAATCCTATAATTATTTGGAGGTGAAGTTTTATTAGCAATGGAAAGGTCTGTGGGGCACAATAGCAGCAACATATATAGGGTGTTTTAATAACAAGCGCCAACACTCGGCTACAAATTTGTCATCCAAATACAGGCAGTGACAGCTCTAGCTAAAGATCTGAAATGCCACCAATATATAAGAGAAAAATAAATCGTGTTTATACGTTATATACGTTTGTATGTATATACATGATCAGGGGGGGCTCATGCTCCTAGAGCCTATCCCCTGGAGCCGCCAATGAATACAGGGTGATCAACTTATACTCCGGAGTTCGAGATCTTCATTTTTATTTAATGATACGAAAAATGTTTTAAATAAACTTACAGGTAATGTCAAATTTCACATTTTAACATTATTTTGTAATATACATACTGTTTCATAAAGTCACAGCATACCAAAATTATGTTTTTTAAATATATTATCTGGAATTTGAATTTAAGCTTAATATACAGAGTACTTTAAACGATATGGCTACTTTTATGTGTAAATCTTAATGAAATCCCTATCCTGTATTATTTAAAATCAACAACAGAGTGTTCACATTAAAACATCATGATTTTAATCTTTAATTTTGTATGCATGGTGACCCAAAACACACGACCATGATTTTCGTGGTTATTTCAAATGCACCACCCTGTATCTTAAATCATTTTCATAAACTACTTGCTATAGCTGCGGTATTTGACAGAAGACATAGGCGTACCCAGGTCAATTTTTCGGAGGAGGTAGTACGCTGGCCGGTTTTTCGGAAGGGGGCCAAAACTCTTATGGTAGTTCTAAATGCGTAATGAGAGAATTACTTCTTTCGTTATGACTACTTAGTTATTTGGAGAGGGGGTGGGGGAGTTGAACGCTCCAAACCCCCTCTGGGTACGCCTTTGACAGAAGGTATTAAGTAATATTATGTTTGTCAATAAATATTTGAGTTTTGATGGTTCATCTTCTTGTTTGTGTATACTAGGTGATTGTCAAAAATAGCTTGCCAGCAGTAAGGGTGTATCATGAAAGATTTCCAGGTTTTCGATTGCTTGAAAAAAGAAATTTCGAGAAAGTCATTTAGGTTGGAAAATGAACTTAATGTATTATTAGCAGTTACGGATAATCCAAATATATGAGAAATTTCCAGGGAACAAGAAATCAGCTATGGACGTGTGCAAAAAATACTAGCAAACAATGAGGTGCACCCATAACACATTACACCAGAAATTATTGGACGCTGATTATTATTGGTGAAGATGGAACTTTTTTAATTCAAGGTCAAATAGATTTCTTTAACTATGTATTTTTCGGAGATGACGCGACATAGTTACTACTGTCAAACAAATATAAGTTTGAGGTGGTATTGATTGTGTTGGTGATTATGTAACTGGACCATATTTTTTGAGGTTAACACTGAAATATATTTATACTTTTTGTATAATCGGTTGCCTCTTCGTATACGTCAGCAAAATTTTTAAGAATATTTAAATTTTTACTTGTTGGTAATAGAACTTTAAGAGATATTATTTGCTAATTCTATCATTCGCTAAACGATATAGAAGCATCTTATCAGTCCATTGCTCTAAGATTATATAATTTATGTAATCAACATTCTGAAGGGTTGGATATATATATATATATATATATATATATATATATATATATATATATATGTTATATGAGAAGTGCACTAACTTACAATTTACACGTTAAAGTTACCATAGGTGCTTGAACCGTAATTGACTTCACACAAGTATCATATTACAACTTCCTAGAATTCTTAGAAATCACGTAGACGCTTTGTTCACATGAAAACTGATGACATTGCGTCAGCATTTTTACGTTATAAATGTAACCGAAAACAATTCTCAGTGTTCATTATCTTCATATAACTTCATACATATAATATTGTCTTTGTAACTTAAACATATTAATTTTTGTAATAAATATATTTTTTTAAAAAGTGAATTTAGTGAAACCAAATCTAAAAGTGGCGCAGTCAGTAGGATATTCCAGACGTAATTAGAACAAGAAACAGTCTAACTAATTACGGTGGTTTCCTAACCTTCGCGGATACAAAGAACCTACTTGGACACCAACTACCGAGCTCAACAAGGGAACAAGCAGCGGCTAACCAGTGTTCAGTGACGGATAGAACAAGTCCTATGATAGGAATAATCACGTAAGCGTTTAAAAAAAGTTACAATATTTAATAATTGTTGAACAAACAGTTCTATCATTTTTCCTATTTTAAATGAACCATCCTAAATATTTACCCAAGAACGAATTTTGAAATTTTATTTTGATAGTTTAAGATATTCTAAATATTTATTTACGTTTATACCTTTATTTAATTTATACTTATTTTAGAACCAGTATTTAATAATAATAAGTAATTTATTTCTCATATTTTTCTTCATTTTAATTACAATCGCAATTATTTACTTCGCTTTTCCCAAGCTTTGAATTTTCCTAATATTGCACAATCTTGAGCAAAATTACAAAATGCCAGAAACTAGAGCTGTAGCACAAAATGTAGAGCCCTACAAGCTCTCAGAAATTTTCGCCATTATTCCCGAATACGATGGGAACCCAATATTTTGAAACACATTTATCTGTTCTTGCAATACCGCATACAATCTGGCATCTGATAATCAACAAGTTCTGTTAATTCTCCACATTAAGAACAAGCTCCGTGGACGAGCGGCTGAACTAGTTAATTCACGTGACCCCAGCCATTTAGCAGATATTCAAAGTCTATTAGAAAACCATTTTGGAGATCCAAGGGATCTCTCCGCCCTTATTCAAGACCTACAAAGAATGAGGCAATTACCCAACGAATCTCCATTGACATTTTCAGCTAGGCTTCAAACGCACCAAGCAAAAATGTTATTAGCTGTCAATAAACAAAATTTAACTGTGAAGGAGAAACAGGCCCAGATTGACTTAATTGAGTCAATGGCTCTAACTAGCCTACTTACGGGTCTAGAGCCGAAAATTGGCCAAATTGTGCGAGCCAGTGATCCCAGAGATATCCTGACCGCCATTTCCCGTATTAAAAGAGAATTACAGCTGTCCAATCTGGAAACTCAAAAATTCTCAGTCAACCGAAATGCACCCCAACAGACTCGTAAACCGAATAATGGTCCACCCCCAAAACAATGTTCGTTTTGCAAAAGAATAGGACATTTCAGCAGCGAATGCCTCATCAGAATGAGACAATCCCAGACTAACCAAAATTCTCACCCAAATTACTCGGGCCATCGCCCATATTATGCGAATCAGTCTGCTAATCAACCTACGAATTTTAATAATAGGCCTCAGTTTTCTCACCAACAACAACAACCCTCAACAAATAGACCAACCCCAACTTCTAGTAATTTCAGGCCAAATCCGAGTTTTTTCAAACAACAACAGAAAACTCATCACTTAAACAACGAACAATTCGATCCGCATGAACATAACTATGATTTTTCTTACAATGAGCAACAGAACTTTCAAACGCCAACTGAATACAAAACCGTACCAGACTATTATTACCCTGATACACAAAAACACGACAAATTCGAATATCATTCCAGCGAAAATGTTTGTAATGATAATTATAACCAACAATACGATGAATATTACGATAGCGAACAGTTTTCTTTCCGACAAAATTTTCAGACTACTCCGGTAGAAACAAAACCTCCCGATCACGAGATCTCCGATCTTCAAACACAAATTCAAACGATGAACTTGGACGATTTCAATCCAAACCTAAACTTTCCCGAACAGAATTTTCTGTAAGGCCACTTCTTTCGGTCAATTCGAAAAACCTTTACTACATCACCGACTCTTCCAATACATACAAACTCCTTATTGACACTGGAGCAGGACTGTCAATATTTAAGCCCGAAACTTGCCAACGATTTAAACAACGATTTCCCGAAAACGTAGTCATCCAAGGAATCACTGATCAAAAAATCTTAATAAACGAATCCACCCTTGTACCTTTCAACGTCGCCGACCCACACAAGGTATATATTTGCAACATCGACATTGAATTCGACGGATTACTGGGTTCAGATTTCCTTGAACATTATAACTGCGTTATAGACTTTAACAGCAAACAACTTGTGACTAATTTTAAAACCTTACCTCTCTACAAAGTTACGGATGATACTGTCATGCGTACTCAGAACCCTTCAACTTTCAATAACTGCATCCCTGTTAATACAATCTCCATAGAACCCCGAACAGAACAAATATGTAAATTAAAATGTAACCTCACTAATACGGAGGCTTTTCTATCATCCGCCGAAATAGAAAAAGTTTATCTTTCCCGTGCCCTTGTTAAAATTAATGAAAAAGGCGAATTTCTTACTTCAGTTTTAAATGCAAATGCTATCCCCAAAATTGTTAATTTCGACAATTTGGAACTCGAACCGATAACCAATTTTTCCGTAAACATTCTTTCCGAAAATTACTCACAAAACTTAACCCAACCTGATAGACGAACTACAATTATGGAACAACTTCGTTTAGAACATCTGAACGATGAGGAAGCCGAACTTATTTCTCAACTTTGCCTCGAATATTCCGACATATTCTATTTAGAAGGTGACCAACTGACCTTCACAAACGAAATTAAACATTCAATAGACACTAATAACGCGAAACCCTCTTTCACAAAGTCATATCGGTACCCACAAATACACAAACAAGAGGTAAAAAGTCAGATATCGAAGATGCTTGACCAAGGCATTATACGTCCGTCTAATTCGCCATGGTCATCCCCAGTTTGGGTAGTTCCCAAAAAACTAGACGCATCTGGTACCCAAAAATGGCGTGTCGTCGTGGATTATCGTAAACTAAATGAACTTACTGTTGACGACAAATACCCCCTACCGAACATTTCGGATTTACTTGACCAACTTGGCAAATGCAAATACTTCACCACTCTCGACTTAGCTTCAGGGTTTCACCAAATCGAAATCGATATAAAAGACATCCAAAAAACAGCATTCACAGTTGATAATGGTCATTTTGAATTCGTTAGAATGCCCTTCGGTCTTAAAAACGCTCCATCCACCTTCCAAAGGGTAATGGATAATATTCTTTTAGGTGTTCAAAACGAGAGATGTTTAGTCTATATGGACGACATAATCGTTTATTCTCCGACTATACATGAGCACATAGCCCGACTTTCTGAAGTTTTCAAACGATTGCGAAAAGCTAATCTAAAGATCCAACCCGACAAATGCGAGTTTCTTCGCAAAGAGGTCGCGTATCTTGGCCACCTTAACTCCCGAAGGCGTGAAGCCTAACCCCTCAAAGGTAGATTGTATCTTAAATTTTCCCCAACCAAAAAACCCAAAAGATATCAAGTCCTTCTTAGGGTTAGCTGGTTATTACAGGCGATTCATCCCCAATTTCGCCAAGATTTCGAAACCTTTGACAAAATTACTTCAAAAAGACATACCTTTCCAGTTCGATTCACAATGCGTCAAATCTTTTGACGAATTAAAAAGAGCCCTTACTTCTACCCCCATACTCATATACCCTAATTTTGAAGAGCCATTTATTCTTACTACCGACGCCAGTTCATTTGCTATCGGCGCAGTGGTCTCTCAAGGCCCCGTAGGTAAAGATTTACCCATAGCCTATGCCTCCAGAACTCTCTGCAATGCTGAAACTAAGTATTCAACCATAGAACGAGAACTCCTTGCAATAGTGTGGGCGGTTAAACACTTTCGTCCGATAATTTTTGGCCGTAAGTTTTTACTTCTGACCGATCACCGCCCGTTAACTTGGCTGTTTTCTATAAAGGATCCTGGAAGTAGACTTGCAAGATGGCGCCTTAAGCTTGAGGTGTACGACTATCAAATAATTTACAAACCCGGCAAAGTAAATAAAAATGCCGACGCTCTCTCTCGCATTAAAGTTAACAACTTTAATGAATACATATCATTTCAAGCAAACAATCACCTAACACCATTTACAGTACTCCCAACAAACGAAACTGACGATGACTCACAAGAACCCCAGACAAGAAGTCCCATTAATCTCCAACAAATCTCTGAAGAATTTAGAACTTTTGTCGAGCGATATCAAACCGTCTCGCTCGTAGATTACGACAAAATTCAATTTTCTAATTGCCAACTCTTAGACCGAGAAAACAAAAACATCTTAGTATTTCCCCAAGGCTCTCTCATGAAAGATTTTCACCATGACATCATCGAAGACATTTTTGAGGAAAATGCTGATTTCCGTACCCCTAGAGTAAATGTCTTTGCTAGCAAAAGTGTCAGAAAAAGACGTTATTACATCGTCCCTCTCCCTTCTGACCCAGAAGTAGTCAACGAAATTCTTTTCGCATCTTTGTATAATAGTAGAGATGTGTTCACTGAAAACCAAGTATTCTGTGTCGAGAATAACATTGAACTGCCCATTTTGGAAATGCTTTCGTTTATCTTTTCCGAAATCGATATCAAATGGAAAGTTTGCCAAAATATCGTCCAAACGATTGAGAAAGACCAAATACCTATCATTCTCGACCAATTCCATAACGGCAAAAATAATATACACCGAGGTATCAATGAAACTATCCGCAGAATAAAAGAAAAATACAATTGGCAAGGACTGACTAAGGACGTTGATAATTTTATCAAAAACTGTCAAACTTGCCAGAGAGCAAAAGTTTACCGGAAAAATCTCGACAGCCCACTTGTCATTACTGAAACCCCACGGACACCCTTTGAACGTGTCAACATCGATATCCTAGAAGTCCCAACAAAAAACTACGCATTGACTATCAGGGACGAACTAACAAATTTTCTCAGGCCTACCCCGTAACTGACAAATCCGCAAAAACCGTTGTTAGTACTTTACTACTATATTTCCAACACTTCGGTACCCCATTACGAATACACTGTGATTATGGCAGGGAATTCGACAACGCTCTGATGAGAGATTTGTGTAAGCTATTTGATATCAAACTGTCCTATTCTAGTGTGGGACATCCCCAGTCGAATGGTTCATTAGAACGATTTCACTCGACCTTACTAGACATGATTAGAATCCACAAATTAGAAAATCCCTACGAACACTGCTTCAACATCCTCCCTTATGCAATCATCGCATACAACAACTCCGCAAATAAAACTCACGGATTCACTCCTTACGAACTTGTTTACGGACATACTTCGAGTAGAACTCCCGAAACTCTGTACAACCAACAATCATTGATAACTAAATACATCCGAGATCTCAACAACCGTATCACACACTATTATAAAATCGCTCGTGAAAGAACAGAAGTTCAAAAGCACAAAGCGAAAGCCCGATTCGATAAACATGTTTCCGAAAATCTCTCGAATTATCAAATAGGCGATAAAGTCTATATCAAGGAATCCCAAATCAAGGACAAACTCCAAAATAAATTCAATGGTCCTTTCGAAATCCTGGAGATTCACAAAAATTCCGCGACATTACTAAATTCAAAAACCAAACAAAAAACTAAAGTAAATTTCGACAGGATGAAACCTTTCTCAGAAAGTTAATTTCTGTTTCAGGTTGTGCCTGCTGTTCGGATCAGCAGTAGCCCCATATCAAGTCGAACCTATAAATAACACATTAGGGATATACTACCACAACGAAGCTCTAACAATAAATGGACACTTTTGGTCCACAAAAATATTTCGGCCCTCGAACACGTTTTCACGACAAATAATAGACTTTTACAAACACTTATCCAAACTGTTAACTATAAATATTTCGCAATGAATTACTTCCGCTCAGATGTACAAACTCATATAAATCTCCTAAACCAAATATCCACCACAATTAAGGACAAATTTATCGAAATAAATATGGACACCAATAGACCAAAACGCGGCATACTTGATGGCGCAGGTACTCTTTTCAAAGCAATTACCGGAAACTTAGACGCGGATGACAGTAAATATTTTACTGATAGTATCACTAGGCTCAATCAAGGTCAATTACAAATAGAAAATTTACTCAAAAACCAAATCAGTGTACCTACCTCTGTCATTAAAAACTTCAACGAGACCGTCCAAAAACTGCAAATTGACGAAAAACTCTTTAACATCAATATGAAAAAACTAGAAACCACAATCGGAAAAATTAACGATAAAGTCGGCTACATCGAAACGAAACTTATGTTGCTCGAATTATGCGAGAAACTAATGGAGAAATACCTTTACTTGGAAGATAGCCTAAATGATGTGCTAAATTCAATTACTTTCGCGCGTCTTAAAATCATACATACATCTATCTTAACGCCCGAACATCTCATTACGGCATTGCAAGAAATATCACAAAACCTAATAAAAAACAATCTTCCACTACCAATAAAATACTCAAGCATTGGACAATACTTAAAAATTATCGAGTTAGAAGCTTTCCAAACAAACTCTGATCTTATTTTTGTCTTAAGAATTCCATTAGTAGAACAACAACCATACACCCTTTTCCGGTTATACCCTATCCCAATATACGATGACAGAACTGGATTACATCACCTTTTGTCTTTTACTCAAAAGTACCTCGCGAAAAACGAAGACTCTTTAATGTTTATTTCAATCAAGGACTTGAGCGCGTGTAAACCGCTTGCTATCAGAAGAAAATTGTGTCCCGACCTATACGCCTATCCTATAGACTCTAACGCACCGTGCGAGGTGCAACTTCTGAAAAATATTCAAAATGTGCCGGACAATTGCAGGAGTGCAGTAATTTTTAGTCAGGGTTACAGTGTCCAAAAACTTGAACAGAATATGTGGCTTGTCGTGACCTCCGAACCTTTACGTGTTGTGGTGAGTTGCAATCAAAAGAACTCAACAACTTTAACTCTAGTGCGCAACTCCATTCTAAAACTTCAATCGGAGTGTAGTGCCTTTGTAGGTGTTACTAAGGTCCAGGCTGAGTCTGGAAAAGAAACAGCCCTTTCCGAAGTCTATCACACAGTTACAGTACCTTACAACTGTTGCGATACAGTTTCAGAAAAGGTACAAATTCCCGAGCTGAAAGCCTTCGACATAAGCAGCATCAACGTGGAGGAACTGGACGTTGCGAACCATAAGTTAGAACAGTACTCCAGAGACCTAGATGGTCTTATAAATCAGCCTTTCCTAACCAAGAACATCTCTTGGTTTACGTATACGACAATAGCTGTCGTCATGATCATTTCAGCGATTATGATTTTCAACATTATCAAAAAGAAAATTGAAGAGCGCCCAAAAGCTCAAGAAAATACCGACCAAACGACGACGCCTTCATCGTCTCTAAGAATGCTGCCTAAACTAAGGCCAGTATTTAAACCACACCCGATCACAGAGACAACTGTATAAACATTTCATTTATAACAATGTATTTTCTTGTATGTTTACCCATATTTTATGTATTACCCTTTTTATTTTATTTACTAACCATTTATCGTTGTTATATTATATAAGTTTGATTTTTGACTTATTATTGACACTAACATATTTTATACTAACAATTTTAATTTCATTTTCGAATTACCTTTGTAATGTTAATACTACCATTTGATATTCCTAGCGATATTTTGTTATTTACAGATGTTTCATTTTTATTAAAAAGTTGATGTAAAGCATCAACTTTTCATGTATAAGGGGAGTTGTTATATGAGAAGTGCACTAACTTACAATTTACACGTTAAAGTTACCATAGGTGCTTGAACCGTAATTGACTTCACACAAGTATCATATTACAAATTCCTAGAATTCTTAGAAATCACGTAGACGCTTTGTTCACATGAAAACTGATGACATTGCGTCAGCATTTTTACGTTATAAATGTAACCGAAAACAATTCTCAGTGTTCATTATCTTCATATAACTTCATACATATAATATTGTCTTTGTAACTTAAACATATTAATTTTTTGTAATAAATATATTTTTTTTAAAAAGTGAATTTAGTGAAACCAAATCTATATATATATATATATATATATATATATATATATATATATATATATATATAACTATGAGCTATTTTTTTCTGACACTTCTAGATGTCTCAATTCGTTTCGCGAACATATTATATATATATTTTTTAATTATTATGTATTAAATGTAATACTCTGTTACCAATACATTTAATTTTAAAACTAATGCATAAAGGGGTATGAAATTTGATAAATAAATAATTGATATTAAATAAGAAACATTATTTTCTTATTTAATTAGTTATTAAAATTTAACAAATTTCTATTTTTATTTTGTTATATTATTTAATTATTATTTGCTCTATTTTGTGAATTTTCCAAATAGGATGAGATTGTCTTCTAAACGTTGTTTGTGGCATGTTCTTGATTATTTTTGTGTTTCTTTGGGGAATAACACCACAATAGAATAGACTTTGAAACGTTTGGTATTCCTGCAATATACGTAGTTTTATTTCTATTGTGGTGTTATTCCCCAAAGAAACACAAAAATAATTAGGATGAGATTATCAATTAGTCGGCAACTTTTTTTATGTATGCTCATCGATTACTCAAAAACGGCTTAATTAATTTCGATGATTTAAACTGCATTGTATTAAGAAATATTATGGATAGGTGCCATATAATTTTTATAACGTGCGTTGTACAGAAACTAAAAAAAACAGGTGTTAAGGGACTTAATGTCTTCACAAAATCTACAGAAAATCGATAAAATACGTTCAAAATTCTGTAAAGGTCAAATAAACTTTCTACATAAATCTCTAAAATTAAATTTCAAGATATGCCATAAAAGAATATTCGACCTATAAGCGATGAGTGGCACCACACGGCGGTTGGTTTAGGAAATATATTATTTTTCAAATAACTGATATGTGATGCCACCCATCCCTTAACAGTTCTTTTTTAAATATAACTGTCTAGTTTTATAATGAGCATCTCTGCAATGTAATCTAATATACAAAGCCCCTCATGTATTTTTTCATGTATTTGGATTGTAATATTCTTATACGAGTACATAATAAAAATAATTTATATTTAAAAAATATAAAATATAAACCGTTTAGAAACCGTATGCAATAAATCACTATTTTCAGACATATCTTCTTTTTTATCTGATTTACAATTCAATTGAAAATTTTAGCGTATTCTTATCTCTCTCTTTTTCTCCCTCTCTAATTTTTATTCTTTGTCTAATTTCCAAATATATTTTAACGACCACTTTCTATATTGCATCCACACTGTATATGCTTCTGTGTATTGGTCACCCCTATATAACTTATTGGTCTATCATTTTCTGAACCACCCTGTACAGCTGTAATTCAACTCAACACAATATTACAACGGTCCTGATATCTTTAAAACCACCCTGTATAAGTATAAATCCTCTCCACACTATTGACTCTTTCTATTTTTCTATTGTTTAAATTATTCCTGTATACCAATGATTTTACTTCGCCCCATATTCCATTTATGCAACTACCTCATGGTCTACCCTATATAACAAAATTCACCTTTTTGAACCACATTTTATGACTATAATTTTACTCAACCACTTATTACAATCACTCGGTACATGCAACTCCATCTAAAATTTTTGAACCCATGTCAATATTATCTCCGTCCTAGGTCAACTGTTTATGTTCCAAATTATATCACTTTTTTAAACCGCCCTGTATAACTGTAATTATACTCCACCTTATATTTCAACCATCCTGTATATTCAACTGCTTTTAGCAATTTTTAAAGCCTTTTGTATAACTGTAATTATGTAATATAACTAATTCAATTCCAACTAATATTTCAACTATCCTATGTATACAACTGCTTATTTAGCACCTAATATTACAAGCAAGCACGCACTCACCTACAACCATATACCATACAAATTTTCGTTTCTATAAACTAACGGAATATTTTCTGTATTTTCACGCAACTATAAGCCCCCTAACTTAACTTCGTTTCTAAAAAAACTTGCTTCAAACGAATTAAAATGAAAACGATTACAAACACCCTGTACGATATCCTTTCATGGCATATCTTGACATTTAAATTACATATTTATGATTAAAATTTGACATTTCACAATATTACTGTATTATCACAACAATAAAAATAAAAAGTGTACTTATAGCTGTTATTAACTATTTAAGCTTAATTTACCTTCAGTAATATCCGTTGTCTTTATCTTAAAGCATGAAAAAAATACGATAGCACAGACTGCGCCAATTTTGCTATCACAAACCCAACTTGCCTAAGAAAACCTCACGCTCGGGTCATACTCATTTCCATAAAACGTTTCTAAAGATCCCTGTGACAATCTCTCTTTTTTATTTTTCCAGCTCAACGAGGAGAAACTGCAACGCGATCTCCAGGAAGTCGTTATACCGCAGATTATCCAGACAAAGCAAAAAGAGAGGCACAAGGAAAGCCATCGTCATCATCATAAGCATCATTATCAACAGAACGTGTTCCTTGACGAAGAAGAAAGACAATCAAGTAGACCGATGTTAGGAAGGTCTTATTCGATAGGTTGAGACTGAAACAAACGAAGGACGTAATTCGCGAAAAGAGCTGTTGTGTAGCACGCGAGACGAACAATGGAGTCTAGGACGATAGATGATTTTTTTTTATTACGCGGCACATCTAGACGTTCTGCAGTTTGTGGAATGCAATAGTATTTAGATTTCTTTGTGATACAGGGAGATTAGTATTGTTTTTTTTTTCACTTATTGCTAATATGTCAATAATAATGTTATTTATTTGCGTATTGTTGTTAGTCTGAATTCATTTCGTTAAAAGTTATTTTCAGAAAGGTTGTGACTGTATAGATTATAGGTGTATAGTCAGAGGCGTTACTTGTGGGGGGGGGAGGACAAGAAAAATAGAATAATTTAGAACTAGTTTACCGTTAACAGTTTGGTGGGGCAATTGCCAACCCCTCAAACCGTAAATACGCCTCTGGGTATAGTGAGAAGTATTTCAAACTAAATGATTAATAAATTTGTATTTATGTACAGATTCATGAAGTAAAAATTGATTCCAATGTTATTTTATGAAAATATTTTTAATTTTGTTGAATTTTTTTGAGGGGAAAATTCTACATACACAGATGCTTGGTTCAGATGCTTAGTGAAATGAGATTTTTCGACACTGTGACCTCGATCAAGTCCATAAATCTGGTTAAAAAGTTTCTCAGGATATAGAAAGTGTTTGCAATATACATAGTCCATAGACAAATAGGACGACTCAGCAAAAGTTGAACTTATGCAGCTTCTCAGGAGACTTGATTTAGACCAGAAAGACATTAGATGTATCGAAAACTTATACTGGCACCAGTCAGCCCGGGTTAGATTAGCAAACGGCCTAACCAACCAAATCTGTATACTGCATACCTAGGTTACATCATGGGCAAGATCGAGGGCAGAAGAGGATTAGGACGGAAGAAAATTTCGTGGCTGCGGAATGTAAGACAATGGACAGCCATGCGTTGTATGCAGACGTTGATCCACACAGCCAGAGATAGGAAAGTCATGGAAAGTGTGGTCGCTAACATCCATTAATGGATAAGCAGAGAAAGAAGAAGAGCAAAAGTTGTGGCAATATACATAGCTGCGGCCACAGCGGGTGTCACGGCACACTAATGAGAGTCGCCAAAATGTAGACGAAAACCAACTTAATTATTTTGGATACTTAAAATTACAAAAAGATTCCAAACAGAAAATTTGACGGAAGTTGAAATAAATACATTAATTTCAGAATAATCAGTTTAAGATTTGAGTTATAATATGATTTCTCTATTAATAAATATTGAATAGCTGACCAACAAATCATTTCAAATAAGTCAATTCTATATTATAGAATAAGACTTTTATAAAACTATTTTTTATATCATTTTTTTAATGAAATAAATTTTTCATAAAAATTAAACAATTATTCCATAAATGCAATTGATTATTTGAAATTTTAATTTATAAAATTCTACATATTTAGTGGTTCTTTAACAAAGTTAACAGGAGTATGAATCTTTTTAGTAACTGAAGGTTAATACAAATATGAGTTTTGTATTCTTTATAACGTTCTAATTAAATAAAAATAACAGAAAAGTGTATGCAGGTAAGTAGCACTTTTCATGATCATGTTGATATAGTAATTCACATAAAATAGAAAAAAAAGCCAAGCGACTGACAGACGTTTTCTATGTATATAATTTAGGACAACTTTTTTGGATATTAGTTTACAAATATACAACAGATATAAATCCAATTACAGTACAAATAATGATAAAATAAGAAAAAATACATACAGATAACCTAAGGTATCTTAAATATTACAAAAGAAAAGAGAGGACAGATAACAAATATTAAATAATAAATTTTAAACAAAAAGTAGAGACTAAGATAATTGACAAGAGAATTTTGCTTGTAACTGTCATTAGTTGTATATATGCTTCAGCTTTTTTCTAAATTGTCAAAATTAATATATGCTGTTATAATTTCTACACAAGATGAATAACGGTGACGTTATAAGCACATTTGTATTAGTAAACAGATAAAAATAGGTGTTATTTCTTGAACCAAGCCTTGGCGAATGTATTGGGATCATTGACAGAAGAACAGGTGAGTCAATTTTATTGTGAAACAATTTGTATAGAAATGAAGAGCTAAGTATATTCAAATGCATAATTAAAGACCTCATCTCAAATTTGTCAAGTAGTAATTTGTGCTGGTACCCTCTGACAGTATATGAGCCGTCTACACGAAAAGCGAGAAATTTTAGGAATTTTCTTTGCACTGACTTTAGAAGCTTGTAGGCAGGGTGCCGCAGATCAGATCAACTTTGAGCGAACTAAGCATGTATATAAAGATTTCAGCGCAGATAAGTTATGAAAGTTGTTGCAATTTCTCAAAATAAAACCCAACTATCGCTGATTGCAAATTATGGAAATATTTTCATTGAATGACAATTTACGATCGAAATATACACCTAGGTGATTTCTGATAGTGAATCGCTCAATAGTCTGATTATTAAAGGAATAATCGAATAGTATTGGATTCCTCCTTAAAGTATAAGAACATACTTTGCATTTCGCGATGTTCAAAAAGAGTTTGTTTTAGGTACACCATAACATGAGCTGATCCAGGTCATGTTGTAGCCGTAAGCTATTGTTGATGCCCTCGACTTTACGATATAATTTCAGATCGTCTGCAAAAAGAAGAGTTTCAGATGAAAGAATACTGGATAAGTCGTTAATGAATATCAGAAACAATAGCGGACCGAGATTGGAACTTTGGGGTACTCCTGAACTGACAGTAACTGTTCTTCGAAGTTTTCTTGGACTTTCATCGTCTTGAAGTGGTTGATCTCACAACGTTTCAATAGCTGTGTATCTGCTATCGTCATCAGGTGAATGATAGGACAGGTCATGCGTCGCCGGTCATGGTCATTGGGTCTTATCTGGTCCAATCAGCGTCGTCGTACCTGGAGGTGGGTTGCCGGTGATGCGTAGCGGTCGAAGAAGAGCTCTCCAAAGATTTTTAATTTGTATGCTGGGCTCGCTAATTATATCTTCGTTCGAGATTATATATGCTGTCTCTATGAATTTTCTTTTGTACCAGTGTTCTTCCTTGTAAATTGCTCTAGCCTGGTCCCAGTTGATATTATGGTGTTCAGTCCATGCGTGATTAGCTAGCCCAGACTTCGTTACAGTAACTGTGTTTGATTTAAAGCCGCTATAGCTAACAAATTGATAGCGGTACTTAAGTAGGGTTTAAATAGATTAACTAGCGAGTTACTAAAACCAAAGGCCCATAATTTTTCGATTCGTGTGGGGTGTTGAAGTTTATCGAAAGCCTTGGTAAAATCGGTATAGACCACGTCTACTTGACTTTTGGAGTCAATGGTTGCAGCTGTGAACTGGGTGAAAATCGATAAGTTAGTGACTGTGGATCTCTTTTTCATAAAACCGTGTTGGTCCGGCGATATGTGTGTTCTGACAATAGGAAAAATCTGATTATAAATGCACATCTCGAATACTTTAGCAAACTTAGGAATAATGGCGATAGGTCTATAATTTGTTATATCTTTGTTACCCGATTTGTGCACGGGACAAATGTGCGACAGTTTCCAGCACTCAGAGAATATCCCAGTTTTTAGGATTAAGTCGAATATGGGTATAACGGTGAGGCTAAAACAGTCGAGCAATCTCTAACCAAGAAGCTGAGAATCATGTCATGCCCAGATGTCAAACTATCTTTATGGCGTTTAGACAACTTGAATGATATTACTTACAGATAAACTTGCTATAGAAATATTAGGCGAGTATATGGACAAATCCAAGGAACTACCTGAGCTGGAAGGGGAGTAAACCCTTTTAAAATAATGTGTAAAGGAATGTACAATTTATTGGGGATTTGTATAATGTTGTTCCTGGTAAGACATTCTTCCTGGAATACCTGAGGAGCAGCATTTTTGTTTAATAAATGACCAAAAAGCCTTGGGATCGGTTTGTATTTTGTTCTGTAAGGTATTTAAGTAAGTGTGGAAAGAATCCTTAATTCGTTTGGTTTACAAGTTTCCTCATATAGCTAAATCTATGATAATAATATTTAAAGTTATACCTTTCAAATAAATTGTGATAGTGGTTCTTAAGTTTAATATTTAGGATTAAATCGTGGGAATACCATGTAGGGTACTTAGTAAATCTGTTTTTATATGGCGGGATGAAGCGATCTAACAATGCATTAAGTGTATTATAAAGAATGTCACAAGCTGCATTAGGATCTGTACAGGAAGACAGTTAAGATAGCATAAACCAAGGTATAGGCCGTGGTAGTCACCCTTTTTAATGTTATGTGTTTTCTGTCTGGAGTCAAGCGGAAATCGGTTGATACTTTTGATTTTACCCTTCTTTTAATTTGACTTTAATAGAATGTTTTAGTAAACGAAATCAAATATAGGTTAGTTAGTTAAATGTTAGTTTGTATTTGTGCAGTTTGGTGAAATTTTTGTGTTGAAAATAATATCTTTGGAGATTATTTATTATGCAAGTACCTACATGATTAGAATTTAATAACTAATGCGTTTTTGAATAATTTAGCGGTTAATCGATCTTCTTAAGTTGCATTGTATCGAGTAAACAAAGTTATATTTCTGTTATTTAACATAACACGAATTAAAATCTAAGAACGTCATCTATTTCAGAAATATATTACCAATGTTATGTTTACCGAAACAAATCTAATTCTCGCCAAAACAATAATAGTTACTCAATTACTGTAGCCGACGTTGTTTCTTTAGATATTTATGTACGGCAGTACGAGGCAAAGCAATGTTCCCATATTAACAATAATTTACTAAACATATTTTTTGGATTTTCTTGGTTAATAAGGTTAATAGTGGTATTAGAGTTTTTTCGGTTGATCTAATGTGCATAGTTAATAGTTGCGGTTTAGTAGAGTACAAGTACTAGGGAACAGAGGTATCGCAGGCTAGGTACATAGTACATTAAAAGACTTGCTGTTGTGAAATGCCTAATTTTTATTATCACAGTACAGACATTTTAGATATGAATCATGCCATTTTCAAAGTACATAATTATCCATAGTATTTAAAGGCACTTCGAATTGGTAAATTCCAGATTCCAAGTCTTTTTCCCAATGCGGTGTAATGAAAGGTAAGATGAGTTTTCCTCTCGTGTTTGCAGGGATTTCCACCTGAAAAGTAAAAAAGTCAAAGAGGGAAATAATACAAACATGGTACAACTTGTCACAAAATTCAACATCAAGCCGAAACCCAGGAGTGGACCAGTTTATGACTACCCACGAAAAAATAATTAAAAACATTGGAATTATTTAAAAAGAATGACGCACTTTGTTGAATTAAACCGCAATTTTATGACTAAAATATTTTGTTAAATTATTAACAGAAATTTGGAGAATTTTCTTTCAGATCAGTTTGACACCTCATTGTGTAAAAAGTATACCTAAACTACTATGACACGTTATTGCAACACCATTCTAATGAAGTCGCGAACTGATGTGTTCGGCAGCATCCAAGATTCTTTAACGTAACTCTCATAAAAATAATTAGTGGGTTTAAATCGGGAGAGCCTAGTGGTCATAAAATTAGAGCAAGGAGCCCGATCCAACGATTTGCATTCTCTTCGTTCAGATATTCTCGCACAGGACGAAAATAATGAGCAGGGCATCCGTCATTTTGGACCACATTGTAAGTAAAATGTTTAATGGCACACCATTTAGCAGATTTGACAAATGGTTTTGTAGAAAATCTATAAAAATTTTACTGTTCACATTCCCTAGCCGTATTATTGGCCTTTTGAATTGCCAGAGAATCTAAAAAGTGAAATTATTTAGAATTTTTAAAAAACCATCTGGGATGTGGTACTAAAATGAAAGACAATGTCGTGGTTGTATAAATGCTGATAGCAAACATTTGCTCAAGAGTTAGTAATAAAGTTTTCATAACCGTTTATTTGAAATTGCATATTCGTTTTATTTCAAATCCATCGAGAATGACTTTAAAAGCTGGTTTTTGCTCAGAAAAATACCCACATGAATTTTTATTTGGGAATTCTGGAAGAAGTATTATTCCAGTATGCAAACTACATTACTGATGTCAACTTTTGAAATACTTTGCCATACAATAATGTGTCAAACTTATCTGGAAAAAATATTTCTCCAAATTTGTGTTAATAAATTTAACAAAATATTTTTTGTGATAAAACAACATACATTGTGATTTAATTTGGGATTGTAGCTTATAAAATTGTAAATTAGGTTACGTCTAAAAACATTTCAATGGTCATATTTTCTAAATTGTACTGAAAAATGTAGTCTAGTGTATTATTTTTGGACGCTTTTCAATAAAGTGCGAACATTATTTTTTTAAATTGATTCCGATTTAATTATTTTTCCCTGGGTAGTCATAAACTGATCCACTGCTGGGTTTCGGTGTGACTTTGAATTTTAGGACACGTTTCACCAAATTCACTACAAATTGACCCGATTCTTTGTCGCTTTAAAATTTGGCTACTAATTCTGTTGACTTATCGGAAATTCTTAAGTTTATGGTCACCGTATTGACTTTACCATTTTGCAATTAGTGCCTTTCTAGTTCTGCGTATAAACTACAAATCGAGTGCTCATAAGTGTTCTTGCGTTGCTAAAAAATTTGGCGGCACCACTGAT
This sequence comes from Octodonta nipae, assembly GCA_034190945.1. NCBI lineage: Eukaryota > Metazoa > Arthropoda > Insecta > Coleoptera > Chrysomelidae > Octodonta > Octodonta nipae. Next base: position 11,297,597 of record CM067221.1, read on the forward strand.
TCTGTTGATAAATCAACATTTTTGTATTTATAGCTGCCATATTGATATTGACATTTTGATTTATGCAAAGGCGTATACGGTCTTTCGTAGTTCTGATCTCAAGCTACAAACTGAGACCTCATATTTGATTCAGCTCAACAATTTTTAGGTTATAACTGCCATATTGATGTTGTCATTTGGCGTCTTGCAAAGGTGCATACGACTTTTTAACCGACTTCCAAAAAGGAGGAGGTTATCAATTCGTCGTTTTATTTGTATATAAGTTACCTGATTTCCTCTTCTGTGGCGAACTGTTTGGAATTAATATGGTCTTGTTTAATAGAGTATATATCCGGATTGGTGAAACTTCAAATTTGAGAAAAGAATTCTATTGGTAAAGTGATAAAATTTGTGAATGAACACTTGCGTGCATGGAAATCGACCAATATCCCTAATATATTGGTCGATTTTCCGATAACTCCTTATGCATGTGTATAGTTTTTTAACGTTTAATCTATTAAGGAAGATCTCTAGGTGTTCTCATATACTTTTCTGCGACGTGCAACTTGCAGTTTTGCAAAAAATCGTCGAAAATTCCAAAATTCTTATCAAAAATTTCATCGAAATGACATAACAGACATTTCCTCATAAATATTTTAATTCCAACGTAATAGTGCGGTAATTTTAGGCACTGGAAGTTTTAATTGCGAATTTGAAAATTTTCTATGTACATCTCAAGCATATAGGTAGTAAAGCATAGTATTTTCGGTTCCTTAAATCAATGAGTACCAAGCTCGTTTTGTTTGTATACCAGGCAAATACCATTTAAATGCAAATTTTTCCATTTTGCGAAGACGGTACTTTGGTTGTCACATTCTCCCGGCCTAATAGAAAAATCAGTGACAACACATGTCAAACTTTAAACTGGTACTTGGTGGCCTATAGACAGGGTGTTTAGTTATAGCAAATCAAAATCACAAAGTAAAGTGGTTGAAGGAGTTGCATTTATATGAAGATTGAAATATAGAACGGAGACTAGAATGATAGTGGTCTGTAGGCAGCCGTATATACAGGATGGTTGGAATATAGGGTGGACTGGACGTTTGGTGGTATAAAAATGTTCGAAAAAATGTGAGAATTAAAATTATATAGGGTGATTAAAAAACTGTTATATGATGTGGACATAAGCAAATCATATACAGGATGATTGAAATATATGCTGGAGTTGAATTATATTTATACGGTGTGATTAAAAAATTATTTCTTTTATAGCCCATAAGAAGTTGCATAAAGTGTGGAGAGGAATTAATATTACACAGGGCGATAACATAAAATGTTAAAAAGGAAATAATTTATGGGGTAGCCCACAAGGAGTTATATACTATGGTTGAAATATAGGACGGATTTGACTCCGTAAATATAGGATGGATTCTACTCCGTCCTATAGTTTACAGAAGGCAGCAAACAAATTTATGCTTGCCGTGGGCAGTCGTATGTACAGGCTGGTTGGTACATAGGTTGGAGTGGAAATTATCTATAGTTATACAGGGTTTGTCAAAAAAAGATGAAAAAAGTTACAAAAAGGTTACATGGCGTTGGTCCAATAATGGCATAAATCGATGTTATCTGTCTATTGGGCTAAAAAAAAACTATTGAAAATACTAACCGACTTCTACCTATAACTAAAAACGAAAAATAATTTAACAAAATCTTAGCAAATTAAACATTTAAATGTTAACATTAAAAATTTGAATGTATATTTTTGAATGTATCAAGTTTGTTGAATTAGTGTAATGTTGATTTGGGCATCTACTTCAAAAATATACTTGCGCACCTTTTAAGATTTTTTACTTCCTGGGTGTTACAACATTGAATGTGTTATTTATTTGCTAAAGTTGTATTTTGTTATAATTATTTTTAGCTTTTTAGTTATAGGTAGAAGTCGGTTATATATATATTTTTAAATGTTTATTAAGGTTATAAACCGCAAACTAAAATATTTTGTTAAAATACAATTTGGAAATTTTTTTTTCATATCAGTTTCAGCAATTTCATCTTTTGCTCACGAAATCAATACTTCACTTTTTATTCAACTTGTCAATGTACAAATTCTATATGAGTTAGGAAATAATAATTGGCCCCCCCAAAAATTTCTCGGAGGCACTTAATGGGATTATTTTATGATTGAGATGAAATTCGTATACCCTGGAATTTTATTAGTGGATAATGTAAGTGAATTTTGTGGAAATGTTGTAACAGATGGACATTCAAAAGAAATTCTTGAAATTTTTGGCTCATTCGGAATTTTTGGAGATTTGGCCACGACAGAGGAGCTGTCGAAGAATTAATGTTAAGCTACCTTCGGTTTTTAAACAATCACCCAGACGAGTGTTTTTAGATATATGTATTGCCCCACACGAGCATGGAAGTAAACACCTTTAGATGAAAGAAGTGCCTTTGGAGAGGGCATTTGTGAGATTTTGGATAGTGGTTTGTAGACTGTTTTCACCTTGTGCTTATAGAGAAAAATCCTGACCTTCCTTATATATGGCAAATATGCTACTGATTTATATTCTTTCTACGAAATGGAATTACTTCTGTCAAACCCTCTGACTTTTGGGTTTGTTGCTTGGCACCGACTTCAAAATGTGTTGGTTTTCTGTATATACTAGAAACCAACACGTTGGTAGACTCAATTTCCATAGTATTTGATGTTTAATTTTGTGCAATTGGAGAGCCTCTTGTCCATGAGAACCTATCTCAACCAAATGCTTTCCAGAGCCACTACTTCAAAGGCTTCCATAAAGATATTTGCCACTACCGGTGATAGCGGCGAACCCATGGGGATGTAGTTATATTATTTTTAAAAAGAAAATACCTAACATTTTTCCATCACTGAATGTCCGACAGCAGTGATAGGGATCTGGGATACTTTGGTGCTAGATGTCTTGGGGTTGTATTGGGTTGAGTTTAAAACATCTGAGGGAGATTTTGAATGTCTTAAGAATGTCCGCTAAATATTTGGCAATGTTGTTGTTGGATAGCCGTTAGGTTCACAATCGGCCGTAACGGAACTTGTCGGTTAATTAATCAAAGGGAAAACGGTTATGAACACATAATAACTGAAATAATAAAAATTAGTTTCACTGCAAAATCAATGTAAGTGGTATGACGTTGGCACCTCCTTAATACACCCTGCTTAAGCTACAAACTGAGAATCAATTCAGGGTTATAACTGCCAATTGATGTTGCCATTTTGCGTCTTGCAAAGGTCTCACTTTTTGTAGCTTTGAACACCTATTGGTCAAAATGGGTTGTCTCATTTGATTTAATTTGCGATAATGTCAGATATATAGAACAATTTCACCCTTATCGAATACAAATTGTAAGTACATTTAAAACCAGTTAGGCAGTCCTGAATAACTTACCTTTATAGCGAAGGTGCTGTTATTAATCACCCACTGGCTACTTAACATCCCAAAGTTCGAGTAATAGACAGCAAATATCTCGTTTACCCCATCACCGATATGAGGCTTGAAGATGATTCGTTTGAAACCACCGTCTTCTCCATCTGGATTGATACCAGCTGCATACTGATAAAGCCAGCTACCGAATGATCCTAAACCTAAAGCGTTGAAGGATGAACCACGGAATCCGTTTTCCTTTGTCCAACTGTCCCAGCGACCCCAGACGGTTGTTGCGTCATTTTCCAACATGTACATCCACGATGGAACGGTTTCTTGTTGGAGTATTTTGTAAGCGATGTCGGTGTGACCGTAATCAGACAAAACTGGTAGTACGAACGCCGTACCTAATGAAGGGAAAATATTAAATTTATTTGTATATAATTCACAATCATTTTATAAATTTAAAAAACATCTTTTGATCACTTTTTATAAATTAGAAAAAAAAAACGATAAGATTTAAGTCAGGTGATCTTGGAGGCCAATATTGGGGTTCATCTTGACACTGAAACCAGTATTTGAGAAATTTTCAGCGTCCGTTCGCAATACTGTTTAAGGGTACATTTTACGTAAAAATTACGTATAAATGTCTCTACTTGTTTGATTTGGTAAAATGTATGGTCCTATTAAACGGTTTCCAAACAAACTCATCCCACAGTTTCATTGAGAAAGTATACTGAGATCCTCGTTCACGAATAAAGTGAAGAATTTCTTCATCCCAAACGTGACGCTGTTTTAAGAAACCATTTTTTTCAAAAAAAAAAAAATTACAGGTGCCTATTACATTATAATTGAAAAACACTGGGTGGTTACATATTATCTAATATTATCTAAGTACTTGTAAATAAATGTATTTAAATTCGTTGGTTCCAGCTATATGAAATGTTACTACTTTTTTAATTAAAAGTGTATATACAGTGATGGGCAAATATGTGGAACCAAGCAAATATCTCTGGAATTATTAGAGATATCAAAATGAAATTTGGAAGGTGGATACTGCAGTAGATTGCCTATTTGTTTCCATTTTTTTTACAATTTTGAACTTCCTGTTTTACCGGAAGTAATGTCGATTTTAAAATTTGCAAAGAAACACCCTGTATACTATTTTAGTTTCTGATGAAACATTTTATTGCGAATACAAAAATATCGGGTTTGATATTGTTTACTAACTAACCTACCGAGATATTAACAGAAAACTAATTAAGGGTAGAAAAAATCTAATATCTATTAAAAAAATACATAATCATAATTATTAACTAAAACTAAGTGATTTTCAAAACATTGAAACTTAACATAACTAAACTTAATGTATTAGATGTTCAAACTGAGCACCGTTTACTTCTTGACAATAAGCAAGTCGGTTTTTAAATTCGCTAGTAACATTAGCTATATTTTCTGGTGTAATTCTCTGGATATCTTGAGTTATTCTTGCAGCTAATTCTTGCAAATTATTTGGTCTATCAACATAAACCTTAGACTTTAAGTAACCTCACAGAAAATAGTCTAGTGGATTAAGGTCGGGACTTCGTGAAGGCCATTCATAAGTACCCCTTCTTCCAATCCATCTGTGAGGAAATGTCCTATCTAAATGATCTCGAACAATACGAGCGTAATGGAGTGGTGGTCGATCCTGCTGAAACCAGATATTATTTGGTAATTGTCCATTTACCTCCAATGCTGCAATAACTTGGGTCTCTAAGAGCTGCAATATACCTATCTCCGTTTAAAGTTTCTTGTAGGAAGAAGGGTCCCACGATTCTGTTGTTATAAATGCGGGCCCAAACGTTCAGTTTTTGGGGATGTTGTGTATGAGCCTGTTGTACCCAATTAGGATTTCTTTGCGACCAGTAGCGGCAGTTATGTCGATTAACCGTACCATTTAAACAAAATGTAGCCTCGTCTGAAAACACCACATTTCTTATAAAATTATTATCACGGTTACAAATATCCATCATCGTTTCACAAAATTGCAAACCTCTGTCGAAATCGTCTTCTGAGAGTTCTTGAACATAGCGAATTTTGTATGGATGATATTTTTCTCGCCTTAATATCCTTCCTACTGAACGACGGGTAATTCCATGCATATTGGCGAGGTCGGTAGTGGATAAGTGAGGATTTTCTTCCAAAGATATTGCAACATTTTGAGCTACACCTTCATTATTTGCACTTTTTAACCGTCCACTTTTTGGTAAATTGCTAACTGTACTGAACGGGATATTTGTGTATTCGGATAAACAATGTTAAAAAGGTTTACAAACTTCTTGATGCGTCCTTTTCGTCTCCCCATACCCAATCATCATTAATATTTCTATTCTTTCTCGTTCACTTAATTCGGCCATTTTACGATCAAATTAAAACAATACAATCTTTTTGCGTTCAATTAAAAAAAACTAATAACTTATTTTGACATCTACTTTTACTTCTGCAATGAATTTCATGGACTACTAAACTTGATTCACATTTGATTTGCGCCTTATTTAAACAAACGCACGTGTATTCGACTATGGAACAAGCAGTGCTGTTGGCTGTGTCGGTATAATGCGACCGATTGGCCAATAGAAATACGAATCCTTACCGAGCGGTTTGTTTATATCGGGCGTAAATGAAATCTGAACCGAGTTTAGCTACCATCGAATTTTTCCTTTCCTTAGTTACTTTTCTGTTAATATCTCGGTAGGTATTGAAGTAAACAATATCAATCCCGATATTATTGTATTCACAATAAAATGTTTCATCAGAAACTAAAATACTACATTACTTCCGGTAAAACAGGAAGTTCCAAATAGTAAACAAATTTGGAAACAAATAGGCAATCTACTGCAATATTCAGCTCCAAATTTCATTTTGATATCTCTAATAATTCCAGAGATATTTACTTGGTTCCACACATTTACCCATCACTGTATATGTTCTGAGAGGTTTCCGCGGTCATTATTATGAACTTGAGTAGGTTTCGGGTGAGAACTTATTAAATACTCGACGTTTTGACTCTAGCTTTGGAGCCATTATCAAGAGACAAAAAGTGAAAAAGAGTTTCGGAGTCTATATAGAATCGGGGTCTCAATCTGCATATCACTAAGAGTCACAAGGTAACTGAACTGTTCAATTACCTCAATCTGCCTACTCCTCAAGGGTCACTAGGTAACTGAAGAGTTCAGTTACCTAGTGATTCTTGGTGAGTAGGCAGATTGAGGCCCGGAGTTTGGTCTAGACTCTGAAACTCTTTCACCTTTTGTCTCTTGATAATGGAAATAGAATGTGAGATACAAATTTTAGTATTTATTTAATTTATCCATCAAAATTGGCATATACTCCTACACTGAAACAAAATTAATACGACTGAGTGGATATTGTCAATGCCTTGCAATGAGCTATGATTTGCCGTAAGGTCTTATTTAAAATTAGTGACCTTAGTAGCCCTGTGAAATCATCTATTACTCCATCTGTCACTACTAGTAGAGAAGTTTACAGCCGTTTATTTTCACCCTCCAAATTTCATTAGTATAAGTATAACCGTTCAAAAGGTACTTTGGGGGGGGGGGACCTTTTGACTCGCACTGTATATTTGTTGCTTACCCACATATCCAGTAGTCAAATGGTAATCATGTTCTTTGATATTGTCCACCAAGTTTTGCACCGCCTTGGGAATCAATTCCTTTGGTAAAATTTTGAACTCTAACGCTACAACATATGCAGTCTGAGTATCTCCTTTAATTTTTCCATTGGTACTGTTAACATACGCTTTAACGAAAGCGTTGCTGATATTTTTATGGAGTTCCTCGTAGTAAGATTGATCCGAATTTTTACCGAGTACTTTTGCCATGTAGGACATTAACAGTGCATCGTATGCGAAATACGCTGTAGCTACAATTTCCTTTGGAGTTTCTGCATTGTAATTTGCATAATCTCCTTCGTTTTTACCGTCGTTCTTGGTGAACAAAAAGTCTGGGTTTGATGATGCCACATATTTCATCCATTTTTGGTTAGATTCGTAGTTTTCTGCTACCGATTTGACGTTTCCATACATTCTATATAAATTGTAAGTGACTATTATTGGTGCAGAACCTGATCCTGGACTGGCGTCATTCTGATTGATAACTTTTGGTGCTACGTTTGAGTACGCACCCGAAGGTGATTGGGCTTCTCGTACATCCCTTAACCACTTTTTGTAAAATCCGTTAGAGTCGCCATTGTACATTGCAGTCAGCGAAAACAAACCAGCAGGTTCTAACCATCCGAGTCGCTTGTCTGCTGTCGGTGAGTTGGTTGGAACTGAGAGGAAGTTTGCATCCTGACTGCTTGCAACCATTCTACCCAAGTTTTGAATTTTCTTGTTGTCGCTGTAAAATTTGGAGAAAGTAGTCTGCTGGCTGAGATCGAATCCGTGGATTTCGTTGTCGATGTTAAAGGCTACTGGGTAGCCGCTGATTTCTACGTATCTGAAACTGTGGTATGTGAAGAAAGGTCGGACAAAGATAAAATTTGGTCGGTTGTCTGCATCTGAAAAAACATTTCTAATTATTTCAGAAAATACATTCGATAACGTTAAAGAAATGATATGTGCACCAGTCTGGAAGGAAAAGAAGTCGAGAAGAAAAAAAATAATTTGGTCAAGTGCTAGTTGGACTCGCTTACTAAGGGTTCCGTATCAAGGTTTGATACAGTGTAGGTGAATCAGAGCTTATCTTTTTCTAATATTCTAGTTTCAGACAAGCAGGGAATGAGTTCATTTTCTTATATTTACCCTAATTTTTTTAAACGAAGTGTTTAAAATTTATAAAAAGGATAAATTTTTATTTTCCACACATAGATTATTTATTTTATCTGCTGCATGATTTACTTTTTATGTATTTAATTTTCTAATTTGGCCCGCAAAATTAATATTAAAATTTTATTTTACCAATAAACTTTCAGGGAAGCCTTATATAATCTACTGTCAGAATTTTAGGCTCTGTAGATTGCAAGATAAAGAGGAAAATAGGTCAAGTTTTAAATAAGAAATTATTAAATCTTTTAGACAAATTATTTAAAGATACATATAAAATATATTTTTCAAAATTTTAGATAGTGTAGTTTCTAAAGGGGGAATAAGTCGATGTTTAATATTTTTGTTAATATCTTTTAAACAAATAATTTAAAAATACGAAAAAAATATATTTGTAATTCTTATAATGATCCTTTTATTTGATATATTACATTTAATTGTGTAATTTGTCCCCAAAATTAATATTAGGGTTTTCTACTAATTTTTCTTTTAAATTTCAAGTGAGCCCCAGTACCCTTAATTATTTTCAAAATTTTAGGTAGTATGTTTTCTGAAATAAAGCGGGAAATTAGAATTTTTTATATATTTTTGTTAATATCTTGTAAATAATTAATTTAAAAAATATGGAAAATATAAATTGGTATTCCTCCTTTTATTTTATGTATTGCCTGATGCGTTAAAAAGGTTATTTTTTTATTTTCCGTTTAATTCTATAATTCCCCCCCCCCCCTTTAAAATTAATATTATGGGTATCTCCTTATTATTCCAGTAAAGTTCAAGTAAGACCATATAAGCCTCATTTTTTTTCTAATAGATCGGAAATAAAACGGTCAAATGAGTAATTTTCTGAATTTTTTGTTAATATCCTTTAAACAATTTGCTTTAAAAATATAAAAAAATACATTTTACGACTTATAGTTTCGGAGATAAAGTGGAGGGAATGGGTATTTTTTTAAAATATTTTTGTTAATATCTTTTAGATAATTTATTTTAAGAATATGAAAAAAATATATTTGTTGTCGCCATAATGAGCCCTTTCATTTGATATATTACATGATGCATTAGAAGCAATTTTAATTTTTTATTTTCTATTTAATTCTGTAATGTGCCCCCCGAAAATTAATAGTAGATGATTCTCCTTAATTTTCCGGTAATATTCAGGTGAGGCCTATATCCCTACTTTCTTTTCAAAATTTTAGGTCTTATAGTTTCGGAGATAAGGGGGAGGACTGTCGATTTTTTCAGTTTTTTCCCCCAGAAGTAGCCCTAAAATCAAAATTTATTCATTTACGATATATACTCCTGAGCGGGTCACCAAACTAAACACTGATACCAAATTCCAAACTTTTCTGTTCAATAGTTTAAGAGAAAATTGCTGTGATGTGAAAGAGGGTGAAATCCGGAGTGATATTATAAGGGTATTCGTATAGTGTATATACGGAACCCTAAAAATAAGAATTTAAATTTTAAGATCCAACCAGAGATTGTGACAAGAGTAAATGAACTAAACTGGAATTGGTAGAGATGCTAGGGGGGCAAGTAGGCTGGACTGAAGGCCAAAGACTGGTAAGCGTCGCAGAGAGAGACCACTGATACAGGACAGTGGTGCACTTCTGATGAACACTTACCATTCAGCAAGAATGTATCCGTATTTAAAGCGGAACCTTGATTTCCAGTATATATGCTACCGTTCGGGTAGACAGCTTCAGCGTATCTAACTTGGACCCTAGCGTTGTAAGGAAAATCTGAAACCCTCAAGTCCAATTGTCCAGTCACCAATGATTCGAAAGCGTACACCCATGTGTGGTTGCCTACCTTCCAAAAATCAACGGCCGCTACTAGTGGTGGTGTGGTGATTGCAGTAGCTACAGAATCCGACACCAGTTTGACGCTTCTATCGATTGGTGTGGTCACAACTTGAGTCCAGTGACTGTCGTCGTATGTATAGTTAATCCAGTTATACAGCTGTCGGTTTTCGTAAAATAGTTCTCCGTGCAAGATATCAGAATAAACTATGGGCCCAGTGGTGACTTTCCACGTGTCGTCACTTGTCAGGATCCATTTTGAACCGTTGTTGAATTCTATGTGTAGCTCAAACAACAAACTTTGTTCGTTTCCGTACAAACTGTGGTTGTTTCCGGGTCCTATGTAGCCAGAATACCAACCTGGACCTACCATTATGGCAATGGTATGGTTTTTGTGTTGTTTTACATCGTATGTTACATCGAAGGAGTGATACTGGATTGTTTTGTTGTAGTTGGTCCAACCCGGTTTCAAAAAGGACCAAATGTTGCCGTTGTGCAATCCAAAAGTTTCGGTTAAGTACCTAGAAGAATAATATATGCATATAGTACTGAAAACAAAAAAAAAGGATTACATTCAAATAACGTTTTAAAAAATGAAAGGACTATTAGAATTTTACCTGCAGATAAAGGGTATGTCACAGTTATTTTAAATAAAAATGACTAGGTTTTCAAAATTCAAAACCTATAATAAATCAAAGACAATATACAAAATTAAACAAAGATCGAACAATTTATACAGGAAACAAAATATACCGCCTACTTTACCATCACACAGAACAAGATCGTAAATATCTTACTTCACACTATTCTAAATTACCACTATTCTATGAACAACCTAAAATTCATAAACTCAACATCCATTTGAAACCAATTGTAAGCTCTATAATGTTTCTTTTAAAATATATTTTACGACTTACTGCCAATTCTAACTCTCATCTTAAAATCAGCGCACATTTCTTAGAAAAAATATAAAATACAAAAATACTTTCATACTAGCAAGTTTTGTACATCTGTACAATAATGTTTCTTTCATTAAAACTCTTCCTATAGTACAGCAACAATTATTTACTAAATCAAAGTACATAATTTTCCATTGATACAATAATGGAACTGCTGTACGAAAACAATATATTTTTAAATAAATAATGACGTCTATCAACAAGATTTTGGCACGGCTATGGGTTCCTGTCTGTCCCCTGCTTTACATTATTAAAATAACAATACCATACATCTAGGGTCTCTGAGAAAGACTAAAAAGAGTTGGCAACAGATTTAATATTAAAATTTCAAGCCAAATATACACTCAAATCAATTATATCAAAAATAGAACAAGAAAACACAGTTCAAAATACAAAAAAAATCATTTATAAAATTTCTTGTTCATGTAATAAATTCTACTAGTGGTCGCCCAGTGGTCGAAATTCGACCCTATTTCATGAAATTCTAAAAAGTATATATTTTTTAAGAAACAGAGTTGTGGAGAAATCGGAGAAGTAGATGTAATGATCAAAATTGTTCACTTATACTGACAAATTTATTGAAATAAAATGTAAATAAAATGTAATCAAATATCGTTATTCGAAATATTTTTGAAAAATGATTGACCCCCAAATATTTGGCTGGAACCGCTCCTGGCGAAATATTCGATATAATAATTGGAAGATTGTTCTTTGCAACCTAAAAGTTTTCGTCATTTGTAGTTTCAATCAAGTTCAGGAATATTAATAAAAGGGAGGACCAACAACCCTACGAGAACTTAAATATTTAATACATTCTCTGTCCGCTGTCTGGCAATTTTTTACATCACACCTTCGGGAAAGTTGTGATAATAATATATTAATCAAATAATTAAATTCACATTAAAACAGAATATTTAATATGAAAGTTACTGCAACGCGTCCAAAAAATCAATACCGATCTACTGACTATTTTACCACTAAACAATAACAACGTTGGCATACCACTTCCAGAAGTACATGCTCTAAGAATATAACAGCATCTAACGATCGATCGCTCCATATATAATGTTTTGAGTTTTGAGCGTCTGGCGGCGGCGGCATTGTCAGTTGTTTGGCGTTGACAGTATGGACGTAAATAATGAATTTTGATTATATTTTATTTTATGAATGAACCAATATTATAAATTAATATTAGCATTCTGCACTGAAGGTCGTCAGTAGCTACTAAACAAAACAAAAATGAAGAAAATCGGTTGAGAGACACAGGAGAAAATGGTACCTAATCGTTTTGTCTTTGCCTATTTATATATAGATATTGGATAAACCTCTAGACATCTAAATGTTCGAATAAATGAACACAAATATCACATTAAAAAACGAAAATTGTCTAATTTTTAACAAACAACAAATACAAATACAACACTAAACGATTGACAACGACTCCAGACTCGGAGTTGAATAGTATCTAAACACAGATAAGAAAAAATTGTGGAGAGAAAACCCAATGAACAGGCAAACTTATTATCTTTGAAATTTTTCTGTGCCACCTGTATATTATCAAATCGAATTCTCTTAGTTACGTCATAAATTTAAAATTAAAATGTTTGATAATAAATGTGACGTTTATTGTGAACCATTTTAATTTTAGAATTGGGTTTTTGTCATATAGTTTACTTTATTGCCATTGACAACGGGTTCTGACCTAGACCACGAAACGTTTGGAAATGTACAGCATTTTCAAGTATTGTGGTGTTATTCCCAATAACGTGTATTGACATTAAGAAATCTCTCAAAGTCAAGGTCACATCCAAATAGCAATCCGGAAACATTTCTAATTAACATTTTCCCAAAAAATGCATTCTTGATGAGATATTTAGCAGTTTCCATACTTTTGTACCATTATGTATACATAAGGGTTCTGCAAACGAGGTGATTCAGGGAAAGTAAACAAGTTGGAGATTCAAAAGTTAGAGTTTGTAAATTATCAGAAATTTTCTTTTTAACTGTATTATTTTTAACTATCCACTATTTCTGGTTATTCCCGAAAAATTATTGGTTATTCTGTTATTTTAAATATTTTTAGAAGGCGTTCGCAGTAAATTTAAAAAAATAGGCTAAGTTTCATAAACACTGTGTAAGTCTATGACCAATAAAAAGTCATAACTTGAGTTTTGAAATTAATAAGTTGTAGTTCATATTTGAGGCTCACACTACACATACTATGTTCATTTATCTGGGGCGTTCCGGAAAAAACACGAATTAGATCTGTGTTGCATATGGTACCCTCTTTGGAAATATGAAAATTTTTGAGTATTTTATTTCCTCAGTTATATTGATATTAATTTATTCTCCAAAATGAACGGCTACGAGTATGACAGAGAATATTCCAATTCAATTTGTAATGTAACCAAGCTATTGTCAGAACATAAGGTAAGATTAATTGACCGAACCTTACTTGGCTGTTATAAATTAACAATAATTTGAAAGAACTGAGTACGTTTTGACGCTTTTTGGTACTTTTTAAGTTCCGAAAACCACTCCAAATTACGTGACTGGAGCTGAAAACAACGAAATGAATGCTAGACATTTTTTTCAAACCTTTATAAATTCCATGAAAACAAAATAGTAAATAATAGATGGTTAGGAGGGACTGGACCTACTTCTTGGCCGACACGTTTTCCGGAGCTAACGTCTAGCAATTTTTTACTGTGAACCATTTAAAACAATTAGTATATCTATCATGGAGAAGTAAATATTGTGGAAGAACTGCAATGCATTGAAAATGCCAGATATGGAGAGCGAGATATTATTTTTTTGGGTCAACCGAAAAAGACTTTACATTAACAGAAGAAATGGTGACAATTGTGAACAATTTTTCATAGACAGTAAAGGCATGTGTTTAGATCTATCAGTTGTATAAAGTATTGACGTGGTCAAATAGATTAAAGCAAGTGAAAAGTTAAAGTCCTACTGACGACTTTCAATTTATTTTCGTAAGAAACTTTACTATTTTTTTATGTATAACCAGATTATGAAATAAGTTTAAGACTACTAACCCTGTAAACACTCCTTTAGCCGTACAATGTATCATCGCACTTTTCACTGGCTTATCGTTGTAGAAGGTTTTCCTAAAATACAACACTGATTTTAACCCTGGATGAGATTTGATGACGTCTTTGTCCACGTCTTGGATATCCTTCAGCGCCTGTACTTGCAATCCTTTAGGAGCCCCAATCCATTTAGCAGTCCACTGATCCATGGTGAATTCTCTCATCCAGCTGCCTTCACGGTAGTCAGTTTCAACATCATTTTGATCCCAAACTCTCACAGCAAAATATGCTTTACCTCCAGGTTGTAAAGGTTTTCCTTGGTACTCTACATTCGATGTTTTGCTACTGAGTACCTTTTTGGAGTCCCAGAGATCAGGTTTTTCAGTCTCCAACAATTGTTCACTAGTAGCTACAAGAATCTGGTAAGCACTTTGAGTGACATTCACAGAGGTACCTTGCTACTGTAGACAAACTCCATGATATAGCTGGATTTGGGGTGTCCACAACTCCACTACCACCTTCCAACTGAAAGGTCAGTGATCCATAAATCTGAAGCTAAGGTAGTGGCAGTTACTACCAGGAGCACTGTGGTTATAAATAAGGAATACATCTTCTCACACTGGCTACATCAGATTAAATAATTCACTTTTAAGTTTATATTGTTAATAAAATATGTAATCAGACAAAAGTACTTCAAATTGAATACTCAAGTGAATGTTTTGTTATATTAGATTTCCTATTAGATTAAAATGAATGATGATGTGAAGAATTCAATTGTTATATAATCAGCAGTTCTCAAGTATATGTGAGGCAGATAAAGCGATGTAAAACGTCAATTAATATGAAGCTAATAAAATAATTAACAAATACAAACTACTTATTTATGCTTTCTATCTATTTCAATCATGTTACATGATGTTAAAGTGTTGTTCTATTAAACTTCTGGGGGGATGGATGTATCAACTAACCTAAGCCGCTTGCGGTCATCCTCGGGTAGTGGAA
The DNA here is from genome assembly GCA_034190945.1 of Octodonta nipae. NCBI lineage: Eukaryota > Metazoa > Arthropoda > Insecta > Coleoptera > Chrysomelidae > Octodonta > Octodonta nipae. The sequence continues at coordinate 11,312,621 of CM067221.1, forward strand.
ATTTATTTATAAACAAATAAAGGTTGAAAAAGTTGTTTTGACTAAATTGTTTTAGGCTCACAAATCTACCAGGATAAAGTTATGAAAATAATTTTGTTTGATGGAAATTGTCAACTCTAATTACAATTTTGTAGGAATGGGACAATATCTATAAGTGTAACTAAATGCGCCCTGCCAAAATGTTTCGGAACATTATTTACAAACAATTAGAAGTTCAAAAATCGAAATATTTTCCTCCCGAGAATGGGTCTGCAACACTGCCCTACCAGAGCTGTAACTACTTGTTTGCTTTAAAAAAATCTGAAAATTGCAGCAAGGGCCAAATCTGAAGCAATGAAATTTTAAATATTTTTTGACTATTTTGAAGTGAGTTTTTTTTTTTTGGTTTTACAATTAAGATCTATCTAAACAACTTAAATTTTCTGGATTCATGTTAAACATTACAAATTTTGACAAGAAATAGTTTCAGAAAGGGATTAACCGATTTTAACCTTTGTACAGAACATAGTTCAAAAAGTGTAGCTCAAGTATACTGAATATTACTTCGGTTTCACAGGCAGTAAACTATTGGACAAATAAAAAAAGTTTGGTGAACAATATAAAAAATCTAAAGGTACTTTTTTAGTCTTTGTGCATGTTAGAGAAAGGTGTTAACCTACCTTTATCTGCACAAATCAAAGTTACACATACTGTTAACTTCAGGATTTACAGGCACGCATCGTATGAAATTTATCATATATTATTAACCAACAAATTAATTGTTGCTCTCGATATTTTTGATATTTGTGACATTTTAGACAATTTTCAAAAATTTTGAAAATAATTAGGGGTACTGGAGCTCACTTAAAATTTATAAGAAAAGATTTTGGGGTCAGTTTTGACATTTCTGAGATTTTCGATATTTTTGATACACTTGACATTTTTTACTGTTTCGATAAAATTGCAGTAATTTTTCTTGTATCAGATATTAATATTAAAACTTTCACATAATTTCCTAAATTTTTTCCCGGATATTCGAGAATACAGTTTCCAAAATTGCATGCCACTCCGTCTTACAGAAAGTTCTTTCTATGGCCACTAGCAACAACGTTATAAAGGAAAAACTGAAAAATGTCTAATTTTCAAAGTTAACTTGTTTAAAAAAAATCTACAAGTTTTGGACATCTGTCCTTTCGTTGACAGGTCTACATATTATGCATATTGTCTAGAGTTTATTTCTTCAGAAAATTTTCCTTTTTGTTTAGACTTGTGGCTAAAAGATTTCTAATTGATCTTTCCGAGTTTGTCATGTCTAAAGAATTTATAGAAAAGAGATAGAAAGCGAGATAAATTAATTTGATTTTTAAGTATCACGGAACAGATAAGAGCACTAAGTATTTTCATTTTCATTAAGATTTTTCGATATAATCTTTAATTTTCTAAATGATTAGTAATAGTTAATTCTGAATAGATATAATCTATAACTAAGGAAAATTCTATTATCTTCAAGTTTTGGCAGTGACTGTCCTCATTTCAAATTCAAAACTTGAAAATGCGAAATCTGGTTGTTCATTGGGATTTTTCTTCTCATTTCTTTTCTGTAACTGTGAAATTTGAAAAACGACCCTTTACCATTTCTGGTATTCTTTAAACTATAAGATTTTTCGATAATTTTAAGATTTTAGGTTCCTGACATTTTTTATCATTTTATACGGTTCTGCATTCTTTGATAGTTTTTGAAATTGCTAATATTTTTGGCATTTTTACAAGTTTTGTTTAGTTGGTCATTTTTGTGGTTTCAAATATTTAATTTTATCTACATCTTTTAGATTTTGGGTAATATTTTTTATTTTTAATTTATTGGGTCTAACATTTTAACGTTCTGTTTTTGAGATTTTTCATTTTGTATCTTAGTTAAATTACATTTTTTGAAAATCCTGTGTACTGATTCTCTTGAAAATCCTAGATTCGGTCTTACATCTCGCGTCTTCAAATTTAACGAAATGCATCAAATGCATAAAGAAGTGTTCGAGAGGGCATTCAATTGTGGGAAGCCAATTAAGACCAGAAACTAATATAATGAAAATCATAGAATTTTAGACATTTTGACTTTGTCCACATATTTAATTTCTCTTGAATATTTTTTCATTTGATAATTTTCACATACCGTACATTTTTAAATTTTATTGCATAAACCATTTTAAATTGCGATGAGGAAAAAATCATGAGCCGAATTGTCTTCTAAATGCTATGGCATGTTCCTTGGGCAATTGAATTCTGTATATTGAAAGAAATTAAAAACACTTATTTTGGAATTTGTTGATTTTGACATTTAAGTTGGACATGAGTCAGAATCTCGTATTTTCTTTCAATATACAGCTTTTTTAATTCAATATTGTGGTGTTTTCCCAAGAAAACTTGATTTGTGTTTATGAGACTTTTGACCTTTTCGGCGTTTCTACATTTTTGACATTTATGACATTTTTGAAAATTTTGACAATTTGACACCTGACTTTTTTGACATTTGAAATTGAGACAGTCGATATTTTTGATATTTTTGACATTTTGAGATTTGACATTGACATTTCAAGTGACATTTTTGACATTGGCATTTGACATGGACGTTTTGACATTCGTCTTGTTGATGACATTGTATTCCGACATTTATGATATTATCGTTTTTTTTGGTATTTGATTTTTGACTTTTAGATAGATTAGATAGAAAGCGTTCATCAACTGCTGTACTTTACTGTTCCACTATGAATTGTGTCGAACAGAGTAGATATTATTTTGTCTGTTCATTGGGTTTTCTCGCCTCTAAATTTTTTCCTTTAATATTTTTGCAGAACAAAGTATTATTTTGTAAAAAATGTCTGTGAAATTCTTCCTCACAGTTTTTCATTTTGATTATTCCAATATGTGACATTTGACGTTTAGTGTTGTTTTCGAGGTTTTTTCTAAAAATTTCGCTTTGCTTGAATTTGTTGTTTGTCAAAAAATTTGACACTGACATTATTTGACATTAGCAATAAATTCCTCCAGTCCAAATGAAAGTCGGCTGAAGATGCTCCGATTTCATATTTAGCTGGCTTCTTTAAGTTTTCTCTTTTTTAAATATATCTCTGTTTTATCCCAGTCTATCCTATGGTTGATGGTGCTCGTTAATATGATTTAGAGACATTATAACAAAACACAAACAAGAATTCACTCCATTATTTGATTTTTGTATGCTATCCGATTCTTAACATTTCGGATTTTTAACAAAATTAAAAAGCATTATTATCAACAGATGATATACTAGTAAGTTTCGACATAGTTAGTCTTTTTACAAATGTACCTGTTGATAAGTCATTACAAATTATAAAAAATAAATTACTACAAGATATTACCTTACACAACAAAACAAAATTAAACATTGACACAATTATGGAACTAAGCAAACTTTGCTTAAACACTACAGCCAGTAATCCGGGCAATTTTACGAAATTGCCTTACTATACTTTGGTCTACATATACAATTTTTAAATACTTATCTGTTACAAGAAAAAATTTAGAGGAGAGAAAACCCAATGAACAGACAAAATAATTCAAGACCTCCTCAACAATCTTTTCGAAATTAGAGTAGATATTGTTGATTGTTAAATAATTTATGAGGCGAGTTTTCTCTATTTTCATTCATCCATACACTTAAAAATAGTAACTACAATAAAAAACTTGCTTCCATGAAATATTGTATTTTAAATCGGACTTATTATATTTAAAATATGCTATTATCCATACTGTTTAAAGCCACCGCGAATTCGTATATTCCAGATTCCAAGTCTTTCTCCCACTGAGGTGAAACAAAAGGTAGGATGATTTTTCCTCTTGTGTTTACAGGGATTTCCACCTAAAAGCAAACGTGCGAAACATTTCTTTATGTTAATCTGTTCTATTTGCCTAACCTATACCAAAGTTAGAATCGTTGTAGCTAACTTACTTTTATAGTAAATGTTCCGTTATCAATCGTCCATTCACTTCTTACAATTCCAAAGTTCGAATCATATATTGCCCTTATATCGTTCACACCAGCACCTATGTGTGGTTTGAAGATAGTTTTTTTAAAGCCAACTTCCTCTTCGTCGACGTTGATGCCAGCTGCATACTGGTATAGCCAGCTTCCGAATGATCCGAGACCCAAAGAGTTGAAGGACGAATCACGGAATCCTTTATCTTCTGCCCAGCTGTCCCAACGTTCCCAGACGTTTGTTGCGTCATTTTCCAACATGTACATCCATGATGGAACGGTGTCTTGTTGGAGTACTTTGTAAGCAATGTCGGTGTGACCATAATTGGATAGGACTGGTAGTACGAAGGCTGTACCTAATGATTAGTAAATTTTTAAACCTGCTGATATGGATCATTATGTATTTATCAACCAACAGCTTTGCTTTTAATAGATACATGGAAACAGCACTATCAACGAGAACTGGCAGCAACTTTCAAGATATCTATAGTTTTACAAATAGAAGGAAGATACAGCAGCTCAAAACATTACGAGAAATATTAGAGCCAGCAAATCATAAGAAATCGCACAGGATTTAGAATAATAGTCATTAAATGCATCGGTAATGTTTACATTTTAAAGCAACTTAAGGCAAAGAAAACACCACAAATAGAGTAACCCAACTGCTGTTGGTAGACCCGTCTCGGATTGACATTCATTCAATATTAAAATAAGCTATAAAGGAATCGGCAGAGAGTGTCGCAATCAGGAAGAGCATTGGCCAAGGCTGTTGTCTCTCTCTGACATTATTCAAAATATACCCCAACCAATTTCTAAAACATTCCTCCTTATTATGTATCTATCTTACGTTAAACAACATCCATGTTACCGCCCTTTTCTGTTATGTTTATTGATAACTCTGCAGTTATGAAAGAACACAACAGGAAATGGCCGTAACATGCATGCTGTTTAACATAAGAGAGATACATCATAAGGGGGATTACTACTAGCCGGTACCCGCGGTTTCACCCGCGTATGGAATGTACAAATCTGTACCAAAAGAAATAGCTTATGAAACATGGAATATCCTATATAACAACATTTTCTAATTTGTGAACTACCCTACGTAACAATAAATTTACCAATCCTAAATATATTTCACCCAAAACTGCAAGTTCCACCCTATATAAAAAAAAAATTAAACATTGTTTTATCCTCGCTGTAAAACTATAATTCTACTCCGCTCTCGAATTCACCCACCTTGTATATAACTCTATAACTATAAATTCACCAATCTCCAACATAATTCTCCAAAACTGCAACTACTTATTAACTACCCTATATAAAAATTTTATTATTTTTCTTATCCGCCTTGATACATCATAAGGGGGATTAACTTTATACACTGGATTTAGCAGACATTTTTTTGTTATTTTTTGATCAACTTTGTCAATATGATTTTATATTTACATCTATAGTATAACCATTGTTGTGCCACCCAGTATAACTTTTTTATACCGTATAACTACAACTCTACTTCCATCTATACTTAACCATCCTATTTATACTGCTGACAATTAGTCAACCATTATCCAAATTTATTTGTTTCTTAACCATTGACAACGGAGTCTGATCTAGACCCAAACCGAAACGTTTGGAATATACATTACCCTAATTTCTTTGTCTATCAGTTTTTGCATCCCGTATAATAATAATTTTCTAAATATTTAAACTGTATGCATATGCATCTGCTTAAGGATCACCAAATCTAACATTTTGTAAAACACTTAACTATAATTCTGCTTAACTCTATATTTGAAGTGCAACTGACTACGCAACTAATATTTTTTCTGGTGGAAAGTATAGTCTCCACCTTTTATTTCAAACACCCCTTACGTGATCCATCAAACTGACTTCGCGCCATGTTTTAGATATTGAATATATGCAACAGTCAGCTATAACTCTATTTCTCCCTCTATTTAAAATAACTTGTATTTGTAACTACTTATCGGCCACCCATTAATTCCCAATATATTTCACCAAAATTGCAACTGCTTACAGGGCACCCCTTATAAAAATATCGGAATAAGTTCTACCTCTATTTGATGATGACAACTTCCGAATTGTTGAGACATATTTTTTTAAGGCGTTGGCTTGTGATCATAACATTTGTAAATTTTTTTAACCCATCTGTATAACTGTAATTATACTGGTGCATCCTATTAGGGGCAACTATTTATGAGCCACAAAATCCTCCCTGTTTAAATATCCACCCGTTTTTTCAACTGTGTTGCAATTATTTACAACTCAAATCATCAAGCGCCCTGTATAACTAATTCCACTCCCCTCTTATTTCAATCACATTGTATAAATGGAGAAATTCTATAATTCGTAGAACATAAAATTTGGCTTCTCAGTTGATTTTTTTTTTAAATTGGAACACATAGAATTCCCTAAAACCTAACGATCTGAGATTTGGTGCCTGTTGTTATTGTTATAAAAAAAAAGAAGTTTTTTCGCTATATCTAGTTGTAGGGAGTGTATACCAGATTTTAAGTCAAACTATACACTTTGCAACACTTTAAAGATTCAGCAAAAATTGCTTGTATATTGCCGGAACAAACAAACAAACAAACAAACAAACAGACAAACTTTGTGGTTATAGTCTAGATCAGACCCGTTGCCAAAAAAATAATATATGGCTATGATGACAACTTAGAATTGTTGAAACGGCGTTGAGTGTTTAAAATAAAGGTTTGGTGTTAGGGTGCAAAACTGTGTTTTTACAAGTCATTGTCATAGAAAATAATTCCTAGATCCTTTATTTTGACATTTTTTATTATTTGTTAGTGTTATAAGAAAAGTTAAAAAAGTGTGTCTGCTGGCCAAACTGATTACTTTACATTTCCCGATGTTTAGACATTGATTTAAAAAGATGCCACAAGTATCTTTCAGAAAACAATATAGGTTTAGTAACAGGAAGAAATATTGAAGACCTAAACTCTAAATTACTTATGGTCGTAAGTAAAGATAAAAAATATCAGCTATATAGTACCATCTTTAAAACTATCCGTTTATGCGGGTATGAAAAATAAAAAGAAAGTTAAAAGCTACTGTCGAAAGTCAGCCTAAATATCTAGATCAAAAATGCTACTGAGAGAACTATAACAGAAGATATCGTAAAATAGTAAACTATACGAGAGTCAATTTAAGACCAGGTGACAGAATAATTAAGTACCTACAGAGTATTTCCGTTTTTGTTATAGTTGTGGCAAAAGTTTACCTTAGATCGATCAAACACGAGCTTCCCAAATCTTGAAAAGTTTGCAATAGATGGTGCTGTAGGTGCTACAGTTTTTGCAAAATCGGATTTGTGGCCTAGCTCAAAAAGTACCAATTGGGACTTCTTGTGCAATTGCTAATTTTCAACAAAAATGTTTAACAACATGCATGTTAAATTACTTTTATGTTTTTTTGGGCAATAACACCACAATAGAAATAAAACGACGTATATTGCAGAAATATAAAACGTTTCAAAGTTTATTCTGACTTCGTTGTCAATGGCTTTATATTTATTGATGTAGATTGCAAAATGAAAATTTGATTTATTATTGCCCAAAAAAACATAAAAGTAATCAAGAATATGCCACAAACAATGTTTAGAAGACAATGCATGTCAAATACTCTCTGCGAGATGTCATTCTTTTCTACGTAAGACAATATATTGTCATGTTTTCATATTCCGGTTCAGTTCAGTTCTTGGATTTATTTAAAAACACAGTCCAACTCACTCTATAATTTATTTCCACTACTTTAACACAATTTATATTCACAGAAACTACTATTTACAATTTATCTTAACTACACAATACGACCGTCGAAAACTGAATGCCTCCTATCGCCAGCTGTTCATATTTATATATTTCTCTCCGAATTGTCTGGTAAGTCCACGAACGATCGGGAAACTCTTTCATGTTCTGGAAGCTTTAAGGGAATGCCCAGTAACGGCAGCGGTCGGCCTGTTGAGAGAGAAAACATTTCGAGTTCCCAGAATTTATCAGAATACTGTCCCTTCCACAAATTGGTTGATGGCCGATTGCACCAGCTGTCGGATGAATTCTCGTAACAATATGATATATATTGATTCTGGTCGGGAATCTTCATCAGTTGCGCTTCCCACAATAGAATGTCCTCTCAAACACTTATTTATGTATTTGATACTTAACAGTAAATTTGTAGACGCGAGATGTCAAACCGACATCTAGGATTTTCGGAAGCTCTGTGTGCTAGTTTCCCCGAAAATCCTAGATGTCGGTCTTACATCTCGCTTCTACAAATGTATGTTAAAGTTCAGCTTAATAAACTCTAAAAATTAACAGACGAATTTATCAAAAAAAGTTTTAGCAATTAAAAAAGAGTAAAAATATAGATCTCTTGACACCAATAAGCAAGATGGTGACCCAATCACGAGTACATAGCGTACATTAACAATTTCCGATTTTGATGGTATTTTAGGGGAAATAGTTTCCGAAAATCGGTTGCTATCTCCCATATCTCCTATCTCCAAAATTACTGATCTATATACTTTGTTCCATTCAAAACGAAGGAGGGGGGGGGGAGTTAATATAAGTTCTCACTGTATAGTAGGATCTCTAGCCCAGACAAAAGAATGCTTGAGTTAATAAGGATGATTATAACTTGTATATGATCAGTTGTATTAACTGATAACTAAAATGAATGGAGTTTCAAAAATGTAATGGTTATAACAACATAATCTTTTGCTTACCCACATATCCCGTAGTCAAATGGTAATCATGTGCTTTAATATTGTCCACTAAATTTCTTACTGCTTTAGGCACCAACTCTTCAGGCAGAATTTTGAACTCTAGTGCTACTACATACGCTGTTTGGGTGTCTCCTTTGATTTTTCCATCGGTACTATTGACGTATGCCTTAACGAAAGCATTGCTGATATTTTTGTGCAGTTGCTTATAGTACGACTGATCAGAATTTTTACCGAGTACTTTAGCCATGTAGGACATCAAAAGAGCATCGTAAGCGAAATACGCTGTAGCGATAACTTCTTTTGGAGTCTCCGCATTGTAATTTGCATAGTCTCCTTCGTTTTTACCCACATTTTTGGTAAACAAGAAGTCTGGGTTTGATGACGACACATATTTCATCCATTTCTGGTTAGATTCGTAGTTTTCTGCTACCGATTTGACGTTTCCATACATTCTGTATAAATTGTAGGTGACTATTATTGGGGCAGAACCTGATCCTGGACTGGCGTCATTTTGATCGATAACCTTTGGTGCTACGTTTGGGTATGAACCCGAAGGTGATTGGGCTTCTCGAACATCTCTTAGCCACTTTTTGTAAAATCCATTAGAGTTGCCATTGTACATGGCTGTTAGCGAAAATAAACCAGCTGGTTCTAACCATCCGAGTCTGTTGTCTGCTGAAGGTGATTTAGTTGGTACTGAGATAAAATTTGCTTCTTGACTGTTTGCAACCATTGTGTTCAATTTTTGAATTTTCTTGTTGTCGCTGTACAATTTGGAATAGACGGTTTGCTGGGTAAAATCAATAGCGTATAATTCACTTGTCATGTCGAACGCTACTGGATAACCACTGATCTCTACGTAGTTGAAACTGTGGTATGAAAAATAACGGATGCACTGTATTAAATTCTGGTCTATTGTCAGCATCTGTAAAATCAAAAATGAGATTTTGGCGGAAAGTCAGGTAAAATGTTCTTTTCAGAGCACAAACCGAGAAATGGATGTACCTACACCGGATACAACAAAGAATATCATTATACGAGAGCTGCCTTTTATATTTCGGGATTGGACAACCCTAGTGTTGCAATCTGACAACTGACAGCTCTATGGTAAAGTTTGACATTTTTGAGGTTATACGTATTCAGAACGTTTTGACATACTATGTGTTGTTTACAGTAACTTAAAGGATTCATCTCGGCCAAAAAATGGAATTAAATCGTGAACATTTTCGTGCGATTATTTTTTACAACTTTCGACATGGATTAAGTCAGCAAGAGTGCATGGATGAACTTAATTTAATTTTTGGCGATGAAACTCCATCAAGGACCACTGTTTACCGATGGTATGGTGAATTCAATCGAGGTCGTAGTTCACTCCAAGACGAATTTCGTGAAGGTCGTCCAAAAACAGTTGTTGTTCCGGAAACCTTTGATGCTGTGCGCGAACTGATATTGCAAGATCGTCATGTGACCTATCGTGAGATTGAGTCAACCTTACACATTAGTGGGACCAGCATACATTCAACATTGCATAAACATTTGAGTGTCAAAAAAATTTCGCGTTGGATCCCACACAATTTGTCAATCGTTCAAAAAAAGGCTCGTGTCGATTGGTCGAAAGAAAAGCTCAAAAAATACGATAGCGGTGCTTCAAAACACGTTTATGACATAGTGACAGGTGATGAATCGTGGATTTATGCGTATGAGCCCGAAAGTAAACAGCAGTCGACTGTATGGGTGTTTCAAGATGAGCCAAATCCAACAAAAGTTGTTCGCCCACGAAGCACTTCCAAGCAAATGATCGCCTGTTTTTTCGGAAAAACTGGACATGTCGCAACCGTACCACTAGAACAACTTCAGAACAGTCAATTCTGAGTGGTACACAACCATTTGTTTGCCAGTTGTCTTCCAAGAAATGAGGAAAACCAACCGCCGAAGACGGATCACTGTTCACCACGACAATGCAAGCTCTCACACATCGGCTCAAACAACTGCATTTTGACTACTCAAAACATCGATTTGATGAGTCATCCGCCGTATAGTCCTGACGTGTCACCAAATGACTTCTTTTTATTCCCGTACGTAAAAAACAAACTGAGAGGTCAACATTTTTCGACCCCTGAAGAAGCGGTTGGTGCGTTTAGAATGCATGTTTTGGATATACCTCAATCAGAGTGGAAAAAGTGCTTCGGCAATTGGTTCAAACGCATGCAAAAGTGTATAGATCTTCATGGGAAATATTTTGAAAAACCATAAAGCGATTTTCGATGATTAATATTTGTTTTTGTTCTCTAATCCCGAAATATAAAAGGCAGCCCTCGTATGTATTATATTATTAGATAAATATGTAAAAATATATTTGCAGCAAATCACATCTCGCTAAAAGAACATTAAACAATTTTTGACATGCTGCTAATTTTTAGATGAGATGGTAAAATTTATTTAAAAGATTACCTTATATCAAATAAAACTGCAAAATGATTCGTCTTATTTTATTACTAACACTGTAAGACTTATTCAGGTTTTATTTGCACATGGCATACATATAAATAGTTAAAAATATGTTGCATATCACATCTCGTGAGTGTTGTAGTACCTTTCGATAATGGATTCATATGGTTTTTCAAAAATTAACTAAATTGTTATTAGATTTGTGAGAAATTCATGACTCAACTCGTGAGGTTCGGAAATCAAATGTATCAATTAGCTTTAGAATCTTTAAATAGTGTAGTTACGTAAAACTTTTCATTTGGATTCTTCTGTAAATGCGCAAACTCTTATAAACAAATTCAATTTGGCCACTTTAATAGTTGCTGTCACTGTATTTGTAAAAACACGATTGTACACATTTGGGTTTTTACTGTCGACTGCTGTCAAATTTCGACCATTAGCTTAAGCTACTTGTTCATAGTGGGCGCCATCTCACTTGGATTTTATTAATAATTTATCTCTAAATGACTTATTTTTAAAGACAAAAGATTCTATATATATTCTGCACTGAAGGTCGACACTAAACAAAACAAAAATAAAATAAACCGGTTGAAGGGCAGAGGAGAAAATGGTACCGAACCGTTTTATCTTTGCCTATTTATATATAGATTACTTACCGTTCAGCACGAAAGTGTCGGTATTTAAAGCGGAACCTTGGTTTCCAGTAAATATGCTACCGTTTGGATATATAGCTTCAGCATATCTAACCTGAACTCTGGCGTTGTAGGGGAAGTCGTGAACATTCAGAACCAACTGACCTGTTACTAATTTTGCGAACTCGTATACCCAAGTATGGTTCCCCACCTTCCTATAACCGACACACGGGACAGAATAACCTCTAGTTATTGAATGAGCCACAGAATCGGATACCAGTTTGATGTTTCTGTCTATTGGTGTGGACACAACTGGAGTCCAGTGGCTATCATCATAATCGTAATCTAACCAGTCACTGTAAAGGTCTCGGTTTTCGTAATACAGTTCACCGTGTAAGAAATCAGAATATATTAACGGACCAGTGTTGACTTTCCAAGTGTCGTCGCTTGTTATAATTCCTTTCGTTCCATCTCTGAATTCTACGTGGAGTTCGAACAAGAAGCTTTCCGCGTCTCCATACAAACTGTAGTTGTTTCCAGGTCCTAAGTAGCCGGAATACCAACCAGGAGAAACCATAATGCTGACGGTGAAATTCGTTGACTGAGCGAGCTTGTAACTTAAATCGAAGGCGTGGTACTGGATAGTTTTGTTATAGTTTGTCCAGCCGGGTTTGAAGAAGGGCGTAATGTTTTCTTTAATCTCTGTGTGAGGACTAGTAAGGTATCTAAAAAAATATTAAGTTATTCTTTTACCAATCTTACAAGCATTTTATGATGATCTATACTAATATACTCATTGACAAAGAAATGTAACACCCAGAATGAGATGTTTACATTTAATATAGTTTTGGTAGAATATAGATGCTATATGTCTAAGTGCTTCTTGGGAAATAACACCACAGTTTAAAGAAAATTGCTGTATATTCCAACCGTTTCGGGGTCTAGATCAGACCCCGTTGTCAATGGTTAAGAAACTACGGATTAAAAAGGCACAATTCTAAGACGAATGAGATTTGATTTTTGACGTAACTAAGAGAATTTTATTTGTAATATACAGGGTAGCATATTTCTAAAGATCATATAATCATAAAGTTCCTTTAAATTGGAAGAATTTGGAAGGGAGATCTTCAGAATTTTATGTGGCACTCCTAGGTGCGACTTTGTTATAAGATAGTGCATTTGCCAAAAATGGGACCAAAGAACTTTGTTGATTCAGTGATCCCATTAAAATCATAAGGAAAACCTAGGAAAAACCTTATGAACTATCCCGATATTGGGTTGTTCACAAGGACATGACCATTAGCAATTTCTTCGTTAATCATCGGCAAGCAGGAACGACTGAATTCTACGGAGGTAGTAGCAATACAATCGTTTTCATTCAACAAAACTAAAGCAGACTCTTTTAGTTTTCTCTTGGTGTTGTGTTCTTCTTATGTTTGGTGGCGTTATGTTGATGACATATTCGTTATTTGGGAACATAAACTTGAGGATTTACATGCATTACTTAACGACATAAACAACACAGAACCAACTATTCAGTTTACACTAAAGTGAACAGAATAACAAATTACCATTCTTAGACATTTTAATAACCAAAACACAATCGACATTTGAAACAGAAGTTTACAGAAAACCAACTCATACTAACAGGTATCTCAACTTTAACTGTAATCATCCTAGTTCAGTAAAAAGTGGTATTATTAAATCTCTATATGACAGAGCAAAAACGAACTGTTCTAATATCAATAAATTCAATGAAGAAAAAACGTTTATAAAAAATGTACTTTCTGCCAATCATTACCCAAATAAATTTATTAATAACGAGTTAAACAAAATGGAACAACCAACATCAAATTTCACCAAGCGACACTGACTCCCAAGATAATCACAATAATACAATAAATATACCATACATACAGGTTCTATCAGAAAGACTAAAAAGAGTGGGAAACAGATATAATATCAAAACCTCATTTAAAACAAGAAATACACTAAAATCAGTTATATCAAAAACCAAACCAAATAACACAACTCAAAATACAAAAAATTACATTTATAGAATCCCGTGTGAATGTAATAAATTCTATATTGGAGAAACCTCTAGACCTCTGAATGTTCGAATAAACGAACACAAAAATTACATAAAAAAACAACAATTTGAAAAATCCAAAATTTGTGAACATGCTTGGGACCTTGGTCATAAAATACAGTTTCAAAATTCAGTTATATTACACAAAGAACAACACAACACCAAAAGAAAACTAAAAGAGTCTGCTTTAATTTTGTTAAATGAAAAGGATTGTATCGCTACTACCTCCGTAGAATTCAGTCGTTCCTGGTTGCCGATGATTAAGGAAGAAATTGCTAATGGTCATGTCCTTGTGAACAACCCAATATCGGAATAGTTCATAAGGTTTTTCCTAGGTTTTCCTTATGATTTAAATGGGATCACTGAATCAACAAAGTTCTTTGGTCGCATTTTTGACGAATGCACCATCTTATAACAAAGTCGCACCTAGGAGCGCCACATAAAATTCTGAAGATCTCCCTTTCAAATTCTTCCAATTTGAAAGAAACTTTATGATTATATGATCTTTAGAAATTTCTGTGCTACCCTGTATATTACAAATAAAATTCTCTTAGTTACGTCAAAAATCAAATAATACACATTGTCAAATATTTTAATTTACATCTTAGAATTGTGCCTTTTTAATTCGTAGTTTCTTAACCATTGACAACGGGGTCTGATCTAGACCCCGAAACGTTTGGAATATACAGCAATTTTCGAAACTGTGGTGTTATTTCCCAAGAAGCACTTAGGCATTGAAAAATATGCCACAAGTATCATTCAGAAAACAAATAGATGCTATAGTAAGGAGTAAATGTGAATAAAGAAATACCAAGGAGTTTAAATTTTTTAAGTTCGTTATAATGTGTTTATCCACAGCGGTTAGCTATACACTCCCCAACACGTCTTCGCACTGGTTCAAGAAATATGGGATCCATGATCCAATTAAACCTTTATCAAGGCCATGAAACTCCGCGGTAATCTTCTACCGACTAGAGACCTTCCCTACAACGAGGCTAATCAGAGACAATGCAGAGGCGGATGTGACAGGAGAGAATCCAACCTATAGCTCTAGAATTGCCAGGCATAACAACATCGCCAATATTAAGAAGGAAACTTCGAAAAAAACCTGGTCGGTTGAGACAGAACTCCGTGTACGTACACCCAGAGGCACTTTAAAGATACCCGACCTTGTACTTAGCAAAGGTCAAAAATCGATTATCTGTTACATCGGAGATTACTGGGAGGGGCCTCGGTCCCTCGCAGAGAGCTCAAATAACAAGAGGGTATACTATGAGGATCCCGAATTCACCGACAAGTCCTCAAAAGTAATAACACTACTGAAGTTGAAGTTGAAGTCTTGCATCTGATAGTGGGTGCAAGAGGTGTTCGGTGCACTATTAATGACCGTTTGCTTGAAAATCTGGACATAAGCCCAAACTCAATTAAACGCAAAATCAATCAATAGTGTCATCATTGGATCTATTGCCAGTTACTCCTTTTTCAAACAAGCGGTATGGATATAAAAAAAATCATACCAATCTTTATATTTCATTCACTTTTCTTCTCCCCGTGAATAGCTTCTTATCAACCCCTGTATATTTTCTATCTCATTATCTCCGGTCCGTCACCGTTCATAACATGTTCAATCACATTCACTTTTATAACTTTCTCCAGTTACTTCATCTTTTAAAATAGCATATGCTCCCCTATTATTTTTATTCTCCCATAAGAGGGGACTCGAATAAAACGACTCTAAATCAATTTTAGTATTTTCATTTTTACGTATATACATGGTATTATTGAAATTGTATTAGAATAAACGTCTTTTAGAATGTATATTCTTTTTAACAGTTAATGTTGTCGTTCTCTGCACCACTGTAGTCGTTGCCATCGACTCTCAGCTGTCAGATGTAGCAAAAGACCTTATACGTAGGGATGAAACGATATCACCAAGGTATCGATAGTTTCACTCGATACCGTATCGGCTGTCAAGTATCGATACTTACTCTGTATCAATTGAAAAGTATCGATACTTAATCGTATCGAATAAGAGTGACTTTTTAAATGCTTATGCCACAAAACCGAACGGTTTTAAAGTATTTTTTGCAACTTGCCATTTTGTCATCGTTTTTTGTAAAATGTAGTAACACATTAGAATTCGGAGGCCCCATTTTCAATCAGTCAAAAATTTAAAATGTTAACACCGACCGAACGAAAACAATCGTGGCAACGCTAGAAAGAGATGGCAATATAGAGGGTAAGAGGTTATTTCCCTCGATTGGGAACTGCATCCAATAAGCTCATTCGCTCCACCTACCAATCGAGTGAAATAGCCTCTATACTCTGAGTCTCTATTGCCCTCTCTTTCTATCCGTGGCATTACATTTCTTTACTGCAGGCTACCTCCAGAAGGTGTATGCTCCAAGAATTTAAGAATGCAATTTTTTATCAATGTTTAAATGAAATAGTGACATTCGCATGGGTATATGAGTACTTTTGACCAGTGAGTACAGTTACTCATTGCTTTTGAGTGATACCTACTCGATACTTAATTACTTAATTAAAGTACTTAAGTATCGATACTAAAAGTACTTGGTATCGGAGAAACGTATCGAGTATGTACTTGTATTTACTCGTATCGTTTCATCCCTACTTATACGGCGGTAAACCGTTCGGACACTTGTTCTCCTAACCGCTCTTCAGTCAAATTTCAAGTTGTCGAAAATCGGTGTCTAAAGGCCATAAGTGTTAGACGTTGAACTTCATTTGTGCCCCTTCGACGTCCGGTGCCAACTCTTCTCCGATTTTGGGCATTACCAGATCACGCTTGACAATATCTCATAATCTATATATAAATAGGCAAAGACAAAACGATTAGGTACCATTTTCTCCTCTGTCTCTCAACCGATTTTCTTCATTTTTGTTTTGTTTAGTAGCTACTGACGACCTTCAGTGCAGAATGCTAATATTAGTTTATAATAATGGTTGATTCATTAAATAAAATATAATAAAAATTCATTATTTACGTCATAATGTCAACGCCAAATACCTGAATGTGCCGCGTGCCGACGCCGCCAGACTCAAAACATTGAGTAATTATATATAGAGGGACCAATGCTGTTTATACTTAGAGCATGTACTACTGGAAGTGGCATGCAAGCGTTGTTATTGTTTAGTGGTAAAGTCATCGTTGTATATTATAATTATACAGGGCGATTCCAGATATGTTCAAAATCGTTTTTTTCGTGGGTGACACATAAGCAGTTGCATATATAGGGTGTTTAAAATACAGAGTGCAAATATAACTAATAAAATAATTATATAGGGAAGTCCATTAGCGGTTGAATTTACAGGGTTCTTGGAATAGAAGGTGCAGTAGAATTACAGTTATACAGGGTGGTGCAAAGAATCTTATACAGTGATGCATATACAGGGTGGCGGAAATGGAAATGCAACATTTCGTAACCCATAAGCAGTTGTATATATAGGGAAGATGAAATATAGGGTGAGAGGAATTATAGATATACCGGATGATGATAAAAATGTTAGAAACGGAAATGATTTATAGAGTAGCCCACGAAGAGTTCCATATATATGATGATTGAAATATAGGTCACAGTAGAATTATAGTTACAGAAGATAGTTAAAAATTTCATAATATATACATTTACAGAATGGTTTACCGGGTGGTTCAAAAATGCTAAAAAATATTATGCGTGGTCCATGAGCAGTTGCATATACAGGGTGGTGGAAATATATAATGAGATGGATTTTAATAAATGTTTGAGAATTGAGTGCAATTATAGCTATACAGGGAGGTTAGAAAAAATAAATATGTAGGGTAGCTCATTAGCGGTTGCTTTGTTGTCATATTAAATTAAGAATTACGAAATTGAACACAAATAAAGTCCTATGAATTATATCTGAAAAAAAATTGAATTTGTTTACTTATTTGTAGAAGCGAGATGTAAGGCCGACATCTAGGATTTTCGAGGAAACTATCACACAGAGGTTCCGAATCTGGATCCGTTCTGTGTAATTGCTGTTCTCCTTAAAGTCCTAGGATAGAATATCACGATAAGATTTTCAGGTTACTTAACCTGCCAGAGATATTGACACAATTGGTCGAATTTCGACCACTGGGCGACAGCTAGTAGTAATAATTCAACCTCTTCCACTTAGCTGGTGATATATTCAGCGTACATGTATTCTAGTTTACGTGAAAAAACATTCACGAAACTATTAATACCTAATTTTAATCATTTACTCCCTACTATAGTATCTGTGTTTTTTCAAAACAATATTAAATTTAAATATCTCCTTCTGGGTTTTGCCACTTCTTTGTCATTGAGTATATATAATGGGGTAAAATTTGTTTGTTTCTTTGTTTATTTGTTTGTCGTCTGTCTGTTTGTTTGTTTGTATGTATGTTTGTAGAGAATAATCTCTAGAAGTAGAGAAATTATTTTAAAAATTCTTTCACAATAGAAAGCTTAAATTTATTACCTTGGAGTTAAACCTGATAAAGAAATGAACATTGGTGCATATACCCTTCTTCCAAAATAAATGAAGAATTAGCTATTTTGCATAATGGCAGGTTGGTGGGGAATTGTTTTTTTGGAAAATTTACTATTTTTCGGGAACTGAAAGTAATACAGACATGAAAATTAAGGGTTTGATTCCTTTCTTTAAGTGAATAAATACGTGATTCGTCATTTTGAAATGTTGAATGGGGGAATGGGGTTACATTTGTTTTACAGGGAATTTCGTATCTCAAATATAGGAAGTAATACTCTGATGTGAATCTTAATATTATATAAACTCTTCTAAAATAAATAAAAGCTAGATTAATCATCTGATAGGGATTTACATTTGATGTGGCACTTTGCAAAAATTCTATTACTGGAGGTTTTAATAATTTATCCAGTCTTGAAAATTAGTATATAGGCTCTTTTCCTGAAATGACTGGAACTGAATTTATTCACATAGGGAAAATTAATGACCCCGATAAGCGTTAAGCAATTGTCAAAAATGTTGAAAATGTCAAAAATGTCAAAAATTTAAAAATGTCTGTCAAAAATGTCAAAAAGATCAAAAATATGAAAAATGTCAAAAAGACAGAAATGTCAAAAATGCAGAAAATGTCAAAAAAGTTAAAAATGTCAAAACCTCAAAAATTCCATATTTGTCAAAAATTAAAAAAAAAGAAAAAAAAAATCAGAAATGTCAAAGATATCATAAAATGTCAAAAATGCCAAAAAGTCAAAATGTATTAAAGTGTCAAAAATGAGAAAAATGTGAAACGTCTCAAATATGTCAAAAATGATAAAAATTGCATAAATATCAAAAATTTTATAATCGTAAAGAATGTGAAAAATGTCAAAAATTTCTAAAATTTCAAAATGCCAGAAATGTCAAAAAATCCAAAAATATTAGAATTGTCAAAAATGTCAAAAATGTGGAAAATGTGAAAAATGTGAAAAATGCAAAAAAGCCAAAAAAGTCAAAAATCTCAAAATCTCAAAAATTCTAAGTCAGAATTGTCAAAAAGAAGAAAAAAATTTCAAAAATGTTAAAGAGATCATAAAATGCCAAAAAGTTAAAATTGCCAATAATGTCAAAAATGTCAACATGTAAAAAAGTCAAAATGTCAAAATGTCAAAAATGTAAAAAATGTAAGAAATGTCAAAAATGCCTTAAAGTGTCAAAAATAAGAAAAACGTAAAACGTATCAATTATGTCAAAAATGATAAAAATGTCAGAAATGTCAAAATTGTCACAAACGTAAAAATGTGAAAAAGGACAAAAATTTCTAAAATTTCAAAATGCCAAAAATGTCAAAAATTCCAAAAATGTTAAAATTGTCAAAAATTTCAAAAAAGGAAAAAAAAAATGTCAAAGGTGTCATAAAATGTCAAGGTTCTCAATAATGTCAAAAATGTCAAGAGTGTCAAAAATGTCTAAAATGTCAAATATATCAAAATTGAGGAACATCTAAAAAATGTCAGGTAAATTCTGAAAATATATATATGTGAACAATAACAAATCATAAAAAAAATTCAAGGTAAAAATGTCAAATACGCCTATTTGTTTATCCGTTGCGAAGCTGGGAAAGATGTATCCACTGTGTTTTACATGCTAATGGATGTGTTAAATTTGATGGAAAAGATATGCAAATGTATGTAATTTATAGTGGATAAAATTGGTGGTTATAAAAATAAGTAATAACTAAAGAACTGATATTGGCATTCGCTTTGTTATCTGACCTCAAAAAAGGAAGAAGTTCTCAATTCGTTTGCATATATGACCGATTTAGATATTTTAAGCTGTGTTCTATTAAGAAGGCATATCGTTTTTCAGAAAATTGGAGAAAAGTTGTTATTTTATGAAGGGGTTTGTTTAATATTAAATGAAATAAATTGAAAATATGATGTAACTGAAAGTTAATCAATCAACTTCAAAAAAGGGAAATATTCTCAATTCGTCCTATACACAGGGAGTTTACTTAAGTTGAAATCATATGGAAAGTGTTGTTTTCAAAAAGTAAATAAAGTGAATTTAATCGGTAGAGGCACATCTTGTTAAGTAAGTCGAATCTAAGTTAAATCATTTTAGTTTTGAGATGAGAGTACTAGAGGAATGGAAGAAAACAATCCCAAGAAGTTTATGGCCTTGGATACCATTCCAAAATCTATTTGTTTAATCACTTACCTACTGTAAGGTTCATTTATCGTTATTGCCCCCACTCTAGAGATGAAAACGAATCCTATGGGTGTGACAATAAAAAAATATATAATTATGTTTATGTTGTTGGTTAAAAATTATTTATATTTTTTCTCTGTGGCTTAAAATGATGGAGATACAAATTTTGTCATTCAGGTTATTTGAGAATGACAGAGACTAGGCAATGATATCTGTATAAATAGTGGTTGATAAAGTACAAAGGAAGTTAGTAAAATAAATGTGGATATAGAAGTTAAGAGGTGATCTGTTTACAATTTGATTAAAAGTAAAATTGAATTAATCACTAACAAAAGTGAATTAACTGAACTAAAGTACTGTACAGTATATAGAAAATAGGGTTACTTACCCCATAAATACTCCTTTAGCAGTACAGTATAGCACTGCACTATTTGCAAGTACGTGTGTGTGGAAAGTCTTCCTAAAATACAGCACAGGTTTCAGGCCTGGATGAGATTTGATGACTTCTTCGTCTTCTTTATCAATATCTTTCAGTGCTTGCTCTTGAACAGCTTTTGGTGCACGAATCCATTTAGCAGTCCACTGATCTATGCCAAATTCACGCATCCAGGTGCCCCTTTTATCATACCTAACTTCGACATCATCTTGATCCCAAACTCTTAAAGTGAAATACGCTCTTTGTCCGGGTTGTAAAGGTTTGCCTTGGTATTCTACATTAGAGCTTTGGTTACTACGTACTTTGTTTGTGTCCCAAAGATCGGGCTCGTTGGCATCTAATAGGTCTTTAGTGGAGTAAACTTTAATCTGGTAAGCACTCTGAGAGGTGTTTTTAGTTATACTTGTATGTGTCGACAAACTCCAAGAGAATGAAGGATTTGGGATATTTACGACATCGTTGCCATCTTCCACGAAAGCGTCAATTATGTATATATTTGAATCAGGTTCAGAGAAACTTACCGACAATATCGACAAAAGTATTATTAACGAGTTCATCTTTATGCACAATGATTTTGTTATAATGCTATGCTATATTTTACAACATAAAACAATGTGTTATCATCGATATACACTTGAAACACTTTCAAGAGGAGTCTTGTGATTCTGATATAAGTTTCAAATACTTGGAAAGTGATTGAAACTTATTGAGGTGTCTTTAAACAAAATGAAATTTCAGTTTATAAACGTGAGGCTAGCTAGTAAACGTACTCTGTATCAGAAAGAGGTATAACAATATCCTGAAATCGAGATGAATTTTGAAAATTTATAGCGACATAACAACCATTAAAAACCTACTGCAATTATTAAAAAGAACCGGCAGTCATTAAGACTGAACGATCGAAGTGAAAATTTCTTCGGAAATATACTCCTCTCGTTATCTCTCTGTATGGTTCTCTCTTTTTGTCTCATCTTCTATATATAAATAGGCAAAGACAAAACGGTTCGGGACCATTTTTTCCTCTGTCGCTCAACCGATTTTCTTTATTTTTATTTTGTTTAATAGCTACTGTCGACCTTCACTGCAGAATCTCAAAATTTATTAATAAATATATATAGATATATATCTACACATTTAGAACAGAATTATATCATTCAACGTATGACGACCGTTCTAAATATGTGGATATATATTTGATATATATATATATATATATATATATATATATATATATATATATTTGTTTTTAAGTTTTCGCGGGCACTAAATGTTTTAGGTGGTTTCCGGGAATTCATCCGCGTAGTTGATAACTGATCCCTGCCGGGATCGATGGTAAAATGACGACGTTTCGGCAGAGTCACATCTGCCCTCTTCAGGTCGGTTCGCATAATTCTCGTAGCCTTCTGCTTTCGCTTCTAGTTACTCGAATACTAAGATTTTCTTGAGCGAGCGCGCTGTTATATAGTCGCGGCTCGGCGCCTATCGGTTGACACCAGAGTACTGGCAAATATAGAACACCCGAAATCAAGACTCGTAAGAGAGGCAATTGAAATAGCGAAGAGACCTCACAGTCTAAACGCACGCAATGAAATTCAGAACTTATCGAATTGTTGGAAAATCCTATTAAACACCGTACCGGCCCGTACCCGTCCAATAACAACTAAACCGAAAATAACAAACCAGCAGGATGGAGCCGTGCCCACTGAACCCAAGGGCCAATCACACGCAGCCGTTCACGGTGTCAACCGATAGGCGCCGAGCCGCGACTATATAACAGCGCGCTCGCTCAAGAAAATCTTAGTATTCGAGTAACTAGAAGCGAAAGCAGAAGGCTACGAGAATTATGCGAACCGACCTGAAGAGGGCAGATGTGACTCTGCCGAAACGACGTCATTTTACCATCGATCCGCGTAGTTGATAACTGATCCCTGATATATATATATATATATATATATATATATATATATATATATTAGATTTGGTTTCACTAAATTCACTTTTTAAAAAAAATATTTATTACAAAAACTTAAATTGTTTTCGGTTACATTTATAACGTAAAAATGCTGACGCTATGTCATCAGTTTTCATGTGAACAAGGCGTCTACGTGATTTCTAAGAATTCTAGGAAGTTGTAATATGATACTTGTGTGAAGTCAATTACGGTTCAAGCACCTATGGTAACTTTAACGTGTAAATTGTAAGTTAGTACACTTCTCATATAACATATATATATATATATATATATATATATATATATATATACAGGGTGTTCCTAAATTGGAGGTACAAACGAAAAGGGGAGATTCCTTGAATAGTTTTAGGAAGAAAAAGTCCCATAAACATGGGTCCGCAAACGTTTCGTTTTCAAGATACAGAGTGTTAAAGTTTCAATTTTTTTCAAGTTTTTTTCTCATAGTATCTGCACTTCACAAGATATTCAAATGAAATTTAGCATAGATATTACAATTAAGAGTTTACACCTTGTGACATGCCAATTTCGATTGCAAATCTACAGGAGTCTGATCTAGACCCCGAAACGTTTGGAATATACAGCAATTTCCTTTAAAGTGTGGTGTTATTTCCCAATAAACACTTAGACATTGAAAAAGATGCCACAAGTATCGTTCAGAAAACAATATTTACAATGCAATGAATGTTGCAAACTGCAAACTTGCGAGCGCCCAATAACCGGAGATTATTATGTATAATAATTTTTTCGTCGGTTCTATTTCAATAGCATGGCTATGTAGGATAACTTTTACGCAGGGCCAAAACTTTTAGTTTTACACTTAATTTAGTTTATCTTTCACATTGGAGTCAACCCATCTTATGATTTTCTCTCCAGGCAATCTGTCCGCACTGTTTGCCATTGACGGTATGGATTTAAACCTGAACCAATATTCTAAATTAATTATAGCATTATACACTGAAGCTCGTTAGTAGCTACTAAACAAAACAAAAATAAAGCAAATCGGTTGAGGGACAGAGAAGAAAATGGTACCGAACCGTTTTGTCTTTGCCTATTTATATATAGATATGACGATCCTAAAAAAACAAGTAACATGAAAGTGAGAAGTTTAAGTGGGTAAAAGTGTACAGTACTAATTCATCATCAATGACTTAAGGTCTATTATAAAATAAAAAAAAACATATTAAATTAATTAAGTTTATAATAAAACAAGCATAATTGAGAATACATTATAGACTGCTTAAATAGCTTTCAACACTGTTATATAAAATTCCCAGGATATTTGATTTTATAAAAATCCATATGAACAGCACGTAAGCTCCCAGCGTACACAGTTTGTCTAGGATCCACAAACTAAAAGAGAAAAATGCATTAAACAAGTCCAGTTATTATGATAAAGATTATCAACTAAATATATCCGAAAATACAGGAGTATAAGGGAAATGTTGTATCACGGAATACCGTCATGTAGTAGATTTGGAATACGAAAACGTCTTCCCAACAATGGCGACGTTTTCGCATGGTCTATTATGTATTTTGTATTTTCAATAGCTGCATCTAGGAGTTCCAGTCAATAACTATCTTACATATATTCCAAATCGGGAGCCGTGCCGTGTGTAACACTGTCTTTATTTAATAAAGACAGTCTTCAACACCAATCACTTAACCATAGCTCACTTAACCGGGAATCCAAAAAACAAAGTACTTAACAAGAAGAGAGGAGTTTATGAAACTCGAAGTCGTTATTACCCACAAAACTACATTGGTTGTGCCAATAGGCGCGTCAACCACAGAGAGTGTTCTGTGAGTACGCAAAAAAGATCTGACTTCAGCTATCGCACATTAGCATATCCAAAAATGATGTTCTATTAAGTTCGAGGACAGTAGGACTATCATATTTCTCGATTCGCTAAAGCCATCCATTATTCGCGAAGCTATTGAAATAGAGAATCCACCGCTCTGTCTGAACAGTGGCGATGATAGCACCCCCCCCCCTTTCTACAGCATGGAGCTTCGTAATAACCAGACGTAACAAATCAGACACACATACCATCACCAAAGAAATTACCACATAGCCCCCTCATCACGTGACATCGCCTTCTAATCGAATATAGACCAGGAGCCCATACTGATTTTTTTATAATTAATAACAGGTTAAAAATTTTTGACTGGCTTAATTTCGCCGTTTTGAAAATTGTTGAAACAGGTAGCTACTAGACCTAGTAGGTGTTTTCGCGTTTTTTTAAATCAAATTATTAACTAAAAAACGAACTGATATTACTAAAAAGTTTCCACTCACCATTTTGACATGTGTAACACCTGCTAGCTGTCTTAAAAAAATTGTCGAAGAGGAAAAAGTTGGGCGTCTCAGTGAAATTGAGCTACTTAAAATTTTTTAGCCTGTTATTCATAAAAAATAATTTGGTCAAGTGCGAGTTGGACTCGCATACTAAGGGTTCCGTACCACCTTCAAGATTCTAATATTTCAGTTTCAGACCTACATTTTTTTGTTTACAGGAAAAATACGAAGAAATCCCTAATATTAATATTGGGGGCCAAATTATAGAATTAAACGGAAAATAAAAAACTATTTTTTTACGCATCATGCAATACATAAAATGAAAGGGATTATTATGAGCAATACAAATACATATTTTTCATATTTTTAAAATTAATTGTTTACCATACTGGTACTGGTGCTTACTTGTAATTTATAAGAAAAATTATTAGAAAACCCCCATAGTAATTTTAGAGACAAATTATACAATTAAGTGAAAAATAAAAATTCAATATTCAAACCCATCATATCAGATAAAAGGCTCATTATGTCAATTACAAATATATCATATTTTTAAATCATTTGTTTAAAAGATATTAACAAAAATATTAAACATCGACTTAATTCTCAATTTAGAAACTATACTATTTAAATTTTGAAATATATATTTTATTTGTATTTTTAATTTGAATAATAGATTTAATAATTTATAATTTAAAACTTGACCTATTTTGCCCTATATCTTCCAATCTACAGAGCCTCAAAATTCAGACAGTAGATTATAAAAGTCTTCCCTGAAAGTTTCTTAGTGAAATAAAACTCTAATGTTAATTTTTGGGGACCAAATTAGAAAATTAAATACATATATATTCTTATACAAATCAAGCGAATCCTGAAGCAGATAAAATGAAAAGTCCATGTGTGGAAAATGAAAGTGTATATTTTTTATAAATTTAAAACACTTCCTTTAAAAGATATTAGGACAAATATAAGAAAATGCACTCATTCCCTGCTTGTCTAAAACTAGAATATTAGAATCTTGAAGGTGGTACGGAACCCTTAGTATGCGAGTCTAACTCGCACTTGACCAAATTATTTAATATTAATTAAATATTTAAGTAAATTAAAAATTAAAAAAATCAATATTATATTTCCGTGACTATTTGTTTGATAAATTTTAGATGCACAAAGGAAACAGCATATTATGAATTTTTTTCGGGGGGATGGGTGTTGATAATTTTTTAGATTGGTGATGGACGTATTAGGACTGCAAAATGTATATTTTTGTTCATGTATTTACGGGATATATAAAATTGTATAAATATAGAATTTATTTTTATGAAAAACATGATTAACTGGTTAAAATTGAATCTTGAAACCAAAAATTCCAAAATTTCGGGGGGGGGGAGAGGTTAAACCCCTGGCTATGGACTTGGTATTACGAACTCCAAAACAGCCTGGTTTTTAACTTATAATAAAAATGTTGCAACTTTTCAGTTGAGTACACTAGCATCGGACGCATGCGCAATGGCTTTAAACCGTCGTACAGCTATCCTCGTCTGACCATCTATAACAGCCAGCAACCCTTATTTGCAGCCAGATTTAATTAGGCAACCGTTTATCATAATAAACACAAACATATTTGCTTTAATTTGATATATAAATAATAAAAGTACATTATGAGCGTATAAATGTACCAAAATCATACCTGTGTACACCTGGCTGCGAAGAGTTGCGGCCAAGTGCGCAACGGCAACCGAGTATTTATATATATTGCTTTGATTTAATTAAAAATACTAGCGGCCACATTTTGATAGACAACCCGGTAGATAGATATTCTCCTAATCATAAACATGCGTACACATTTGGTATTTAGCAAACAGTCGATGAGTGCACTAATTCTGCAGGCGGATCTCGTACTATGATGAAGGTTATCGACTAGAAACAATTTCCAGAAACTTACATTTTATATGTCGTCTGCCTGTTCTCTAAATCAACTTTAATATTCATTACCATTTCTGCGATAAAACTTCCAGAATTCGTCATATAGTTCATAAAATACTTTCCAGTTAATGTTTTATAACTTTCGAAATTGTACTCAGGTAGATCTTCTTCTGGTATTGTATTGCCAAGAGCCATCGCGTTTGTATTGTAGAAGTGATAGGTATTGCTCATAAATGGATATAGCACTGTGTTAGCTATATAGGCTTTTTTGTGGATTCGTAATAACCTAAAGTAAAATAATTTTTGCTTTGTTATAATGTCAGATTCAAAAATTTATGTTACAACTAGAAGAAACAACAACTATATGTCGAATATAATGAGTTTTCTAGAGTGTTCTTGTTAAATGTTTTTTTTTTGTGAAATCAGTCAATAATTGCTCCTTTCAGTTTAGTGTGTATCGAATGTCAAATAAATAAAAAAATCAGTAGGTTACGGAGTTTACGCAGGAGAGTAAATATGCGTTTTTAGTAGTTATAGTTTATACATCAGTGATTCATTTCTCAAAGTAATTGTCATCATTTTTACATTAAGACTTCTGGAAAAAGATGGATCTGAGCAGGTATATTAAGGCTTTAACCTGTGAAGCAAATTGGACCGTGTGGAAGCGCAAGATACGCTGTTAGCTAAATTACTAAGAAGGTACAATCGATGTAGTTGACGGCAAGTTGAAGAAGCTAGAAGCTCTGAAAGAAAACAGCACAGAGTGCTGCAAATGATCAACAAGTTCTGAACTGTTCATTACAATGTTCTGGACTTCATGAAGGCCAACGGTAAATGATAATTCAATAGGATGACGACACCAAAGAAATTGATGTGTATGATGCTCGGGACAAGGTCAGATTTAGCCTACAGTGTAGGGTTTATGTCAAGATCTCTCGAAGCTACCTAGCTGGGATACTTAGGTCGGGAATAAGCTACCGGGAAAGTGACACAAAAGGAGTACTGCGATGCTATAGTGACGCAACTTCGGTTGTGAAAAGGCAAGCTAGTGTTACGATCTGAAGCTGAGGCAGATAAAGAAGTTATTTGACTTTGCAAACTCTTCAGGAATAGTGAAATTGAAAGCCTGTACTCCAAGCAGCTGTTAAAGTCGCACAAACAAGG
This sequence comes from Octodonta nipae, assembly GCA_034190945.1. Classification (NCBI taxonomy): domain Eukaryota; kingdom Metazoa; phylum Arthropoda; class Insecta; order Coleoptera; family Chrysomelidae; genus Octodonta; species Octodonta nipae. The sequence goes on from CM067221.1 coordinate 11,341,015, forward strand.
AATATCATTGACACACTAAACAGATAGAAATAAAACACTACCTTGTATTGGAGGGAAAGCTCAATATAGAATAGATATCAAATAAAGAACAAGTTTCCGATATTTTGATCAAACCGTTCAGTAAGTTGAGATTGCTGGAATTGTATCAACAAATGGTTACAATCTGGCAACTGGTATAGTCCAGACTAGAATTCTATTGAACAGTTCAACAAAGAAATCCTGTATGTGCGAATGTGTGAGTCCCTAACTGATGATGAAAAAACTACATACCAAGTCTTCTGTTAATTTTTTATAAAGTTCTTAACTTTTCATGGTAATTTAGAACCATTTTCATGTTTTCATACATTTCTAATTAAAATCTAAATAGGAAGGGTATGTGAAAAAAATCAATATTTTTAAATTAATTACCTTAATTTGTGTCCTGTGACTCTTAATAGTAAATCAATCAGCAGAGCTGGAAGTAGGTGGAACAATATCACCCTAAAATAATAGTTGTATCTACAATTTGTTATACGGACATTAGGAATCCAACACACAAGTGAAGATGGTCGATTAGCAATTACTTTATAACCAGTAGTTATTTGGTTTTGTAGTGAATATTCGTTGTAACCAGTTAGGCTATTATTATAGATTTCAATTTGGTTTAAATTTCTGCAAAAGAACGAGTTTAGTTACAATACAAGATTATAAATCGTTTCTGACTTAAAATATCTATTAAATCCTTGGAAATGTTAAAGTAAATTTTTGTATAGATGATATACAATATGCTTACTACCTTTTGGTAAATGATTACTGACATGGAAACAGGTATAAATGAGAGGAAATGAGTGGAGAGCTGAGGAGATGAGAGGGGATGAGAGGAGGTGAGAGGAGAAAAGAAGAAATAAGTGGAGAGCAGATGAAAGGGTAGGAAAGGGGAAGAGAAGTGATGAGAGAGGAAAGGAGAGGAAGGAGGAGCGGAGAGGAAAGAGGAGGAAAGGAGAGGATAGGAGAGGAAAGGAAAGGAAAGAGGAGGAACTGAGTGGAAAGAGGAGAAAAGGAGAGGAAAAGGGAGGAAAGGAATGAACAGGAGAAAAAGGAAGAGGTAAAAGAGACGAAAGAAGAGAAAAAGAGAGAGGAAAGGAAATGAAAGGAGAGGAGAGGAGGGTTACGGAATGGAAGGGAGGGGAAAAGAAAAGAGATGAGAGGAAAGGAATGGAAATGAGAGAAAAGAAGAGGAACGGAGAGGAAAGGACAGGATAGTAGAGGAGGACAAGATAGCAGAAAAGGGGAGAGGAGAGAATATTTGGACCCCGTATAAAAATAAGCGCTTTTTATTAGTTTCGCTAATGTAAACCACTATCGTCTACATAATTAGCTGTGGTCGCTAATTGCTAAATTGAGTTTATTAAGTCTCTTTTTTATACTTCGTTCGGAAATTTTCATTGAACTCATAGCTTATCAGAGGCTCTTAGTTCCGTTTTTTGTTTAAAAGCCTTGTAAGGATGTTTATGTGCGCTTATTGTAGCAACTTTCAATCCCGGTTTTAGAATCAAAATCCGATGGAAAAAATATTAAGTGCCTTTGAAACAGGATCGTTTAGTTGAAAGTAGTGCACGTCATAAATGAATTGAGATACTGTAGGTGTTATTGCAGTTAAGCATCTTCTGAAGAATTTTAAAAATTTAAACCTTATTCTAATGATAAAAATGACAACACTAATTGTAAAACCCAGAAAGAGATATTTAAATCTAATATATTGGGAATAACACCACGTAAAGTTGAAAGTCTGTATATTTCAAAAGTCCAAACGTTTCAAGGTCTAATCAGACCTCGTTTTCAATGGTAATAACACAAATTGAATAAGAAATTAAAAAAATAAAAAAATAAGAGGATTCGCATGACAAATATAGTAATCACAATTTGACATTAATGTTTGACAATAAAACTGATGTAACTAAGGGAATTTACTGCAAATTTGATATATTCAGAGTAGCACAAAAATTTTTAAAGATCATGTTAAATAACAAAGCTTCTTTTTGGAATAGCGTAACACAAAACTCAAAAAACTGCATTTATAAGATTCCTTGCGAATGTAACAAATTTTATATTGGAGAAACCTCTAGGCCTATAAATGTTTGAATAAATAAGCACAAAAATTATTTAAAGAAACGACAATTCGAAAAGTCAAAAATTTGTGAACATGCCTGGAACCTTGGTCATAACATACAGTTTCAAAATTCAACCATATTGCACAAAGAAGAACACAACACAAAACGAAAACTGAAAAAGTCTGCTTTAATTTTATTAAATGAACGCGATTGTATAGCTAGTACTTCTATAGAATTCAGCCGTTTCTGGTTGCCAATAATCAAGGATGAAAGTAATAATGGTAATATCCTTTTGAACAACCCTAAACCGGGATAGTTCATAAGGTTTTTCGTAGGTTTTCCCTTATGACTTTAATGAGGTCTTTGGAACATCAGAATTTCTTTGGTCTCATCTTTGGCAAATCTTATAACAAAGTCGTACCTAGGAACGCCACATGAAATTCTAAAGATAACTTTTTCAAATTCTTCCAATTTGAAAGAAGCTTTGTTATTTCACATGATCTTTAAAATTTGTTGTGCTACCCCGTATGTATCAACTTTGCAGTTACATCAGTTTTATTAATCAAATATCTATATATAAATAGGCTAAGGCAAAACGATTAGGTACCATTTTCTCCTCTGTTTCTCAACCGATTTTCTTCATTTTTGTTTTGTTTAGTAGCTACTGACGACTTTCAGTGCAGAATATATAAAGAATCTTTATTTATTTCTTTTAAAATAAGTAATTTTAACAAAAATTATTAATAAAATTCGAGTGGCGCCCTCTATGAACAAGTAGCTTAATCTAATTTGAAGACGCGAGATGTAAGACCGACATCTAGGATTTTCAAGAGAATCAGTACACAGAGGTTCCGAATCTGGAGCCGTTCCGTGTAATTGCTGTTCTCCCTTAACTCCTAGGACAGAATGTCACGATAAAATTTTCAGGTTACAAAAAAAGGAATGACACCTCGAAGAGAGTAGCTTAATCTAATGTTCGAAATTTGACGGCAGTTAACAGTAAAATTCCAATTGCGGACAATAAAATTCCAATTGCGGACAATACTAGCATGGTATAAAAACTATTACTAAAATAATCGACTTTTACTTAAAATGATGTATGTATGCCCTAAAATCCGCCTTTTCTATTCATTTATGACGTTAATTTTTTTAAACAATCCTGATGACAGCAATTACTTAAGTGACCAAATAGAATTGAAGTTTGTGCATTTACAGAAGAATCCAGATCAAAAGTTTTATGTAAGTACAGAAATTTTTCAAGTTAATTGATACATTTGGATTCCGAACCTCAAGAGTTGAGTATGTACATTCTTGCAGTCATGAATGTCCCAAAAATCGAATAACAATTTACTAATCTATATCTATATATAAATAGGCTAAGACAAAATGATTAGGTACCATTTTCTCCTCTGTCTCTCAACCGATTTTCTTCATTTTATTTTGTTTCGTAGCTACTGACGACCTTCAGTGCAGAATGCTAATATTAATTTATAATAATGGTTCATTCATTAAATAAAATATAATAAAAATTCATTATTTACGTCATAATGTCAACGCCAAACAACTGAATGTGCCGCGTTCCGCCACCGCCAGACTCAAAACATTGAGTAATTATATACAGAGGGACCAATGCTGTTTATACTTAGAGCATGTACTACTGGAAGTGGCATGCAAGAGTTGTTATTGTTTAGTGGTAAAGTAATCGTTGTATATTATAATTATACAGGGCGATTTCAGATATGTTCAAAATAATTTTTTTCGTGGGTGGCACATAAGCAGTTGTATATATAGGGTGTTTAAAATTCAGAGTAGAGTGCAATTATAACTAATAAAATAATTAGATAGGGAAGCCCATTAGCGGTTGAATTTACAGGGCTCTTGGAATAGAAGGTGCAGTAGAATTACGGTTATACAGGGTGGTGCAAAGAGTATTATACAGAGATGCATATACAGGGTGGCGGAAATGGAAATGCAACATTTTGTAACCCATAAGCAGTTGTATATATAGGGAAGATGAAATATAGGGTGAGAGGAATTATAGATATACAGGATGATGATAAAAAATGTTAGAAACGGAAATGATTTATAGAGTAGCCCACGAAGAGTTCCATATATATATGATGATTGAAATATAGGTCAGAGTAGAATTATAGTTACAGAAGATAGTTAAAAATTTCATAAACAAAAAGAGTAAATACCGTGGCTCATAGGCAGTGGCATATACAGAATGGTTTACCGGGTGGTTCAAAAATGTTAAAAAATATTATGCGTGGTCCATGAGCAGTTGCATATACAGGGTGGTGGAAATATATAATGAGATGGAATTATTATAATGAGGATTTTAATAAATGTTTGAGAATTGAGTGCAATTATAGCTATACAGACAGGTTAGAAAAAATAAATATGTATGGTAGCCCATTAGCGGTTGCGTTGTTGTCATATTAAATTAAGAATTACGAATTTGAACACAAATAATGTCCTATGAATTATATTTGAAAAAAACTTGAATTTCTTTACTTATTTGTAGAAGCGAGATGTAAGACCGACATCTAGGATTTTCGAGGAAACTATCACACAGAGGTTCCTAATCTGGATCCTTTCCCTGTAATTGCTGTTCTCCCTAAAGTCCTAGGATAGAATGTCAAGATAAAATTTTCAGGTTATTTAACCTGCCAGAGATATTGACACAATTGATCGAATTCCGACCACTGGGCGACAGCTAGTTAATGTTAAATTGTGATTACGATATTTGTCATTGCGAATCCTGGTAATTTTTTATTTTTTAATTTGTTATTCAATTTGTGTTATTACTATTGAAAACGAGGTCTGATTTAGACCTTGAAACGTTTGGACTTTTGAAATATACAGACTTTCAAGTTTATGTGGTGTTATTCCTAAAGAACTTAAAAAAAAATAAAAACCAGAGATGCCACAATTATCATTCAGAAAACAATTAATATTGTTTTGGTAAAACATAGATGGTATATTAAGGAGTAAATGATTAAAATTTGGTAAAATTTGGTGAATGTTATTTTATGTAAACGTTTTTATTTACTTTATCAAAAAAGTTAGCCTACAGTACGTGCATGACGAATGTATGGCCAGCTAAGTGAATTTGATAGAGGTCGAATTATTCTTTTATGGGAGCCTGGTTTTTCATTTTGAGACATCACTAATCACACGAACAGAAATCCGACTATTTTTATGAGAGCGTAGAAGAATGGCACCGGACGTCGAAAGGGCACAAATGAAGTTCAAAATCGACATCTACGACTTTTGGCCATTTTCGACAACTCGACATTTGGCTGGTTAGGTGAACAAGGCCATCTTGAAAATGTCCGAACGATTTACCATCGTATAAGGTCATTTGGACTGCGGCATTATCCACCCCATCTTTTGCTACCTCAGGCCGTTGAGGTTAGGTTCTACTTGGGTGGACATCATTACCAAATTACGGTTAGAAGACGTCGAGGAGAAAGACTTTCACCTCAATTTGATGTTGAGCCACATGTACACCGAATAATGGGCGGTATGGTATGGGGTGCTATTCCACGTGGAAGTAGGTCATTACCTGTGAGTACCGAGGGGATGAGCAATGGAGAGCAGCTGTCCCACCGACGTGAAAAACCCGCCATGAGCCAGAAAAGCTTCCCACAAATTTGTTAACTGTGCCCCTCACCTAGACCAAAAAAATGTACTGATTTGTCCCTCTCTCTAGGACAATTTTTTTCCGAATTGCCCTCATTTTTTTATTATGTGGTAGTTTGATTCCTTCTTGTTACATCCACCGAGGCATTTCCTTGTAGATGGGTCGTTGAAAGAAAGGTCACGGAAGGGTAAACGTTTTGTAAGTAAGTGCATTGCTTTGATATAGGTTTTGGCCGTCCAGGACGAAGGAGAGTCAGATAGACAATTGCTAGAAATGGAAGTTGAGTCACACTGTTTTAGTCTGTTTCCAGACCAGGACCTATAGAGATTTGATGTTGTTTATATAAATGGAAGAGGGAAATACATTAAACGAGGGGAGCCTGTCGATGTGTTGGTGTGTGATTAGTTTTGTTTGGTCGGGAAGATGACAGTCGATACTGTTCAATCTCTTAACATGAATGCATGAACAGAAAGGGGAAACACTATGTCCGTCACTTCGCTTAGGTGCGTGAATGAAAAAGTTGAAAGTGCAAGAAGGAAGGGGAAGGATGTTTTTAATCACGCGTCAAATTAGGCGATCTGTCTCTTTGAGCAAGGCTCTTGACTTATATTTTGTAGTGCACTAATCTAATGCGGGGTAAGGAAGGATGTTATAAGGTAAACTTTTTGGGTTTGAAGAAGATTAATGGCGGGAAGTTCAACACCAGTGCGATTGTATCTGGAGCCAAGGGATTTCAATGAGTCCATACCTACTATAAACCTTTATTTTTGGACGTAACTACTCTGAGCGATAGTGCAAAGGATTTATCTGTATTTAAGGGTCTGATCAGTCGAAGAACGCAGTGGTCATTTTCAAAAGGGCATTTGATTCAGGTGTGGAGCTTGCAGGAAGAATTAGACCATCCGCAAAACTAAGACAAAAAAGCAGAATGTACGCAACGCTAGGAGGAAAGGTGGGCCTTAAAAGATCTCATAGTTCGCCGAAGAGGATATTGAAAAGGCAGGGCGACAAAAGGTCAACATGACAGCGCAACTAATCTTCTGGGAGTAGTGGAGCCGAATGTACTCCCTTAACTTAATAGGCTCATATATTCCATGTCTCAACAACATAATTCTCGGCCTCATGTTGCTCAAGTTAGTTTATTTTTTTTGAAAAGACGTTGAACGTACGGTTAGTGAGGCGCTAGTCATCTCACTGATTAATCTAAAATTGAAGGTAGTAGTTATTTTCTAATATGCTGATATTCACCAAATTTAACCGGTGATAAGAACATCCTGAATCTACTTTTTTTTTTTGTGAATAATTGTATGGGGTATTTGATTTCATCAATTTGCCTTGTGTTAAATTAGCTCCCATTCGTGTATGCTTCAAGTTTTCGTGCATTTGTTTTCCCTAAATAAAATTTAAGTTGGAACATAGGATAGTATCTTGCTCGTGTAAGAGTATAACTATATTTTGGGACAAACTCTATCGTTATTTTATGGGTACTTCAGTACATTTGAGGCTTTCATGGAGATATATTAAATTATACATTATTTTAGAAAATATTTTCTGAACATCTAGAAACGTTCTTCTGTTTTCCCAAAGAAGTTTCATTCGCCTTTGACAGTGACGTGGTATAAAATAATTTGGATAGAGGTTAAGGAAGATGTTACGTTAAAAAAATTATTTCCAACCTGTCGAAAAGATTTCAACAATGCAAATGTCATGTCTGTTTATTTGGTTGGACTTACTGATTTTTTATCTTGTCACAGGTAGCTATAATGAGGACTCTAGTGCAAAAGTCTACCGGAACTTGGTCAAGTTGTGTTTCTCCCTTTCCGTACACAACTCGGAGCAGACCTGAAAAAGTGAAGTTAGTGATAATAATAAATAAATATCAGAACAAATAGCAGATTGTTTTGTCAGACTTAAATCTGATTTCTTGGAACGGAATATGATATTATGGCAGAGAAACCACCCTTTGTGAGAGATTTAGCTTTTCGCCAACAGAGTATTATCCTGATTCAACGGGTCTAAAGCCATAATTTTGGGACATGATAAGTATGCAATATTTGAAGCAGAAACTTTATCAGGAAATACTAGAGAAATTAGAAAATTCATAGTGGCCTTTATTGAAAATTTTCACTAATGTTTAAGCTGACATGTTCATCTATAGTAATTTTTAAAGAGGTTTTGTTTGTTTGTATGTTTGTAGGGGGTAATCTTTGGAAGTAGTGAAACAAGTGTAAAGATTCTTTCATTAATAGAAAGCTACACTATCCGTAGGAAAGTTGGGTAAGTGGGGAATTAAGTTTTTAAATGAACTTTTTTTAATTAAGAGGTTGATTCTTTTCTTTCTGCTGTGCAGTCTTCTACACACACGATGTTCTGACTTTTGTCTGCTCGCTATCAGAGGGAGCGAACTGTACGTTTAGCTGGCTATCTGAGTCTTCGTCGGTCTGCGAATTTTTTGACAAGGTCGTCGTGTCTGCACTCCACCCAGCCGCTATCTTTTCTGTTGCTGGTGAATGATATTATTACTACACCTTAAACAGGTTTTTCATTCAACATACTATCGACTTCTAGAATATTCACATCAGTGGTTTTGTTGACACATATACTAAGGGTGTACGTAGGAAGCAAACGGCCGGGGTTCAATTCCCCATGATGATGGTTTTTGTAATATAACTATATATAAATTATTTCGTATGCTTGATAATTGAAATTTGGTGCAGTTGAACAGATCACGTGACTATTGACCAATGATGGCGCTTCAAGGGAGCAACTACTTATATACTACGTCACAACCCGCCTGTAGTACGTCAGCTGTCAACCGTGTCCCATACCAATGACCAAACCCTATGGCCTACCTGTCTACGCCCCGTGCCAGTGATCCGTGTCTATGGTGTCAACGTACGTCAACGCCCCATACCAACGTTCCGTGCCATTGTTTTATGTCAAATATTAAAAGTGACAAAAATGTCAAAATTGACAAAATACCAAAAATATCAAAATGTCAAAAATGTCAAAAATACCAAAAATGTCAACAATGCCAAAAATGTAATAAATTCAAAATATCAAATGTCAAATTTTGAAATAACTCAGGCATGTCTTCATATTAAATCTTGAAATAATGCATTTTTAGAATTGTTGTTATATAAATTTCACAATAAATATCTAAAAATATATGTCATATAAAATTTACCAAAAATAAAAAAAGATCAAGACAAATTTAATTTTATCTTTCACTCCTACGTTCCTGGGACAGGTGACATACGTGGGAAATTTTGATTGGTTGCCATTAAATCACGCAAACAGATCGAAATTGGTTCTAATTGGTTGTAATTAAGTCTTCATAATCCCATAGTAAACAAAATGTGTGTTGACTGGTTGGTTAAGCTTTATGATTCGGTCTGTAAACGTTTTGTCCAGCAAAATGTGATACTATAATTCACTGTATGCAGGCATTGAGAACCAAGGAATGGCAGTTGAGTAGTACGTGTGCATTGCGGCGTCATCAGTACAAGGCAGTTATTAAATGGCGATATATATATATATATATATATATATATATATATATATATATATATATATATGTTTTAGGTGGTTTCCGGGAATTCATCCGCGTAGTTGATAACTGATCCCTGCCGGGATCGATGGTAAAATGACGACGTTTCGGCAGAGTCACATCTGCCCTCTTCAGGTCGGTTCGCATAATTCTCGTAGCTTTCTGCTTTCGCTTCTAGTTACTCGAATATGAGTATTCGAGTAAGTAAGTAAGTTACTCAAATATGAGCACGGTCACAGTCTAACCTCAAGGCAATTGGAAACGAATAGAACCGTTTATAACTTATCTTCGGTCCACACTCTACCTCGATTAGCGTGTTGGCTAAGGGATTCAATTACGCTATTGCTCCCTCTCACATACCAACAGAGAGCATAATATGTGGCGTGGAAACAGCAGTTTGAAAATTAGATGCGAACACTGCTGAAATAATTAGACAAGATGTGTCACATGTTCTAAGAAAGTCTAAACCACCAAAAAGGAACCCATCTATAGAAGAAAATGAGGCCTTGAAACAACTTCGCCTCAACAAGGAGATTGTCATTCTACCTGCGCATAAAGGAAATGCGACTGTAATTTTAGATACAGCGGATTATTCAAACAAAATTCAAACATTGCTACAAGATCCAGCATATAAACAAATTACTACCGACCCAACAACTTATTTGGAGAAAACCACTAAGGCCAAAATCCAAGCAAGTAGGATCGACAAAAATCTCCAACTGCAACTCATTCCGCGTGAAAAGTCATCGAGATGTCCGAAATTCTATGGGTTGCCAAAAGTACATATTGGCCGCAAAGTGCACCTTTGAGGCCAATAGTAAGTTCAATTGGATCCCCAACACAACAGCTAGCCAAATACCTAACCCAAAAACTTCAACCGTTTGCAGAGGGGGCAGACTCATATGTCAAACATTCGACACATTTCATCGAAATACTTAGAAAAACGGTCTTACAACCAGAGTGTCTTCTTGTAAGTTTTGACGTAGTGTCCCTTTTCACCAACATCCCTATCGACGAAGCCTTGGATATCATAATAGAAAAATACAAACCACCTCAACACCTTGTAGACTTAACAAGGCACTGTCTGATGAACACCTATTTTGTTTACGAGAACCAACGATACAAACAAGTGGAAGGAGCTCCAATGGGATCGCCACTCTCACCAGTTATAGCGAACCTTTTTATGGAGACCTTTGAGGAGTTCGCACTAAGAACAACAACTCTTAAACCCAGTTTATGGTTGCGATATGTGTATGATACATTTGTGATTTGGCCTCATGGGAGGGAACACCTCAACACATTTTTAGACCACCTTAATGGCATCCATCACAAAATAAAATTCACCATGGAGGTTGAAGCCAATAATCAACTGCCATTCCTTGATGTTCTCATAAATAGGAAGGAAGATGGAACCCTTGGCCATACCGTATATAGGAAAGCAACTCACACCAACAGATACCTTCATGCTAATTCTCATCACCACCCAGCCCAGCTACAAGCCGTCTTCAAAACTTTAGTAACCAGATCACAAAGACTAGCTGACCAGGACAACATCAAACAGGAAATGGACAGTTTAAAAACAGCTCTGAGACAAAACGGATTTACAGACCGAAATATTCAAAGAGCCCTAAAGTCAAAACCGAGACGAACAGACGAGGACCATGACACACCAATAACCAAGGCTTATTTACCTTATTTACCGTATGTCAAGGGGACCACGGACAGTATTGCAAGAATTCTACCGAGACACAATATCGATACTATTTTCAATACAGACAGAAAAATAAGCACGATGTTGAGGACTCCGAAGACGAGGATCCCTTTAGAACAACAGGGAGTGTACGAGATTCCATGTGCAGACTGCCACAAAACCTATGTGGGGCAAACTAACAGAAGAATTCAAGCTAGACGTGATGAACACCAGAATGCTATATGAAAGCAGGAAAAAACAACATCCATTGCTGAACACGCCTCCACGACGTCACACCGAATAGACTTTGAGAACACCAGAATACTGGCAAATATAGAACACCCGAAATCAAGACTCGTAAGAGAGGCAATTGAAAAGCGAAGAGGCCTCACAGTCTAAACGCACGCAATGAAATCCAGAACTTATCGAATTGTTGCAAAATTCTATTAAACACCGTACCGGCCCGGACCCGTCCAATAACAACTCAACCGAAAATAACAAATCAGCAGGCGGGAGGCGCTCCCACTGAGCGCCCAGGGCCAATCACACGCAGCCGTTCACGGTGCCAACCAATAGGCGTCGAGCCGCGACTATATAACACCGTGCGCGCTCCTGAAAATCAGGAAAATCAGGGATCAGTTATCAACTACGCGGATGAATTCCCGGAAACCATCTAATACATTTAGTGCCCGCGAAAACTTAAAAATAAATTTTAAAAACAAATATAGTGAATCTCTACGGGGAGAATACTTTTCATTTGTGTAAAACATTTGAGAAATTACGAGCGAAAAGAGTCAAACTTTTGTGCGATCTACATGTTTTACAACGATGCCGCGATGAAGGAGTTATTCCGAAAAACATGACGGTAAAGTTCTGGAAGAACAACAGAAAAACACAGAATATCTTATGGAAAGCTAGTTGTGCCCTACTTAGGGAAGCCATACGTGATATCAGAAGAGATTTGGATGTTCTTAATACTAAACTCTTAGATATCCACCTACAGGTAAGCAATACACTCCACCCGATAATATGGGATAAATTCGATGAAATTCGCGAATTTAGGGCCGAAACGAAAGCAGAGTTGAGAACATTGCAACAACAGACAAAATTTAACAAATTGAAGCTCCAACAGAAGCCCAAAAACGAATTTTTCTCGGAAAATAACGGTCACAGTCTAACCTCAAGGCAATTGGAAACGAATAGAACCGTTTATAACTTATCTTCGGTCCAATTGAACTCTGAAAGTACATAAAGAATGTCACCTTTGAGGCCAATAGTAAGCTCAGTGGGATCCCCAACACAACACCTAGCCAAATACCTAGCCCAACAACTTCAATCGTTTGCAGATACTATTTTCAATACAGACAGAAAAATAAGCACGGTGTTGAGGACCCCGAAGACGAGGATCCTTTAGAACAACAGTGAGTGTACGAGATTTCATGTGCAGACTGTCATAAAACCTATGTGGGGCAAACTAATAGAAGAGTTCAAGCTAGATGTGATGAACACCAGAACGCTGTAAGTAAGCAGGAAAAAACAACCTCCATTGCCGAACACGCCACCACGATGTCACACCGAATAGACTTTGAGAACACCATCAAAGACAATCAATAAAGACTCGTAAGAGAGGCAATTGAAATAGCGAAGAGGCCTCACAGTCTAAACGCACGCAATGAAATTCAGAACTTATCGAATTGTTGGAAAATTCTATTAAACACCGTACCGGCCCGGACCCGTCCAATAACAAGTCAACCGGAGATAAAAAATCAGCAGGCGGGAGGCGCCCACTGAGCGCCCAGGGCCAATCACACGCAGCCATTCGCGGTGCCAACCAATAGGCGCCGAGCCGCAACTATATAACAGCGCGAGCGCTTCTGAAAATCTTAGTATTCGAGTAACTAGAAGCGAAAGCAGAAGGCTACGAGAATTATGCGAACAGACCTGAAGACGGCAGATGTGACTCTGCCGAAACATCGTCATTTTACCATCGATCCTGGCAGGGATCAGTTATCAACTACGCGGATGAATTCCCGGAAACCACCCAAAACATATATATATATATATATATATATATTTAACATTATCACTACCGAGCTGAAAAGTGTAAAATTTAAATGCCATGTGATGCGTATTGAGTGGTCATATAAGTCTAGACTGCTGTAATTGAATTAAAAAAGGTGACACCCTGTTATGTTTTTTGGCAAAATGGTCAAATTTCTGAGATTTCAACCTAAGGAAAACAACTGAGAACAGGAAATTGAATAAAAAAGTTTTAACTTTAAAAATGCAGTTATTCGTTACATGAAATTCAATAGTTGTAATATTTATATACAATTACCAGTTGCTCCAAATGTAAATAATCCAACTGGCCCGTTCATGTTGTCTATCCATCCCGGCAACGGATCACCATACATGTTTATAACTAAAATGAAAATCATATAATCTTGAAGAACTATAAAATGAAGATGGATGTGAAAAACATAAATTTTACTTCATATATAAAGCGTATAAAAATTGGAACTTAATAAGAGTTCTTGGCTCAGGATATAATCCCAGTCAAGTCAAGGTTTTCTCAAGGAATAAAAAATTGTTACAAATTTCCAGGATATATAGTCGTCTCTGATGTAAATGGTAGAAATCAGAGAAATCGATATTTTTCCCTTGCCAAGCCGCACTAAGGCAGCGTAGTAAGGTATCAGGCATTTAGTTATTCAAAGGCCTCAACCGCTAGCGTTGAGTGCCCGATAAAAACTTTTTCTCAAGACCTCAACTTCTCCATTTTCACATCTCTTCAAGTTGCTCTGCAATTTGTGCTGACATTTATTATGATAAATTTAAATATTTGTTATTTTTTTATCTCACTTGTTTTTTTTATGTGAAATCCGCAATTTTGAAATTTTAAGTTTTATGATTTTATTTTGATATAAATTTTTATTTCTCACTTGTGAAAATAAATGCTGGACGTGGTTCTTATTGAATTCCTTTATCAAAACTAAATTAATTTAACGTTTGTCAGTTTTTTATCTCTTCACTTCCGCTCATCCGAAAGCCACACGTCTTTCATATTTGTCTTTCTATGGGCGATTTCCATGATATATTTTAAACAAGGCTTCTGATTAACCAGGTGTACAGTGCATCCCATTTTGGTTGAGATTGCCAGGTTACTCGGTTGTTATTGAAGATAGAGTCTTGCGGTTTTCACATACCTGTTCTACTTTTTTTGTGAAAGTCAGGATGGCCATATCAGATTTTGCGTAAGTGTTTCCATTTATAAGATACAGGGCGATTTTGACAATTTATACTTTTTGGACCCCTTCTATATCTACGAAGTTATTAGAAATACTCTTGCGCTAAGAACTACGTCTAATAGAAAATTTTGCATAGAATCCAGTGGAGTACTCAATTTTTTTTCCGAGTATGGTTTTGAAGATACTACACAACATTATATATTTTTAAATGGAACACCCTGTATTTTATTATTTCATTGAATTCGTTATTTTTTCCCCTTTAAAATAATGTATCATACAATACACGTGGTATTATCAGAAATGCTGAGTTTTTTGCTAGTAGGCCATGTATTTTTCATTTAAAAGGAGAATCAAACAAATAATTCCATTTGAGATTTTTTATCGGAGTTTATCAGCAAAGAAAAATAATGTTAACAATCATTCAATAACATGAAACACGAAATTTAGGTACCTAAAAGCAACTAATAAATAGTTATACATCGTTCATTATGTATAACAAACAGAACAAGTATTACAAATCAAATATCTATCTTAAAATTAATTTTGGACATTATTTATTACCTTATTGATTTAACTGTTCAAATTGTTGTCCATTTTCCCTAACACATAATTGGCAAACCTTTTCAATACGCCGGAGTGCATTTAAAATTATAACAGGTGGCCTTTGTAAATCCCGAAAAGCTGCCTCCGTTGTGGCACGAAGTTCTTCGCGACTGTTGTGTCTGTTGGTATATATTTTATTTTTCAAATAACCCCACAAAAAAAGTCCAATATAGATAAATCGGGTGATCTTGGAGGCCACCTAATTGGTCCATGTGTTCCCATCCAACATACTTGAAAATTATTTTCTAAAAAGCGCCCAATTAATCTAGAATTGTGGGCAGGGGCGCCATCTTGTTGAAAGTGTATAGAATTGCGAAAGGCGAGGGGAACATCTTCCAATATTTCGGGTAATAAGTCTTCTAGGATTGTCAAGTACCTATTGGCGGTAAGGGTTCCTTCAAAAATGCGGTACTTTATTTTTGTCCCCAGTATGAAACAGGCTACATTAAAACCAAATCGACCCTGCTGTTGTCGCTCTAAAATTAAGTGCGGGTTCTCATCATACCAGTATCTTGTATTCTGCCTGTTAAATATACCGGCACTGCTTATATGAGATTCGTCTGACCAAATAACTTTCCTTACAAAATCATTGTCCCTTCGGGTTTGGTCTAAAAACCAGTTGCGAAAATTTAACCGTCTTGCTGCATCACCAGGATATAAGTGCTGGGCAATATTGACTTTGTAAGGTTTAAATTTATATATTTTTTTAAATTCTTTGGACCCGTGATTGAGAAACTCCAGTGTAATTTTCAAATTTCGCACAAGAAGTCTGGGGATAGGCATGAACGCTAGCTAACACATTTATTTCATTCATTTCTCGATTTTCTTTGTTATACACCTTTGATCGAGGTTTAGAATATGCACCAAAACTTAGTAAATTATTTTTTAGTCTAAATATAGTTGCTCGACTAGGTTGATGCCTCTCTGGATATCTGAAAGTTTTAAAAACGCGATTTCATGAAATATCTTATGGTAAAATACTCCTACTTTATACCTGTGGAAATATAGTTCTAAAGCTTCTTCAACATTCTCTTAACATTGATTTAAACATTGTATCATATCGTATTTTTCGTTATTTTGAAAAACGAATTCTCTTCCAGCCATTATCAATTATCAACCAGCAAACTCACGAATAATTATTTATATAATGATCTTGTAAACTCAAACACGATAAAACACAATAGTTACTAACAATGACAGCTTGATCAGATTTGCGTTTTTCTCTTCAATGCTCACTAGATAAAATATTGTTCCGAAAGGCGGAATTCTATAATAATTTTAAATGGATTCATGCGAGATGGAAAGGTTTGCCAATTATGTGTTAGGGAAAATGGACAACAGTTTGAATAGTTAAATCAATAAGGTAATAAATATTGTCCAAAATTAATTTTAAGATAGATATTTGATTTGTAATATATACATAATGAACGAGTATTTATTAGTTGCTTTTAGGTACCTAAATTTCGTGTTTCATGTTATTGAATTATTGTTAACATTATTTTTCTTTACTGATAAACTCCTATAAAAAATCTCAAATGGACTTATTTGTTTGATTCTCCTTTTAAATGGAAAATACATGGCCTACTAGCAAAAAACTCAGCTTTTTAGTGTTTTTTAGCATTTCTTATAATACCATGTGTATTGTATTATACATTATTTTAAAGGGAAAAATTAACGAATTCAATGAAATAATAAAATACAGGGTGTTCCATTTAAAAATATATAATGTTGTGTAGTATCTTCAAAAAAATAATCGAAAAAAAAAAATTAGTACTCCACTGGATTCTATGCAAAATTTTCTTTTAGACGTAGTTCTTAGCGCAAGAGTATTTCTAATAACTTCGTAGATTTATAAGGGGTCCAAAAAGTATAAATTATCAAAATCGCCCTGTATCTTATAAATGGAAAGCAAAATCTGATATGGCCATCCTGAGTTTCACAAAAAAGTAGAACAGGTATGTGAAAACCGCAAGACTCTATCTTCAATAACAACCGAGTAACCTGGCAATTTCAACCAAAATGGGATGCACTGTACACACACCTCAGCTGCATGTTTCTAACGGTTAAGAATGCATTAGAACTCCGTTATTATTGTTTACAGATTTTTATACACAAATCCTTATTATTTACATTGAATCTAATTAAACTATTTCATTGTGCAGTAAAAATTCTAAATTAATATTTAATGGCTTTGCCCTGTTTAAATTTCAGTTTCGTAAATTTATCTCAATAAAAATATCTAATTTACTTTACATAACTTTTAACACATCATTTTGCACATTTGTAATTTTTAGTCCAGTTTATTCATCTACTTTAAATCAACTTAGATTATCTTTTAACCAATGATTTAGTCTAGTTTCATTTTTATCACGTCTTTTTTGTTTTCTTGTATGTATTTAGATAACTTACCTATGCTTGGTCTGACAATGATTGCTGGTATCTGCCCATAACATAGATCATGCACAGTATGCTCGCTTAAAGATTTTGCGTACGTATACGTATTGGGCAAGGGATGGATATATTTTTGAGTAAGCACGTTCAATAAATGATCATCAGCTTCTTCAGCTAGTCGGATGGCGTCTCTCCAGTTACCGTGAGAGGGATAAAGTTTTTCTTCAACGTACTGTTTGTCTGAATTGCAATAAGTGGTGGATACATGAACGAAAGCTTTCAAATGTTTTGTTTCTTTAGCAAGTTCGATGAGCTCTCGCGTCGATCTGACGTTGACGATGATCGCGTAATGCAATGGGTCATCAAATCGTATCGAAGCTGCACAATTATATATAATGTTGACATTTTCGGTTAGAATTTTCCTGTCATTGTCATTTATACCTGAAAGCGAAAATAGTTATAAGAAACTGTGAAAAGTCTTTGTTATTGTTCAATTAAATAATATTTATTTGTAAGTAACTGACTCGCCTGGGCTTCAAACGAAGTAGACAAATGGGTGCTTTGATTAATGTAAATATTATTAAAAATTTTAAAGAGCAAGGCCCCCTATGACCTCAAATTGTAAATCTAACCTACAAAACATACACAAAAAGTTTCATCAAAATCGGACCAACCGTTAGGGCGGAGCTAAATTTTTTTCCTGCAACCCGACCGCAGATTCACCTACCGGGTTTAATTGTAAAACCAAACCATTTCAGAGGCCCTCTCGAACTCACACAGTTTGATGAGAATCGGCCCAACCCTTAAAAGTTAAAGAAAAATACAAGCGAAGGTTAAATTGTCGCTAAGTTCTATGAAATAGTCCAATTTTCTGCGCAATTTTCTTACTTTTCCTTTCCGTAAGAACCTTCTACAAAATATTGGAAAACTTAGAAAAAAAATATCAATGAAATCGTTAAGTCGTTTTCAGGTTAAGGCGTAACAAAGGGAAATGACGATTTCTTTACAAAAGCGAATACATATATACATACAATCGTATAATTACAAAAATTTGACCATTTCAACCAAATTTCGATATTTTCAGGTGCATAATTTACAAACTGCATTTAATAAATTAATAGGATCACAAGAAATAATGCCTTTAAAATTTTTAATTGTAATGCGAAATTGCACAGAAAATAAAACATCCTTGAAATGAAAATTGTTATGACAGCACAGGACTGTACTGCAAATTCGATGTATGTCTTTAGCCAGTTTAATAGCCGTTGTGAGTACTGTGAAACCAACAAGCCGGACAGAGCATAAACGAGACCGTGCGAGACCGTGCTGGTTTAAATGAAGCACAGGTTTGGTCTATTGGGATGTAAAATCAGTTTATGACCTACCAGCCTCGTGGCACGGGTCTTTCCTAGCAGCGGCTAATCATTAAATATATTAATTTAAAATTAAATTTGTGAATAATTTAAAAGTTTGTACTTAAAAGTTTGTCCATTTCCATAATTTTGAATCAACAAAATGTGTCAAAAATACATATTTTTTTATATTGTCGAGATTCTCGATATCCGGAATAAAATTATTTTTAACCGACTTCAAAAAGAAGGAGGTTCTCAATTCGTCTGTATCTATGTTGCTTTTTTTTTATGTTTGTTCACCGATTACTAGGAAACGGCTTGAGGGATTTCAACCATTTTACTGGATCCTATTTGGCAGGATAGCGAAGTGGTCCCATATTTTTTTCATTAAAATAGCTTTTACCGTTTCTTAGAAAATGGGGAAAACTATTTTTACCTATTCTCATATACTCTATGCCATGGTGGAGGAGCCGGTATTATTATATAAAATTTGAAAAATGTTATTCGGAACGTGGGGCAAATTGAAAAGGGATTAGATTAGTGCCGTGATATCTCAAAGTGGTCAGAACTTTTTTTCAAATAACATAGCTTCTATCGTTTCTTATAGAATGGGGAAAAACTTTTTACCTATTTTCTTATATTCTATGTCTTGGTGGAGTCGGTATTATAAGATTAGATGGAGTTACTGGTATTAATTATTCGGAACTGGGGATAAATTGTAAATAAGATGAATTAATCAAAATCAAAATAAGTGTCAGTTAATATGAATATACAGTGTGTATTCATAAATTAAACGATTTCTTTTTATTCATAATTTTCAGAGAAAAAAGTTATTCTTCACAAACAGAATTTTTACATGGTCTAAAACATAAACAGTAATCATTCCATGTCAATTTTTATTAACTGTAGACAAAGTTTGCCTTCAAAGAGGGCTTTTAATTACAAATTAAAGTATCTTCATTTCTGTTAAGATATAAAATTGTTATCAAATAGAAATAATCTAATACTATATAACGCACAAGGTTTGTTTTATATATATATATATATATATATATATATATATATATATAATTGAGTTGTGGAAAAAAGCTCTAACGATTTCGATGAAATTTTCTTATTTTGAGGTTTCAATAGATAGAAATCGATTGGTTAGGGTCTCATATTTGGGAAAATTGTTTTCTAGAGAAATTAAATAATTAAAAAAGTTATTGGCAGTTTGCGACAATCAAGATAGCTGATTTTTAATTTAAAGGTGTTCAATACAGGGTGATTTAGTAACCTACGTAAGAGTGAGATTCGTCTTGTAAAAATTCTTTCAATACAGGGTGATTTAAGAGTGAAACTGCTCTTGTAATCATTTTTCCAATACAAAATGTACTTGTATGTTCCGAACAAGTAACTATTTAATGCCTACCTCATATTTTCCTAGCATTATATTTTTACACCTGGAGAATTCAACTTTTGAAAGTGATAAAATTGCCGAGGCGGGCGATTTTTGGATGAGTAAAATCTTATGAATTTGCATATTAATTTCACGCATATAAATATACATATGTGGTGTAAAAATAAAATTATATAGAGTAGTTATTAAAATGTTGGTGATCCATAAGATTTTCTTGTGCAAGATGGTTAAAATATAACGTCGAATGTAATTATATCATACAGGATGGTTAGTAAAAAGCAAGAAAAAATAATTATATAAGGTAGCTCATAGCAGTTGGAAATTTATGATAGCTGACATACAGGGCGGAGTACAAATATTGTTATGAAGGATGGTTAAAAAAATGTTAATAGAATGTTACAGCTGTAGGATAAATCATTAACAATTACAGACATTGCATCACTGAAAATTGTAAAATAAATACATTTTTAAAAAAACAAAAACCGACTTCAAAAGAAAATTAACTAAAAAGCATGAAATAATATTTTGTTACAATTAAATACTTTTTATGAAGTCGGTGCCAATTTGAACAGCGAAGTTGCGAAGTATAACTCATCAATGTACCTCACAAAATATTTTCACTTTCGCTTGGCACCGACTTCATAAAAAGTATTTAATTGTAGCAAAATATTATTTTATGCTTTTTAGTTAATTTTCTTTTGAAGTCAGTTTTTGTTTTTTAAAAATGTATTTATACACAACTATATACATGTTATGTGATAAGTGTACTAACTTACAATTCACACGTTAAAGATACCATAGGTGCTTGAACCGTAATTGACTTCACACAAGTATCATATTACAACTTCCTAGAATTCTTAGGAATAATATAGACGCTTTGCTCACATGAGAACTGATGACGTAGCGTCAGCATTTTTATGTTATAAATGTAACCGCAAACTATTCACAGCGTTCATTATCTTCACATAAATTCAGACTTATAATATTGTATTTTGTAACTTGAATATATAATTTTTTTTGTGTGAAATAAATAATTTTTTAAAAAGTGAATTTAGTGAAACCAAATCTAAAATACATATGCACGAAGTAATGATTTATAAACGAAATACAATTTCAGTATTGAACATTGTTACTAAATAGGTTAATTAAATTAGATATTACCTAGTTTGAGCTCTGTAGAGTCCCCCTCTATACATATTAATTTCTGGAAAACGCTTGGATTGGTTTCTTTTAATACATCGAAAATCTAGAATTTAAATAAAATAATTTATTCATTATTGATAATATATATATATATATATATATATATATATATATATATATATATATTATATCAGTATTCGAGTAACTAGAAGCGAAAGCAGAAGGCTACGAGAATTATGCGAACCGACTTGAAGAGGGCAGATGTGACTCTGCCGAAACGTCGTCATTTTACCATCGATCCCGGCAGGGATCAGTTATCAACTACGCGGATGAATTCCCGGAAACCATCTAATACATATATATATATATATATATATATATATATATATATATATATATATATATATTTATTTTTAAGTTTTCGCGGGCACTAAATGTATTAGATGGTTAGTTATCAACTACGCGGATGAATCCCGGAAACCGTCTAATACATATATATATATATATATATATATATATATATATTCTGAGATGCTTCCGCTGTTATTATTATGAACTAGGTCTAAATTCAGACGGTGAGAACCGCGTCTGAATTGGAGCCATTATCAAGAGACAAAAAAGAGTTTCAGAGTCTAGATCGAATAGTAATCGGTGGATTAGGAGGGGAATTCGCGTGATGGAGGGGCTGTGCGGTGATTGGTTGGGTGTTGGTGGGCGTGTCTGGTCTGTTTAATCTGGCAATTACGGAGGTCCAAACTGTGGGAAGGCGAGTGCTGTCATCGCGTCTATTTAGACAGAGAGGTCTTTTTTCTATTTCGATGACTTCGCGAATAGTGGATGCCTTAAGAGAATTGAGAGATATGATAGTCCTACTGTCCTCGAAGTTGATAGTGTGCCCTGTTTGGATATGGTGATGCGCGAGAGCTGAAGTCGGATCTTTTTTACGAACTGACAGAGAGTATTCATATACTCGATGGTTAATGCGCCTTGAGTTGATTGAGTTCAGTTACCTAGTGACTCTTGGGGAGTAGGCAGACTGAGGCCCCGAGTTCGATCTAGACTCTGAAACTCTTTTACTTTTGTCTCTTGATAATGGCTCCAAAGCAGGAGTCGAAACGTCGAGTATATAATAAATTCAGACGCGGTTCTCACCCGGAACCTAGCCAGTAGTACATTTTTGTACTACGCTTAGTGAGTATTGTTCCGAAGAAGTAGATATATATATATATGTATATATATATATATATATATATATATGAACTAAGTTACTTTGTCTTTGGGGTTACCGGTTAAGTTGCCTATAGTTTGAGTGGTGTTGAAGACAGTCTTTATTTGATGTCGTTGTAAAATCCGTACTATTTTGTCAGTGACTCCTCGAATGTATGGAAGGACGGCTTTTCGATGTTGTTGGTCTGTTTCTGACGGGATTGGTGTGACTGGGGGTTCTTGAGATTGATGAATTATACGCGCAATGTGGTCCGGATGACCGTTTTGTCGAAGGATTTTTTGAAGATTTTTAAGTTTGTTTTGTCTATTGTCAATATCTGTTAAACGCATAGATCTAAGAGTCAGAGATTTCATTACAGAACTCAATTGGGCAATTGGGCATTTAAGTATCGATTGGTATGGGTTGGTTTCCTAAAGACGGTATGTGAGAATCTGTCATTGTTGGTTTTTGTTATGAGGACATTCGGACTCGATTTCCATTGTAAATTGTATATTAGAATGTATACCGTTGAGGTGTTGTAGAAAGGAGTCTAATGAATCTCTGTTATGAGGCCAAATCACAAAAGTATCATCTAATATCTAAGCCAACAGGAAGGTTTTAAATTAGACGAGTTTAGGGCCTGGGTTTCGATTTGTTCCATGAAAATGTTAGCAAGCACTGGAGAAAGAGGTGAACCCATGGGGCCCCACGGACTTGTTTGAACAGAGTGTCTTGAAATGAAAAATACGTGTTAGAAGAAGTCATTTGACAAGTTTACCCCCTGTCCGCCACCTTGATGGTAACGCTCTAGTGAGACGCCTCTCGGGAATTTGCTTAAATACATCACAGTCTTGTATGCAGCCAATTTTGGAACGTTTACTCGGTGATGAACATGAAAAAACAATGACCACTTTCATCTCTTTCACTAAATAATTAAACTAATCTCAATGGTGTCAACATGTCAATTGTAAAGCATGAAAATACCAATGAAATGAGCCCAGGCTCGATCCGATTAGATCAGGGAAAAACAAAAAATACTGAAAAATGTTAAAAAAATCGTATATTCGTCACTTTAGAAGCTGTAGAACTGGACTTGTAGGAATTGATAGTAATTTACATCTATTTTATGTATGCCAAAACCAGGCGCTACCGGGTTATTATTTTTTGAACAAATGTGATATAAAGTTTTCTGTTCACTATTATTGCATTGTGCCCCCATGCGTCATAGATAATCAAATTTCAATTTTGAAAAAAGTTGTTGAAAGTAGAGGTGTCATTCTACCCAAGGAATGGGGGAAACACGGTTGTTGAGGTGAAGCGTATAGTAATATATATTAGAGACACATACATAGATCGTTTTAATAATTAAAATCGTCACAAGTAAGAATTTTTTTAATGACCGCTCTCTTTCGATGTTCCGTAAACTCAAAATCCACGAATTAAAGCAAAAACGTTTCCGAGAAACCATTTAATATATAAATATATTAATGTATAGAAGTTTTTTTAACGATTAAATTCTTTCACCATCTGTCAGAGTGACAGTTACTATCGATAATAATTATTGTTTGCAGTTCCCCTCAACAACCGTGTTCCCCCCACTACTCGAACACATTCATACGCTCACCAAATTTTGGTCATTTTTGCTAACATTTTTCGTATATTTCACAGACATTTAATGAAAAATGAAAATAGAGGCGTTGTAGAATGATACCTCAAATTTCAACATCTCTATTCTGAATTGATATTTGACGATCCATGTCGCATGGAGACACACTGCAAGAATAGTGGACTAAAAACTTCATACCACAATTATTCAAAAATATATAATAAACCGATACTGCCTGGTTTAGTCACGCATAAGGTTCATATCAATTACTATCATTTCCCACAAGCCCAGTTCTACAACTTCGATATTGACGGAGTTATGATAATATAAAGAAAACCGCTAAATTTTCCAGTATTTTTTGTTTTTCCCTGTTACTAAAGATCCTATCGGATCGATCCTGGGCTCATTTCATTGGTATTTCCATGCTTTACAATTCACCTGTTGACACCATTAAGATTAGTTTATTATTTTTCATTTTATAAACATGCAACGAAAAAAAAAACGCAATTTTCTTATTTCAATTGTTTATAATAAAGTAAAAAACCATAGTTGCGAGTGGAAAAGGTAGCAAAATATCACTACAAATCATTCTTAATGTGATGGCACAGGCAGTATCCTGATAGTATTTTTTGCACGAAAAAATTTCTATTGATTGGTCTAGATGTAGTTCAGGAATTGAACTTAATACGATACATTCTGTCCATTTTCTCGATGACGAGCAAAAACCTGCTCTATCTCTTAGAATACACCAATTTGGCGAATTGTTAAATGATGAATGCTTGGCACCTTCTGGCAAAAGTGTTACTCGAGATATTTTCCACGTTTTTGACAAGATAACTTCCAATAAGCAATAATTTATAATTTTATTTAATTTATAAAGATTGATCATAGATATATTAAAATTATTTGGTTCTGTAACTAAAGATTTTATTTCATGCAGATATTTCACAATATCCTCCGATGACACTGTTTTAAACTGAAGATATTCTTTAAAGTTAAATTTTATGTTTTGTTTATAATAATCTAATAATTTGTCAAGACGCCTAGATGTACATCGACATCAATCTGTGGTACTGGGGTATAAAAGCCAAGAAATCTCCCTGATACAGGACGAAATTATGATGTCAAGAAAATAACTGACATAACAAAGTGAGTGAGGCTCAGTCGTGAAATACTGGTAAAATAGTATTGAATGAAATGATGATAAGCATGATATACATATAGAGATTTACGTAGTTCTTACTCTGTCGTTGACCATATCCTTCAGTCGTTCCTGTGGTGATTTTCCTTTTTTGGGTCTCAACAAAATGTATATGACTCCAAGATTCGAAACAGTTCTCAGTAATTTTTCGATCAATGCTTTTCCCACAAATCCACTTCCACCTGTTAGAAAAATATTTTTGTCTTCGAAATAATCTGCCACGTTCATTTTAAGGACACTAAGTTTGAATTATTCTCAATAACTTTTTAAATGAAAACGAATGAGGTATTTAAAAGTAACTATTGCGTGACTGGAAAATATAAAACAAGTGTCTACTAAATATATGCGGTAAATAAGAATTTCTAATTTATTCTATTGTCGTCAAATGTATGGTTTGAATTGTTAGCTTTTAAAACAAAAGGAGGTCATATGGTCACTGGTTGACACTAATTAATAAAGGCCAAACAAAGCCTTTATTATGCTAAAAACACAAAATTTTCTCGTAAGGCTGGTTTTCTTTATAGATGTCCTGCTCCATGTTATCAGGTGGTATACAAATCCACCTTCTCTTTTAGTGTACAAAATGAAAACGAGCTGCCTGGGATATCTTCTAAAATACTCATTATGTTGGAAATAGCAAAAACATGTCAAAAGATTCACGATGGCGGACATATTCAGTCATACTAACCGCTAATCAAATTACAATTCATAACCGCACCGCTAGCTACTCCATTTTTAGGGTTCCGTATATACAATATACGGATACCCTTATAATATCACTACGGATTTCTGCCTCTGTTGAAATTTGATATCAATATATAGTTTGGTGACCCGATCAGGAGTACATATCGTAAAAGAAAAAAAATTGATTTTAGGGGTACTTCTGGGGGAAAAACTGAAAAAATCGACCATTTCCCCCCCTGATCTCCGAAACTACTGAGCCTAAAATTTTGAAAAAAATAGGAAATATAGAACGTTACCCGAACTATACAGGAAATATAAGGAGAAACCATTAATATTAATTTTGGGGGGCAAATTATAGAATTAAATACAAATTTAAAAATAAAAAAATTCAAACGCATCAAGTAATATATCAAATGAAAGGTCTCATTCTGAGGAACACAAATATATCTTTTTCATATTTTAAAAAAAATTGTTTAAAAAGATATTAACGAAAATATACTAAAATTACCCTCTTATCTCCGAAACTATAAAACGTAAAGTTTTGAAAAAAAAAATAGATTTATAGGTTTACCAGAAGTTTACTGGAAAAATAAGGAGAAACCTCTACTTTTAATTTTGGGGGGCCAATTACAGAATCAAATGGAAAATATAAAATCAAAATTGTTTCTAACCCATCATGTTATATATGAAATGAAAGGTCCCCCTACGACGAAAAAAAATATATTTTTGTCATATTTTTGAAATAAATAAATTAAAAGATTTTAACAAAAATATAAAAAAAATTACTAATTCCCCCCCCTTATCTCTGAAACCATAAGCTGCAAAATGTTGAAAAAAATGGAGGTATAGCCCCTCACCTGAACTTTACTGGAAAAATAAGGAGAAACCCCTAATATTTATTTTGGGGGGCAATTTACAGAATTAAATGGAAAATTAAAATTAAAACTGTTTCTAACCCAGCATGTTATATATCAAATGAAAGGGCTCATTATGACGGAAACAAATATATTTTTTTTCTTATTTTTAAAATAAATTAATTAAAAGATATTAACAAAAATATAAAAAAATTTACCCATTCCCCCCTTATCTCCGAAACCATAAGCGGAATAATTTTGAAAAACTGGAAGTATAGCCCCTCACCTAAACTTTACTGGAAAAATAAGGAGAAAACCCTAATATTCATTTTGGGGGGCAAATTGTAGAATTAAATGGAAAAAAAAATTATAATTGTTTCTGACGGCTCATGTAATATATCAAATCACAGGGCTCATTATGACGAATACAAATATATTTTTTAAAATGAATATTTTAAAATATATTAAAAAAATACCCATTCTCCCCGTTATTCCCCAAATTCTAAGACCTCATTTTTTTGTTTATAGGAAAAATATGAAAAAAATCCCTAATTCTATTATGTGGCCCCCAAATAATAGAATTAAACGGAAAATAAATTATTAGAAAACCCCCATAGTAATTTTAGGGATAAATTATACAATTAAATGGAAAATAAAGATTCAATTTTCAAACGCATCATGTAATATATCAGATAAAAGGCTCATTATGTGAATTACAAATATATCATATTTTTAAATCATTTGTATAAAAGATATTAACAAAAATATTAAACATCGACTTAATTCCCACTTTAGAAACTACACTAATTAAAATTTGAAAAATATATTTTATTTATATTTTTAAATGATTTGAATAACAGATTTAATAATTTATAATTTAAACTTTGCCCTATTTTGCCGTTTTTCTTCCAATCTACAGAGCCTCAAAACTCAGACAGTAGATTATAAAAGGCATTTCTGAAAGTTTTAGTTTTATTAGTAAAATAAAACTCTAATGTTACTTTTTGGGGGCCAAATTAGAAAATTAAATACATATGTATTGTGATAAAAATCAAGCGAATCCTAAAGCAGATAAAATAAAAGTCTATGTGTGGAAAATCAAACTGTTTATTTTTTATAAATTTAAAACGCTTCCTTTAAAAGATATAAGGTTAAGTATAAGAAAATGCACTCATTCCCTGCTTGTCTGAAACTGGAATATTCGAATCTTGAAGGTGGTACGGAACCCTAAGTATGCGAGTCCAACTCGCACTTGACCAAATTATTTCTAATGGAATTCAACTGTGTGTCTTTTTTGGTATTCCATCAACATTTAAGGAAATTAACTAAAAGATGATTCTGGGATATTTTCCTGATCTCAGATGTTGCTGACCATTCATACTATTATTAATAGTTGAAGAGTCAAACGCACTACCCTTTCTCGACCTTTATGTTTTAAGGAGTGTTATGAAACCTGTACCATTCGAAAGATAATATGCGGTAGATGTGCAGAATCTTTATTTATTTCTTTTAAAATAAGTAAATTAAAGATATATTATTTGAGAAGGCGCCATCTATGAACAAGTAGCTTAAGCCTTACTAATGTTCGGAGTCTTTGACATCAGCAAAAGTAAATCGTGTTAAATATTATTTAAATAATCAAGTCTTACTTATTCAAAAAAACCTTCTATTCGCTTCATTTGTGGAGACAGCAAATAATAAAGTGACCAAATTGAATGTGTTTACCTATAAGAAGTTTGCGCATTTACAGAAGAATCCACATGAAAAGTTTTACGTAAGTATAATAACTAAAGCTAATTGATACATTTTATTTCCGATCCTCGCAAGTTGACTATATACATTTCTTTAGTTTTGAATTTATCACAAATCTAATAACAATTTACTAATATTTTGGTAATCCATGTGCGTCAAAAGGTATTTAAAACACTTACAAGATGTTATATACAAAAAAAAATATTTTCATATATTTTAATTATTTATATTTATGATAGGTGCACATGAAACTTGAAATAAGTATCATTAGTAATAAAATGAAAGGAATTATTTTGCAGTTTTATTGGATATCTGGCAATCTTTTAAATTAATTTTAAGAGACCATCTAAAATAGCATTTATGAGAGAATGTCCGTTATGTCATTTCGATGAAATTTTTGATAAGAATTTTGGAATTTTCGGCGATTTTCTGAAAAACTGCAAGTTGCACGTCGCAGAAAAGTATATGAGATCACCTAGGGATCTTCCTTAATAGATTAAACGTTAAAAAACTATACACATCCATAAGGAGTTATCGAAAAATCGCCTAAAATATTAGGGATATTGGTCGATTTCCATGCATGCATGTGTTCATTCACAAATTTCACTTTACCAATAGAATTTTTCCAAAATTTGAAGTTTCACCAATCCGGATATATACTCTATTAAATACGACCATATTCATTCAAAACGGTTCACCACAGGAGAAGAAATCAGGTAACATACATATAAAAAAAAATACGCGACGAATTGATAACCCCCTCCTTTTTGGAAGTCGGTTAATAAAATATCACTATATTGATAATTGTCCCTGCTCAAACCCATTTTAAATGCTACTATACGAAGAAATTTATTTTGAACTTTCTCAGTATTATTTCCTCTTGCTGTTGAGAATAACTTATATATGATACTGTGGCGATGGGGTGCTGCTGTAATTTATTGTAGTTGGCATGGATTTGTTATATGTTGGAGTTGAAGTTATTGTAACTGTTGGACTATTTAGTTTTACCGAATTGCCGTGTAAAAGTCCTAATTGTCCTTCAATGATAATGTCAGCAATAGCTTTTTTAGCAAATATTTGTTGCATTGGTACCATTTTCTTTAACTTGCAGCACAAGACAAAGCCTAGTTTTGATATTCATCTAGTTTCTCTGCATTGTACGGTTATCTGTCAAGTGCATAAGGTCTTCAAATTTTCTCTTTAAGTTCTTAGTAACCGACTTCCAAAAAGGAGGAGGTTATCAATCCGTCGCGAATTTTTTCGCTTTTTTTTGTATGTATGTTACCTGATTTCTTCTCCTGTGGTGAACCGTTTTGAATGAATATGGTCTTGTTTACTAGAGTATATATCCGGATTGGTGAAACTTCAAATTTTGGAAAAGAATTCTATTGGTAAAGTGATAAAATTTGTGAATGAACACATGCCTGCATGGAAATCGACCAATATCCCTAATATTTTAGTCGATTTTTCGATAACTCCTTATGGATGTGTATAATTTTTTAACGTTTAATCTGTTAAGGAAGATCCTTAGGTGATCTCATATACTCTTCTGCGACGTGCAACTTGCAGTTTTGCAGAAAATCGCCGAAAATTCCAAAATTCTTATCAAAAATTTTATCGAAATGACATAACGGACATTTACTCATAAATATTTTAATTCCAACGAAATAGTGCGGTAATTTTAGGCACTGGAAGTTTTAATTGCGAATTTAAAAATTTTCTATGTACATCTCAAGCATATAGGTAGTAAAGCATAGTATTTTCGGCTCCTTAAATCAATGAGTACCAAGCTTGTTTTGTTTGTATACCAGGCATATACCTATTTAAATGCAAATTTTTCCAGTTCGCGAAGACGGTGCTTTTGGTTGTCACATTCTCCCAGCCTAATAGAAAATTTAGTGACAACACATGTCAAACTTTAAACTGCTATTTGGTACGTTTATAGACAGGGTGTTTAGTTATAGCAAACAAAATCACAAAGTAAAGTAATGGAAGGAGTTGATATAGGACGGACTAGAATGGTAGTGGTCCGTAGGTAGCCGTATATACAGAATGGTTGGAATATAGGGTGGATTGGACGTTTGGTGGTATAAAATTGTTGGAAAAAAATGTGAAATTAAAATTATATAGGGTGATTAAAAACTGTTATATGATGTGGACATAAGCAAATCATATACAGGATGGTTGAAACATATGCTGCAGTTGAATTATATTTATACAGTGTGATTAAAAAAATATTTCTTTTATAGCCCATAAGAAGTTGCATAAAGTGTGGAGAGGAATTAATGTTACACAGGACGATAATGTAAAATGTAAAAAATGAACTAATTTATGGGCTAGCCCACAATGAGTTATATACTATGGTTGAAATATAGGACGGATTTGACTCCGTAAATATAGGATGGATTCTACTCCGTCCTATAGTTTACAGAAGGCAGCTAACAAATTTATGCTTGTCCATGGGCAGTCGTACGTACAGGATGATTGGTACATAGGTTAGAGTGGAATTATCTATAGTTATACAGGGTTGTCAAAAAAAGTTGAAAAAAGGTTACATGGCGTAGTCTGTAAGGCATAAATATATTTTGGGCTTATTAAGTGACCGGGTACTAGTACATTTTGTTCGTGAAATTTTACCTGCCAATTTAAATGAGTAAGTATCATTTTGTAATGTTGAGGCTTTCGATGTTACCTGGTTCTGTCTATCTATTACGGTTATACATACAAAATAAAAACAAAGGATGAAAACTACCTGAGTTCAAAAATACTAAAAAGTTGAAAATAAAACATTTAGAATAGAATAGAACTTTATTTAGCTTAAAAAACTACTACATAACAGTCTGTACATATATACTCCAGTGAATATGACAATCAACAGGACAAACAGTAATAACCTATACATTTTTCTTAGATTAGATTTAAAACTTTTTATATGATGTGATGTCTTAACTGTAAGTGGAAGCTCGTTATATATTTTAAGCCCTCGAATGAACAGTGTTTTTTCCATACAACTTGTATTGAAGACTTGTATATAGAATTGATCATTAAATCTTAAATTGTAATCAAGCATATCTGACCTTTTAATAAGATAATCTTGGAGGTAAGAAGGAGCACTTTTATTTATAATTTTAAAAATGAGCAATAAAGCGGATTCCAGAATCAACTGATTAACATTTAAAAATTTTAGTTTTAGTAGCATAATGCAGTTGACCTGCTACACCGGAGTACAATCCGCATTGCTTTATTCTGTAGTAGCTGCAAACGATGAATTTGTTCTGACGAGCAGGAGAGTAATATTGACATGCAGTAGTTAAAATGTGGAAATATTATTGTGTTGTATACTATTTTCCTACACCATAAGGACAAGTTTTTACAAATTCTGTAAAAGAATCCAACTTTTTTACCTATTTTTTTACATAAAAAGTCTATATGCCTGTTGAAATTTAGTTGTGGGTCAAATATAATACCGAGATACTTTATCTCATTGAAAATTACTGAATTGTTAATCATTATTGCAAAATTCCCTTTGCTAAATCTAGTGCAGTTGATTTTGCTGCCCAGTATCATACACTTGGTTTTTTCAGCATTCAGTTTATTGGTCATAAGCCAACCGTTAAGAATGTTTAACTCTTCATTCATGACTTCAACCACGCTGTTATAGTTTTTACCAGAGACTGAAATTAATGTATCATCAGCAAAAAGATTGATAAATGAATGTTTGAGATAGTAATGCATTATATATAAAATAAAGAGTAGCGGCCCTAGTAGACTGCCTTGAGGAACTCCATAGTTTGTTCGGATTTCATCTAAACACCTACCATCTAACTTTGTTTTAAAAAAATATATAACCGACTTCTACCTATAACTAAAAAGCTAAAAATAATTATAACAAAATACAATTCTAGCAAATAAATAACACATTCAATGTTGTTAGGTACCTACCCAGGAAGTAGAAAATGTAAACATTCTGTACAAATTAATTACCTACCAATCTAGTATATTTTTGAAGTCGGTGCCAAGCAACAATCAAGTTTCATGAATTAGTAGATAAGTACGCAATGAAGGATTTTAGATTTGCTACCCTGTGGGTATAACATTCTGTTAACATTTTTTTAACCACCCTGCAAAAACAATACTTTTATCCGCCCTGTATGTAAGCTATCATTAATTTCCAAATAAACAGATAATTACATACAATTTTGAGATATCTTTGTTTTTACATCCCATTAACATAATAAAAATATTTTAGACCTCAAATTTCGGTAATCATGTGGTAGAATAATGATATTC
The DNA here is from genome assembly GCA_034190945.1 of Octodonta nipae. NCBI lineage: Eukaryota > Metazoa > Arthropoda > Insecta > Coleoptera > Chrysomelidae > Octodonta > Octodonta nipae. The sequence continues at coordinate 11,373,727 of CM067221.1, forward strand.
AACAAAAAAACTTTTAAGAATAGAAAAAAAAATATTTTGCGAAAATTCAAATAATCATATGTTTGAAACGAAAAAGAACACCCCTCTGAAAATTTCAGAATTTCTTTAGATATGTTAGAGGTATAATATAAAAAAAATTGAGGCCAGAATTTTCCCGCTATGGTTACTTTCCACGATTTTGAAAAATTCAAATTTTTTTAATTTTGATAATTTTTAAATTTTTATTTTTCAAAGATTTTTTTTCTTCTACCTCTAAGTATCTTCTGAAAATGTACCGAAGTTTTATTTTTAATATTCAGTAATTTCTGTAATATTAAATAACTAAACTCTAAAAATTGGAAAAACAGTGAAATTTTTAATTTTGAATATCTCTTTATTTTTTTAATTTTTTTTCCTTTAGCAGAACTTCGTTTTATGATGAGACTCTCCACCAAAATTCATCCGAATCGGTGGGGTTCGCATCCAACTATTTGTCGATTTGACATGGAATGACCCATACCTATATATTCAACGGTAGCAACAGTTTAAAATTTTTGAACTTCTTAGTCTATGTAATATTAAAATGAGGTTTACTCATTTTATGTCAATTGAAAATAGTACATAAATATACATACATAAGTATATTTGTTCTCGGTTTTGAACCCGAGAACTTTGATTCGCAGCCGTGCGCTTTAGACACTGGATAAATAAATGTAAAAGTTCCGGATGTATATAATAATCCATCAGTCCTTTGTTTATATCGTTGCATTAATCTATATTCGCTGATAATATGAAAGCTTAATGCCAAGCTGCCTTTTTGTGTGGTATTATTTTTAATTTCTGACGTATGAGACTTGTAGTGTTTATTAGAACGACAAGCAAATTTTGTGCAGGTATTCTATATTACTTGGATGTTATATTTGTTTATTTCCTATTATTATTGATTTTATATATATATATATATATATATATATATATATATATATATAATATATATACAGAGTGTAAATAGTTTGAGTGTATATATTTTAGGTCGAGGTAGTATACACCAAAATAAACAAAAAACTCTTATACCACTATGGTCAGTAGGCCTTAATAACCAAGAAAATCCCTAAAACATATAAAGTAAATATTGTCAATCCGGCAACGTCGCTCGCGTTCGAAGCAGATTCACTCTTAGCGCGAATAATAAAGGGATGACTACGCCGACAAAAAAAGTAAACACCTGTGTTTTTGTATTGACTGATGATATTGACCTTAGAATTAAATAAAAATGTATGAAATATTTTGTTGAAAATATTTACGTTTTTAATACAAGGTATTGCAATTAGAATTTGTATTTGGCGGTTTATTTTATGCAATTATACAAAGTTGGGTAAATATGACATTCAACTCAAGAGATCTGTATATGTAGTTTTTTACCAGTTAAATTATTCGAAGAGTCATTATTACTGATTTAATAAATATTATTTATATTAGACAAGTAAATATGTAATCATACTTACCGAATTTATTCTAATGATAGAACTGAGTTGAAAGAACGGATTATTCACAGCAAATGTTCAAAATGCCCACCATTACTATCCACACAAGCACGACACCGTTTAATCCAACTTTCACGTATGCGAGAAAAAATTCCTGGAATATTTCGGATTTCATCAGCAGCGTCAAAAATGCGTTGTCTAAGGTCATTATCGTCAATAATTGGAGTCGCGTAAATCTTACTTTTCCCCATAAGTAGAAATCTAAAGGATTGAGATCAGGAGATCTTGCTGCCAACGTATATGTCCGTTTCGACCAATCCACCGACGGGGAAATGTTCTATTTAAGAAGTCGACAACTAGATGACTTGCGTGGGCAGGTGCTCCGTCATGTAAGTACAACATATTGGAACGTGTTTGTAGGTTCACTTCATCTAACAAATCTGGTAGCGTATTGTTCAAAAAATAAAGGTAATTCTCACCTGTCAAACGTGCAGGCAGTGTAAATGGCCCAACCAAGTATTCACCAACTATTCCAGCCCACACGTTAACTAAGAATTGGTGTTGAAATACTGACTGGCGTATTTCGTGCGGATTTACCTCAGACCACGAATGCGTACTATGAAAATTTATTATACCATTCCTATTAAAACTTGCTGCATCTGTTGTTAAAACATTGTTCACAAAATTAGGCAATTGTCGATGTTTTCTGAGGAACCAACGACAGAAATTGAGTCTTGGTTGAAAATCATCAATTGAAAGCCCTTGAACCCGCTGCACGTGATATGGATAGAGCAATTGTTCCCGTAATGTTCTATGAACAACAGTGTGAGAAATTTGCAGCTCATTTCCAATACTCCGTGTGCTACGATATGGGTTGATGTCGATAAGGTCTAGTATTTGATCCTCAGCAGCTAAGATACGATTATGTCGCTGTGGTCCGCTATTGTTTATTTGCGGTATTACACTACCTGTTTCCAGAAGCCTCTGCGAAACAGCTACGAATGTCCTAGCATTGGGCAGGCGTCTGTTTGGAAACCTTTCCCTGTATAACATTCTTGCTATTCTGCAATTACGTCTGCTTTCCCCATAAATTAAGAGCATGTCATGTCTTTCCAAAATTGTATAATCGGTCGTTATTTATCACAAATAAATACTGTCGCACTATTCTTAATTTCGAACTTAAACACTAATCACAACCGATTTTATTTATTTAAAAATATATTAAATGGAAAGCAACCACGAAGTCTACATCAAATAGATATAATTCAAATTACTTTACCGTTTATCTATTCTTATTTACAAGAATCGATATCGCAAAAAACAATCGTAACTCTCAGTCGTCGTTAAAGTAAAATGCCACGTTGCCATATCTATTCGGAGAAACTTACACTAAATTATAAAAGCATATTTCGAGTTTAAATAATCAATTTTCATTTTTAATGTGGCTAGTAAAGATGTATAAGCTATTGAGCATTTACTTTTTGATTTGTTTTTGCCTGAAGTATTGTTCTTCAAAATCTTTGCCCTCAAACCGTTTACACCCTGTATATAATTATTAGTCAGAAGTCTTAATGTAAAATGTTTACTTGATAATATGAACCTAGTCAATACATACATACATTTAATGGTAAGTTTAATGGTGTTCTTTCTGATATCTCTAATTTGATGTATCGTAAAGAAAGAATTGGAGTTTTTGTTAGAACAAACAGCAAATTTTGTGCAACTATTGTATATTAGTCTATTTTCTATATACTATCAATTTTCTATGAAAGAAGAGACCAATAATAACTAAATTGGATGGGCATTTCAAGATCGAGGCAGAATGTAGTGTCGGTGTCGAAACAAATGAGATCTCAAGTTATCCAATTTATTCCCTTGCTCATCTATTTTCAAATGTGTAAGTGTGGGCCCCCGTTAAGAAGCTTTCGCTTCAAAAAATATTGCGCAATACTCAACTCAAATTTTTGTTTAGTCATTGCGCATTTTTCAACATTTAGCCTAATAGGTCAATTATATTGCACAATTCGAACTATTGCGCAATATAATTGATTGTCTCGGGACCAACTTAATCATATATTAAAAAATATGTATAAAATGGCATGAGTCCCAAGAGAATTGCCGAAAAGGCACGAAGTTCTAATACAGCGTTCATTGAATAAGATTCATTCAAGGTTTTTCGCTTTTTTGGCGAAAAATTCTCACTTACCTTAAACAAATGTCTTTGAGTATTATGGCACTATTTTTAACTTTTCTTTTGCAACGAAATTGTGTTTTACCTGTTTCTTTATGTGGAACGTCTAACTTTAATTTAAGAAATAGATTGAGAAATTTAGGGAGTTAAATATACAATCTGCATATCAGCATTTTCGTGAAATATATTGACTTTTGTTCAGATATGACATGAATTTTAGACACATACATATTTTCAGCAGACTTTTATGTTATTAGAAATGTTCGTAATGGTTTTGAATTGCCTTGATATTTTTCTGTACTGTTGACCCTCTTGAAGCAGCGGCCTATGTTTTATTTAAAGTAAATATTTTTTTCCTCAAAGAAAAAACAAGTGACATGAAACTGAGAAGTAGGTTAAAATGGGCATTAGGAATTCATCATCAATGACTTTAACGCTGTGTTTGTAAAAACACAATTTTGGACCCTAACACCAAGCCTTTATTTTTTTAAAACAATCAACGCCGTTTCAACAACTCAAGGAGTAAACCAAACTGGTCAACGCCTTTTCAACAACTTAGAGTTAGTAGAGTTGTTGAAACTTCGTTGATTGTTTAAAATAAAGGTATGATGTTAGGGTGTTTTTACTTTTGTGACACACCAAAGGTTCCACATCAGTTCCATTTAACGCATTATAAAATAACAAAAGAACAATATTTTTGATTGACAGTTTTTTAATATTCGGTTTATAATAAAACAAATATAATTGAGCATACATTAAAGACTGGTTAAATAGTTTTCTAAACTGTTATATAAAATTCCCAGGATATTTGACCTTATAAAAATCCATATAAATAACACGTAGCCCACCAACGTACACAATTTGTCTAGGACCCATAAACTAAAAAAAAAAATATTAAACAAATCCAGTTATCATGATAAAGATTGCCAAATAAATATATCCGAAAATACAGCATTCTAGTAGAAATGATGTATAAGACACAACACGACTCTCGATTTGGTGTTTATGTAAGTTAGTTTTTCCCTGGAACTCCTAAATGTGGACATCCAAAATTCAAAATAGGTAATAAATAAGGTAAGAATGTTTCCATCATTCGGAACAATATTCCCATTCGATTTTTAGGGAAATCATTTTTAATATCACCCTGGATTTTAACGTCTTTCACATCACAGCTATTTTCTGTATTGGTGTATAGTTTGGTGACCCGATCACGAGTGTATATCGTATATCGCAAAATTTACAAAAATAGACAATTCCCCCCTTATCTCGGAAACTATAGTACATTGCCTGAAATTTACAGGAAAAATAAGGAGAAAAGCTTAATATTAATTTTGGGGGCAAATTATACAATTAACTAAAAAAAATTCTAACGCATCACGTAATATCTATATATAAATAGGCAAAGAAATACTGTATTCTCCTCTGTCACCAAACCGATTTGCTTTATTTTTGTTTTGTTTAATGGCTACTGGCGACCTTCAGTGCAGAATGCTAAAATTAATTTATAATATTGGTTCAATCATAAGATAGGTTGACTCCCAATGTGAAAGACAAACTAAATAAAATGTAAAACTAAAAGTTTTGGACCTTTGCTAAAGTTAGCCTACATAGTCATGCTATTGAAATAAAACCAACGAAAAATTATAATTCATAATAATCGCCGTTTATAAGGCGCTCGCAAGTTTGCAGTTTGCAACTATCATTGCATTGTAAATATGGTTTGTCAACTAAAACAGAATTATGTTGCACCTCATCAATTTATATCTGATATCTTCTTTATTTTAACCTTATACTTTTAATTTATAGTCCTTTTATTTTTGTCGGGTAACTTTCACATAAGTTTAACTAAGATTACAGATAAAAATGTGAAATTATGCACAAATACACGATAGATATGACAACACTGAATGCTTAGCCATCTGCCGGAAATTTGATTTAAATTTTGACATTTCATTACTTTTGTAGCAACTAGGTTGAAAGTTTTCAATTCAGTAAGACAAGATTTCAAAGTATTTTCAAGGTTTCAATTTCAATTCACAGAAAAAAATTCTCAAAAATAGGTGTATTTTACTACTATTAGTCAATTAATTATTAATTAATTAAATGATTAAGAGTATGTGATTCCTATTTCTTTATATTTTCTACATAAAACAGAAATCGACATGGGTTAATACATTGGTAAGTCAATTTTTCATATTGAAAATCATACTGAAAATTAATGACAATCTGATGTGGGTATGTTATAGTCAATTAATTTTACATTACATGGTCCCATTGCTGCAAAGTTCTGACTGTTAAAAACATTTTAAAGAGTTGTTTGAATATACTAGGTTAAGTTATTATTTATTCTAAAGTAAAATATATTTTTTTACATACATATTACCTTTGAAATCGTACACTGCTGGGTTTAAAATTTACAAGCTAAATGTTCAAAAAATTTAAAATCCAAAACGCTCTACATGACAACAGAAACCACTACGTAATTATATATGCTGGGTTGGTTTTCAAATGATAAAGACGGCAGTGGCTGGGTAACGCTCTTTCAGACCAAGTGATGACCATCTTTTACTATCTTTGGAGTTGCTTATAGTTCAATAGGAAAATATTTAGTGTTGTAAATATTAGATCAGTATTGATTTTTCGGACAAGTAGTACTAACTTTCGCAGAAAATAATATTTGTAATTTTTTTGTTGTGATTATAATTCTGTGAGTAATTTCGAAAAGATTGTTGAAGAGGTCTTGAATTATTTTGTCTATTCATGGGTTTTCTCTCCTCCAAATTTTTTCCTGTAACAGATAAGTATTTAAAAAATTGTATATGTAGAACAAAGTGTAGTAAGGCAATTTCGTAAAATTGCCCGGATTACTGGTTGTCTGTACAGAGATTCTTCCTCACAGTTTTTCTGAGAGAAAGAGATGTCTACAAAATGATCAACCAGTATTCCCGTATATAAGTAATGTATTGTATATTGTGTAATATTTATCTGTGTATGGAGACGTTTCAACTCCGAGTCTGGAGTCGTTGTCAATCGTTTAGTGTTGTTTTCGAGGTTTTTTTTCTAAAAAATTTTCGCTTTGATTTTGAATTTATTGTTTGTCAAAATAATTCTGTGATTAATATAATATAATTTTCACAATATTCCGAAGTTGTAGTGCAACAAATCATCATACATCTTTATCCTCGCATATTTTTATATTTTAAGTTTTTACTCTCGATTGAGTATATGTGTCTATATTAAACTAGAGAGTAATAAACGTATATACTATTAAAAGGGTTTCATTGGCTTGAAATTTTCTACCTGGAAGTTTCTCTTATTTATAGCAGATATACAGTAAACTTTTCTTATATAGGATTCCATTATAATATTCAATACTTCGCAGACAATTTTATTGCCTTTAAATACTGATGTTTTGAAAATTTTGTCTTTATTTGTACATCTGGAGATTTTTTTGTTTTTTCTTGTATTTCTTGTAGTAAAAATGTGAACATTTATTCTACACATCTGTGGTCAAATACTCAAGTATTTGGTGACAAACTTAGATGCAAAAAAATGTATCAAGTATTCTGTAGAGATAAAATTTATGTTAAAATGGGTGACTAAAAATTGTCAAAAAACACGTACACCATTGAAAGATGATGTGATGCAAGCGTTATTATGATGATTGTTTCAGCCTTCACTTGATGAACATTCATTTTTGAGATTACTTAAAAACACCAAACACTTGGTTAAATTTTCACTATTTATTTATTTTTATTTGACATGTTTCGCCAAGTCTGGCTTCTTCAGAAACTGTAAATACAAGGAATGCTAAAATTATTTTCTAACAAAGAAACTAAAGGTAGGGTAATAAAATAAGGTGTCGTCTTAATTGTTGGGAAATTCAAAGGAAATGGGCGGTTGTATAAAAAATACATTATTGAAAGAGTTTTTGTTTTTGTTGATTTCCAGTGATTCAAGAAGATATATTCTTTTACATTTGTTTTGTAGATGTAAAATTCTAATGTATTTTGAGGTATATGGTTTTGGGTTAATAAGTAGTCTGCTTAAGTAGATTTATTGTGTTGTTGGTTTTCAAAAGCTTTAGTGTGTTCCCGCTATCTTGAATTGAAAGATCTTCCAGTGTGATCAATATAGAAGTTGGGGCAACTCCACAGTTCAACCTATAGACACCCGAGTTTTATATGTCTAGATAAATTGTTGTTTGTTCCTGTTCTGTAGAAACTGGGAGATTTTTTGCGAGGGGGTTGAATGTGAGAGTATAGTATAATTTAGGTATGGGATTGGGCTCAGTGGGATATACTTCATTTATAGCAGTTTTCTATAATTTCTATTTAATAGGTTGTCAATAAGTTGAGTGGTGTATTCATTGTTGACAGCCATAATATTGATTCTTTCAAGTTCATTATCAAAGGCGGTTTTGTTGAGTGATATTGTCACGAGTCTGTGTAACATACAGTGATATGCAGCAAGTTTATGTTGTATGGGGTGGTGTGAACTTTTGTGGATGTTAAGATCAAAGTGTGATGGTTTATGATAAATGGCGAAAGTGTGTTTGTTGTCTTGTTTTTTATTTGTTATGTCTAGGAAATTGGATGTGTTATCTGTTTCTGTTTCGAGTGTGAATTTTATGTTTGGGTGTAGTTGTTTTAAGTATTGTGTAGTAACTGTAATTGTCGATGTGTACCCGTGGAAAAGCAATGATATCATCAACGTATCGGTGCCAATACAGTATTTTATTACTGAGATTGTATTTGAAAATTAGCGTTTCTACATGGTCCATAAATATTTCAGATAGAAGAGGACTTAAAGGTTTGCCCATAGTTAGGCCTTGTTTACTGTAGTGGATATTGTTGTTAAATTGGAAGTAGTTCTAGTTGAGACAAATGTAGAAAGGAAACTATTTAATTTTTAATCATAGGATTGCTATTATTCTTGTCCATTTGGTTTATGATTAGATTGGTACATTCATCAGGCGGTATGTTGGGAAATAGATTGACCACATCGAATGAGAGGAGTTTGGCATTATTGTAAGAACGATTTTTTGGATCTTTGAAACTAGATCAATGGAATTCTTGATACTGTATGTGGGGGTAAATTTGGTGTTTTGTTTTAAGACACCAAGAACACCCTATGGGATTGATGGGGTGGTTATTTTTGTGTGGTTTAATTAAGGAATATAAGCGAGGGGCTTTAGAGTTCATTATTGTAAGGATTTATTTTTGAAAGTCATTGAAAAGGAAAGTGATGTCGTAAGCGTGTTTTTTACTTGAAGTTGGTATTTATTGATAGGATCTTTTTTAAGAATAGGAAATTAAGTTGTTATCTTTAATTTTGTTTTTGATAGAATTTAGGGTTGTAAGTTGAAGGTTATGAATAGTTTTGTTGACTGAGTGGTTGATTATGTGTGAGGCAATATGTTTGTCTGTGATGTTAGGAGTATTGTATAAAGCAAGTTCAGTTTCAATACCTAAAAGTTCAAGACTGTGAAACGTTAGTTTTTAGGTTGTAATTGAATCCTTTGTTTAGTAAAAATGTGTCATTTTCTTGGAATTTTGTAGAGCTTAAGTTGACAAATCTGTTAAAGAATTGATGATTTCATAAATGCATTATTTAAGTGTTTAGTATTTTTAAGTAATCATAAAATTACGAGTTTGTAAAATAAAAACATTTACGTAGGTACTTGTTAAAATATGTTTGTATAATAGCGTAATAAATATAGCTTTAAAAAATATTTATTATTAATAATTATTTGGTTTAAATAATATTTATCATCATTATATAAAATTAAGCGATGCGAGAAGAGACAACTGGTAACGAGAAGAGACCGAGATTTGAACGAGTCTTAATTTTTTTGGAATTGACGAGACCGAAACGAGACTTTTGATACCCTTGGCTAGTCTCGTCCCATGTGAAGTCCTATCATTCAATAAGCTTTTATAGAGGAAATTAACGTACATTTCTTTCATTCCATATCTAAAACATTTCCGATATGATATACTAAATTATTAGATTATTATTTTTTACTTCATTAAAATAGTTATCCTTTTTTTAGAAATTAATTAAATGAAATCTATACATAAATAGGCAAAGACAAAAAGATTAGGTAACATTTTCTCCTCTGTCTCTCAACCGATTTTCTTCATTTTTGTTTTGTTTAGTAGCTATTGACGACCGTCAGTGCAGAATGCTAATATTAATTTATAATATTGGTTCATTTATTAAATAAAATATAAAAAAAATCATTATTTACGTCCATACTGTCAACGCCAAACAACTGACAGTGCCGCTGCCACCAGACGGTCAAAACTCAAAACACTGACTAATTATATATGGAGGGAGCGACGTTAGATGCTTTTATATTCTTAGAGCATGTATTTCTGGAAGTAGCATGCAAGCGTTGTTATTGTTTAGTGGTAAAATAGTCACTATAGTAGAAAAGTATTGATTTTTCGGACGCGCTGCAGTAACTTTCATATTAAATACTCTGTTTTTAATGTGAATTTAATTATTTGATTAATATATTATTATCACAACCTTCCCGAAGGTGTTGTGCAAAAAATTGTCAGAAAGTGGACAATATAGAATGTATTAAATATTTAAGTTCTCCTAGGGTTGTTGGGCCTCTCTTTTCTTTAATATTCCTGAACTTGATTGAAACCGCAAATGACGAAAACTTTTAGGTTGCAAAGAACAATCTTCCAATTATTATATCGAATATTTTGCCAGTAGCGGTTCCAGCCAAAAATTTGGGGGGTCATTCATTTGTCAAAAATATTTCGAATACCGATATTTGATTACATTTTTATTATTGTTCCGTATATACAATATACGGATACCCTTATAATATCACTCCGGATTTCTGCCTCTGTCACATCACAGCAATTTTCTCCTAAACTACCGGACGGAAAAGGTTGAAATTTGGTATGAATGTATAGTTTGGTGACCCGATCAGGAGTACATATTGTAAAAGAAGAAATTTTCAGTTTAGGGGTACTTCTGGGGGGAAAATCTAAAAAAATCGACCATTCCCCCACCCTGATCTCCGAAACTACTGAGCTTAAAATTTTGAAAAAAATACGAAATATAGAAAGTTGCCCAAACTTTACACGAAAAATAAGAAGAAACCACTGATATTAATTTTTTTTTTTGGGGAGGGGGGGTAAATTATAGAATTAAATGAAAATTTAAAAATAACTTTTTTTCAAACGCATCATGTAATACATTAAATGAAAGGTCCCATTGTGAGGAACATAAATATATTTTTTTCATATTTAAAAGAAAATTAATTAAAAAGAAATTAACGAAAATATACCAAAATTTACCCACTCCTCACCCATATCTGCGAAACTATAAAACGTAAAGTTTTGAAAAAAAAAATAGAGGTATAGGGTCTGACCTGAAGTTTACTGGAAAAATATGGAGAAACCTCTACTTTTAATTTTAGGGGGCAAATTACAGAATTAAATAGAAAATATAAAATTAAAATTGTTTCTAACGCATCATTAACAAAAATATGAAAAATTTTACCGATTCCTCCCCCCTTATCAACGAAACCATATGTTGTAAAATTGAGAAAAAAATAGAAGTATAGCGCCTCACCTGAACTTTACTGGAAAAATAAGGAGAAGCCCCTAATATTCATTTTGGTGGGAAAATTATAGAATTAAATGGAAAATAATAAAATATAATTGTTTCTAATGGATCAAGTAATATATCAAATCAAAGGGCTCATTATGACGAATACAAATAATTGTTTTTAAATATTTTTAAAATAATTTATTTAAAAGATATTAACAAAAATATTAAACAAATTACCCATTCCCCCCTATCTCTGAAACTATAAGACGCAAAATTTTAAAAAAATAGAGGTGTAGCCCCTCACATGAGCTTTACTGAAATATAAGGATAAACCCTCCAATATGGATTTTGGGGGGCAAATGACAGAATTAAATGAAAAATAAAAAATTAAACTTGTTTCTAACGGATCATGTAATATAATATCATATCACCGAGCTCATTATGACGAATACAAATATTTTTTAAAAATTTTTTAAAAATATTATTTTAAAATATATTTTAAAAAAATATTTAAAAAAATTACCCATTTCCTCCTTTATTCCCCAAACTATAAGACCTAAATTTTTTTGTTTACAGGAAAAATACGAAGAAATCCCTAATATTAATTTTGGGGTCTAAATTATAGAATTATACGGAAAATAAAAAAAATAAATTTTTTTAAGGCATATCAAATGAAAGGGCTCATTATGAGGAATACAAATATATAGTTTTCATATTTTTAAAATTAATTGTTTACAAGATATTAACATAAAAATATTAAAAATTCTCATTTCTCGCTTTATTTCCGAAACCATACTTCCTAAAATTTTCAAAATAATTAGGGGTACTGGGGCTCACTTGAAATTTATAAGAAAAATTATTAGAAAACCCCCATAATAAGTTTAGGGACAAATTATACAATTAAATGGATAATAAAAATTCAATTTTCAATCGCATAATTTGAATAACAAATTTAATAATAATATAATTTAAAACTTGACCTATTTTGCCCTTTATCTTCCAATCTACAGAGCCTCAAAATTCAGACAGTAGATTATAAAATGCTTCCCTGAAAGAATATTAGTAAAATAAAACTCTAATGTTAATTTTTGGGGGCCAAATTAGAAAATATGAAATTAAATGCATATTTATTCTTATAAAAATCAAGCGAATCCTGAAGCAGATAAAATAAAAAGTCTATGGGTGGAAAATGAAAGTGTATATTTTTTATAAACGCTTCCTTTTAAAGATATTAGGGCAAATATAAGAAAATGCACTCATTCCCTGCTTGTCTGAAACTGGAGTATTAGAATCTTGAAGGTGGTACGGAACCCTTAGTATGCGAGTCCAATTCGCACTTAACCGAATTATTTTCATTTTATTTCAATAGATTTGTCAATATGAGTGAACAATTTTGATTATTACATCTACTTCTCCGATTTCTCCACAATTCTGTTTCTTATAAAAATACTACTAGTTTGCATTAAACGTCCAGTGCCCACTGAAAATTAAAGTTGACCAATTTATGTTCCATTATTGTTGTATCCCTGTATAAAATTTGCGAGGATAAAACTTTATTTGATATTTGCATTGTGTATTTACATAAAAAACTGTCGTGAATATTAGTATGAAATTACCGTGAATGCTATGAAGGGGCTTTTAGTATCGACGGTTCTTGGACTATTAAAATGCATCAGAAATTATATCAAAGTATATTTCGCATGCAGTTCTTATCTATTGAACCCATTTCGACCTTCTATAATACCGAAGACGATCCCCTTGAGGTCGCGACCCCCCCACGCTGAGATATTATTTTTAGGAACTTACATTTTATATCTCGTTTGCGTTTTTCCAAATTCAAGTCTAGTCTTCATTATAAATTCTTCGGTGAGAATTCGAGAATTCCCTATGTATTCCATAAAATATTTTCCAGTCATTGTTTTATATCTTTCGAAACTGTACTCATGTAGATCTTCTTCTGTTATTTTACTCTCAAGAGCCATTGCGTTTGTGTTGCAGAAGTAATAGGTGCTGTTTATGAACGGCTGTAGCACTGTGTTAGCTATATAGGCTTTTTTCTGGATTTTTAATACCCTAAAGTAAAATAATTGTTGTACTGTTATAATGTCAGAGTCAAATTTTATGTTACAACTAGAAGACACAACAAACATAGACCAGCAGGCTTAGAACGACTCAAAATGGTAAGAAATGATAAAATGTGAAGTTCACATAATTAATAACGATATTGGTAACTTTTGCAAGCAGTTTTATTATTTTACTAGCCGTTACCCGACACTTTTCACTCGCGCATGGAATGTACAAGTCTTTGCAAAAAGAAATAACTTATTTCAGCTATGCAACTGCTTCTGTCTACGCTATATAACAATTATTTCTGATTTTTTTGAGCCACCTTGTAAAGTACAATTAAACACCCCTTTTATGCAACTTTTTCTAACATTGTGTTAATCACACTCTAAAACTATAATCTTGCTTCGCACCATGTTTTAGGTATTACACAAATAGTAGGATGCATCTGTATAACAATTATTTTAAACTTTTCGATCCACCCTAATGGAAATGTCTGTGGAACCCTTGGTATGTCTCGTAAAAACACAGTTTCACATCATAACACCAAACCTTTATTTAAACACTCACCCAAACTGCAACTCCTTTTTGGCCACCCTATATAACAATTTGAATCAATTTTTTTTATCCGTCTTGAATAATTATAACTCTACTTCCATCTACATTAAATCCATCCTGTATATATTGCTGCGAATCAGTCAAATATTATAACTTATTTTTTACTATATTGTACATCCATAATGTTACTCTACAAAATACCCCAACCACCCTTTATATTCATCTGCTTAGGGGCCACTAAATATAACATTTTTTAAACACTTAACTATAACTGGAAAGTATAATTTGTCTCCACCTTATATTTCAACCACCCGTATATACAACTTTTTGTAATATTGTTTTAATCACACTGTATAACTATAATTTTACTGCGATCCACGTTTCAAATATTGAATATATGTAACAGCCCATGTTCTATCCTACAAAAATTTTTTATCCAACCTGTTTAACTATAATTCTACTCCACCCTCGATTTTAACCACCTTGCATATGGAACTACTTATCGGCCACCCAGTGTACCATTTTTTGTACCACCCTTATGGGGCACCCTATATAAAAAATTGTTCAACATTTTTTTTTTCACCTGGTATGTATTACAACTATCCTGTTTAGGCTGCTTCTTATTGGTCAACTAATATAACATTTTTTAAATACTTAACTCAAATACTTCTCCGCCCTATATTTCAACTATCCTATATGTGCAACGGATTATGAACATTATAAAGTATAATTTCTCTTCACACTTCATTTAAAGCACCCTTCATATGCAGCTTTTTCTAACCTTGTTTGAATCACACTGTGTAACTATAACTTTACTGCATTCCCATATTTCAGGTATTCCATATATGATGCAACTGCTATATAATCAAATTGTTCTACCTTTTATTACCCACCCTGTATAATTATAATATTACTCCAGACTATATTTCAACAACCTTTTATATGCAACTACTTATTTGCCACCCAATATAACATTTTTGTACCACCCTGGATCATTAAAATTCTACTCCACCCTATATTTAAACCATGCGGTACATGAAACAGCTTTCTTTATTATATTTTTTAAACCTACCTGTATAGCTGGAATTATACTCCACTACATATTTCAACCATCCTATATTTGCCACTACTTGTGGATATAAAATATTTTTTAACCACTCTATAAACTAAATCCACTTGATCTCATATTTCAGCCACCCTATATAAACAACTTCTAACATTTTTTCAACCCATTACATAACAATAATAATTCACGAACATAATTTCAAAGATCCTGACTGCTTACAATACACATTTTTTTCTAAAGAAAATGTATCCACCTTGTATAAATATTCTACCCTTATTTCAACCATATTGTATATGCCACTTTTATGAGCCAAACAATATATCACTTTGGTATCTACCCTATATAAATATAATTCTACTCCGCCCGTTTATGAACCACCTGGTATTGGCAACTATTTATGGCCCACTCAATATAAATTCTTTGAACCACCCTGTATAACTAATTCCACTTCCCCTTATTTCAACCACATTGTTTATATGCAGCTGCTATGGTAAACCTAATATAACTTATATATAATCTGAAATAACACATGCAAATATCTGAATTTGTTTGTGTATATAAAAGTAGTACACCTTCATCATGTAAAAAGTTTAAAACTAGATTTTTTAGATATTTCAGTGTTGTTTTCACTTCACAAATAAAAACCCTTTAAACAAATATCAGATGTAGTAATTCTTAATATAATCTGATTCTGTAAAATGCAAAAGATACAATTTTCATAGACCTTTAATTTCCGATTTCGAAAGTTATCTTAATTATGAAATAAAAAAAACGCTGTAAAAATATTTAAAAAAACATTCTGACAGTTTTATAGAATGTAGATATCCTAACTTCATGTGCACAGCAGCAGTTGTTGCAATTTTCAGATTTTTTAAAAGCAAACAACAAAATCGTGCTCTGGTGGTGCACTGATACAGACTCATTCTGAAGAGAATTAACTGCTTTAAAGCAAATATCTTTTTCAGAATAAGGATGAAATTGGAATAAGTTTTCTATATCAAATTTCACGTTTAAAAAATTTACAGGTCTTCAACAAAAATTCTAATTTTTGAGAAAATGAGGGAATCTAGTAACATCAAATTTTAATCTAACCAACTTTTCTAACGATTTTTTTTCTGGAGCCGATAGCAACGAAGTTATTGAAGAAAAAATGACAAAATGTGGATTTTTAAACCTCTAATTGTTTAAATAATTTCCCAGAGCGGAAACAACAAACGGACCTACAAAATAGTTTTAATCCGAATTTATTCCAAGATTATTTTACTAAGATAGGTTCGTATTTACACACAATAACTTATGGTCCCACTCAACTGGTATAGTGACTACCGCGGTCAATCTAGTGTTTGTCATTTAGACTGGATCCAGTTCAGATTTCAAACACTAGATTGATCGCGGTATCGTCCAGACTCGAATTCTGTTGAACAGTTCGACAAAAAAATGCTTCGTGTTCACGCGCAAAATGTAATGACTCTATCACCGCTGCTGCCTGAACGATCTCTAACTGTGTTTTGTTAATGTGGCAATCTTTACATTGGAGAGACAAAGCGACCGCTGGAAACCAGGATTAAGGAACACCGCACAGCTACTCAAAGGAGAGAGGTAACGAGGCTAGCTAATCACGCATGGACCGAGCAGCATAATGTCAACTGGGACCAGGCTAGAGCGGTTCACAAGGAGGAGCACTGGTACAAAAGAAAATTCATAGAGACAGCCTATATAATCTCGAACGAAAATATAATTAGTGAGCCCAGCGTCCAAATTAAAAATATTTGGAGAGCTCTTCTTCGGCCTCTGCCGCTACGCATCACCGGCAACCAACCTCCAGGGACGACGACGCTGATTGGACCAGATAAGACCCAATGACCATGACCTGTGACGCATGATCGGTTAAGGGTATAATATAAATACGACGGATACTCTGAATTTCATTCACCTGATGACGATAGCAGATACACAGCTATTGAAACGTTGTGAGATCAACCACTTCAAGACGATGGAAGTCAAAGGAAACTACGAGGAACGAGTTACATTGTCTACCAACTTCAAACTAACATTGTGTTTTGTTAAGTTTTTGGAAGCTTTTCAACTTTTCATTGTTATTTAGGACTATTTCCAGTGTTTTTATGTATTTTCAACTCGAACCTAAATACGAATAAATTCAATAGTTTTAAATTAATTACCTCAGCTTGTGTCCTGTGACTCTTAATAGTAAATCAATCAGCAGAGCTGGAAGTAGATGAAATAGTACCATCTTAAAATAATAGTTGTATTTACAATTTGTGATACGGACATTAGGAATCCAACACAAAATCGGAGATGTTAGCTTGGCAGCTACTTCATGAGCAATAGTTATTTGTTTTTGTAGGGAATATTTGTTGTAACCAGTTATGCTGTTATTATAGATTTCAATGTGGTTGACATTTCTGTAAAAGAACGAGTTTAGTTAAATTAGTTTATATATCGTATCGAATCCAAATAACATATCTATTAAATTATTGGAAATATCAAAACGCATTTTTGTTTAAAGGATTAACATATGTTTACTAAGTTTTTAAAAATGATTACTGGGTCATTCCATGTCAAATCGACACCGATTCGGATGAATTTTGGTGGAGAGTTTGTTTTCACTGTTTTTTCGATTTTATGAGTTTAGTTATTTAATATTTCAGAAACTATTGAATATTAAAAAAAACTCTGGTTTATTTTTAGAAGACACTTAGAGGTATAAGAAGAAAAAATTGAAAAAAATGTTGAAAAATATCAAAATTAGAAAATTTTGAATTTCTCAAAATCGTGGAACGTAACCATCGCCGGAAAATTCTGGCCTCAAAATTTTTTATATTATACCTTAACATATCTAAAGAAATTCTGAAATTTTCAGAGGGGTATTCTTTTTCGATTCAAAGATATGAATTTTTTAATTTTGGGAAAATAGTTTTTTTCTATTTTTTCAACTTTTTTTGTTTCATCATTATTCATCATTATTCTACCACATGATTACCGAAATTTGAGGTCTAAAATATTTTCCTTAGGTTAATGGGATGTAAAACCATAAATATCTCAAAATATATTATAGGTTTAACTTTAAATCCAAACTTAAGTGATGTTAAAAGTGTCACACTCTGTCATCTATTTTCCCATCAGTGAAATCACTACTATCGATAGAGCCCATGCCAGAATTCACTAGAGGGCCCCATTTCTTATGATTATTATTACTAGTACCTGGGTAACCGAGCTTCACTCGTAAATTCAAAGTTTCATCATAAATTTACATATATCAAAATAATCGGACATTGGCTATGTAAACTTATTTTGAACTACCTAATATAATATGTTTTTCTTTACATTGTGTAATCCTACAATTCTGCTCTCTCTTGTATTTCAACCACCCTATATATGCAACTGCTTATGGATAACCCATTCAAACATTTTTTTAATCACCCTGTATAATTAAAATTCCACTTTATTTCACATTTCAACCATCCTGTATATTCGACCGCTTTTAGGCCACTCTACAAGCAAGCTACCCTATAATACATTTATGTTCAAACATTTTCTTAACCACTTCCTATAATTATAATTCCGATTCACCCTATATGTGAAACTTTTTATAAGCTACCAAATATAACATTTTTGTACTAACATATTTTATATCACACTGTATAATTTTAATATTACACCACCATATGTTTTTAACTACCCTATATATGCATTTGCTTATGGCCACTCATTGTAATATTTTTTGAACCACCATGCATAATTATAATTTCAGTACATCCTATATTGTAACCACCCTATAAATGCAATTGCTAATGTGCTACCCTATGGGTATAACATTCTGTTAACATTTTTTTAACCACCCTGCAAAACAATACTTTTATCCGCCCTGTATGTAAGCTATCATTAATTTCCAAATAAACATAGAATTACATACAATTTTGAGATATTTTTGTTTTTACATCCCATTAACATAATAAACGTATTTTAGACTTCAAAGTTCGGTAATCATGTGGTCGAATAATGATATTCAACAAAAAAAGGTTAAAAAGTAGAAAAAAAACTATTTTGCCAAAATTCAAAAATTCATATCTTTGAAACGAAAAAAAAAACACCTCTCTGAAAATTTCAGAATTTCTTTAGATATGTTAGAGGTAAAATATAAAAAAAATTGAGTCCAGAGTGTTCCCGCGATGGTTAATTTCCACGGTTTTGAAAAATTCAAAATTTTTTAATTTTGATATTTTTCAAATTTTTTTTTCCAAAAATTTTTTTCTCATACCCTAAGTGTCTTCTAATAATGTATCAGAGTTTTTTTTTTAATATTCAGTAGTTTCTGAAATATTAAATAAATAAACTCATAAAATGGAAAAAACAGTGAAATTTTTGATTTTGATATCTTTTAGGAAAAATTTTTTAAAATTTTTTCCATTGGCCGAACTTTGTTTTAGGATGACACAAAACTCTCCACCAAAATTCATCCGAATCGGTGGGGGTCGGGTCCAACTATTTGTCCATTTGACATGGAATGACTCTACTGACATGGAATAATCTAGGGAGAAGTTTTCTGTTTGTAGAGGAGAAAGAGGGGAGGCAACAAGAAGAAATTATGGAGAGGGGAGTTGAGCGTAGGCGGAGATGAGAAGAGAGGAAAGGAGAGAAAATGTGAAGAGAGGAGATGAAAGAATCGAAATGAAGAAGACATGAGGGGAGTGCAGAGCAAAACAAAGGAGAAGCAAGGAGAAGAGAGGAGAGGGGAGGAATGGAGGGGAAAGGAGAGGATATAAGAGGAAAGAAGAAGAAAGGAAGGGAGAGAAAAGGATAGGAAAGGAGGGGGAAGGAGAGGAAATGAGAGGAAATTATTGTAAAGGAGAGGAAAGGAGACGAAGGGAGGGAAAAGGAGAGGAAGGGAGAGGAAATGAAAGTAGAGTTTTGGACCCCACATTAAAATATATGATTTTATTGGTTTCATTAGTGCAAACTACTGTCGTTTACATACTTAGCTGTGGTCGCTGTCGGCTCGAGATTATTAAGTCTCTTCCTTATATTTTGTTCGGCAACTTTCATTGAACTAATAGTTTATCAGGGTCTGTTAGTTTCGTTTTTTGGTATCAAAGCATTGAAAGGATGTTTATGTTCGCTTATTGACCCACAGTTTCAAAATCAAAAGCAGTGGAACAATATTAAGTAACTTGGAAATACGATCAAGTATATTCTGAAGAATTTAAAAAATTAAACCATCTTCTTATACTGCAAATATATTAGCTAAAGGATGTAATTCGTTACTGTCACAACAGATTCCCTCTTGTTTATTATTATTGACACGCTAGTCACTTCACTTGTTAATCTCCTAAAATCGAAGGTATACTGATATTCACCAAATCTAACTGGTGATAAGAACATCCTGCATTTGTTTTTAGTTCTGTAAGTAATTGTATAGGTATTTGATTTTTTACTTCTGATATGTTTTTATGGTTTTATTTAATGTAAAATACCTGAATCAAGGTGAAGTCATTCTTTTTATTCGAATATGTCGAAACAGATCTGATATTACTATAATCAAAGTAACTTGTGTTAAATTAGCACCTATTGGTGTATGTTTTTATTATTTTCCACTAGAAGCCTAATTTTCGTTTTTATGCTTCGTCAGCCTTTTTTGAGCACAGATAACTGTAAATGGAATTTGAGTTGGAAAGTATTACAGTATCTTGCTCATATTAAGGATGTACGAGGGCTGCCTTTTATATTTCGGGATTAGAGAACAAAAACAAATATTAATCATGGAAAATCCCTTTATTGTTTTTCAAAATATTCCCCATGAAGATCTATACACTTTTGCATGCGTTTGAACCAATTGTCGAAGCACTTTTTCCACTCTGATTGAGGTATCTCCAAAACATGCATTCTGAATGCAGCAACCGCTTCTTCAGGTGTCGAAAAACGTTGACCTCTCAGTTTGTTTTTTACGTACGGGAATAAAAATAAGTCCTTTGGTGGCAAGTCAGGACTATACGGCTGATGTCTCATCAAATCCATGTTTTGAGTGGTCAAAAATGCAGTTCTTTGAGCCGATGTGTGAGAGCTCGCATTGTCGTGGTGAAGAGTGATCCGTCTTCAGCGGTTGGTTTTCCTCATTTCTTGGAAGACAACTGACAAACAAATGGTTCAGAATTGACTGTTCTGCGTTGTTCTAGTGATACGATTGCGACATGTGCAGTTTTTCCGAAAAAGCAGGCGAACATTTGATTGGAAGTGCTTCGTGCGCGAACAATTTCTGCTCATCTTGAAACACCCGTGCAGTCGACTGCTGTTTACTTTCTGGCTCATACGCGTAAATCCACGATTCATCACCTGTCACTATGTCATAAACGTGTTTTGAAGCACCGCGATCGTATTTTTTGAGCTTTTCTTTCGACTAATCGACACGAGCCTTTTTTTGAACGATTGACAAATTGTGTGGGATCCAACGCGAACAAATTTTTTGACATTCAAATGTTTATGCAATATTGAATATATGCTGGCCCCACTGATGTGTAAGGTTGACTCAATCTCACGATAGGTCACATGACGTTCTTGCAATATCAGTTAGCGCACAGCATCAATGGTTTCCGGAACAACAACTGTTTTTGACGACCTTCAAATTCGTCTTGGAGTGAACTACGACCTCGATTGAATTCACCATATCATCGATAAACAGTGGTCCTTGATGGAGTTTCATCGCCAAAAATTAAATTAAGTTCATCCATGTACTCTTGCTGACTTAATCCACGTCGAAAGTTGTAAAAAATAACCGTACGAAAATGTTCACGATTTAATTTCATTTTTTGGCCGAGATGAATCCTTTAAGTTACTGTAAACAACACATAGCGCTCGTATGTCAGAACGTTCTGAGTACGTATAACCTCAAAAATGTCGAACTTTACGATAGAGCTGTCAGTTGTCAGATTGCAACACTAGGGTTGTCCAATCCCGAAATATAAAAGGCAGCCCTCGTACCATAATGTAGTGTAGATATTTTGAAAGATGATCAGTATAAATAAAATAGTTTTATATAACACATGTCAAAAAGTTGATGTTTTACGAGAAAAAAAATGTTCAAAGTTGTACATCGAAGTAAGCACTTAGGTGTGCATTTACCCATTAATTTTCAAAACATCAACAACTCTAACAACTGAACTGTACGACAAACAAAATCCTGTACAATTCCTATCAAATGAAGGGATATCAAAATAATAATAATAATAATAGTTTGAATTTTCAACATATTTTTGCTTTGGTTCGCAGACCGTTATGAAGATTTATTTATTCTTTATATTTAAAGAAGCCCCACTTCACTGGCTTCAAATAAAAACCGTTTCGAAACCGTCTGCAATCAATCACTATTTTCTGACATATATTCTTTTTTTATCTGATTTAGTGTACAATTCTGTTCATTATTTTAGCTTATCTCTCTTTCTCTCTCCCACTGTCTCTTTCTCTCTCTATTTCATCCTATCTCTATAATTTGTATTTTCTTTTATATTTTCCAAATATTTTTAAGCTTTTTTATTCATTTTATTATTTGGATCGCTTTCTATAAGTGTCACCCAATTTAAATTATTTGTCTATCATTTTCTGAACCACCCTGTTCAACTATAATTCAACTCGACAGGATGTTACAACCGCATTGTATAAGTATACTCCTCTCCCCATTGACTGTTTCTATTTTTCTATTGTTGTAAATTACCCTGTATACCTATAATTTTACTTCGCTCCATATGTCAAGTATAAGCAACTACTTCCATATAACATTTTTTTAACCACCCTGTATAATTATTTTTTAATCATCCGTCCTATAACTCAAATACCTCACTGCATATGCTGGTTTAACAATTTTTTAATAAAGATTTTTGATCAACTCTGTATAACTACAGTTTTACTCCATTCTTATTTCAACCAATTTGTATACCCAACTACTTATGTGCCACCCAAAACAATATTTTTTGAACCACCTTGTATAACTTTAATTCTATTCCGCCTTATTCATCAACCATCTTAATTATGCAACTGCTTATGTACCACCCAATATCGCATTTACTTGTAAGATTTTTGAACCCAACTGTATAACTGTAATTTTACGTCCACCTATATTTCAACTACGCTCACATTGGTTGCTGCTTGAATTCCGGTGCACACACACACACCTAGCACCGTATTACTCTAGGGAAGTTAGTATTTTCAACTGCAAAAAAATGCCACAGGTCTTTGATTGTTTTTTCCTGAAGAATGTATATAGCATAACACATAAAAACTGTTGTTAACAAATTTTTATTCCTTAATTAATTTAACTTTAAACACTGCATAATTATTGTCTAGTGTCAAAAAGTAAGTTTGTTTTATATGCAATTTCAGTAGCGGCTAAATGATAAGTTCATATAGCCGATTGGATAATTAGAGTTATTTGGAAAAAACTATAAAAAATATGCAATTTTCAATCATTAGTTATTGTATAAGATACGTTGAAATTTTGAAACTTGGCAGAATCTTTCACTTCTACGAGATAAATAACTGGTAAGAATCTCAAATTTACAGCTCAAAAGGTTTTCTTTCAACATTTTTTTCCAGGGCTTTTGATTTTACGTGAATTTTACAATGCTCCCATTTTGAGCTAAATTAATATTTTAACCATCTGAATGGAACATATTAATTATTAGATCATTCAGTACAATTCCTCATAAATTATTTTTTTTTTGGTTTTGTTTTATTGAAGAGTAAAATTAGTTTGAAAGCGCTGCATTTTGGTATTCGGAATTAAATAAAATGTACTGGTGGGAGAAGTCCCTTCCCCACATTTTCAACTCCTCAAGTGACATTCATTTCAAATCGCTTTGATCCTTTCTTTAATAAAATTGCCATGCCAACTGTCAAACCGGCTGCTGATAGCCCAGGGACGAGAAACGCTGGCATTTCATAACTAGCTCATTGAAATGTTAGGTACATATTTTTGGGCTTAACGTTCATTTGTCAGAGATATCAAGGGGGGGGGGGTTAGTGCTAAGTTAAATTCAAGTTTGTGGGGTTGCAACTCACGGCCGCTATCTTGGAAAAGTCATCCAAATGATTTTTATGGTTTATCTGAAAAAGTATAGGTCTCACAAAAAAATTATTTAACATTTTTGTTGCAAATAAAATTGTCTACAACATTTGTCAAGTAACTTTCAGCCGACAACCATAAATAAAAGGAAAACGATTTGGAATAAATGAGGAAGTAGAACTTTCTATGAACAGAGAATACTGAAATTTACAACTCTCGGTCGAAAAAGTGTATAGATCAAAGTCAACAATATAATTATGGCAAATCATTAATATTAATGTGTAGTTATAAACTATGACGTCAGACCATTTCTATAGATGGTGTTTTATAGAATAATTTTAATTATAAATTTTTTAAATTTATTCATTAGTTAACTAACTTCATAGTTCATAACTATACATTAATCTTAATGATTTGCCATAATTATATTGTTGACTTTGATTTTCTATCTGATTATACACTTTTTCCACCGGGAATTTCAGCATTCTCTGTTCATAGAAAGTTCGACTTCCTCATGTATTCCAAATCGTTTTTCTCCCGGTTATTCATTCAGAGGCAAGTCAGGGCTATAAGGGTGGTCGAGGTCTTCTCAGCCCATTTCTTGCAATGTATTCCTTGTTTTTTTGTTTTTGCCAACCGTAACAACTGGCAGTAGTAATACACATTCACAGTACTTTGGGCATGTAAAAAATCGATCAATAAATTTCCTTAGAGCCAAAAAAATCGTGGCAAGAAACTTTTCCACATGAGAGACGAGTTGTGAATTTTTTTTTATTTTTACCACTTTAGACGATGCGCTACCAAAAAGGCCTTCCCTTGTCGCTGAAATTTATTTAGAAGCAAGTTGATCAATGATAACTGATTGAACACTTCCAAAGCTGACACCCAATTCTTGAGGAAATTCTTCCACTGTTAATCGGCGGTCACGTTCAGTAAGCTGTCGAACACTATTTGCATTGTCAGCTGCAAGGCTTGTCCTTGTTCGTCGATCATGGTTATCATTCTCGTACGCCCTTAAATTTTTTTCTCACTCACATATACACACGATTTTGAGAAAGTGTAATATCCCCAAACTGTGCCTTCAAATGAGTTAGATTTTCTGAGGCTTTAATGCTTTTACTGGTTAAAAACTTTATGAATGTACCTCTAGCTTAGTCATGACTGTGCTCTGAACTGATCATACAATAGCTATTGACGACAATGCCAAGCATACGCGTGTATCCGGCTGGTTCTCCAGTGCCTATAAATAAAACATCTACTACAAAGATCATAATCTAGCTCGAATGTAAGCATAATAGCAAAATTATAGTATATATTTGATTTACCGTCGTATATAATGTAATTTGCTTGGAAAAGCATTTCAAACGTCATGTCAATTCGATTACTTGCTATTTTTATTCTACCATGAGTGGAAATCAGGATCTCTCTCTATTAATATTTAGTGTTACCGACTACCAAAATGCAGAATTTCAAATTAAATTGACAGACAATAAAACAAACCCAAAATAATATTAATATACGATGAGTTGTACCGAAAGATTAGATAATTACCATGTTCCATTCAGATTTATAAATAATAATTATAGTTTAAAAAAACTACAAAATACGCTTTAATAGCAAGCCGAACTAAAAAGATCTCATAAGCATGTCTTTAGTATTTATAATTAAAAAGTTTACTTCATGTTTGCGTAACCTTTCCATTTCATTACAGCAAGTTCTACTACTGCCAACTAGATGGCAGTAGTTAATAGACGAATTGGTATTTAGGCAAGAACAGTGATAAAAAAACAACAAACGGGAAAATTCAACTTAAAGAATTGTATTGTCATCGCCCCTTGGCACGTGTGCTAATTTTCAACTTAATTGGACTTCTTTAAGTAGGTGAAAATTACGTTGAAAGTTTCCGTTACATAATTAGATAGATACGTACACATCGACTTAATAAAAGCGTATTACAAAGTAATTTGTTGCAGAATGGGAGCGTTGTAAACATCACCAAAAATAAAGAGCTCTCGATAAAAAAATTAATTTGTGAGAAAAGCCATGAGGTTGAAATTTACAACAGTTATTTTCGATAGGCAAATGAAACTTTTTGCCAAGTGTCATCGCTATAAATTTTTTTAGATAAGACTTACGAATAATTGAAAAATGCCTCTTTTTCACATATTTCGCGAATAAATCACTTATTAATTAATCAATCCTATCGATCAACATCTCATTTAGTAGGTTCTAAAAACGCACATACAACACACTTACCTTTGATACTTTAAATTTTTATTCTTTTTCGGAGAAGTCACAAAAACTGCCAAAATTAGGGTTTTTGCTATTTCAAACAGTATAATTTATTAGGAAGTAAAAATGTGTTATCAAAACATTTTTGTGTTATGCGGTGTACCTTCTTTAAGAAAAACCATTCAAACACCTGTGGAATTTTTTTGCAAAAATGGTATTAAAATAATGCTCCTACACTATCAGCATATATAAAAAACCATGCCTTATTGGAAGTCGGTTAAGAAGTTTTTGATATTTATTTGTTTGAATGAAAAAAGTGGTAGCTAAGGGAATTTTATTTAAGTTGTGGTGTTCCCAACAAGTGCATATACCTTATTTTATATTTCAGGTAGATCAGTTTTTAAATATGTTATCTCTCTCACACTTTCGGACGTCATACAGACTACCTGGCTGGTGGTAGTGGTTGCCTTCAGGTAAAATATCAATTTTTCTAATAATTTTAACCAGTTTTCTTTTTTATTATTATTTTATTTGAACATTTTCCTACATGAATCTATTATTGGGAGATATTTTTATTGTTATTTAAACTGTGCTAGACGCTAATTTTATGGGATAATCTGGATTTTCTCAGGGAAAAACCTCCAATCACGACTTGTAAACACTTATTTTGAAGGTTTTCCGATTCCTTACAACTTTTCCATTGATAATATTACGATTCCATCATAAGTTTGTTTAATACAAGCAAAAAATAGAGAAAAACATATTTTTGTGGGTTTTTGTTTGAATAATTTACTTCTTTGAATTTGCGCTTATTCTATTAACTATTACACAGATCAACATGATTTTGTTCTAAGAAAGTGAAGTGTCATTCCCGAAGTAATTCTTCATGTAGAATCCGAATCCAGAATCCAAATTGCTCTATAACGTGAGAATTTTGAGATATCCTAACCTAAAAGCCGAAAAATGCGATTTTCGGCTATATGTGAGGTTATGTAGTCATTCATTCATTCATTCCTTTTATGGCCTCAACACTTATCGGTTATTTAGCCAGTCTACTCTTTTACGTTGAATATATTATTTGTCTTTATTTCTGTGAATTTTCCAACCTCCCTTTTGGAGAGATCAAATTTATCCACTAGAAACTCGCATACGCTTGCATTCGCACAACATTTACAAACATCCATAGGCATCGGAGGGATTCGAACCCACGGCCAAAGTGTAGTCAGTTTATGAGACGTGCGCCTCAACCGCTGAGCTACCGGACCTCTAGGTTATGTAGTCTCGCGATATTCTTTCTTCTAAAGAAACAACCGATGACCCCTCTAAGTGTAAGTATTGGATCTTTCAAATGCCGTTGAGTTTCTTCAAATAGCTTAATTCTGCATTGAGATATTTAATTTTGAAGTTTTTTTAAAATAACGTTCATTGACACAAAGTGAGTTAAAATTAACTTGAAAACTCCAAAATGAAATATCTCAATGCAGAATTAAGATATTTGAACAAACTCAACGGCATTTGCAAGAACGAGACTTACACTTTGAGGTGTCATCGGTTGTTTTTTTAGAAGAAGGAATATCGCGAGGCTACATAACCTCAAATATAGCCGAAAATCGCATTTTTTGCGCTTTTAGGTTAGGATATCTCAATATTCTGACATGATAGAGCAATTTGGATCCTGTATTCGGATTCTACATTAAAAATTACTTCCTTAGAACAATTTAAACATTTTTTTGCAGACCTATGTTATTAATGTGATGGCATATGCGGATTGCTGTTGAATTTTTTGTCACTTAAAAATCTCTACTGACTGGTGAATAAATATCATGTCTGTTTTTTTAGCTCGACTTACTGATTTTTAATCTTCTCACAGGTAGCTATAATGAGGACTCTAATACAAAGGTCTATCGGAATATTGTCAAGATGTGTATCCCCCTTTCCGTACACCACTCGGAGCAGACCTGAAATAATGCAGTTGGTTCTAGTAATAATCGAATGTCAGCATATAGCAGATTGTTAAATTAAGCTTGCAATACACGTTGGCCGAGCGTCGTCGAGTGAACGCCAATACCAAGGTGAAGACAGTATATTTACATTATTTTGCCGTTGCTCGGTGTCGCTCGCCTAGTTGGCCGAGGTAAGTCAACCGACAACGTATATAGAACTCATTTGGCGTTGCTTGTTACAACCTGCGATCACTCGCGACCACTTGCCGTACTTCGGAACAAATCAAAGGCGCTCGCGCGCACTCGGCCAATAGTGTTCCATGTTTGTCGCGTATTTTTGTTGGCGTCAATCGTAGGTATATAGCAGCAGCTGAAATACCGTCGTCCATATTTTCTCAAGTCACAATATAAACTGACCAAGCCCAACGTATGGAAATCTCTTCAAAACTCGGCTATATTGGCCATTTGTATTGGTTTTCGACAAAATTGCCAAACGTTGCGGCAGTACCAATTGCCTTTGATCAATTTGACTACGCTCGCCTTGGCCTAAGCTCGGCCAACGTGTATTGCAGGCTTTACAAAGCAAAACGGAAATGTTGGAAAACTTACAAAATATTTCAAACGAATGTATAATATAATACCAATCTTCTGTTAAAATTTGGGGTTGATTGACCGTTTTTGAGAAAATGATTTTCAAAATCGTCACTTTATACATGTGCTCTTATGGGGTAACGATGTCTATGTTGGATAAACAAGTGATATTACAATTAATAAATGTTATGAAAGTTACAAAAAACTCCTCAATCGATAGCTTAAATTTTACACATTCATATGAAATAGAAAAAACAGTCACATACGGTCTAGTTTATTAGTTAATTAAAATAAGAAACAGAATTTTGTGTGACAACAATTCATACCTTGACGGCTTATCTATCTAATATTTTAATACGAGCAATGTTTGTATATACAGGGTGTAAACGGTTTGAGTGCAAAGATTTTGAAGATCAATACTTCAGGTCAAAACAAATCAAAAAGCTTTATAACATTTTCAGAAATAAACTATTGTTTTGCCAAAAAAAAAAATGAAAAAGTTAGAAGTTCTGTAGCCTTTATTACAGTGAATAATAGATTATTTCCGGCTTCAAAATGATTGTAAAGCTAAATATGTAAATACTCAATAGCGTATACACCTTTAATAACTGTATTAACAAAGAAAATTATTATTTAAACTCTAAATATTCTGTTATAATTTGCCCTACGTTTCTCGGATCAGATGTGGCAACATAGCATATACTCAGTACTACAGCTGGCCGCTGCCATAAATGCTTTTTTGCTGCCCGGTTCTTTTAAGAAAGTGAAAGTGATTTTTGCGTGACATTCGACATAGCGTAAGTTATTTGATTTTCATTTTAAAATATAAATTGGAAAAATAAATAAAATTTGTTGTGAATTGTGAGTTCGAGTGTATTATTTTGTGATAAACAGTGACAATCATACAATAAGGTAAAGACCTGACATGCTATTAATTTGTGGGGAAAGCAAATGTAAAAACAAGAATTTTGAATTTTGAATATTTACTATAAATAATCCGTTTGCTCGCCAGAGCTCTTTCATAATGACATCCTGCAGGTCAAAGGTTTTTATTTGTCTAAGATAAGTAATATTAATTTCTTAGTAACAATTATTTCTCGAAGAATTTAACACATAAAAGAACTACATATAAGAAATGTTTTGTTTAATATAGTTTGTATCGCATTATTTTTGTATCATAATGTAAACAACTTTGTATCCTCCCTTCTTCAACTTGATGCATAAAATAAATCGCCAAATATAAATATTCATTTCAATACATAGATATTAAAAGGGTACATTTTTGAAAATAATAGTTCATAAAATTTTATGTACCTAAATAAATCTACTGGCACTCGAAAATATGAAATTATTTAATACAAAAAAATAACAGGTGTTCATTGTTTGTGGTGACTCATTCCTTTATTATTCACGCTATAAGCAAATCTCATTTTTAGCGCGACGTTGCCACAATGACAATAATTTACTTAACATGTATTTCAAATTTTCTTGCTTATTAAGGCCTTTAGACCATAGTGTTATAAGAGTTTTTTGTTTTGTTTGGTGGGTACTATCTGCACCTAAAATATATGCAGTCAAACTATTTACACCCTGTATATATATATATATATATATATATATGTGTAATTGAGTTCTGGAAAACGGTTCTAACGATTTCGATGAAACACTTTTCCATTTGGAAGTTTCGATGGACAGAAATCGATTGGCGAGGGTTTCATATTTGGGAAAAATCGTTTACTGAGAAATTAAATTATTATAAAGTTTAGTGACAGTTTGTGACAATCTAGGCGGCTGCTTTGTAACATCAAGGCGTTCAGTATAGGGTGATTTGGTAACCTACGTAAGAGTGAGACTCTTATTGCAAAAAGTCTTTCAATACAGGGTGATTTGGTGACCTATTTGAGAGTGAAATTGTTCTTGTAAACATTCTTTCAATACAAATTGTATTTGTATGTTCCGAACATGTAACTACTTTATGCCTCCGTCATATTTTCCTGGCATTATATTTTTATACCTAGACATTTCAAATTTTCAAGGTGAAAAAATTTGCACGGTAGGCAATTTTTGGACGAGTAAGATTTCATGATTTCGCATGTTAATTTGATGTATATAATATGAATTGGTGGTGTAAAATTATAGTTATACAGGGTCTTTCAAAATATGTTAGAGTTGCTATGCAGGATATGGTTAAAATATAGCCTTAAATGGAATTATAGTATAGTTAGAAAAAAATAATCAATCATAGTTTAAACATATAACTACTAGTATTTATGGAATATAAAAAAAATCATGCCGAAAATGATACTTTTATTCACACGTTCATTTTCTTTTATTTCTTCCTTGAAAATTCTATTAGCATATATTATTTTTTGATATTGGTGCACTAACAACTTAAAAGATATTCTCCTCAAATTCAACAATACGCCGGGCATAGACGTTATTCCGCATAGAATATTTGTTTCAAAGGAATTGTAATCCTTTGCCGTGGCTTTTGGTCGTTTTTTACAATTTTTCAGTAATACATATTTTGGTAATCCTTTACCTTTATAGTAGGAGAGACAGAGCGAGATTTTGCTCGTCATCCTGAAAATGGACAAAATTTATCGTATTAAGTTCAATTCCTGAACTACATCACGTTTCTAGGCAGGCGCCAGTCGAACTGATAACCAAGGATAGTTACAGGGTGTGAAAATGGTAATTTTTTTTGGTCATGTTCATGATCGAGTGAACGTTCCAAAATTGGCTGCATACATGTCCGAATATGAGTTTGACCATGACCTTGAACTTGATCTTCCGGTTGATTCCAAGATTAAAGTTGTTTTTGAAAAATCAACCAATTATAGCTAAACTAGAGATACGGGGGTTTTGGACATCGCTGATTTCCAATCTGAAATCAGTTTTTCAAAATTCACAATCCAAGATGGCGGACCAACTGTTTGAAAAAGTCAACCAATTGATGCACAACCAATTAACTGTAATAGATGTTTTTAATCCTAATCCGAAAGATGATTGATTCAAAGAGGGTATTCCAAATTAAAAACAAATTTGACGTTGAACTTGGCCATTACTTGTTTTGAAGATTTTCAAAAACTGATTTCATATTCGTAATCATCGACGTCGAACACCCCCGTATACCAAATTGGGAGTAGGTTGGTTGATTTTTTTCAAATTGTCAATTTTCAAAATCTGATTACGAATCTGAAATCAGATTTTCGCAATCCAAGAGGGCGGACCCGTTTTTTAAATAAAAACTGATTTCAGATTCGAAATCAGCGACGTCGAAAACCCCCGTAAACCTAATTTGGCTATAATAGGTTGATTTTTCAAACAAACTTTGATCTTGGAATGACCTTGAAGGTCAAGTTCAAGACCATGGTCAAAGTCATATTCGGTCCTGAAACTTTCCGCTCTCTTCATATCAGTAATGAAAAATGTGGTGTCGCATTTAAAAAAATTGTGCATGACGTCATATACAGGGTGTAAATAGTTTGACTGCATATATTTTAGGTGCAGATAGTACCCACCAAACAAAACAAAAAACTCTTATAACACTATGGCCTTAATAAGCAAGAAAATTTGAAATACATGTTAAGTAAATTATTGTCAATGTGGCAACGTCGCGCTAAAAATGAGATTTGCTTGTAGCGTGAATAATAAAGGAATGAGTCACCACAAAAAAATGAACACCTGTTATTTTTTTGTATTAAATAATTTCATAGTTTCGAGTGCCGGTAGATTTATTAAGGTACATAAAATTTTATGAAATATTATTTTCAAAAATGTACGCTTTTAATATCTATGTATTGAAATGAATATTTATATTTGGCGATTTATTTTGTGCATCAAGTTGAAGAAGGGAGGATACAAAGTTGTTTACATTATGATACAAAAATAATGCGATACAAACTATATTAAACAAAACATTTCTTATATGTTGTTCTTTTATGTGTTAAATTCTTCGAGAAATAATTGTTACTAAGAAATTAATATTACTTATCTTAGACAAATAAAAACCTTTGACCTGCAGGATGTCAGTATGATACGAGCTCTGGTGAGCAAACGGATTATTTATAGTAAATATTCAAAATTCAAAATTCTTGTTATTACATTTACTTTTCCCACAAATTAATAGCATGTCAGGTCTTTACCTAATTGTAAGATTGTCACTGTTTGTCACAAAATAATACACTCGAACTCACAATTCACAACAGATTTTATTTATTTTTCCAATTTATATTTTAAAATGAAAATCAAATCACTTACGCTATGTCGAATGTCACGCAAAAATCACTTTCACTTTCTTAAAAGAACCGGGCAGCAAAAAAGCATTCATGGCAGCGGCCAGCTGTAGTACTGAGTATATGCTATGTTGCCACATCTGATCGGAGAAACGTAGGGCAAATTATAACAGACTATTTAGAGTTTAAATAATAATTTTCTTTGTTGATACAGTTATTAAAGGTGTATACGCTATTGAGTATTTATATATTTAGCTTTACAATCATTCTGAAGCCGGAAATAATCTATTATTCACTGTAATAAAGGCTACAGAACTTCTAACTTTTTCATTTTTTTTTGGCAAAACTATAGTTTATTTCTGAAAATGTTATAAAGCTTTTTGATTTGTTTTGACCTGAAGTATTGATCCTCAAAATCTTTGCACTCAAACCGTTTACACCCTGTATATTGATGCCATTTAGCTGTACGTCCTTTTGGTTTATGATTTCTTTTGTGTAAGCAAAAAAATGGTTCAAATGGCGTTCTTTTTACTTAATGGCGAAATTCACCCCTAGATTTGACAAGTTTACTTCTGTCCGTCAGCTTAATGGTAACGCTGTAGGCAGGCGTCTCTCGGAAATTTGCTTAAATATATCACAATCTTGTATGCAACCAATTTTGGAACGTTTACTCGATGATGAGCATGACCAAAAAAATTACCACTTTCACCGCCTGTAACTATCCTCCGTTATCACTTCCACTGGCGCCTGCCTAGAAACGTGATGTTGTTCAAGAATTGAACTTAATAAGATACATTCTGTCCATTTTCTCGATGACGAGCAAAATCCGGCTCTATCTCTTAGACTATTATGTCTGCGTAATTTTTACAATCTTGCGGGGCTCTTTGAACATTAATACTAGGTGTTTGGCTGCAATTAGAAAGAGAACGAAGATTTGCGACATTGTCAGATTGCACTCTTAGGTTTTAGTACATGTACTCGTGTAGGTAACATTTAATTTTTATGAATCGGGGTTGGCATTTTTTACGTTTTCCAAGTTGGTGCTGATTTTAAGTTTCCATGTTCTTCCTTAAGAAAATCAACTATCAAATGATTTCTTGGAATGAAACAGCCTGATAGTTTGGCAGAGAAACAGGGTGGTTTCTCTACCAAACTACCTTTTGTAACATATTGAGTTTCTCGAATAGCAGATACCATATCAGGAAATACTAGAGAAAAGTAATGGTGACCTTTATTTAACATGTTTACTGGTTTTAGTGAACATCTGTATTAATATATAAAGATATAAAATTTGTTTACTTGTATGTTTTTACAGGTTAATCTTTGGAATTAG
Source organism: Octodonta nipae (assembly GCA_034190945.1). Lineage (NCBI taxonomy): Eukaryota > Metazoa > Arthropoda > Insecta > Coleoptera > Chrysomelidae > Octodonta > Octodonta nipae. The sequence goes on from CM067221.1 coordinate 11,408,057, forward strand.
TAATGAGATTGTAAAAAATTCACTAATAGAATGAGTAACTTAGCCTATATTTTATTTTGATGAAATATGTACTTACTGACAAAGATATTGCAACACCCACAAGGAGATTTTAATGTTGTTTTGGTACAACCTAGATGCTATAGTAAGAAGTATATGACTAAAAATTTTTAAAATTAAGTTTGTTAATGTGTTTGTGTTTGCCCAGCGTGATTATCTATACACTCCCGAACACGTCTTGGCATTGATTCAATAAGATGGTCTATTTCTTCTTGAAGAATCATATCTTAAGCTACATGTATTTCATGTTTTAGGACCTCCAAAGTAAGTGGGGGCTGGGGTAAATTTCAGAGACATCTACCTATCATATCCCAATCATGTTCTATCATTTTTTCATAAAAATGTGGCTTAAAGCAGGAGATATACAGGAACCTATTGCCATGCCAAATCTTGTTGGTAGAAGTCATCATTAAGTCTTTGTACAAAATGTTAGTAGTTCCATTATTGTATTAATGGACAATTGAGTACGTTGTTTTAGTAAAGAATCTTGTTCTAATATTAAAAATCTCATATCTGCCAAAAAAACGCCAAATATGTCTGAAATGCCAAAAATGTCTAAAATATCAAAAATGTTAAATGTTAAAAGTGGCAAAATATCAAATAAGTCAAATGCGAAAAAATGTCAAAAACTACTAAAAACACGTGAAAAATATACCAGCCAAAATATCAAATGTCAAAAATTTCAAACACTCAATCATGTCTTGTTCTTCAAACTAAATCCCAAAATAATGTATTTTTAGAAGAGTTATTGATCTATTAATGCAAAATTGCAGGAATTTCACCATCAAGTTACTTTCTTCATTCAGAGTTCTTTGGACACGTGACATACGTGGGCTAGTCTCATATTTTGTCATTAAATTGCGCAAACAGATCTAAAATGTTGTAATTGGTTGTAATTAAGCTAGATGGCATTAAAACAAAATGCCGTGTTTTGATTGGTTAAGCCATGAACACACACCTCAATTGATTGGCTGACATTGTGGCGACATTTGTGCAAGGCAGTTGTAATTAAATTTAAATAAGTTTATAGTTTTTGGGTTTGATTTCGGAACCTGCGGAATCCGAATAGAAAAGCGCCAAATTCAAATGGTGTGTGATGCTTATTAAATTGTCATCAGTTATAGACTGTGTAATTGAATTAAAAAGGTGTTTTTTGTTTCTCTTTTATAAGAGAAACAACATTGTTTGTGTGCTTTATGTTACATAAAATTGTATAGTTTTAAATATATGTGTACAATTACCAGTGTCTCCAAATACAAATAATCCAATTGGCCCATTTATGTTGTCTGTCCAACCCGGCAAGGGATCACCATACATGTTTGCAACTAAAATAAAATTCATAAAATGTTAAAGAACTGTCTCTCTCTCTCCCACTCTCTCTCACTCTCTCTCTCTCTCTATATATATATATATATATATATATATATATCTAGTCGTAGGCTTTCTCGGATGGAACAATATGTAGAAATATCTATCCATTCATGTTTGAATCATGCAGATGTTTCGCCAAGGGCTCACTTGGCATTCTCAATGCGTTGTTATGGTTGCTCACCGATAGCGGAGGGGGAGGAGCCAACTACAACTTGGTAATGCCAAGTGAGATCTTGGCGAAACATACGCAAGATTCAAAAACGAATCAAAATAACGAACGGATGTACTCCCGGATATATATATATATATATATATATATATATATATATATATATATGTATATGTATATTTATGTATATAATTGTTGAATGTATGTTATTGATGACGTTTCGGCCATGTTTTGGCCTTTTTCAAAACTATACTACGGCGGGAGTAAAGTTAAGTTTGTGCTGCTACAGGTTTTACATTTTGACACTAAACTAACGACAAACGATGTAGCTATGTTTAAAGAGCGATAAAAACCAAACCTTTATTTGCAAAAGACAAATTTAGCTGACTGAAAAAAATTTGACTTTTGCAAGTAAAGAATTAGTAAATTCCAGAAGTCAGCCATCAATGTATTAAAAACAACAAACATGTCTCCCCTTTATGAGGATTTTTGATTACAGAAGCTATAATAGGTAACTCGATTTCTTCGTTTTCGTAACATGTTTTTCTTTTGTAGGTTTTCTATACTCAACGCTCTCAGTTTTCCTGAAATCGTCGAACAGCCTTACGAATTCTTTAAGAAAGATAAGAGCAAAAATGTGGGTACAAATGGATATGGGGCTCCCGCACATTTTCATCGTGAGGTACGAAATTTTCTAAATGTCTATTTTCAAAATCGCTGGATTGGAAGAAATTGTTTTTAGATTTGGCCTCGGCGATCCCCTGACTTGTCCTCACCCCGGATTTCTTTTTATGGGGAAACGTAAAAGGAATTGTCTATAACATGCCTTCAACAACACCGGATGATATGAAGGTCCGCATTAGAGGAGCTTCCAAAGCATAGGCGTCGATATGATGGCAAATGTTGGTAAAATGGCTGTTCTTAAACTGTGAACAATTTAAGAACAGCTCTGAGACAAAACGGATTTACAGACTGAAATATACAAAGAACCCTAAAGTCAAAACCGAGACAAACAAACGAGGAGCATGAGACACCAATAACCAAGGCTTATTTACCCTGTTTCGACGGGACCACGGACAGTATTGCAAGAATTCTACGAAGACACAATATCGATACTATTTTCAATACAGACAGAAAAATAAGCACAGTTTTGAGGACTCCGAAGACGAGGATACCTTTAGAACAACAGGGAGTGTACGAGATTCCATGTGCAGACTGTCATAAAACCTATGTGGGGCAAACTAATAGAAGAATTCAAGCTAGATGTGATGAACACCAGAACGCTGTAAGAAAGCAGGAAAAAACAACATTTATTGCGGATCACGCCACCACGATGTCACATCGAATAGACTTTGAGAACACCAGAGTACTGGCAAATATAGAACACCCGAAATCAAGACTCGTAAGTGAGGCAATTGAAATAGCGAAGAGGCCTCACAGTCTAAACGCACGCAATGAAATTCAGAACTTATCGAATTGTTGGAAAAAACTATTAAACACCGTACTGGCCCGGACCCGTCCAATAACAATTCAACCGAAAATAACAAATCAGCAGGCGGGAGGCGTTCCCACTGAGCGCCCAGGGCCAATCACACGCAGCCGTTCACGGTGCCAACCAATAGGCGCCAAGCCGCGACTATATAACAGCGCGAACGCTTCTGAAAATCTTAGGATTCGAGTAACTAGAAGCGAAAGCAGAAGGCTACGAGAATTATGCGAACCGACCTGAAGAGGGCAGATGCGACTCTGCCGAAACGTCGTCATTTTACCATCGATCCCGGCAGGGATCAGTTATCAACTACGCGGATGAATTCCCGGAAACCACCTAAAACATATATATATATATATATATATATATATATATATATTTATGAGCTAAGCTAGGTTCCGGGTGAGAACCGCGTCTGAATTTATTGAATACTCGACGTTTCGACTCTTGCTTTGGAGCCATTATCAAGAGACAAAAGTGAAAAAGAGTTTCAGAGTCTAGATCGAACTCGGGGCCTCAATCTGCCTACTCCCCAAGAGTCACTAGGTAACTGAACTGTTCAGTTCAGTCCAAACACAACAGAAAACATTTAGATTAGTTTCTAAGTATATTCTTTGTATACGTCATTAATAACCTGATCACTTGTAAAACGAACAAATTTTGTTTGGAAGCACGATACACTTATAACGGTATGCCGATGCGCATCCAGCAGTCTGGTATGACGTCACGTTGGAGTCAAAATTTAAAATTCTTAGAGCTAAACACATAAGAGAGTAGCGTTTTCGTATCAATAATTAGTTTCAAATACCTATTTTGTAATACAACTGAATTGGATATATTATCGAAGATGTGTAACAGTTAATGATTGAATGTAAATGTTATTTTCCACTCAATTATTATAAAATGAAATGAACATTTTTATGTTTTCGACAAAAGCGATTTATTTTTATTCATTTCCTGTTGGAGATATGATGGTAATTTTTTCTGGTCAACGTTTACCTTTGAAAAATACTTATACCTATCATGTAAGACATACCAAAAAATTAAAAACATCTGTTAACAAAAAAAATCTACCTGTATTGTATTTGACTTGATTCTTTTTTAAAACATCAACATTATCGTTAATAACTAAAGTATTCAGGTGGTTTTAGTTGAACTAGTATTTCAACAACTACAGGGAGAATTAAATCACATATTGAATAAATAAAACTACAGTGTCAAATGCGAATTATTTTTGTTAATTTATATAGTTTTTTTCCCAAATTTCTTTGGCAGTTTCTATAACTTATTCTACGGTTCATCTCTCGTAGTCTATTATATGTTCTTGTCCTACTTAAACAAAGAATTACTTCATATGGAACTGATGTTGTTTCTTTTTCTCAATATCCATTCGATTTGACAAGTACATTTCATCGAATGATAATACACAAAGCCGATCTGCTACAGATAATTCTGAAATTTCTTTATCCATTAATGATAATACATTATTCAATATTCCAGGGCTTACATCAAAGTTTGAAACATAGCTTCTCAAAGTAGCCAAAGCAGGAAGGGGGTAATTATTAACTTTTACGTATCTATAAGCCTTAGGACTGACACTACAAAGAGAAATAGCAGAAGAAATATCTTCATGTGACCAATACATTTTTTTCATTTTTTCATAGTTCATCAATTTTTTAATCTGCCCAGGAGTAAACACTTTAGCTAATGCCTCTTCATATGTCATCTTAATACTGTTAGCATTAGTAACTTGCAGCAGTAGATTTTTATTCTTTTCTTCAAGTACTTTCATTTTCTCTTTTAATTCAGTGACTTCACTAAAATAATGATAATAATAATTGTTAATACAATATTAAAATTAAATAAACTTTATTTACCTAGATTCACCATTAATTGCACATTTGCTAGGTGCTGTCTCAATCATCAAGGGTTCACTAATAAACTGAACAATTCTAGTGAAAATAAAATTTTTACTAGAATTGTCAACATAAGACTCATTCAGATCATATTCTTGTAACAAATGTCTAACAATGTCTCGTTGGTTCCTCCTCTCAATTCTCTTTGAACGGTGTAAATCTTTTTTTTTCCGACAGGTACCAGGAAGTTGTAATAATGGGACAGCATCTGATTTTAAATTTCGACTATTTTTTGGAAGATATTGCAATAGACTTTGCCTCATAGAAACTTCAAAACAATTCTCCTCAAAATGTAAAGAACATTTACGGGCTAAAATTTAAAAAAACAGCAACAATAAAAAAACTATAAGGTTAGCATTTGTATCACATTTGTATTAAAACAGTAACAGTGAACTCTCTACTTACCACTTTTTAAAATGATTTTATCTTTTCGACAAGAAGCATTTATCCATTGTTTCGCTAAAACCTCATTTTTTGGAAATCCAAAATATTTAATATTCGTACCTTTAGTATTCCGATTTGTATTTTTACATGTTGCTATATCACAACTCTTAGTAATATTAATAAAACTAATAATGTTTTGACTCCAACGTGACGTAATGCGCGGAACCGTTCGAATTTGAGTTGAGCCATCAGCATACCGTTATAAGTGTATCGTGGTTTCGAAGTAACACGTGATAGGGCAGCATAGAATTGCCTGTGCGAAAAGCACTGTGTGCTTAATTCTACTCCCGCCAGCCCGTAGCCAGCGGGGGTTCAAACACCCTCTGAAATTTTGGAATTTTTGTTTTCAAGATTAAATTTTAACCCCTTCATAATATTTTCCATAGGAATAAATATTATGTTTATAGAATTTTATATACCCTGGAATACTTTATCAAATGAAAAAAAAATTAAGTCCCCCGAAACAATTATCGAACCCACCTGGCAAAAATTTTCTGGCTACGAGCTTGACTCCAACAACTTTTAATGTTTAACCCTGCGCTTTATTAATTGTCATTCCAAACGCTAGTTTTACGGGAAATTGTAGCCGTTTTTAAATTGGAAAGGCAATTTTGAGGGTATCATAGGAATTCTTGGTATAAAAACAGTTTCACCAGTTGCGTTGCCAGTTAACATAATACATAGGATCAACAAAAAATCAATTGACTACTTTAAATCTTGTACCGTTGCACAGTTTCAGTGGACTCAAATTTCTGAGTAATATAATAGGACTTTTAATATTATGAACACAAAAACGAAAATTATATTTTTTTAATATTAATTTGAAACCAATTTAGTATCTTAGTGTATATGTTACTAATATCGGAATAAAACTGTTTAATAACTTTTTCTACATTTTGTACCAAAACACAAATATTGTTAAAATGTGTAGACATTTCCTGCTTAAAATTCACCATTTCCTATTTGGAGCAAGTCGTTAGAAAATTATCTAAACGATAAAATCCTCATATTTGTTATAAATTCACATTTCGTTATATGTGAGAAAGATGCGATCTTTTGAGCGATGCATTGAATTCGTCTGCTCACGTTCCCCTAGTTATAACTGTCAAAATTTGACGGAAATCTCTAGAGAATAAAAGAATACGCAGATCTTGCATTGTCCTGTCTGGTGCCTTCACTAAAGCTTTATGAGACATAGAAGCCTCATGCCAAATAATCAAACTGCAATTCCTCATTAATTTTCCGGCACTACTCTGTTTAGAAATATTTCAAATGCAAGTGACGTCATCACTAAGTATATTTCATGTCAGTTTGAATGTGGAATGGGCGGTTCGCCCACTTTCCAAAAGTGTAGCTGCTATGCCGGACGATGCCACACCTAGGGCAATTTTTCTGAGGGATCGTACTTTTCCTAATAATAAATTTATCAAAAATGTTTTACCTGTGCCTCCAGGGGTATCTAAAAAACATTTTACCTTCATTGCTATTATTATCTGAGGACATTTTTGTTCAGCATTCAAGCGACATTCGTATTGAATGACTTGTTAAAGTCGCAAATGGTTATAGTTAGTTTCTCGTAAATACTCTGTATTGAATGTTGCAATTAAATTGAAATTCAATGTCATGGTAAATCAAAAACTTTTATAGATTTTTCTGGTAGAGATTCCACTTGTTTATTCAATGCAAAAAAAGTTTGATAAAATAGTTGGGTCAAAATTATTTATGACAATTCTTGACGTCTGTGATGCATACACACAGAAATTTTCAGCCATGCTTTGACGATTATTTTGTCAAAGAACATGTGGGTCGGTAACTTGACTGAAGGATATTATGATGGTAAATAAATAACTTATTGATTTAGGTGAACAGTATAAGGCAGCTTTCGAAAGCGTACTTTTCCAATGAGAGTCGTCTTCTAACAGACCCATTGCTTTACAAAGTCCTTGAAATGTTTCATAAGTTATACCTTGAAAAGTACGTTGACTACTGAAATTACCATATCTTTATTTATAGAGTTAAAATTTTACAATATTTTCGAACTCCTACCCTCTAATACAAAGGCTACGGAAAGAAGTAGGGCATTTTACTATTTGGAGTAACATCTACGTTCTACGTCTCAGACGCCAGGCGCGGAGTCACGGGGAGCCAGTCCGGTCGGGTCAAGTTACGGCGACAGGAAATTAATTTCGTTGGGTGTTACATATTTTGATATATGTCCTTAGGTATTCATTTAATTTGCGTGGGGGGAAAATATTCATCATGAAATTATCAAGCAAACTAAAGTATTTAAAATGATAAGAATTAATACCGTATTTGTCTAAATAGCGTTCCAATTACCGTTTTATAATTGCCCATTTTTTTAAGTATTGAAATGAGTATAGCATGTTATCCTTAAGAGAGAGACATATGCCGTCTCGGATTTTTTTGTAGACTTCTATAAGATACACATTTTCACCATACATTATTTTGTAATATCTCAAAGGGTTTAGGCAGCGTTTTCGTTGAAAGATCCCAGACGGCTTATTTTTTTTAGACACTTCCAACACATATCGTTATATTTCTGTCAATTTAGATAAGAACTTAACAAATTATCTATATATAAATAGCCAAAGACAATACGGTTAGGTACCATTTTCTCCTCTGACACTCAACCGATTTGCTTTATTTTGTTTTGTTTAGTAGCTCCAGACAACCTTCAGTGCAGAATGCTAAAATTAATTTATAATATTGGTTCAATAATTAAACAATAAAATAATAAAAAAAACATTATTTATATGCGTACTGCCAATGCCATACAGTGCCGCCAGATTGCTTGGAGAAATCATAAGATAGGTTGACTCCAATGTAAAAGACAAACTAAATTAAATGTAAAAGAAGTTTTGGCTCTTCGCTAAAGTTAGCCTACACAGTCATGCTATTGAAATAGAACCAACGAAAAATTATAATACATAATAATCGCTGTTTATTGGGCGCTCGCAAGTTTGCAGTTTGCAACTTTCATTGCATTTAGAAGACAATTTTAAATATGGTTTGTCAACTAAAATCAGAATCATGTTGCACCTCATCAATTTATTTCTGATATCTTCTTTATTTTAACCTTATACTTTTAATTTATAGTCCTTTTATTTTTGTGAGGTAACTTTCATATAAGTTTAATAAAGATTACAGAAAATTGTAAAATTATGCCCAGATTCACGATAAATAGGTAGATCTGACAACACTGAATGCTTAGCCATCTGGCGGAAATTTGATTTAAATTTTGACAATTCATTACTTTTGTAGCGATTAGTTTGACAGTTTTCAATTCAGTAAGATAATATTTCAAAGTATTTTCAAGGTTTCAATTTCAATTCACAGAAAAATATTCTCAAAAATAGGTGTATTTAATTAATATTAATTAACAGTATGTGATTCCTAATTCAAATTCATTACATTTTCTACATAAAACAGAAATCGTCATGGGTTAGTTACTATTTTTGTAAGTAAATTTTTTATATTGTAAATGATACTGAAAATTAATATTTTATGACAATGTATCTTATAGTTAATTAATTTTACATTACATGGTCCCATTGCTGCAAAGTTCTGACCGTTAAAAACATTTTAAAGATTTATTTGAATATATTAGGTTAAGTTATTATTTACTCTAGAGCAAAATATATTTTCTTTACATATATATCACCTTTGAAATCGTACACTGCTGGCTTTAAAATTTACAGCCTAAATGTTCAAGAAATTTAAAATTCAAAACGCTCTACACGACAACAGAAACCGCTGCGTAATTATATATGCTAGGTTGGCTTTCAAATGATAAACACGGCTGTGGCTGGGTAACGCTCTTTGAGACCAAGTGATGACCATTTTTTTACTATCTTTGGAGTTGCCTATATCAGTATTAACTTTTCGGACAAGTAGTACTATCTTTCGTACAAAATAATATTTGTAATTTGTTGTTGTGATTATCATTCGGTCATTAATATATTATAATTTTCACAATATTCCGAAGGTGTTGTGCAACAAATCATCAATCAGCGGATAATGGAAATGTCATTAAATATTAGAGTTTTCATTGGGTTGTTTGTCATCGCCATTTTTAAAATCGGAGACGGAAACTTTTTTAAATAAAAAAATATATTTCGTGTATTATTTCTATAAATGTAATACAAATGATTGGAATAGGATGATTAGGAATAGCAAAGGACTGGCCTACTTTTCTAATTTCGCCTCAACTCTATATCTTATATATACAAAATAACGTCAATAATGTTCAACTCATAATATTAATGAATTAGGGTCGAATTTCGACCACTGGGCGACCGCTAGTATACCAAAATCTTCCTCGAGAATCACTCTATCCACTGGTGAAAACACCGTGAAAATCGTTGGGGTGGTTTCTGAGTTTATCACGAACAGACAGACAGACGAGGCGGAGGACTTTATTTTATAATATGTATAGATGTATAACTTACCTATGCTTGGTCTGACAATGATTGCTGGTATCTGCCCATAACATAGATCATGCACAGTATGCTCGCTTAAAGATTTTGCGTACGTGTACGTATTGGGCAAGGGATTGATATATTTCTGAGTAAGCACGTTCAATAAATGATCATCAGCTTCTTCAGCTAGACGGATGGCGTCTCTCCAGTTACCGTGAGACGGATAAAGTTTTTCCTCAATGTGTTGTTTATCTGAATTGCAGAAAGTGGTGGATACGTGAACGAAAGCCTTCAGATGTTTTGTATCTTTAGCAAGTTCGATGAGCTCTCGAGTCGATCTGACGTTGACGATGATTGCGTATCGCAAAGGGTCATCAAATCGTACCGAAGCTGCACAATTATAGATAATGTCGACATTGTCTGTTAAGATTTTCCTGTCGTTGTCATTTATACCTGAAAGAGAAAATAGTTATAAGAAAACGTGTAAAGTCTTTGTTTTTGTTCAATTAAATAATATTTCTTTATAACTGCCCTCTAGGCTCCACTCGGGGTAAATAAATTGCTGCTTGTTAGGGTTCCGTATATACAATATACGGATACTCTTATAATATCACTCCGGATTTCTGCCTCTGTCACATCACAGCAATTTTCTCCTAAACTACTGGACGGAAGAGGTTGAAATTTGGTATCAATGTATAGTTTGGTGACCCGATCAGGAGTTCATGTCCTAAAAGAAGAAATTTTGATTATAGTGGTACTTTTGGGGGGAATAGCTAAAAAATCGACCGTTCCCCCCTGATCTCCGAAACTACTGAGCCTAAAATTTTGAAAAAATAGGAAATATAGAACGTTGCCCTAACTTTACAGGAAAAATAAGGAGAAACCATTAATATTAATTTGGGGGGGGGGGAATAATAGAATTAAATGAAAATTTAAAAATATTTTTTTTTCAAACGCATCATGTAATACATCAAATGAAAGGTCCCATTCTGAGGAACACAAATATATTTTTTTCATATTTAAAAGAATAGTCAACAAGATATGAAAGAAAATATAAAAAAAATTACACATTCCCCCCATATCTCTGAAACTATAAATCGTAAAGTTTTGCAAAAAATTAGAGGTATAGGGTCCGACCTGAAGTTTACTGGAAAAATAAGGAGAAACCTCTACTTTTAATTTTGGGGGGCAAATTACAGAAATTAAAATTGTTTCTAAAACATCATGTTATATATCAAATGAAAGGGCTCATTATGGCGAAAATAAATATATTTTTTTCATATTTTTAAAATAAATAAATTAAAAGATATTAACAAAAATATAAAAAATACCCATTCCCCCCCCTTATCTCCGAAACCATTAGTTGCAAAATTTTGAAAAAAATAGAGGTATAGCGCCTCACTGGAAAAATAAGGAGAACCCCCTAATATTGATTTTAGTTGGCAAATTATAGAATTAAATGGAAAATAAAAAATTATAATTGTTTCTAACGGATCAAGTAATATATCAAATCACAGGCCTAATTATGACGAATACAAGTATGTTTTTTTTTATTTTTTTTTTAAATGAATATTTTAAAATATATTTAAAAAAACATTTCAAAAAATTACCCATTTCCCCCTTTATTTCCCAAACTATAACACCTACATTTTTTTGTTTACCGGCAAAATACGAAGAAATCCCTAATATTAATATTGGGGGCCAAATTATAGAATTAAACGGAAAATAAAAAAAAATTTTAACGCATCATGCAATACATTAAATGAAAAGGCTTATTATGAGGAATACAAATATATATTTTTCATATTTTTAAAATTAATTGTTTACAAGATAATAACATAAAGAAATAAAAAATTCTCATTTCTGGCTTTATTTCCGAAACCACACTATCTAAAATTTTGAAAATAATTAGGGGTACGGGGGCTCACTTGAAATTTATAAGAAAAGTTATTAGAAAACCCCCATAGTTATTTCAGGGACAAATTATACAATTAAATGAAAACTAAAAATTCAATTTTCAATCGTATCAGATAAAAGGCTCATTATGTGAATTACAAATATATTATATTTTTAAATCATTTGTTTAAAAGATATTAACAAAAATATTTAAATTTGAAAAATATATTTTATTTGTATTTTTAAATAATTTGATTAAGAGATTTAATAATTTGTAATTTAAAACTTGACCTATTTTGCCCTTTATCTTCCAATCTTCAGAACCTCAAAATTCAGACGGTATATTATAAAAGGCTTCCCTGGAAGTTTATTAGTAAAACAAAACTCTAATGTTAATTTTTGGGGACCAAATTAGAAAACTAAATACATATGTAGGTATTCTTATAAAAATCAAGCGAATTCTGAAGCAGATAAAATAAAAAGTCTATTTGTGTAAAATGAAAGTGTATATTCTTTATAAATTTAAAACGCTTTCTTTAAAACATATTAGGGTAAATATAAGAAAATGCACTTATTCCCTGCTTGTCTGAAACTGGAATATTATAATCTTGAAGGTGGTACGGAACCATTAGAACGCGAGTCCAACTCGCACTTGACCAAATTATTTTATTTACATATTGTTAATAATTCCTAGAACCCGACTTTTAGTTAAGTTTTTTTAAATCGGTTTTTGTAGTTTTTAATGGATTTATGTAATTATAAATACTAGAATCGCCTGTGTTCGAAATTCGACCAATTGTGTCAGTGAGTAATGCAATTCAACTTCTTGTTCATATATAATTAATAGGAATTTATTTGTGTTAAAATTTAATAATGAAAAGAGACAGTAAGTGGAAACTAATCACAAAAATTTAGTTACCACGAAATTTCTTAGAATTAAATAATTCAGCTTTTAACCGGTAGAATAATATAGAAAATAGAATATAATTTGAAAATATTGAAAACTTATGAAGTATAAATCGCATATGTAGAAATTCCAAATAATCTGTTTGGATTTATTACTAATACTTATTCAATATCCATTTGTACATTTAATAAATAGCACATGGGTGACTCAACTTTACTCATAAATTCAAGGATTCAACAAAAATGCCGGTACATATATCCATATAATCGGACATTTGCTGTATAAACTATTTTTTCTCAAAATGAAATGTTTCCGTTTAATTTCAATTCTCTAACATTTATTAAGCTACTTATTGTAATAATTCCACTTCATATATATATATATATATATATATATATATATATATATATAATTTCCACCACCGTTTATATATAACTGCTAATGGAGGTTTGCTAACATTTTTCTACCACCCTATGAAACTATAGTAATTCTACTCTGGACGATATTTTAACCATCCTGTATATACAACTGCTCATGGACCACGCATCATATTGTTTTAACCCCGTAAAACTATAATTCCACTCCAACCATTCTATATATGCGACTGTCTATGAGCCTGTAACTTCTGTAACTATATTTCAATCATCTGATATATGCAACTCATATATCATTTCCTTTTCTAACTTTTTTGTAATTACCCTGTATAACTATAATTCCTCTCACACTATATTGCATCTGTCCTATATATGCAAATGCTTGTGGGATACGATATGTTGCATTTTTTAAACCACACTGTATTACTATATACTCCAGCATATTTCCAACATACCTGTATATGTATCCGTATATAACATTATTTGCACCATCCTGTTTAACAATGATTTTACTGCGCCTTATTCCAAGTACCCAGTAAATGCAACCGCTAGTAGGCTACACAATATAATTCTTTTTTCTAACCACCCTGTTTAACTATAATGACACTCCACTCAATATTCTAAACAGTCTGGACGTGCAACTGGGCCACCCAATAAAACATTTGGTTTCTAACATATCTGAAAACACTCTGTATAATTGTAATCTACAACGCCTTATATCTCAGACTATTTATATAAGCATATGTAACGACTCTCAAGACAACTTTATTGTGTGCCTCAAATTAATATGAAAACACATAAGTTTTTACCCATCCAAAAATGACCTAACCAGCACTTTTTACTTTAAAATCATGAAAGGTTCAGTTATAAAAATGTAATGCTAGAAAAACAGTAATGAAATTTATATAGGATCCTACACATCAATTTGCATTGAAAGAATTTTTCATAGCAGTTTTATTCTCAAGTAGGTCACCAAATTACGATTTGTAGATGCCAAAACCCCAAAATAAAATTTCGATAAAATGACAAAAAATATATGTATTATGCTATTAGATAAATAAGTAACAATATATTTGCAACATATATATCACATCTCGTTAAAAGAACATAAAACAATTTTTGACTGTCTGCTATTTTAGATTTATTTAAAAGATTGCCTTTGAACGCAGTAATGGATACACCAAAATATTAATAAATTGTTATTAGATTTGTGACAAATTCATGACTGAAGAGATGTATCTACTCAATTTGGTCAGGATCGAAATAAAATTTATCAATTAGCTTTAGATTCTCTAAATAGTTATTGTACTTACGTAAAACTTTCCATGTGAATTCTTCTACAAATGCGCAAACTTCTTAAAAACACATTCAATTCGATCACAACACTATAGTTTCTGAAGTCACCGTTCTTGTAAAAAAGTAACGTCATAAATGATTAGAAAAGAAGGTTTTGAGAGCAAACATCGTAGTAAGTAAAAATCGATTATTTAAGCAATATTTATAGTTCGATACTCGATTGGGGTTTTGTCGACTGCTGTCAAATTTCGACCACATATTAAGGGTTAAGGTAGTTGTTCATAGTGGGCGTCATCTTACTTGGTTTGTATCAATCATTTATATTTAATTTACTTATTTTAAAAGAAATAAATAAAGATTCTTTATATTTCTTTACCCTAATTTCAAAATGAAGGCTGTAAAAGAGAAGTGCGTTTAGCTCTTTGCGTATTAATAATAGTATGATGGGAAAAAACCCACAAATATATTAAATTTAGTTTTATTTACGAAATATGTAAATAATTATTCGAAATTTCAATCAGTGGGGGTAAAAATATTTATAAATAAATTATTAAAAGTTGTGACGAAATTTGAGCGTTTGGGCTAAATTTCGATATCTCCAGTTGTATAATTTATAAATAATTGTAAAATTAATAAACGAAATGGGAAGTTAGAACAGCAAATGCGAAATTACAGACGAAATAAAATTTAGAAAATGCTCCAAATGTTGGGAAGTCTAGGAAATGAAAATTGTTATGATGATAGTACAGGAACTTCTTGAAATTCCGATGTATATCTTTAGCGAGTTAACAGCCTTTGTGAGTATTGGGAAACCAATAGACCTGACAAAGCAAAAACGACACCGGGCTGGTTCAAAGGAAGCACTGGTTTGGTTTATTGAGTTGCAAAATCTTATACCAGCCTGGTAGCAGGGGTCTTTCCAGTGCAGTAGGTAATCAGCATATAATAATTTAAAATTAAATTTGACATTAATTTATAAGTTTGTACTGTAAAATATGTTTATTTCTTTACTTTTGAATCAACAAAATGTGTTGAAAATATGCTATTATTATTATTATTATTCATTGAAAATAGTGTTAAAAGTATTCTAACAGCTCCGGCCGTGCACAGTTTATTAGTTACTGCAAAAAAGGCCGACAGATTTAGTTTTATTTAAGTTCTTTTGAGTTTGGAGGGATTTTAATAGTGTCGGGACTCTTGATACCCGGAATAAGAGAACTAACTATACGCAATTATATACATATACATGATTAATGGTTTTTAAACTAAAAAAATGAGTATTTCGTACATTGTTACTAAATAGGTTAATTAAATTAGGTTAATAAAAAATTACCTAGTTTGAGCTCTGCAGTATCCCCCTCTATACATATTAGTTTCCTGAAGACGTTTGGATTGGTTACTTTTAACAGATCAAAAATCTAGAATTAATAAAAATTATGTAAAATGAATTTTGATATATATATTTCTTTGATGTAACTCTATATGCCACCAGCAGTAGTAGAACTGTACCTAACTATTTACGTTCCCATCAAAAACGCACATTCACAGAATACAGACGAATTTTAACTTATTTAATATTTAACAAGATAGCTATGAGAATTTGACAGTTTTCATTTAATATTTTCTGACAACTTTTCTTTATGAATCATTTTGCTGTAATAATCGGTGATTACTGTAAATTTTAATTAATAAAAATGAAAGTATATAGCAAAGAAGAACGAATCGATATGATTTTTGTCCTTGGAGAATGCCTGCAAAATTGTTTATTAGCTGCTAGATTCTAACCTCAGAAATTTCCTAACAGAATTCATCCAAATAAATTAGCATTCGTAAGGATGTTCTACTATTTCAGGCAAACTAGGAGCGTTGAGTACAGAAAACCTAGAAAAGAAAAACCTGTTACAGAAAACGAAAAAATCGAGTTAGCTGTTATAGCTTCTGTAATCGAAATTCCTCACATAGGGCAGAACCAAATTGCCCAAAATGTTAATATCAGTCAAGCCAGTGTGTCCAGAATTTTTAAAAAGCATAATTATCATGATTGCAAAATCCAAATTTATCAGGAACTTTCCGGAAATGATTTTGAAAATCGAGTTCAATTTTGTATGTGGGTGTTGGATAAAGTGGCTGAAAATGAGAACTTTTTTAATTTTGTTCTGTTCACTGATGAATGTACTTTTCACAATAATGGATCTGTTAATCGACATAACTTCCATTATTCTTCTGATTCCAATCCGCATCAGTTTCGAAAAACTGATAATCAACACAGGTGGTCAGTAAATGTGTGGAGAAGAATAATAGGTCGCTATTTAATTGGTCCCTATTTCTTTGATGAAATTTAAAAGGATTAACATTTTTAGACTTCCTAGTCAGTGAATTTCCAATTCTTTTAGAAAATATTCCATTAAACATATGAGCAAAAATGTGGGTACAAATGGATGGGGCTCCCGCACATTTTCACTGTGAGGTACGACATTTTCTAAATGTCTATTTTCAAAATCGTTGGATTGGAAGAAATGGTCTCCAGAATTGGCCTCGACGATCCCCTGACTTGACCTCAGCGGATTTCTTTTTATGGGGATATGGAAAAGGAATTGTCTATAACACTCCTCCGACAACACCGGATAGGCGTCGATATGTTGGTAAATGTTGCCAAAAGTTTTGAAAAAATGCATTTATGATTAGAGTCAGACGGACGACATGTTAAACATTTATTATGAGCCGATATTATTGTTTTAAACCCACCATTACTTCATGAATTACCCAGCAACTAATGTTTTGGCCTCAAACCTGTCATTTTTTGTTTTATTGGAAAAAAAATAGTTTGCATAATATGTAGAAAAGTATTAAATGAAAACTGTCAAATTCTAATAAATAAGTTAAAATTCGTCTGATTTCTGTGAATGTGTGTTTTTCATGGGAACGTGAATAATCAGGTATAGGGAAATGTTATACTGTCGCATAGAGAATAAAATTCTACTACTGTTGGTGACATAAAATACAGGGTGTTTCATTAAACTTGAAGAAGTAATAGTTATTTGGAATTTTGGTTAATTAATTGGTATTTATTTCACTCATTGTATGGAATATTGGATTTTCTACAAGTATATCGTAAAAAAGTTATCCTTCAGGATACCCCAGTTGGAATTTGGGTGTGGAAACAAAAAAAAAGAGTATGCTGAGACACTAACCCTTTAAATGATCACTGCATTTTGATATAATAGTGAATATTACAGAAACTATGGGGTTTAGGTACCTATAATAAACTTTTATAAAACACGTTATCATTTTAGTCCTACATTTCGAAAAAGTAATAATATACAGGGTATTCAATTTAAAAAAATACAACTTTGATACTTTTCACATTTCTGGGACACCTTGTATAAAACGAAAATAATTTTAAAATGTTCATCTGAAGGATAAATATCAACCTAAAAAAAGATCGTCTAAAATGAGTATCTTAGTCAGAATATTCCGTGTCGTAATATGTAAATATCCCTATATATATATATATATATATATATATATATATATATATATATATATATATATATATATATATATATATGTTTTAGGTGGTTTCCGGGAATTCATCCGCGTAGTTAAAAACTGATCCCTGCAGGGATCTATGGTAAAATGACGACGTTTCGGCAGAGTCACATCTTCCCTCTTCAGGTCGGTTCGCATAATTCTCGTAGCCTCCTGCTTTCGCTTCTAGTTACTCGAATACTAAGATTTTTAGAAGCGCTCGCGCTGTTATATAGTCGTGGCTCGGCTATTGGTTGGCACCGTGAACGGCTGCGTGTGATTGGCCCTGGGCCAATCGTCGTCATTTTACCATCGATCCCGGCAGGGATCAGTTATCAACTACGCGGATGAATTCCCGGAAACCACCTAAAACATTTAGTGAATCTCTACGGGGAGTATACTTTTCATTTGTGTAAAACATTTGAGAAATTACGTGCGAAAAGAAGCAAACTTTTGTGCGATCTACAGTTTTCACAACGATGCCGCGATGAAGGAGTTATTCCGAAAAACATGACGGTAAAGTTCTGGAAGAACAACAGAAAAACACAGAATATCTTATGGAAAGCTAGTTGTGCCCTACTTAGGGAAGCCATACGTGATGTCAGAAGTGATTTGGATGATCTTAATACTAAACTCCTAGATATCCATTTACATGTAAGCAATACACTCCACCCAATAATATGGGATAAATTCGATGAGATTAGTGAATTTAGGGCCGAAACGAATGCAGAATTGACAACAATGCAACAACAGACAAAATGTAACAAATTGAAGCTCTAACAGAAGCCCAAAAACGAATTTTTCTCGGAAAATAACGGTCACAGTCTAACCTCACGGCAATTGGAAACGAATAAAACCGTTTATAACTTATCTTCTATCCAATTGAACTCTTCCTCGATTGGCGTGTTGGCTAAGGGATTCAATTACGCTATTGCTCCCTCTCACATACCAACAGAGAACATAATATGTGGCGTGGAAACAGCAGTTCCAAAATTAGATGCGAACACCGCTGAAATAATTAGACAAGATGTGTCACATGTTCTAAGAAAGTCTAAACCACCCAAAAGGAACTCATCTATAGAAGAAAATGAGGCCTTGAAACAACTTCGCCTCAACAAGGACATTCTCATTCTACCTGCTGATAAAGGAAATGCGACTGTAATTTTAGATACAGCGGATTATTCAAACAAAATTCAAACATTGCTACAAGATGCAGCATATAACAAATTAGTACGGACCCAACAACTTATTTGGAGAAAACAACCAAGCCCAAAATTCAAGCAAGTAGGATAGACAAAAATCTCTAACTGCAACTCATTCCGCGTGAAAAGTCATCGAGATGTCCGAAATTCTATGGGTTGCAAAAAGTACATAAAGAAGGTGCACCTTTGAGGCCAATAGTAAGCTCAGTTGGATCCTCAACACAACACCTAGCCAAGTACCTAGCCCAACAAATTCAACCGTCTGCAGAATAGGCAGACTCATATGTGAAAAATTCGACACATTTCTTCGAACTAGGTAACTGAACAGTTCAGTTACCTAGTGACTCTTGGGGAGTAGGCAGGTTGAGGCCCCGAGTTCGATCTAGACTCTGAAACTCTATTTTATTTTTTGTCTCTTGATAATGGCTCTAAAGCAGGAGTCGAAACGTCGAGTATTTAATAAATTGAGACGCGGTTCTCAACCGGAACCTAGCTTAGTTCATAATAATGACCGCGCAAGCCTCTAAGAACATATATATATATATATATGTTTTTAAGTTTTCGCGGGCACTAAATGTATTAGATGGTTTCCGGGAATTCATCCGCGTAGTTGATAACTGATCCCTGTCGGGATCGATGGTAAAATGACGACGTTTCGGCAGAGTCACATCTGCCCTCTTCAGGTCGGTTCGCATAATTCTCGTAGCCTTCTGCTTTCGCTTCTAGTTACTCGAATACTGTTTTCGAGTAACTAGAAGCGAAAACATATATACTCGTATATATGTATTAGATGGAAACCACCTAAAACATTTAGTGCCCGCGAAAACCTAAAAACAAATATATATATATATATATATATATACATATATATATATATATATATATATATATATATATATATATATAGCATTAGTTTAAATTATATCTTGGTTTTTGGTCAACATATGTTTATTGATAATACAAATATTATCATGAACAACTAGACATTCATTTGTACGTCACAAAACTATTATTACTAAATTGTCACATTTATAGTACATCACAGTCCACATTACAAACATTTTAAAATCAATTGACATGTTAGAAATGATAATAACGTAATAATTCCAGGGTATAATAGCCAAGAAATCGCACTGATACAGAACCAGATTATGACGTCACTAAAAGAACGGACACAAAAATGTAAGTGGGCCTACTGGTAAAATATGGTTGAATACGATGATGATGATCACGATATACATATGCAGATTTACGTAGATCTTACTCTATCATTGACCATATCCTTCAGTCTTTCCTGTGGTGATTTTCCTTTTTTGGATCTCAACAAAACGTATATGACTCCAACATTCGAAATAGTTCTCAGTATTTTTTCGATTAATGCTTTTCCCACAAATCCACTTCCACCTGTTAGAAAAATATTTTTGCCTTCGAAAGAATCTGCCACGTTCATCTTAGCACCGCTAACGTTGAATTATTCTTAGTGACTATTTTAATGAAAACGAATGAGATATTAAAATGTAATTGTTGCCTGACAAGCAAATTCAAAACCATTGTTCTACTAAATATATGGGGTAAATAAGAATTTCTAATTTATTCGATTGTTATCAAATGTATGGTTTACGATGTTAATTTTTAACACAATAAGAGGTCATATGGTAACACTGGTTACTGGTTGGCACTAATTTTGGAAAAACAGATCTATTTCTTTTGAACTTTGTGTTTTCAGGTGGTATACAAAGAGGTCTTTTATTTTAATATACAGGATGGCCTGACAAAAGCGAGCCATCTGGAATATTTCCTAAAATACTCATTGTTTTGGAAAACGCAACAACACGTCATAGATTCACGACATATTTGGCCATACTAACAGTTAATAAATTGCCTCCACCCTCATCACTCATATTTTTTAATGGAACCCTATCATAAGTGACACCTCGTTTTAAAGCCTGTTTAAAAATAAACTATTTTACTATAAATAAAACATTAAAAAATATATATAACCGACTTCCACCTATAACTAAAAAGCTAAAAATAATTATAACAAAATACAACTCTAGCAAATAAATAACACATTCAATGTTGTTAGGTACCTACCCAGGAAGTAAAAAAATGTAAACATATTGTATATTATCGTCCTGTGTAACATTTTTATACCACCAAACGTCCAGTCCACCCTATATTCCAACCATCCTGTATATACGGCTGCCTACGGACCACTATCATTCTGTTCCGTCCTATATTTCAATCCTTCTATCACTTTACATTGTGATTTTGTTTACTATAACTAAACACCCTGTCTATAAACGTACCAAACAGCAGTTTAGATTGACATGTGTTGTCACTAAATTTTCTATTAGGCCGGGAGAATGTGACAACCAAATGTACCGTCTTCGCAAAATGGAAAAAATTGCATTTAAATAGATATTTGCCTGGTATACAAACAAAACGAGCTTGGTACTCATTGATTTAAGGAGCCGAAAATGATATGCTTTACTACGTATAGGCTTGAGATGTACATAGAAAATTTTAAAATTCGCAATTAAAATTTCCAGTGCCTAAAATTACCACACTATTACGTTGAAATTAAAATAGTAACGAGGAAATGTCCGTTATGTCATTTCGATGAAATTTTTGATAAGAATTTTGGAATTTTCGGCGATTTTCTGCAAAACTGCAAGTTGCACGTCGCAGAAAATATATGAGATCACCTAAGGATCTTCCTTAATAGATTAAACGTTAAAAAACTATACACATCCATAAGGAGTTATCGAAAAATCGACTAAAATATTAGGGATATTGGTCGAGTTCCATGCACGGATGTGTTCATTCACAAATTTTATCACTTTACCAATAGAATTATTTTCCAAAATTTGAAGTTTCACCAATCCGGATATATACTCTATTAAACAAGATCATATTCATTCAAAAAAGCGAAAAAAAAACGCGACGAATTGATAACCTCCTCCTTTTTGGAAGGCGGTTAAAAACCGAAAACCATCGACAGAATCGGCCGAATTATCCCAAAGCACAACATAACTATAGCGTATAAACCATAGCAAACCATAGGAATAATTTTGAAAAATCCCAAACCTAAAATCAAATTAGAACATCGGGGTGTATACAGCAGGACGTGTGCACCCTGAGACAAAGGTATGTCAGGCCCCGGGAGGGGACTCTCTCTCTCTCTCTCTCTCTCTCTCTCTCTCTCTCTCTCTCTTTACATTGCAATGCGTTCTTTAAATTAATCACTTTGGCAGGTAAATAGTGGAAATACACCTTCTTTTTTTTGCCAAACGCTAGTCAGTAAATAATAAGTGTTTCGTGTTGGTAACACCTTTAACAGTGTTTGCATTAAGGAATCTATTTTTGAATCCATGTCAGGTAGGTCAATATCTAATGGTTTTTGGGAATTCATTAGGTACTCGCGTTATTTGCATAACTATTGTACGCAAAATTACACTGACTGACACAAGTTTAACCTTTTTGGTTTTTTTATAAACTACAATTTGGTGTTTTTTTATGTTCTCTTGGGAATAACACCACAATTGAAATAAAAAGCTGTATATTGAAAGAAAAATCCCAACGTTTCAAAGTCGATTTTGACTTCGTTGTCAATGGCTTTATATGTATTGAAAATGTATTATTTACAATTTCAATACATATACGCCATTGACAACGAAGTCAGAATCGACTTTAAAACGTTTGCTTTCTTCTTTCACATTGAAATAAAAAGCTGTATACTGATAGAAAAAACCAAACGTTTCAAAGCCGATTCTGTCTTCGTTGCCAATGGCTTTATATATATTGCAAATGGTTTTATATGTATTGAAATTGTAAATAATACATTTTCAATACATATAATGCCATTAACATGGATTCAAAAATAGACACCTCATTGCAAATACTGTTTTAAACGTGATACCAACACGAAACACTTATTATTTACCGACTAGCGATTGATAGAAAAAGAAGGTAAAATGTTCGAAATGTATTTGCACTATTTACCTGTATTATATTAAGGAAGTTTCCGAGTTCGTACCACACATTTTTCTATTTATTTAAAAAAAATCACGAAAAACAACCATCTATTGTCAAAATTTCCGACAATTAGGCACAGTCATAAAAAATTAAATGTGAAAACTCTCAGTAATTGGACTAATAGAGAAAATAAATTTCTCGGAAACAAAAATTGATGCCGGTGTGAATATCCATATGCACACTAGGGGCCGTCGGGACTAGTGCTCAGGGCGGCAATATTTGAAAACAAAAAAAATCCAGTCTTATCAAGATTGCCCAACTTAATTAATTAATTCTTTCAATTAATCATTATCTATGTAATTGGTAATTCAATAAATTCAATTAGTGCATTATTTGTAAATTACAATTTTGGCAGATCATGTAAAAGCTATCTAATAATCTAAGTGATTTAATTAATTTATTTGCTTGAAGATTTGGAATAATATTCGATTTTTTATTTTCTGGAATTAAAGAAATTAAATTAGGAGTTTTTTTCGACATATAGAAAGTATTTTGGAGTTATATTTGCATTTTTCAAAATATAAATTTTAATCAATTTGGCATATATGCAGCAGAGTATAATATTTTCGGCTCCTGAAATCATTTTATTTATATACCTGGCAAATACCGATTTAAAAGCAAATTTTTCAATTTTGCGAACACGGTGCTTTTGGTGTCACCTACTCCTGGCCTGATACGCTAGTTAAGTATTTTTGACAATAGGTATTTGCGCCATCTCGTGTTTTATTTGTGGAACGCTGGTTCTGTCAAAGCCGTAATTTATGTTTGCTGTGTTATAGATTAAAATTTAGTTATCCCATAAAATGGAAAGAAAAACATCAAACCGAAAGTGCGGTGTAGTTGATTTTGAAAATACATCAAGGAAACATCAAAAATTACAATTCTACCATTTTTTTGGATTTCTATAGCAATCGGAGAGGAAGGAAAAAATGGGTTATAGCAGTTCGTCGCCAAGGGCAATTAAATTAAATTTCCACGTTTTTAGTTATTACTAAATACATTCATCACAATTGTTGTTCTCTTAACAAAAATAAAATAAAAAATAACTCTTGTAACCAGAAAAGTTAATCATGTAAATACTTTTCTTTCCAAAATAAATTGAAATTTAAGGTTATCATAATTTTTAATTTTCTAATTAATAGTATTTTCTTTTAGGAATAAAGAAAAAAACTAATAACTTTTTAGTTACAGGAGGGATGAAAAGCCATGGCAACCAGGAACATTTCACGGATTTGCTGTGCTCATTTCGATGGAGCAGAAAAAGCAAATAATGTAGATACATAAAGTTTACAATTCAACTATCTTTCCTGTAATATATCAATATTTATACTCTTTTAAATAAATGTCACTTTTTATTCTCATTAATTTTATTTTTTTATGAGCGCTTTTTTATTAGTAGTTATTTTAAAAGCTATAAATAATATATAATCAATATTCATTTTTTTGTGAATTAACATGTATATTTGCATCTGTTGTTGCTCTATTACCTTTGTTCCAACTTCAACATTTTTATCTTGATCCATTTAAACTTCATCATCAGTGAAATCTACCAATAAATTATATATAATGAGTAAAGATAATTTGTTTTTTTTTAACCGACTTCCAAAAAGGAGGAGGTTGTCAATTCGTCCCCTATATTTTTTTCGCTTTTTTTTTCAATGCATGTAACCTGATTTCTTCTCCTGTGGTGCACCGTTTTGAATGAATATGGTCTTGTTTAATAGAGTATATATCCGGATTGGTGAAACTTCAAATTTTGGAAAATAATTCTATTGATAAAGTGATAAAATTTGTGAATGAACACATGCGTTCATGGAAATCGACCAATATCCCTAATATTTTAGTCGATTTTTCGATAACTCCTTATAGTTTTTTTAACTTTTAATCTATTAAGGAAGATCTTTAGGTGATTTCATATACTTTTCTGCGACGTGCAACTTGCAGTTTTGCAGAAAATCTCAGAAAATTCCAAAATTCTTATTAAAAATTTCATCTAAATGACATAACGGACATTTCCTCATAAATATTTTAATTCCAACGTAATAGTGCGGGAATTTTAGGCACTGGAAGTTTTAATTGCGAATTTGAAAATTTTCTATGTACATCTCAAGCATATAGGTAGTAAAGCATAGTATTTTCGGTTCCTTAAATTAATGAGTACCAAGCTCGTTTTGTTTGTATACCAGGCAAATACCTATTTAAATGCAAATTTTTCCATTTTGCGAAGACGGTGCTTTGGGTTGCTACATTCTCCCGGCCTAACAACACATGCCAAACTTTAAAGTGCTATTTGATGCGTTTATAGACAGGGTCTTTAGTTATAGCAAACAAAATCACAAAGTAAAGTGATAGAAGGAGTTGTATTTATATGAAGATTGAAATATAGGACGGACTAGAATGATAGTGGTCCGAAGGCAACCGTATATACAGGATGGTTGGAATATAGGGTGGACTGGACGTTTGGTGGTATAAAAATGTTGGAAAAAATGTGAAATTAAAATTATATAGGGCGATTAAAAAACTGTTATATGATGTGGACATAAGCAAATCATATACAGGATGGTTGAAATATATGCTGGAGTTGCATTATATTTATACAGTGTGATTAAAAAATTATTTCTTTTAGAGCCCATAAGAAGTTGCATAAAGAGTGGAGAAATTAATATTACACAGGGCGATAATATAAATGTTAAAAATGAAATAATTTATGGGGTAGCCCACAAGGAGTTATATACTATGGTTATAAAGGACGGATTTGACTCCGTAAATATGGGATGGATTCTACTCCGTCCTATAGTTTACAGAAGGCAGCTAACAAATTTATGCTTGTCCGTGGTCAGTCGTATGTACAGTATCGTTGGTACATAGGTTGGAGTGGAATTATCTATAGTTATACAGGGTTGTCAAAAAAAGTTAAAAAAATGTTACATGGCGTAGGCATAAATATATTTTGGGCTTATTAAGTCAACGCGTACTAGTACATTTTGTTCGTAAAGATTTACCTGTCAATTTAAATGAGAAAGTATCATTGTGTAATGTTGAGGCTTTCGATGTTACCGGCTTCAAAATATACTGGATTGGTAGGTAATTAATTTGTACAGAATGAGCACCTTTTAATGTTTACATTTTTTACTTCCTGGGTAGGTACCTAACAACATTAAATGTGTTATTTATTTGCTAGAGTTGTATTTTGTTATAACTATTTTTAGCTTTTTTGTTATAGGTAGAAGTTGGTTATATATTTTTTTAAAAATCTTTTATTTATATACATATTGCAGGAAATATAGTTGGATTGTAACTTTTGTTATGTGCATTGTTGTTTACTTTTTTCCCAAAACAATTTGACCACTGCAAATCATTGAATTTGTGTCTGGTTGAGATGGATTGCCCCAGTGCTGTAATTGAAAAATCTCAGTTTTGTTAATAGAAGAACAATTATGATTAGTTTTATACATACAATAATGACTAACGACGTGGAATTCAAATTTATTTACCCATGATGTCGAACTGCGGCAATTCATTTTTTCTTCATCTCTAATTGATATGGAAATCCATGAAAGTGGTATAATTGTAATTTTGGGTGTATTTTCACAATCTACTACACAGCACTTTCGGTTTGATGTTTTTCTTTCCATTTTATGGGATAACTAAATTTTAATCTATAACACAGCAAACATAAATTACGGCCTTGACAGAACTAGCTTTCCACAAATAAAATAGGAGATAGCGCAAATCTCTGTTGTATAAGATACTTTATTAGCGTATAGAAAATTCAGTGACAACATATGTCAAGCTCTAACTACTATTTGGTGCTATTATACACAGGGTGTTTAGTTATAGAAAACAAAACTACAAAGTAAAGTAAATCAATAACAATAACACCGATGCATCGGTCGGAATTATATCGAAATATAAAATAACTAATTTATCATTTCTTAGTGCAAATTTCACAGCCGATTCAGCGATTCAGTTAGCAGCAACAGCAGTTTACAATTTACAAGGTGCTTAGAATATGGGTTGTAATGAAATTACAATTATACAGGGTTATTAAAAAAGTTATATTGGGTGGAAATAAGTAGGTTGAAACATATGGTAAGTAGAAATATAGTGATACAATGTGATGTACTTTGTTGAGTAGCGTAAGTTGTAATATAGGGTGAAGAGAAGATATTGTTATACAGGGTGATAATAAAAAAATAGAGAAATGAATGATTTATAGGCTGATTATAGTTGCATTTATATGATGGTTGAATAAATTTCAACCATCATATCCTACGAAGTGGGATGATAGTTACAGAAGGCAGTTACAAAATGTATGGTAGCCCATAGGCAGCCGTATGTACAGGATGGTTGGAATAGAGGGTGGAGTTTGCTGGTCGAAAATATTTACCCAAGAACGAATTTTGAAATTTTATTTTGATAGTTTAAGATATTCTAAATATTTATTTATGTGTATACCTTTATTTAACTTATACTTATTTTAGAACCAGTAACAAAAATTTATTTCTCATATTTTTCTTCATTTTAATTACAATCGCAATTATTTACTTCGCTTTTCCCAAGCTTTGTATTTTCCTAATATTGCACAATCTTGAGTAAAATTACAAAATGCTAGAAACTAGAGCTGTAGCACAAAATGTAGAGCCCTACAAGCTCTCAGAAATTTTCGCCATTATTCCCGAATACGATGGGAACCCAATATTTTTAAGCACATTTATCTGTTCTTGCAATACCGCATATAATATGGCATCTGATAATCAACAAGTTCTGTTAATTCTCCACATTAAGAATAAGCTCCGTGGACGAGCGGCTGAACTAGTTAATTCACGTGACCCCAGCCATTTAGCAGATATTCAAAGTCTATTAGAAAACCATTTTGGAGATCCAACGGATTTCTCCGCCCTTATTCAAGACCTACAAAGAATGAGGCAATTACCCAACGAATCTCCATTGACATTTTCAGCTAGGCTTCAAACACATCAAGCAAAAATGTTATCAGCTGTCAATAAACAAAATTTAACTGTAAAGGAGAAACAGGCCCAGATTGACTTAATTGAGTCAATGGCTCTAACTAGCCTACTTACGGGTCTAGAGCCATGCCATGCGAGCCATTGATCCCAGAGATATTCTGACCGCTATTTCCCGTATTAAAAGAGAATTACAGTTGTTTAATCTAGAAACTCAAAAATTCTCAGTCAACCGAAATGCACCCCAACCGCCTCGTAAACCGAATAATGGTCCACCCCCAAAACAATGTTCGTTTTGCAAAAAGATCGGACATTTCAGTAGCGACTGTCTCATCAGAATGAGACAATCCCAGACTAACCAAAATTCTCACCCAAATTACTCGGGCCATCGCCCATATTATGCGAATCAGTCTGCTAATCAACCTTTTAATAATAGGCCTCAGTTTTCTCACCAACAACAACCCTCAACAAGTAGACCAACCCCAACTTCTAGCAATTTCAGGCCAAATCCGAGTTTTTTCAAACAACAACAGAAAACTCATCACTTAAACAAC
Organism: Octodonta nipae; assembly: GCA_034190945.1. Lineage (NCBI taxonomy): Eukaryota > Metazoa > Arthropoda > Insecta > Coleoptera > Chrysomelidae > Octodonta > Octodonta nipae. The sequence continues at coordinate 11,436,704 of CM067221.1, forward strand.
GAACAATTCGATCCGTATGAACATAACTATGATTTTTCTTACAATGAGCAACAGAACTTTCAAACACCAACTAAATACAAAACCGTATCAGACTATTATTACCCTGATACACAAAAACACGACAAATTCGAATATCATTCCAGCGAAAATGTTTGTAATGATAATTATAACCAACAATATGATGAGTATTACGATAGCGAACAGTTTTCTTCCCGACAAAATTTTCAGACTACCCCGGTAGAAACAAAACCTCCCGATCACGAGATCTCCGATCTTCAAACACAAATTCAAACGATGAACTTGGACGATTTCAATCCAAACCTAAACTTTCCCGAACAGAATTTTCTGTAAGGCCACTTCTTTCGGTCAATTCGAAAAACCTTTACTACATCACCGACTCTTCCAATACATACAAACTCCTTATTGACACCGGAGCAGGACTGTCAATATTTAAGCCCGAAACTTGCCAACGATTTAAACAACGATTTCCCGAAAACGTAGTCATCCAAGGAATCACTGATCAAAAAATCTTAATAAACGAATCCACCCTTGTACCTTTCAACGTCGCCGACCCACACAAGGTATATATTTGCAACATCGACATTGAATTCGACGGATTACTGGGTTCAGATTTCCTTGAACATTATAACTGCGTTATAGACTTTAACAACAAACAACTTGTGACTAATTTTAAAACTTTACCTCTCTACAAAGTTACGGATGATACGGTCATGCGTACTCAGAACCCTTCAACTTTCAATAACTGCATCCCTGTTAATACAATCTCTATAGAACCCCGAACAGAACAAATATGTAAATTAAAATGTAACCTCACTAATACGGAGGCTTTCTTATCATCCGCCGAAATAGAAAAAGTTTATCTTCCCCGTGCCCTTGTTAAAATTAATGAAAAAGGCGAATTTCTTACTTCAGTTTTAAATGCAAATGCTATTCCCAAAACTGTTAATTTCGACAATTTGGAACTCGAACCGACAACCATTTTTTCCGTAAACATTCTTTCCGAAAATTACTCACAAAACTTAACCCAGCCTGATAGACAAACTACAATTATGGAACAACTTCGTTTAGAACATCTGAACGATGAGGAAGCCGAACTTATTTCTCAACTTTGCCTCGAATATTCCGACATATTCTATTTAGAAGGTGACCAACTGACCTTCACAAACGAAATTAAACATTCAATAGACACTAATAACGCGAAACCCTCTTTCACAAAGTCATATCGGTACCCACAAATACACAAACAAGAGGTAAAAAGTCAGATATCGAAGATGCTTGACTAAGGCATTATACGTCCGTCTAATTCGCCATGGTCATCCCCAGTTTGGGTAGTTCCCAAAAAACTAGACGCATCTGGTACCCAAAAATGGCGTGTCGTCGTCGATTATCGTAAACTAAATGAACTTACTGTTGACGACAAATACCCCCTACCGAACATTTCGGATTTACTTGACCAACTTGGCAAATGCCAATACTTCACCACTCTCGACTTAGCTTCAGGGTTTCACCAAATCGAAATCGATATAAAAGACATCCAAAAAACAGCATTCACAGTTGATAATGGTCATTTTGAATTCGTTAGAATGCCCTTCGGTCTTAAAAACGCTCCATCCACCTTCCAAAGGGTAATGGGTAATATTCTTTTAGGTGTTCAAAACGAGAGATGTTTAGTCTATATGGACGACATAATCGTTTATTCTCCGACTATACATGAGCACATAGCCCGACTTTCTGAAGTTTTCAAACGATTGCGAAAAGCTAATCTAAAGATCCAACCCGACAAATGCGAGTTTCTTCGCAAAGTGGTCGCGAATCTTGGCCACCTTATAACTCCCGAAGGCGTGAAGCCTAACCCCTCAAAGGTAGATTGTATCTTAAATTTTCCCCAACCAAAAAACCCAAAAGATATCAAGTCCTTCTTAGGGTTAGCTGGTTATTACAGGCGATTCATCCCGAATTTCGCCAAGATTTCGAAACCTTTGACAAGATTACTTCAAAAAGACATACCTTTCCAGTTCGATTCCGAATGCGTCAAATCTTTTGACGAATTAAAAAGAGCCCTTACTTCTACCCCCATACTCATATACCCTAACTTTGAAGAGCCATTTATTCTTACAACCGACGCCAGTTCGTTTGCTATCGGAGCAGTGCTCTCTCAAGGCCCCGTAGGTAAAGATTTGCCCGTAGCCTATGCCTCCAGAACTCTCTGCAATGCTGAAACTAAGTATTCAACTATAAAACGAGAACTCCTTGCAATAGTGTGGGCGGTTAAACACTTTCGTCAGATAATTTTTGGCCGTAAGTTTTTACTTCTGACCGATCACCGCCCGTTAACTTGGCTGTTTTCTATAAAGGATCCTGGAAGTAGACTTGCAAGATGGCGCCTTAAGCTCGAGGAGTACGACTATCAAATAATTTACAAACCCGGCAAAGTAAATAAAAATGCCGACGCTCTCTCTCGCATTAAAGTTAACAACTTTAATGAATACATATCATTTCAAGCAAACAATAACCTAACACCATTTACAGTACTCCCAACAAACGAAACTGACGATGACTCACAAGAACCCCAGACAAGAAGTCCCATTAATCTCCAACAAATCTCTGAAGAATTTAGAACTGTTGTCGAGCGATATCAAACCGTCTCGCTCATAGATTACGACAAAATTCAATTTTCTAATTGCCAACTCTTAGACCGAGAAAACAAAAACATCCTAGTATTTCCCCAAGGCTCTCTCATGAAAGATTTTCATCATGACATCATCGAAGGCATTTTCGAGGAAAATGCTGATTTCCGTACCCCTAGAGTAAATGTCTTTGCTAGCAAAAGTGTCAGAAAAAGACGTTATTACATCGTCCCTCTCCCTTCTGACCCAGAAGTAGTCAACGAAATTCTTTTCGCATCTTTGTATAATAGTAGAGATGTGTTCACTGAAAACCAAGTATTCTGTGTCGAGAATAACATTGAACTGCCCATTTTGGAAATGCTTTCGTTTATCTTTTCCGAAATCGATATCAAATGGAAGGTTTGCCAAAATATCGTCCAAACGGTTGAGAAAGACCAAATACCTATCAATCTCGACCAATTCCATAACGGCAAAAATAATATACACCGAGGTATCAATGAAACTATTCGCAGAATAAAAGAAAAATACAATTGGCAAGGACTGACTAAGGACGTTGACAATTTTATCAAAAACTGTCAAACTTGCCAGAGAGCAAAAGTTTACCGAAAAAATCTCGACAGCCCACTTGTCATTACTGAAACCCCACGGACACCCTTTGAACGTGTCAACATCGATATCCTAGAAGTCCCAACAAAAAACTATGCATTGACTATCAGGGACGAACTAACAAAATTCTCTCAGGCCTACCGCATAACTGACAAATCCGCAAAAACCGTTGTTAGTACTTTACTACTATATTTCCAACACTTCGGTACCCCATTACGGATATACTGTGATTATGGCAGGGAATTCGACAACGCTCTGATGAGAGATTTGTGTAAGCTATTTGATATCAAACTGTCCTATTCTAGTGTGGGACATCCCCAGTCGAATGGTTCATTAGAACAATTCCACTCGACCTTACTAGACATGATTAGAATCCACAAATTAGAAAATCCCGACGAACACCCCTTCAACATCCTTCCTTATGCAATCATCGCATACAACAACTCCGCAAACAAAACTCACGGATTAACTCCTTACGAACTTGTTTACGGACATACTTCGAGTAGGACTCCCGAAACTCTATACAACCAGCAATCATTGATAACTAAATACATCCGAGATCTCAACAACCGTATCACACACTATTATAAAATCGCTCGTGAAAGAACAGAAGTTCAAAAGCACAAAGCGAAAGCCCGATTCGATAAACATGTTTCCGAAAATCTCCCGAATTATCAAATAGGCGATAAAGTCTATATCAAGGAATCCCAAATCAAGGACAAACTCCAAAATAAATTCAATGGTCCTTTCGAAATCCTGGAGATTCACAAAAATTCCGCGACATTACTAAATCCAAAAACCAAACAAAAAACTAAAGTAAATTTCGACAGGATGAAACCGTTCTCAGAAAGTTAATTTCTGTTTCAGGTTGTGCCTGCTGTTCGGATCAGCAGTAGCCCAATATCAAGTCGAACCTATAAATAACACATTAGGGATATACTACCAAAACGAAGCTCAAATAACCGTTTCTAACAATAAATGGACACTTTTGGCCCACAAAAATATTTCGGCCCTCGAACACGTTTTCACGACAAATAATAGACTTTTACAAACACTTATCGAAACTGTTAACTATAAATCTTTCGCAATGAATTACTTCCGCTCAGATGTACAAACTCATATAAATCTTCTAAACCAAATATCCACCACAATTAAGGACAAATTTATCGAAATAAATATGGACACCAAAAGACCAAAACGCGGCATACTTGATGGCGCAGGTACTCTTTTCAAAGCAATTACCGGAAACTTAGACGCGGATGACGGTAAATATTTTACTGATAGTATCACTAGGCTTAATCAAGGTCAATTACAAATAGAAAATTTACTCAAAAACCAAATCAGTGTAACTACCTCTGTCATTAAAAACTTCAACGAAACCGTCCAAAAACTGCAAATTGACGAAAAGCTCTTTAACATCAATATGAAAAAACTAGAAACCACAATCGGAAAAATTAACGATAAAGTCGGCTACATCGAAACAAAACTTATGTTGCTCGAATTATACGAGAAACTAATGGAGAATTACCTTTACTTGGAAGATACCCTAAATAATGTGCTAAATTCAATTACTTTCGCGCGTCTTAAAATCATGCATACATCTATCTTAACGCCCGAACATCTCATTACGGCATTGCAGGAAATATCACAAAACCTAATAAAAAACAATCTTCCACTACCAATAAAATACTCAAGCATTGGACAATACTTGGAAATTATCGAGTTAGAAGTTTTCCAAACAAACTCTGATCTTATTTTCGTCTTAAGAATTCCATTAGTAGAACAACAACCATACACCCTTTTCCGGTTATATCCTATCCCAATTTACGATGACAGAACTGGGTTACATCACCTTTTGTCTTTTACTCAAAAGTACCTCGCGAAAAACGAAGACTCTTTAATGTTTATTTCAATCAAGGACTTGAGCGCGTGTAAACCGCTTGCTATCGGAAGAAAATTGTGTCCCGACCTATAGGCCTATCCTATAGACTCTAACGCACCGTGCGAGGTGCAACTTCTGAAAAGTATTCAAAATGTGCCGGACAATTGCAGGAGTGCAGTAATTTTTAGTCAGGGTTACAGTGTCCAAAAACTTGAACAAAATATGTGGCTTGTCGTGACCTCCGAACCTTTACGTGTTGTGGTGAGTTGCAATCAAAAGAACTCAACAACTTTAACTCTAGTGCGCAACTCCATTCTAAAACTTCAATCGGAGTGTAGTGCCTTTGTAGGTGTTACTAAGGTCCAGGCTGAGTCTGGAAAAGAAACAGCCCTTTCCGAAGTCTATCATACAGTTACAGTACCTTACAACTGTTGCGATACAGTTCCAGAAAAGGTACAAATTCCCGAGCTGAAACCCTTCGACATAAGCAGCATCAACGTGGAGGAACTGGACGTTGCGAACCATAAGTTAGAACAGTACTCCAGAGACCTAGATGGTCTTATAAATCAGCCTTTCCTAACCAAGAACATCTCTTGGTTTACGTATACGACAACAGTTGTCGTCATGATCATTTCAGCGATCATGATTTTCAACATCATCAAAAAGAAAATTGAAGAGCGCCCAAAAGCCCAAGAAAATACCGACCAACCGACGACGCCTTCATCGTCTCTAAGAATGCTGCCTAAACTAAGGCCAGTATTAAAACCAAACCCGATCACAGAGACAACTGTATAAACATTTCATTTATAACAATGTATTTTTTTGTATGTTTACCCATATTTATGTATTACCCTTTTTATTTTATTTACTAACCATTTATCGTTGTTATATTATATGTTTGATTTTTGACTTATTATTGACACTAACATATTTTATACTAACAATTTTAATTTCATTTTCGAATTACCTTTGTAATGTTAATACTACCATTTGATATTCCTAGCGATATTTCGTTACTTACAGATGTTTCATTTTTATTAAAAAGTTGATGTAAAGCATCAACTTTTCATGTATAAGGGGAGTTGTTATATGAGAAGTGCACTAACTTACAATTTACATGTTAAAGTTACCATAGGTGCTTGAACCGTAATTGACTTCACACAAGTATCATATTACAACTTCCTAGAATTCTTAGAAATCACGTAGAGGCTTTGTTCACATGAAAACTGATGACATAGCGTCAGCATTTTTACGTTATAAATGTAACCGAAAACAATTCTCAGTGTTCATTATCTTCATTTAACTTCAACCTATAATATTGTCTTTGTAACTTAAACATATGAATTTTTTGTAATAAATATATTTTTTAAAAAGTGAATTTAGTGAAACCAAATCTAATATATATATATATATATATCTAATTATAATGGTAACGGCTGTTAAAATTTAGTATTCAAACGAATTGCGGGTAGCAGCCAAAGATTAATAAGTGTACTCTTTTTTATATGAGAGCTTTCGGAATTTTTTTATTCCTTCGTCAGTCAAATACTGAAAAAGTTACAAATATTGTTGTTATTATAAGTACTATAAATGAAATAAATGGTAACTTACTAAAGTTGAGGTTCACAAAATAAAATTAGCATCTCTAGAGAATTAAAAAATGTAACATTTAGTTTTATGGTTGTAGTTTCATGAAAATAGATCTAAATTTGAATTTTTTGATGACAAATATAAATGTGAAACCATAGAAATGTCGGAGGTAATATTATAAGGGATGAGAGTTTTTTTTATGTTTAAGAAAATAAATAAATAAATAAATTTCCAGACAAGTTCCAAAAGTAAGTAATATATGCAAATATATATCACAAAAACAAAAACGTATGGGTTGATTATTATTTTATATATACACATATATATTAGTATCAGTCATCAATAGTATCAACTGAAGTATTGACAGAAGAGTTTGCTGTTAGTCTATCATTATCCAATTTCAACAGGTTACAATAAATTACATTAAGATCCCGTACATCAGTCCGTCGATTAATGCTGTTATCATAATTATTGATGGAAACCATTTCTAAGAAATTTCGTTTAAAAGTATTACGTTCTAGAGCTAAAATTTTTGTATTTTCAAAATCCGCACTGTGGTGATTATTAAGACAATGTATGGCTAAAGAGCAATTTTCTTTTTTTAGCCTAATATCACTTATGTGATGTTATTCTATGTTTTAAATTTCTAGATGTTTGCCCTATGTACGTAGCAGGACAATCATTGCAATTAATTTTATATACTACGTTGGACTTAAGGTCTTTAGGTGTTTTGTCTTTAATTTTATTGAATAAATCACCAACCGTTTTTATGGATTTATATGCAAATCTTATACTACGTTCATTTTTAAAAATGCTTACAATAATTCTCTCATTAACAAATCCAATTCGACAGATCTTGCTCTGAATTATGTTTCAATTCCATACATCAAAGATATTACTCCCAAAATTGTAAGCATTTTTAAAAATGAACGTAGTATAAGATTTGCATATAAATCCATAAAAACGGTTGGTGATTTATTCAATAAAATTAAAGACAAAACACCTAAAGACCTTAAGTCCAACGTAGTATATAAAATTAATTGCAATGATTGTCCTGCTACGTACATAGGGCAAACATCTAGAAATTTAAAACATAGAATAACATCACATAAAAGTGATATTAGGCTAAAAAAAGAAAATTGCTCTTTAGCCATACATTGTCTTAATAATCACCACAGTGCGGATTTTGAAAATACAAAAATTTTAGCTCTAGAACGTAATACTTTTAAACGAAATTTCTTAGAAATGGTTTTCATCAATAATTATGATAACAGCATTAATCGACGGACTGATGTACGGGATCTTAATGTAATTTATTGTAACCTGTTGAAATTGGATAATGATAGACTAACAGCAAACTCTTCTGTCAATACTTCAGTTGATACTATTGATGACTGATACTAATATATATGTGTATATATAAAATAATAATCAACCCATACGTTTTTGTTTTTGTGATATATATTTGCATATATTACTTACTTTGGAACTTGTCTGGAAATTTATTTATTTATTTATTTTCTTAAACATAAAAAAAACTCTCATCCCTTATAATATTACCTCCGACATTTCTATGGTTTCACATTTATATTTGTCATCAAAAAATTCAAATTTAGATCTATTTTCATGAAACTACAACCATAAAACTAAATGTTACATTTTTTAATTCTCTAGAGATGCTAATTTTATTTTGTGAACCTCAACTTTAGTAAGTTACCATTTATTTCATTTATAGTACTTATAATAACAACAATATTTGTAACTTTTTCAGTATTTGACTGACGAAGGAATAAAAAAATTCCGAAAGCTCTCATATAAAAAAGAGTACACTTATTAATCTTTGGCTGCTACCCGCAATTCGTTTGAAATATATATATATATATATATATATATAATATATGTTTTAGGTGGTTTCCGGGAATTCATCCGCGTAGTTGATAACTGATCCCTGCCGGGATCGATTGTAAATTGACGACGTTTCGACAGAGTCACATCTACCCTCTTCAGGTCGGTTCGCATAATTCTCGTAGCCTTCTGCTTTCGCTGTTAGTTACTCGAATACTAAGATTTTCAGAAGCGCTCGCGCTGTTATATAGTCGTGGCTCGGCGCCGTGAACGGCTGCGTGTGATTGGCCCTTGGCGCTCAGTGGGCACGACTCCCGCCTGCTGATTGCTGATTTGTTATTTCCGGTTGAATTGTTATTGGACTGGTCCGGGCCGGTACCGTGTTTAATAGAATTTTCCAAAAATTCGATAAGTTCTGAATTTCATTATGTACGTTTAGACTGGGAGGCCTCTTCGCTATTTCAATTGCCTCTCTTACGAGTCTTAATTTCGGGTGTTCTATATTTGCCAGTACTCTGGTGTTCTCAAAGTCTATTCGGTGTGACATCGTGGTGGCGTTTTCCGCAATGGATGTTGTTCTTTCCTGCTTTCTTACAGCGTTCTGGTGTTCATCACGTCTAGCTTGAATTCTTCTATTAGTTTGCCCCACATAGGTTTTATGACAGTCTGCACATGGAATCTCGTACACTCCCAGTTGTTCTAAAGGGATCCTCGTCTTCGGAGTCCTCAACACCGTGCTTATTTTTCTGTCTGTATTGAAAATAGTATCGATATTGAGTCTCCGTAGAATTCTTGCAATACTGTCCGTGGTCCCTTTGACATACGGTAAATAAGCCTTGGTTATTGGCGTCTCATGCTCCTCGTCTGTTTCTCTCGGTTTTGACTTTAGGGCTCTTTGTATATTTTGATCTGTAAATCCGTTTTGTCTTAGAGCTGTTTTTAAACTGTCCATTTCCTGTTTGATGTTATCCTAGTCAGCTAGTCTTTGTGATCTGGTTACTAAAATCTTGACGACGGCTTGTAGTTGGGCTGGGTGGTGATGAGAATTAGCATGAAGGTATCTGTTGGTGTGAGTTGCTTTCCTATATACTGTATGACCAAGGGTTCCATCTTCCTTTCTATTTATGAGAGCATCAAGGAATGGCAGTTGATTGTTGGCTTCAACCTCCATGGTAAATTTTATTTTGTGATGGATGCCATTAAGGTGGTCTAAAAAAGTATTGACGTGTTCCCTCCCATGAGGCCAAATCACAAATGTATCATCCACATATCGCAACCATAACCTGGGTTTAAGAGTTGTTGTTCTTAGTGCCAACTCCTCAAAGTTCTCCATAAAAAGGTTCGCTATAACTACTACTTTTTATAATACCAATAAATTTAAGACTGTCTCAAGGCATCTCAAATGTTGACTTACGAATGAACTCTCTTTTTTAATGAAAAGTATAAGGTTAAGTTCTCTTTATAAGATTATCTTATTTGAGTATGAATACATGAGTTATTTTTTCTTGAAAGTCACGTCTTAGCAAAGAACAGATTATAAAGTTTTTTTCAAGATAGCGGGTCTGTGAATCTAAACGCTTGCCTAAGCTTATGCTTAAGCCGAACTTACATTTAAGATCGGACTATGAATACCGGCCTCAGTGTGACATGTTGGTTCCTGTTTTACAAACGCAATTGTATCCAACTCTTATACAGAAAACTTTAAAACTATATAAGCAACTTGTAATTTTATTGAATAATACATACCATTTTAAAATAGGTTCTATATTCTTAGTAGAGAGATTGATTAGATTCCTGTTCTTCAATTTCCCTCATCTTTATTGGAAATAATAATGGATTTCTTCACTTCAGGTCAGTAGCGTAACAATTCCTTAATCTGCCCTATGTGAAAACATCGAAGCTTCTAACATATCTACACACATGCACTAAAAATTATATGATATTGGATTGACAATCCTATTTGACAACACTGTAAATGCTACCATAAGATTACAAAAGTTCAAACAAAATCTATAAAAATCATGGAAGCCGTTTCTAAGTTAGTGGATGCATTTCAAAATTCACCCTGTATATAGAGAGTGTTTTGTAGTAGCTTCGCCAAACTTGGAGAGCAGATAGGTGGGCTCATGCTCATATAACATCTAGATATATTACGGTTTTTGTTTTTTTTTTAATTTAACTTTTTTTTACATTTGAACTTTGGTATTTTTCACTGCATCTTCACCAAATAAACTTAAATCTAATCTATGATGTTTTTTTGCTCATCTGCATTCGATATTTGACACAAATGATTGGTTGAAAAAATGATATGAGTCCACAAATTGCGATGTTCCATAAAAAAGTGATTAAGTTAAACACTTTATCACATTGCAAAAAAAGTTAGAAGCGCATCGAGAACTTCGTATGTTTACAAAAACTTCTCTATTTCAACCCCTTTCCAACGATATATCACATGCATTGGAAAGTAATCAGTATTATTATAAAATTTGAGATTGTAACTTACAAGGTTAGAACTACATAAAATAAAGCATACACCAAGTTGCAATAATTTAAATAATTTCGAAAAGATTGTTGAGGAGGTCTTGTATTTTTTTTGTCTGTTCATTGGGGTTTTCTCTCCTCAACATTTTTTCCTGCAACAGATAAGTATTTAAAATCGTATTTAAAATTGCTAGGTTACTGGCGTTCCGTACAGAAATTCTTCCTCACAGTTATTCTGAGAGAAAGAGATGTCTTAAAATGATCAACCCAGTATTCCTGTATATAAATAGTGTATGGTATGGTATAGTGTTATACTTATCTGTTTGGAGACGTTTCAACTCCGACTTTGGAGTCGTTGTCAATCGTTTTGGTGAGTTTTTCGAGGTATTTTCAAAACAAAAAATTCGCACTGATATGGATTATGCTGTTTGTCAAAAAAATTTTGACAGTGACTATATGTCATTTGCCGATAACTTGATACTGAGGGTACCATTCTTTTGCTCTTCTAGCAATAGATCTCTCCAGCTCAAATGAAGGTCGATTGAAGGGGCTCCGATTTCCGTATTGTTTATCATCATACAGCTGGCTTCTTTAAGTTTTCTCTTTTTTAAATTTTCCTCTTTCAACAAGATCTTTATTTTATCCCAATCTATCCTATGGCTTCCGGAGCTATTTAATACATGGTTGGCCCAATTGGACTTGTCCACATGTCTTCTCGAAATGTTATATTGGTGTTCTTTTTTCCTTACTTCTAAAAGGTCTTGAAGTTTCACCGGTATAACTATGGCCACAGTCACAGACAACACTGTATACACAATTTTTGGGATATTGAGTTGCGTTAAAATGAATATCCTCAAGACTTTATAAATAAAACTATAAATCAACTAGAAAGAAAATCGCAACAACAAACCAACACAAATAACCAACAGACCGCTAATACCAACCAAACACAAACAGAAAACAAAATTATGAATATAATTCCATACGTCCCAGGTGTATCCGAAAAAATTAAGCGGTTAGGAAATAAATACGATATTAAAACTGTTTTCAAAACAAATAATACATTGCGCTCTATCCTCACACATACCAAACCATTTAACGCAACTCAACATTCCAAAAATTGTGTTTACAGTGTTGTGTGTGACTGTGGCCATAGTTATACCGGTGAAACAAAAGCAACATTTATTCTTTCTGTTAACTGCTCTTTGGTTTCTATTTCTCTCTCATAAACGAGTTGCGTGGACTGTATATATAGATATAATTTTTAGTTACAAGTTTTTTGGCCTGATTTCAACAAACAAGATAACCAAATATGAACACTAAATGTCATAATGTCAATAAGAGGTTACGTTACGCACACATAGATTTCTGATTGGTCACAATGAAAAATATAAAAACTTCTCCACAAAAGTGACACACAATAGAACACCAAATTCCCTGAATTTATTGCCTGGATTTCATGGATAATTTCTGTATACACCCACGGCCCACGGATATTAACGAAGGAAGCAAAACAAAGTTAAAGCGAATAAAATTTTTAATATTAAATATAAATAATTTGGTCAAGTGCGAGTTGGACTCGCATATTAAGGATTCCGTACCACCTTCGAGATTCTAATATTCCAGTTTCAGACAAGCAGGGAATGAGTGCATTTTCTTATATTTACCTTAATATCTTTTTAAGGAAGCGTTTTAGATTTATAAAAAATATACACTTTGATTTTCCACACATAGACTTTTTATTTTATCTGCTTCAGGATTCGCTTGATTTTTATCAGAATACATATGTATTTAATTTTCTAATTTGGCCTCCAAAAATTAACATTAGAGTTTTATTTTACTAATAAACTTTCAGAGGAGCCTTTTGTAATCTACTGTCTGAGTTTTGAGGCTCTGTAAATTGGAAGATAAAGGGCACAATTGTTTTAAATTATAAATTGTTAAATCTTTTATTCAAATTATTTAAAAATACAAATAAAATATATTTTTCAAAATTTAAATAGTGTGGTTTTTAAGGTGGGAATTAAGTGTAAGTTTACTATTTTTGTTCTTTTAAACAAATGATTTAAAAATATGATGTATTTGTAATACACATAATGAGCCCTTTATCTGATATATTACATGATGCGTTTGAAAATTGAATTTTTATTTGCCATTTAATTGTATAATATGTCCCTAAAATTACTATGGGTATTTTCTAATATTTTTCTTATAAATTTCAATGAGCCCCAGTAACCGTAATTATTTTTTTGAAAATTTTAGGTAGTATGGTTTCGGAAACAAAGCGAGAAATGAATTTTTTTTATATCTTTATGTTAATATCTTGTAAACAATTAATTTAAAAATATGAGAAATATGTATTTGTATTCTCGTAATGAGCCCTTTCATTTGATGTGTTGCATGATGCGTAAAAAATATTTTTTTGTTAAAAATTAGTTTTTCTGTTTGAATTCTATAATTTGGCCCCCAATATTAACATTAAGGATTTCTTCATATTTTTCCTGTAACAAACAAAATTACGTCTTATAGTTTGGGGAATAACGGGGGAAATGTGTAATTTTTTTAAATATATTTTTTTATTATATTTTAAAATGTTCATTTTAAAAAATTTAAAAAATTATATTTGTATTCGTCATAATGAGCCCTGTGATTTGATATACTACATGATCCGTTAGAAACAAATATAATTTTTTATTTTCCATTTAATTCTATAATTTGCCCCCCAAAATGAATATTAGGGGTTTCTCCTTATTTTTCAGTAAAGTTCAGGTGAGGGGCTATACCCCCATTTTTTTTTCAAATTTTCCAGCCTATGGCTTCGGTGATAAGTTGGGGGGGGGGAATGGGTACAATTTTTTTATATTTTTGTTAATTAATTTATTTTAAAAATAAGACAAAATATGTATGTTTTCGTCATAATGAGCCCTTTTATTTGATATATAACACGGATTAGAACAATTTTAATTTTATATTTTCCATTTAATTCTGTAATTTGCCCCCTAAAATTAAAAATAGAGGTTTCTCCTTATTTTTCCAGTAAACTTCAGGTCAGACCTCTGATTTTTTTCAAAACTTTACGTTTTATAGTTTCGGTGATAATGAGGGAGGGGGGGATGCGTAAATTTTGGTATATTTTCGTTAATATCTTTTTAACTATTTTTCTTAAATAGAAAAAAAATACATTTGTGTTCCTCAGAATGGGACCCCTAAAATTAATTTTAATGGTTTCTCCTTATTTTTCCTGTAAAGTTCGGGCAACGTTCTATATTTCCTATTTTTTTCAAAATTTTAAGCTCAGTAGTTTCGAAGATCAGGGGGGGAGCGTTCGATTTTTTTAGTTTTTCCCCCAGAAGTACCCCTAAAAACAAAATTTCTTCTTTTACTATATGTACTCGTGATCGGGTCACCAAACTATACATTGATACCAAAATTCAACCTCTTCTGTCCAGTAGTTTAGGAGAAATTTGCTGTGATGTGACAGAGGCAGCAATCTGGAGTGATATTATAAGGGTATCCGTATATTGTATACAGGGAATCCTAAGAATGAAACTAATCATTAATGTAAATTCTAGTCGAACAGTCGGTATTGTTTTTCTTTTCCGAAAAAAGTCATGTCGGCAACGCTGTCAAATTTGGGCATCTGACGTCATTGTCTTGCTAAAAAATCAAGTTATAAGATGTAAGGAGAGTTCTTTAGGAAGCTTGCTCCGCTAGAGATTGAAGGATTTTCGCTTAGGCTTTAATTTAAATAGTGTGGTTTTTAAGGTGGGAATTAAGTGTAAGTTTACTATTTTTGTTCTTTTAAACAAATGATTTAAAAATATGATGTATTTGTAATACACATAATGAGCCCTTTATCTGATATATTACATGATGCGTTTGAAAATTGAATTTTTATTTGCCATTTAATTGTATAATATGTCCCTAAAATTACTATGGGTATTTTCTAATAATTTTTCTTATAAATTTCAATGAGCCCCAGTAACCGTAATTATTTTTTTGAAAATTTTAGGTAGTATGGTTTCGGAAACAAAGCGAGAAATGAATTTTTTTTATATCTTTATGTTAATATCTTGTAAACAATTAATTTTAAAAATATGAGAAATATGTATTTGTATTCCTCGTAATGAGCCCTTTCATTTGATGTGTTGCATGATGCGTAAAAAAATATTTTTTTTATTTTCTGTTTAATTCTATAATTTGGCCCCCAATATTAACATTAAGGATTTCTTCATATTTTTCCTGTAAACAAACAAAAATTACGTCTTATAGTTTGGGGAATAACGGGGGAAATGTGTAATTTTTTTTAAATATTTTTTTATTATATTTTAAAATGTTCATTTTAAAAAAATTAAAAAAATATATTTGTATTCGTCATAATGAGCCCTGTGATTTGATATACGACATGATCCGTTAGAAACAAATATAATTTTTTATTTTCCATTTAATTCTATAATTTGCCCCCCAAAATGAATATTAGGGGTTTCTCCTTATTTTTCAGTAAAGTTCAGGTGAGGGGCTATACCCCCATTTTTTTTTCAAATTTTCCAGCCTATGGCTTCGGTGATAAGTTGGGGGGGGGAATGGGTACAATTTTTTTATATTTTTGTTAATTAATTTATTTTAAAAATAAGACAAAATATGTATGTTTTCGTCATAATGAGCCCTTTTATTTGATATATAACACGGATTAGAACAATTTTAATTTTATATTTTCCATTTAATTCTGTAATTTGCCCCCTAAAATTAAAAATAGAGGTTTCTCCTTATTTTTCCAGTAAACTTCAGGTCAGACCTCTGATTTTTTTCAAAACTTTACGTTTTATAGTTTCGGTGATAATGAGGGAGGGGGGGATGCGTAAATTTTGGTATATTTTCGTTAATATCTTTTTAACTATTTTTCTTAAATAGGAAAAAAAATACATTTGTGTTCCTCAGAATGGGACCCCTAAAATTAATTTTAATGGTTTCTCCTTATTTTTCCTGTAAAGTTCGGGCAACGTTCTATATTTCCTATTTTTTTCAAAATTTTAAGCTCAGTAGTTTCGAAGATCAGGGGGGGAGCGTTCGATTTTTTTAGTTTTTCCCCCAGAAGTACCCCTAAAAACAAAATTTCTTCTTTTACTATATGTACTCGTGATCGGGTCACCAAACTATACATTGATACCAAAATTCAACCTCTTCTGTCCAGTAGTTTAGGAGAAACTTGCTGTGATGTGACAGAGGCAGCAATCTGGAGTGATATTATAAGGGTATCCGTATATTGTATACAGGGAATCCTAAGAATGAAACTAATTATTAATGTAAATTCTAGTCGAACAGTCGGTATTGTTTTTCTTTTCCGAAAAAAGTCATGTCGGCAACGCTGTCAAATTTGGGCATCTGACGTCATTGTCTTGCTAAAAAATCAAGTTATAAGATGTAAGGAGAGTTCTTTAGGAAGCTTGCTCCGCTAGAGATTGAAGGATTTTCGCTTAGGCAAAACGATTATTTTTAAATAACAGTTGCTATTGATATTGCTATTTGTATATAACAACTGGAAATAACAGATAACAACTATACTTTTTACTGTGAAAATTGCTGCCGCCATCTCTTAGAGAGAAACTAAAATATGCTAAATTCAAATTTGTTGGCTGCTAATAAGGTAGGTGATCTTCCCATTTAGTACGATATAGAAATATATTAGTAATGGATCCGTTATTCCTGTTTTATCTTTGAGATGTTAAATTGGGACGTACAGAATTTTTATGTGTAATACATAGCACATTGATGTACAACGATTTTGTGAAGAGCCACTAAATAGATCATTAACAGTTTTTATGATCAGTAAATCACTAGTTACTCTCTTCGAGGTGTCATTCTTTTGTACGCAAGACAATATATATAATATATATTGTTTCTGGTTAGGGAACCTTCATCAGTTCCCTCGAACACTTCTTTATGTATTTGATACGTTTCATTAAATTTGAAGACGCGAGATGTAAAGACCGACATCTAGGATTTTCGATGTGCTGGTTTTCCCGAAAATCCTAGATGTCGGTCTTTACATGTCGCGTCTTCAAATTTAACGATATGTATCAAATACATAAAGAAGTGTTCGAGAGGACATTCAATTGTGGGAAGCGCAACTGATGAAGGTTCCCTAACCAGAAACAATATATATTATATTTATATATAATATATATTGTCTTGCGTACAAAGGAATGACACCTCGAAGAGAGTATTCAATATCTCTGTCAGGTGAAGTAACCTGAAAATTTTATCGTGACATTCTGTCCTAGGAATTACGGGTAACAGCAATTACATGGAACGGCTCCAGATTCGAATGTGCTTGTTTCCCCGAAAATCCTAGATGTCGGTCTTTACATCTCGCGTCTTCAAATCACTAGTTGTTGAACTTATATCTTATATTTTTTACAATCACCGTCTTTTCAAGAGCAACGCTGTGATCTTTATGGAGTAGACCAAAACAAAACATCGTCTTTATACATTTGTGACAAAAAAAAAGGTTTCTCAGATTTTCCATTACTACTCCCATTTTGGGTTAAAAAGGTTAAATAGGACAAAACAATGCAGGTATTTAAATTGATACTTGTTACCATAAAAACAATTGTTTGATTTTACGATTCGCTACAAATACATTTGTATCGTTAACATCAAGGTAGGTGAAACAATGGAAGTTCAAAATTGTTTCCATGGTAAAAATATTTTTATAACCGGTGGAAGTGGGTTCATTGGGAAAGCACTTATCGAAAAAATACTGAGAACTATTCTGAATGTTGGGGATATTTATGTTTTGTTGAGAGCGAAAAAGGGAAAAACGTCAGAGGAAAGACTGGAAGGTATCTTGAACGATAAGGTAAGATCAAAAACTACGGTTCATAATAAATTTTACTTGGACCACTAAAATCTTTTTTAGCTCTTCGATACCATAAAGGAAACCAATCCAAGTGCTTTGGGGAAGCTAAAATGCATAGCAGGTGACGTTGTAGAGCTGAAACTTGGTAAGTATATTCTACTATTTTTATGTCAAATATTATCAATGAAGTAAAAACGCCTACAAGATCTCTCGAAATCTTACGTGTGCAATCAATCACTATTTTCTTTTTCCCAGACTTATGGTACAATTCTGTTGATTATTTTAACGTATTCTTCTCTCTCTCTCTCTCCCTCTAATTGTTTTTTCTATATTTTCCAAATATTTTTTAACTTTTTTATTATTTTTATTATTTGGACGATTTTCTATAAATGTAACTCTAATTCACTCTATATTGCAACCATCCTGTATATGTTGGTTTGTATTGGTCACCCAATATAAATCATTTATCTATAAATTTTTGAACTACCTTGTACAACTATAATTCAACTACACATGATGTTGCAACCGGCCTGTATAATTAGTAATCCTCTACAACCTATTGATTGTTTCTATATTTCTATTGTTTAATTCATCATGTATACCTATAATTTTAATTCGCCCATCTATCAAGTATGAGCAACTACTTATGATCCACACTATATAACATTTTTTTATCACCCTGTATAACTATAATTCCACTTCACCTTACATTTCAACTATCCTATATATGCTTATGTACCACTCAATATCACATTTAAATTGCTTGCTGCTTGCGATGCACGCACACACACACGCACACCTACCACCGTATACCGTATAGAGAAGATCGCTATCAAAACAATTTTTCTTTTTGATACACTTCACTCGACTGTAAGCCCCTTAAAATGATAACTGTTACAAACACCCTGTAAGATATCCTTTCTTGGCCAATCTTGACAGTTAAGTTACATATTTATGATGAAAATGTGACACTTCCATTGATGTTTATCGTTTTTTGCACATTTTTTTCCGATTTTCAGAAAAAACAGTGTGTTTTACGTTATAGAAAATTATTCGGAATCAAGCTGGAACATCTCGTTCTAGAATACAATTTAAAATATTCAAATTGATTGAGCCGTTTTAGAGAAAATTGTGTAGATTCATTGAAATTCACTGATGATGAAATCATAATGATGATGATAACTTGATGAGTTGTTAAAACGGCGTTGAGTTTTAAATAAAGTTTTGGTGTTAGGGTACAAAACTGTGTTCTTATATTTGTGATACACCAAAGCTTCCACAGCATTTCCATTGCCCTTTTTGTGCTCTTTGGTTGTTGATTTCTGTTTTCACTCATCACAGTGGTTTCTGGATATTACAAATAAGTTAGTTAAGTGAAAATCAAGTTTGTGGAAACTGCCCGGAACACTAGTGGACTTCTTATAGAAAAATCGCTTTCGAAGGGATAACTACCCTTAGGTACTAAACCTTGTTTTTCACTTACCTACCTTATCTGTATTTTTCAGAAACCACTTTCAGAAATAAAAACCAATATACTAACATTTCGAGAGTTTTCAGTCCGTTGAACGCAAGACTGTTTCTAGTCGAGAAACTGATTGAATTCTCGAATAATTACACAGACCCACAAAAAAATAAAGTCTTGTTCATCGGACCGGATCTAAGTAGGCATACGTTTTTGGGGTCGCTGAATCCGAATCCGGGGTCGGTTTGACCTCATCAGGTCAGGTTCACGGTCAAGTCAAGGTCAAATCTCCAAAATCGAATCAAAAAATCTGAAAAAATTCTTACATATGTTTTTTGGGTCGCTAAATCCGAAAAACCCAAACAACATATGTATGATTTTTTTTCAGATTTTTTGATTAGATTTTAGAGATTTGACCTTGGCTTTACTTTGAACCTGACCTGATGAGCTCAAACCGACCCCAGATTCGTATTCAGGGACCCCAAAAACATAGATCCGGTCTGATGCACAAGGCTTAATTTTTTTTGTGGAGCTGTGTTATTTATGTTTATAATACATATAACTGAATTTATTATTTTATCGCCAAATGAATTTCGACATCGAGGAGTTTAAGGAAAGTCTATCTGACAGAGGCTCCAAATCTTAGGAGAGATATCACACGAAAAAATTCGTAGGTTTACTAAAACCCGCCAAAGAAATTACGATACTAACTTTTCGAGAGTTTGTAATTCATTGAACGCAAGACAATATATTGTTTCTAACCAAGAACCTTCATCAATTGCGCTCTCCTCAACTGATTGAAAAATTTCGAAAAGTTAGTATCGCAATTTCTTTCACACGTTTCAGTAAACAGAAAATTTTTGACGTGTGATTTCTATCTTAAGAATCACAGGGAACTGTCGTTACACACAGTACGACTCCCGATTTGGAGTCAATGTGAGATTTTCCTGAAATTCCTTGATGTCGAAATTCATTTCACGATAAAATATTAATAACCATTATATCCATTTGCCTCCTCAATCATTCAGAAACTACTTTTTTTTGTGGTGTTTGGACTTCTGATAGATCTCTAATTTAAAATATTGAAACCACAGATTTGGAATGTTTCTTAGTAGTCCATTGAAATTTTGCCTGAATCTGCAAAATGAGGTGGCAGATAATTAACACAGAACATTTATGTTTTCGAGGGCGTAGATTACGAATCTGCAATTACTTTTTACCGCAAGGTTGCAATAAGGGAGGAAAGCCCCCAAAACACCCCCAAAACTGGGTTTTTGGCATTACTCCCGAAAACTACACAGATTATGAAAAAAGTAACTCGACCATCGTGTTCCTTGTAAAATTTCACATCGAAATCATATATTATGTTATAAAAAATCACCGAATTGTGCAATTTTTTAAATGTCCAGTTCAGTTCATTAGTTTCGCAATACACGTCATGGGCCCGTAGACACTCCAATATATTATAAACAATTTAGGGGTGTCCATCGAGAAAAAACGTCGATGTTTTCATTCGATGTAAAACATCGGAACCCTGCATCGATGTTTTTCGATACATCGCTAAAAAACATCGAGGTTTTTTCAACATCGAATATTTTGTGTTATAGTTTGATATTCGCCATTTCCAATTACTTAAATGCGTTAAGTTCCGCTTTTGTGAGGTGAACATAGAGTCAGGGTATCAGAAGTGTAGTGCTAATAGCTGTAATAATGTATTTTGATTTTTAAGTATTAGTTAGAAGTTCAATTACATGAGCGTCATATATTATATAGCTTCATAAGTGAACTGAAAAATACAAATAAAATTATTTTGCTAAAACAACAATTACAAAAAACATTACCTACTATTAAAGTTTAATTTACTGGTTAATTTTCATTAACTTATGTCAATTTTTATACGACTTTCGTCATCTTTGGAATAGTAGAGCCGTCGAATGGTAACAAGAATCGGGGCTCAATAGGGTACTAAAAACATAGGTATTCTTATCAGCCATTTTTGGTTCGTCTATCACTTTTGCCTTGTACCTATTTACAATGAATGCATTTTGGCTCCCCTTTAAGTATGAATTAATAATTTTTAGGTAAACATTGAAACCTGAAAAATATTAAGTAAGCTTCTGAAGAGGGTTGGATTTGAGTTGTTGAGAACGCAGGAAGGCTTGTGTTAAGCCATTAATTATTAACACATTTGACACGAACAGAACTGTTTCTCGGCTTCTAAAATGTTATTTTACAAAGTTTTCTCTTTAAAACTAAATTTAAAACCTAAAAATTTAAGGTTTTTTCGTTAAAGTATTATTTTCCTAATTTAATTCCCTGGTATAGAATTTTGGAATAGTACTTACAGAAAATAATGTACAATTTAATAAGCAAAACAAACGAGAAAATATATATAGTTGTTGAATTTTTGGGAGATGATAACAACACAATCTCACAAATGGGATTAGGTAGGCAATTTGATAGCCAATTTCCTTACCGTTCCATATATTGAACCCATTTCATACTTTTAAGGTTATCAGTGGGACATAGATATATTTTTCAATCCGTTTGATTTTTTACACATAATATTTATTTATTTATTTATAATAGTATTTTTTTAATTCTTCTGTAGCAAAACATTTCTGTGATTTTTAACATGTAAAATTCATTATCAAAACACTAATTTATTCAAAAATGTAGTTTTAATACAATTTTTTATGAGGTTCTCATAACATACGTTTACTGATTCATACACTGCATATTTTCATTGATTTGAAATAGGCCTAATAAATTGTGAACATAGAGAAGCAGTGGCAGTAGGACCCAAAATGGCTGACGAGAATAATCATACTTTTAGTACATTAGGTCCAATAGCTGCTCACAGATGTCACCCAGTATTAATTAAAATTATTTAAAAATTAATAATTTGATCTTGAATAAATGAACTAATATTATAATATATTTTTAATGTTCTATTTCATTATTAGTCAGACAGTTAGTTTTTTTCATTGATTCGATGTTTTTTATAAAAAAACATCGATGCATCGAATGGAAAGGATCTTTGTCAAAACATCGAATCAATCCGATGTATCGTATGGTAAACATCGAATGGATTCGATGCATCGATGTTTTGTGAATATCCCTAAAACATATGTCAATCGGAATTGCTTCTATTCAGAATACTAAATGATTGCCTATAGTATTTTAATAAGGTGTTTGAGGTATGGTGGATTACGAAGTTATTATTATTTGAATATTTTGCTATATTCATTTGTTATTGAAGATAGTCCATGAAATTACAAATTTACGGTCCAATTGAAAACATTTTATTTCAACGAAGTATCAAATATTTGAAGATTACTCACATGGGGAATTATTGCTACAGGAAAAAATTATCAATATTGGTTTTTGAATTTGAAATATATATCAAATAAAATGATATTAAAGGAGTGGAACGACATTTCAGTAGTATCAATTGATAGTTAATAGGTATATTTATTTTCTTAAATATTGGTTTTTCGTGGAACAAAAAGTTTTCATTGCTTCAGGACAATTGTTGTGGATGTAACAAATTTTCTATTATTTATAAAATTTCATAGATATCCTTATTAATAATTTCTAAAAGTGTAAGTTACTTGTTCAGATGGATTTAGGTAAAGACCAAAAGAAAACTCAAATATTATTTATGATGACTCTATATATCAAAGGGTTGCCTTTAACTCAAAATTATAAATATTGGGGGTAGAGTTTCTTTAGATAGGGCTTATTGTATGAAGTTTCCTGCTTCTTTTCGAGAAAAATAACTGTCCTCCTTTTTAAGTAAATGTTTTTTAATATTTGTAGGAATTAGATTTTTTCAAAAACCTTCGAGATTAAAACTACGAACCGAAAAATACCTTGATCATAATTTTACTTGAAATTATAATTAATATGTATGCAGCGTAACTCTTATAATCCATAATATGTGTGTATATAACAAGTTTTTTTGTATTGTATTTATTCTATGTATACACAACCCCATTGTTACAATGACAACTGCATCAACCTGCACTTAAGAGAAGTATATTAAGTATGAATATAACAAAAAGTCTTTAATTTCATTTCAGTTTTTAATTTATGTTCACTTTGAATTGTAATTAATGGTAAGTTCAAACAAGAATTTTGATAAAACCTTTCTACATTCATACTTCTCCATATGTAAAAGCTAATCTCCCTAAATAAATTTGCAACTATTTCCACTATCCTTAAAAACAAACCTGACTATTAATATTAAATTAATATTTATTTCACAATTGCCAAGTCCGGCAATTCAGATGTACTACTATAAGCTGCCTTTCTATAGTCCTTTTTTTCCAAATAAAAACAATTCCGAAAATTTTTCATAAACAGACAGTTCTGTCAATCATTAGACGTTGCATATTCGCAAAATGGAGTGTCTGTGCACAAATTGCGTGCATTCCAAAGATTAAATTAAATTCAAAACTTAAATAATTGCACAACAATTCGTTGATTTTGAAAGATTTCGATGTGAAAATTGACAAGTAACGCGATGGTTGAGTTACTTTTTCCATAATCATTGTAATTTTCGGGAATAATCTAAAAAACTCTGTTTTGGGGATTTCTCCCTTGTAATTGATTCGTAATCTGCGCCCTCGAAAACATAAATGTTTTGTGTTAATTATCGGCCTCCTCATTTTGCACATTCAGGCAAAATTTCAATGAACTATAGAACGAACGGCAAATTTTGTGCCTGTATTGAATATTAATTTTATTTATTTATATTATTCATTACAATTTATTGATTTTCTATAAATGAAATATTCTTAATATATAACCTGGTCGGTTTCTCTTCCTTACACAGAAAACTAGGTTGTATAGCTATTTCACGGTCAAAGAAGTGTCGCAAAGACGTCTCGGAACAAAGTCTTTGTTTTATATTTGCACCACCCTTCGGGAATAGAGTTAAATATCCTCTTACCCTCAACATTGTCCTTTCTTTCTATCCTTGGCACGATATTTGTGCATTGTTGCTTACCTACAGAAGGTGTATGATCTAAGAGTAATCTCGTTTCTTATGTGTAAGTGTGGGTCTCCGTTAAGAAACTGTCGCCACAGAATAATCAAACCCTGAAGCGAAACTCCCCGTTGCCGCCAGATACAATTTTTTTGCGCATGTGCTACAGAAGCCATTATTTTGGCAGTAAATTCACAGAACAATGATATATTAATATTTTACCTCAGACACAAAATAATCAAACTATCGACAATTTTGTGCCATTGCTATTTTTTCTACTATTTCTAGTAATTCTTTTTGTTAGGGCCAGATTAGTGCTCGTTGTGAACAAACAAATATTAATATAATAATAGAACGTGTTGTTGAACATATTTCAAACAATGTTAAAATAATGGTGAATAAACCAAGAGGCGCATATGGTGCTGTTCGGGGTTGCTTCAGCAGACAAAAGACCAAAACAGTAAAGCCCATTTGCAGCGATCTACCGGTTGACAGTGGTTGTAGTTTGACATTTTTCACTTCAACACTGAAGTAGAACCAAAACTCATTCGCTAGAAGTTAAGAAACGTCAAAATCATACCTTAAATTGTTTTGTTTTTGTTTATTTAAAATTTGGTACATATCAATAAATTTCTTATATATGTGGTTCCTTAGTGGTACATTAGTGATTTTTGCAAAACTGATCAAAATTTAGTGTCAAATGTCATTTAAGAAAAGACTAGAATGTGTTTGGTTTAACCAGGGGTCGGCAACCCATTTTTGGCCGCGGGTCAAATTGAACCAAAATGCGAGTATTAAAAAGACGTTTGGGTCAGAGATATTTTCGTATAAGATAATTCGGCAAACGAATATGCCTGCATATATAGCACTACACGTACACAAGATAATCACGGATTTAAACACCAAATAATACAAACATATATAAACAAAGCGAACTCTTGGTAAAGTGCACTGTTACCTACTCCCCACATGAATCGTAACGATTCCGTAATGCATTAGTGTAGAATTCCTAGATTTAAGTATTAGTTGTTACAATTGAAAGAAGTTTGGCACCGGTAAGCGTCTCGTAAGCATTTGTTTACTATTTTCCGGCAACAATCTTTCAACCCATTTTCAATTTAAACAAACAGGTCCATTTATATTAGTAGTCATTGGTTATACTGGATTCAAATTTGGTACGTTCATAATTTTGTGACAAAAATTTTTTGGGCAAAAGAAAATAGTGTTTTTATATGTTATACTTTATTTTCGGAACTAAAGTGGGTCACTTGAAATTACCAAATGGGTCACTTGTTGACCCGCGGGTCATAGGTTGCCGAGCCCTGGGTTAAACCATTTAGGTAGATCGCTGCAAATCGGCTTAAGATTATTTAGAGTACCTAATAATGCAGAAAGGTATATGTTGTCCCTCTTTTATTAGAAATTCGTCCTTACGTACTCACTGATAAAGAAATCGCAACACCCAGAAGGAGATGTTTAAATATAATATGGTTTTGGTAAACCATAGATGCTGTAGTAAGGAGTAGATCAGGGGTCGGCAACCTATGACCCGTGGGTCAACAAGTGACCCATTTGGTAATTTCAAGTGACTCACTTTAGTTCGGAAAACATTTTTTTTCTTTTTCTCAAAAAATTTTTGTCCCAAAGTTATGAACGTACTAAATTTGAATCCAGTATAACCAATGACTACTAATATAAATGGACCTGTACGAGTATGTTTACATTAAAAATGGGTTTAAAGATTGCGGGAAAATTGTTAACAAATGCTTACGAGACGCTTACCGGTGCCAAACTTCTTTCAATTGTAACATACAATACTTAATTCTAGGCAGTCTACACTAACGCATTACGGATTCGTTACGATTCATGTGGGGACCAGGCAACAGTGCACTTTACCGACAGTTCCCTTTGTTTATGTTTGGATTTGAGGTTAATTTCAATTTTTGTATTATTTAGCGTGTTTTTGGTGTTGAAATTAGTGATTATCTTGGGTACGTGTAAAAAAAACAATAAAAACAATGGTATTTCTGTACTCTGTATGCAGGAAAACGCCATATTCGTTTGCCGAATTATCTTCTCATACGAGAATATCTCTGATCCAAATGTCTCTTTAATACTCGCATTTTGGTTGATTGTGACCCGCCGTCAAAGTTGCCGACTCCTGGAGTAGATGATTAAATTAGGTAAAGTTTGGTGACTGTTTTTTCATCTAAACTTTTATTTGTTAATTAATATTGTAGTCTTTTTTTGTATTTTTAATAATTTACAAAAAAACAAACTATTTGTTGGGGTCCAAAATCGATGTTTAGCTATGTTAAAATGCCTAGAGTACATGTACGCCAAATGAATTTGAAAGGGGTCGAATTATTGGTTTACGGGAGCTAACCGTACGAAGAGAAATCTATTCTTGTGAAATGTTGTCTAGCGTTGTTCGATAATAGCCAAAATCGGAGAAGAGTAGACATGGGGGCGTCCAAGAGGCACAAATGAGGTTCAACATCGTCGTCTAAGTCTTATTGCCTTACAGGCAACTTGAAATTTGGCTGAGGACAGGTTAGGAGAACAATGCCATGTTGTAAGGGTCCGAACCGTGTACCGACATAAAAAGTCTTTTGAACTGCAGCTTTACCGACCTCATCTTGTGCTACCTCTGACCGCTCAGCATCGATGGCAACAACTACAGTGGTGAAGAGAACGACAACATTGGAATGTGGAATGACATCAGGTCGTCTTCTCTGATGAATCTCGATTCTGCTTGGGTGGACATGATGGCCGAAGAAGGGTTAGATGATGTCGAGGAGAAAGATGTCAACCTGAATTTGATGTTGAGCGACATGTGTATGCTATTGCACATGGAGGTAGGCAGTTTTGTTCGGGGCAACATCATCGCGCGATGTTATATTCAGGAAGTAGTGGAGGCTTCTGTACTCCCCTACATTAATCGGATCCTGAATCCCATATTTGAACAAGAGAAAATGCTCGGCCTCAGATGCTCGTGTGGGTTTAAACTTTTTTTGAAGGGACCCATGTGAATCTGTTGCCGTGGCCGCCCAGATCCCCCGATCTGTCGCCGATAAAACATTTTTGGGATATGATGGGTAGAAGGCTCGGAACTTTACCGCATCCCCCACGGACTTCCTAAGACAGGTAGGTAGCTTAGGATGGTACTCCTCAAGAAGAAATCGCCCACCTTATTGAATCAATGCCAAGACGTATTGTGGAGTGTATTGATAACTGCGGAAGACAAACACATTATTAACAGTGAGTATATTTCATTTAATCTACCGTCCGGATTTACTGCCAAAGCCGATTTCAGTTGAAAATCTTGACCCCAAGACATCAAAGGTTCCGACAAGAGTTACACTTCTCGGTTTGATTAATCTGTAGATTTGCTTCAACAAAATATAACCAAACAATACATTACCTGAATTTTATATTAACTCTCTCTATTAGGTATAAATGACAGTGACAGGAAAGTACTAACAGATAACGTGGACATTATCTACAACTGCGCTGCTTCAATAAGATTTGATGACCCTTTACGTTACGCTATCCTAGTTAACGTCAGATCGACCAGAGAACTCATCGAACTTGCGAGAGAAACAAAACATCTGAAAGCTTTCATTCACGTGTCTACTGCCTACTGCAATGTCGACAAAACGTATGTTGAAGAAAAATTGTATCCCTCTCACGGTAATTGGAGAGACGCCATCCGACTAGCTGAAGAAGCTGATGATCACCTACTGAACGTGCTCACCCAGAAGTATATCCATCCCTTGCCTAACACCTACACGTATGCAAAATCTTTAAGTGAACATACTGTCTACGATCTCTGCTATGGACAAATACCTGCAGTAATTGTAAGGCCAAGTATAGGTTAGTTATTTTTGTTTTACACAAGACTTTTTTTACAGCTTGCGCTTTCTCCTGCAATCTATACGCCATTGTGTTCCATATTCTGTATCTGCCATGGATAATTGTCTGGCAGTCATCAATCCTTATATGCCTTGTTCTTCGAGACCTTCCCCTTTTACGATTTCCGGGTGAAGTCTACTTACAAATTTTTTTAGGCCATCTACTTTGACTTATCCGGTTCAAGTCGCCATACCGTGCCAACCTTTTTTCGTATCTTCGTTAGTATTTATTTTTGGCTTAATGACCTCTTAGGAACAAATGGGAGACGAGATATCGTGCACCTCCACAGTCATATAGTGTTATACCTTCTCATATAGTTTGATATACAGTGTGGAACAGCCAAATGGAATAAATTCGGTAGCGAATAAAGGAGGGCTTGTAGGGAAAACGCTAAGACAGGTCGATTTGTATTTTTAAATACGCTTTTTTTCAATACATATATATATATATATATATATATATATATATATATATATGGTTGATGAGTTATTCCGGTGTACATCCGTTCGTCTGTATTCGTTTGAAAAATCACTTGACGTTTCGCCAAAATCATATTTGGCGAAACGTCAAGTGATTTTTCAAACGAATACAGACGAACGGATGTACACCGGAATAACTCATCAACCACATATTTCCATCCGTGAAACAGTATACACAAACATATATATATATATATATATATATATATATATAGGTGTCATGTGACAGTTCCTAATACTAACTATTTTAAATGGTAATTTTGCCATTTTGCCATAGCATCATGACGTTCTTTGTACTCAATTTCAGCGAACGCTTGACAACCTCCTGTGATATGCCGGATAGATTCAGATGTTTGGCAATCGTATCTGCATATGCCGTTGTTAATAGAAGGATCTTTAACGATGTACTTTAGATAGTTCTTAGTTGGAATTACTTGATCTTCGATTGCCAATATAAAGCCTTCCGTTTCAGGAAATATATGACCAGAAATCAACCGGTAGTTCGACGCTGAACTGTCGACATAATCTTGGTTGACGTCATTTATATGTCGTCCATGAAGGGGCTTCTCTTTCCATTTGAACAGTTTCTGATCAATTAACTGGTGGTGCAATTGGACTTGTTGTTCTCTCAGTTGCAGTGGTGTTGAGGCATCAACTTGGCATATGACTCTGTGCAGATCAGAAAATTCTGCGAGCTTCTGGGAATGACTACCCAAAATAGAAATTTGTTGATCTAGTACTTTGCTTATATCGGCTAATCCTCTTCCTCCTTCATACCGTGGCAAAGTTGTACGTTCGACAGAGCTCTTTGGATGGTGATTTTGAGCTTTTGTTAGTAGAACTCGAACTTTTAGTGGTAATTGTTTAATGTCTGTCTTGCACCAATTAACTGTACCGAAAGAGTAACTGAGCACTGAACAAGCGTAGGTGTTAATAGCCTGAAACAGATTTTTACTGTTAACTTTGGTTTTCAACAGTCTTACTTCTCTATAGAACTCTGTTGTTAACTTCTTTTTCATGGTTGATGATTAATACGTTGAGCCTGCTGTATTCCAATGTATGTATAAGTATGACCTTCCGTCATAGATTCAGTTGAGGTGCCATCTTCCATTTAGTAGTACCCCTGCTGTATTTTGCCTTAAACTATATTAATAATTCGGCATTTGTCTAGGCCAAATTGTATATGGATGGCACTAGAGAACCCTTCTACTATTTCAAGCATATCATGCAGCTGTTGTTTCGTAGCTCCCATCAACTTTAAGTCGTCCATGTATAACAAATGATTTATCTTTAATGTTTATAGCTTGTTGTGTTTGAGACTGAACCCAAAGTTAGCTGAGTTCAGTTTCTGTGAAAGTGGGTTCATGGCAAGACAGAACCACAGCTGGATGAAAGAGTCTCCCTGGAATTATACCCCTTCTGATTGGGATAGGGTCTGTATGTATCGAAGAATCGGCGTCATTTAGAAAGTTTTTAGTTTGCCAGGTGGACATGACATATTCTAAAAAGTTAATAATACAATTATTCACTTTATAGAGTTTCCGTACCTTAATGAGCCAATCATGTGGATCTGAATCAAAGGCCTTTTTGTAGTCCACATATGCCATGTAGAGATTTCGACGTTTGGCGTGGACTTGATTGCAGACAACGGAATCAATTATCAGTTGATCTTTGCGTCCCATCGAATTTTTCGCGCGTCCCTTCTGTTGTTGAGAAATTATGTTGTCCAGTTCACAATGTTTGAAAATGCGATAATTAATGCTGCTATAATTCTTATTTTCAGTTACAAACATGAGGGCTGATCCGATGCCTGGATGGACAGATAACTTGAACGGACCAATAGGATTATTGTATTTTGGAGGAAGTGGTAAATGCATGTAAATAATTAAACTTGCTGGACTCGAATAAGACTATCAGTTAACGTCTTATAAATATTTGTTTTAAAACGATTAAAAATTTATATAGAGAAGAGTTGAATGCTGTTCATTGGTAACCGCATCAGTTATTACGAAGAGCTGGATCGATAGGGCTATTTTTTTGTATAGTCCGAATAAAATTTTAAGGGAAAGAAATCGAGTGATGAAAAAAAAAGATTTCTCTTTCCTGGTGCATTCACCAAAATGAAATGAGACAGCTCTTATGTCAGCATGCTTTTATGACATTTATAGATTGATACACAATTTTGCTTGCAAACTGAAGACAACCCAAATTTAAAACGATAATCTAAAAAAGAGCGGCAGTCATTTGAGACTGAACGATGGAAGCGAAAGCTTCTTACGAAATATTCTTCCATTCTCTTGTTGTCTCACTCTCTCTATTTTTCTTTTTTTGGGTCATTCTTAGTAATGGATATAAATATCAGATGAATTAAAATAATTGTCACTATTGTCTTAATATATTACCAGGTTCCTCTTTCTTCACAGAGGTCTGAATTGAATGGGTGTTTCAATATTCGTTATTGAAATGAAATTTAAAGTTATACCTTTCATTTCCCTGCTCATCTATTTTCATATATGTAAGTGTGGGCCTCCGTTAAGAAGCTTTCGCTTCAATAATAAGTTCAACACACGAACAAAGACAAACGTACAAAAATCGTTTCAATTTCAAATTATATTTGGATAATACCCCAGAACATACACATACTAAGTGATACCACAAAAAGATAATTTTGTGTATGCTTTAAGGTTTTTTCTGATGTCTGACTTATGTCAAATCTCTAATTTAATGTATTGCAAAGATAGATAATTGGAAAATTTTATTAGAACGAACAGCAAATTTTGTGCAGGTATTGTATTTTACTTCATTTCCTATATATTGTTACGAAATTTACTCAAAGCCGACCCTGTTTCATTTCAGTACGACAACAAACGCTTTAAGATAAAAAAAAACGATTCTCGAAAAGACTCGTCAGCGGAAGGAGTGATGATGATTTTTACTGAAGAATTCGACGCTGGTGTTATAAACGAAGCACGCCACGATCGCCAGTTTAGTTATACCGCGACGACTAGCGTATATGGGATTGTTATTGTATTTGAATCAGCTGTTTGAATGTAAATAAAGTTCTAGAAAAGTGAAAGTGAATATTAATTTTATAATTTTAAAATTGAACCCACGGACTTTACAACATTTGGTGATCAGAAGTAGAGGATTAAGTGCAGTTAAAATCGTAATTTGATTTATGGAAACTCGTAGTATGGAAATGATAGACGAATAAATTGCACAGATTCTAGAAAAACGTGACAAGAAGGAGAAACAACATCAAGAAGAAATTTAACAAAGGTTAGTGAAATCTTTTGACGATAAACTTAAAGTTGAGTTAGGAAATCTTGTCACTAATATCGATGAAAAACGTAAAATAGAATTAGAAAATCTAGTTTCTACAATGAAAAGCGAACAACAAACTTTAATGGAAGGATTATTCTCGAAATTTGAAGAAAAACGACAAAATGAATTTAAATAACTGAAGAAAAAAAAACAAATGCAATTTGAACAACTAATGCAAATAGTAAGACAAGTTAATGAAACAGTTAATGAAAGAATGCAAATAGTTGAGTCTGATATAAAAGAGATAAATGATAACATTAAGACCATAAAAAATACCGTGGACACTCTTAAAACAAAAGTAGATGACTTCGATTCCATCCAAAGCCAGGTAAAAATTGAAATCAGTTCAATTCAAAACACAGTTCAAGACCAAATCAGTGCCAACCAAGACAAGGTAGAAACAGAAATTAAAAAAATGCAACAGGACTTTCAGCGAGGAAAATACCAGAACACCGTGAGTACCAGAGGTTCCATTAGTAAACCACCCACATTTGATGGCAGTTGATCTTGGCCTATGTATAAACGGCAATTTGAGGCTGTGGCTACAGCTAATGGATGGGATATTCAAGAAAAATCTACTTCTCTGGTAATTTCGTTAAGAGGTCCGGCCCTAGAACTCCTCCAAAGCATTCCAGTCGATGAACAAGGTAATTTCGACAAGATCATCGCCATCCTAGACAAACGATACGACAATCAATCCTTGAGCCAGGTATAGCAAATCCAACTGAATGGAAAATCGCAAAAATCCGGTGAAAGCCTCCAAGAATTTGAAGCAGAGATTACATGGTTAGTTCACTTGTCCTACCCAGACCTGCCAGAGGAAACGAAAGACCAGTTGGCGACACAAAGTTTCATAAACGGCATCAGAGATGTGGAAGTACAGCGAAATCTAAGACTAAGTGGCGTCAAGAAAAGTAATGAAGCTCTACTTCGGGCTTTGGAAGTAGAGACCGTCATGAACATGTCCAAACCGAGGGTCCGAGCAGTTTCCTTCAACCAGGAAGAGTCAGAGTCACCATTTCAAGCGCTGCTAGCTGGCCTGAACAAAATATTAGAACGGTCACAAAGAATTGGCACCAGAGGGGCATGTTACCGCTGCGGACGGACAGGGCACTTCCAACGTGATTGTCGAGTGAGGCCACCTGAACGATCACCGATCAGGGGTAACCAACAGAACAGCCACATGTCCACGGACCGTCAGCCAGTCAGCATAGGGGGGCGAATGCTGACTGTCCCTCCACCAGCCCCCAGGACAATATCCATCCGGGGATTTTGCCGAGATAGCGGCAGCCTAGTCATCAGAGACACCATCAATGGGCGAGCAGTTACCATCACCATCGACACCGGCGCCGCTGTGTCCATTGCCAAGTCCAGCGTTTTGAGAGCATCAGAAATTCGGCCAGTTACCAATAATATCCAGCTCAGAACAGTCACCGGCGAGTCCATGTCAATACAGGGTGAGGCAGATATCGTGCTACAGATAGGGGACAACATGATCCGGCATAGGGTCCTGGTAGCGAATATTGAGGACGATTTTATACTGGGAATGGACCTAATTAGCCAGCATGGATTTATGTTCGACCCGAGATATGATGTTCTTCGGTTCCTAAATGATGAATTTGTATTGACACGGCCCGTCAACACATCAGTGACCCCCATAAAAATTGTGGCAAAGTCTTCAGCTAGAATTTCCGGTCGAACGGAACAGATTATTCATGGGCAGCTAGGCAGCAATCCTGGGAGCTGCGTTGGAATGGTGGAGCCCGTACACTCAGCTCATGACTACTTAGTTGGACGGGCTATAGTTAAAACCGGACGAGATATACCAATCAGAGTCCTGAATTTGTCCAACAACGACATCAGAATTACCAATGGTCAAGAGATAGCTTGTTTCGAGCCAGTAGAGACCATCATCAATTGCGAAGAAAAGTACCAGACGTCGGTGAAGGAAACAGGGCTCAGTAAAGAATTCCTACAACAGTTTGCTGACCATTTGACACACCTGGCACCAGAGAACCAGAAGAAAGCTAAGCAATTTATCACAAAGCACTGGCAAATTTTTAACAGTCAAGATGGAACCACCGGCCGCACCAACATCATACAGCATCGAATAGATACCGGAAAGGCTCAACCCATCAGAATACCAGCTAGACGACTACCATTGGGGCAACAACAGGCAGTCGAGGAAAACATCGAATCCATGTTACAAAATCGAGTTATTGAGCCATCCATCAGCCCATGGTCTGCTCCCGTCGTGCTAGTTAAAAAGAAGGATGGATTACAGAAAGCTGAATGACGTCACAAAGAAAGACAGCTATCCACTACCCCGAATCGATGACACTTTGACCACACTAGCAGGCTCCCGTTGGTTCTCCACACTAGACCTAAAAAGTGGATATTGGCAAGTTGGTCACACGCAAACGACAGAGAGAAGACAGCGTTCTTCACCAGTAAAGGGCTGTTTCAGTTCACGGTCATGCCCTTTGGGTAATGTAATGCACCCGCTACATTTGAGAGGCTAATGGAGTATGTACTGAGCGGGTTAACATGGAGGACGTGCTTAGTATACCTCGACGACATTCTAGTCATGGGCCAGACATTCGACGACCATCTGAAGAACCTGGGCGAAGTATTCTCCAGAATTAATAACGCCAACCTGAGAGTTAACCCGAAGAAGTGTTCTTTGTTCCAAAAAGAAGTAGAGTTTTTGGGCCACGTCGTTTCCGAGTCAGGAATCCGCACTAAAGAGGACAAGATAGAAGCGATCCGTGATTGGCCTGTCCCGAGGAACAAGCATGAACTCCAAAGCTTCTTGGGCCTCTGTTCATACTACCGGCGTTTTGTTGAGGGATTTGCCATCATTGCCGCCCCTCTACATCGGCAGACCACAGAGAAGGAGACATTCCGTTGGAATCAGGATTGCGAAACATCTTTCAGACGACTGAAGGCAGCTGGAACATAGCCCAATCCTAGCCTTTCCTACACAGTCCGGCAAGTTCATCTTAGACACCGACGCCAGCAACACCGGTTTGGGGGCCGTCCTATCCCAGGTGCAAGATTCTCGAAACCAGAAAGAAATTATTGCGTCACCAGAAAAGAACTTCTTGCAATAATAAGGGCTGTAGACCATTTCCAAAAATACCTCTATGGTCGCCATTTCTTAATCTGAACAGATCATGCCGCACTCAAATGGCTGCTGGACATGAAGACACCGGAAGGACAACTGGCCAGATGGATGGAGAAATTACAGCAATACGACTTCAAGGTGGAACACCGTGCCGGCCGGTTGCACAATAATGCCGATGCCCTATCCAGAAGACCCTGTAGAGCGGAATGCAAGCATTTTCTGAAGACGGAACAGCGAGAGGGTATCTCCATCAGGCAGATCCGAGTGCAGGCCAATGAAGACTGGACAACGGAACAGTGCATCCAGGACCAAATGGCTGATCCAGACATCGAATCAATCTTGTCACTCAAAATGAGAGGGGCACGATGGGACGAGGTAGCTAGATACTCCGGCGTGCTGAAATCGTTATGGGCTCAGTGGGACTCTCTAAGAGTAGACAATGGAATGCTCAAGGGAGTTTGGGAAAGCGCTGATGGACGAGAAACCAAGTCCCAACTGGTAGTTCCGAAAAAAAGTACCAGCCATCCTGACCGAAGTACATGATGGAATTACCGGAGGCCACCTGGGCATGAATAAAACCCTAGACAAAGTTCGCCAGCGGTACTTCTGAGTAAACTACTTCGAAGACGTCAGAACTTGGTGCCGCAAATATGTCACTTGTGCAGCCAGTAAGGGCCCGAAGACCCGGCCAAGGGCAGAATGCAGCAGTACAATGTGGGCGTCCCATTTGGGAGAATTGCCATCGATGTCGCCGGTCCGTTTCCCGAGTCTGAGAGGGGGAACAAATACATTCTGGTCGCAGTGGATTACTTCAGCAAATGGCCTGAGGCATATGCGATACCCAACCAAGAGGCAACCACGGTAGCGACGGTGCTAGTAGAACAGCTATTCAGCAGGTTTGGCGTCCCGATGGAATTACATTCAGACCTGGGGCGTAACTTCGAATCGAATGTATTCCAGAAGGTCTGCACGATGTTGGGGATCAGGAAAACGAGAACAACACCATTACACCCACAGTCAGACGGAATGGTGGAAAGATTCAACAGGACCTTGGAACAACACCTATCCAAGGTCGTCAGCAATAACCAGCGTGATTGGGATGAGCATATTCCCCTATTCCTGTTGTCATATCGCTCTGCTGTACATAATAGTACAGGCCTGACCCCAGCCAGGGTCCTATTCGGAAAGGAGCTGCGATTACCATGCGACTTGGCATTTGGCTCCCCCGAAGAACCTCCCCAAGACATTGACGATTATGCCGACCAGCCCCAGTATCGGGATAGTTCATAAGCAACAACAGAATTCTTTGTTCGCATTTTTGGCGAATGCGCTATCTTATAACAAAGTCGTACCTAGGAACGCCACTTATAAATTCTAAAGACAACTCTTTCAAATTCTTCTAATATGAAAGATGTTTAACTATAATACCTGATCTTTAGAATTTTTTGTGGTACCTGTATATCTAAAAACAACAAATTTTCTAATGTCAATTTAAATGTCATAAATCAAATTTTCATTTGGCAATTCACATCAATAAATATAAAGCCATTGACAATGAAGTCAGAATAAACTTTTAAACGTTTGGTTTTCCTTCAATATACGTCGTTTTATTTCGATTGTGGTTTTATTGTCCAAAAAAACATAAAAGTAATCAAGAATATGCCACAAACAACGTTTAGAAGACTATTTGAGGATATTTCCAATGATTTACGAGTAAATTGAGTTTGAACATTACTCTGTCAATTGAGCATAGTCGTGTTTAATTAGTAAAAGTGATGATTGAAAAATTTAACTATGTAAACAGAAAAAAAACAGCTTTGTTTGAGCCCTTTATGTTAATAGGGACTTTTGGCTTATTTTAATGAGTTCTATACACGGCATAAGTTTGGAACCCTATTTTAGAAACACCCTGTATAACGTGGTCAGATAAAAAATTGTTGTCTGCCATCTTGGAGCGTCCGTCATCTTTGGGCTTTAAAGTGATTAACTAACATGATTTCTTCAGTAGCTGCTAGAGAACAGGGAAGAGCGCAGCACTGAAGCCTCGACACCGGACGCCTGAAAATGCTGTTTTAGGAAGGATCCGTTTATCCCGAAGTGTAGTGGGTCCAAGTCTTTCTTGAACAAGGGGTCATAACCCGTAAAGGCTGCCAGGTCGGTAGGTATACTCAGAGGCGGCGCAAGAAGTAAACTTAATGTGGGCAAAATACATTTCGCGAGGCCCTCTGATGGTGCAAGAAGGGAATATAAGATCCAAAATAATTTGAAATTAAGATTCGAGGCCCTTTACCCCGCGAGGCCGTGGGCGGTGCGAGACCCTTTACCCCGCGAGGCTGTGGGCGGTGCGAGGCCCTTTGCCCCGCGAGGCCGTGAGCCGTAGCCACACCGCCCACGCCTTACGCCGCCTCTGGGTATACTGCTGGAGGGTCTGTCCTAAGAATAAGGTTGGTTGAAAGTGCAGCCCTAAGTGGGTGGTAAAGTCCATCAAAGGCTAAATAATTAGCTACAGACCGATAGCGAACAAGTGAGGTGAGAAGCACTTTGAAAGGGGAGTTCAAGTGGACGTGAAACCATTCAGGGGTGAACCTGAGAAATGGGCGTAGTTACAAAATGCCATATTGGGCGTCCGTCATATTTACTCTAGAGTGATGTTTCGTATTCTTCCAAGCAAATCTTTTCAGTTTCATCATATTGGATGTAGATCGATGTCACTCAGCGAAACATGTATTATCATACAAACTAATGGTGTATGAAAAATTTCAGCTCACTCGGAGGACAGTGAGTAGTTTAAAATTCATTTTCAAAAAATGATTTTACCAAAATTTATTATCAGAAAATAAAACATTACTTGTTTTCAAATGTTAGTAATGTTAAACCTAATTTTAATTTTAAGGGCTGCTTCGAGCTGTTTATTCACGTAGAGAGGGATTAGTTGACTATGTTCCAGTAGATGTTACTGTTAGAGTTATCGTCATTTCTACTTGTGAGGCCCTTAAAAATCAGTAAGTATAAAGAGGCGCATAAAAACATTTTGTTTGAGATTTTTTACGTTTGATATTCTGGTTTTGACGTTTTTCATTTCAGGTTTTTGCACATGTGTTGTAATTCCCATTTTTAATGTTTGTTGTGTTTTTCCACGGTTTTGACAATTTGACTTTTGAACTTTTACAAATATAAGAATTACAACTTCTACTTTATGTACTAGTACCTATATACAGTGTGGAACAGCCAAATTTAATAAATTCGATAACGAATAAAGGATTGAGTGTTGGGAAAAACACTTGGATACGTAGATTTGTATTTTGAAATGCGCATTCTTTCAATAAAAAAATATACAGGGTGTCCCATGGTTCTGGTCTCGGATGATTGCGCAGTTATGATAGAAGATAGAAATTTCAAAATTTAGGTGTATAACTTCTCGATTGGGATCTATCCAGCTAAAATATTTTCAAGCATGTACCACTTCCGGTTATAGCGGAAGTTGTTACCAACTTGCTTATTTCAAATGGAACACCCTGTAAATTATTGTATTTCTGAATTCTACGAGTAATTTTAATAGTAATTCATGTATAATACCCTATACTTAAATTTAGCTCTTTTCGAGTTATTCCAAAATGTTTTTTGAAATTCACATTTTAAGGCCTCCAGATAATTGCAAATTATACAACAACGAAGAGGAATTTAAGAAAACCATTCGTTGAGAAGGTAGAATAAACTTAGTGCTTCCAGAATCTCTGAAAAAAATATGGACTTTATCTATAGAGTGTGTACAAAAAAATCCGGAAAATTGAAATTCAAAATCTGGAAAAACTCAATTTTTTCAAATGGAAACCACTATTTTTTATATCATAATCAGATTGAGCATCGAAAATAAGAGGTACTTTGTGAATAAGTACCTATACGAAAATCTGATTGTTTTCGACTTATTACAAAAAAAAAAAAATAAAACATTTTCAGCATCTTTAATAAAAAGTAAGCTTAAGTACATAAGTTGACCATGACGGTTGGTAAGGACTCTACGAAAATGTCATTTTAACAAATGTTCGAAATCCCGACCGTTCACTTCTAAGCACTTATTTATTCTTTTAATAAATGAATTACGAACTTTATTTAATAGTTCTGGTGCAATTATTGCAAATGCATTTCTTATTCTTTCTTTCATATTCTCTTTACTCGTTACTTCCTCTTTATACACAATATCTTTTATGTAGCCCCAGAGAAAAAATCCATCGGGGTTAAACAAGGTGAACGTGGAGGCCAAGCAACTGATCCGTTTCGTCCAATCCAACAATCACTAAACTTTCTATTTAAATATCGCCAAACTCTTCTGTCATAATGAATTGAAGAGCCGTCTAGTTGAAGCCACATTTTACTTCTTATGTTTAATGGAACGTCTTCTAATAACGGCTGTAATTGGTTTCTTAAGAAATCAAGGAATTTGGCTCCATTCATTGTCCCATCAAAAAAGAAAGGTCCAATAACGTTACCCCCAACAATACCAGCCCACACGTTTAAGGAACATTTAGTCTGAGATGTTGTTTTAAAACCTTTCGGGTTTTCAGCACAATAGTAATGAAAATTGTGTCTATTTACGAAGTCATTTTTATGGAAGGTGGCTTCGTCTGAAAACAAAACATATGTTGAAAAGTCAGCTTCAGTCTGCATTTTAACTCTAACCAATTACAAAATTTTTCTCTTTTTTCATAATCTGTATCAAGCAATTCTTGATGCATTTGTATTTTATAGGGGTGAAACTTGTACCTCTTTATAACCCTATGAACGGCACTTTTACTAATAGCTAATTGGTTACTTATAGTTCTAACGCTACATAGTGGATTTTCTATCACAGATTGCATTATTATAAATTCGTTTTCTTCAGTAGTTACTCTATTTGGAACTTTACGTTTACCATAAGAAACATTTCCAGACTCAACAAATCTTTCATAAAGTTTTGTAAATGCCTTTTCAGTTGGATGCCTTCGATCTGGCTATTGCGTGTAATACACTCTTGACGCGAGCAAGCTATTACGTTGACATTCACCTAATGCAAATATCATGTCCACCATTTCTTCTTTTGTAAAATTCATTTTGTTTAAGGATAATTATTTATATCAAGATTCTGAACTGACGTAAGAATATACTGAAATGATTATAACATAATAATAATTTAACTAGTAATATTTGACATTTGTCATGATTCCATAGCACTCTTTAACATCGCAACAGAGAATCAATCCTTTGGTTAATTTTCACATATAAGACTAAGAATAAGAAATGCATTTGCAACCATTATTTACGAACTATTAAATAAAATTTGAAATTGATTTATTAAAAGAATTTCGAACATTTGTTAAAATGACATTTTCGTAGAATCCTTAGCAACCGTCATGGCCAACTTATGTACTTAAGCTTACTTTTTATTAAAGATGCTGAAAATCTCTTATTTTTTTTTAATAAGTCGAAAACTATCAGAATTTCGTATAGGTACTTATTCACAAAGTACCTCTGATTTTCGATGCTCAATCTGATTATGATATAAAAATAGTGGTTTCCATTTGAAAAAATTGAGTTTTTCCAGATTTTGAATTTCAATTTTCGGGATTTTTTTGTATACACTCTGTAGATAATGTCCATACTTTTTTCACAGATTCTGGAAGCACTAAGTTTATTCTACCCTCTCAACGAATGGTTTTCCTAAATTCCTCTTCGTTGTTGTATAATTTGCAATTATCTGAAGGCCTTAAAATGTGAATTTCAAAAAACATTTTGGAATAACTCGAAAAGAGCTGAATTTAAGTATAGGGATACATGAATTACTATTAAAATTACTCGTAGAATTCAGAAATACAATAATTTACAGGGTGTTCCATTTGAAATAAGCAAGTTGGTAACAACTTCCGCTATAACCGGAAGTGGTACATGCTTGAAAATATTTTAGCTGGATAGATCCCAATCGAGAAGTTATACACCTAAATTTTGAAATTTCTATCTTCTA
Source organism: Octodonta nipae (assembly GCA_034190945.1). Lineage (NCBI taxonomy): Eukaryota > Metazoa > Arthropoda > Insecta > Coleoptera > Chrysomelidae > Octodonta > Octodonta nipae. Next base: position 11,477,910 of record CM067221.1, read on the forward strand.
TCATAACTGCGCAATCATCCGAGACCAGAACCATGGGACACCCTGTATATAGGGTGTGTCATGTGACAGTGACTAATATACGAATAAGTAGTAATATAAGTAATATCAAGTTTCTTATTTTAAATGTAAGCAATTATTTATTTTTTGGATTCTCCAGAAAGTTCTAGACATAATTCATGTATAATGTCCTACACCTATATTCAACTCTTTCGGAAATATTAAGTGTTTTCAGATTAATTACAAAAACAATTACAGTTTAACGAAACTAAAAAATACGCTTTAATAGCAAACCGAACTAAAAAGCAGAAAATAATTTTTAATTATGAACAGTTTATAGTGCAGCAGTAGAAAGTAAAAAGCATGGGGTGCTTGAAATATTAAATTTTACAATTATTCTATGGGCAACTATTTATAAGAGGAGAGTTATGCAAACATAGTGAAATTTCAACCTCTTCCGTCCAGTAGTTTAGGAGAAAATTGCTGTGATGTGACAGAGGAAGAAATCTGGAGTGATATTTTTTTAAATATGGACCTTTCCTTTTTTGTTACAATATCGAAAAGGCATTGAAACACCGATACATTGTTATATTATATGTTAAGGTTTATACAACATTTTGGGAGAAAAAAAAAGCCATCATAGTCAAAAAATCTAGTACGTTCTTGCTTATACAAGAAAAACTATAAATTTTCTACATCTTTTTTTTGCGTGCTAAAAAGATGTTTATGGGAAAATCGAAAATATTTTAAAAAATCAGGTTTTCTATTTACTAATAAGTAGAAATTGATAAAATCTTAAAAATTAATATTTTTCTTTGAGCAATAAGTTGTAATGGCAATATGTGAATTCAAAAATTTTGCTAACAGCAAAATCTATGGAATAGAATTGACACATTTTCTGTTGTTGCTTTGCACATTGCAATAATCATAGTTTTTGCAATAACTGATTACTGCTACGGACTCTTGACTTGCTAAATTAACGTAAGCAATCGTGATAAATTTCAGTATTTTAGCAATAACTCAATTTACAACAAAAACAAGTGTAATCTTGCATAATAGTTATTCAAATACGCGGTGAATTAATAACCTTCTCATTATTGGAAGTCAGAACTAGGATATTTTTGTTGTATAATGCGAATATGTAAGCAACATATTTAAAAAATAGTTTTGTTACAGAAATCTAAACCAAATTGACATTTACAACAACAGCCAAAGTGATAACAATGATTTGTCAATTCAAGATCAATAGAATATTGCACTTGAATCAGCTTGGGTTGAACCACCTGCACAATTGTTTTGGTATCCTGTAGGATATTTGACGACTTGCAAATACGATTACTATTTGAGAGTTCTACTTTTCCATATCCTACCAGCTCTGCTGATTGATTTCATGTTAAGAATCGCTGGACAAAAACCAAGGTAACTATTATCTATACCATTATAAAATTGTAAGTTTGTCTGTTTGTTTGTTTGTTTATTTGGGCATCACGTAAGAACTACTCAACTGATTGTGCTGAATCTTTTTTTTGTTGCAAAGCCTATAGTTTGACTTAAAAACTGGTATACATTTTATCTTCCTACATTAACAGAAACACTAGATATAGCGAAAAAACTTGTATCATGTTGTTGTTAATGTTGAGTTGTACACAATTACTGTATTGGTTCTAGCTCACGCACCACATATTAGATACTTGCATCAGCTTATGTCTTTTCAAAATTCGGAATGTACCAATGTAATAAGTTTCGATTAAAAAAATAACTGATATAGGAAACTTAGAGCGGAGTAGAATTACATGGATTTAAAAGATCTTTTACGAGGGTGAATCAAATATGAACCGGACTTTTCTGTTTTTCGCCCTGCAGGTAATTCGAGTGGCGTGACGTCTCTATATATGTTAGGTAGGGATGTTAAGAAGAGGGGAATTCGTCGGTTTGGCGAGGCGTAGTCGATGCGCTGTTAGTAGCATCATGTCAGAGCAAGAGGTGTGTACGCAACGGGTTGTTATAAAATTTTTGGCGCGGGAGGGCGTTAGACCGTCTGAAATTTTGCGTCGACTATCTGCACAGTTCGGAAATGAAACACTTTCAAAGACCCAAGTGTACGACTGTCACAAAAAGTTTTCTGATGGCCGAGAGACAGTGGAAAATGAGCCTTATGCACGCCGTCCCACGACAAGCATCAATGAGGCGAATATCTACGCAATTCGTGAGCTGATTGAAGGTGTCCGCCATCTTACAGTATTGGCAATTGCTGAACACGTTGGAATATCATACGGGGTGCTCAATCAACCATTTCAGATGAGTTGGGTTACCGAAAAGTGTGTGCAAGATGGGTTCCTCGCCTTCTAAGGGAAGATCAGAAAGCAAACCGTCTTGCCGTTGGTGAAAGGCTGTTAGCAAGATATCGAGCAGAGAGGGATGAGTTTTTGAGACATATTGTCACCTGTAATGAGACATGGGTGCATCATTATACCCCGGAGTCCAAACGTGCAAGCATGGAGAAAACCTGGAGAGGCAGCACCGCGGAAAGCCAAGACCCGTCTTTCTGCCAGGAAAATTCTTGCAACAGTTTTTTGGGATTCGAAAGGCGTACTGCTGATCGATTTTCTGCATGAAAGCCGTACAATTAATGCTGAGTATTACTGCGAACTACTCCAACAAGTGAAACTTGCCTATCGGCAAAAGAGGCGGGGTATGTCTATCCGAAGTGTGATTCTGTTGCATGGCAACGCTCGGCCACATACAGCTGCATTGACTCAAGGAAAATTGAACAAAATGCATTGGGAAACCCTTGAACACCCGCCTTACATTCCTGATTTGTCGCCATGTGACTACCACATGTTTGGGCCACTTAAAGAAGAACTGGGAGGCGACCACTTTGAGGACAACGAAGGTGTAGAAACGTTTGTGCGCAATTGGTTATCGACACGACCAGTTTCATTCTTTGAGAAAGGTATTAAAAAACTTCCGATTCGGTGGAAAAAATGTATACATAAGAGAAGACAATGTAGAAAAATAATATGTATTAAAATTTGTATTGATCGTACCAATAAAATTTTTAAAACAAATGTCCGGTTCATATTTGATTCACCCTCGTAAAAAGTGATATTAGGTGGATCTTAAACAGCTGCATATATACAATATAAGGAGTGTTTGAAATAAAAGGTGAAGACAAATTACACTTTCCAAGGTATTTTTAAAGATATCAGAAAAAATATTAGATTGCGTAGTCAATAAGCAGTTGCATGTATAAGATATTTGGAATATAGGGTGCAGCAGTTATAATTATTTGCTTAAAAATTTTTATATTTGGTGGTCCCTAAGCAGGTGCATGTACATACAGGGTGGTTGAAATATTTTGTAGGATAAAATTATGGTTATGGATGGTTCAAAAACTGACAAATAGGTTATAGTGGCTGACTAATTGTCAGCAGTATAAACTGGATGGTTTAAATATAGATGGAAGTAGAATTGTAGTTATGCAGGGTAGTACAATAAAAGAAATTGTTATATAGAGTGGCCAATAAGCAATTTTAGTTTGGGTGAAATATATTATACAGGGAGGTAGACAAATATTTTACTGGGTGGCCGATTAGAAGAAAAGAATGTTAGAAAAAGTCGTATATAAGAGGACGTTAAAATATAAGGTGGAGAGTTTCCAGGGTGGCTCAAAAAATATCTGAAAATTGGATGGATAAGATAATTGAAATTTATAGTGGTGCAGCGTCATAGTTAGGTGTTTAAAAAATGTTATATTTGGTAGTCCCTAAGTAAAGCATATACAAGGTGATTGAGATATTTTGTTGAGTAAAATTATGGTTATACAGGATGGTTCAAAAACGTATAGACAAATAAGTTATAATGGTTGACTAATTAGCAGCAGTATAAAAACGATGGTTTAAATAAAGATGGAAATAGAGTTATAATTATACAAGGCGGTTCAAAAAAATTAATAAATATGTTATATAGAGTGGTTAATAAGTAGTTGCAGTTTTAGAGAATTATATTAGGGACTGCTGAATTTACAGTTATACAGAGTGGTACAAAAATGTTATAATTGGTAGTTGTATAAACAAGGTGGTTGAAATTGACGGCAGAGTAGAATTACAGTCTTACAGCGTGGATCAAAAACTGTTAAAAAAAGTTTTATATAGGATAGATAATGAACAGTTGTATCCTTATGTGTGGAATACCTAAAATATGGGGCAAACGAAAATTATAGTTATATATTAATTTACAAGGTGTCTCAAAAATATTCAGAAACAATTGATATATAGCGTAGACCCTAAGCAGTTGCATAACTGATATATAGGGTGGACTAAAGGTATAGTGTTTAAAAAATGTTATATGTGATGACAAATAAACACTAGCATATACAGGTTGGTTGCTTTAAAGCTTAAAGTGGAGTTACAGTTATACAAGGAGGTTAAATAATGTCGAATAAAACTGTTATATAGTGTGGCCCATAAGCACTTGTAGTGTGGGTGAAATATATTCGGGATTGGTTAATTTATTGTTACGAAGGTTTGTTAACAAATTAGAAAAAGTTGTTATACAGGATACTCCAAGTTTCATAAGGTTTTTCTTTTTGCGCAGAATTGTACATTCCATACGCGGGTGAAACGGCGGGTACCGGCTAGTATAAATTATATTTTACAACTTTATATTATTGACATGGGTGATTCTTAGATAACTGTAATTTTTACGAATCAACATTTTTTAATGCTTTAAAACTTGTGTTATGGGTGCTATTGCTCTTTTAATACGCTCAAAATTAAACTTGTACCGTAGTTCTACTACAACTTCAGTAGAAAAGAAACTAGAACGAAAATTAGAAATTTCACAGTCACGGTATTGATATTCAAAATGCTTGCCTAATAAATCTCTTTAAACTCTTAAAATAATTTACAAAGACATTTAAGGTATTTGGGTCCTTGATTTTAACAATCTTTAAAATTTATTAACTGTAAATTTCAACTGCGCACATTGTTTGCTGCTTGAATTTCGATGCACGCAAACACCTACCACCGTATACCACATAGAAAATATAGCTCACCTAAAAAAATTTCTTTTCGATACACTAATGGAATATTTTGTGCCATTTCACTCCACTGCAATGAAAACCGTTATAAACACCCTGCACGATACACTTTCATGGAATATCTTGACATTTAAGCTAGATATTTATGATAAAAATTTGACATTTACTTTGAAGCTTACCGTTTTCTTGCAAATTATTTTTACGTTTTTTAGAAAATCTTTATGTTTTACGTTATAAATAATTATACAGAATTAAGCTGGAACATCTCTTTGTAGAATACAATTTAAAATATTCAAATTGGTTGAGCCGTTTTAGAGAAAATAGTGTAAATTTAATGAAATTCACTAAAATTAATTACTGTTTTTCAGATTTTCTGCAAATCTCACGTTATAGATAATTATATGTTACATTTATATAGTATTCCTTAATACAATGCCGTTTAAATCATCAAATTTGCCCAAGCGGTTTTTAAATAATGATTGACCATACTTAAAAAACGTTCGGACGAATTGATAAACTCCTCCTTTTTGGAAGTCGGTTAAAAATAATATTAATGAAAAATAAATTATCATAAATATTTTTTAATCAATATCTGATTCATCAGAAGTATAATTGTGATTTTTGAATAAGCTAAGTAATTTCGAAAAGATTGTTGAGGAGGTCTTGAATTATTTTGTCTGTTCATTGGGTTTTCTCTCCTCCAAATTTTTTCCTGTAACAGATAAGTATTTAAAAATTGTATATGTAGATCAAAGTGTAGTAAGGCAATTTCGTAAAATTGCCCGGATTACTGGCTGTCTGTACAGAGATTCTTCCTCACAGTTTTTCTGAGAGAAAGAGATGTCTATAAAATGATCAACCAGTATTCCTGTATATAAGTAACATATTGTATATTGTGTAATACTTATCTGTGTATGGAGACGTTTCAACTCGGGGTCTGGAGTCGTTGTCAATCGTTTAGTGTTGTTTTCGAGGTTTTTTTCTAAAAAATTTTCGCTTTGATTTTCAATTTGTTGTTTGTCAAAAAATTTGACACTGACAATCGTTTGGCGGTCACTTGACTCTGAAGTTACCGTTTTTTTGTTCTGTTAGCAGTAAATTCTTCCAGTCCAAATGAAGGTCGGCTGAAGGTGCTCCGATTTCAGTGTTGTTTATCATCATACAGCTGGCTTCTTTAAGTTTTCTCTTTTTTAAATTTATCATATAAACACTTTACAACACCTTTCTTTACATTTAAAGGATGGTTGGAGTGAAAATTCAAATATCTATTAGTATTTGTAGGTTTTCGATAAGTACTTGTACTTATTGTGTTGTTTGTTCTATCTATAAGTACATTAAGATAAGCAAGTTTATGCAAATTTTCCATCTCCATTGTAAATTTTATTGTGGGTTCTTGACTATTGATGTAATCTAGGAATGAGTGCAGTTCTTCAGCACCATACTCCCAAACCACAAAAATGTCATCAACGTATCTCCACCACACTTTTGGTTTATTTTTATATTTGCCTATGAATCTTTTTTCAAAATATGTCATGAATATATTACTGATTATAGGATATTTGAATTTTCACTCCAACCATCCTTTAAATGTAAAGAAAGGTGTTGTAAAGTGTTTATATGATAGAGCAAAAAACATATCTTCATCCACCCAAATCTTTAACAAAGAAGTCAATATTATCAAAGAACATCTACTTCAAAACGAATATCCCCAAGACTTTATAAATAAAACTCTAAATCAGTTAGAAAGAAAATCGCAACAACAAACCAGCACAAATAACCATCACACTAATACCAGCCAAACACAAACAGACAACCAAATTATGAACATAATTCCATATATCCCAGGTGTATCGGAAAAAATTAAGCGGTTGGGAAATAAATACAGCGTTAAAACTGTTTTTAAAACAAATAATACCTTGCGCTCTATCCTCACACATACCAAACCGTTTAACGCAACCCAGAGTTCTAGAAATTGTGTGTACAGTGTTTTGTGTGACTGTGGCCATTCTTATACCGGTGAAACTTCAAGACCTTTAGAAGTAAGGAAAAAAGAACATCAATATAACATTTCCAGAAGACATGTGGACAAAGCAAATTTGGCCAATCATGTATTAACGAGCACCGGCAGCCATAGGATAGACTGGGATAAAACAAAGATTTTGTTGAAAGAAGAAAATTTAAAAAAGAGAAAACTTAAAGAAGCCAGCTGTATGATGATAAACAACACTGAAATCGGAGCACCTTCAGCAGACCTTCATTTGGACTGGAAGAATTTACTGCTAACAGAACAAAAAAACGGTAACCTCAGAGTCAAGTGATCGCCAAACGACAAATTGTCAGTGTCAAATTTTTTGACAAACAACAAATTCAAAATCAAAGCGAAAATTTTTTAGAAAAAAACCTCGAAAACAACACTAAACGATTGACAACGACTCCAGACCCGGAGTTGAAACGTCTCCATACACAGATAAGTATTACACAATATACAATATATTACTTATATACAGGAATACTGGTTGATCATTTTATAGACATCTCATTCTCTCAGAAAAACTGTGAGGAAGAATCTCTGTACAGTCAGCCAGTAATCCGGGCAATTTTATGAAATTGCCTTACTACACTTTGTTCTACATATACAATTTTTAAATACTTATCTGTCACAGGAAAAAATTTGGAGGAGAGAAAACCCAATGAATAGACAAAATGTATTAAGCTACATAGAATTTACATATATTCTTCTTAAAATTTTTTATAGTAGACAAATCTAATATGGCAGCATAAAGTTTGAGTCAAAACTTTTAATCTTCTTTACAAATTGTTGTTTTCTTTACTAGAGTATCGCTGTCATTTTCTGTGGTAAAAATACCGAGCCTCCGGAATTTCTTATATTCGAGGTCCCATCACGTTCGACTGCGATGTTGGGTCCTTTATTTTTACACGGTATACTTACCTCGGACCTCTCTGTCACACATTTCCACTCGCCTTGAAATTGAAATCTTTAAAACTGGCAAATCCCTATTACGAACGATTTTTTTGGAGACAACTCTATATCAACGTATTCACAAGAAAACAGAGCTTATGTTTATATATATATTTTTCTATTATCCAGTTAAGTGAAGGTAACTGGCATCGACATACCTGTTATATACTTAATACTGATTATACTGCTATCGCCCGTAAGCCGAAAGGTCACCGACTAAGAGAGACAACAGATTATACTTGTTTTCTGAATGATATTTGAGGCATATTTTTCAATGTTTAATTACAATGTACTTCTTGGGAGAAATAACACCAAAGTCTAGGTCGGACCCCGTTGTCAATGATTAAGAAACTATGAATTGTGCCTTTTTTATTCATAGCTTCTTAACCATTGCCAGCGGGATCTGACCTAGATCCCCAGACGTTTGTAATATACAGTAATTCTTCGTGACTGGTGGTGTTATTTCCCAAGAACTTAAACTTAAACAGCAGATTATACCCTGTTACTGTACCTAAACTGTTTTGTTCAAGCGTTGCCAAGAAACAAACAGAGAGAAAACAGAGCAACAACAGAAGAGCCAGTTGGGGCATATTCGAACATGCGCATAAAGCTCGAAGTACAGTAAAACTTTATAGTCATATATATACCTCTTGACTGTGATGTTGGTTGCTCTGGACTCTACTAGCCGTATTGGTATTAAGTAAATGGTCCAGATAAATAATAGGCAACCCAACGGTTGCACGTTCTATATGTTTTATACTTTTAACCAGGATAAAATTTTCTTATTATCTTGATGATGCAACAATAAAAATACTGAATTGTTGCGGCTGATACTTGACGTAAATCCATAATGAGAAACACAAAAACGAAAATTATATTTCGAGATTTACACTTTATTTTATAAACGACACGTGTTTCGGCATACAATGCCTTTATCAAGTTTCACACAATACTAAAACTATTATTCTAATTACACCATTATATATACATATTACTTAACTAAACTAATTATACAGATCCATTAAAAAGATTTAAAAGTGGGGATGGATTAAGATCTAATTGGTTATTTGATAGTCTACCTGAATATTTATACCTGTTAATTTCTAGGGATTCTAATAGATTAATTTTACTGGGGTTATTTTCCAAATGTAATATATTTACAGTATCGTTAAAGTTGTGATTATCCTCTACTAAATGACGTGCATAATTAGATTTATTTTCTTGTGTGGAATAACTTCTTTTGTGCTCTCTAATACGAGTATTAAAATTTCTAAATGTCCTACCGATATATAGCTTGTCACAATTGCCGCAGTTAAGTCTGTATACCCCTGATTTACAATTACTATCTACTCTTGATTTATTATTCTTAATATATCTGGATAAATTATTTGAAGTTTTATAAATGATATTTATGTCTTGTTTTTCTAAAAATGATTTAACTTTATTACTTGTTTCGCCCAGGTAAGTTAAAGTTTTGAAAAAATCATAAGGTTTTTTATCAATAGGATAAATTAAATTTAGAGCCTTATGGAACATTTTCTTTTTTACTAAGTTATCGATGAGATGGTGATCAAAACCGTTGTTTACTGATATCTGTTTAATGATGTTTAATTCTTTTTCGAAATTTAACGGCGTCAAAGGTACATTGATTAATCTATGGATCATACTATAAAATGCAGACATTTTTTGTTGGTAAGGATGATAATAACAAACTTATTCTACGATATGCCACCACCAAACAGAATATTTGGTTCTTTAATAACTGTTTAAAGAATAGTGTCACTCCTAAATACATCAAATTAAAGACGAACAACAAGAGTTTTGCAGCCACATCAGCAATCCAAGTAGGACAAAAGAAATGGATTTTACAAGATAGGAAGAACCAATACCGTTTGAGGGACACCTACAAGTTGTATCTTAAGGTAATTCATACAGAGCTATTATTTAGATTATATGATATTGAATTTATTAGTTTAGATAACAACATTCGACACAAAGTTAGGACAATCATTCAACATAAATTCTTGAAACAAAAACATAAGCTCGAAGAATTGATAAAAAACAAACCAAAAAAAACCTGCTAATATTACATCTTTTTCAAATCACAATTTTTTGCCAAAGTTCGTTAATTTATCTCAAGCTAATTTTAATAAACAACAAGTAAATTTATTAGAAAAAGGATTTAATGTTAGGAGTAGAAACAAAAAACGCATTCAAAAATTCAAATAATAACTTAAATTTCAAATATCAGGCTTCATCAATTATTAAGAAGGAATTTTTAAAGAACTATAAGGTTAACAATGATGCTATGATTGCACAGTCAATTAAGGATATAACTTTAGATAATAACGTAATATTCACAAGAGCTGACAATACGGTTATTGCGATCGACCGAGAAGATTATATCACTAGAACAGAAGATTTCATAAAAACGGGTAATCATGAAGTTTTAACTATAGACCCCACGCATAAATTTCAGAATGAAATAAAATCATTGTTGAATCAAGCAAATTCCATCATAGACCAAGATAACAGATTTAAGCTAATATTAAAGAATCCCCGTCCTCCACAGTTATATTCATTAATTAAATTACACAAACAAAACCATCCTATTAGACCAGTTGTTTCGTATATTACCGCCCCAGCTGTTAAAGTTTATAATTTACTTATTGATATTTTAAGAAAATATACTAAATTCCAAGCTAAATATGCGATTAAAAATTCATATGAACTTATAGACAATATTAAGAATATCGTTGTTCCATCGAATGCTAAACTCATCTCTTTTGACGTAAAAAATTTGCGATACAGTTAAACTAATAGAGAAGTTGTTAGAAAATAGCCATACCAATCCAATCATAATATTTTATATAAAGGTAATGATGGCTTAACTATGGGAAACCCATTAAGTCCCCGACTAGCAGAAATATTCATGAGTGATATAGAGGAAAAAATTTTTCAACACCCACTATCAAAACAATTTACTTATTGGTATAGATACGTTGATGACATTTTAGTATGTTTTACAGGAACTAATAGACAATTGAGCACCTTTTTAGAATACATTAATAATATACACCCAAATATTGAATTTACGACTGAAATAGAAACAAATAATGAAATTAATTATTTAGACTTGACAATTACCAGAATAAATAACAAACATACATTTGCAATTTATCACAAGCCTACATATTCGGACATAGTCATTCATAATAGTTATTATCATCCTTACCAACAAAAAATGTCTGCATTTTATAGTATGATCCATAGATTAATCAATGTACCTTTGACGCCGTTAACTTTCGAAAAAGAATTAAACATCATTAAACAGATATCAGTAAACAACGGTTTTGATCACCATCTCATCGATAACTTAGTAAAAAAGAAAATGTTCCATAAGGCTCTAAATTTAATTTATCCTATTGATAAAAAACCTTATGATTTTTTCAAAACTTTAACTTACCTGGGCGAAACAAGTAATAAAGTTAAAACATTTTTAGAAAAACAAGACATAAATATCAGTTATAAAACTTCAAATAATTTATCGAGATATATTAAGAATAATAAATCAACAGTAGATAGTAATTGTAAATCCGGGGTATACAAACTTAACTGCGGCAATTGTGACAAGCTATATATCGCTAGGACATTTAGAAATTTTAATACTCGTATTAGAGAGCACAAAAGAAGTTTTTCCACACAAGACAATAAATATAATTATGCACGTCATTAGTAGAGGATAATCACAACTTTAACGATACTGTAAATATATTACATTTGGAAAATAACCCCAGTAAAATTAATCTATTAGAATCCCTAGAAAAAAACAGGTATAAATATTCAGGTAGACTATTAAATAACCAATTAGATCTTATTCCATCCCCACTTTTAAATCTTTTTAATGGCTCTGTATAATTAGTTTAGTTAAGTAATATGTATATATAATGGTGTAGTTAGAATAATAGTTTTAGCATTTTGTGAAACTTGATAAAGGCATTGTATGCCGAAACAAGTGTAAATCTCGAAATATAATTTTCGTTTTTGTGTTTCTAACAATAAAAATAGTCTGTCCAAGATTTTTTCAGCCAACTCGTTATTAGTATATTTCCTAATATACTAAATTTATTATAAAATATGTTTCATTCTATTATAAGCTTGGTGAAGGTCGATTTAGGTTCGGATCTTAGACTATTTGCACAGGAAATATGTTTTAGCTCTATCCTTCAGCAACTTGTGATCTAGCTAGTATACATAATCGGTTATAAATGCACTACAGTGTGTTTTGATTAATAAAATATGAATAAAAACAGTTTTCACTTTTATTTCTTAATTCGTGTGTCTCATACTCGAACACAAAACTGAGAAATGTTTGTTCCAGGGTATTTAAAATCCAGAAAAAAGTTTATGTGGCAAACAAGGTGCTATTTCCATTCACGAAAAACTTCTGGTACTTTGACAACAAAAATGCGATGGCACTGGAGAGTAAACTAACTCCACAGGATTTACCTGAATATGGTTTTAAAAATTTCATCAAATGGAATAGAAAACAATATCAAGATTATGTATTAAATTGTCAAAAGGCAGTAGAAATACTACTATTCAACATTCGATCTGATTTGCAGACAGCGAAGAAGAGATTCAAACTGTGAGTTTACTCATATATTACACAGCCCCACAAAAACAAAATATGTTTTTGGGGTAGCTGCGTTCGAGGTCAGTTAGATCTCTACAGGTCATGGTCAAGGACATTTCAAAAAAAACCTAACAAAAAATCACTGAGAAGAGGCAACCATGCTTATTATATGTTTTTGGGTTGCTAAGTTCGAACCCGTGGCCGTTTAACCAGGTCATAGTCAAAGTCATGCTAAGGTCTATGGTGAAAGATATTGATAATAAATTATTTTATAACTAGTACGAATATTAGTGGTGAACAAGTTTTAGAGCTACATTCACCATTAAAAATAATTTGGTCAAGTGCGAGTTGGACTCGCATACTTAGGGTTCCGTACCACCTTCAAGATTCGAATATTCCAGTTTCAGACAAGCAGGGAATGAGTGCATTTTCTTATACTTACCCTAATACCTTTTTAAGGGAGCGTTTAAAATTTATAAAAAATATACACTTTGATTTTCCACACATAGACTTTTTATTTTATCTGCTTTGGGATTCGCTTGATTTTTATCACAATACATATGTATTTAATTTTCTAATTTGGCCCCCAAAAAGTAACATTAGAGTTTTATTTTACTAATAAACTTTCAGAAATGCCTTTTATAATCTACTGAGTCTGTCTGAGTTTTGAAGCCTGTAGATTGGAAGAAAACGGCAAAATAGGTCAAAGTTTAAATTATAAATTATTAAACCTGTTGTTTTCTGAATGTTATTTGTGGCATCTTCTAGTTTATTTTAGATTTTCTTGGGAATAATACCACATCAGAGTTCAAACTTGTGTATATTTTAAAACCAAACGTTTCAAAATCCTGTCGGATTTCGTTTTCAATGGATATAAATTTAAAAAGTAAAATTGAAATATATGACAATTATTTTGACATATTTGTCAAAATAATTGAAAACGAAATCCGACAGGATTTTGAAACGTTTGGTTTTAAAATATACACAAGTTTGAACTCTGATGTGGTATTATTCCCAAGAAAATCTAAAATAAATTAAACCTGTTATTCAAATTATTTAAAAATATAAATAAAATGTATTTTTCAAATTTTAAATAGTGTAGTTTCTAAAGTGGAAATTAAGTCGATGTTTAATATTTTTAATATCTTTTATACAAATGATTTAATAATATGATATATTTGTAATTCACATAATGACCCTTTTATCTGATATATTACATGATGCGTTTGAAAATTGAATCTTTATTTTCCATTTAATTGTATAATTTGTCCCTAAAATTACTATGGGGGTTTTCTAGTAATTTATTTTCCGTTTAATTCTATTATTTAGAGGCCAAATAATAGAATTATGGTTTTTTTTCCATATTTTTCCTATAAACAAAAAAAGAGGTCTTAGAGTTTGGGGAATAACGGGAAGAATGGGTAATTTATTTAAAATATTTTTTTAATGTATTTTAAAATATTCATTTTAAAAAAAATTTAAAAAATTTATTTGTACCTATTCGTCATAATGAGCCCTGGGATTTGATATATTACACGACCCGTTAGAAACAATTATAATTTTTTTTTCATTTAATTCTATAATTTGCCTCCCAAAATGAATATTAGGGGTTTCTTCTTATTTTTTTCCAGTAAAGTTCAGGTGAGGGGCTGTACTTCCAGTTTTTCAAAATTTTTCAGCTTATGGTTTCGGCGATAAGGAGGGAATGGGTAAAATTTTTTATATTTTTGTTAATATCTTTTAATTAATTTATTTTATAAATATGGAAAAAATATATTTGTTTTCTTCATCATGAGCCCTTTTATTTGATATATAACATGCTGGGTTAGAAACAATTTTAATTTTATATTTTCCATTTAATTCTATAATTTGCCCCCCAAAAAATATTAGGGGTTTTTCCTTATTTTTCCAGTAAAGTTCAGGTGAGGGGCTATCCCTCCATTGTTTTTTCAAAATTTTCCAGCTTATGGTTTCGGAGATAGGGGGGGATGGGTAAAATTTTTTATATTTTTGTTAATATCTTTTAATTAATTTATTTTAAAAATATGAAAAAATATATATTTTTTTCGTCATAATGGGCCCTTTCATTTGCTATATAACATGATGGGTTAGAAACAATTTTAATTTTAATTTTCCATTTAATTCTATAATTTGCCCCCCAAAATCAATATTAGGGGTTTCTCCTTAATTTTCCAGTAAAGTTCAGGTGAGGGGCTATACCTCCATTTTTTTCAAAATTTTCCAGCTTATTGTTTCGGAGATAAGAGCGGGGAATGGGTAAATTTTTTTATATTTTTGTTAATATCTTTTAATTAGTTTATTTTAAAAATATGAAAAAAATATTTTTGTTTTCGTCATAATGAGCCCTTTCATTTGCTATATAACATGATGGGTTAGAAACAATTTTAATTTTAATTTTCCATTTAATTCTATAATTTGCCCCCCCCCCCCAAAATAAATATTAAGGGATTTCTCCTTAATTTTCCAGTAAAGTTCAGGTGAGGGGCTATACCTCCATTTTTTTTCAAAATTTTTCAGCTTATGGTTTCGGAGATAAGGGGATGGATGGATAAATTTTTTTATATTTTTGTTAATATCTTTTAATTAATTTATTTTAAAAATATAAAAAAAATATATTTGTCTTCGTCGTAATGAGCCCTTTCATTTGATATATAACATGATGGGTTTGAAACAATTTTAATTTTATATTTTCCATTTAGTTCTGTAATTCCCCCCCCCCGAAAATTAAAAGTATAGGTTTCTCTTATTTTTCCAGTAAACTTCAGATCAAAACCTATAAATCTGTTTTTTTTCAAAACTTTACGTTTTATAGTTTCGGAGATAAGGGGGGGGATGGGTAAATTTTGGTATATTTTCGTTAATATCTTTTTAAATAATTTTTTTTTGAATATGAAAAAAATGTATTTGTGTTCCTCAGAATGAGACCTTTCATTTGATATATTACATGATGCGTTTGAAAATTTTTTTATTTTTAAATTTTTATTTAATTCTATAATTTGCCCCCCAAAATTAACATTAATGGTTTCTCCTTAGTTTTCCTGTAAAGTTCGGGCAACGCTCTATAGTTCCTATTTTTTTCAAAATTTTAGGCTCAGTAGTTTCGGAGATCAAGGGGGGGAACCGTCGATTTTTTTAGTTTTTCCCCCAGAAGTACCCCTAAAATCAAAATTTTTTCTTTTACGATATGTACTCCTGATCGGGTCACCAAACTATACATTGATACCATATTTCAACCTCTTCCGTCCAGTAGTTTAGGAGAAAATGGCTGTGATGTGACAGAGGCAGAAATCCGGAGTGATATTATAAGGATATCCGTATATTGTATATACGGAACCCTAAAAATGCTCTAACATTCAAACATGTAAATAGTACATAATAACTACTATTAACTTGTTATAGTGTTTTTTTTTTGGTTTTATATTAAAACGACTTGACCAAGGCCAAACAGACCTCAGATTTGTCGGTCCCATGACTTTGTCAAGCGGACATCGGATTCGAACTTAGTAACCCCAAAAACATATAATAACCATGGTTGCCCGCGTCACAGTGAATTTTTCTCGACTTGACCTTGAAATGACCTTGAACGTGATCTTACAACATCAATCAACCACATTGGTAATAGTTATTTAACAATAATTGACCTGATTTTAACAGCAGATTCGAAGAAGTAACTTATTAAAACACAAAAACTTTAAAAATATGATTTTCTTTTTTTGGGTTATGAAAATTTATGAAGGAATCGTATTACTGTCTATAGAAAAGCTGTAAAGAATCGGAAAACCTTTGAAATGAGCGCTTACAAGTATCGATCGTAGGATTTTTCGCTAAGAAAATCCAGAACAACCGATTAAAAAATATTTCTTTATTTTTAAATTATAACTTTGGACTACAATGTTAGAATCAATTAAGCTCAAAATGGATTTTGTCAGTTGAGTAGTTTTTGTTTAAACAATTCAAGTTGTACATCTTGGATTTTTGTTTAAAATCTGTAAGAAGTTAAAAATGATTGGGAATATTGAATTTTACGTAAGAGTTTGTGCCAGTGGGAGACAGAGGAAAATGTGGAGGGCTGGTCAAGCTGATTTAGGAAAAGCAACATTTTTGCGCCACGGGTTGCTGTCTATCTATTGGGCGCAAGTGAATTCATCTTAATGCCGCAGGTAAAACTTGGCTTTTTTTGACACAGTAATGGAAAATTATATATTTTATTATCATATATGTTTTACACGTTTAAATGTATTGTCGCTAAGATTTTAACCTTGAGAATAGTTAATCGTAACATCATAAGTTATCAGCTTGCGGAAAATTAAACTTTTAGTTTTTATTTCAACGAAGTTATGAATTTTTGAAAATAAATCAATTTTCCCTGGTTTTTCCAATTTTCCTCAGCGAAAAAATACCCCCATCAGGACCTATGAAGGCTCATTTTGAAGGTTTTCCAATTTTCTCCTACTTTTCCATTGACAAGAACACGATTCCTTCATTTCTCAATACAAGCCAATAACAAAAAAAAAAGGTTTTTTGTTAGTTTTTATTCTTTAAATAAATAATTTCTACGAATTTGCTTATAAAATCATGTAAGTTATCACCTATGAACTATTATTGGAGAGATGACATCAGCTGTTTGCTGTTGAATTTTATGTCACAATATGTTTTCAATTCTGCTCATTGTTTACACATTTACCATTGGCGGTATTATGGTCTTTTTATCGCGAAATGAATTCCGACATCCAGGAGTTTCAGGAAAATCTATCTAGGTCACAGAGAGTCCAAATCGAGAGTCGGACTGTGTGTAACGCCGTTTCCCTTTGATTCCTAGAATAGAAATCACACGAAAAAATTCGTAGGTTTAATAAAACCTGTCAAAGAAATTACGATACTAACTTCTCGAGATTTTTCAATCCATACTTTCAATGGATCCAAATGTTTTGACTGGTGTAAATTAATTTTCCAATTCCAAAGGGCAGTTAGAAATTAAAGTTTTCTGACTATTTGATATCAAAATAAGGTGTCAACGAAAATATTTAACTGATCACACCAAATACTACAACGAATATGTATATAAAATAAGTTTGAGTTGTTATATATACTTATTCTTACATATTAAATAAATCTTTTAGGTTATGGGCCCTAGACAAATCATGTAGTGTATTATCGTATGTGGTATTGATATGGTTTTTGAACAGAATAAATGTTCACGGAATTTTATATAATTATCTAAAAAACTATGTTAACAATCTGTAATTCAGTTTGGCTAAACTACAATTATGATTTTGTTTATGAGTTGTATAATAAACCTTAACGTTTAAGCTTTTCTTATTTTTTGCTTGTACAATATCGTATTAATTAACCGCCAAATTCATATAAGGTACGTCCTTGTCTCTTCAATGCATAAACAACATCCTTAGCTGTGACTTTTTCCTCTTGGCATGTAGAGTGCATCCCATTTTGGTTGAGATTGCCAGGTTACTCGGTTGTTATTGAAGATAGAGTCTTGCGGTTTTCACATACCTGTTCTACTTTTTTGTGAAACTCAGGATGGCCATATCAGATTTTGCATAAGTGTTTCCATTTATAAGATACAGGGCGATTTTGATAATTTATACTTTTTGGACCCCTTCTATATCTACGAAGTTATTAGAAATACTCTTGCGCTAAGAACTACGTCTAATAGAAAATTTTGTATAGAATCCAGTGGAGTACTCAATTTTTGTTTTTCGAGTATGGTTTTGAAGATACTACACAACATAATATATTTTTAAATGGAACACCCTGTATTTTATTATTTCATTGAATTCGTTATTTTTTTCCCTTTAAAATAATGTATAATACAATACACATGGTATTATTAGAAATGCAAAAAAACACTAAAAAGATGAGTTTTTTGCTAGTAGGCCATGTATTTTCCATTTAAAATGAGAATCAAACAAATAATTCCATTTGAGATTTTTTATAGGAGTTTATCAGCAAAGAAAAATAATGTTAACAATAATTTATTAACATTAAACACGAAATTTAGGTACCTAAAAGTAACTAATAAATAGTTATACATCGTTCATTATGTATAACAAACAGAACAAGTATTACAAATCAAATATCTATCTTAAAATTAATTTTGGACATTATTTATTACCTTATTGATTTAACTGTTCAAATAGTTGTCCATTTTCCCTAACACATAATTGGCAAACCTTTCCATCTCGCATGAATCTATTTAAAATTATTATAGAATTCCGCCTTTCGGAACAATATTTTATCTAGTGTGTGCTGGAGAGAAAAACGCAAATCTGATCAAGCTGTCATTGATAGTAACTATTGTGTTTTATCGTGTTTGAGTTTACAAGATCATTATATAAATAATTATTCGTGAGTTTGCTGGTTGATAATTGATAATGACTGGAAGAGAATTCGTGTTGAAAATAACGAAAAATACGATATGATACCATGTTTAAATCAATGTTATGAGAATGTTGAAGAAGCTTTAGAACTACATTTCCACAGGTATAAAGTACTAGTATTTTACCATAAGATATTTCATGAAATCGCGTTTTTAAAACTTTGAAATATCCAGAGAGGCATCAACCTAGTCGAGCAACTATATTTAGACTAAAGAATAATTTACTAAGTTTTGGTGCATATTCTAAACCTCGATCAAAGGTGTATAACAAAGAAAATCGAGAAATAAATGAAATAAATGTGTTAGCTAGCGTTCATGCCTATCCCCAGACTTCTTGTGCGAAATTAGAAAATTACACTGGAGTTTTTTCTCAATCACGGGTCCAAAGAATTAAAAAAAAAAAAATTAAACCTTACAAAGTCAATATTGCCCAGCACTTATATCCTGGTGATGCAGCAAGACGGTTAAATTTTTGCAATTGGTTTTTAGACCAAACCCGAAGGGACAATGATTTTGTAAGGAAAGTTATTTGGTCAGACGAATCTCATATAAGCAGTGCCGGTATATTTAACAGGCAGAATACAAGATACTGGTATGATGAGAACCCGCACTTTATTTTTGAGCGACAACAGCAGGGTCGATGTGGTTTTAATGTAGCCTGTTTCATACTGGGGACAAAAATAAAGTACCGCATTTTTGAAGGAACCCTTACCGCCAATAGGTACTTGACAATCCTAAAAGGCTTATTACCCGAAATATTGGAAGATGTTCCCCTTGCCTTTCGCAATTCTAAACACTTTCAACAAGATGGCGCCCCTGCCCAAAATTCTAGATTAATTGGGCGCTTTTTAGAAAATAATTTTCAAGGATGTTGGATAGGAACACATGGACCAATTAGGTGGCCTCCAAGATCACCCGATTTATCTATATTGGACATTTTTTGTGGGGTTATTTGAAAAATAAAATATATACCAACAGACGCAACAGTCGCGAAGAACTTCGTGCCGCAACGGAGGCAGCTTTTCGTGATTTACAAAGGCGACCTGTTATAATTTTAAATGCACTCAGGCGTATTGAAAAGGTTTGCCAATTATGTGTTAGAGAAAATGAACAACAACTTGAACAGTTAAATCAATAAGGTAATAAATAATGTCCAAAATTAATTTTAAGATAGATATTTGATTTGTAATACTTGTTCTGTTTGTTATACATAATGAACGATGTATAACTATTTATTAGTTGCTTTTAGGTACCTAAATTTAGTGTTTCATGTTATTGAATTATTGTTAACATTATTTTTCTTTGCTGATAAACTCGTATAAAAAATCTCAAATGGAATTATTTGTTTGATTCTCATTTTAAATGGAAAATACATGGCCTACTAGCAAAAAACTCATCTTTTTAGTGTTTTTTGCATTTCTAATAATACCATGTGTATTGTATTATACATTATTTTAAAGGGAAAAAAATAACGAATTCAATGAAATAATAAAATACAGGGTGTTCCATTTAAAAATATATAATGTTGTGGAGTATCTTCAAAACCATACTCGAAAAAAAAAATTGAGTACTCCACTGGATTCTATGCAAAATTTTCTATTAGACGTAGTTCTTAGCGCAAGAGTATTTCTAATAACTTCGTAGATATAGAAGGGGTCCAAAAAGTATAAATTATCAAAATCGCCGTGTATCTTATAAATGGAAACACTTATGCAAAATCTGATATGGCCATCCTGAGTTTCACAAAAAAGTAGAACAGGTATGTGAAAACCGCAAGACTCTATCTTCAATAACAAGCGAGTAACTTGGCAATCTCAACCAAAATGGGATGCACTGTACAGTGTATGTGACAGCATCTCTTATAACATTTTCAAGGAATACTTTAGCACACCACGTATATCAATCCTGATATACGTCTAACACCACCACGTCTCGCTAAACGTCTTATGGCTGGTTTTGTTATACCTTGGATATTATCACGCAGCATTTTATGATGAGGTTTTGCGCCTCCTTTTCTACGCAGGGTTGACTGAAGGAGGACAAACTTATATATGGGAATAAAACTGAAAAAGTGTCCAGCGGAAGGTTTCAAATAAGAAGTTCAAGAAATGACCAGAATGGCGCAAGTGTGACTGACGACAGGGTTTGTTAGGAAGTTAGCAATTGTGAAGAAGTTCAGTATTTGTGATATCAATTGGCAGATAAACACGATCTATTCTGTATGTCAGCAGTTTTAAAAACCGTCTTTGAATTGATTCTAATTTTTGTTTGTGAATAAAATACAATGAACTCCAAATTATATCAGCATACTCAATTTTAGACCTGACAAAAGCAAAATATTACATTTTTAATGTCTCTGGATGCACTAAATCTCGGGAGTTATTCGCGACAAAGCCGTACATCTTGTTGGCAGCAGAGAAAACGGAATCAATATGAGCAGTATAAAGGAAATTTAACATCCAGGTCGGTAAAAGTGGACGGTTGCTCAAGAATAGAATTATTAATTTTTTAATGAAAGTCAATACTATTTTTCTTTAATGTGTACGACATTACTTTACACTTGTATTGAAAGATAAATTATTATTCTGGCACCAAATTTCAATCAATTTCAGATTATTAGAAAGTCTTTTGCAGTCGCAATAACTATTGATTTTACAATAAATCTTCAAGTCATCAGCATATAATAAGCAATTTACGTCTAACGTATTAACGATATCATTAATGAAGATATTAAATAAAAAAGGCCCCAAGTTACTGCCCTGCGGGCCAACTGAAATGGACACGTATTCGACTGACTTAAACCCATTAAAGACTATCGATTGTTTCCTATCACTGAGATACGCCTTCGAAAAGTCCGTGTACACTACATCACACTGTACCCGATCCTCTATAGATTCAGCCAGCAATTGAGTCATTGAGTCATGTTGACAAGATTTGTGATAGTCGAGCGTCCATTCATAAATCCATGTTGATAACACGAAATAATATTGCTAAGATGAGAGTATATTCTTTTATGAAGTAATGTTTCAAATACTTTACTGAAGTTACACAATATTGAAATTGGATTTTGAAAAGTGGAATAATTTTAGACGTTGTCTTCTAAACGTTGTTTGTGGCATATTCTTGATTATTTTTATGTTTTTTTGGGTAATAACGTCACAATTGAAATAAAACGACGTATATTGAAGGAAAACCAAACGTTTCAAAGTCTATCCTGACTTCGTTGTCAATGGCTTTATATTTATTGATGTAAATTGCAAAATGAAAATTTGATTTATGACATTTAAATTGACATTAGATAATTTGTTGTTTTTAGATATACAGGTAGCACAAAGAACAACATAAGACAAAACGAAAAATAAAAGAGTCTGCCTTAATTCTTTTGAATGAAGACGATTGTATCGCTTCTACTTCTGTAGAATTTAATCGTATCAATTAAGGAAGAAATTATTAATGGTAACCACCTTTTGAACAACCCAGTATCGGGATAGTTCATAAGGTTTCTCCTAGTTTTTCCCTTATGACGTTAATGGGATCACTGAAACAATAAAATTCTTTGATCGCATTTTTGGCGAATGCGCTATCTTATAACAAAGTCGTACCTAGGAACGCCACTTATAAATTATAAAGACAACTCTTTCAAATTCTTCTAATTTGAAAGATGTTTAACTATAATATATGATCTTTAGAATTTTTTGTGCTACCTGTATATCTAAAAACAACAAATTTTCTAATGTCAATTTAAATGTCAAATCAAATTTTCATTTTGCAATTTACATCAATTAATATAAAGCCATTGACAACGAAGTCAGAATAGACTTTGAAACGTTTGGTATTCCTGCAATATACGTCGTTTTATTTCCCTTGTGGTGTTATTGCCTCCAAAAAAAAAGTAATTTTAGACGTTTTCCAAATAACAAGTACAGGAGAGTATTTAAGGGAAATTGTAAGCATGGTAGTTAATGGTGAGGCAAGAATTGATGCACAATCTTTTAAAATAAAGGCTGGAATGAAATCAGGACCCTCATCTTCACGAAAACCTGATATGGTGAGGTGTTGTGCATTTGTAAAGAGGTGATTAAAAGTGACAGTCTGCGAGCTAACGGAAAATGATTGGGCAAAGATTTCGGAGAAACTGTTGATTGTATCAACAGGATTATGAAGCACTTGACCGTTATACGACATTCGATTCGATATCGCAGTACAACATTTTTTACTATTTATAAAAACCCAGAATTTTTTAGGATCCACCTTCATATTTACTTCAACCGATCTCACATAATTCTTGTAGGACTGACTAAGGTCAGATTTTATTATTGCTCTTAAGCGTTTAAATTGGTCGAGAGCAGACGGAATCTCCCTGGGGAGAAAACGCAATATACTTTATTTTTACCACTGAAATTTACAACTTTTACATGCATTTTCTATCATGCAGGCGGAATTTCTTCCTCCATTCCAATCAACTTTATGTTGCGATCAATTTTGGAAGCAGGCTCTTCAGTCCGTAGTCTGTTCCTCAGATCCAAACACCTGATGTCTGTCATCAACGACTGGCTTTTGTTGTCAATATCTCTATCAATGATGACCAGCTGCTCCTCCAAAGCTGTCACAGTTGATTTGATGCAGTTCAACTTGTTCGTCAAATCTTGGATGGTGTGCAGCAACTGCAGCACCTCTTTCTTGAGACCTTGATCTGACTCGTCAAGAGCCAACTCAAAACCCGGTCGGTACGTGCGATTCTCCAATCTGGTTTCCGCAAGCTTTAAAGCGTTTTGCTGATCAACAATTGCCGTTTCTAATGATCGTATTTCTTCGACCAGTTTCTCCAGACTTTCTCTCATTAACTTCTGTTGCCATTGAGTTTCGTTTCGACTCTTTTGAGTTTCAAAAATTCTTTTGCGAAGGGTGAAATCGACGTAGTCTCTTTGAGATATCATGTCATTTTTGGATCTTTCTCTGACGACAAAATAGGACTCGCAGAGTTTTAGGGTATCAGCCAATTCGTTATCGGCTTGTTGTTTCAGTTGTTTGGTATGTCCCAACCAACTTTCATAACTTAATGCGTTCTTTGGCGTTCTGGTAGGGTTGATCTTGTACGTAATAGTTGCTGATTGTTTATCTAAACCCAACTGTTCACGATCTAGGTCTGCAGCTTCAGTTTTGTCATTTAAATCCAAAGTAAGTTGAAATTTGATTTCTTCCAGTTTGTTTATTTTTTCCCATGCGGCTTGACTTCGCTCAATCAGATTTTTCTTCACACCTTCTACTAGGCAGAACTCTTTCTTCAATTCGGTGTCGCTTTCATCGTAGGTAAGTTCTGATCCTTGCCGGCAGTCGCGCATAGATATGCACTCAGAGATAACTGCAAATCTGGTTCCCAAGGCGTCGATGTCCTTTTCCGCTTCGAATCTAGCTTTTCTAAGATTCGATAGCTCTTGGTTGACTCTGTCGAGTAAAGACCTGAGAGTATCTCGCCATTTGTCAAGTTCTGTTACTCTATCGGTCAGTCTTACGTTGTTCAGGTAGGTGTCCCATTCGGACCTTACTCTGGTCTCGTTCTTTAATTGTCGGGTCTCGTGCCTCAAATTGAAGGCGTCGTTGTTTCTAGTGGTGTTCGTTTGTTGGTTTTCCCATTGCTTGGCATACCAGTCAGCCAAGCTGATATGCGTTAGAGGTTTTTCGAAAGTTACAATAGACATAATTGAAAATCTGTATTTGGTTTTTAGAAAAGTGTCAAATTGACGTTTAGTAGATCATATAATTGTTTTGACGTACAGGATGAGAATTGGAAAATTTGTAGTTATTCTGCCAATTAAAATAAGATTTATATGAATAAGCTGGAAGCCCATTTTACATTTTGAAGGTGACCCAACATAAATAATAGTCAGAACTATGCTGTTATATGGTCCTAGAAGTTATATTTAATACTTAGAGCATCTACATCCTAGAGATAGCTTGCAGTGCATAAAAATCGTGCCAATGCTAGAAAGAGAGGGCAATAGAGACGGTAATTCACTCGATTGCAGGGTGTATTAATAGACCTTGCTCGATTGGAAACTGCATACCAGAGTGCGTATAAGAAGAGTGTTGCCAAGGTACAGGCTGATTGGTTCCGCCATTTTTTGCACTGATTCGGTTTATTATAGCAAGTGCAGAACAGATGTTTAGTGTTTGTTGCAGATTTGCCAGATATGGCCATTTAATTCCTGCATAAGTGTAATAAAGAAAAGTAATCACCTTTTCTATTAATCTGCTGTATAATGTTTAGTAACGAATTATCTTCATTTTTGATATTTCTATGTTTGTCCCTGTCCTATAATTGGTCTCTGTACTCTTGGATAGTGTAATAATAAATAAATAAATAAATAAAATAAAGGATTATTAGATATCGTTAGATTTACTTTAAAAATGTTTAGTTTTAGGCAGTTACAACTTTCGCACATAAAATAGAGAGGTGAAAACTTAGTTTCTAAACAACTTACTTAGAAAGGCAACTGAGTGAACTCTCTTCCGACAGGGCAGACTAAGAAGAGAGAATCTCTTCATTAGCTCAGATTGAGGAAAACCTAAGGCAAGATATGAACCGTCAATTTTAAAAGCTATAAATATCAAAAATCGCCTCTGAATATTTTCGATCATATCGCTGTACTTATTATACCCTGGGTGCCAAACCAAATCAGTGTATTTAAGCCGAGATTTCACAAAGACATTGTAAAGTAAAATCAAAGTGCTTAGGTCTGAGAAGCCCTCAGAGTTTCAAATTAGATAACCAAGACTTTTATAAGCTGTTTGTAGAGTATTTTCAACATGCACATTAAAATGTAATTTGCTATCAAAACTAACACCAAGATCTCTAATATTGTTCGGTTTTGACAAAGTAACACCCTCTACCTTGTAGTC
Source organism: Octodonta nipae (assembly GCA_034190945.1). NCBI lineage: Eukaryota > Metazoa > Arthropoda > Insecta > Coleoptera > Chrysomelidae > Octodonta > Octodonta nipae. The sequence continues at coordinate 11,503,882 of CM067221.1, forward strand.
AAACGAAATAGGAGTTTGCCCTCTGGTAAAAGTCATGGCGTGAGACTTTGATACATTTAATGGCAGATCGTTTTTTTACACCAGGCATTCACATTGTCAAGACGTTTTTGTAGCCTAAAACAGTCATTTACATTTTCTATTACAGTACAGATTTTAATATCATCAACACCAACAATGTCATTTATAAAGAAGACAAATAATAGTGGCCCCAATATGGAGCTTTGCGGAACCCCCGATGTGGACACAATTTCTGATGACTTGAAACCATGACACTCTACGTACTGCTTTCTGCTCGTTAAAATATGATTCTAACAATATAACAAGTGAGGGAGATATATCAAAATCTTTTATTAAAAAAACCGTATATAATTATCAGAAGGAAATAGGTTAATTGCAGTATCCCTGATTTTAGTCGACAATCTGCAAATTACAAAGTACTGAGAGTTGCTGTTGGGTACTTATGATAGTGGAGGAGTTTAAAAAATTGAACTATGTACCCCAATTAGGTTTAAGAAATTTTAAAATAAAACTATTATCAATATTTTATTTTTTAAAGATATTATTGTTAGGTACATGAATATAATTATTACCTATTTTTTTCCTTGAATAATGAATTTTAATATCAACTTTTAAGATCAACAGCTCTAAGATTTCATATACATTATACTTCTGACTGACTAAGACTGAAAAGAGAGCAAGGGGTTATTTTACTCGATTAGGAGCTGCTTTCAATGAAATACGTCCAACATGCAGTTTTTTGGTTGCTTGAACCCACCAAGTGAAATAGCCTGTTACACTTTCTTTGTAGTCTTGGCAAGATATTGTGTATTGCATGCTATTTCCAGAAGTATATGCTCTAAGTATGGAGTGCGTAAGCCCCGAGGAAAACTTACAGGGCGGTGAGACAATAAAAAAACAGAGTGGACGTATCTACCTCTGTCTAAGCTCGATTCTCATCTTAGAGCCTATATTTCTGGAGGTAGCATGCAACGATTAGATTAGAAAGAGAGGGCAATACAGAGAGCAAGAAGCTATTTTACTTGATTGGGAGCTACTTCTAATGAAATCCGTCCCTCTAGACAATTTTTTGGGTTTCTCTTTACCACCTATACCTAAACATGACCTTTTTTGCGAAGTTCCAGTTTGTCTTCCTTGTCTATGCGATCCATAAACTGGACCTTTTTTGTGCTGTTCTTATTTTGACGTATGACATATGTCAAGTTTCTAATTTAAACTACCGCAAACAGAAAACTGTAATGTTGTTTGTTTACTATAATTTATTGATTTTCTATAAACGAAGTGGTACCTGTTCCAAGAAACTACCCATATGGGGTATTTCAGTCCAAGGGTCCGTCATAACAAATAGTGAACATAACATTAAATCAACTTTTCAATATAATTTTCCTCAATTATAAGAAACAATAGGTAGGCGTTTGTCGTGTTACATTCTGTGTTCCGACTTCAGTGTTTATTTAATGAATATTTATTTATCTTTTTGCGGGTTTTATAAGTTGTATACTCAAGTGTATTAGAGTGAATCTATTATCTGAGATTTTCGGTTCGACTCTCGTCCTGAACAGTTCGATTTTTCTACAACAATTCCAAGCTTTGACGTTTGTGCACATTTGGACGGACCACTTTAATTGGAACTACACATACTAGTACACCCCTGTAACTTTCCGGAAGGTCAGCCTAATTTGTATTCATATGAATGTTTATGGATCGCATAGACAAGGAAGACAAACCAGAACTTCGCAAAAAAGGTCATGTATAGGTATAGGTGGTAAAGAGAAACCGGATTTCATTAGAAGTAGACTGTAAATTTGTGCTACCTCCACAAATTTTTGAGAATTTAACAGGTAGATACGTCCACTCTGTTTTCTTATTGTCTCACCGCCCTTTACGTTTTTCTCGGGGCTTACGGAGCACAACTTCTGAATAGCATTCAATACACAATATCTTGCCAAATACAAAGAGAAAAGGAATGGGTTTGCAGGATATCAGCACCCTAATTCCGAGTAAAATAAACATGTGATTGCAATAGATTCACTCCTCTAATACACTTGTCTCCAATGTACAAATGTCGTGCCAAGGATAGAAAGAGAGAGGCATTTCACTCTGGTATAAAACCCATAATGAGAGTGGTGCAAGTTCGGAAACGGCCATTTTCCGCTCATTTTCCACCAATAAGAATAAGTTTAAAATCAATAACACAATTCATTCAGACCGGTGCAGATCAGATGCGTCAAGCATGGTTACCAGATTGCTTGAAGGGAAAACTCTTTAAACAATATTCTTTTACGCATTCGGATATCACAAGAGATCAGCCGTTGTAAAACACAAAAGTTAATAATCAAATCATGTAGCCTACAATAATATCTTTAAAAAATAAAATATTATTGTTTTATTTTAAAATTCTTATAATTGACAAAAATCCACTATAAGTACGCAACAAATCAGTGTAATTTGCAGATTGTCAACTAAAATTAGGGATACTACATTTAACCTATTTTCTTCTGATAATTGTTGAATACTGTTTTTTTTTTAATAAAAAATTGATATATCTCCCTCACTTGTTATATTGTTAGAATCATCGAGCAGAAAGCAGTACGTTGAGTGCCATGGTTTCAAGTCATCAGAAATTGTGTCCACATCGGGGGTTCCGCAAAGCTCCATATTGGGGCCACTATTATTTGTCTTCTTTATAAATGACATTGTTGGTGTTGATGATGATAATAAAATCTATACTGTAATAGAAAATGTAAATGACTGTTTTAGGCTACAAAAAAGTCTTGACAATGTAAATGCCTGGTGTAAAAAAACGATCTGCCATCAAATGTATCAAAGTGTCACGCCATGACTTTTACCAGAGGGCAAACTCCTATTTCGTTTGACTACAAGGTAGAGGGTGTTACTTTGTAAAGACCGAACAATATTAGAGATCTTGGTGTTAGTTTTGATAGCAAATTACAATTTAATGTGCAGGTTGAAAATACTCTACAAGCAGCTTATAAAAGTCTTGGTTGTACCTTTACATATTTATATACTTATACGCTGGAAATATTCTACACAATATAAGGTTTAATCTTCTCCAAACATTTATAACTGGAAGCAACATCTAACTATAAATTTACAGTCCACTTAATTAAATAACTAAATATACTTGAATGGCGTTAAATGCAATATTCTGGATATAAAAGATTGAGTTATAAATTAAACAATATGAACTGGCGTTTATTATTAAAAAAATTACAAGTTGATTATGTAATTTTCAAGTTTTCTGTACAAAAGTGGGATACAGTTAGACTTAAAAATCAAGTACCAACATGTCACACCCAACAATATGATTTTTACCATAAAGTCCAGCACATACAATCTGAAAAAAGAAATCGTCTAAATATGTTTATTGATTCGAAAACGATCGCATTATATTTAGTTACTATTTGTATCACGTTTCTGTCAATATTTATCTTTAGATCAGTCAGGTTTGTTAACATTTACCTCCAGATTTTCTTTCTGTTATGCAGTTTGTTTGTGACAATATCTTCTTTAAACATGTTAGCTGCTATGCCAATTTTGTTGCTTCTAAAATATACATAAACTTCCTCAGGAGCAAGATAACTTAAATCGTCAAACGAAAAGTCTTTTCTTTCTTCTTTAGTCAAGTTTTCTTGAAGTTTCGTTAATTTACTATTCACAAATTCCCAGTTGTGACTCAGGAAGTACCACATTACTGTATTGGCGATGTAGATTTTTCTCTGGATCTTAACTAACCTAAACAAAAAAAAAATCAATACAGTATCTGTCAAAATATACAGTCGACGAATATGTGGATTATATTTATATTTTTCATAATAATAAATTTTATATTTTATACATTTTTTAACATTGAAAAAACATGATTCAAATAAAACATTAAAAAAAACGACTTCCACCTATAACAAAAAAGCTGAAAATAATTATAACAAAATACAACTCTAACAAATAAATAACACATTCAATGTGGTTAGGTACTATCCAGAAAGTAAAAAAAATGTAAACATTAAAAGGTGCTCATTCTGTGCAAATTAATTACCTATCAATCTACTATATTTTTGAAGTCGGTTCCAAGCAAATCTAAAATCCTTCATTGCGTACTTATCTATTACTTCATCAAACTTGATTGTTGCTTGGCACCGACTTCAAAAATATACTAGATTGGTAGGTAATTAATTTGTACAGAATGAGCACATTTTAATGTTTACATTTTTTACTTCTTCGGTAGGTACCTAACAACAGTGAATTTGTTATTTATTTGCTAGAGTTGTATTTTGTTATAATTATTTTCAGCTTTTTACTTATAGGTGGAAGTCGGTTATATATATTTTTTAAATGTTTTATTTTCAACTTTTTAGTTTTTTTGAACTCAGGTAGTTTTCATTCTTTATTTTTTATTTTGTATGTATAACCTTAATAGATAGGATCAGGTAACATCAAAAGCCTCAAGATTACCCAATGATACATTTTCATTTAAATTGACAAGTAAATGTTTACGAACAAAATGTACTAGTACGCGTAGACTTCATAAGCTCAAAATATATTTATGCCCTATGGAGCACGCCACGTAACCTTTTTTCAACTTTTTTTGACAACTCTGTATAATTATAGATAATTCCACTCCACCCTATGTACCAACCATTCTGTACCTACGACTGTCCACAGACAAGCCTAAATTTGTTTGCTGCCCTCTGTAAACTATAGGACGGAGTAGAATCTATCCCATATTTACGGAGTCAAATTCGTCCTATATTTCAACTATCGTATATAACTCCTAGTGGGCTACCCTATAAATTATTTCATTTATAACATTTTATAGTATAGTCCTGCGTAACATTAATTCCTCTCCACACTTTATGCAACTCTCATGGGCTATAAAATAAATAATTTTTTAATAACACTGTATAAATATAATTCAACTTCAGCATATATTTCATCCTTCCTGTATATGATTTGTTTACGTCTACATCATATAACAGTTTTTTAATCACCCTATATAATTTTAATTTCACATTTTTCCAACATTTTTATGCCACCAAACGTCCACTCTAACCTATATTCCAACCATCCCGTATATACGGCTGCCTATGGACCCCTATCATTCTACTCCGTCCTATAATTTTCCTTCTACCACTTATAATTTTGTTTGCTATAACTAAATACCCTGTGTATAAACGCCAAATAGCAGTTTAGAGTTTGACATGTTGTTACTGGATTTTCTATTAGGCCGGGAGAATGTGACACCAAAAGTACCGTCTTCGTAAAATGGAAAAATTTTCGTTTAAATAGGTATTTGCCTAGTATACAAACAAAACGCGCTTGGTACTCATTGATTTAAGGAGCCGAAAATACTAATATGTTTTACTACCTATATGCTTGAGATGTACATATAAAATTTTCAAATTCACAGTTAAAACTTTCAGTGCCTACAATTCCCGCACTATTACGTTGGAATTAAAATATTTATGAGGAAATGTCCGTTACGTCACTTTGATGAAACTTTTGATAAAAATATTGGAATTTTTGGCGATTTTCTGCAAAACTGCAAGTTGCACGTCGCAGAAATTTATATGAGATGACCTATGGATCTTCCTTAAAAGATTAAACGTTAAAAAACTATGCACATCCATAATGAGTTTTTGAAAAATCGACCAATATGTTAGAAATATTGGTCGATTTCCATGCAAGCATTCACAAATTTCATCACTTTACCAATAGAATTATTTCCCAAATTGAAAGTTTCACCAATCCGGATATATACTCTATTAAACAAGACCATATTCATTCAAAACGGTTCACCACAGGAGAAGAAATCAGGTAACGTACGAAGTTGGAAGTTGGTTAAATATAAATCTTGCCGTCATAAATCCTTCATAATAATCCTTAAAAAAAATCAATAAAAAAATTCTGGTTTTGGGTTAAAGTTTACTCATATAATTCTAATACTATAGTAGTTTCACGATACTTATGAGGATTATTAAAATCATAATAGTGGTTATTCCTCCAATTGAAGACTCCACGGAGCGTGAATGTATCTTCCTCAGGAAATAGGATACTTTCAAGAAACGTTGGATCTTGAATGATTTTATGTTGCATCCACTGACAGAACTGTAGTCTACGTGGTAAGTCGTTGGACACAAAATTTTGTACAGGCGTAAAATGATACGGATACACTTTTTCTGGAGGTAAAATTTGTGATATACTCGATTTACTTACACCAGTAGCTGCTTGCAAGCCCCGAGTACTTAATTCAGGATTTTCCACTAAACCATCATCTTCATGATCAGCTGAAATTCTTTTAGGTCCGCCACCAGATCTTTTGGTGTGAAACGAACCTAATTCACCTAAATTTGTATATAATCTTTGGAATATTTTATGATTAGACACATTTCAATTTGGATATATCGTCTAAATGCAGCACTTGAATTATAATTTACTTGTTCATAAACACAAATCATATCCCTTAGTTCACTGTTTACAGTTTTTTTAAATTCTAGGCATATTTAATGAAGGCTTTATTCCAATTGCTCACTTTAAAAACACAGTATATAAATCGAGGGCAAAGAAGAAATCAATAGTTCATATCAAATTTACGACTTACTTTAGAGGCTGCTGGCGGTGATACGCTGTACCGTATTGGAATTGCAACATCTCGAAAACGCCTTGGAATATGGGGATTCAACAAGTATATGTTTTTTGTATTGCAATTATGGCAGTTTCATTATTTATCGTCGAAACGCCAAGTATACGGGGTGTTAAAAAAATAAGCATGAATTTGCGTAATTCTATCTTGATAACAAACACCCTGTAAGAGTACCAAGAAAATTGATAACAAATTCTTGTGTGTTCCCTTGAATACTATGCTGTTCCAAATTTGAGTTTAATATATGGAGCCGTTTATCAAATATCACAAATTTTCCATGTTTGGCGAACGTTCTACAAAACACCCTGTATATTCATTAATGTGAATTAAAACACATTTACCTACCTAGTAACCCATGACGATTTTTGTTTTATGTGGTAAATATAAAGAAATACGAACCACATACGGTTTTCGACCAGAATAATGTGGGTTTTTTTGAAACTCAAACATAATATTCAATTTCGTATTTTCACTTGGAGCATTGACAGTTACTTTTTTAATCCGTCTTACATGACCAAGTTCGCGAAACTGCTTTTCTATTTTGCTAAATGTTCCTTGGGATGCAGGCAAATTTAGAAAATTTTCGTGAAATAAGCGAGAAACTTCCATTTGTGTCTGTGTGTTATCTCCATAACCAATCATTTGGAGAATGGTTATTTTATGAATTTCTGTTAAATAAACCATTCTTGTGATATTATTACGTAGAGTTAATGAAATTCAAACGACAATAGCACTTACACTGATCACCACTGTCATGCAGGCAGACAACAAGATGCTAAGGCTATGAGTTTTGACGAAAATAAACAAAACTGTTTTTTTTTTCAAATCAGTAAAAAGGAACGCAGGAATGTTTTTTTCTTACTATCTCAATATCAAGAGCTAAATGGTCATTAAGTTTTGAATGTAATGTAACGAATTTGTGAAATAAAATAATTTTCTTTTTTTAATGTTAATTTTTGTAATAAATCTGACAACACTTAATATTTCCGAAACAGTTGATGATAGGTCTGGAGAATCCAAACATAAATAATTACAGGGACTTGCAGTTAAAATAAGAAAGTTAGTATTGGGCCCTGTCACATGACACACCCCATATATTTTTTTTGTTGAAAAAATGCGCATTTAAATATACAAATCGACGTGTCCAAGCAGTTTTCCCAACACCCTCTCCTTTATTGGTTATCTAATTTATTCCATTTGGCTGTTCCACGCTGTATACATATAATGTGTTTAGTCCTAGCCTCAATATACCGAAACCCATCTAAATAATAATTATCCCAGAAAGCGTTCAATGCTTTTGAAGCTACTTTGCCATGGGGGGCAACCGTGACAAAAGCCGATTTGCTGGGATCTACCGGTTATAATTGTTCCTAAATGGTTTGAACCAAACATATTCTAGAGGTTTTGGTTAATATCAATGACGTCACAAATTAGCCCTTTCTTACGTCATTGTTTGAAATATCTGCAACCGGTAATAACCCATGGCAGCAGTTGTTTTTGATTGTCTGTCTGTTTCTTAAATGACATTTGAGGTTAGGTATTTACTATTTTAAATTATTACGTATACATTTAACAATAAATTTTGATCAGTCTTGCAAAAATCAAGTAAGTACCACTAAAGAACCACATAAATAAGAAGTTTATTGATGTGTACAACATTTTAAATAAACAAAAACAAAACAATTTAACATACGATTTTGACGTTTTCTGCTTGAACTTAATTACATTCTAGCGAATCAGTTTTGGTTCTACTTCACTGATGAAAAGAGAAATGTCAAAATACAACCATTGTCAACCAAGGGTAGAACCAAAGTTACGATATATTACAAAAATATATACGTACATTGTTTTGCGACCGGCTATTCTCAGAGCAACGTCCAGAAATAACGCGGGTATCATATGGAATAATAGTACTTGAAAAAAATAGTTGTACCAACAATTTGTCATTGAGAATCTTGGGTACCATAGAACCTGATTAAATGGGACGTCCCAAATCATACGGCGGCCCATATCTAATAGAGATTCATTCGTGACCATATTGGACCTCGAAAGAGAGTTATTGTAAATTCCGACATCACTAAGATCCCTGAAAAATAAAGAGCCATAAGTTCAGAAGTTGTACAGATGAAAATAATGAAATAAAAATATGAATATAATGTAGGGGAACCCAAGCGGGGATATTGCGCGTTACTGAACGTTGTAATGAACCCCTACCACAAATGAACCCTTAATATAGGGGCGTGTGTTGAGGACAGCCGATCAGATTGGTAATAAAAATTGATCCTCAGAAAAACTCGGCGCCTCAGATTAAGACAAAGTAAATTAAGTATATGGTCTCCATATACTTAACTGTCTATATTTAGATAATCTGACCATTTGAGCGTGAGATAAGGAAATGGTCGAATCTCAAAGTTGTAAAAAAACGTCCTTTAATGATTACGGAAAAAATATAATTTGACTTTTTTGATGGGGCGATATAGCTAAAATCATGAACATAGTGTAGAGAGTACAGGTGCTGGCTTCTGTGTATTTCCCACTCCGCGCCTCTCTTTCCTTCTCACTTTTACTTTTTCTCTTACTCTCTCGCACCGTCTATCGCCATGATGCTATCCCAGCTGATCACAAAGACGTCTTAGTTTTAGTAGAAGTACGACGCTTTGGTTTGTTTTTGTGTTTTAAAACAATTTAGTGAATTTAGTTTCATATTTATTACAATAACGATTGAAGCAAATTAGACCGAGCGATCTGAATTAGAAGTTCAACCACGATTTTCTTGCCATCTGGAGTACTGAAAGGCTATATGAGGTAGTTACAATTCGTGAAAAACTCCTTGGGTTTCCGTGCTGTGACGACTTTATGAGTACTGCGCTGTTAATAAAACTATAGGTTCCCATCGATTTTATAGGGAAATTTTTTTGGTAGGAGGGTAGTAGTGGGTCTAAGGGCTAAAATCGATATATAAACATCTAGGCTAAATGTTTAATTCTTGAATGATTTTCTGAGTCCTGCCCACTATAATGATCACAAATTTTTATATTAAAATGATCCAAAAAATTGCATTACGCCTACTAGGGACATTTCTGGAAAAACAGAATAAAGGTGAAATTTTCGCACAATTTTCCATGTGAAAATTCATTTATTCCCTATGAGGCGTCATACCAATTTTTTCGTTGACATTTTGACATAAATATGCTTGATTAATTTATTTTGGAGGTTCATATGAGAACAGCTTGTGGAAACAGTCCAGAACACTATAGTTGCCTTCTTATAGATAAACTCCCTCGTAGGATTAAGTGTGAGACAATAGGTCTTCGGATTTGTCAAATAGTTTTCCTGTATACTGCGTTGGGATGTATTTTGTGTGATACTGATCTGATGTGACGTTTCTATTCCTTATCAGGAATCGTTGTCGAACAATGTAGTTTGAAATAATTTACACAGTATAGCTTGACTTTTTCGCAATGTCAATTGGTTGATTGATTAATTAATTATCTATATATAAATAGGCAAAGACAAAACGGTTAGGTACCATTTTCTCTTCTGTCCCTCAACCGATTTACTTTATTTTTATTTTGTTTAGTAGCTAATGACGACCTTCAGTGCAGAATACTAATATTTATTTGCAATATTGATTCATTTATTAAATAAAATAAAATAGAAAATTCATAATATACGTCCACACTGACAATGCCAAACAGTGCCACCAGATTGGTTGGAGAGAAAATCGTAAAATGGATTGACTCGAATGAGAAAAACAAACTAATTTAAACAAAAAACTAAAAAATTTTGTTTGGTTCTGAAAGTTAATCTACATTATTCAGATCTCAACCACAAAAATTTATATTATATGATAATGACAAGTTTTTGTAAATAGAGTTTGTGAACTAAAATCGGAAATTTGTATTGCGTGGCAACTGATTTATGATTTATTTTTCAGATAATATTTTATTATCTTAACATTATATTTTTAATTTATATTGCTTTTATTTTAAAGGCTAATAGGTTCATGCAATTTAACTAAGATTACAAAGTCCAAGATATAAATACAAATAGTAAAATTCAAGATAAATAGTTAGATCTGACATCATGGCAATAAATCATAACGTTCGCTGACAGTTCACGGCCAACCATTGTCGCGGATTTCAATTTGACATTTCATAACAATGTTAGCCTCTAGGTGAAAATTATCAATACATTATTTCCAAAATTTCAATTTCAATGAACTTACAACATTTTCAACAAATGAAGATATTATTTAACATAAATTAACAGAAGGTGAATTGTATTTGTGAAATGTTTTGATATAATTCCCATGAAAACTTTTACGTAAGTAAACTAACTACGAGGGTGAATCAAATATGAACCGGACTTTTCTGTTTCTCGCCCTGTAGGTAATTCGTCTCGATATATGTTAGGTAGGCATGTTAAGAAGAGGGGAGTTCGTCGGTTTGGCGAGGCGTAGTCGATGCGCTGTTAGTAGCATTATGTCAGAGCAAGAGGTGCATATGTCTGTTGCGCACCGTGTTGTTATCAAATTTTTGGCGCGGGAGGGCGTTAGACCGTCTGAAATTTTGCGTCGACTATCTGCACAGTTCGGCAATGAAACACTTTCAAGGACCCAAGTGTACGACTGGCACAAAAAGTTTTCAGATGGCCGAGAGACAGTGGAAAATGAGCCTCATGCACGCCGTCCCAGGACAAGCATCAATGAGGCGAATATCTACGCAATTCGTGAGCTGATTGAAGGCGTACTGCTGATCGATTTTCTGCACGAACTCCGTACAATTAATGCTGAGTATTACTGCGAACTACTCCAACAAGTGAAAATTGCCTATCGGCAAAAGAGGCGGGATATGTCTATCCGAAGTGTGATTCTGTTGCATGACAACGCTCGGCCACATACAGCTGCATTGACTCAAGGAAAATTGAACAAAATGCATTGGGAAACCCTTGAACACCCGCCTTACAGTCCTGATTTGTCGCCATGTGACTACCACATGTTTGGGCCACTTAAAGAAGAACTGGGAGGCCATCACTTTGAGGACAAGGAAGGTGTAGAAACGTTTGTGTGCAATTGGTTCTCGATACGACCAGTTTCATTCTTTGAGAAAGGTATTAAAAAACTTCCGATTCGGTGGGAAAAATGTATTCATAAGAGAGGAGACTATGTAGAAAAATAATATGTATTAAAATTTGTATTGATCGTACCAATAAAATTTTTAAAACAAAAGTTCGGTTCATATTTCATTCACCCTCGTATATAGAGATTATAAAGCTAAGTTATACATTTGATTTCAGATCCTAAAAAGTTGGGTATGTTTTTTATTTTATGCCATCTGCAAATAAAACTTGAATAAGTATTAGTAGTATGTTGCTGTTTTACTCGATATAATAATCTTTTAAATTAATTTTAACATGTCTAAAATATTAGCAGTCAGTCAAAAATTGTTAAATGATCTGTTAGCGAGATGTGATATGCTGCAAATATATTTTTACTTATTTATCTAACAATATAATACTATAATGATTGTTCATTTTTATATATCTTATCAATATGTAATTCCCGCAAACAGCAGTATGACTTATTTGTCGAAATATCATTTCGGAGTTTTGGGGTCTACAAATCGATTGATCGGGAAAAATCGTATTACCGAAATAGAACGAGATTGTGACAATAATTATGATAGCTGAATTTTGAAATTACAACAGTTTCAATATAGGGTGATTTGGTAACCTACTTGAGATTGAAACTGTTCCAATACAAATTGATGTAAAAATTGCTGCTTAGGCGATTTTTGGATAGGTAAAAAGTTATGTGATCTCAATGTTCTAAATTGACTGAGATATAAGGCGTTATAGATTATAATTACACAGAGTGCTTTCAGATATGTTAGAAATCAAATGTTTCTTGGGTGGCACATAAGCAGTAGCATATATAGAGTGTTTAAAATATAGGGTAGAGTACAATTGACTGAACTAAAATCACTTTGAATTGCACTTTCCACTTTATTTGGTTTTTTAAAAAACCTTGACGCGTTTCGATATTAACTATCTTTGTCAAAGAACTGAACTTCTTTGACAAAGATAGTTAATATCGAAACGCGTCAGAAAAGGTTTTTTAAAAAACCAAATAAAGTGGAAAGTGCAATTCAAAGTGATTTTAGTTCAGTGAAATGAATTTCCAACAAGTATCGGCTGAATCAATCCAGTAGAGTACAATTATAACTATACAGGGTGGTTTGAAAAACAAATTATATAGGGAAGCCTGTTAGCGGTTAAATTTACAGGGTTATTTGAACAGAGGGCGCAGTAGAATATCAGTTATACAAGGTGGTGCAAAAAATATACAGAGATGCATATACAGGGTAGCAGAAATATTAGCTGGAGTAGAATTGTAGTTAAACAGTGTGGTCTAAAAATGTTAGAATAAAAATGTAACATTTCGTAACCCATAAGCAGTTGCATATATAGGATAAATGAAATATAGGTTAAGAGGAATTATAGATATACAGGATGATTATAAAAAATGATAGAAAAGGAAATGATTTATAGAGTAGCCCACGATGAGTTTCATATATATATATATATATATATATATATATATATATATATATATATATAATGATTGAAATATAGGTCGGGGTAAAATTGTAGTTACAGCAGATAGTTAAAATTTCATAAAGCAAAAGAGTAAATATGGTGGCTCATAGGCAGTCGCAAGTACAGATTGGTTGGAGTGGAATTATAGTTTTACCGACTTCAGCTCTCGCGCATCACCATATCCAAACAGGGCACTCTATCAACTTCGAGGACAGTAGGACTATCATATCTCTCAATTCTCTTAGGGCATCCACTATTCGCGAAGCCATCGAAATAGAAAAAAGACCTCTCTGTCTAAATAGACGCGATGACAGTACTCGTCTTCCCACAGCTTGGACCTCCGTAATTGCCAGATTAAACAAAGCAGACACGCCCACCAATACACAACCAATCACAACACAGCCTCATCACGTGACATCTTCTTCTATCCCAGCGCTACCTATAAATAAAAGAAGCAGAGCAGACTCAAATTCAGTTCAGTTACCTAGTGACTCTTGGGGAGTAGGCAGATTGAGGCCCCGAGTTCGATCTAGACTCTGAAACTCTTTTTCACTTTTGTCTCTTGATAATGGCTCCAAAGCAGGAGTCGAAACGTCGAGTATTCAATAAATTCAGACGCGGTTCTCACCCGGAACCTAGCTTAGTTCATATATATATATATATATATATATATATATATAATGATTGAAATATAGGTCGGGGTAAAATTGTAGTTACAGCAGATAGTTAAAAATTTCATAAAGCAAAAGCGTAAATATGGTGGCTCATAGGCAGTCGCAAGTACAGATTGGTTGGAGTGGAATTATAGTTTTACCAGGTGGTTCAAAAAATTTAAAAAATATGAAGCCGTGGTTCATGAGCAGTTGCATATACAAGGTAGTTAAAATATTGCCGATAGTAGAATTATAGTTACATAGAGTGCTTAAAAAGATGTTACCAAAAATTTTGATTTATACAGGGTGGTGAAAATATATTATGAGATAGATTTATTATAATAAGGACTTTAATAAATGAGTGCAATTATAGTTATACAGGGTGGTTAGAAAAAATAATTATATAGGGTAGCCCATTAGCGGTTGAATTTACAGGGTTCTTGGAATAGAGGGCACAGTATAATTATAGTTATACAGGTTGTGCACACATATTTGTCGTATTAAATTAAGAATTACCAATATGAACACAAATAAAGGATTTCGTTACTTCTTCACACAATAGGTCGAATTTCGACCAATTAGCGACAGCTAGTTCAATTAAATACCTATAACTTTTCAGTACTCCAGAAGGTAAGACACAGAAAATGGTGGGTGAACTTCTAACTCAGATCTCCCGCTCTAAATGTGAAATATGTATTTTGTGAAGAAGAAACTTGTTAAAAATTAAAAAAATTACACCCAAAACATTAAAATATGTCCTCTGGATATCTGACATGCTCGAATACCTTTTTTCTATCCCTTTTTACAGCCAGCCCCTCCCCCCCACACTTTATAATCCTGTGTTTAATACCTCTGGGTTAAGGCGCGTATACACTATAGATGTCTGAGGCGCTCGAGTATTTCAATGTACTGTTTTTTTTTTACATTTTTTAACTTCGTTCGTTTTAGGACCTAATCTTCAGGATCCAGCAGGTGCCCATAACGCTTTAGTAACTGCAAATTTAGCATCCCGGGCTCCCCGACTATAAGTATTTATCTTTTAATTTTCTTTTCCATCGACAAGGTTACAATTAAGTGAATTGGGGTGGATTTATATTTGTCTGACGAGTGGTGACTTTATACACTTGAAGTGATGTCTAGTGTTAACTTTATATGCCGTGCCCTAACGTTGACGCCATCTTCTCAATATATTGAATCAGTACAGTGGCAGCTTTAAATTTAAAAGAGTTCATAAGTTCTCGATATTCTCTCATGAATAACCAATTCACTTTCAGGTTATGAACAAAATATTTAATTTTTTATTACAATATTTCTTTCTTGTTCTATCTTTGGTCAAATGAGTTGTCCTTTGACAAAGATACAACAACAACAAATTTTGGATTCATCCAATAGTTAGAAAAAGAGGTATGTAGGCAAAGTTTCTTTGATTTTACCCTTTCAAAATGTTTCATATAAATTCTTGGATTTTTTTTAAAAACACTCCTGTAGGGATATTGCGAAACCACTGCTGTTTTTATTTATTATTTTTAGGCACACATAAAGAACTTTCTTGTTTTACACCTTTTTGAATTACAGCCCAACATCCTACATTTATAAGGCACTTTTTTATCAAAATATACAACTTTTATTGATTTAAAAGTAACATTTTAAAACATTAAAACTACACTTTTTTAGGTTAGATCAAAACAAAACATCCACCTACTATAGTCGCTTCTAATACTGGTTTCCCAGTAAACGGACAAAACAAAAATAAAATAATTAACTAATACTACAATTGCAATTTCCACAATTTACAATTTTTAAAAAACTGTCCGACGCGTTTCTACTAATGTCTTTGTCAGGACAATCTAGCTTCTTGACAAATACAATCTCACTCCCTCTAAGGCACGCTATGAGTGCCTTTGGGGGAAAATTCACTAAACCCCAGATATCCTAGATATCAAAAGGGTTTAGTTCTATGGGAGCACTTACAAGGTTTTCAGGCCCGTGGTTATAGTCGTGGCGGCAGTTTCCCATGAATTTCCTGACCGTCCGGGCTGTTCCTAACAGGACGGCTTTTTGCATTTGTTTGTAAAGATGTTCGTTCAGACCGAGGTATTTTAAATTGGTGAATAGATGTTTTGAGACTAGTCCTGTCGTTGACATAACAATTGGTAGAGTTCGTATATTGTTCATGTTCCACTGAGTCTTTAGTTGAACGTCCAATATTTTTATTATATTATATTTATTTGAAATTCCAATATTTTCTCAGTCTGCTTGATATTTATATTATTGTTGTTATGAATTGCTATGTCAATTAAAGTTGTTTTCCGAGAGACTATACCTACCAAAACTATATCTGGTCTATTATGAGCGACAGACCGATCGGTCAGTATCGTGCAGTCCCAGTACAGCTTTTAGTTGTCATTTTCTCAAACAGATACTGGTTTATATTTATGGTATGGTAATTTTACCGACTGTGATAATTCAAGTTTCAGTGCTAGTTCCTGGTGAAGTATTTTTGAGGGGGGTTGTCATGTCCCAGATGAAATGATTTAAACCAGAACATCCCGTGCGAGTTGTGGACAAGGAAGGAAAGCTAGATATTAGGTCAGCGGACAGCTACCCCTTTAGTCGCCTCATACGACAGGCAGTGGATCCATGGTGCTATTCTAACCCGGCCATCACACGGGGAGAAAGATTATTATTATTATTATTTAACGGGTCGAAAACAAAACAAAACTCCAACAAAATGTACGCTGCTTGATGGAAAGAGATCTGGGTTTGTTTTAGTTTTTCAGGTTCTAGATAATACAAACGAAACATAAACTCAACTGTCCGTTTGGTGGAAAGTCGGTGTAATGCGACAAAATACCAGATATCACAACACATTGTACATTACTAATATAAACGGCGCCATATCAAATGTATAAAACTGATACCGGTATGGCGCTTCGCTACATGACATATCAGACAAATGTGAAACCACCTTTAGTCGAGGAAATGAAGCATTGGACTGTCGAGAAAGAGTAATTACGTTAAAAATTTTGTAATATCTACTTACATTTCCTTAAATCTGTTGAACACTACGTATATTAAAAAAGCGGCACTGTTGTCAACTGCACTATAGTCTAGAGTATTATTTCTGTTTCCGTAGTATATCCTAAGTATTCCTGTACAATAGATAAGAAAAATAATTAACGAGATTGTGTATATGTATATTATAGAGTTACTACTCTCAATGCTGAGCAGAAAAGTCAGTAAGTTTCCTCATATCTACAGCAAATTATCATTTTCTTTTTGTTTCAGGCCTTCTGTATATTTTTTGTCTATCATGGGGTTGGATAATTTGACGTGGTGGACATTGTTTGTATAATTCTGTATTTTTGTCTCAGGCTTGATATAACCAGATTTTACAATATAACCGATTTCGATTCGAAAACATGATTTTTTTTAATAATACAACTGTTTAAAACCGTTTCTCTATTCGGGGGGGGGGAGGTACCATTAGGCTGTTCCAACCATAGAGGTGTTATACTGTAAGCACGTGAAGTAGCGAAATTCACGTAATAGCAATAGAAAGAGAAAGAGAATAATTCCTGATTGGTCAGTGTCAGCTGGTGACGCCTACAACTTACGACTATTGATTTTAGCAAGCGCACCCTGATATTAATTTGTCTTTCTCTTAAATACTACTGTATTAAGTGTTTCACTAGTAATCTTATGGTTCCAACACGACGTAAAACCGATAAGCAACCGGTAATCGTACTGCGCATAACATCATTGTAACTGGCTCGTCACCGCGCACTACGATTATCTTTTGTGTATCGGTAATTCGGTCTGTTGGAACGAACCCTTTTCAACATCACAATGAAATAATTCTAGAAGTTCCTGTATTCTAACTGTGATGTAACTGTAGGTATAAAGGGATTTTTGAAGGATTAATAAAATGAGGTTTTTTGTAGGTTTAAGGCCGACATTTCTTCAACAATTTTTAAGCTTATTATTTTGTAACGATTATGAATTCATTAATTGTCCCTATATAAACCCGGTAAAATAATAACTTTTTAGCAAAAGTTTTCTGGTAGTGTTTGTTTTCATGTAGACTTGTGCAAGGAAGGGTTCTCTGTAATCAAAGCGTTGTGGTTTGTGCACAAAGTATTATAAAAGTGAAAGTAATTCTGTTCAAGGCTGGTTTTTGATACGATCACAATTTTGATTACTATTATCGGATTAATACTGTCTCATCTAATAGGTCAGCAATTATAGTATTCTTAAAACCAGTTTTGAACAAATATATTTTCTAAGATTAACAATGTAAAAAGTGGACGAAGATCACGACTTTTCGATTTTTCATAAACCATGTAATACCGATAAAATGCAATGTATTTATTTAAACTTTTACCAACAAAAATATGGCGATAGTGTGATTCATAGACAATATTGAGGAGTGGAACTAATGGTAAAGTGGGAAGCGTTGCGGTCCTTGTACTTATACAAGGAAGACGTATGAGAAAGATAATAAGAGAGTAAGAGTGTAAGATAGTAAGACAGTAAGATACTAAGAGAGTGAATGAGTAAGAAAGTAAGAGAGCAAGGGAGTAAGAGATTAAGAGAGTAAGATAGTAAGAGAATAGGAGAATAAGAGAGTAAAATGGAGTACTAGAATACGAGAGTTAGAGAGCAAGAGTACGGGGAGAGTAGAGAGTAAGTGGGTAAGAGACGAGAGTAAGAGAGTATCGTAAAGAGTAAGCGAGTAGAGTGAGAGTGAGTAAAGAGTAAGAAATCTAGTAAAAGAGTGCGAGAGTAAGAGTGTAAGAGAGTACGAGAGTAAGAGAGTAAGATATTAATATAGTAAGAGAGTAAGAGGGTAAGAGAGTACGAGAGTAAAACAGTTCGAAAATACGGGAGAGTAAGAGAGTAAGTGGGTAAGAGAGTAAGAGAGTAAGATCGTAAGAGAGTGAAAAGGAATAAAGATGAGAGTAAGAGGGTTAGAGAGTAACAGAGTAAGAAATTTTGATAGTAGGAGAGCAAGAGAGTAAGAGAGAAATAGAAAAAGTGAGAGAGTAAGGGAGTAAGGGAGTAAGAGAGTAAGATAGTAAGAGAATAGAGAATAAGTGAGTAAACGGGAGTATTACAATACGAGAGTAAGAGGGTAAGAGCGTAAGAGAGTACGGGAATAAGAGAGTAAGAGTGTGAGACAGTAAAAGTACGAGTGTAAAAGAGTAAAATTGTACGAGAGTACGGGAGAGTAAGAGGGTAAGAGAGTGACAGAGTAAGAGAGTAAGATCGTAAGAGAGTGGAGAGGAATAGAGTAGGAGAGTAAGAGAGGAAGAGAGTAAGAGATTTAGATAGTAGGAGAGTAAGAGAGTATGAGAGTAAGAGAGTAATAGAGTAAGAGTGTAAGAGAGTAAGGGTAAGAGAGTAAGATAATAAAAGAGGACGGGTATAAGTGGGTTAGAGGTTACGTGCGAAAGACAGAGAGAGATTTCGTAAGGTACTTTTGGCTCCATTGAACAATCCCAAGTTTAGGGTTTAACTTTTTTTAGCTCACCTTTGGCACCAGGAAGTAATAAACCAACAGGTCCATTGAAGTTGTCATTCCATCCACTTAGAGGTTCTCGTAAAACTGAAATCACTAAAAACGTATTTGTTAATTATTACTGTATACAATGTTCTGTAGCATTTATGTGATCAATAACTGTCAAATTGACAATACCAAATCCTAACACCAAAATAAACAATTTGTAGACTTTCACTTAAAAACGTGCTTCTGTTGTCGACTGTTTGTCAAAATGGGAATGATATTACGACAAGCTATTGGAGTATACAGAAATTAATGAGAAATTATTACAGAGTCCAGTTCAAACTCAAAACCTGACAATGCCCATTTCTCTATATAGCCTAGCAATTCTGTTTTCTGGGCCTGGGGAATATGCAAATTGAGACTCCGCCTTGGAAGTGGACTCATAATGACTCCAAAATAGGAGTCGAAAAGACGAGTAATTCACCAAAGACTCGGCTTTCGCTCGGGAGCTAGAGCATATAAATATGTGTAAAGGGTAATCCTTTGGGAACCCCGTCGAACGATAGTGGGAAAATGATACTTGGCAAAATTTTGTTAATTGAATACTATACTACTAGTACGGTAGTAGTAGTACGAAATATTTTCAAGGTGACAGCGCTTCCTGTTATACCAGAGGTTCATGTTAACTTATTATTCTTTTTTTTAAACCTCTGTTTCTGTTGAGTAATGTGTTAATTTTTTTTAAAAACAGGCGGTAATTGATTCCGACTCCAGATTTGGAGTTGAAACGTCTCCACGTCCATAGTCCACGAAGGTGACCTGTCAGGTTTTACGTATTTCGGGACGCTGATTCCGAATGTGTGATCGGTTTTTTCGCATCAGATCGTTTTCAAGGTCATTTGAAAGTCAACTTCTGAAAAAAGGCTCAAAAAATATGGAAAAATTCATGCATGGGTTTTTCAGAATGCTGAATACGAATCCGGTGTCGATTGAACTTTATCAGCACAAGGTCAAGGTTATTTGAAGGTCAAATTCTGAAAAATGGCTAAAAGAATCTGGAAAAATTCATACATGGGTTTTTCAGAATGCTAAATATGAATCCGGTGTCAGCTCAAGGTCAATTTGATTTGAACGTCAAATCAATAATAATGTTAAAAAAATTGAAAAAAATCATATATAGGTTTTAAGAGTCGCTGAGTCTAAATCTTAGTTCATTTTGACCATATCTAGTATTTCCAGGTCATTGAAATATGAAAATAACAATCCATATATCCAGTTCGGTAGAGTTACATCAAGCTATTAAGTTCTTTACAAGTTCATTATCAAAAAATCGATTAGATACATCCACACATCTAGACATCCGTACATCCACACATCCACATATTCGCAAATCGACACATTCATATATCCATACATCCCCACATATACATACATTAATTCATCAACGCATCTAAAAATCTACACATGCAGAGATCTGCATATCCGCAAATACATCCGGACATCTCTAGTAAATGCATTTGTTGCCATTTTAAGTTAAAAAAAGATGACAAACTTCTTTTTTCAAGGTACATTTTTGTTGTGGGTACAAAGCTTTCTCTTTTTTGATCCTGTAATGAATTTTTACATTGTTTGATGTAGGTCTTCCGAACTCGATATATGGATTGAAAAAGCGAGACTCTTAAAACCTATATATTATTTTTTTTTCAGGTGATTCAAACGACCCGGATTTACTTATATGATTGCATGGACTATTTCCTTTTTTCAAATGACCTTGACCTTGAGCTGATAGAGGTTAAACGACACCGGATTCGTATTCAGGTATCTGAAAAATCCTTGTATGAATTTTTCCAGATTTTTTTACCTTTTTTTCAGAATTTGACCTTCAAATGACCTTGAAAACGATCTGATGCGAAAAAACCGATGGCAGATTCGGAATCAGCGACCCGAAAAACGTATAACCTGACAGGTCCCCTTGGTGGACTTTGGATTTGGTTTTATTTTGTGTGCCTGTGAATTAATAACAGGGTAGACATCAGTTTCTCTCAGAATATGTGGAGAAGAATTTCGTTAAAGACAAACAGTGTTCGGGGTAATTTTCCGAAATTGTCTTATGTAGAGACCAAATAACTCCAATAATTATGCATCCCAATATTATTTGTGCGACATTAAAAAAGTGATAGATATCCCTAAGAATGCAAGAAAATATGAGTTCTTCAAATACCCTTTTTAATAAATTTTTTTGTTTGGAGCATTTGACGTTTTGAAAACTTCTTTAAAAATTAATAAGGACGTCATTTCATTCGCTGAATACCTACATACTTCTTAGGTATGTTTCCAAATTTTCATTCAAGTCCATAATAGGAATAAATTAACCAATTTTGTGCTTAATGATCTTACCATTAACTTACCTACTGATGGTCTTACAATTACCGCCGGTATTTTTCCTTTACACATATCTACTACCACGTGTTCTGCTAGCGATTTTGCGTACGTGTAGGTATTTCGCAAGGGCTGAATGTATTTCACAGTAAAAGCATCAACGATGCCTGGATCGCATTCTTCAGCCAATTTAATTGCATCCCGCCAATTGCCGTGAGGTGGATATATTTTCTCTTCTACCACCTTTTTATCAGTGTTGCAGTAGGTAGTGGAAACGTGGAGGAACATTACTAATTCCTTTGCTTCAGATGCTAATTCTACAAGATCCCTGGTACCTCTAACGTTGGTTTTGATGGCGGTCGGAAGAGGGTCGTCAAATCGGACAGACGCGGCTGCATGGAAGAAGATGTGGACATTGTCGGTGATGAGTTTCCTGTCTTCGTCACTGATTCCTGTAATACCTTTGTTTTAGATATAGTTATAAAGTATTTTAAAATAGGTGGGCTGGAAGCTAAAAAGGAGCCTGGTCAGTCTTTGAGTCACGAATATTTTGTTTATAGGTAATATAAACCTGCATCCTGGTTTGTCAACTTATAAACAGGCTGATTCCATTTTAGTTTAATTTGGTAAAATCTGTTCTCTGTTACCTGCTCCTAGTATGGATAAAGAGGCCCCTAGACTGTCAATAATATTGTTTGTGGGTAGTATTGAAACATTGTGCAATATATTGAGCAGATCAAAAAGGGTTTGACAATTATTGTGCAATCCGAAAAACGTGTGCAGTGTGGGGTTCATTTTGCGCAATATTAGTCAGTATTTCCACATCAGTCACCGAGTGAGGAAGTCGAAAAATGAAGAATAACGGTTGATTTTAGAATCCATGGAAGTTTAAGTTTATAGAAATACTAGTCGTTACCCGCGGTTTCACCCGCGCCCCCAATGTTCAAGCGTTCGCAAAAAGAAATAACTCTTTAAACATATGGGTTATCCTATATAAAAAATGTTCTAACTTGTTGGAACCACCCTACTTAACTATAAATCCACCAATTCCGAATATATCTCACCCAAACTACAAGTACTTATGGGCCACCCTATATAACAATTGTATTCGACATTTTTTTTTAATCACCTTGAATAACTGTAACTCTACTTCACCCTACATTGCAACCATCCCGTATATGCTGCTGTTTATTTGTCATCCAATATAAGTTTTTGAACACCTGACTATAACTCTTCTCTATCCTATATTTCAGCTATGCAACTGCTTATGGTCTACGCTGCATAACAGTGATTTCTGATATTTTTTGAAGCACCTTTTAAAGTAAAATTTCTCTTTACTCTATATTTTATTCAACTTTTATTTGCATCTTTTTCTAACAGATATTGCATATAGTAGAATGAAACTGTTCATGGTCTACCTTATATAATAATTTTTTAAAAACTTTTTCTGATCCATCCTAATGGAAATGCCTGTGGAACCCTTGATCTGTCTCAAATATAAAAACACAGTTTTGCACCCTAACACCAAACTTATATTTAAACCATCACCCAAATTGCAACTGCTGATTGGCCACCCTATATAAAAATTTTATTCAACATTTTTTTAACAGCATTTTATAACTAACTCTACTTCCATCTACATTAAAACCATCTTGTATACACAGCTGCCAATTTTTCAAACATTACAACTTATTTTTGAACCACCCTGTATAACCATAATTTTACTCTACAAAATATTTCAACCACCCTTAATGTGCATCTGCTTACGGGCCACCAAATATAACAGTTTTTAAACACTTAACTATAACTGTATATTATATATGCAACTGCTTATAAACTGCGCTATATAAGCATTTTTAAACCACCCTTGAAAGTATAATTTGTCTCCACCTTGTATTTCAACCATCCCTTATATGCAGCTTTTTATAACATTGTTTTAATCACAGTCTATGAACTATAATTTTACTTCGATCCATATTTCAGACATTGCATATATGCAACAGCTCATGTTCTATCCTACAAAAAAATTATCCAACCAGTTTAACTATAAATCCACTCCACCCGCTATTTTAAACATCTTGTATTTGCAACTACTCAATCTATGTCCAGTATATTTCACTAAAACCGCAACTGCGTATTGGGCACCGAATGTAAAAATTTTGTTCAACATGTTTTTGAATCACCTTGTATGTATTACAACTACGCTGTATACTCTACTGCTTATTGGTCAACCAATATAACATTTTTAAAATAATTATCATAACACTTCTTCATGCTATACTTCAAATATCCTATCTTTGCAACTTATTATAAACTAAATTATTTCACAATTTTTCCTCATATTTTTTCAAGACATTTTAAAGTATAATTTCTCTCCACACTTCATTTAAACCACTCTTCATTTACAACTTTTTCTAAACTTGTATGAATGACACTGTACAACTATACTTTACTGCTCACCATATTTCAGGTATATGCAACTGCTCTATAAGAAAATTTTTATAGCATTTTTTACCCACCCTGTATAATTATAACTGTATACCATCTTATATTTCAACAACCTTTTGTATGCAAATACTCATTTGCCACCAAATATAATATTTTTCTACCATCCTGTATCCTTAGAATCCTACACTACAGTATATTTCAACCATCCGGTAAATGAAACAACTTGTAGATCATAACATTACTTTATAATATTTTTTAAACCCACCTGTATAGCTGTAATTATACTCTGCTACATATTTCAACCATCCTATATATGCAACTATTTGTGGATATAAAACAACATAAACAATAATTTCACTCCACCTTATATTTCAAATACCCTGTATAAACAACTGCGTCTAACATTTTTTCAACCCATTTCATAACTATAGTATCTTATGAACATAATTCAAAGATCCTAATTGCTTAACTAACACATTTTTTTAAGATTTTTTATTCACTGTAATAATATTCTAGCCTTTCTCAACCACTTGGTATATGGAAGTGTTTATGGCCCACTCAATATAACTCTTTTGGGCCACCCCGTATAACTAATTCTTTCCACCACATTGGATATATCCAGTTGCTTATAGGACACCAAATATAACTTTTTTTTAGATTTTTTAAATCCATGTAATTCTACTCCGCTCTAAGTTTCCTATATACAGAACACCCTGTAAAATTACACTTGTTATATCAGTTGATTTTTGTTAAATCGAATCATGTTACACTTGCACATTCCGAATTTTCGATAAAAGCTAAACTGATTTCAATACCAATATTTTGTGCGTGCGCGGGAACCAATTGAGTAATTTTATTTCTCAACATGGTAGAACTTTTTTCGTTATATCTATCGTTTCTGTCAATTTACGGAGATAAAACGTTTACCAGATTTTAAGTCAAACTAGAGACTTCGCAACAAAAAAAGAATCAGCAAAATCAGTTAAGTAGGTCTTACGTGATGCCCGAACAAACAAACAAACAAACAGACAAACTTACAATTTTATAATAGTATAGCCTTGTGGGAAATAAAGTCCAAAGATTATAGCAGCAGCGTCAAGTCGCAAGTTTCCATAGCAACTGTCCCAATGAACACTAGCGATATGGTATTTATTCAATTTTAGATTTACAAATGTATTTCCTGTTGCTAAATACCCTAGAGTGTTCAAAAAACGCTGAAATGCACGTATAGACATTTTTTAATTGTTTGAGCAGTTGTGAAAATTTAGTGATTTACAAATTCTCAGCTCATTTAACAAATAACTGTTCGTGTATATATTTTCATATTTTCTATACCCCAGTCTTTTACATATCTGCACTTTTTCTTCCCATTTTTATTGTTAAATAAGCTCACAGATAATGCGATGATAAGAGAAGAGCCTTCAATATCAGTTAGCATATTTATTAGTAAAATTGAAAACTAACTCGTTATAGGCAATCAAACCCCATAGTCTAGGGCAACACTCAATATTATTGTACATTATTATTGCGCAATATTATTGCCACTCCAAGGGCCGCTTTAAACTACAAGATCTAGTTATGCCAATAAGATTAGTAAATTAATTATTGAGTTATTCCTAACACATGTCCACAAATTGAAAAAAAATGTAAGAGAACATGTTCTCCTATTACTCCAACATGTCAGGATTTTTTCTCATTTGTAAAAAGTAGATAAAAATCTAAATTCATAATCCCAAAGATGTTCCCTACAAAGTCCAAGAACACAAACCTCAAAATCACAAACACCGTACCCCAATACAACTTATTTCAACTCTTATTAGTGAAATCCATTAAACATCCAAACTCATCAAAACCGCATGTCTCAAGCTCACAAGTCCCGTGTCTATACACTTCAAGTGTATGACCCTCAAACTTACAAAACCTACTGCTTTAAAACTAAAAATTACAAACCTAAGTCCATAAAATCTTAACCCACTATTCACAAAATCACATAAGGCAAACCCAAAATACCTATATCTGAGGACGTGTTTGAAGCCAACAAACCAACAGTCCATAAACACTAAGCCTACAAAATTTAAGCTCGTAAACTTAATCCTACAATATCTAATCGCAAACCCAAAAACATTATCCTAAAAAAGCTTTCAAACTCTTAATGTAAAATCTCAAAACAAAACACTCTAATCCTACAAACATCAAACCCAAAAATTGAGATTTCAATCGTTGCGTCTAGAAGAATGTTCATTTCTTTCACTGGCCTAATTGCCTTCACTCGACAAGTATTCAAGGGACTAGTTACTATTAAGTTCAAACTCAGCATTTCAAAAATTTATTAATAAAATTTTCAATAAAAAGTCGTTAACGTTCTTGTTTGGTTTTCGATAGGGTACCCTGTATATACAGGGTTTAAACGGTTTGAGTGCAAATATTTTGAGGAATGACAGTTTAGGTCAAAACAAATCAAAAAGTCTTATAGCATTTTTAGCAAAGAGCTATAGTTTTGTCAAAATAATTTGGTCAAGTGCGAGTTGGACTAGCATACTAAGGGTTACGTACCACCTTCAAGATTCTAATATTCCAGTTTCAGATAAGCAGGGAATGAGTGAATTTTCTTATATTTACCCTAATATATTTTAAAGCGTTTTAAATTTATAAAAATATACCCTTTGATTTTCCACACATAGACTTTTTATTTTATCTTCTTCAGGATTCGCTTGATTTTTATCAGAATACATATGTATTCAATTCTCTAATTTGGCCCCCAAAAATTAACATTAGAGTTGTATTTTACTAATAAACTTTCAGAGAAGCCTTTTATAATCTACTGTTTGAGTTTTGAGGCTCTGTAGATTGGAAGATAAAGGGCAAAATATATAAATAAGTTTTAAATTATAAATTATTAAATCTGTTATTCAAATTATTTAAAAATACAAATAAAATATATTTTTCAAAATTTAAATAGTGTAGTTTCTAAAGTGGGAATTAAGTCGATGTTTAATATATTTGTTAATATCTTTTAAACAAATGATTTAAAAATATGATAAATGTGTAATTCACATAATGAGCCTTTTATCTGATATGATGCGTTTGAAAATTGAATTTTTATTTTCATTTAATTGTCTTCTCCTTATTTTTCCAGTAAAGTTTAGGTTAGCCTAAGACCTAAACCTCCATTTTTTTTTCAAAATTTTCCAGCTTATGGTTTCGGAAATAAGGAGGGCGGGGGAAAGGGTAAATTTTTTTATATTTTTGTTAATATCCTTTAACTAATTTATTTTAAAAATATGAAAAAAAAGTATTTTTTTGGTCATAATGAGCCCTTACATTTGATATATAACATGATGGGTTAGAAACAATTTTAATTTTATATTGTCTATTTAATTCTATAATTAGCCCCCCAAAATGAATATTAGGGGTTTCTTCTTATTTTTCCAGTAAAGTTTAGGTGAGGGGCTATACCTCCATTTTTTTTCAAAATTTTCAAGCTTATGGTTTCGGAGATAAGGGGGTGGGAATGGGTAAAATTGATTATATTTTTGTTAATATCTTTTGATTAATTTATTTAAAAAATATGAAAAAAATATACTTGTTTTCGTCATAATGAGCCCTTTCATTTGATATATAACATGATGGGTTAGAAACAATTTTATTTTATATTTTCCATTTAATTCTGTAATTTGCCCCCCAAAATTAAAATTAGAGGTTTCTCCTCATTTTTCCAGTAAACTTCATGTCAGACCCTGTACCCCTAATTTTTTCAAAACTTTACATTTTATTGTTTCGGGGATAACGGGGGGGGGGTAATGGGTAAATTTTGGTATATTTTTGTTAATATTTTTTAACTATTTTTTTTAAATATGAAAAAAATATATTTTTGTTCCTCAGAATGGGACCTTTTATTTGATGTATTACATGATGCGTTTGATTCTTTTTATGTTTAAATTTTCATTTAATTCTATAATTTGCCCCCAAAATGAATATTAGGGGTTTCTTCTTATTTTTCCAGTAAAGTTTAGGTGAGGGGCTATACCTCCATTTTTTTTCAAAATTTTCAAGCTTATGGTTTCGGAGATAAGGGGGTGGGAATGGGTAAAATTGTTTATATTTTTGTTAATATCTTTTGATTAATTTATTTAAAAAATATGAAAAAAATATACTTGTTTTCGTCATAATGAGCCCTTTCATTTGATATATAACATGATGGGTTAGAAACAATTTTATTTTATATTTTCCATTTAATTCTGTAATTTGCCCCCAAAATTAAAAGTAGAGGTTTCTCCTCATTTTTCCAGTAAACTTCATGTCAGACCCTGTACCCCTAATTTTTTCAAAACTTTACATTTTATTGTTTCGGGGATAACGGGGGGGGGGGTAATGGGTAAATTTGGTATATTTTGTTAATATTTTTTAACTATTTTTTTTAAATATGAAAAAATATATTTTTGTTCCTCAGAATGGGACCTTTTATTTGATGTATTACATGATGCGTTTGATTCTTTTTATGTTTAAATTTTCATTTAATTCTATAATTTGCCCCCCAAAATGAATATTAGGGGTTTCTTCTTATTTTTCCAGTAAAGTTTAGGTGAGGGGCTATACCTCCATTTTTTTTCAAAATTTTCAAGCTTATGGTTTCGGAGATAAGGGGGTGGGAATGGGTAAAATTGTTTATATTTTTGTTAATATCTTTTGATTAATTTATTTAAAAAATATGAATATACTTGTTTTCGTCATAATGAGCCCTTTCATTTGATATATAACATGATGGGTTAGAAACAATTTTATTTTATATTTTCCATTTAATTCTGTAATTTGCCCCCCAAAATTAAAAGTAGAGGTTTCTCCTCATTTTTCCAGTAAACTTCATGTCAGACCCTGTACCCCTAATTTTTTCAAAACTTTACATTTTATTGTTTCGGGGATAACGGGGGGGGGTAATGGGTAAATTTTGGTATATTTTTGTTAATATTTTTTAACTATTTTTTTTTAATATGAAAAAAATATATTTTTGTTCCTCAGAATGGGACCTTTTATTTGATGTATTACATGATGCGTTTGATTCTTTTTATGTTTAAATTTTCATTTAATTCTATAATTTGCCCCCCAAAATGAATATTAGGGGTTTCTTCTTATTTTTCCAGTAAAGTTTAGGTGAGGGGCTATACCTCCATTTTTTTTCAAAATTTTCAAGCTTATGGTTTCGGAGATAAGGGGGTGGGAATGGGTAAAATTGTTTATATTTTTGTTAATATCTTTTGATTAATTTATTTAAAAAATATGAAAAAAATATATTTGTTTTCGTCATAATGAGCCCTTTCATTTGATATATAACATGATGGGTTAGAAACAATTTTATTTTATATTTTCCATTTAATTCTGTAATTTGCCCCCCAAAATTAAAAGTAGAGGTTTCTCCTCATTTTTCCAGTAAACTTCATGTCAGACCCTGTACCCCTAATTTTTTCAAAACTTTACATTTTATTGTTTCGGGGATAACGGGGGGGGGGGTAATGGGTAAATTTTGGTATATTTTTGTTAATATTTTTTAACTATTTTTTTTAAATATGAAAAAAATATATTTTTGTTCCTCAGAATGGGACCTTTTATTTGATGTATTACATGATGCGTTTGATTCTTTTTATGTTTAAATTTTCATTTAATTCTATAATTTGCCCCCCAAAATTAATATTAATGGTTTCTTCTTATTTTTCCTGTAAATTTCGGGCAACGTTCTATATTTCCTATTTTTTTTCAAATTTAAGAGTCAGCAGTTTCGAAGATTAGGGGGGGAATCGGTCGATTTTGTAGTTTCCCCCCCTGAAGTACCCTTAAATCGGGTCACCAAACTGCACATTGATACCAAATTTCAACCTCTTCCGTCCAATAGTTCAGGAGAAAATTGCTGTGATGTGACAGAGCCAGAAATCCGGAGTGATATTAGAAGGGTATTCGTATATTGTATATACGGAACACTAAAAATGGAAAACTCACAAATTTTGCATCTATTTTTACAGCCATCTACACATAATTTTGCCTGCTTGTAAAGCTTGATATATAAATTCTAAACTCTTTCTATGCCTTCACTAATCCCATTTTCATTATGAAATGTTTTTTTCAGTATTCAAATTAAATGAAAACTCGACCTAAATCTAGCGAGAAGATATGGCAACGTGGCACGTAAGTGGCTGGCTGCTTACGCGATGCCCTACATGTTTATGAAGTTTAAGCCCTGGAAATTATCCTTGGTTGAAGCCTAGTTTTTTAATTTTCAACGTCGTGTTTGTTTCCTAATATGTTATCTACAGAAACTGGTTAAACGCGTGTACTTTGTGCAGTTATGTTTGAATATCTGTTGTGATAGTTTTGGAATTTATTTATTGTGTAAGTAGGTACTTTATTACCCAACATAAATAATAATATAAATTAATTAATTAGTTTGGAAATGTGCAATCTAAAATAGGTACTCGAGAGATCTTTGAAGTATTTTGTGAAAAGTTATTTCCAAATCATAAGTAAAATGCTTTTTATTCTTGTGTTCTTTAACTTAATACATACCTAATAGAATAACGCAAATGTTGAAGGTTACTTCCAAACATTAGTTTTAAGAATGATAATCTTTTGAAAACGTGTATTTCTTAAGTGTTTCATTTACCCAGTGCAATTTTCGTGGTCAAGGTCATTTTTTTACTAGTAAAAGAAACGAGTAAAAGTGAAAGTGCGATGTTGCCGCATTGACAATAATTTACTTAACAAATATGTTGTCATAATTTGATTATTAAAGATCATAGACAATTGATTTATAAGAGTTTTTTGTTTGATTTAAAAATATAAATAAATACTGTTCACACCCTGTATATGTATGCACACTTACCTAACTTAAGTTCAGAGATATCTCCCTCTATTGCCTTTACCTTCTTGAGAGCATCTGGATATAGGCATTTTAGATGGTCAAACAACTGAAATTATATTTCCTTCAAATGTTGAACTATGTAATCCAATATGTAAAAATTAAGGTTTGTTAGATTATATTTATGCGCTCCCATACCGATTTCGATAAAAACTTGTCAACTTATGAATTGCTATTGTGTACTATAAAGGTACGAATTTTTTAAATCTCCTGATGACAAATTTTGCTTCGTTGGGTAGCGCTGCTAAATCCACAGACACCATTACATAGTTATTGAACTTGTCGCTTTGTGTAAAAAACGGTTAATGGCGTTTCAACTTTTCTTTTAGTTGCTAGGTAGATATACAACCTATCGATGTGGGCTGTTGTTAAGAAATTTAAAATAAAACATTAGTCATTAAACCGTTTCTTTTGGATATCTCTTCTACTTCTAAAAATTTTTAAAAGGTTTCGGCACCTTAATAGTCTTCTAGCTTTAACTTCAGGACCAAGTTTAAATTTGACAATTTGTGGAACGCTCAGACTAGCTCCACGCCTTTTTGTCAGGGTTAACTGCTAAATTTGAAGTAAACAGAATATTTTCCTAAGGGGTGTCCCAAGTAAACGAGCTTTGCGCGGTTCGGGCCGTGCGTTGCCTCAAAGTGACAGGCACAAGCTGAAAATGGCGAAAACAAACCACTGAGCGATCTCCGACAATATAAAATCGCTACAAAAACACTAATGATTGCTTTGTACTTGTTTACAAGGGACACAGCCTATAAGTTAGATAAATCGAAATAAAAGTACCATAACTGTCGTACTTGCGTTCTTACACTCCTTGGGCAGCTGCCTCCTTTGCGCCTGGCAATTGTGCTAAGTGAAATTTCTTAACAGATCTGTAAGTTATGCTTTTTTAGTATATCGCCTAGCAACAATTTGTAGCAGAACTCGCCATGTATCATTCTTTAATTTAAAGTATTGTTGCAAATTTTATCGTCATTAAACTAGTAACATTTTCGCAGCTGTCAATTCTAATTAGCAGCGATAGCCAACGAAGCGAAATTTGTCATTACGCCTAGTCAATTTTGCAAAATAAGATAGTCTAAGATCCCGTCATAAAACGACCTTCACCGAGATGCTTATTTAATGAAACGTATTTTATATTTAATTTAATATGTCAATAACTATAATCCATATGGGTTGCCTAGCAAATTTCAGTCCAGAGTATGTTTAATTAATAATTTAAAAAATATATTTTTTTAAACATTTTACCAGTATGATTATTAGATAAATTCTATACCAATCGAAAATATGAAGCCCATAGAATATGCAAACGTTAGGTTGCCTATTCTTTTCCGGTCACAACTATCGGGTTGCCAGGTATAAACAGGTAAATCTGTACTAGCATTTTGCAACGGTCTGTTTATTGAATGAAATTTAAATGAAATTAAAGATTATTTTATTCTGAACACGGTGGTATAAGGTTGCCTGCGAAAAATCAGTCCAGAATTGCGGTTGTCGAATTTTAAAAAGTTAAGTATTTATAGCGACACTCACTTCAAAATGATGCATAGTATATACGAGTCTATCGCTACCCTTTTCTTTTCCAAGCCCAAATAGCATGCGCACTCTCTTTCTTTAAATGGGCGGACTTTAAACAGCTGCTATGCTGTGTCCTCTTCTATCGCATGGGATGGTTGGTTGGGACCTCTCAGTCGCACACATTCACTCGGAGCAATATTTAACTTTTTAAAATTCGACAACCGCAATCTGAACTGATTTTTCGGAGGCAACCTTATACCACCGTTTTCAGAATAAAATAATATTTAATTTCATTTAAATTTCATTCAATAAACAGATCGTTGCAAAATGCTAGTACAGATTTACCTGTTTATACCTGGCAACCCGATAGTTGTGACAGGAAAAGAATAGGCAACCTAACGTTTGCATATTCTATGGGCTTCATATTTTCGATTGGTATAGAATTTATCTAATAATCATACTGGTAAAATGTTTAAAAAAATATATTTTTTAAATTATTAATTAAACATACTCTGGACTGAAATTTGCTAGGCAACCCATATGGATTATATTTATTGACATATTAAAATAAATATAAAATACGTTTCATTAAATAAGCATCTCGGTGAAGGTCGTTTTATGACGGGATCTTATACTAAGAGAAATTAGCTATTAGGATGTTAAAAAAAATGTGATGATAAGCTCATTTATACAGGGTGGACCAGAAATAAATTGCAGCAATCAACTTCATTTTTTCAAATGGAAACATTTGTTTTTTATTTTATTTTTGAATTCTGCATTGAATTCTAAGTATTTTTCATGTTCAATGTCCTATACCGAAAATTACGACGTTTCGCCAGATTCACATCTATCCTCATCGGGTCGGTTCGCATATTTGTCGCGGTTCGGCGGTAATCGATTGGTCCCGTGTATGGCTGTGTTTGAGTGGCATTTGGCGCTCAGTGGACAGGCCTTCCGCTTGTTGATGGGCCATTTTCGGTGGAGTTGCTATAAGGCGGGGTCGGGTCGGGCGAATTCGATAAATTCTGAATTTCATTGTGTGCGTTTAGACCGTGAGGCCGTTTCGCGATCTCAATTGTTTTTCTTACTAGTCTCGATTTCGGGTATTCTACATTTGCCAGTATGTTCGTATTCTCAAAGTCTATCAGGTGTGACGTGATGGTGCCGTGTCGAGCAATGGATGTTGTTTTTTTTTTGCTTTCTTATGGCGTTTTCGTGTTCATCACATCTGGCTTGAGTTCTCTGTTGCTTTTGCCCCAACTTATATTTTGTGAGACGTCAATACCTTGCGGACTTTTTTGTCTGTATTGAAAATACTATTGTATTGAGCCTATGTAGAATTCTTCAAATCCTTAACATATGGTAAATAAATATTGTTTATTGATGTCTCATTGTATTGGTAAAACATCTATAGATGCTATAGTAAAGAGTAAAGCGGAGAACACATATACGCGATTGCGACCACGATCGCGATTGCGACCATGATCAAACACTTTTCTTGTCAACTATCTGCAGCGTTTGATCGTCGGATCGTCGTCTCGTCGGACAGTTGACGCTAAGCTAAGCCATTGAGAGGATAACGAAAATTAAATATTGGTAGATTTCACAGAGACATTAATTGATATGTCACATGCTGACTGCAAGAAGGTACGTATCAAAAATAACGTATGGGATGCAATTGTGAAGGAAATGGGTGACCATACGTTAAGTAAAAAAATAGTTTTTAAGTAGGTAATCTTTTTATGTACAGATAGGTACTAGTTATTAGTGGAATAGGTGACAAATTTGCCAAGAACAGTAAAAGCCATGTTGGTTGCTCTTCTTCCGTCAACTGGGATAATTTGTAACCCTTGTATTTGTACTGGTCTATAAAACGCAGGCTGTCTTTACAAGTCTTTTAGCTGTTTCGATTTTTACCTCCAGTGGCTTAAACAATAATCTCCATTTGTGTGCTAATATCCCAAAGGATTTTTCCACCTACATCTACACAAGTGAATTTATATTCTGGATCAACAATTGTCATAAGTACAATTGAAAATTTGCCATTGCGATCGCGCATATGTGGACTTCCTCGCGCACGCGAGATCAGAACGCAATCGTGATCGTGGTCGCGATCGCGGTCGCGTATATGTGTTCTCCGCTTAAATCATTAAAACTTGATAAAGTTTGGTGAATTTTTTTCATGAAAACTTTTTTTTAACCGACTTCCAAAAAGAAGGAGGTTATCAATTCGTCGCGTATTTTTTCGCTTTTTTTGTATGTATGTTACCTGATTTCTTCTCCTGTGGTGAACCGTTTTGAATGAATATGGTCTTGTTTAATAGAGTATATATCCGGATTGGTGAAACTTAAAATTTTGGAAAATAATTCTATTAGTAAAGTGATAAAATTTGTGAATGAACACATGCATGGAAATCGACCAATATCCCTAATATTTTAGTCGATTTTTTTAACGTTTAATCTATTAAGGAAGATGTTTAGGTGATCTCATACTTTTCTGCGACGTGCAGTTTTGCAGAAAATCGCCGAAAATTCCAAAATTCTCATCAAAAATTTCATCGAAATGACATAACGGACATTTCCTCATAAATATTTTAATTCCAACGTAATAGTGCGGTAATTAATTTTAGGCACTGGAAGTTTTAATTGAGAATTTGAAAATTTTCTATGTACATCTCAAGCATATAGGTAGTAAAGCATAGTATTTTCGGTTCCATAAATCGATGAGTACCAAGCTCGTTTTGTTTGTATACTAGGCAAATACCTATTTAAATCCAAATTTTTCCATTTCGCGAAGACGGTGGTTTGGGTTGTCACATTCTCCCGGCCTAATAGAAAATTCAGTGACAACACATGTCAAACTTTAAACTGCTATTTGGTACGTTTATAGACAGGGTGTTTAATTACAGCAAACAAAATCACAAAGTAAAGTGATAGAAGGAGTTGCATTTATATGAAGATTGAAATATAGGACGGACTAGAATGATAGTGGTCCGTAGGCAGCCGTATATAAGGGATGGTTGGAATATAGGGTGGACTGGACGTTTAATGGTATAAAAATGTTGGAAAAAAAGAGAAATTAAAATTATATAGGGTGATTAACAAACTGTTATATGATGTGGACATAAGCAAATCATATACAGGATGGTTGAAATATATGCTGCAGTTGAAATATAATTTATTTATACAGTGTGATTAAAAAATTATTTTTTTTATAGCCCATAAGAAGTTACATAAATTGTGGAGAGGAATTAATGTTACACAGGACGATAATATAAAATGTAAAAAATGAACTAATTTATGGGCTAGCCCACAAGGAGTTATATACTATGGTTGAAATGTAGGACGGATTTGACTCCGTAAATATGGGGTGGATTCTACTTCGTCCTATAGAGGGCTGCTAACAAATTTATGCTTGCCCTTGGGCAGTCCTATGTACAGGGTGGTTGGTACATAGGTTGGAGTGGAATTATCTATAGTTATATAGGGTTGTCAAAAAAAGTTGAAAAAAGGTTACATGACATAGTCCATAAGGCATAAATATATTTTGGGCTTATTAAGTCAACGCCTACTAGTACATTTTGTTCGTAAAGATTTACCTGTCAATTTAAATGAGAAAGTATCATTGTGTAATGTTGAGGCTTTCGATGTTACCTGGTTCTGTCTATTAAGGTTATACATACAAAATAAAAAATAAAGAATGGAAACTACCTGAGTTCAAACAAAAAACACTAAAAAGTTGAAAACAAAACATATTTAAAAAAAATATAACCGACTTCTACCTATAACTAAAAAGCTAAAAATAATTATAACAAAATACAACTCTAGAAAAAAAAACGCGACGAATTGATAACCTCATCCTTTTTGGAAGTCAGTTAAAAAAAGTTTTCATGAAAAAAATTCACCAAACTTTATCAAATTTTAATCATTTAAGCGGAGAACACATATACGCGATTGCGACCGCAATCACGCGATCACGATTGCGTTCTGATCTCGCGTGCACGAGTAAGTCCACATATGCGCCATCGCAATGGCAAATTTTCAATTGTACTTATGACAATCTATTAAACAAGATCATATTCATTCAAAACGGTGCACCACAGGAGAAGAAATCAGGTAAAATACATAAAAAAAGTGAAAAAAAATACGCGACGAATTGGAAGTCGGTTAAAAATCTGGGAAATTAAGATCAATTGTACACACAAAATGAAAGAATGAATCTGTATTATATAATTTAGCTTCGACATAACATACAATCAACATCGAATCAGAAGACAATTCTCCAAAAAAATAGAACTGCTATAGATTCATTGTACATATAAAAGTCTCTATGCCAGTGACATCTGTCCGCCAAAAATCTTTTAGATTCTGTTCATTAGTGCGATTCTAACCTGCTAAATACAGAAGTCCCAAAAACGACTTCATCTCTTCCAAAGTAATGTCTTTCATGTGTTCTTGTTATTGCCAACACGACACAAAATCTTCATATTGGTTATCACATTATTTTTATAGCAGAGTATATTATTCAACATAGTATCTGCAATGAAAAGTGTCTAACATCCATATTCTGTTTGGGTACTTTTATCTGAACCTGTTACACTTGGTTGATCTCGGATAATATTTTCCGATCTTGTGCGGGTGTTTGTAGGATGACATACTTTTTGCCATTTAGTTCCATCCTTAGCAGTAAAATGTGCGTCCTTTACATCAGAATCTGCATTCTGTTCCGAATCACTTTCCACGCTACGCTTAGAGCAGTGATCAGTTTGTCCATCACTCCCTGATTCGTCACTTTCATCACTGGAAATTC
Source organism: Octodonta nipae (assembly GCA_034190945.1). Classification (NCBI taxonomy): domain Eukaryota; kingdom Metazoa; phylum Arthropoda; class Insecta; order Coleoptera; family Chrysomelidae; genus Octodonta; species Octodonta nipae. The sequence continues at coordinate 11,541,382 of CM067221.1, forward strand.
TTCCAAAATATCGCTCATAAGACATTTTGGAACAAACAAGGAAATTTGATTAATATACACATAAAATTAGAAGATAACCAAAACACAAAATACTTACACCGACTGTGAGGTCGGGTATGAAGTACCCGCTTTATGTTTGCGCACCTGTAGTTCACTCTACCGCCAGGGCAACATAGTTACTCTCACTTAAAATCACTCCCAGCACTACCCCCTCCAGCTACTGAGCCTGTCGAGTTCCAGAAATCGCATACTTAATAAATATTTAGTGTTTTACAAACCGGCAGGTATGAGATACCCGACCTCATTCACCTCGGGTTAAATTTAAAAATCTTCTTCTGGGTGTTGCCATTTTATATCCTTACAACATTTAATATTTACCCTATTAAAAAGTAGTCCTTTTCGAAATCCTTCGTCAATAATGAAAAATCTCTCTCCTAAATAAACAATTGGTGACAAAAATTCTAGTCCCATTTAAGGCAAGGACGGTCGGGAAGTAGTTCGGTTCAATGGAGAGAAAGCATGACTCTTCCAGTGAATATAGCCAAAGAAAATTAGTAGGGAAATATTTATTGTGAATTTGTGAGAAAATAAACGTTTACTTCTATCAATCAAAGACAGTGTATATCGGTGTAAACTATTGTTACGAGAATTCATCCGACAGCTGGTGCAATCGGCCATCAACCAATTCGTGGAAGGGACATTATTCCGATACTTCTGGGAATCCGAAATGTTTTGTCTCTCAAGAGGCCGACCGTTGCCATTACTGGGAATTCCCCTAAAGCTTCCAGAACACATGAAAGAAGTTTACCGATAGTTCGTTGACTTGCCAGAATAATTCCAAGAGAAATATATAAATACGGACAGCTGGCGATGGGGGTATTCAGTATTCGACGGTCCTATTGTTAAGATAAATTGTAAATAGTTCTTGTGAATATCAATTGTGTTAAAGTAGTGGAAATAAATTAGAGTGAGTTGGACTGTGTTTTTAAAGAAATCCAAGATCTGAACTGAACCCGAGGGTGAAAATAAAATCATTACACTATTTATGGTAAATATTGAGGACACCCTGTAATACTTGTAGATATATGAGATTCTTAAACTTCTTGTACATATGCATGGCCAAAAGGTTACAGTAAATTATCCAGAGATGGTCTAAGTCACTATATTTTATTCATGTTGTTTTTATAATTGTGAATTTTTGGTAATGTTGTTTTCAAAGATATGTCAAAATCATAAGGAAATTACATATTTTTAACAAAAGCAGTTGTATGAGAAAGATATCTGAGGTTAAATCCATTTTTATCAGCACTAATTTTAATGTTAGTGATATTATAAATTAGATACCAAAAGCTTACCATATTTTCAGTGATTATATTTAATCTCTCCTGTGCAGTTTTACCCTTTTTTCTTCTGATTAACACGTAGATGGTACCCAAATCTGGAAAGGTTCGTAACAGTTTCTCTATCAGAGCTTTCCCAATAAAGCCACTGCCACCTGTCATAAAAATATTCTTCTCTTTATAGAAACTGTAGATGTTCATTGTGGCCAAATACTTTAGTTCTTAGTAGTGAAGAATTTACAATGATGTTTATATAAACAATGGACAATGAGTCTGGGCTAAAATATGCTGCAGATCTATTGTTTTTCATTATGTCGATATTTACATAATCGAGGCCACGAATTTTTTATTAGCCTTAACTGAATAAATTTTAAATAAATAACCATAAAAGAAACTTGACTAAACAGCAAGAAATAGTATAGTCGTCCAAATTATTATCCTGATTTATTTTATATTTAAGTTTGTTTCAGAAAAATATTATTTCTTACTTTTCAGTTCGTGCTGTTTTGAAGTTTTTTTAATTCACAATTTTTAGTTTAGAATAGACATACTAAGATGGTTATCAAGGAGCAGCATATGTGTTTGTACAGAACATTTTCCCAGAAGATACCTATTCGTGGTTATTATCGTGAATACAATGGTGCCATAATTTTAAGTAATATAAAGAGAAAAGAATCCAAAGTTATATCTTACATGAAAAGGAAGCATTTAAGGTCTTTCTTCATTAAAAATTTGTTGGATTACATACTGAGCGATACATAATAGTAACTGCTTTAAAAGAAATGTGAACAATTATGGATTCAAATATTAAATTAGCTTATACGTCATATTTCCTCTGCAGATATATTTAAATTAAGAATTAAATTACACATCATAATATCAAAAAAAGGATGGCTTCATGAAGAAAATAGGTACCAAGGATGCCTTAAATTTTCTAACAAATGTAATTTATGAAAAGCTTGATAAGAGTACCCCAATTGCAGCAACATTTTTAGACTTAACTAAAGCATTTGATACTGTCCATCACAAGATATTATTAGAAAAAATATACTGTTATGGAATAAGAGGCAAAGTTTATAAGCTCATGACGTATTTGCAAGATAGAAAACAGCGTGTTAAAGTAAATGAAGTTTTAAGTGAATATTGTGAAGTTCGAACAGGTGTTCAGCAAGGAACAGTACTGGGGCCATTGTTATTCATTCTGTACGTTAATGACTTACTAACTACTATGCCTGATGACGTAATAATATCATTTGCGGATGATATAGCGGTTATATCCATAGTAGAAAGTTGGGCTGAAATAGAGCTCAAGATCAATAACTATTTTAAAGCTAGCTTTAAATAAAGTATCTTTAAATTTAGACAAAACTGTTTACATGACATCGGAAATTTGTGTTCCGGTTAACGTCAGTCAACGGAAAAAACCTGAATAGGGTGGAATCATATAAATATTTGGGAATCATCTTACAGAATGAAGTGGGATAAATATGTAGAATACATTCTTAGAAAAACAAAGTATTTAGGATTTGTATTCTATAATCTCTCCTGGATTATGAAAACGGACACATTGATGAAGTTGTATTACGCATTTTTCCACAGCATGATCAACTGTGGAATCATTGCCTGGGGGGAGCTTCCTCCGTCACTACAAAACGTCTGAAAAGCCACCAGAAGAAACTTTTAAAAATCGTTAACAAGAATAAACGAACTTACATAACAATCCTTAATATTTGGAGGAGCTCTTCTCACTTGAATCTTCAAAATATCACCATATTACGCTGAAACAAAAATTCCTGAACTCAAATAGTATTACTAGGAACAAGAGCATTCTTCTCCCACATAGATCTAAAACAGTCAATAAGAAACGCAGATTTATAAGAGCAATAAATGTATAGAATAGTCTTCCAAAATGAACTAAAAGCATTAAGTAAAGTAAGAGCAATAAAAAATAACTTAAAAAAAGTGGACAATTAATAAAGATAATAACAGAATCAGATAGGCGATTGACAAAAAAGTCACCATTGTTATTGAAACTTACTGAAAAATTATGTTTTATTTATTTATTCTTTCTTTCATGTACTTTTATATTTTATGTATTTTTAGATATTATGCCAAGACCACGAACCCCGATTACCTCTGTGGAGATTATGTAATAATGTCCTGATATTGGTTAAATAAATAAATAAACATTAGGGGTTATTCTTGAGGTTTAACAATTGATAAGCGAACTCAATAGTTTAAAAAAATACAACAGTCAACGTATCAGATTTATAGCGATTTGCTCAGAAATTTTTTTTACCAAACATATTCAATGCAAAAACCCGTATGGACGTCACTGATATAATAAAAACTTTTCTACATATGAAAATGCTTCAGCAAAATCATATCTGCCCTCTTCAGGTACTGTAGTATTCGAGTAACTAGATGGCGCTCGTATGAGGGATTCCATGAAACCTAAGTTTCTATGACGAGTATAGAGGGCGCTCCAAAAAGTGAATTAAATTTCCTCTGTTAGTTCCCAGTCGCTGTTGGACACATTCGAGCCGACCACTAGCGACGCAACAAGCGGGATTTCTTATGACGCCTCAAAAAGTGTAGTAGTGTGGGTAAAGTTGGTCAACAGACCGCGTTTTTTGGCTTCACAAGAATATTTCTGACGTTATTCGTGAACATATTTTTTTCCTGCTGTATTAAGTAATTACCTACGTATCTAGTATGTTTTTGAATTCGGTGCTCAGCAACAATCAAGTCTGATGAAATAATAGATCTGTAAGCAATATAGGATTTTAGGTTTCATTGGGACCGACTTTAAAAATAAACTAGATAGGGAGCTTCTCTCGTAAATTCAAGGTTTCATCAAAAATGTCCAGATCTCCAATTAATGGCACATTTGCTATGTAAACTCTTTTCAATTACTACAATTCTGCTGCCCCATATATTTCAACCACACTATATATGCAACTGCGAAAGGAAAACCAATGAAAATTTTTTTTGTTCTAACACTTTTTAATCACCCTGTATAAGGATAATTCCACTCGACTCCATATTCCAACTGTTCTATTTATGCTACTGCTTATGGGCCACTACAAACACTTTCATATCTAAAATCGTTTAACCACCCTCTGTGTCTATAATTCTACTCTGCCCTATATATATATATATATATATATATATATATATATATATGCTAATGCTTGTGGCTACCCTATAATACATTTTTGTGGTTACTTACATAATTTTAAGTCACACTGAAAAACTATAATTCTATTCCACCATATCTTTTAACTACCCTGTATATGTATTTGCTTATGGCCACCCAATGTTACATGTTTTGAACGACCATGTATAATTATAATTCCACTACTTATATACTACCATATTCCAACCAACCTGTAAATGCAACTTCTAATGTGCTACCCTATAGATACAACATTATATTAACATTTTTTACCAACCTATATAATTATTTTTTCTTTCTTTTTCTCACCATCCTGTATCCTATAATTTAGTTTCTGATATTTTGAAGTACCCTGTATAATTATAAATCTACACCACCAATAGAAATTCTACAGTACAAATGAAATTGAAATTTTTACAGTGGCAGATACGAAAAATATACAAGAAATAAAAAATATTGCACATTCATAAGAGATTCATTTATAATTTTTGCCAATTGCCAGGGGCGTATTGAAAGAAAGATGTAGTAGTGTATGGAACTGCATTATTTTAGTACCATTTTTGTTAAGAAATTTTTAATTCTTAGTTAATTATACTAGGTGTTTAAAATAGCAAAAACCCTAATTTTGGCAGTTTTTGTGACTTCTCAGCAAGAGTAAAAATTTAAAGAATCAAACGTAAGTGTGTTGTATGCGCATTTTTAGAACCTACTAAATGAGATGTTGATCGATAGGATTCGTTAATTAATAAATGAGTTATTCGCGAAAAATGTGAAAAAATGCGCAATTTTCAATCACTCGTAACTCATATAGAAAAAAATTTAGAACGATAAAATTTGGCAAAAAGTTTCATCTGTCTATGTAAAATAAGTGTTCAAAATTTTAACTTGATTACTTTAAAGGTTTTCTCAAAAATGTAATTTTTTATCGAGAGTTCTTTATTTTTGCTGATGTTTACAACGTTCCCATTCTGCATCAAATTACTTTTTGATAAATCTGAATGGAACTTGTTAATTATCAAATCTTTCGGTACAACTCATCATATATTAATATTCTTTTGGGTTTGTTCTATTGTCTGTAAATTTAATTTGAAATTCTGCACTTTGGTATTCGCCAACGCATACATATTAGTGGAGGGGTATCCTAGTTTCCCCTCACGGAAGAATAAAAATAGCATGTCATCGAATTGACATGACGTTTAAACTGCTTTTTCCAAGCAAATTGCGTTATATACGAGGGTAAATCTAATATAAACGGTTATTTTGCTATTCTGCTTAGAATGCAGTTTCGAGCTAGATTATGCTGTTTGAAGTAGATGTTTGGTTTATGGACACTGGGGAACCGGCCTGGTACGAGCGTATGCTTGGCTTTGTCCTTAATACCTATTGTATGATGTGTGGTCAGTACAGAATACAGCCATGGCTAAGCAAGAGTTACATTCGTCACTTATGCAACAGATTATCATAAAGTTTTAAATCAGTAAAAGCGTTAAAGTCTCAGAAATTCTAACTCATTTGAAGGCACAGTTTGGGTATAGTACACTGTCTCCGAATCGTGTGTATATGTGGTTTTAGAAAATTTAAGGGTGTACGAGAATGATAACCATGATCAACTTACAAGGACAAGCCCTACAGCTGACAATGCCAATTAGTGTTTATTGAACGTGAGCACCGATTAAATTATCATTTATCAAATTGGTTTCAGAAAATTTGTGCTCGATGGGTTCCGAAGTTTTTGACTGTAAACTAAATATCGTTGAAAGACTTCTAAATAGATTTCAAGGAGAAGCGCATCGTCTAAAGTAGCGAAAAAAGAATAAAATTCAAAACTCGCCTCTCATCTGGAAAAGTCCTTGCGACGATTTTTTTTGACTCTGGAAATATACTGATTGATTTTCTACGTGCCCAACGTACAGTGAATGTGGATTACTACTACTGCTAGTTGTTACGGTTGGCAGAAGCCGCGTATTTGAAACAAAAAACAAGGAATATTGAGAAAAATGGGCTGAGAAGCTACCCCTCTCAGTATAGCACTGACTTGGCCCTGAAATAATCACCGGGAGGAAAATGATTTGGAATATATGAAGAATTTGAGGAGTACATGCGCAGTTGGCTTGCAACTCGCCCTCAAACATTCTATGACAGAGAATTCTGAAACTCCCAACTCTCGGTGGAAAATGTGTCTAGATCACACAGGAGGGTATATTGAAAAATGCTAAATCAATCATTTCTGTATAATGTTAATGAATAAATGTATGAAAAAAATTTCCGTTGATGTATGATTTAACCTCGTAATTGTTTTGCTGACTTTAATTCTCAGAGTTTTGAATTAAAGTAGATTGCAGTATCACAATTAATTTATTAGCCAATTTTAAAAGTAAAAAACTTTAGAAAGGTAATAATGAGTCAGAAAATAGTCAAAAATATAGTTATTGCAAATCATTAATATTAATGTACAGTTATGAACTATGAAGTTAGTTAATTAATGAATAAATTTAAAAAGTTTTTAGTGAAAATTACTACTTAAAACACCATCTATAAAAATGGTATAATGTCATTATTTTGTAGAATGATTAGAAAAAAAGTTATATCAACAAATATATATGTAACATTTCAATGAACAAATTATGATATGCTACCGTTTCTCGTCCCTGGGCTATCAGCAAACAGTTTGACAGTTGGCATTGCATTTGTTTTAGGGAAAGAATAAATGCGATTTGAAATTTTTGTCAGTTCGAACCAAAGAGGTTAATACTGTAGAGCACCTGAAGTAGCAAAATTCATGTAATAGCAATAGAAAGAGAGATAGAATAAGCGGCTCGTTCCTGATTGGTCAGTGGTGACGCCTACTGTTGTTAGGGTAGAGACATAGCAAGCGCACTCTGATGTTGTCTTTCTCTTTCTATTGTTACTACACTGCCACTTAGATTAACGCCCATACCTAATTCACTCTGCGTATAATACCTCTATAAAGACGCGACATGTAAGACCCACATCTAGGATTTTCGAGAGAATTAGCACACAGAGGTTCCGAATCTGGAGCCGTTCCGTGCAATTGCTGTTCTTCCTTATATTGAATGTCACGATAAAATTTTCGGGTTACATTCTGTCCCAGAAGTTAAGGAAGAACAGCAATTGCACCGAACGGCTCCAGATTCGGAACCTCTGTCTGCTAATTCTCTCGAAAATCCTAGATGTCGATCTTACATCTCGCGTCTTCAAATTTAACGAAATATATCAAATACATAAAGAAGTGTTCGAGAGGACACTCAATTGTGGGAAGCGCAACTGCTGAAGGTTTCCTGACCAGAAACAATATATGAATATATGTTATATGTAGTATATAATGTATATTGTCTTGCGTACAACGGAATGATACCTCGAAGAGAGAATACCTCTATGGTTCGAACGCAGTAGTAAAATGAGGGGAAGGTGCTTCTCACACCAGTACATTTTATTTAATTCCGAATACCAAAAAGCCGGCTTTCAAACTGAATTTACATACAATAAAATAAAACTAAAGGAGTATTAACTTATGAGGGATGATACTCAAAGAACTAATAATTAATGTGTTCCTTTCAGATGGTTAAAATATTAATTTATCTCAAAATCTTTGTAAACTTCACCTAAAATCAAAAGCCCTGGGAAAATAATCAGGTTAGCAAGAAAACCGTCTGAGCTGTAAAGTTGAGATTCTTAACCAGTTATTTACCTCGTATAAGTGAAAGATTCTGCCGGGTTTCAAAATTTCAACGCATCTTATACAATAACTATGGACGATTGAAAATTGCGTATGTTTTACAGTTTTTTCCAAATAACTCAATAACTAATTATCCAATCGGCTATATGAACCTATCATTTAGTCGCTATTGAAATTACATATAAAACAAACTTAGTTTCGACCCTATAACTTTTTATTCAGTTGCTGAAAAGTTGTGGAGTTTTTTTGCAATTGAAAATACTAACTTCCCTCGATTACAGGGGTAGAAAGAACACGTGATCCCAAAAAAGTACCAACCTGTTGTTTTTAATGACCTTTTCTGCGACCTTATTATGAACACTTCATAGAGGTATTGAAACTCGAAACTATCTAGAAAAAACTGAAAAATCTGAACATTTTAACATCTTGTACATCGGTAACGACTCGAGGAAGCACATATTGAAATCTTTCGCACTTATTCATAATTACACCCTGTATATACAAGCAAACCTATCTCATATTATATTATTAGATCGACACTCTATAACTTACTCTCTTCGAGGTGTCATTCCTTTGTACGCAAGACAATATATACTATATATCAATATAATACATATGTTTCTGGTTAGGGAACCTTCATCAGTTGCGCTTCCCACAATTATCTACTTTTTTATATTATATTTCTCTAGGATTTTAATAGTACACAGAGGTTCCGTCTGGAATCTCGAAGAGAGTATTCAATATCTCTGTCAGGGAAGTAACCTTCATTCTGTCTAGAGTTGAGAGAGCAGCAATTACACGGACGGCTCCCGGAACCTCAATTCTTCGAAAATCCTAGATGTCAGTCTTACATCTCGTCTCTAACGAAATATACAAATACTTCTGGGAAGCGCAACTGCTATCCCGACCAGCAATAAATATTATATTTATATATAATATATATGCGTACAAAGGAATGACACCTGTATTCAATATCTCTGTCAGGTGAAGTAACCTGTTATCGTGAATTCTGTCCTTTGAGAGAGACAGATTACACGAACAGCAGAGAATGTAAATTCTCTCGATCCTAGATGTCGTCTTACATCTAACGAAAGTATCAAATGATTGTTCGAGAGACATCATTGTAGCGCACATGAGGTTCCCTCAGAAACGATATATAATATAATGCTGGAATGACACCTCGAAGAGAGTATTCAATATCTCTGACAGGTGAAGTAACCTGAAAATTTTTATCGTGACATTCTGTCCTAGGAGTTGAGAGAGAACAGCAATTACACGGAACGGCTCCAGATTCGGAACCTCTGCTACTGATTCTCTCGAAAATCCTAGATGTCGGTCTTACATCTCGCGTCTTCAAACTCTATAACTTGTTGTGTAGGTACCTAACAACAGTGAATGTGCTATTTATTGTATGGTGCTATTTCTTATCAACTTTTTGTTTCCTCATTGAAGTTGGTTAATATTAAAACAAAATTTTTATAAATAAAATAACAATATTCAGTGTTTTATTTTGTTAATATAAATGGAAACTAAAATAAGTTGTTTTAAATTGCCTTTTATTAATTTTACAAAATTACAAATTTATTATGTAATTTTCCAGTTTTCTATATAAAAGCTGGATACAATTCAACTTGAAAAATAAGTACCAACATGAGGTACTCAAGGCTATGATTTTTAACATAGAATCCAAAACATACAACCTGAAACAAAGAACAGTCTAAAAATATTTATTAATTTAATATTATCTATATATAAATAGGCAAAGACAAAACGATTAGGTACCATTTTCTCCTCTGTCTCTCAATTGATTTTCTTCATTTTTGTTTTGTTTAGTAGCTACTGACGACCTTCATTGTGGAATGCTAATATTAATTTACAATATTGGTTTATTCATTAAATAAAATATAATAAAAATTCATTATTTACGTCCATACTGACAACGCCAAATAACTGACAGTGCCGCCGTCAGACGGTCAAAACTCAAACCATTGAGTAATTATATATGGAGGGAGCGATCGTTAGATGCTGTTATAGTGTTACAGCATGTACTTCTGGAAGTGGCATGCAAGCTTTGTTATTGTTTAGTGGTCAAACAGTCAATGTAGTAGATCAGTAGTGATTTTTCGGACGCATTGCAGTAACTTTCATATTAAATATTCTGGGTCATCTATGATTTCCCATTCTTTTAACATTCCTGTCTCATTTTGATGGAATTCTTTTTATTTCTACTGTTATCCGTCATCTTCTGTACAGGAAATCCATTTCGACAGTTTCAGGTTTCTGCGTATCTGTCTTCGTCCCGTAGAGGAGTATAGTTTTTATGAATGTTTCATATATTCCGTCCCTTTCTTCTAAAGATATAATTGTTAAATGACCACATGACCACATCTTAAGAAGCGTAAGTAAAGCAATCGAAAAAGTAGCCAAAAGCAAAACAGATCAAAAACTAAATACAAGAACAAATATGTTAATGACAAATAATACTAGAGGCGAACGATAAAAAGAATGATACTGAGGAAGAGAATGAGAAAGAGAATGAGAAAGAGAATGAGAAAGAGAATGAGAAAGAGAATGAGAAAGAGATGAGAAAGAGAATGAGAAAGAGAATGAGAAAGAGAATGAGAAAGAGAAAGAGAGAATGAGAAAGAGAATGAGAAAGAATGAGAAAGAGAATGAGAAAGAGAATGAGAAAGAGAATGAGAAAGAGAATGAGAAAGAGAATGAGAAAGAGAATGAGAGAAAGAGAATGAGAAAGAGAATGAGAAAGAGAATGAGAAAGAGAAAGAGAATGAGAAAGAGAATGAGAAAGAGAATGAGAAAGAGAATGAGAAAGAGAATGAGAAAGAGAATGAGAAAGAGAATGAGAAAGAGAATGAGAAAGAGAATGAGAAAGAGAATGAGAAAGAGAATGAGAGAGAAGAGAATGAGAAAGAGAATGAGAAAGAGAATGAGAAAGAGAATGAGAAAGAGAATGAGAAAGAGAATGAGAAAGAGAATGAGAAAGAGAATGAGAAAGAGAATGAGAAAGAGAATGAGAAAGAGAATGAGAAAGAGAATGAGAAAGAGAATGAGAAAGAGAATGAGAAAGAGAATGAGAAAGAGAATGAGAAAGAGAATGAGAAAGAGAATGAGAAAGAGAATGAGAAAGAGAATGAGAAAGAGAATGAGAAAGAGAATGAGAAAGAGAATGAGAAAGAGAATGAGAAAGAGAATGAGAAAAGAATGAGAAAGAGAATGAGAAAGAGAATGAGAAAGAGAATGAGAAAGAGAATGAGAAAGAGAATGAGAAAGAGAATGAGAAAGAGAATGAGAAAGAGAATGAGAAAGAGAATGAGAAAGAGAATGAGAAAGAGAATGAGAAAGAGAATGAGAAAGAGAATGAGAAAGAGAATGAGAAAGAGAATGAGAAAGAGAATGAGAAAGAGAATGAGAAAGAGAATGAGAAAGAGAATGAGAAAGAGAATGAGAAAGAGAATGAGAAAGAGAATGAGAAAGAGAATGAGAAAGAGAATGAGAAAGAGAATGAGAAAGAGAATGAGAAAGAGAATGAGAAAGAGAATGAGAAAGAGAATGAGAAAGAGAATGAGAAAGAGAATGAGAAAGAGAATGAGAAAGAGAATGAGAAAGAGAATGAGAAAGAGAATGAGAAAGAGAAAGAGAAAGAGAATGAGAAAGAGAATGAGAAAGAGAATGAGAAAGAGAATGAGAATGAGAAAAGGAGGAGAATGAAAAACAGAATGAGAAAAAGAAAGGGAAAGAGAGGGAGAAGGAGAAAGAGAAGCAGCTGGAGAGGGAGGTAGAGAAGGAGAGAAAGAAGGAGAAGGAGGGGAAAAATAATAGGGGGAAAGGGGAGGAGAAAGAGAGGCAGACGGAGAGATAGAGACGGAGAAAGAGAAATCATTAAATCATTTGATTAAATTAGTGACTGTGATGTCAGGCATCCTAAACAATATTTACCTCCACAGTTTCTTTTTGTTCTGTAGATTGTTTTTAATAATGTCTTCTTTCAACAGAATAACTGCAGTACCAATTGTCGTATTTCTGTAATATTCATAAATTTCCGCAGGAGAAAGGCACCTCATACCGTCAAATAAAAAGTCGTTTCTTTCTTCAACACTCAAATTTTCTTGCATTATTCTTAACTTGGTATTTATAAAGTCCCAATTGCGGCTCATGAAGTACCACAGTGTAGTGTTGGCGATGTAGATTTTTCTTTGGATCTTAATACCCTAGAATACAACATAGTTATTGAAATGATTGAAAGGTTACTTGTAAAAATGACCCTCCCTTTATTATTTCTTTGGTATCATCAATTCCGTTCTTTTCTTTTGAGACTCAGTGATTTCAAAATTGTAATCAATACTTTTTTTGTAAAGGTAATACAGTCGTATTAAAAACATAAACAATAATGTATTTTTTATAATTTCGAGTATAGGTTTCATTATGAAAGAGACAAATTAACGAACGTTTAGTAGTTTATTTTTGTGCGTTTATTAGTTCATTTTGTAGATTTTTTTATTTCTCTATAACATTGCCCATAGTAGCAAAGCCGGTTTTACATGTAGACTTGGCGTAGGAGGCAAAAACTTAATTATTAGCATTTTTTAGATTATCTGTACTGCTTACTAATATATAAAGACGTAATATTTCTTTGTTTGTTTGTTTGTGTGTTTGTTTGGTGTGTTTGGTTTGGTGTTTGAAAAATTAGGAGTTTTCGGGAACCTTAAATAACAGAGCCATCAGATTTAACATGTTGATTCCTTTCTTTAAGTGAAGTATTACGTGATTCGTTATTTTAATAGATATTAATACTGGTGTACATCTTGATATATATATATATATATATATATATATATATATATATATATATATATATTTGTTGTATATATATATATATATATATATATATATATATATATATATATATATATATATGTAGCTCTCTTGATGGTCCGGCTGTTCGTCCGTTGAAAGTTTTGTCCCTGTAAAGGCTAGAATGCTTTTTATCGTCTTATGAGGTTTGTAGGAAGTTTTGATGTTGCTTTTCCTAAGGATTCTTCCGATCCGATCTGTCACTCCTTGTATGTACGGAAGGGTGGTTGCTGCCTTTGGGGGGTCTTGTTGGGTTTCTTCGTGCCTTGGTAGTTCTTGTTGATTCAGGGCTCGTCGTATGGTGTTGTTGCTGTACCCATTCCTCCTCAAGGTCTGTGAGATGGTGTTTAGTTCCTCTTGTTTGTGTTTGGCGTCTGCAATGCGTCGTGACCTGCATATAAGTGTATTTGCTACTGCTTGTATTTGGGAGGGATGATGGTGGGATTTAGCATTAAGGTATTTGTCGGTGTGTGTCGGCTTTCGATAGACTGTGTGTTCTAGCTTCCCTGTTGTTGTCCTTTTTAAGTAGATGTCCAGAAAAGGAAGGCATCCATCTTCTTCCATCTCCATGGTGAATTGGATCCTTTCGTGTAGAGAGTTTGCCAGGTGTAGGAACTTCCTACAAACCTCATAAGACGATAAAAAGCATTTTAGGCAATCCCAAAGACCAACGTCCACTAGAGAGTCACGGAGTCTACGAGATACCTTTCGGCGGATGTGAGCAAGCATATGTAGGTGAAACAAATCGTAGGATCGAAGCCCGAATCGAAGAGCACAAACTCAGCATACGAAACAAGACCACAACCTCGGTCCTGTTCCAACATCAACAGCAAACAGGACATAGAATCAACTTTGAGGGCTCTAAACATCTGGCAACAGAAAACAACTTCAAAAGAAGAACAATTAGGGAAGCTATAGAAATTGAAAAGGAAGGAGAGATCAATAACCGTAACGAAGCTCTACACCTGCATCAAGCCTGGAAGAACATCTTACGGGAAAAGAAAAACAAATTAAAAGAGAGCGCAACAATACTACAACGTTGCATTCCGTCACTCGTAGCTAACTATCAGGACGCCCACCCTTCTAACGAACATCTGCGGCCGCCATCGGTACAAACTGAACCACGTCATCGGTACAATTTGCGACAACGCAATGGTGTCACCCAATCAAAACAAACGGGAGGGGACTCGTGAGATAGCATAAATAGCGGCGCGCACATATCGGAGCTCACTTCCACTTCAGACGCCACGGAGAGCAGACCAAGCGGAGAAGGACCTAGCCGACGATCTCGGATACGAAGTAGTCCGGAAAGGTCCGAACCTGCAGCCACCCTTCGTGTTGGAAGAAGAGGAAAAGCCTTATGAAAATGCCAAGTGAGATTTTGGCGAATCGTACCGTTCCTATTACAGGGACAAAACTTTCAACGGACGAACACACGGACCATCAAGAGAGCTATTATATATATATATATATATATACATATAGTCTTCTAAAATAAATAGAAGCAGAGTTTATCATTTTGTGAAAATTGAGAAGTGAGGCATTGTTTTAAAAAACTACCTATTTCGGTGGAACCGAAATTAATATAAATATGAAAATTAATACATCAAACAACACAAAAATATAAAAGTTGACAAAACCTTCAAGAGTATTCTTCCAAAAAGCTAAATTATGAAAAATTTAAAATATATGTAATGACATAAATATTAAAACTTATAGAAATAACTAAAAGATGCAATCGAAAAAAAGTAAGAAATTTTAAAAGCATAAAAAATGTCAAAAGATGTCAAAAACGCGCCAAAAATGTCAAAACTGTAAAAAATGTTAAAAAACACCAACAGTGTCAAAGTGTATAAGGTGTCAAAGGTCAAAAATGTTAATGATGTCAAAAAAATTAAAAATTTACAGAAATATTTAAAAAATGTCAACATCACCGTAAATGTGACAAAAAGTAAAAAATGTCAAATATATCAAAAATTCCAAAAATGTCGTAAATGTCTACAACGTGCCAAACGTAAAATATGTCAGACATTTCAATGAAATATTAAAAAATTCAGTTGTATTGAAAATATTAAAAATGTTAGAAATGTTAAAAAGGTAAAAATACCTAAAATGGCAATGCCAATACATGTAATAAAAAACTAAAATGGAACACGGGAAAAATATCAAATATCAAAAAACTCAGAAATAACGTTGTTTTTCTTGTATTGTGTGTTATCAAAGGTGCGGCAGTGAAACAGGATGGTTTAAGAGCGTACTATAAAATAATTCCTTTTAAATACATTTCCATGCAGTAAAATCTTTTAATTTAATAATCCGGTTTTATTCTAGGTCCGTTAGGTTTTCTCTTACATGAACAGGAATTGCAATAAAATTTTTTATTATGACGGTATAATCCGTAAAAACCCATCTAACCCATCATGTTATATACAAAATTATAAATCAAATATATTACAAAAATATAAAAAAATTTACCCATCCCCTCCCCTTAACTCCGAAATCATGAGCTGGAAAATTTGGAAAAAAAATTGGAGGTATAGCCCCTCACCTGAACTTTACTGGAAAAATAAGGAGAAACCCCTAATGTTCATTTTGGGGGGCAAATTATAGAATTAAATGGAAAATAAAAAATTATAATTGTTTCTAACGGATTATGTAATATATCAAATCACAGGGCTCATTATGACGAATACAAAAATATTTGTTTAATTTTTTAAAATGAATATTTTAAAATACATTAAAAAAATATTAAAAAATACCCATTCCCCCCGTTATTCCCCAAACTATAAGACCTAAATCTTTTTGTTTACAGGAAAAATATGAAGAAATGCCGAATATTAATACTGGGGGCCAAATTATAGAATTAAACGGAAAATAAAAAAATATTTTTTAACGCATCATGCAACACATCAAATGAAAGGGCTCATTATGAGGAATACAAATATATATTTTTGATATTTTCAAAATTAATTGTTTACAAGATATTAGCATAAAGATATAAAAAAAAATTCATTTCTCGCTTTATTTCCGAAACCATACTACCTAAAATTTTGAAAATAACTAGGGGTACTGGGGAAATTTATAAAAAAAAATATTAGAAAACTCCCATAGTAATTTTAGGGACAAATTATTCAATTGAAATGGAAAATAAAAATTCAATTTTCAAATGCATCATGTAATATATCAGACTCATTATGTGAATTACAAATATATCATATTTTTAAATCATTTGTTTAAAAGATTATTTTGTCTGTTCATTAGGTTTTCTCTCCTCTAAAATTTTTTCTGCAACAGATAAGTATTTAAAAATTGTATATGTAGAACAAACTGTAGTAAGGCAATTTTGTAAAATTGCCCGGATTACTGGCTGTCCGTACAGAGATTCTTCCTCACAGTTATTCTGAGAGAAAGAAATGTCTACAAAATGATCAACCAGTATTCCTGTATATAAGTAATGTATTGTATACTGTGTAATAGTAATAAGTAATAATAATGAGTCTGGAGTCGTTGTCAATCGTTTAGAAATAAATTACTTCTAGAGAAGCAACACAAAATGAAACACAATCTTACTCCTACAGAAAAATATGCCGTAGAAAAACTTAAAAAAGACAACACAATTAAAATTCTACCTGCCGATAAAGGTAACGCTACGGTTATACTTGATAAAAATGATTACAACACCAAAATGATGGACCTTATTAACATAGGATCATATTCTAAGGTCAAAAAAGATCCTACGCAAAATATAGAAAAAGCCGCTAGAGACATTATAACAAAACACAAACAAGAATTCACTCCATTAGAACGCAAACACTTAACACCACACTATAGTAAACCTCTACATTTATATGGCGTTCCAAAAATACATAAAGACACAATACCAATGAGACCCATTGTAAGTTCAATAAATTCACCATTACAAAACATATCAAAATTTTTACTAAATATAATTAAACCTTATGAAAATAATCCAAACAATTTAAAAAATACTAATGATTTTTTAACAAAATTAAAAAGCATTATTATCAACAGAAATGATATACTAGTAAGTTTCGACATAGTTAGTCTTTTTATAAATGTACCTGTTGATAAATCATTACAAATTATAAAAAATAAATTACAACAAGATAATACCTTACACAACAAAACAAAATTAAACATTGACACAATTATGGAACTAACCGAACTTTGCTTAAACACTACATATTTTCAATTTCAAGGAGCTTTCTATAAACAAGAAATTGGTATGGCCATGGGTTCTTCTTTATCTCCTATAATGAGTAATATATTCATGACATATTTTGAAGAAAAATTCATAGGCAAATATAAGAATAAACCAAAAGTATGGTGGAGATACGTTGATGACATTTTTGTGGTTTGGGAGTATGGTGCTGAAGAACTGCACTCATTCCTAGATTACATCAATAGTCAAGAACCCACAATAAAATTTACAATGGAGATGGAAAATTTGAATGTAAAGAAAGGTGTTGTAAAGTGCTTATATGACAAACATATCTTCATCCACCAAAATCTTTAACAAAGAAGTCAATATTATCAAAGAACATTTACTTCAAAATGAATATCCCCAAGACTTTATAAATAAAACTATAAATCAGCTAGAAAGAAAATCGCAACAACAAACCAGCACAAATAACCATCACACTAATATCGACCAAACACAAACAGACAACAAAATTATGAATATAATCCCATATATCCCAGGTGTATCGGAAAAAATTAAGCCTGTTAGGAAATAAATATAGCGTTAAAACTGTTTTAAAACAAATAATACCTTGCGCTCTATCCTCACACATACCAAACCGTTTAACGCAACCCAGAGTTCTAAAAATTGCGTGTACAGTGTTTTGTGTGACTGTGGCCATTCTTATACCGGTGAAACTTCAAGACCTTTTAAAGTAAGGAAAAAAGAACATCAATATAACATTTCCAGAAGACATGTGGACAAATCAAATTTGGCCAATTATGTATTAACGAGCACCGGCTGCCATAGGATAGATAGACTGGGATAAAACAAAGATTTTGTTGAAAGAAGAAAATTTAAAAAAGAGAAAACTTAAAGAAGCCAGCTGTATGATGATAAACAACACTGAAATCGGAGCACCTTCAGCCGACCTTCACTTGGACTGGAGGAATTTTTTGCTAACAGAACAAAAAAACGGTAACCTCAGCGTCAAGTGATCGCCAAACGACAAATTGTCAGTGTCAAATTTTTTGACAAACAACAAATTCAAGATCAAAGCGAAAATTTTTTAGAAAAAACCTCGAAAACACCACTAAACGATTGACAACGACTCCAGACTCGGAGTTGAAACTTCTCCGAACACAGATAAGTATTACACAATATACAATACATTACTTATATACAGGAATACTGGTTGATCATTTTGTAGACATCCCTTTCTCTCAGAATAACTGTGAGGAAGAATCTCTGTACGGACAGCCAGTAATCCGGGCAATTTTACGAAATTGCCTTACTACACTTTGTTCTACATATACAATTTTTAAATACTTATCTGTTGCAGAAAAAAATTTAGAGGAAAGTAAACCCAATGAACAGACAAAATAATTAAAGACCTCCTCAACAATCTTTTCGAAATTGTTTAAAAGATATTAACGCAAATATTAAACATCGACTTAATTCCCACTTTAGAAACTATACTATTTATATGAAAAACATATTTTATTTGTATTTTTAAATAATTTGAATAACAGATTTAATAATTTATAATTTAAAACTTGCCCTATTTTGCCCTTTATCTTCCAATCTACAGAGTCTCAAAACTCAGACAGTAGATTATACAAGGCTTCTCTGAAAGTTTATTAGTAAAATAAAACTCTAATGTTAATTTTTTAGGGGCCAAATTAGAAAATTAGATACATATGTATTCTGATAAAAATCAAAAGAATCCTGAAGCAGATAAAATAAAAAGTCTATGTGTGGAAAATCAAAGTATATATTTTTTATAAATTTAAAACGCTTCCTTTAAAATATATTAGGGTAAATATAATAAAATGAACTCATTCCCTGCTTGTCTGAAACTAGAATATTAGAATCTTGAAGGTGGTACGGAACCCTTAGTATGCGAGTCCAACTCGTACTTGACCAAATTATTTTTCTGTAAATGACATGAGCTAGGAGGTAAGACACTACTTTTACCGCTATACGGTGAACTAAATATGATATCTACCAATATATTCTGTAAATAATTCCATTGTAGTTTACTTTATTTGGGAGGGTAATTTATGCACAAAAAAGGTACATACATCGGTTTGTGTCCGGCTACTTTAAGAGCGATGTCCAAAAAAAGCGCTGGTATCATATGGAATAACAGCACTTGAAAATAATAGTTATAGAAGCAGTTAGTCATCGAACATCTTGGGAACCAAAGTATCTGGTCAAGCGGAACATCCCAAATCAGATGGTTACCCATATTCATAAAAGACGTGCCTGTCCAAACAGTAGATCCGTAATTGGAGTTATTATAGACTTCGACTTCTTTAATATCCCTGAAAAAAAAGTCATAAATTTCAAAATGATAGAAATGAAATTAATAAATGTGAGGCAAATAATGAAATACAAACGAAGCAAATAGTAGAAGATCCGAACCTAATTCCACCTTTACCGAGCTGATAATAGAATGAAATATATTTTATAATAAATTTGGTGTATCAGAAAATATATTACAAATGGGTTGCGTAAAAAAATCCTGGACAGACTATTTTTATTTTGTCTCTTCATTGGGTTTTCTCTCCTCCAAATTTTTTCCTGCAACAGATAAGTATTTAAAAATTGTATATGTAGAACAAAGTGTAGTAAGGCAATTTCGTAAAATTGCCCGGATTACTGGCTGTCTGTACAGGGATTCTTCCTCACAGTTATTCTGAGAGAAATAGATGTGTATGGAGACGTTTCAACTCCGAGTCTGGAGTCGTTGTCAATCGCTTAGTGTTGTTTTCGAGGTTTTTTCTAAAAAATTTTCGCTTTGATCTTGATTTGTTGTTTGTCAAAAAATTTGACACTGACAATTTGTCGTTTGGCGATCACTTGACGCTGAGGTTACCGTTTTTTTGTTCTGTTAGCAAAAAATTCCTCCAGTCCAAATGAAGGTCGGCTGAAGGTGCTCCGATTTCAGTGTTGTTTATCATCATACAGCTGGCTTCTTTAAGTTTTCTTTTTTTAAATTTTCTTCTTTCAACAAAATCTTTGTTTTATCCCAGTCTATCCTATGGCTGCCGGTGCTCGTTAATACATAATTGGCCAAATTTGATTTGTCCACATGTCTTCTGGACTTTCTTTACTTTTAAAGGTCTTGAAGTTTCACCGGTATAAGAATGGCCACAGTCACACAAAACACTGTACACACAATTTTTAGAACTCTGGGTTGCGTTAAACGGTTTGGTATGTGTGAGAATAGAGCGCAAGGTATTATTTGTTTTAAAAACAGTTTTAACGCTGTATTTATTTCCTAACCGCTTAATTTTTTCCGATAAACCTGGGATATATGGGATTATATTCATAATTTTGTTGTCTGTTTGTGTTTGGTCGGTATTAGTGTGATGGTTATTTGTGATGGTTTGTTGTTGCGATTTTCTTTCTAGCTGATTTATAGTTTTATTTATAAAGTCTTGGGGATATTCATTTTGAAGTAGATGTTCTTTGATAATATTGACTTCTTTGTTAAAGATTTGGGTGGATCATATAAGCACTTTACAACACCTTTCTTTACATTCAAATTTTCCATCTCCATTGTAAATTTTATTGTGGGTTCTTGACTATTGATGTAATTTAGGAATGAGTGCAGTTCTTCAGCACCATACTCCCAAACCACAAAAATGTCATCAACGTATCTCCACCATACTTTTGGTTTATTCTTATATTTGCCTATGAATTTTTCTTCAAAATATCTCATGAATATATTACTGATTATAGGAGATAAAGAAGAACCCATGGCCATACCAAATTCTTGTTTATAGAAAGCTCCTTCAAATTGAAAATATGTAGTGTTTAAGCAAAGTTCGGTTAGTTCCATAATTGTGTCAATGTTTAATTGTGTTTTGTTGTGTAAGGTATTATCTTGTTGTAATTTATTTTTTATAATTTGTAATGATTTATCAACTGGTACATTTGTAAAAAGACTAACTATGTCGAAACTTACTAGTATATCATTTCTGTTGATAATAATGATTTTTAATTTTGTTAAAAAATCATTAGTTATTAAAAAAAAGATTTTAATTAAATCTTGCATCATCAAGATAACAAGAAAATTTTATCTTCAGTAAAAGTATAAATCGTATAGATTCCGCAGCCGTTGAGTTCCCTATTATTTACCTGGACGAACTACTGGATTGCCAGGCTTTCACTTGATTGGATAACAAAAAAAAAATATCAACCCATGCGTTGTTTACTTGCACACTCGTTGATATTTCTATCGATATTTTCTATGTGGCTAATACAACTGATTCTATATGTTTGAAGTTACACCCTGACAACCATGGTTGGCATTTAGATGATTTTTTAAAGCCAACATGTTTTATCGGAGATCAAACTCGTTTGAAAATCCAGGACATTATATCGAAAGGGAAGAAAATGAGGAGGAATCTAATGAATCATATGAATTCGAAAATCACAATTATACATTTGATGAATCAGATATTGAATACAAAATATTTATTGAAATTTAATTTTTAATAATATTATTTCTTGTATTTTTGCTGTTCTGTAATAAAATTTTAAAACACAATACAAAATCTTCAGTCTTTTTGTTATTTTTTAATTCGAATTTTCGACTGTCTACTTTGTTTCTATTTAGTTTCTTTCCAGAATAAAGAGCAAAAAATAATTTCAAAGTATGTAATTGATTATATATTTTCATTATTTACGTTATCATATTTGTACAAAAACTTTTCTATTATAGATATATCCCGACTTGATCATACGATGTATGGCATCACACTCCCTCTAAGGCACGCTATGCATGCCTTTAGGGGAAAATTCACCCCAGATATCCTAGTTATCAAAAGAGTTTAGCTCTGTGGGAGCCCTTGCCAGGTTTTCAGGCCTGTGGTTGGAGTCGTGGCAGCTTCCCATGAATTTTCTGACCGTCGTGGCTGTTCCTAACAGAACGGCTTTTTGCATTAGTTGGTAAAGATGTTCATCCAGACCGAGGTATTTTAAATTATTTAGTAGAAGTTTTGGGACTACTCCTGTTGTTGACATAACAATTGGTACAGTTCGTGTGTTGTTCATGTCCCACTGTGTCTTTATTTGAAATTCCAAATCCCTGTATTTGGCTATTTTTTCAGCCTGCTTAGTATTTATGTTATTGTTGTTAGGGATTACTATGTCAATTAAGGTTGTGAGCAACAGTCTCATCGGTCAGTATCGTGCGGTCCCAGTACAGCTTATAGTTGTTATTTTCTAAAATAGATTCTGGTTTTTATATATAGTAGGGTGTTCTTACCGATTGTGATAGCTCAAGTTTCAGCACTAGTTCCTGGTGCAGTATTTTTGCCACAGCATCGTGTCGTCCTTTGTATTCAGATGCAGCGAACGCTTGGCAACCTCCTGCAATATTCTGAATAGATTCAGATGTTTAGCAACATATCGTTGTTGTCGTTGTTGATAGAAGGGTCTTTGACGATGTACTTTAGATAGTTCTTAGTTGGAATTACTTGATCTTGGATTGCCAATATAAAGCCTTCCGTTTCAGGAAACACATGACCAGAGATCAACCACTAGTTCGACGCTGAACTGTCGACATAATCTTGGTTGACGTCATTTATATGTCTTCCATGAAGGGGCTTCTCTTTCCATTTGAGCAGCTTCTGATCAGTTGTCTGGTAGTATACGTATACTTGAACTTGTTGTTCTGTCAGTCGCAGAGGTGTTGAGTCATTAACCTGACATATGACTCTGTGTAGATCAGAAAATTCTGCGAGTTTCTGGAAATGATTACGCAAATTAGAAATTTGTTGATCACGTAACTTGCCTATATCTGCCAATCCTCTTCCTCCTTCACACCGGGGCAATGTTGTACGTTCGACACAGCTCTTTGGATAGTGATTTTGAGCTTTTATTAGTATTACTCGAACTTTCCGTTGTAATTGTTCAATGTCGGTCTTGCATCAGTTTACTATACCGAAAGAGTAACTAAGCACTGAACACGCGTAGGTGTCAATAGCCTGAAACAACTTTTTACTGTTAAGTTTGGTCTTCAGCAGTCGTCTTACCCTTCTATAAAACTCTGTTGTTAGGTCCTTTTTCATGGTGGTGTGATCAATTCGTTGAGCCTCCCATTTCCTAGGGCCTCTGCTGTATTTTGCCTTTAACTATGTTAATAATACGGCATTTGTCTACGCCAAATTGTATATGGATGTCACTAGAGAACCTTTCTACTATTTTAAGCATATCATGCAGCTGTTGTTTCTTAGCTGTCATCAACTTTAAGTCGTCCATGTATAACAAATGGTTTATCTTCAATGCTTGTACGTTGTTGTGCTTGAGACTGAAATCAAAGTTAGTCGAGTTCAGTTTGTGTGAGAGTGGGTTCATGGCAAGGCAGAACCACAGCGGGCTAAGAGAGTCTCCCTGGAATATACTCCTTCTGATTGGGATAGAGTCGGTTTGTATCGAACAGTCGGCTTCATTCAGAAAGATTTTGGTTTGCCAAGTAGTCATGACATGCGCTAAAAAGTAAACAATACGATTATTTATAGAGTTTCAACACCTGAATGAGCCAATCATGTGGAACTGAATCAAAGGCCTTTTTGTAGTTCACATATGCCATGTAGAGATTTCGTCGTTTGGCGTGGGCTTGATTGCAGACAACGGAATCAATTATTAGTTTTTCGCGCATCCCTTTTGTTGTTCGGTAGTTATGTTGTTCAGCTAGATATATTATTATTATAATTAATTATTATTTTGTGCAACTCAAATGTCAGTTGCTTCAAAATAATGCTCATTGTTTGTTAGAGTATGGCTGTCATTCTATGTCGTATAAATACCGAGCATGCCCACTTATATTACAGGACCCAAAACGTGCGACTGCAATGTTAGGTCCATTATTATTACACATATTCCACTCTCCTTAAAATTAAAATCTTTGAAATTCACAAACCCCTATTAGGAAAGATTTTTTTGCAGACAACCCCATATCAACGTATTCGCAAGAAAACAGGGCGTATGTTGATTTAAAAAAAAAATCAGAATAAAGATTCTAATTCGTTTTATTACTCACTTTAGGTTTATTGAAAATTTTCATTTCAAATCTCAAAATATTTTTGGAAAATTGTGAGTATTAAGTAATGTTTAAAAATAATGTATTTATTATTTAATATAATATTAATATTCTTATAGGAATATGAAAATTTTTATGTTGAGCATTATCACTAGATATTTAAATATATTTAAAGGCCGAATCTTTCAATTATTTTTAGGTATATAATGTATCAATCAGTTACTGTTTTCTTTCCATGTATTTTATCCCATAGTTATATATTTTAGATTACATGACCTAATTCCTGCAAAATTTTCGCTTTTATTACAAGCTAATTGACTTTTGCCTTAAATAAATATGTTACTGAAATTTTAAAGATTCGTATTTAAAATATAACAAAATTCAAAGCATCTACTGATTTGTTATGGTAAGTTAGGTACCTGCATCTATTCTGGAATAAAATATATTCTATACGCTAGTAAAGTATCTTTGACAATAGACATTTGGGCCACGTCGTGTTTTATTTGTGGAACGCTGGTTCTGTCAAGGCTGTAATTTATGTTTGCTGTGTTATAGATTCAAATTTAGTTATCCAATAAAATGGAAAGAAAAAGATCAAACCGAAAGTGCGGTGTAGTTGATTTTGAAAATACACCAAGAAAAACCCAAAATTACAATTATACCACTCATGGATTTCCATATCAATTAGAGATGAAGAAAAAAATGAATTGCAGCAGTTCGACATCATGGGTAAATAAATTTGATTTCCTCGTTGTTAGTCATTATTGTATGCATAAAATTAATCATAATTGTTATGCTTTTAACAAAAATAAGATTTTTTAATTACAGCAGTGGGGCAATCCATCTCAACCAGAAACAAATTCAATGATTTGCAGTGGTCAAATTGTTTGGGAAAAAAGTAAACAATGCTCATAACAAAAGTATCAATCCAACTATATTTCCTGCAATATGTATATAAAAAAGCAAAATCTTCATGCTGGTTTGTAAGTAAGTAAATATATATAAGAAAAAAATAAATTAAAATAATTGAAAAAATTCATTATATATAATTTATTGGTAGATTTCACTGACGATGAAGTTTTAATGGATCAAGATAAAAATTTTGAAGTTGGAACAAGGATAATAAAGCAACAACAGATGCAAATATACATATTAATTCACAAAGAAATAAATATTGATTATATATTATGTATAGCTTTTGTAATAACTAATAATAAAGAAGCGCTCATAAAAAATAAAAATACTGAGAATAAAAGTGTTATTTATTTAAAAGAGTATAAATATTGATATATTACACGAAAGATAGTTGAATTGTAAACTTTGTTATGTATCTACTTTGTTTGATTTTTCTACTCCATCCAAATGAACACAGCAAATCCTTGAATATGTTCCTGTTTGCCATGGCTTTTTATACCTCCTGTAACTAAAAGTTACTTTTTTCTTTATTCCTAATAGAAAATAATATTAATTAAAAAATTAATTAAACGGTAGAATTGTAATTTTTGATTTTTCCTTGATGTATTTTCAAAATCAACTACAGCGCACTTTCAGTTTGATGTTTTTCTTTCTATTTTATGGGATAACTAAATTTTAATCTATAACACAGCAAACTTAAATTACGGCCTTGACAGAACCAGCGTTCCACAAATAAAACACGAGATGGCGCAAATGCCTATTGTCAAAGATACAATTCAACATATTTTTCCTTCGAAATCTTGTAAAGCTGGTCTTAACGGTCAAACCATTAAGTAATTATATTTGGAGGGAACGTTTGATGCTATGGAATTGGTTGATAGTGTTAGCCTGTCTAATACTCTTTCAGACCATCATGTAAAGACCAGCTTGATAGTTCAGCATCAAGCGTTATTTATTATTCATTAATAAAATAGTATCTAGTAGATCACCATTGACTTTTCGGATATGTAGCAGTAACTTTCGTATTAATTATTCTGTTTGTTTGTTGGTAATTTAGTTATTTTATTATGTATAATATTATCAGAATCTTCGGAAGATGTGTAAAAAATTGTAAATCAGCGGACAATATAGAAATATTAAAGATTGGACCTATCACAGGGTTATTGGTCATCTCTTTTTAGGGTTCTGTATATACAATATACGGATACCCTTATAATATCACTTCTGATATCTGCCTCTGTCACATCACAGCAATTTTCTTCTAAACTACTGGACGGAAGAGGTTGAAATTTGGTATCAATGTATATGTAATTTAGGGGTACTTCTGGGGGGAAAAACTAAAAAAATCGACCGTTCTCCCCCTGATCTCCGAAACTACTGAGCCTAATATTTTGAAAAAAAGGGAAATATAGATCGTTTCGCGAACTTTACAGGAAAAATAAGGAGAAACCATTATTATTAATTTTGGGGGGCAAATTATAGAATTAAATGAAAATTTAAAAATAAATTTTTTTTCAAAGGCATCATGTAATATATCAAATGAAAGGTACCATTCTGAGGAACACAAATATATTTTTTTCATATTAAAAAGAACATTTAAAAAGATATTAACGAAAATATACCAAAATTTACCCCCCCCCTTATCTCCGAAACTATAAAACGTAAAGTTTTGAAAAATTAGAGGTATAGGGTCTGACCTAAAGTTTACTGGAAAAATAAGTAGAAACCTCTACTTTTAATTTTGGAGGGCGAATTACAGAATTAAATGGAAAATATAAAATTAAAATTGTTTCTAACGCATCATGTTATATATCAAATGAAAGGGCTCATTATAGCGAAAACAAATACATTTTTTATATTAGGGAAACCATAAGCTGTAAAATTTTGAAAAAAAAAATAGAGGTATAGCGCCTCACCTGAACTTTACTGGAAAAATAAGGAGAAATTCCTAATATTTATTTTGGGGGGCAAATTATAAAATTAAATGGAAAATGAAAAGTTATAATTGTTTCTAACGGATCTAGTAATATATCAAATCAAAGGGTTATATAATTTTTAATTTTTTTAAATAAATATTTTAAAATCTATTTAAACAAATATTTAAAAAATTACCCATTCCCCCTTTATTCCCCAAGCTATAACACCAAAATTTTTTGTTTAGAGGGAAAATACGAAGAAATCGAGGAATACAAATATACTTTTTCATATTTTTAAAATTAATTGTTTACAAGATGTTAACATAAATATATAAAAAAATATCATTTCTTGCTTTATTTCCGAAACCATACTACCTAAAATTTAAAAAATAATTAGGGGTAAAAATTATTAGAAAACCCCCATAGTAATTTTAGGGACAATATATACAATTAAATGGAATAAATATTCAATTTTCAAACGCATCATGTAATATATCAGATAAAAGGCTCATTATGTGAATTACATATATATTATATTTTTAAATTATTTGTTTAAAAGATATTAACAAAAATATTAAACATCGACTTAATTCCCACTTTAGTAACTACACTTTAAATTTTGAAAAATATATTTTATTTGTATTTTTAAATAATTTGAATAACACATTTAATAATTTATAATTTAAAACTTTGCCCTTTATCTTCCAATCTACAGAGCCTCAAAATTCAGAGGTTTCCCTTATTAGTAAAATAAAACTCTAATGTTAATTTTTGGGGGCCAAATTAGAAAATTAAATACATGTGTATTCTTATAAAAATCAAGCGAATACTGAAGCAGATAAAATAAAAAGTCTATGTGTGGAAAATGAAAGTGTATATTTTCTATAAATTCAAAACACTTCCTTTAAAAGATATTAGAGCAAATATATGAAAATGAGTCATTTCTTGCTTCTCTGAAACTGGAATATTAGAATCTTGAAGGTGGTACGGAACCCTTAGTATGCGAGTCCTACTCGAACTTGGCCAAATTATTTTAAATATTTATGAACTCGATTGAAACTGCTAATGACGGGAACTTTTACGTTACAAAGAACAATCCTCCATTTATTATATCGAACATTTTATCAGAAGCGGTCCCAACCAATTTTATCAAAATTATTTGGAATACCTATATTTGAGTAAATTTTCATATACTTTTTATTACCATGACGCCTAATTCTCCGATTTCTCCTCAACCTTATTTCTTATAGAAATATACTTTTGACACTAGAACCTCAATAATGTTCACAATTTCATGAAATATTGTGACTAGTTATCATAATCAGTTCTAAACTTTCGCTTGACTTCTAAATTGCAAAAAATGTCATTATTCTAATGAAATATCTCATTATCTTTACTTTGCAATATAATGAACTTGTATTCAATGTGTTTAGTTATAGGTACGAGCATGCAATTCCAATTTTTCTATAGGATTGACGAATTTCATGCACTTGACATAACTAACTAGATTAGGGACATTTTAAAGATTTTTAATTAAAAATGAAATGTTAAAATACCTTCAAATTTTTATAAAGTCTACTTACATTTTCTTAATTCTATCGTAAACTGCGTATATTAAAAAATCCGCAGTGTTGTCAACTGGAATATAATCTGGACCGATATTTGTGTCTCCATAGCATATCCTAATTATTCCTGTAAAAATAGTAAAAGATATATAGATAATTTCATCGTAGAATGAACTGCCTTCAAATAAAAACTCAAATGTTGAAAATATAAATAGACACACTACATAATATAATTTATATTTAAACTTCGGCGGACTTAAAATAAAAACCTCTCCGTCTCCAATTTTTATTCTATGTATATATTTTCCAAATATATTATAACTTTTTTATTTGTTTTATTATTTGGACAACTTTCTATATATGTATCTAATTCACTCTATATTGCATCCGCACTGTATATGCTTCTGTGTATTGGTCATGCCTATATAACTCATTGGTCAATTTTTTGTATCAACCTGTACAACTATAATTCAACCCAACAGAATATTACAACGGTCCTGATATCTTTAAAACCACCTGGATAAGTATAAATCCTCTCGGAACTAGTGACTGCTATTTTTCTATTATTTATATTATTTCTGTACACCAATGATTTTACCTCGCCCCATGGTCTACAGTATATAACAAAATTCATCTTATTAAACCACATTTTATGACAATAATTTAATTCTACCATTTATTTCACCACCCGGTTCTAAAATTTTTCCAACCCATGTCCATAATTATACTCCGTCCTACGTCCTACAATTCAAATATCCTAACTGCTTATACTTATATAACAAATTGTTGATACACCCTGAATAACAATAATTTTACCCCAGCCTTACTTCAAAAACCTTCAACTACTTGTGTTCCAAACTATATAACTTTTTGAAACCACCCTGTATAACTGTAATTATTCTCCACTTTATATTTCAACCATCTTGTATATTCAACTGCTTCTGTCAATTTTTAAAGCCTCTTGTATAACTGTAATTATTCTCCGATTTTTAATGCAAATATCTACTCTGTAAAACTGTAGTTTTGCTTCACTCTTATTTCTACCATCTTGTATACGCAACTACTTATTTGCCACTTTTTAATTTAAGGGGAGGTGAAAAAAATACCTCCAGCGCCCTCTGGGTAACTGGAACCATCGCGAGATATAACCTCAGGCACCCCGGCGTATATCCACTACCCTTCTAAGACTTTACGCATGGTTAAGAGTTCTCGCTCTTCTACTCCTTGCAGTGTATGACGTTCCGCACGAAGTAGCTTATGTGCCTCCAACTCTCGCGGTCGCGTAACATGCTCCCTATAACGTTTTCGGTCGTCACGTCGCCTCCAACGTGGAGCCTAAGCCTCTCCCTCTCGGCGCTCCACCTTTAACACACAAAAACGGAATGCTTCGGGGTGTCCAACCCTCTGCAATAAATACAAATATTGTCATCTGCTTGCCTCATTCGACATAAGTACGCTCTGAAACACCCATGCCCCGTTAGGAACTGTGTTAACTCATACTAGAGTGTTCTGAAGGGGCACTGGACCCACTCCCTTATATCTCCTGTCAAACACTTCGTCCACTGAGCTTTCTCTTCATTTGTCTGCCACCTATTCTGTCACATTTCAGATGTTGGTCACCAGTGACGGGATGAAGACGCGATACGACCTCAAGGCCAATTCAGTCGGGTTCCAGGAGAGGGACAAAGTCTGGCTGTACAACCCCCAACGGAGCAAGGGTAGATCCCCAAAGCTTACACCCGCCTGGGATGGTCCATAAGAGGTAGTCAAGAGGCTTAATGACGTCGTCTACCGGATCCATCTAAATTGAAGGTGGTTCATTTAGATCGACTCGCTCCCTACCATGGAGGGGAATTTGCCTGCCACCTATTTTGCCACATTTCTCGTGTTCTTTCTCTCTCTCACTCGTCCCTCCTCGTGCTCGTTTCACAACCTCATTCTCTCGTCCACGAGAAGTTCAATGGGTCACCCGTCACCACACGCTGCTGCGTTCTACGAGGGTGAATCAAATATCGGACTACGTAGTCTCCTCTCTTATGGAATCGGAAGTCTCATGTTCTTCTCAGCTCTTCAGGACTGTAAGGCGGGTGTTCAAGGGCCATTTTGCTTGAGTCAATGCAGCTGTATGTGGCCGAGCGTTTCATGCAACAGAATCACACTTCGGATACACATCCCGCCTCTTTTGCCGATAGGCAAGTTTCACGTAGTTCGCAGTAATACTCTTTCTCGTCTCGATCAGCTACGCCTTCAATCAGCTCCTCGTAGTCGTCTCATTGATGCGTCTTGGGACGGCGTGCATGAGGCTCAACTGTCTCTCGGCCATCTGAAAACTTTTTGTCAGTTGTACACTCGTTTCATTGCCGAACTGTGCAGATAGGCGACGCAAAATTTCAGACGGTCTAACGCCCTCCCGCGCCAAAAATTTGACATTTCACCTTTCGCTACTAACAGCGCATCACATATATACCTCGAGACGTCACGCCATTCGAGTTACCTCGTCCGTTCATATTTGATTCACCCTCGTATATGCACATGGAACCCTAAGGAGTATCGGTCTAACCGCTTTTTCCATGAATCTACGATAGGTCTGAACTCTCATTCACCATATAGGGGCCCCATACATCAAAATTGATTTTACCACACCATACAACAGACGTCACTTTGCCGTTCCCGGCCCATTTACATTCGGGAGAACTTATGTGCCATTAAATACAATATTTTTAGAACCACCCTGTATAACTAATTCAATTGGAATTTATCTTTCAACAATCCTATGTATACAACTGCTTATGTACGACTTAATATCACATACTATATAGAAGAGTTTCGTTTCGCTAAACTAACGGAATATTTTCGGCCATTTCACGCGACTATAAGCCCCTTAACTTAACTTCGTCTCTAAAAAAAACTTACTTCAAACGAACTACAATGAAAACCATTGCAAACACCCTGTACGATATACTTTCATGGCATATCTTGACATTTAAACTAGATATTTATGATGAAAATTTGACATTTACCATGATGTTTACAGTTTTTTAACATATATTTTTCCGATTTTCAGAAAACTGGTAAGTATTACGTTAAAGAAAAATACACGGAATCAAGCTGGAACACATCTTTGTAGAATACAATTTATAATATTCAAATTTCTTGAGCGGTTTTAGAAAAAACAGTGATGATTCATTGAAATTCACTGAAATCTAGTCCCTTATTTACTTTTTTTTTCTAATTTTCTGGAAAACCTTAAATCTCATGTTATAAACAATTATAGGGGACCTTTCTGTAATATTTCTTAATATAATGCAGTGTAAATCATCAAAATTGCCAAAGCCGTTTTTGAATAATCGCTCGTCAGACATATAAAAAAGTTGCAGATGAATTGATAATCGCCTCCTTTTTGAAATTCGATTAAAAAACGTATGTAATTAGATTTGGTTAGGTAGGCACCTATTACGTACCTACGTACACAGAAACTTGAAGAACTAATCGCACATTTACAATTGTTTGAGGTGGGTAATTAATGCATATGAATAAGTACGAGAATGGTCCTAGAAATATCAGGCCCGACTTAAAGATGGCGGTAGTTGTTTGATAAATATCAGTGGATTAGAAAGTACAATCTATTAGCCATATGTTGTAAGTGGTTTATTAGTATTTGATTGACAGCCATTTGTAGTGAATGTTTCAGTGAAAATGGACAAAATTGGTCCTCGTTATGTGATACAATATTTTTATTTCAAAGGTCTCAAACAAACACCCTTATTTACAACTGTAAAATTTTGGGTAGCAGAGTTTAAAAGCGTCCATACAAGTAGTCTAAGAGATAGAGCCGGTTTTTGCTCGTCATCGAGAAAATGGAAAGAATGTATCTTATTAAGTTCAATTCCTGAACTACATGACGTTTCTAGGCAGGCGCCAGTGGAAGTGATAACCGAGGATAGTTACAGGGGGTTAAAGTGGTATTTTTTTTTGGTCATGCTCATCATCGAGTAAACGTTCCAAAATTGGCTGCATACAAGATTGTGATGCATTTAAGCAAATTCCCGAGAGGCGTCTGCCTAGAGCGTTACCATCAAGGTGGCGGACAGGGGAAAATTTGTCAAAAATAGGGGTGAACTTCGTCATTAAGTAAAAAGCAAGCCATTTGCACCATTTTTTTGCTTACACAAAAGGAATCATAATCCAAAAGTACGTACAGCTAACTGACATAAATATATTTTTCATGACGTTATTAATGTGGTCTGTATGACGTCATACAGTGGCTTCGCATTTTTTTTTTTTAAATGCGAAGCTACTTTTTATCATTACTGATTTAAAAAGAGTGGAAAAAAGCCCGATGTGGATGACCTTGAATTTCAATGCTCGAAGTTTGTTTGAAAAATCAACCTATTATAGCCAAATTAGGTAGTTTTTCGCATTTGGAATCTGAAATTAGTTTTTGTTTGAAACTCTGGTCCGCCCTATTGGATTGCCAAAAACTGATTTCAGATTCGTAATGGGATTTTGAAAATTGTCAATTTGCAAAAAATCAACCAACCTACTCCCAATTTGGTATACGGGGGGTTTTGACGTCGATGATTACGAATATGAAATCAGAAACAAGTAGTGGCCAAGTACAACGTCAAATTTGTTTTTATTTGGAATACATCGATTACCATTAATTGGTTGTGCATCAATTGGTTGACTTTTTTCAAAAATTGGTCCGCTATCTTGGATTGTGAATTTTTAAAAACTGATCTCAGATTCGAAATCAGCGATCTCGGAAACCCCTGTACACCTAATTTAGCTATAATTGGTTGATTTTTCAAAAAAACTTTGAACTTGGAATCACCAGGAAGATCAAGTTCAAGATCATGGTCAAAGTCATATTCGGACAGGAAAATTTTTCCGCTCTTTCCGAATCCTTAATAAAAAATGTGGCTTCGCATTAAAACAAAAATTGTATGACGTCATACAGACCACCTTAATGACGTCATGAAAAAATTTATTTATGTCATTTATCTGTACGTCCTTTTGGATTGTGATTTCTTTTGTGTAAACATTATAATGGTGCAAATATAGTTCTTTTTAGTTAATGACGAAGTTCACCCCTATTTTTGACAAGTTTACCCCTGTCCGCCACCGTGATGGTAACGCTCTAGGCAGACGCCTCTCGGGAATTTGCTTAAATGCATCACAATCTTGTATGCCGCCAATTTTGGAACGTTTACTCGATGATGAGCATGACCAAAAAAAACCATTTTCACACCCTGTAACTATCCTCGGTTATCACTTTCACTGGCGCCTGTCTAGAAACGTGATGTTGTTCAAGAATTGAACTTAATACGATACATTCTGTCCATTTTCAGGATGCCGAGCAAAATCCCGCTCTATCTCTCCTACTAAAGCTGCCAAGACGAGCACCGGAGTGCTAGAATAAACCCACAATGGGGTAATGGATGCCGTCGACTGAAAGTGAGCGAGCTAGCAGACATAGTAGCTATTTGAAAAAGTACGGTACTTCACATATTATGTGAAAATTTGGAGATGAGAAAACTATGTGCACGATGGGTCCCAAGGTTGCACACACTTCAGCAAAAAAGTGCCATGAAAGTATCAATTAAGGATTTAGCTAAGTAGGCAAGGATTTTCCAAAGATGAAGATGGGATGTTGGCAGGTAATGGCTATATTGAGGAGCAAGACAGTTCGTAGAAAAAGGGTATCGAACTTATAGAACACCGCTGGGAAAAGTGTTATAGAGCTGACAGGCGATTATTATTACATGTGGGGTCGGGAATTTCTGGTCCTCGTACCTTTCAATATCTGACCCGGAACAGCAGCAAAAGTAATACAAAATTTGTACAAAAATTTGTAGAAACCCAAACAATGTAAATTGTATATTTATAATTTTTTGAGGGCTTAAAGAATATAACAGATATACTTTTTTGAACCCTTCAAGAATATAACAGAGTTTTTTGAAACGTTGAAAGAATTCGAAATTCAATCCAAAACCTCAAAACAAACTGGAAAATTAAGGCATATATAGCCATGCATATGAAACCTGTGACAAAAAGTATGTAGGTCAAATGAATAGCAGAATCTCTGCCAGATTACAAAAACATAAACCAGCTGACAGAAACCAACAAACGATGTCTACTCTATTTCAACACCAATTACAAACGGGACACAAAATCAATTTTGAAAGCTGCAAACAAATAGCCAACATATTAAAGGATGGTACGAGAGTAAATAGAAAAAGAAACGGACAACTCAATTAGGAAGACTACGTATTTCACTAAGACTTGACAATATGAAACCGAACCAGCAACACACAGACCGTCATTGACAACTGCCCATGTGACCCAAACAACCGCGGAGGGGGAGGAGCCGACTTCAATCAACCAGCGTCGCTACAACCTCCAGCGAAGGCCTATAAATACATAGCACGGACACAAAAACTCTCAGTGTACAGCCTGACAACGCATTGATTATGGCAAATGAAACCTTGACAAAACATTTGTAAGAATCTGTACAAAATTTAGGTGACTAGAAAGGTTTTGTTAGTTGAGTTGACTTAAGACACAACTCTGTGCAGTTCCACACAAAAAAATGTAGAAACGTTATTACTATTTACAGTTATTTAATTTTGTTATGCCTACCTTTTCCTGCAGCAACCAGTATACCAGGAGGTCCATTGAAGTTGTCGATCCATCCTTTTAGAGGTTCTCGAAGAGCTGGAATTACTAAAAAAATTTGTAAGCTCCGTCTACAAAATAATTTACCAGTTATATAGAGCTAAAATCAAGGATCTAAAAAAAGTTCTCAAATGAATACTAGTATGCCTACAAGAAGCGTAGCCAATTATGAAATGAAATATAAAAAATAAAATGTTGAGGCTGCTGTGTGTCTCAGTTTTATGTTATCGGCCCGAGGGGGCGTGGTCTTAATTGTTTTGGCCAATCAGAGCTCTCGCCCTGTGACGGGTTATCGGTCCGATGTTCATTGCGCTATTGTCTGGCCTGGGAGATACATTGGCGTTATGTGACCTTTTATCTGAAACAGGAAAACCACACATAAAAACAGATACCTCAACGCAAACTCGCACCATGACCGCGCTCAGTTATTTTCAGTGAAAACTCTAACACAGATCAAAAACTCTAACAAACAACGAAAACAACAAGGTCGAGATGAACATTCTGAAGGAGGCATTAACATCAAATGGCTACAACCACCACATAATACAGAAAGCATTTACACAAGAACCCAAACCGAAAAAAGAAGATGAAAGCGTTTCGGCAGCTTTTCTTCCTTTTATCCTAAACATAACATAACAACAGTTTTCAAGCCACATAGAAAGATTGGAGAAATCATACCGTCTCCCAAAGAGAAAATTCCCCTTGAAGATTTGGGCGCCTATGAGATACTGTGTAAAGATTGCAACCTCGCATACGTCGGCCAAACCAACAGAAAAGCAAGTGCACGTAGAGAGGAACACAGAAATGAAGTAAAGCAAAAAACAACGACGTCTGTATTGTCACAACACAATGTAAATACCGGCCATCAAATAGACTTCGAGCAGATGAAGATACTAGCAAAAAGTGAACATTATAGCACAAGGCTCGTTAGAGAAGCGATTGACATAGCGAAACTGAAATCAAATCTTAACAAACGGGATGATGTTCAACGCCTCCCATCCACATGGAGAACCGCACTAGCAGACCGTTACAATAAAATCAAATCTTCAGATAAAAGGTCAAATAACGCCAATGTACCTGCCAGACAATAGCGCAATGAACATCGGACCGATAACCCGTCAAGAGCTAGAGCTCTGATTGGGGGGGAATAATTTTTTTGATTGCTGATGGACTGATTAGAATTGCATCTATACTATTATA
Organism: Octodonta nipae; assembly: GCA_034190945.1. NCBI lineage: Eukaryota > Metazoa > Arthropoda > Insecta > Coleoptera > Chrysomelidae > Octodonta > Octodonta nipae. The sequence goes on from CM067221.1 coordinate 11,578,001, forward strand.
AAATTGTAAGTTTGTCTGTCTGTCTGTTTGTTTTTTTGTTTGTTCGGGCATCACGCAAGAACTACTTAACTGATTTTGATGAATTTTTTTTTGTTGCGAAGCCTTTAGTTTGACTTAAAATCTGGTAGACTTTTTATTTATCTAATTTGACAGAAACGGTAGATAAAGCGAAAAAACTTCTACCATGTTAGATAATTTAGTTACTCAATTGGTTCCACCGCACGCACAAAATTTTAGATACTGGCATCACCTTAGCTTTTATTCAAAATTCGGGATGTGCAAATGTAACATGTTTCGATTTAACAAAAATCAACATATATCAAGCGTATATTTTACAGGGTGTTCTGTATATAGGAAACTTAGAGCGGAGTAGAATTACATGAATTTAAAAAAACTAAAAAAAGTTATATTTGGTGTCATATAAGCAGCTGGATATATACGATGTGGTGCAAATAAGGGGGAGTGGAATTAGTTATATGGGGTTGAAGAAATGTTAGAAGCAGTTGTTTATACAGTGTTTGAAATATAAGATGGAGTGGAACTATAGTTTATGTTGTGGTTAAAAACTTGTTTTATATCCACAAGTAGTTACATATATAGGATGGTTGAAATATGAGCGGAGTATACGAGGGCTGCCTTTTATATTTCGGGATTAGAGAACAAAAACAAATATTAATCATCGAAAATCGCTTTATTGCTTTTCAAAATATTTCCCATGAAGATCTATACACTTTTGCATGCGTTTGAACCAATTGTTGAAGCACTTTTTCCACTCTGATTGAGGTATCTCCAAACATGCATTCTGAACGCAGCAACCGCTTCTTCAGGTGTCGAAAAAGGTTGACCTCTCTGTTTGTTTTTTACGTACGGGAATAAAAAGAAGTCATTTGGTGACAAGTCAGGACTATACGGCGGATGACTCATCAAATCGATGTTTTGAGTGATCAAAAAGGCAGTTGTTAGAGCCGATGTGTGAGAGCTCGCATTGTCGTGGTGAAGAGTGATCCGTCTTCGGGGGTTGGTTTTCCTCATTTGTTGGAAGACAACTGGCAAAAAAATGTTTGTGTACCACTCAGAATTGACTGTCCTGCGTTGTTCTAGTGGTACGGTTGCGACATGTCCAGTTTTTCCGAAAAAACAGACGATTATTTGCTTGGAAGTGCTTCGTGCGCGAACAACTTTTGTTGGATTCGGCTCATCTTGAAACACCCATACAGTCGACTGCTGTTTACTTTCAGGCTCATACGCGTAAATCCACGATTCATCACCTGTCACTATGTCATAAACGTGTTTTGAAGCACCGCGATCCTATTTTTTGAGCTTTTCTTTCGACCAATCGACACGAGCCTTTTTTTGAACGATTGACAAATTGTGTGGGATCCAACGCGAACAAATTTTTTTGACATTCAAATGTTTATGCAATATTGAATGTATGCTGGTCCCACTAATATGTAAGGTTGACACAATCTCACGATAGGTCACATGATGATCTTGCAATATCAGTTCGCGCACAGCATCAATGGTTTCCGGAACAACAACTGTTTTTGGACGACCTTCACGAAATTCGTCTTGGAGTGAACTACGACCTCGATTGAATTCACTATACCATCGATAAACAGTGGTCCTTGATGGACTTTCATGCACTCTTGCTGACTTAATCCACGTCGAAAGTTGTAAAAAATAATCGAACGAAAATGTTCACGATTTAATTCCATTTTTAGGCCGAGATGAATCCTTTAAGTTACTGTAAACAACACATAGCGCTCGTATGTCAAAACGTTCTGAGTACGTATAACCTCAAAAATGTCAAACTTAACGATAGAGCTGTCAGTTGTAAGATTGCAACACTAGGGTTTTCCAATCCCGAAATATAAAAGGCAGCTCTCGTAATTACAGCTATACAGGTGAGTTTAAAAATATTTTAAAGTAATGGTATGATCTACAAGTTGTTCCGGTTGAAATATAGAGTGGGGTAAGATTCTAAGGATACAGAGTCGTACAAAAATGTTATATTCGGTGGCAAATAAGTAGTTGCATATAAAAGGTTGTTGAAATATAGGGTGGCTTACAGTTACAATTATACGGGGTGGGTAAAAATGAAGGTTTAAATGAAAGGTGGAAAGAAATTATGCTTTAATATATCTTGAAAAAATATAAGGATAAAATGGGAAATAGCGTAGTTCATAATAAGTTGCAAAGATATGATAGTTGAAACATAGGGTGAAGAAGTGTTATGATAATTATTTAAAAAACGTTATATTGGTTGACCAATAAGCAGTAGCGTATACAGGGTAGTTGTAATACATACAAGATGATTCAAAAACATGTTGAACAAAATTGTTATTTTCGGTGCCCCGTAAGCAGTTGCGGTTTTGCTGAAATATATTTGGCATTGATGGATTTAAAGTTATACAGGGTGGTAGAGAAAATGGTATACTGGTATACTGGGTGGCCGATAAGTAGTTGCAAATACAAGGTGGTTGAAATAGCGGGTGGAGTAGATTTATAGTCAAACAGGGTGTATACAGGATGGTTTTAATGTGTAATGGAAGTAGAGTTAGTTATACAAAGCGGTTTAGATGAAGGTTAAAATAAAAGTTTGGTGTTAGGGTGCAAAACTGTGTTTTTATATTTGTTACTCACGAAGGGTTCTGCATCATTTCCGTTAGGATGGATCAAAAAGTTTAAAAAAAATTGTTATATAGGGTAGACCAAAAACGGTTGCATTCTACAATATGGAAATCTATCTGAAATATGGGGAGAAGCAAGATTTTAGTTTTAGAGTGTGTTTAACAAAATGTTAGAGAAAGCTGCATATAAAGGTTGATTAGATTATAGTGTAAAGGTAAATTTTACTTTATACGGTCGTTCAAAAAATATCAGAAATAATTGTATTATAGTCAGAAGTTTAAAAAGTTATATTGGGTGACAAATTAACAGCAGCATATAGAGAGTAGACTTACAGTTATTAAAAAAAAAGTTGAATAAAACAGTTATATAGGGTGACCCATAAATACTTGCAGGTTGGGTGAAATATATTCGGAATTGGTGGACATACTGTACGCGCGTAAAACCGTGGGTAACGGCTAGTATTGTATATTTTTGTTTCTGTATGTCCAGAATATACAAAATTATATAAATATAAAATTTATTCTTATGACAAAGATGATTAATTGGTTAAGACTAAATCTTGAAAAAAAAATCCAAAATTTCGGTGTAGGGGAGTGAACCCCAGATAAAATCTCCCCCCCCCTGCTGTCTACAGGCTTGGTGAAATTATCCATAGCGATCAATTAAACTGAATAGGGCTATATACAGGGTGTAAATAGTTTGAGTGCATATATTTTAGGTGGAGGTAGTATACACCAAATTAAACAAAAAACTCTTATACCACTATGATCAGTAGGCCTTAATAACCAAGAAAATCCCTAAAACATATTAAGTAAATTATTGTCAATCCGGCAACGTCGCTCGCGTTAGAAGCAGATTCACTCTTAGCGCGAATAATAAAGGAATGACTACGCCGACAAAAAAATAAACACCTGTGTTTTTGTATTGACTGATGATATTGAAATATTTTGTTGAAAATATTTACGTTTTTAATACAAGGTATTGCAATTAGAATTTGTATTTGGCGGTTTCTTTTATGCAATTATACAAAGTTGGGTAAATATGATATTCAACTCAAGAGATCTGTATATGTAGTTTTTTACCAGTTAAATTATTCGAAGAATCATTATTACTGATTCAATTAATATTATTTATATTAGACAAGTAAATATGTAATCCTACTTACCGAATTTATTATAATGATAGAACTGAGTTGAAACAACGGATTATTCACAGCAAATGTTCAAAATGTCCACCATTACTATCGACACAAGCACGACACCGTTTAATCCAATTTTCACGTATGCGAGAAAAAATTCTTGGAATATTTCGGATTTCGTCAGCAGCGTCAAAAATGCGTTGTCTAAGGTCATTCTCGTCAATAATTGGAGTCGTGTAAACCTTACTTTTCATGTGTCCCCATAAGTAGAAATCTAAAGGATTCAGATCAGGAGATCTTGCTGGCCAACGTATGTCCGTTTCGACCAATCCAATGACGGGAAAATGTTCTATTTAAGAAGTCGACAACTAGATGACTTGCGTGGGCAGGTGATCCGTCATGTAAGTACCACATATTGGAACGTGTTTGTAGGTTCACTTCATCTAACAAATCTGGTAGCGTGTTGTTCAAAAAAATAAAGGTAATTCTCACCTGTCAAACGTGCAAACAGTATAAATGGCCCAATCAAGTATTCACCAACTATTCCAGCCCCCAGCAGCTAAGATACGATTACGTCGCTGTGGTCCGCGATTGTTTATTTGTGGTATTACACTACCTGTTTCCAGAAGCCTCTGCGAAACAGCTACGAATGTCCTAGCATTGGGCAGGCGTCTGTTTGGAAACCTTTCCCTGTATAACATTCTTGCTATTCTGCAATTACGTCTGCTTTTCCCATAAATTAAGAGCATGTCATGTCTTTCCCTAATTGTATAATCGGCCATTATTTATCTCAAATAAATACTGTCGCACTATTCTTAATTTTCGAACTTACACACTAATCACAACCGATTTTACTTATTTAAAAAATATATTAAAGGGAAAGCAAACCACGAAGTCTACATCAAATAGATATCATTCAAATCACTTTACCGTTTATCTATTCTTATAAGAATCGAAATCGCAAAAAACAATCGTAACTCTCAGTCGTCGTTAAAGTAAAAAATGTAGTAAATAAGTTGGTCTGTATGCCACGTTGCCATATCTATTCGGAGAAACTTACACTAAATTATAAAAGCATATTTCGAGTTTAAATAATCAATTTTCATTTTTAATGTGGCTATTAAAGATGTATAAGCTATTGAGTATTTATATATTTAGATTTACCGACATTTTGAAATTGAAATTATTGTATTATTCACTGTAGCAAGGGCTACATAAACTCTAAATTTATGTGTCCTTTTTGGCAAAACTATAGTTTATTTTAGAAAATGTTATAAAGCTTTTTGATTTGTTTTTGCCTGAAGTATTGTTCTTCAAAATGTTTGCAGTCAAACCGTTTACACCCTGTATAATACCAACACTGGACTAACCACTGGGACGTTGTTAATGAGGATCCAGGTTCAAAACCAGACACACCTAATAGGGGCTTTTGTAAATATAAGAAATGACTTACCTATAGATGGTCTAACAATTATAGCTGGTATTTTTTCCTTACACATATCGACCACCACGTGTTCGGCCAGTGATTTTGCGTACGTGTAAGTATTTCGTAAAGGCTGAATGAACTTCGCCGTAAACACATCGACGATATCTGGATCACATTCTTCTGCTAATTTAATAGCGTCCTGCCAGTTACCGTGGGCTGGATAAACTTTTTCTTCTACAACTTTTTTATCCGTGTTACAATAGGTGGTGGAAACGTGGAGGAACATTTCTAATTTTTTTGCCTCCGAAGCAATTTCTAAAAGGTCTCTGGTGCTTCTAACGTTGGTTTTGATGGCTTGCGATAGATGGTCGTCAAATCGCACAGAAGCGGCGACGTTGTAGATGATGTGGACGTTGTCCGTGATGAGTTTCCTTTCTTCTGCGCTGATTCCTACAATATTATTTATGTTACTGTTATCTGGTATAGGCGTTAGCCTCTCAGTTGAAGTTTGTTATTATTACGATACAAGACCGTCCTACTTTTTTTTGAGCGAGATTAACATAATAGTTTACGAGCCTTTGTGAGTCCCATGGAAAAGTAAGAAGTCTGATAAAAGATGAACGATACAGTGCTGGTTAAAGAAGAAGGAAACGGTTTATTCTACTGGGTTGTTAACCTCAGTTATGGTCAAGATCTACGACCTCATATATCCTTTTCATTGCAGTATTTATTTTTAGGGTTCCGTATATACAATATACGGATACCCTTATAATATCACTCCGGATTTCTGCCTCTGTCACATCACAGCAATTTTCTCCTAAATTACTGGACGGAAGAGGTTGAAATTTGGTACCAATGTATAGTTTGGTGACCCGATCAGGAGTACATATGGTAAAAGAAGAAATTTTGATTTTATGGGTACTTCTGGTGGGAAAAACTAAAAAAATCGACCGTTCCCCCCTGATCTCCGAAATTACTGAGCCTAAAATTTTGAAAAAATAGGAAATATAGAACGTTGCCCGAACTTTACAGGAAAAATAAGGAGAAAGCGTTGTTATTAATTTTGGGGGGCAAATTATAGAATTAAATGAAAATTTCAAAATAAAAAAAATCAAACGCATCATGTAATACATCAAATGAAAGGTCCCATTCTGAGGAACACAAATATATATTTTTTCATATTTAAAAAAAATTGGGTAAAAAGATACTAACGAAAATATAACAAAATTTACCCATTCCACCTATCTTATCTCCGAAACTATAAGTCGTAAAATTTTGAAAAAAATTAGACATGTAGGGCCTCACCTGAACTTTACCGGAAAAGTAAGGAGAAACCTCTAATATTAATTTGGGGGGGGGGCGGGAACTGCAGTATTAAATGAAAAATATAAAATTGAAATTGTTTCTAACGTATCATGTAAATTATCAAATGAAAGGGCTCATTATGGCGAAAACAAATATATTTTTTTCATATTTTTAAAATAAATTATTTTAAAAATATTAAAAAAATATTAAAAAATTTACCCATTCCCCCTTATCTCCGAAACTATAAGCCGTAAAATTTTGAAAAAATAGAGATATAGGACCTCACCTGCACTTTACTGGAAAAACAAGGAGAAACCCGTAATAGTAATTTTAGGGGGCAGATAACAGCATTAAATGGAAAACATAAAATTAAAATTACTTCTAACGCATCACGTAATATATCAAATCAAATTATGACGAATACAGTTATATTTTTTTCATATTTTCAAAATAAATATTTTAAAATATATTAACAAAAATATTTTAGAAGTTACCCATTCCCCCCTTTTATCCCCAAAACTATAAGACCTAAAATTATTTGTTTACAGGAAAAATACGAGGAAATCCCTAATATTAATTTTAAGGGCCAAATTATACAATTAAAGGGAAAATAAAAAAAAATTAAGTAACATGCAATACATCAAATGAAAGGGCTCATTATGAGTAATACAAATACATATTTTTCATATTTTAAAATTTATTGTTGACAATATATTAACAAAATATATAAAAATTCTCATTTCCCGCTTCATTTCTGAAATCATACTACCTAAAATTTTGAAAATAATTGGGGTACTGGAGCTCACTTGAAATTTATAAGAAAAATTAGTAGGAAACCTCAATATTAATTTTATCATGAATATATTAAATAAAAGGCTCATTATGTGAACTACAAATATATAATGTTTTTAAATCATTTGTTTAAAATATATTAACAAAAATATTAAATATCGACTTAATTTCCACTTTAGAAACTACACTATCTAAAATTTTGAAAAATATATTTTAACAGATTTAAAAATTTATTTTTTAAAACTTGACCTATTTTCCCCTTTATCTTTCAATCTACAGAGCCTAAAATTCAGTCAGTAGATTATAAGATGCTTTCCCGAAAGTTTATGAGTAAAATAAAACTATAATGTTAATTTTGGGGGCCAAATTAGAAAATTAAATGTAAATATATGTATTTTTATAAAAATCAAGCGAATCATGAAGCAGAGAAAATAAAAAGTCTATGTGTGGAAAATAAAAGTGTATACAATTTTATCAATTTAATATTAGGGTAAATATAAGAAAATGCACTTATTCCCTGCTTGTCTGAAACTGGAATATTAGAATCTTGAAGGTGGTACGGAACCCTTAGTATGCGAGTCCAACTCGCACTAGATCAAATTATTTGATATACTCGTATCGTTCCTTTAAATAAACCTGACTGTCACTAGTAATTTTGATATTTCCATAGAAACAGCGAATATTCAAATGCCATTATTGTTCCTACAACCAAATAAGATGGCAGTTGTTCAAATTCAAAGCCTTGTTTTATCAAAAATATGGTGTTTATGAAAATTCGGGCTTCCTTCCATTCCTTACACATTGGCGATATGATATATTAAACTATTAGAATATTTTTTGTGCTTCGTTAACTGATTACTGGCATTTTTAGAAATTTTGATAAAAACGTCCAATTTGGTATATTCCTAAATTTATATTTATTTAGTTGAACTAATGAAAATATTCATTAGAAATTAACCTTTTCTTGTTCTAGAGTCATTATTATAATATCCTAGTATAAATTTTCGCATAACAGTGTAGAAAAGCCAAATGGAATAAAGTAGGGAGTGCCGATTTGTATTTTTAAATTCGCATTTTTTCAACAAATAAAAATATAGAAATATATAGGGTGTGTCATGTGACAGTGGCCAACACCAACTTTCTTATTTTAAATGAAAACTTCTGTATATTATTTATTTTTGGGTTTCTCCAGAAAATTCTAGTCATAATTAAATTGTTTCGGTAATATTAAGTGTTTTCAGATTTATTACAAAAATTAATATTAAAAAAAGAAAATTATTTTATATCACAAATTCGCTATATTACACTCAATACTTAATTCCCATTTAGCTCTTGATATTGAGACAGTAAGCAAAAACCATTCCTGCGTTCCTTTTTACTGATTTGAATAAAAAGCTTTGTTTATTTTCGTCAAAACTCATAGCCTTAGCATCTTGTTTTCTGCCTGCTTGACAGCGGTGATCAGTGTCAGTGTTATTGTCGTTTGAATTACAGTAACTGTACGTAATAATATCAGAAGTCTGGTTCATTTAACAGAAATGCACATAATAACCATTCCACAAATGATTGGCTATGGAGATAACACAATGACTCAAATGGAAGTTTCTCGCTTTGACGAAAATTTTCTAAATTTGCCGCCTGTATCCGAAGGAACAAGCAAAATAGAAAAGCAGTTTCGCGAGCTTGGTCATGTAAGACAGATAAAAAAAGTACCTGCCAATAATAAGTGATAATACGAAATTCGATATTATGCTTGAGGTTAAAGAAAACCCACATAATTCTGGTCGAAAAGCAGCCCCACTGTTCAACGTTAGCCATACATCAATTTTTCGAGTATTAAAGGAAAGTGAAATGCATCCCTATAAAATGATGCCGACTTAGGACCTCATGGAAGATGATTTCGGTAGGAGAACTTAATTCTGTAAACATATGATGGTTAGGTTAGATAACAATTTGATCCAATTAGAAGATGTTTTGTTTTTTGATGAGAGCACATTTACACTTTACTTTCTGGAAAAGTTAATGTTTGGGCAGGAATCGCTGGAATTCATACCGTAGGTCCCTTTTCATTGATGGCAACTTGAATGAAAATAAATATTTAGAACTGCTCCAAAATAATGTCGTGCCAACTTTGAGAAACTTATGTCCTAATCCAGTAAAACCTCAAGTTCCTGCCAATACAATATGGTTTCAGCAAATGGAGCACAGCCCCATTACGAAATGTCCGGCAGTACCTGAACCAAATTTTTCCAAATCGGTGGATCGATAGAATGACCAGCATGATCTCTTGATTTGACGCCATCGGACTACTTTTTGTGGGGATATGTGAAAAGAACTGATCTCAACTTGATTTGCAGTCACGCCTGAGATGTTGCGACGCCATCATGTTGCCAAGACGATCGCGAAGAGCATTTTGAAAATTTCCTATATTGGCATTAATGTTTTTTTTGTTTTTTTATATATATATATTATTGAGAAATAAACAGTGGGGATTGTATGTGATAAATTTTTGAAAACACTTAACATTTTCGAAACAGTTGAAGATATGGGTAAGACAATGTACATGAATTATGATTAGAATTTTCTTGAGAATCCAAAAAATAAAAAATATACAGGGTTTGCATTTGAAATAAGAAATTTGGTATTACCCTCTGTCACACGACACACCCTATATAATTTTTTGTTGTTGAAGTTTTTCCAATACGGCCTCCTTTATTCGTTATCGAATGTATTCTATTTGACTGTTCCCCCTGTATATTTGCACTGTGTATTACATCTAAGAAAATCATCGTGAATATTCTCTACTATTGTGTATTTAAATATTGGTAGTATTCTAATCAATGTTATCTTCAGTAAAAAAACGTTTATTACGTTTATGTGTTTACTTATAATGCTATATATATATATGTATTAGATGGTTTCCGGGAATTCATCCTCGTAGTTGATAACTGATCCCTGCCGGGATCGATGGTAAAATGACGACGTTTCGGCAGAGTCACATCTGCCCTCTTCAGGTCGGTTTGCATAATTCTCGTAGACTTCTGCTTTCGCTTCTAGTTATTCGAGTAACTAGAAGCGAAACGTCGTCATTTTACCATCGATCCCGGCAGGGATCAGTTATCAACTACGCGGATGAATTCCCGGAAACCATCTAATACATCTAGTACTCTCTTTGAGGTGTCATTCCTTTGTACGCATTTAGTGCCCGCGAAAACTTAAAAACATATATATATATATATATATATATATATATATATATATATATATATATACGGCTTACCTAACTTATGTTGTGAAATATCTCCTTCTATTGCCTTCACTTTCTTCAATGCATCAGGATGTTGACTTTTCAGTTTGTCAAACAACTGAAATTATATAGATGTCAAACTAAACATTTTGTTAAAGTAGAGTGATCAATATAGTTCAAACTGTTCGATTCCATCATTACCAACTTAGTATATTTTATAAATTATTATACAAATATAACATTAATAAGTTGTTGTATAATGATAAGTTGTTGTATAGGAGAGATGTATAACAAGATGAGTAATTAAATTTTCTGTTATAGTCACTGCTAATTCAGTTTGAGTTATACAGTTTAGCAATATAACAATTTAAGGTTTTAACAAAAGCTTACCAGGTTCTCGGTGATTATGTTTAATCTCTCCTGTGCAGATTTGCCCTTTTTGCTTCTAATTAACACATAGACCGTACCCAAATCTGGAAATGTTCGCAGTAGTTTTTCTATCAAAGCTTTGCCAATAAAGCCGCTGCCTCCAGTAATAAAAATATTTTTTTCTCTATAAAAATTATAAATGTCCATTATGGCGGGATAGGCCAATATTTTTTCAGTAGTTAATGATTGTTAATAAAAAATGTTATCAGGTAATAGTGGCTAACAATTCATAATTGTGGAGTATTAGGTATATTAGTTATTTATAGCATAGGTCCACACCTTTTTATGACCTATTGGCCTGAATGTGATTAGCTCTGACGTGTCATGAGTACAATTCAATGTTGTTTTGAAAAGTAAATAGTTTTTAAGTACAGTGTGGAACAGCCAAATGGAATAAATTCGATAAAGAATAAAGGTATTGGAAAAATGCTTGGACGTATCGATTTGTATTTTTAAATGTGCATTTTTTCAACAACAAAAAATTATATAGGGTGTGCCTTGTGACAGTGGGCAATACCAACTTTTTTAAATGCAAGCCACTGCTTACTTATGTTTTGGATTCTCCAGGAAATTCTAGACATAATCTATACAGTGATGGGCAAATGTGTGGAACCAAGCAAATATCTCTGGAATTATTAGAGAAATCAAAATGAAATTTGGAAGGTGGATACTGCAGTAGATTGCCTATTTGTTTCCATTTTTTTTTACAATTTTGAACTTCCTGTTTTACCGGAAGTAATGTCGATTTTAGAATTTGCAATGAAACACCCTGTATAGTATTTTAGTTTCTGATGAAACATTTTATTGCGAATACAAAAATATCCGGTTTGATATTCAGTACCTACCGAGATATTAACAGAAAAGTAATTAAGGAAAGGAAAAATCTAATATCCATTAAAGAATTACGTAATCATAATTATTAACTAAATCTAACTGATTTTCAAAACATTGAAACTTAACTAAACTTAATGTATTAGATGTTCAAACTGAGCACCGTTTACTTCTTGACAATAAGCAAGTAGGTTTTTAAATTCTCTATTAACATTAGCTATTACTTCTGGTGTAATTCTCTGGATGTCTTGAGTTATTCTTGCAGCTAATTCATGCAAATTATTTGGTCTATCAACATAAAAGTTAGACTTTAAGTAACCCCACAGAAAATAGTCTAGTGGATTAAGGTCGGGACTTCGTGCAGGCCATTCATAAGTTCCCCTTCTTCCAATCCATCTGTGATGAAATGTCCTATCTAAATGATCTCGAACAATGCGAGCGTAATGGGGTAGTGCTCCATCCTGCTGAAACCAGATATTATTTGGTAATTGTCCATTTACCTCCAATGCCGGAATAACTTGTGTCTCCAAGAGCTGTAAATACCTATCTCCGTTTAAAGTTTCTTGTAGGAAGAAGGGTCCCACGATTCTGTTGTTATAAATGCCGGCCCAAACGTTCAATTTTTGGGGAAGTTGTGTATGAGCATCTTGTACCCAATTAGGATTACTTTGCGACCAGTAGTGGCAGTTATGTCGATTAACCGTACCATTTAAACAAAATGAAAACAACACATTTCTTATAAAATTATTATCACGGTTACAAATATCCATCATCGTTTCACAAAATTGCAAACTTTTGTCGAAATCGTATTCGGAGAGTTCTTGAACGAGGCGAATTTTATATGTATGATATTTTTCTCGCCTCAATATCCTTCCTACTGAACGACGGCTAATTCCATACTTATTGGCGAGGTCGGTAGTGGATAAGTGTGGATTTTCTTCCAAAGATATAGCAACATTTTGAGCTACACCTTCATGCAGTTTTTAACCGTCCACTTTTTGGTAAATTGCTAACTGTTCCACTTGTGTCGTACCTTCGCAAAGTTTTCGTCACTACTGAACGGGATATTTGTGTATTCGGATGAACAATGTTAAAAAGGCCACAAACTTCTTGATGCGTCCTTTTCCTCTCCCCATACCCAATCATCATTAATATTTCTATTCTTTCTCTTTCATTTAATTCGGTCGTTTTACGATCAAATTAAAACAATACAATCTTTTTACGTTCAAATAAAAAAAAACTAATAACTTATTTTGACAACTACTGTCACTTCTGCAATGAATTTCATGGACTACTAAACTTGATTCAGATTTAATTTGCGCCCGATTTAAACAAACGCACGTGTATTCGACTATGGAACAAGCAATGCTGTTGGCTGTGACGGTATAATGCCACCGATTGGCCAATAGAAATACAAATCCTTACCGAGCTGTTTGTTTATATCGGGCGTAAATGAAATCTGAACCGAGTTTAGCTACCATTTTTCCTTTTCTTAGTTACTTTTCTGTTAATATCTCGATAGGTATTGAAGTAAACAATATCAAACCCGATATTTTTGTATTCGCAAAAAATGTTTTATCAGAAACTAAAATGCTATACAGTGTGTTTCATTGCAAATTTTAAAATCGACATTACTTCCGGTAAAACAGGAAGTTCAAAATTGTAAAAAAAATTTGAAACAAATAGGCAATCTACGGCAGTATCCACCTTCCAAATTTCATTTTGATATTTTTAATAATTCCAGAGATATTTACTTGGTTCCACACATTTGCCCATCACTGAATATAAACAGGCAAAGACAAAACGGTTAGGTACCATTTTCTCCTCTGTCCCTCAACCGATTTACTTGATTGTTGTTTTGTTTAGTGGCTATTGACGACCTTCAGTCCAGAATGCTAGAATATATTTATAATATTAATTCATTCATTAAATAAAGTAAATTAAAAAATTCACAATTTACTTCCACAGTGCCGCCAGATTGCTTGCAGAGAAAATGATGAGACGGATTGACTCGAATGAGAAAATCAAACTAAATTAAACAAAAAACTAACAAATTTTGTTTGGTTCTGAAAGTTATTCTACATTATCATGCTATTGAGAATTCACCCACAAAAATTTATATCATATGATAATGACAATTTATTGGGAACTCGCAAGTTTTTCTAAATATACTTCAACTAAAAACAAATTGTATAGCGTGGTAACTCAACAATGTTTTTCCGATATTATTTTATTATTTTAACATTATACTATTAATTTATATTGTTTATATTTTAAAGGCTATTAGTTTCATACAATTTAACTAAGATTACAAAGCAGGATAATTTGGTAATATTCTTAAGGTTGCAACTGCTCTTGAAAAAAATTTTCTAACACAAATTGATGTGTAGAATCTTATAAGAATTTTATCGCTATTTAATATTTTTTTAAATAAAAATTGCTGCTTAGGCGATTTTTGGATGGGTAAAAACGTTATGTGTTCTCATGTTCTAAATTGACTGAGATATCAGGCGTTGTATACTATAAATACACAGGGCGATTCTAGATATGTTAGAAATCATTTTTTTCGTGTGTAGCACACAAGCAGTTGCATATATAGGGTGTTTAAAATATAGAGTAGAGTGGAATTATAACTAATAAAATAATTATATAGGAGAGTCCATTAGCGGTTGATTTTACAAGGTTCTTGGAATAGAGGGCGCAATAGAATTACAGTTATACAGGGTGGTGCAAAAAATATTATACAGAGATGCATATACAGGGTGGCGGAAATGGAAATGCAACATTTCGTAACCCCTAAGCAGTAGTATATATAGGGTAGATGAAATATATGAATTATAGATATACAGGATGATTATAAAAATGTTAGATAAGGAAATGATTTATAGAGTAGCCCACGATGAGTTCCATATATATGTGCTGATTGAAATATAGATCGGAGTAGAATTATTGTTACAGAAGATAATAAAAAATTTCATAAATAAAAAGAGTAAATACGGTGACTTATAGTCAGTCTCATATACAGAGTGGTGTACCGGGTGGTTCAAAAATTTTAAAAAATATTATGCGTGGTCCATGAGCTGTTACATATACAGGGCGGTGGAAATATATAATGAGATGGAATTATATATAAATGTTAGAGAATTGAGAGTGCAATCATAGTTATACCGGGTGGTTAGAAAAAATAATTTTGTAGGGTAGCCCATTAGCGGTTGAATTGTTGTCATATTAAATTAAGAATTACGAATTTGAACACAAATAAAGTCCTATTAATGATATCTGAAAAAGAACTTGAATTTCGTTAGTTATTTGTAGAAGCGAGATGTAAGACCGACATCTAGGATTTTCGAGAAAACTATCACAAAGAGGTTCCGAATCTGGGTCCGTTCCGTGTAATTGCTGTTCTCCTTTAAGTCCTAGAACAGAATGTTACGATAAAATGTTCAGGGTACTTCACATGCCAGATATATTGACACAATTGGTCGAATTTCGACAGCTAGTTCATGTAAATTGTCCTACCCCTATCTTCAACTGTTTCTAAAATGTTAAGTGTTTTCAGTTTTTTTACAACAATTAATATTAAAAAAAATATTTTATTACACAAATTCGCTACATTACACTAAAATCCTAATAAGTAATACTGATTATTTCTAATACAGAAAAACCATTAAAGTCAATGTAGGAAATGTCCAAAATGGTCGTCGCGATCGTTTTGGCAACATGCTAATCGGGTATAGAAATGTCCTCTAACGTTACTCAACATCTCAGGCGTGACTGATCTAATCGCAAGCGCTATTCGTGTTTTTAGGTCATTTAAGTTGAGAAGTTGATTTTTGTATACAGTACTTTTCACATATCCCACTAAAAGTAGTCTATCACCAATTTGGCAAAAATTTAGATCAGGTACTGCGGGACATTGATTTCGTAATGGGGCGGCGCTCCATCTTGCTGAAACCATATTGTATTGGCAGGAACTTGTGGGTTTACTGGATCCGGATATAAGTTTCTCAAATTTGGCATGACATTATTTTGGAGCAGTTCTAAATATTTATCTCTATTCAAGTTGCCATCAAAGAAAAAGGGACCTACGATATGATTTCCAACAATTCCTGCCCAATTCTATCCCCAATTTGGCAAAAATTTGGATCAGGTACTGCGGGACATTGATTTCGTAATGATTTCTAAAATCCGGATATAAGTTTCTTTGGCACGACATTATTTTGGAGCAGTTCTAAATATTTATCTCCATTCAAGTTGCCATCAATGAAAAGGGACCTACGGTATGATTTCCAACAATTCCTGCCCAATTCTACAATTTGGCAAAAATTTGGATCAGGTACTGCGGGTGATTTCGTAATGCGCTCCATCTTGCTGAAACCATATTGTATTGGCAGGAACTTGTGGGTTTACTGGATCCGGATATAAGTTTCTCAAATTTGGCACGACATTATTTTGGAGCAGTTCTAAATATTTATCTCCATTCAAGTTGCCATCAATGAAAAGGGACCTACGGTATGATTTCCAACAATTCCTGCCCAATTCTATCCCCAATTTGGCAAAAATTTGGATCAGGTACTGCGGGACATTGATTTCGTAATGGGGCGGCGCTCCATCTTGCTGAAACCATATTGTATTGGCAGGAACTTGTGGGTTTACTGGATCCGGATATAAGTTTCTCAAATTTCGTTGGCATGACATTATTTTGGAGCAGTTCTAAATATTTATCTCCTATTCAAGTTGCCATTGAAAAGGGACCTACGGTATGATTTCCAACAATTCCTGCCCAATTCTATCCCCAATTTGGCAAAAATTTGGATCAGGTACTGCGGGACATTGATTTCGTAATGGGGCGGCGCTCCATCTTGCTGAAACCATATTGTATTGGCAGGAACTTGTGGGTTTACTGGATCCGGATATAAGTTTCTCAAAGTTGGCACGACATTATTTTGAGAGCGTTGTTGAAAAGGGACCTATAATCCAACAATTCCTGCCCAATTCTATCCCCAATTGGCAAGTACTGCCATCAATGAAACCAAAGCAGGACTTGTGGGTTTACTGGATCCGGATATAAGTTTCTCAAATTTGGCACGACATTATTTTGGAGCAGTTCTAAATATTTATCTCCCAAGTTGCCATCAATGAAAAGGGACCTACGGTATGATTTCCAACAATTCCTGCCCAATTCTATCCCCAATTTGGCAAAAATTTGGATCAGGTACTGCGGGACATTGATTTCGTAATGGGGCGGCGCTCCATCTTGCTGAAACCATATTGTATTGGCAGGAACTTGTGGGTTTACTGGATCCGGATATAAGTTTCTCAAAGTTGGCATGACATTATTTTGGAGCAGTTCTAAATATTTATCTCTATTCAAGTTGCCATCAAAGAAAAAGGGACCTACGATATGATTTCCAACAATTCCTGCCCAATTCTATCCCCAATTTGGCAAAAATTTGGATCAGGTACTGCGGGGCATTGATTTCGTAATGGGGCGGCGCTCCATCTTGCTGAAACCATATTGTATTGGCAGGAACTTGTGGGTTTACTGGATCCGGATATAAGTTTCTCAAATTTGGCACGACATTATTTTGGAGCAGTTCTAAATATTTATCTCCATTCAAGTTGCCATCAATGAAAAGGGACCTACGGTATGATTTCCAACAATTCCTGCCCAATTCTATCCCCAATTTGGCAAAAATTTGGATCAGGTACTGCGGGACATTGATTTCGTAATGGGGCGGCGCTCCATCTTGCTGAAACCATATTGTATTGGCAGGAACTTGTGGGTTTACTGGATCCGGATATAAGTTTCTCAAATTTGGCACGACATTATTTTGGAGCAGTTCTAAATATTTACATTCAAGTTGCCATCAATGAAAAGGGACCTACGGTATGATTTCCAACAATTCCTGCCCAATTCTATCCCCAATTTGGCAAAAATTTGGATCAGGTACTGCGGGACATTGATTTCGTAATGGGGCGGCGCTCCATCTTGCTGAAACCATATTGTATTGGCAGGAACTTGTGGGTTTACTGGATCCGGATATAAGTTTCTCAAAGTTGGCACGACATTATTTTGGAGCAGTTCTAAATATTTATCTCCATTCAAGTTGCCATCAATGAAAAGGGACCTACGGTATGATTTCCAACAATTCCTGCCCAAAAATTAACTTTTTCAGAATATTGCGTACATTTCTCTGTTATCCAGTGATAATTCTCATTAGACCAATGGCGGCAGTTTTGACGATAAACATCACCGTAAAGTGTAAATGTGCTCTCCTCAGAAAACAAAACATCTTCTAATTGGATCACATTGTTATCTAACTTTACCATCATTTGTTTACAGAAATTAATTCTCCTATCGAAATCGTCTTCCATGAGCTCCTAAGTCGGCATCATGTTATAGGGATGCATTTTACTTTCCTTTAATACGCTAAATATTGCTGTGTGGCTAACGTTGAGCAGTTGGGCTAATTGTTCCTTCGGATACAGGCGGCAAATTTAGAAAATTTTCGTGAAAGCGAGAAACTTCCAGTTGACTCAGTGGTTTATCTCCATAGCCAATCATTTGTGGAATGGTTATTATGTGCATTTCTGTTAAATGAACCAGACTTCTGATATTGTTACGTACAGTTAAGGTAATTCAAACGACAATAGCACTCACACTGATCACCGCTGTCAAGTAGGCAGAAAAGATGCTATGGCTGTGAGTTTTGATGAAAAAAAACTGTTTTTTTTAATCAGTAAAAAGGAACACAGGAATGGTTTTTGCTTACTATCTCAATATCAAGACTAAATGGGAATTAAGTATTGAATGTAATGTTTTTGAAATAAACTAATTTTCTTTTTTTAATGTTAATTTTGTAATACTACTCAATATCACGGACGTTGAAGATATCAATGTAATGAGCTAGAATTTTCTGGAGAACCCCAAAAATAAATAATATACATCGGTTTGTATTTAAAATAAGAAAGTTGGTCACTGTCACATGACACACCCTATATATTCCTATATTTTTATTTGTTGAAAAAATGCGAATTTAAAAATACAAATCGGCACTCCCTACTTTATTCCATTTGGCTCTTCCACACTGTTATGCTAAGAAAATTTATACTGGGATATTATAATAATGAATGTAGAACAAGAACTGGTTAATTTCTAATGCAAATTTCCATTAGTTAGTCTAAAAATGCGAGTAATCAGTTAACGAAGCACAAAAACTATTTTAATAGTTTAATATCTCATATTGCCAATGTGTAAGGAATGGAAGGAAGTCCGGATTTTCATAAACACCATATTTTTGATACAATAAGGCTTTCAGTTTGAACAACTGCCGTCAAAAGTGGAGGAACATTTCTAAATTTTTTCCTCCGACGCGATTTCCAAAAGGTCTCTGGTGCTTCTTACATTGCTTTTGATGGTTTGCGATAGATGATCGTCAAATCGTACATAAGCGGCGACGTTGTAGATGATGTGGACATTGTCCGTGATGAGTTTTCTATCTTCTGCCCTGATTCCTACAATGTTATTTATGTTACTGTTATCTGATATAGGTGTAAGCCTGTCAGTTGAGGTTTGTTACTATTACTATACAAAACCGTCCTACTTTTAATATATAAATAACCATAAGAACGTTTTCAGTTTTCATTCAACTTATGAAGACAAACTGTTTATAGAAACCAACTGATAACCTCCACCTTGAAGTTGATTAACTGGCATTTATTAGGATCTATTTCCAATCAACTTTTAATTTATTATAATTTTTAGTAATACAGCACAGTTGTATGCAGTTTTCAATTCTAATTAACATTGCTTGATTACAATTTGGGATTTTATAAAAAAATAAAGGTACCTCACCTTTAAACATAATTGATACATATTTTGAAACCTAGTATTATATAGTTAAAAAAGTTACAGAAATACTTATTATACAATTTTCAGTGCAACGGCATAAGTAGGAGTATTTTTTTAAATTCTAATTACTTTTATTTGATAACAATACACACCTTCAAAAAATTAACATACTTTCATTCGTAGTCAAAAGTCCTTTTTGATGACAAACTTGTCTACGGTTAAAAAAGTGACATGGAATGATTACTGTTTACGTTTTAGACCATGCAAATCTTTTGGTGAAGAATACCGTTTTCTCTTAAAATTATTAATAAATAAGAAATTGTTTGATTTATGAATACACACAGTGTATACATATTACCTGACATTTATTTTGATTAATTCATCTTATTTACAAGTTACCCCAAGTTCGGAATAGTTAATACCAGCAAGTCCATTAAAGCTTGCTGTGTAAAAATGTCACTAAAAAGGTTTTCAACGATTTTTTAAAAAACGGTACAAGCTATGTTGTTGAAAAACTATATGCGACCACTTCGGGATCCCCCAAAACCAATTCTTTTTTTAATTCATACTACCTCATGTTCCAAAAGAAAATTTTTCTATATTTCTAACCAGCGCCTCCACCAAAGTTTATTCTAAAAGACAAAAGAAAGTCGGTAAAATTTTTTTCCCATTTTTTTAAGAAACTAGCTATGTTATTGAAAAAAAATATGGAAAAATTTTAAATACTTACTTTCTGAGTTCTATGTCGCGCTCCTAAATACATTATTATATGATCTTTAGAATTTTCAGTGGTACATTGTATATTATCAAATTAAATTCTCTTAATTACGTCACTTACTTCACGTGATTTTGTCAAACATTTTAATTCTGAGTTTTACAATATGTGTTTTTTTATTGCTATTGTCAACGGGGTCTGAGCAATTTTGCAAAAGGTTTCGAGACCTTGCTTTACTTTAGATTTGAGGCAATATGCCAGAGAAAAATTGGATACTAGTGGGCAGGTTGAAGAAATGTATAGGATTCCCAAAATCTTCAATCAAAGTCAGTCTTCTGCGAAAGCTAACTTGCTTCGATTTTTGTAATAATTATTTTACTTAGATATATTCTACATTTGTTATTGGAGTTTCCCAAGAATCTAATTTAGGACCGATAATATTCAGATTAGTTATCTGTTAAAATGTAAAAAATAAGTGGAGACATTTTGAAAATACAGATTTTCAAATCGTCGATTTCTACCACATAGAATTGCACTAAATTGTAGAAGAAGATTGATCTGTTGCAAGGCTGGTGTCTAGAAAATCGGCTCTATTTAAATAGTTCAAATTGTTGTCGAAATAAGTCAGTGATGTATCCGGGATATCCTGGAACTAATCTAATTTATTTTTAATTTGTCTCATGTTCTGAATAATTTTTTTCCCACCAAGGCATAGAATATAAGCAAATAGGTAAAGAGTTTTTGCCCATTTTTTAAGACACGATACAAGCTATGTTATTGAAAAATAGATTGGACCACTTCGGGATATCTCGGAACTAATCCAATTTCTTTTCAATTTGTTGTGAATAAATTTTTTTCTATATTTTTAATACCAGCAACTCCACCATGGAATAGATTATAAGAGAATAGGCTAGTTTTTCTACATTTTCTAAAAAAAAACGGTAAAAACTATGTTAATGAAAAAAATATGGGACCACGTCACGATCCCCCCCCCCTTTAGGATCCAGTATAACCGGTAGAAATTCCGTTTGCGAGTAATCGGCGAACAAACATAAAAAAAGTCATATATACAGAAAAAATATAGCTATTTGAATTAGAGATCAACTTACACTTCATATTTGTTTCTTGAAGGATAGTTTAATTAATAAGCACTTTTTGGGACTAACACCACAATGAGGTATGGAGTAACTAAGAAAATTTAGTTTGATAATATACAGGATAGCACAGAAAATTTTATGTGCCCTTCCTAGGTGCGACTTTGTTACAAGATAGTGCATTCGCATTCCTTAATCATTGGCAGCCTGGAACGATTGAATATTACGGATGTAGTAGAGATACAATCGTTTTCATTTAACAAAATTAAAGCTGGCTAAAGTAGTCTGCTTTAAATTTGTTTCATGTTTTTAGTTTTCGTTTCATGTTGTATTCTTCTTTGTGTTCATTAATTTCTCGAATATAGAATTTATAACATTCACAAAGAATTTTATAAATGTATTTTTTTTAATTTGAGTTGTGTTTTTTGGTTTTGTTTTTGATACACTAAAATCAATTATGATGTCAGTTTTTTTTGTGTTTTAAATCAGGGTTTAATATTATATCTGTCGCCGACTGTTTAGTCTTTCTTACAGACCTCTGTATGAATGGTATTGCTCTTGTAGTACTGTGATTATTTTGGGAGTCAATGTTGCTAGGATTAATACTTCAACAAAACCGTGACAATTATTTAAATTTTCCTAAAATTAATATCTATTACTAAAAATGACACATATAAAGAGAAACAGGGACAGGGAAGTATATTATTTCGTTAGAAGCTTTCGTTTCCATCATTCAGTCTCAAATGACTGCCGCTCTTTTGATATTTAAGACGTAACTGACATTTACTCACAAACATTTTAATTTAAACGCGAACCTTTTATTGTTTTACATTTTTCACTGTGTGTGTAGGTAACTAACAACATTGAATGTGTTATTTACTGTCTATGTTTGTATTTTGTTATAATTATTTTCAACTTTTTGGTTACACTTGGAAATCTGTTTTATATTTTTTAATGTTTTATATTTTTCTAGCTTAATTAATTTAATACAATAATCCAATACTAGGAAATTTATGGTGGTTAGTTTCTGTCACAGAAGATAAAAATGAAATGAAAGTATAACATCTTGCCTAAACTCATATTTATTAAATTAATAATGTTATAAGCTATTTATGTAATTTTCTAGTTTCCCGTATAAAAATTGCAGAATGTTAGACTTGAAGAACAGGTACCAACATGCAAAACTCAGTAATGCGATCCGTACCACAGTGTCCAGCACATAAAGCCTGAAACAAGCAGAGGTTATTGATGTAAACTGTCACTGCAAAAGTTGATGAGCTTATAGAATTTTGCAGGGCAAATGAGGAGTACATTACAGTGTGGGTTTGTAAGGGGATATATATATATATATATATATATATATATATATATATATATATATTATTACAGGATATTCCATATCAAACGAGCCACCTTGAATATCTTATCTTGGTAATAAGACTCAATTGAGTCCAATGGATCCCTGCTCTTCCTAGACGTGTTGGTTTCACGGTTGCCAAATGATCGCCTGGGCCACTCTGTATACAGAAAACCAATACATACCGACAGATATCTGCACGCCCGGTCCCATCATCACCCATCTCCATTTCCGAACCCAAAAGTTTGAGAAGGGAATTAGTCTGGGTTGGGGGTAGTCTACTAAACAACGGCTACAGCTAACGAGAGATTCGCAATTCCTTCTCGCGTCACCAACATCCCCTTCCTGAGAAAGAATTGTCACCTAATAAATCAGTAGCATATTTGCCATACATCAGCAAGGTCACGGATAGGATTGGGAAGCTTCTCCATAAGCACGAGGTGAAAACAGTCTACAAACCACTATCTAAAATCTCACAAATGTTACCCTCTCTAAAGGATAAATAAAATCCTGTTTCATCTAAAGGTGTTTGTGTTTATTCCATTCCAATGTCGTGTGGGGCAGTATACATCGGTGAAACAGGTCGATCTATAAACACTTGTCTGGGTGAGCACAAACGTGGTTTGAAAACGGGCCTTCTTTCAAACTCTGCTGTAGCTGGACATCCTCTTCGACAGCTCCTCGTTCGTGGCCAAATCTCCCTATTATTTCATCAGAAAATTCCGTGAGGCCATTGAAATCGCCAAAAATCCCAAGAATTTCAACCGAGACAAAGGTTTTGAACTTTCGTCCGTCTATCAATCTTGCATCAACATTTCCACAAAATAAATCACTTACATTATCCACTAATAAAAAATTCCAGGAAAGTATACGAAATTTCATCACAATCATCAAATAATCAAGTTGAATAAAAAGTGAAGATTTGAAGTGTTCGGGAGAAAAAGATGAAATGAATGGAGTAGCCGCAAGGTAAGTAACATTTGTTTTGTTTTTTATCTCATCTTTGAAAAAGCCCCTTATAAGTGTGGGCGAAACGTCGGAAAGGTTTGTTTATACCCGGTTTAGGTATATAAATAAACTAATTAGAAGAAATGACGTTATCCAAATCCGTAAAAAGCATAATCGGGGAAAATAGGTGTTGTCTTATATCATTTGAAAGCCCTTTTTACGGACTATACCGTCATAATAATTTTTTTTATTGCAATCCCTATTCATGTATCAGAAAACCTAACGGACCTCGTAGTAAAACTGGATTATTAAATTAAAAGTTTTTACTGGATTGTAGAGTATTAAAAAGGAGTTCTTTTATACTACGCTGTTAAACCATTTTTGCTGATATTTGCATCAAGTTTGTTTATCTGTTCTGACCTTTATTCGATCATTTGAAGCTTTGTACATTTATCTGTCAAGTTATTGCTTTACTGATTTATTAAAAATTTAAAAGATAATTATGGTATACACCTTGCAAGAACGTGTTGAGCTAGTAAGTCTTTATTACCAAAATCAAAATTTTGCTGCAAGGGTTTTTAACCAAAACCATCCCGAACGTAACGTTCGTAATAAATACGTATTGGAGTTGATTTTAAAATTTGTTGAGACGGGCTCAGTAATGAATAAAAAATGAGGTCTCATTAGAATTGTAAATGAGGAAGGGGTAGCTACTTTGGGCCATGACCAACTTATATCAAACACGCAGTCTGTCCAGCAAATCTGTGCAGGTTCCGGTATTAGCAAGTACAAATTCCGTCCATACAAAATTAAAATAATTCATGAATTGAATAATGATGATTGGGATCGAAGGCAAGAGTTTTGCGAAATGATGACCCAGCGTATGATCGAAAACCCGAATTTTTTGTACAATGTTGGCTTTTCGGATGAGTGCACTATTTCACTTCATGGGGATGTTAACCGACATAACTGTAAAAGATACTAAGTAAGTTACTTAGTATCTTTTGAGAAAGCCAAATATGATTTTGGCAAAACGTCAAATGATTTTTCAAACGAATACAGACGAACGGATGTACACCGGAATAAATCATCGACCACATATTTCCATCCCTGAAACAGTATACACAAACATATATATATATATATATATATATATATATATATATATATATATATATATATATATATAAATACAGAACAATAATTATAGTGCACTGTTTCACATATTTTAAATTTTAATAGTTATACCTAAATATTTTCTTCCTGTTCTGTTTTTGATTCGTTATCAGGTCTTCTTTGAACATACCCATTGCAATACCAACTTTACTGTCTCTAAAATATCGATAGATCTCCTTAGAAGGCATGCCCATCAACTCTTCATATGAAAAATCTGCTACCGCCTGCTCTTCTATGTTTTGTTGCAGTTCTACTGATTTAGTATTTACGAACTCCCATGTGTACTGAATAAAGTACCATAGCACTGTGTTTGCGATATATATTTTTCGTTGGATTGCGAATAACCTTAAAATAATAAAAATATTAAGTGTGTTTTCCTATTAAAGAACATAACATAAAATGAATAAAGAAACTAACTAAAAAAATGTAAAAAGTTGTAGCTTTTAAATGTTTTGAAAATGTTGCTTAAAATTACTTTTAATGATATCTCAAGAGAAAACTTAATGACCTCTAAAACGGTCGAATTATGTTTGCCGATTTTTGACATATTTAGAATTTTTTAACACTTTAGACATTTGAAGACGCGAGATGTAAAGAACGATATCTAGGATTTTCGGGGAAACTAACACATAGAGGTTCCGAATCTGGAGCCGTTCCATATAATTGCTGTTACCCGTAACTCCTAGGTTAGAATGTCACGATCAAATTTTCAGGTTAACTTCACCTGTCAGAGATATTGAATACTCTCTTCGAGGTGTCATTCTTTTGTACGCAAGGCAATCTATATGATATATATTGTTTCTGGTTAGGGAACCTTCATCAGTTGCGCTTCCCTCAATTGAATGTCCTCTCGAACACTTCTTTATGTATTTGATACATTTCGTTAAATTTGAAGACGCGAGATGTAAAGACCGACATCTAGGATTTTCGGGGAAACTAGCACATAGAGGTTCCGAATCTGGAGCCGTTCCATGTAATTTCTGTTACCCGTAACTCCTAGGTTAGAATGTCACTATCAAATTTTCAGGTTAACTTCACCTGTCGGAGATATTGAATACTCTCTTCGAGGTGTCATTCTTTTGTACGCAAGGCAATCTATATGATCTATATTGTTTCTGGTTAGGGAACCTTCATCAGTTGCGCTTCCCTCAATTGAATGTCCTCTCGAACACTTTTTTATGTATTTGATACATTTCGTTAAATTTGACGACATTTTAACTTAGGAGTTAGTTAGTTGGGTAACAGCAATTACATGAAACGGCTCCAGATTCGGAACCTCTATGTGCTAGACCGAAAATCCTAGATGTCGGTCTTTACATCTCGCGTCTTCAAATTTAACGAAATGTATCAAATACATAAAGAAGTGTTCGAGAGGACATTCAATTGTGGGAAACGCAACTGATGAAGGTTCCCTAACCAAAAACAATATATATCATATAGATAGTCTTGCGTACAAAAGAATGACACCTCGAAGAGAGTATTTTAGACATTATTGACATTTTGACATTTTGACATTTTTGACGCTTTTGAGATTCTTGACATATTTTGAAATTTCAGGTTAACCTCACCTGGCAGAGAACTTCAGTACTCTCTTCGAGCAATTACTAATTACTAGACTTTACTCTATGCTCAAATGCGCTATTTTAAACTGAATTTACGGTTAATGATACAAAATTTAAAAAACCAAACTAGGGGGGGTTGTACTAAAAGACGTGACAGTTTCGAAGTCCCTTTCAGATTGTCATAAAAGTAATCTCTCACAAAAGTGATAGGATTAGAACATTTTATAAAATAAAAAACTGTCGAAATAAAATTACCAATGCGAGAAAACCACCAAAGATGAAGTTGACATTATGGTCAGTTAGGTAAGTCAAAAAAATGAAAACATTTTGCCAAGCTCTAACATTTTTCAGACAATGTTAATAAATGTGTGAAAAATGCGGATTTCTGTTTTTCGCCAATGCCTAATGAACCCATTCTATAACGGTCAGTTCCCCATTTTGTAGGTTTTGAACTTAAATATACATTATTTTCAAGGTTCATCTGGGATTTTCTCTCCTCGCAATGGTTTCTGAAAAATACAGATAAGTTAAGTACTTGAATATCAAGATGTAGTATCTAAGGGCAGTTTGTGGAAGCTGCTCGGAACACTAGTTGACCTCTTATAGAAAAAACTCTCCCGCAGGATTAACTGTGAGAAATTAGGTCTACAGATTTGTCAACTAGTATTACAGTATAATATGTTGCCTATTTTGTGTTGTACTTATCTGTTTTTTTGTGACGTTTCGATTCCTTATCAGGAATCGTTGTCGAACAATGTTTGTTTGAATGTTTTGCACTATATTCGCTTGACTTTTTTGGTAATGTCAATTGACTGGTTAATTGACTTTGAAGTTTCCTTGTTGATGTTCATTCGTCAGAATTTCTTTCTATGCAACCGGTATCTCTCCAGAGAGTGTCCCAATTTCTCCATTATTCAACAACATCCAGACACTTTCTTTGATTTTTCTTTTTTTGGTATGTTCTTCTTTAAGTAGTATTTTTTGTCTTATTCCAGTCCATTTTGTGTGTACCATTATCCGTGAGTACATGATTTGCCAATCTTGATCTGTCTATATGTCTTCTTGAGACGTTGTATTGGTGCTCTTTTGTTATAATTTGGAGAGGTCTTGATGTTTCACCGATATATGTTTTTTCGCAGGCACAAGGTACACTGTACACACAATTTTTGGAACTTTGAGTACAGTTTTCCGGTTATGTTTTTGTCAAATTTGATCTTAAAGTATTATTTGTTTTAAAAATCATTTTTACTTGGTATTTATTGCCAATACGTTTATTTTTTTCGGAGAGGCCGGAAACATAAGGAATAACGTTTATAATTGTAGAGTTTCCGGCCTCTCCGAAAAAATTAAACGTATTGGTAATAAATACCAAGTAAAAACGATTTTTAAAACAAATAATACTTTAAGATCAAATTTGACAAAAACATAACCGGAAAACTGTACTCAAAGTTCCAAAAATTGTGTGTACAGTGTACCTTGTGCCTGCGAAAAAACATATACCCGTGAAACGTCAAGACCTCTCCAAATTAGAACAAAAGAGCAGCAATACAACGTCTCAAGAAGACATATAGACAGATAAAGATTGGCAAATCATGTACTCACGGATAATGATACACACAAAATGGACTGGAATAAGACAAAAATACTACATAAAGAAGAACACACCAAAAAAACAAAAATCAAAGAAAGTGTCTGCATGTTGTTTAATAATGGAGAAATTGGGACACCCTCTGTAGAGATACCGGTTGCATGGCAACAACTTCTGACGAATGAACATCAAAAAGGAAACTTCAAAGTCAATTAATCAGTCAATTTACATTACCAAAAAAGTCAAGCGAATATAGGGCAAAACATTCAAACAAACATTGTTCGACAACGATTCCTGATAAGGAATCGAAACGTCACAAAAAAAAAACAGATAAGTACAACACAAAATACACAACATATTATACTGGAATACTAGTTGACAAATCTGTAGACCTACTTTCTCACAGTTAAACCTGCCGGAGAGTTTTTTCTATAAGAGGGCAACTAGTGTTTCGGACAGTTTCCACAAACTGCCCTTAGATAGTACACCTTGATATTCAAGTACTTAACTTATCTGTATTTTTCAGAAACCATTGCGAGGAGCGAAAATCCCAGATGAACATTCAAAATAATCATTTACCTCCTCAATCATTTAGAAACTACTTAAATATACATAAGAAATAAACTTACTTTTGAGAGAAAAATGTGTATTATGGTGCTGAGAACACTCAAAAACTATCAACTTTAAGAACTTCACAACTTTAAACACCTAATATAATAATAAAGAAATAAAAATTGTTGAACAAACTTGTTTTTTATGCAGTATACCTACTTCAAAAAAGCAATGAAACAATTTTTTTTTCTTGCAAAAACAGAAAAATGTACATCAATTATATTAAGTGTTAAGTCTTTATATTGGAAGGAAATATGGAGACAGAAAGATAAACAGGTAACAGTTTGTGAAAAAAAAAGAATACCTACATAGGTTTGTGTCCGGCTATTCTCAAAATGATGTCCAGAAAAAATGCTGGTATCATATGGAAAAGAATCACTTGTATGTAATAGTTATACGGCAGTTGGTCATGGAAAATCTTGGGTACCAAAGAACTTGATTAAACGGAACATCCTGTATCAAATTACCGCCCATTTTTATTATTTCTCCGGTTTTCGTCATGCTTGTTTTATACTTGGAGTTATTGTATACTTCGATTTCGTTGATGTCCCTGCAAAAAATATTTATCTAATACAGGGAAGGTTCCAGTAAACATAATAAATATGAATTAGTCTGTGGAGCATAATAATTTTAAGAAATCAGTTTTCAAACATTGATATCTTTATAAAACAAATACGTAACCATTTAAAGGGTGAACATTCCGTTGTGCAAAGCGAAAACATTTGTAGTGCTAAATCCAACCTATTGTCCAATAACTAACGAGAAAATAATATTTAATAATGAACCGACTTCAACTGACTTAAAATAAAAACAGTAAGTAAAAAACCGTATGCAAGCAATCACTTTTTTCTGGCTTATCTCCTTTTTTTATGTGATTTAATAGGTACAATTCTATTCATTATTTTAGTATACTATTATCTCTATCTCTTTCTCTCTCGTTCTCCTTCTCTTTCTCTCTCTTTCTCTCTCTCTCTCTCGCTTTCTCTCTCTCTCTCTCTCCCTCTCCCTCTCTCTCTAATTTGTACTCCTTTTCAATATATTCTCCATATTTTTTACTTCTTCTATTTGTTTTCTTTTCACCATTGTCTATAAGTGTAATTATAACTTATTTATCAATCATTTTCGGAACCACCCTCTACAATTATAATATAATTCCACAAGATGTTACAGCCGCCCTAATATTTTTAAAACCACCCTGTATAAGTGTGAATCCTCTTGACCCTATTGACTGCTTTTATTTTTATATTGTTTGAATCACCCTGCATATCTATAATTTTACTTCGCTCCATATGTCCTGTATTCTATATATACAATTGTTTTTTATCACGTTGTATAACTATAATTTTACTCTGGCATTTATTTCAACCACCCGGTATATGCAACTGCTTCTGAAATTTCTTGAACCCATCTCCATAACGATAATTACACGCCGCCCCATGCTTATAACCATATTTCAACCATCCTATATATACAACTGCTTATGTACCACCCAATATCATATTTATTTGTAAGATTTTTGAACCCACCAATACAACTGTATACCGTATAGAAAATATCGCCGGCATAACAGTTTTTCTTTGCGATCAACTAATGGAATATTTTCTGCCATTTCACTCGACAGTAAGCCCCGCAATAGAACTTTTTTTCTAAAAGAAACTGACTTCAAATTAATCAACAAGAAAACCGTTACAAACAGTCTGTACGATATACTTTTCTGACATATCTTGACTTTTTAGCTAGATATTTATTATGAAAATTTGACATTTACATTGGTGTCTACCGATTTTAACCGACTTATTTCATCTATGCTCAATGTTTATTCAAAAACGGCTTAGGGAAATTTGATGATTTAAACGGTATTATATTAAGGAGTATGACAGAAAGGTATATAATTTTCTATAATTTGAGATTTACGGCTTTCCAGAAAATCTGAAAAAACCGTAATTAAGGAACTACATTTCAGTGAATTTCAATAAAGCTACACTGTTTTCTCTAACACGGCTCAATCTATTTATTTATTTATTTATCAGAATGTTTACAATACTTATACATTAGGTATAATATAATAAACCCTGCAGAGGTAAACTCAGTTACCTGTTCGCAGGTCTGATAATCTTAACACTAACCTTAATGATAATTTCCTATAAAATCTTAGTACTAATATACTACAAATTTAGTGTTGTTTCTCCCTATATAATTTACTATCCTGCTATTTGAAATATTAAATATTAGCCAAGATCCATGGTATTATTTTCTTTTTGACAGTGTTAAGGTTTTTTAGAGTTTTCAAATTATTTGGTAGGCTGTTGAAAACATTAATAGCTTTAACATAACTATTTTTACTGCTTATACTTTTATTTCTTTTTGGAATCATAATACTTCTGTTTCTTGCAGAACTGTTGGATTTTATTTTTAAACGTGTCATAATAGTATTTAAGAGATTTAAAAGCAAAGATTTGTTTCAGATTTAGTGGTTTTTTTTCGATAAAATTTTGTTTTTTATATATAATTTTCAGGAGTTTATTTTGTAAACGTTGTAATAAAACTTGTTTAGTTGAATAAATCGCTCCCCAAGCTATGTTACCATAGCAGATAATACTATGAAAAAGTGCATAGTATAACATTATCAGCGAGTCTCTCAACATAATTTTGGCCATTTTCCGAAATATAAAGACTAAGTATTTTGTTTTATTTATTAAATATTCAACATGCGTGTCCCATCTCATTCTATAGTCAAAACAAATTCCTAAGTATTTACAACTTTCTACCCTTCTTATTTTTTTGGTATTTATCTTAATATTTATATCGCGGGGAACACTATTGCAGTAATTTCCGAATGTCATGAAAACCGTTTTATCAACATTCAGAGACAATTTGTTTAAGGCAAGCCATTTATTTATCAAATTAAGGTAGTAATTCATTTGCGTTTCGACTGTATTCCATGTTTTTCCTGTTGATATCACAGCCGTATCATCAGCAAAATATAATATAATTCCCTCTGGTATATCAACTAGTAGGTCATTTATATATAATATAAATAGTAGGGGACCCAAGATGGTACCTTATGGAACACCTGTTTTAATTTCACTGAAAGCACTTACAGTGTCATTTATTTTTACTCGCTGATATCTACTTGTCAAGTAGCTTGAAATTAGTTTGAACGCACTTCCTCTAATTCCATATCTGTATAATTTATCTAATAATATTGAATGGTTAACAGTATCAAAAGCTTTGGCTAGGTCAAGGAATGTAATAGCAATAGGTTCACTTTTATCAAGTTTTTCATAAATTGTATTAGTAATAAAATTTAGAGCATCTTTTGTACCATTATTTTTCATGAAGCCATATTGCATTTTTGAAAAGATTTTATTCTTTTTAATGAAATCGAGTAGTCTGTGGTAGATAATTTTTTCAAAAATTTTTGCTAGGTTTGATATCAAGGATATTGGTCTATAATTAGCGATATTGTCCCTATTATTAGCCTTATAGATTGGTGTAACATCAGCTAGTTTGAGTGCCCCAGGCCAAATTGCTTTCTGTATACTTAAATTTATGATGTGAGCAAGTCAATCAATCAATCAATCAATTTGAATATTTTAAATTGCATTCTACAAAGAGATTTTCCACTTTGATTCCGTATAATTATATATAACGAAAAACATACTGTTTTTCAGACAATCGTAAAAATATTTGAAAACACACGGGTAAACATCTATGTAAATGTCAAATTTGCATCATAAATGTCTAGCTTAATTGTTAAGATATGCAATGAAGTATATTGTTGAGGGTGTTTGTAACAGTTTTCATTGCAATCATGTCGCACAAAATATTCCATTAGAGTATCGAAAATAAATTTGTTAGGTGAGCGATGTTTTCTATATGGCATACGGTGGTAAGTGTGTGCGGGCATCGAAATTCAAGCAGCAAGTAATGATGACTTAAGTAATAACAACTGATTACAAACTTACACTTTATGTAATAGTTGCTTATTCATACAATGTATGAATAAGCTCCATCGGAGAATTATCATAATTTTTAAATAAAGTGTAAGTTTGTGATCACTTGTATTACTGTAGTCATCATGAAATTCAACTTCGACCAAGTAACAGCCAACTCAATCCAACAGCAAGTAATGAGCCAGTTGAAATATTGGGCGAAGTCAAATTACAGTAAGACAGGTGGGTTCAAAAAATCTAACAAATAAATGTGATATTGGGTGGTACATTAGCAGTTCCATGTATAGGATTGTTGAAATATAAGGTGAAGTAGAAGTATGTACTGAGTGGTTCAAAGAATGTTGTATTGAGTGGCACGTAAGTAGTTGCATATACAAGGTAGTTAAAATAAGAATGAAGTAAAACTATAGTTATACAGAGTGGATAAAAAAACTTAAAACATGATTAAATAAGCATATACAGTAAGGATATTCGAGTTATAGGGCGGAGTGTTCAAAAAATGTTAGAAGCAGTTGCGTATACAGGGTGAATGAAATATAAGGTGAAGTAAAATTATAGTTATACATGCTTTTTACTTTCAACTGCTGTAATATAAACTGTTCATAATTAAAAATTATTTTCTGCTTTTTAGTTTGGTTTGCTATTAAAGCGTATTATTTAGTTCTTTTTAAACTATAATTAATACGCTTTTATTTTATCTATTTTATTATTTATTAGTATTAGGTTCATGTGTACGTATGTATCTATCTATGTAACGGAAACTTCCAACGTAATTTTCACCAACTTAAAGAAGACCGATTGAGTTGAAAATTGGCACACGTGTCAAGGGCCGATGACAATACAATTTTTTAAGTTGAATTTTCCTGTTTGTTGTCATTTTGTCACTGTTCTTGCCTAAATACTAATTCTTCTATTAATTACTGCCATCTAGTTGGTTGGCAGTAGTAGAAATTGCTGTAATGAAATGGAAACGTTACGCAAACAAGGAGTAAACTTTTTAATTATAAATCCTATAGACATCATTATGAGACAAAAACCTTAGAAAATAATTATAGTTTAATAACACTAAAAAATACGCTTTAGTAGCAAACAGAACTAAACAGCACAAAATAATTTTTAATTATGCACAGTTTATACTACAGTAGTAGAAAGTCGAAAAATCAATCACGATTAATTACCTACAAATAAAAATATAATATAAAATTATTAACAGAATAATTCGATTCAGATTAAAAAGCGTGGGGTGCTTGAAATATTAAATCTTACAGTTATGCTATTGGCAACTATTTATAAGAGGAGAGTTATGCAAATATAGTGAAATTCATCCCACGCTTTTTACTCTGAATCTAATTATTCTGTTAATAATTTAAATTTTATTATATTTTTATTTTGAGGTAATTAATCATGATTGATGGTTCGACTTTATACTTCAGTAATATAAACTGTTCATAATTAAAAATTATTTTCTGCTTTTTAGTTCGGTTTGCTACTAAAGCGTATTTTTTTTTTAGTTTTTTCAAACTATAATTATTTAGTGTACGTATAATTATACACATATATTAGTAGTGGTCAGGTTCTGTATCTGAAATGAAAATAAAACACATCGAATATAATCTGATTTGTTTATATATTTGAGATTAAAGCTCTATAAATAATTCTTTCACTTGAAGTTGAGGTGTAGGGACTTGTCTGTTTCATATTTTTTTTGCACAACATTTTTTCTACCTGACCTTTCAAGTTATGAAAGTGTGAAAACCTGTCAACTTAGGGAATTTTTGGATAGGTAAAAACTTTTAGAAAGAAATTTTTTTTTGTAAAGTGGTTAATAAATAGTCGCGTATGTAGCTTGGTTGGGGAATAGGGTTAAGTGGAGTTATATTTATAAAGGATGGTCAAAAAATTATAGAAATATGTTGCATATAACGAGTGGTTGGAGTGTAAAACGGACTATAATTCTAGATTTATAGGGTAGAAAGCAAAAAATCTTGTAGTGGGTTACATATATACGAGTGGGTTGAAATATATCATGAAGTGGATTTTTTAGACATTATTTCAAAAATTGTCAGAGAATTGAAATTAAACTCATTTATTTCATTTTAGATAGTTATAATATGTCAGTTTAGTTGAATTTATGTACCCCCTTTTCTCTAATACCTTGAGATCAATAGTGAAGCTTATTCACCCAAGTCCTTATTAACTGACTAGTAATAAAATTGCTAATTTTATGTTCTTTACTTACATATTTTGAATCCGATGGTAACTCGCGTATATCAGTAAAGCGGCACAACTGTCAACGGGTATATAGTCTTGAACGCTTTCTGTATTTCCATAGCATGTTCTAAGCAAACCTGTATGAAAATTAATAATTCATGAAAATCAAATTTAGTATCTAAAAATACATATTCATTCTTAATGTGGAGTGGTAGCTTATACAGAAACATCTATCGAAACAAAATGTTTGTCTAGTGTTATCGTACTTTTCGGATTTTTTTCACTTCCTGATTTGATTAAAAAAAACTTGGCAATAGGTCAGGGGGATGAAACTTTAGATGCAGTTTAGAAATAAATGAGATTGCAGTTTGATAGCACATTTCGCTCACAAGGAATGAATTGTCTTTGACAGGGTTAGTTAACCTCAATAGTAATAGCAGCTAATGCAATCTCAGCCAGAACAAAATTTCATAGTTAATCCATAAAGGTGTGGATCAATTTCTTATTATATGGGAAATTGTGTTTTTTCGACGAAAAGTCTGTACACAATAGAGGACGAGGTTAAGTGCAGAATAATCAGTTGAAATATATCCTATAGTAGGACAAACTGATCTGAAATGATTTGCTTGAAAATTTGTATTTTGAAGCGCTATAGAAAAAAGATTCAGCTACTATCCCTTTCCAAACTTAAGTTAGTAAAACTGGGCATCGTTTTCGAACTATTCAACAAATTTATGTTATCTGATGTTTTATATGCTAATACATTAGAGTCGTTGTATATATTAATCTTCAATATCACACTTAATATCAGTAGAACAATTGGAGTTGCAATAATACCAAAGCAAGACTCTCCTGACTTTAAGCAAAGCTACTACCACTGCTAAGAACGCTGTTGCCATTCGAAATGATGTCGAAGACTGACCGAGTACCAAGGAGAAGAAATAAAAACAATAAAATAGAGAGACATGTTGAGACTGCCGTGAAAAACAACCGAATACACTCTCAATGGGATGTCATATGTGAGATAATTCTTTATAGCCTATCAAAAAATCTCTTTGGCTACCGAGAATGATTAAATCGGTACAACACTATTAAATAATGAAAACAAGACAATATAGTATTCAGGAAACATAATTTATATGAATCTTAACATCAAAGTCAATAAAAATGAATTCCCCTGCTGCTCTAGAAAATATCAACAGATCAGCTACTGAAAGGCAACATTCTCTACAATAATTTAACGTAAATCAAGAACCATCAGCATTAATGCAAAATGGGATGCACTTCGGAAGTTCAGTTTAACTTCATTCATTTATGCTTACCTTTTCCACCAGCAACCAATAAACCAACGGGTCCATTGAAGTTGTCGTTCCATCCTCTTAGAGGTTCTCGAATAATTGAGATCACTGAAAATAGAGTTTTTTATGTCTAGTGGAAAAAATTGCTTTGTCAGAATTACAAAATTCAAAGTCAGACAACTTCTAAAAACTATGTAGCTTGTTCACTTAAAGAGCTTCATTTTGACTTTTTGATGAATGTTCAATACCTAAGGAAATTTGAGTTCCATCTTTACAGAATTATTTTGAATATCGACAGCGGTTTTTTACAAATTCTACCAATGTCTAAACTTATGAGTTTCAAGTTCTTCATTCTAAAGTTTAGTATTACAATTTTGATCAACAAATTCATAGTTTTCTGCAAATACCTAATTTATTCAAGTCAATTCATAGAATCTCGTCTAAAATATCTTCTTCTCCAATAGTGTCGATAAACATTTTAATGGGAGAAAACGTTTACCAAGCTACTGATCTCGTTGCGAAAGTACTTTTTCCTGGTTCTTCGTAATTATTTGCTTTGATGGTGTGGAAGTCCTAAATTTTTTAAACAGCTATATATTTTATATACTCTACGTGAAAACTGTGGATTTTCCCTTGACCTAGTGGTTGTTATTTAGAGCTTGTAAGTAACATTTTCTTATGTATAACAGATAAATTTACTTATACGGCCATAGTTGTAAATGATATCTAACAGATCCATATTATCACATATTAATCATAGAGTCCTCCTTTGCGTCTGTCACGATAAACTCAAAAACAACCGAACGGGTTTTCATGCGGTTTTCATCAACAGATAGAGTTATTCATGAGCAAGATTTAGGTACATAATTTGTCAACGATTTTTGTAAATTGATAGAAATATAACGAAAATTGTTGTTGTCGGAAAAAGTCAAGCTGCCTGGGAGATTTTTATCGAAAACGCTGACTAGTCCCTTTAAGATATACAGGGTGAGTTTTTTTTTGATGATCAGTATGGGGATCTCGGAAACTAGCGGAGATAGAGCAATGGTTAAATTGGGAAAGATTTGCAGTTTTACTGGCCCAATTTAATGATGCTTTCGGATTTTTGTCAAAAGTCATGGCTTACTAGATATTTTGAAAAAAACGAAATTCTGTCAATTTAGTCAAATCCCTCTAGCTCCTTTGTTTTTGATTTTATAAAACAAGTGTAAATATTAAAATTGAAGGGAATTGTAACCCGAATATGATTGTCATGTCCTCGTTTGCGTGACAGCTCTCGTTTTCGAGATACGACACAAACTTATCTTTTTTTGAATGGAAACCATATTTGGCTATGACCTCAAAAAATCGGACATTTATAGAGCTTTTCAACGATATAATACTCGATATAGTTATTCATCAAAATAACGGAATTATGGATGTTTTTCTCTTATTTTCACTAGAACGTAGGTAGCCATGAAAAAGATTGTTTTCACTTTGACGTTTCCTCATTTGAAAGTAATTCCATTATTAGTGCTGAACTGACAGTCGAAATTGACAATTTTTCGTGATAAAATGGAATATTCTAACGAAAAAAAACTAAATATGGTGGAATGTTATATCATATGCCATAAAATTTAGTTCGTGCAGATGAGGAATACTTTCATAGATATTTTAATCATCAACTATAGTTTACGCAGATATGGATCTTTTACTAAACCACCAAAGGAACGTAATCAAATTAACGAAGCAGCACAAATAAATGTTTTGACAATGGTAAATCAAAATCTATCTACATCAACTCGTGAGATTGTGGCGAAGTTGGCACATCTCAACGAACTGTAGTTAAGATAATGAAAGCGCACAAGTTCCACCCGTACAAAATTCAGTTTCTCAAACTTTGCATGCTGGTGACGAACATCGACGTATTTTGTTTTGTACATGGTTCAGAGACATGTGCCTTGACAATCCACAGTTTCCATTAAAGGTGTAATGGTCAGATTAAACTAGATTTACTAACTGCAGTATGTTCAATAGACACAATGAGCATATCTAAAGAAAACCCTTTCCATGTAGAACAAAGACGATCCCAGATAAAATTTGGTTTTAATGTTTGGTGTGGTATCATAGGCTCTACTATTCTGGGGCCTTTTATCTATGACGAATCACTTACTGGGGAGCGCTACTTGCATTTCTTGCAATACACTTTTCAAGACATGTTGCATAATTTGAATTTGACAACTCGTTTAGAAATTGAGTGGTTCCATCATGATGGAGCACCTGCTCATAACTCGTTATTAGTAAGACAACACTTAGATAATATCTATCCAAACTCTTGGATAGGAATAAAAGGCCCACGCGAATGGCCATCCCGGTCTCCCGCTTTGGCAGTTATAGACTTCTATTTATGGGATGCGCTAAGAAACAAAGTATACAAAAGAAAGTATGAGACAGTTGTTGACCTAAGGGAGGCGGTATTACAAGCAATTGAAGAAATTGGTAGGCGGTCTGTGAGGAAAGCGGTAATGTCAATCTTAAAAAGATGCAATTTTTGTCTAAATAACAATAGTGGACTTTTCGAACATAAATTGTAACCATTATTATGTACTTTAATTTCTTCAAGTTTTTAATAAGTACCTACTTATTTAGTTTTTTCGTTATATATGATATACCTAATAAAAAAAATCGTTCAATGTTTTTTTGGAATTGTTATTAATAAATCAATCTATTTCATGGCTAACTACGTTAAAAGTGTAAATAAGAGAGAAAATGATCCATAACTCCGTTATTTTTATATAATAACTATATCGAGTATTATGTTGTTGAAAAGCCGAATGTCCGATTTTTTGAGGTCATAGCCAAATATGGTTTCCATTCAAAAAAAGATAAGTTTGTGTCATATCTCGAAATCGAGAGCTGTCACGCAAACGAGGACATGACAATCATATTCGGGTTACAATTCCCTTCAATTTTGATATTTACACTGTTTTTATAAAATAAAAAACAAAGGAGATAGAGGGATTTGACTAAATTGACAGAATTTCGTTTTTTTCAAAATATCTAGTAAGCCATGACTTTTTACAAAAATCCGAAAGTGTCATTAAATTGGGCCATTAAAACTGCAAATCTTTCCCAATTTTACCATTGCTCTATCTCCGCTAGTTTCCGAGCTCCCCATACTGATCATCAAAAAAAACTCACCCTTTATAACAAATGCTTCAATTATATCCTCTAAACAATGGTCACGTACAATACGCGGATTTTGAAAAGCTATTTAGACGTATACGGTAGTAATCCATACATAATAGTAAAAAACATGGTCGCTCCCACCGTTTGTCCTTCTGTACGCTCTTAGATTTTTTGAACCATGGAACACGGATTTGAATGCGGTTTTCATCATTAGAGAGAATGTTTCAAAACGAAGGTTTATAACTATAGTTTAATATTGTTTTGTGTTAATTTGTTTAAATATGACAATAATTGTTCAATTAACGCGTAGTAGACCAATCAATGCAGCAAAAATTAACTGATAATGTGTAAAAAATACTATCAGGATACCGACTGTGCCATCACATTAACAAAGGTTCCTAGCGATATTTTGCTATGTTTTCCACTCGCAACTATGGTGTATTACTTTGTTATATACAATTGAAGCAAGAAAATTGCGTGGAAAAGGTAGCAAAATATCACTACAAATGATTCTTAATATGATGGCACAGGCAGTATCCTGATAGTATTTTTTGCACGAAAAAATCCCTATTGATTGGTCTAGTAGCTGTTATACTCGCTCGGCAACCCTTACATAAGAGACCACTTTAGCTCAGTTGGTTAGAGCGTCTTACCAACAATGCGAAAGTCTCGAGTTCGATTCCCAGAGGAGCCAATTTTTTATATAAATTTTAAAGATGATTTTTTTTGTGGATATTTGAGTGAGCCCCTGGAATGTTTAAATTCACAATTTGACCCAGTAGGAGCCGCTGACTTGAGTAGGAGTTGGAAACTCCTAAACTATTGAGTCGAATTTGATTAAAGTTTTTGAGTGTTTTACAAATTCAGCCGGTAGGTGGCGATGAGGTTGAAATTCTTTGTGAATATTTGAGTAGGTCCCTGCAAGTTTAGATTCACATTGGAACCCTGTACGTGGCGCTGAAATTGAGTCATAGAAATTGTTTTAAACTCTTCTTTAACTGTTGGGTCGATTTAAATTAATTAAAATTAATTTTTTTTTGTGAGTTTGATAGAGTACTTGGAAGTTTTAGATTCACAATTGTGTCTGGTTGAGGCGCTGGGACCTATTTTTTTCCAATATTTGCATTAAAATGAAACATCCAATTTTCTAATCCGTGCAAAGTCAGCTTAAAATAAGTTGAAATATTTATATCTGCGTTTTTCGTTGTACTGCCTATAACGTATAATAATCTGAAACATTTCTTTCTAAAATTGCGGCCACGGTGGTGGTGCCTGCTTTATTATTGTACTTACTTTTAGGTGCTTCATATATTCTATCTAACTGAAATTATATTAGGAATACCGATAACTCGGATTTTCGGGGAAACTAGCACACAGTGGTTCCGAATCTGGAGCCGTTCCGTGTAACTGCTGTTCTCCCGTAACTCCTAAGTTAGAATGGGCACCGCAAAAGAGAGAGGCGGTGCTACTCAAGGGTACAACAATGCATAAAGTAAGAGAAAAAAATAAAAATAGATCTAGAGGATCTAAATATAACACCACAAAAGAGCGTAAAGTATCTCGGTATATTTATTGGTCACCAAGGTACATACGGGACACATGTTGTAAATGCAGTAAACAAAGCGGGTGATAAATTAGCAAAACTTTGAAAAATTATGAA
The DNA here is from genome assembly GCA_034190945.1 of Octodonta nipae. Lineage (NCBI taxonomy): Eukaryota > Metazoa > Arthropoda > Insecta > Coleoptera > Chrysomelidae > Octodonta > Octodonta nipae. Next base: position 11,619,000 of record CM067221.1, read on the forward strand.
AAACATAAAGGGACCATCACATTGAAAGAGACGACTACTATATGGAGTGGTAAAATCGACATTTTTGTCCGGGGCACCAACATGGCACAGGTGTATGAAGATAAAAACATATAAGAACATGATGGTAAAAATACAAAGACAGGCGCTGCTGCGGGTAATAAGCGGATATAGAACGATCTCGTATGAGGCAACGGCAGTTATAGCCGGTATCCCTCCGATCCATCTGACGGTAGAAGAACTTAGAGAAAATTACGAAAATAAAAAATACAGAGAAAACAGGTATAATACGCTAAAAGGATAGCAAAAAGAATGGGATGCGCTAACGGGAAAAGCGGAATGGACAAAGAAACTAATACCAGACAAAATGGGCGAGCAGCAAATATAGAAGTACAGGTTATTTTATGACACAATTTTTGTCAGGGTATGGTAGTGTCAAAGCATACTTGGAAAGGATAGGGAAAATGAGGGAGAGTAACTGAAATAACGATTGGTGAAAGGATAAAACAATCAAAAAAAAGGTTAGAATTTTCAGCTTACGGAAGAGCAGCAGTTACACGGAACGAGTCCAGATTCAGAACATCTGTGTGCTATTTTCCCCGAAAATCCTAGAGGTCGGTCTTACCTCTAGCGTCTAATTTACTGTTATGTTTCAAATATATAAATAAGTGTTCGAGAGGACATTCTATTGTAGGAAGCGCAACTGATGAAGGTTCCCGACCAGAAACAATATATATATATATATATATATATATATATATATATATATATATATATGTTCTGAGAGGCTTCCGCGGTCATTATTATGAACTAAGCTAGGTTCCGGGTGAGAACCGCGTCTGAATTTATTGAATACTCGACGTTTCGACTCCTGCTTTGGAGCCATTATCAAGAGACAAAATTGAAAAAGAGTTTCAGAGTCTAGATCGAACTCGGGGCCTCAATCTGCCTACTCCCCAAGAGTCACTAGGTAACTGAACTGAATTTGAGTCTGCTCTGCTTCTTTTATTTATAGTTAGCGCTGGGGTAGAAGAAGATGTCACGTGATGAGGCTGTGTTGTGATTGGTTGGGTATTGGTGGGCGTGTCTGCTTTGTTTAATCTGGCAATTACGGAGGTCCAAGCTGTGGGAAGGCGAGTGCTGTCATCGCGATGAGGCCCCGAGTTCGATCTAGACTCTGAAACTCTTTTTCACTTTTGTCTCTTGATAATGGCTCCAAAGCAGGAGTCGAAACGTCGAGTATTCAATAAATTCAGACGCGGTTCTCACCCGGAACCTAGCTTGGTTCATATATATATATATATATATATATATATATATATATATATCATATATATTGTCCTGCGTACAAAAGAATAACACCTCGAAGAGATTAGGAATACTTTTATACTTTTATTATTATACTATCAAACTTACCTACAGATGGCCTTATAATTAAAGCTGGTATCTTCCCCTTACACATATCGACAACCACATGTTCAGCCAGTGATTTTGCATACGTGTAGGTATTTTTCAAAGGTTGAATGTACTTCATAGTAAAAGCATCGACGATGCCTTGATCGCATTCTTCAGCCAATTTAATGGCATCTCTCCAGTTACCGTGCGGCGGATAGACCTTTTCTTCTACTATTCTTTTATCTGTATTGCAGTAGGTAGTGGAAACGTGGACGAATAGCAATAACTGTTTTGCCTCAGATGCTATTTCGATTAAGTCCCTGGTGCTTCTGATGTTGATTTTGATAGCGTACGGCAGAGGATCATCAAATCGTACAGATGCAGCAGCGTGGAAGATGATGTGGACATTGTCAATGATGAGTTTTCTATTCTCAACGCTGATTCCTATAATATTTGATTGGAAAAACTATAATTATGTCGTAGCCAATCATAATGATTAAATGAAACTAGCTTCTTTTCTTTTCTATCACTAACACTTTTTTCATAATTATATAACATTTACAAATAATGAAAAAAATATGCTCCAAATCGCGAAACCTATTCGCACAATTTTGCACAACCAAGTTGATTAAAAGTTACAGTGAAGTTAATAGAAATAAAATATATAGAAGGACTCTGAATCATCAAATTAAACTGACACATTTGAGAATTAATAAAAACTAAGAAATTGACTACAATAGTGTGAGCTGGATATAAAATAATACAAATTTTTATATTTTTACCTAAACAGGGTGTAATATAATTCAGTGCAGATGTTTTGGTAGGCCATAGAACTGATCAGTATAAATAAAAAAATCTTATATAATTTATGTCAAAAACTCTATGGTTTATTAGAAAAAAATTGTCAACCAAGGTAAGTACTTACGTGTGTATTTAATCATTTATTTGCAAAACTACAACAAATTTATCAACTGAACACTAGAAAAAACTAAATCCCTTACCATTTTTATCAAATGAAGGAATATCTAGGGCAAAATTAATTTATATTTTCAACAGAGTTAATGCAACAGAAATCATGGCAACATAGGATGGCATTTTGTTTCGTTCGTTAAGGGTAGATTGTAATAAAGGAATTATTGCAGAAGCTTCTGTCATATTTATTAGTTTTGAATGAAATGTATTGAGATGGTTGGTTTAGATGAGAGAGTTGGTTTAATTCCGATATTTAACTAAACAGTTTTCTCTGGCTGTTTTTCAATTGTTTATGTTGATGAAATATGAGTGTGGAAATGTTATGAGTCGAATAAAAGCAACTCAATTATTGGGGAGTATTTTTATGATATTGCAAATTCATGCTACTTGTAATATTTCACAGTTATATGTAGTGTCAGGTATGATACGTTTTAGATACCTACACTTTGATTATTTGATTTGTTTTTAAATTTCAATGAAGATGAGTATGTTATTATTACTAAATACTTACTAAGGCAACGAAATGTTTAAAAAACCTAAGTTAAAAAGAATTTCCTTATAATGCTTACGCAAGTCAAACATATAATATTGATATTGTGTTTTTATTGAATATCTTCTATTGAAAGAATTTATTAAGAATGTTGAAAAAGCATATGCTGACATAAATTAATAGAATAAATAGAAAAACTACATATATCTATTATCCACTATTACAAAAAAGAAAACAAAGGACTACTTTGGCTGCCACGTCTGGTGCTCAAAAAAGAAATATTTTTAGTGTGCACTTGAGAATACAAGTATATTGAGTTATTAATTAAAATTAATTTTAAAAATAAATAATATTTTTTAATGAAAAATGGAACTCATTAAAGCAAAGCTTCGTACAAAAATTTAGAGAAAAGTTTATTGTTCAATGAATGGTTGTGGTAGTATATCCCATGAAAATTTAGAAACTAGTTTTCATGCCATACTTAAACCTGGTAAACCAAGAAATTTGTTTTATTTTATCAACCAATACAATTGTTATGTTATGATGTTTTTAGAATATTTTACACTTCAAACAAACAAGTTGTGCAGTATCGAACAAAAATTTTAATATCGGGTGTGTGAAATGAATATATATTTATGACTAGTTTTGAGACAAATCAACCTGCTGAATCCATAGAAAATCATCATACATGCCGGGATGCTCTGCATTTGGAAAGACTCCTGCAGTTGCCAGTATTTTGTTTTTCTGTAGTAATTCCAAATAATTCGCACGATTTAGTGGACGTTTAATAAAAAAAGCAAACGTTTGACTGCAGTGCCGACCCATACGTTGACCTTCTGTGGGCGTTGTATATGTTCTTCCATCATCCAGTGTGAGTTTGCAGGTTCCCAAGATCTACCATTTAAACAAAAAATTGTTTCGTGTGAACAAATCATCTTCATTAAGTTCTTGTACCAAATGATGCCATTTGTTCTTCTTTAGAGATTTTAAGACAGAAGACTGACTATTTATTGCTGCATTGCAATCTGACGATTGTTTTTATTCTGATATTGCTGGATGATCTCTTACATAACAATTACAATTTGGCTACTTATGGATGAACTTGTAATAGGTTGATCAGGGTACTTTCAACTTCATCGAATCCATTGTTTGCCAATTTTGTAGCTTGGCTAAGATTTATTCGCTGTCTACCTTGTTTTTTTTTACCTCATTCTGAGAGTACGAGCAATTCATGACTTCCTGTCTAGGGGAAACGTTTTCATTCCACAGCGTTCTAGACAAAGGAGAATCGTATGTTGGGCAAACAAGACAAAATCTAAGAGCTGGGGTAAACCAAGATAAATACGATTCTTAAATCGATATAGAAGAAAATAGAGCACCAGCGGTTCATCATTTTAACAACGAACATAATTTTAAATTTGAATACGTAAAAATCCCTGACAAAAAAAACACATTGGATGAACCGGAATGTTTGTGAAAAGCTTCATACAGTTCTCAATGATGCGATTCTCTTTAGATCGGATACTCAAGAACTCAGTGAAATGTACTTGGGTATACTTTAAAACTGTAAAAGAAACAAATTACCAATATAGAAATATTTCTCAAAGAGGCTTATTTATGGTCAAGACTTTTAACAATTATATGTATCCTACAATTTATGAACTATTATATTTTTAGAAATGGTTGGCATTGTTAAGATATTAAAAATAAAAAAGACTTACAGCTGTAAGTTCACCGATATTAATTTTGTTATACTAAGATGTGTAATTTATATAATACCTTTAATTTATCATAACTAGTGTTGTTTCCAGAGCTTTGAAGAATTCTGAGAAACAAAATAGACGGAACGTTGGCACTATTAGAGAAGATCAGAGGTGTTTTTCGTTTATAGTGCAACATCCCACTAAAATACCTTGATAATCATACGTTGTGGATGTGACAAAAAAAATCATTAAAACTTTTTTAACTAGATGCTAATTTAATTGATGCGAAATATTTTAATACGCAATTAGGACTCCCATTTTTGGACCAACTGACGTTTTAGCCTGCTTCCTACAATTCCGGCAGACATCTTCAGCGGCGAGGGCGTAGTATTATGCTCGAAGTGCATGAATAATTTAGTTTTTGAGAAAGCGATTGAAATTGTCCTGACAATATAGTGCGATAAGTTATTAGTAAGTATGTATATGGTTTAACGGACGTGAGGACTTACCTAGGTTAGGTTCAGAAACATCTCCTTCTATTGCTTTTACCTTTTTCAAAGCATCTGGATATAGCTCTTTCAGTTTGTCAAATAGCTGAAATTATACATTTGTCATAACCTCATTAAGTTTATGAGTTTTCAATACAGTTAACATTAAATTTCTTTTCCTTTCTATTGCGATTGTAGCAACATTTTGGCACATACATACATGTATATATATATATATATATATATATATATATATATATATGTATTCTGTCATTGCGACTCTCCATGTGGGAGCCCAACGACAAGCGAACAACTCGTCAAAATCTCTGATTAATGAAACCCAACAGGATAATGGAAACAGGCGGTGCGGCATTAGATCAGTTAGTACCACGATCCTTGAGTGATAACATCAATTATTCTGAAGAAGATAAGTGAGATTTTAGCGAAACGTCAAAAACTTTCTTTACCCATGAAAGTTCAAAGTACTTTTAGTAATATACAGTGATAGTCAAAGCTTCCTAACCCTCGTATCTTTTGAACGGTTATACTTACACTAATGAAACTTAAAGAGTAAAAATAACTTTTCTACTAGTGGTTACAGATGACGTAACCGTAATAGATGACGTCACATAACCACTGTGGCTACAAATTCTAAATAAGGCCTTACGGCAAGTGATAGCTCATTTGAAAGCTATTGACAATACCTACTCAGTCATATTAGTTTTGTTTGGGTTGAGGACAATTTTAATTGATAAATTAAAGGAATACTAAAATTGTTATTTCACATTTACATAGTAATGTTCAAATTGTGCTCTGTGTAGGGGAGACCGGGTATGGTTGATTGACGGTTTGGTTGTCACAGCGGCCATAACCGAAAATTGAACAACAGAACCAGTTCGTAAAGCGTCGAAGAAGAAGGCTGAGAGATAGTTCCTACTGCACTTCAGTGCGTTTTGAATTGTGTATTTATGATGTTAAGTATGTGTCTCACGATACTGTTATATATTTGTTGTTTAAAGTCTTTGATTTATACTGATTTTGGAAGGTTATTTTCAAAAACATGTTGTGGAGTAGGTTGTCACAATTTGAAGGGGGTTGGTAGTCACTTGTGTGTAGTTCTGAAGAAGCTCCTTCAAAGAAGTCGCCGATATAGTATGATCTGGGTAGCTCTCATTAAAGAAACGTTCTGCGTCATGGAGAATATTTCTACATTCACCAATTATGTAGGCAGCTGCTACTTTGTTTGCTTGAGGGTACATGCCATATTGATTATGAGCACTACTAAACGCTTCGTTAAACAATAACAAAACTAACTATTTAAGGTATAAAGATTTTTACAAAAAACTTTTGCCAAGGAAAAACTACTAGAAAATTTAAAAAACCTTAACTTTCTTGACAAGTAACTAGAGGCGGACTGAATATTCGTTATTACTTAAATATAAAATAAGAATTTTAGAATTTATTTAATGTTTCCATCAAAATTAGCCTATACATAAACGAAATTAATATGGCTGAGTAGGTAGTGTAAATACTTTTGAAAAGAGTCAACACTTGCCATAAGCTCCTGTTTAAAATTCGTGGCCACAGTGGCCCTGTGACGTCATCTATTAGTGTTACGTCGTCATGCTACCACTAGTAGCGAAGTTAGCAACCCTATAAATTTCATTCGTGTAAGTATGACCATTCAAAAGATACGTGGAATTTTTGACTGGCCCTGTCTATAAGAGTGGGTTACTTAAGTATGGAGAAAAAAAAATGTCATTATTTTTTGTCACAGTCATTAAACGGTGCCAAATTATAAGTGTAACGATACTGTAAAGTTTGATGGTAATCGAAATTAATCTTCTGCCTCCGGTTTCAGGTGGAAATTTTAAAAAATGTGGTTAGAACAGTAGGGAAGAAAAAGTTGCATCAATGTTATTTATAAACAAAAGTCCTAAATCAATAGTAATATCGACTTGACCATACAATGTATGGCATCACACTCCCTCTAAGGTACGCTATGAGTGCCTTTAGGGAAAAATTCACTAAACCCCAGATATCCTAGATATCAAAAGGGTTTAGTTCTGTGGGAGTCCTTGCCAGGTTTTCAGACCCGTGGTTGGAGTCGTGGCGGCAGTTTTCCATGAATTTCCTGACCGTCCGGGCTGTTCCTAACAGGACGGCTTTTTGCATTTGATTGTAAAGATGTTCGTCCAGACCGAGGCATTTTAAATCGTTAAATAAATGTTTTGGAACTAGTCCTGTTGTTGACACAACCATTGGTACAGTTCGTGTGTTGTTCATGTCCCACTGAGTCTTTATTTGAAATTCAAAATCTCTATATTTGGTTATTTTCTCAGCCTGCTTGATATTTATATTATTGTTGTTAGGAATTGCTATGTCAATTAAAGTTGTTTTCCGAGAGACTTTATCTTTCAAAACTATATCTGCTCTATTGTGAGCAACAGTCCGATCGGTCAGTATCGTGCGGTCTCAGTAGAGCTTGTAGTTGTTATTTTCTAAAACAGATTCTGGTTTTATTTATAGTATGGTAATCTTACAGACTGTGATAATTCAAGTTTCAGTGCTAGTTTCTGGTGAAGTATTTTTGCCACAGCATCGTGTCGTTCTTTGTATTTAGTTGCAGCGAACGCTTGACAAACTCCTGTGAGATGCTGGCAAACGTACCTGCATCTGTCGTTGTTAACAGAAGGGTGTTTAACTATGTACTTTAAGTAGTTCTTAGTTGGAATTACTTGATCTTGGATTAACAATATAAAGTGTTCCGTTTCAGGAAACATATGACCAGAGATCAACCAGTAGTTCGACGCTGCACTATCGACATAATCTTGGTTGACGTCATTTATATGTCTTCCATGAAGGGGCTTCTCTTTCCATTTCAGCGGTTTCTGATCTGTGGTCTGGTGGTGTAATTGGACATGTTGTGTCAGTCGCAGTGGTGTTGAGTCATCAACCTGGCACATGACTCTGTGTAGATCAGAAAATTCGACGAGTTTGTGGAAATGATTACGCAAAATAGAAATTTGTTGATCTAATAGTTTGCTTAGATCTGTTAATCCTCTTTCTCCTTCATACCGTGGCAAAGTTGTACGTTCAACAGAGCTCTTTGGATGGTGATTTTGAGCTTTTGTTAGTAAAACTCGAACTTTTCGTTGTAGTTATTCAATGTCAGTCTTGCACCAATTAACTATACCGAAGGAGTAACTGAGCACTGAACACGCATAGGTGTTAATAGCCTGAAACAGATTTTTACTGTTTAGTTTGGTTTTCAACAGTCGTCTTACCCTGCTATAAAACTCTGCTGTTAGGTCCTTTTTCATAGTCAAGTGATCAATACGTTGAGCCTGCTTTATTCCAAGCAGGCTTGGAATTATTATATAATAATTATTATAATAATAATTATTAAACAAATAATTGTTGTAACAAATAAAATAAAAAATAATCAACTCAGTGAAGGCCTTAATTAGTGGCAAAATCCTTTTTGGCTGTCGAATTTCTGCATTGTTTTTTTCACATCTATCTGGGCTTTGATGAATCCTTTTTCTGCTGTTTTATAGCATAAAGTAGCAGAAGTTTCATTCACCGCTTTGACTGCTCCTTCTACTGTTTGTGTGTTACAGGGAAAGCGTAAAAATGATATTCTCCTCCTCGTTTGTGTTCAACAAATAATCAGAGATTTTCTTCGGTTACAGATTTTAAAATCACTAGTTTTTTTTCTTCCTCTGTGCAGCTTATTTTTGTTTCCTCCTCCTGCCCTGTCTGACACTCCAAATCTGTCGCACGTTTTTGACAGTAAAGCATAATCAACTGCAATCTTATTCAGTACGTGAAGTCCGCAACTGAGTTTGGATTCATTCTTCACAATCCACCTGGGCGCATTCGGATTCAGTTGAGTTACTCAGCTTTTCGGTAGTTATTTTCACTACTTTTGGATATTTGCTTGCAGATTTTTCTCGTAACAGCCTTCTTTTAAATTTTCTTGTAATCTGTTTAGTTGTTTCAACGTTAATGCCACTTATCATTATTTGCCTAGATCTTCGTTGATATCTTATGGAGTTCTTTCTTTTCTTTTGCAGGTATTTTTTTTGTTTTTAGGACAAGAATACTTGAGCAAATCTCCTGACTTGCAAGCCAAAATATCAAAGAAAACTTCCAAGATGAAACTCTTTTAACTTGTTTTGAGGTATTATTTTTGGGTGAGATTTAAGAAGGTTTTCCACTTTAAGTCATATGTTTGTTGATTACCTTCATTCATTTTGGTTCTACTGTAGGAGGAGAAGATTTCGCCCATATTTGTATAAATTTTGCAACTACAAGGGCCTAAATTTCTTTATACGTTGGCTCATTTTTAGTTTCCTTCTGATGTTCTAACCTGTATCGGGTCCACTTATAAAATTTCATCACATCTTCATAGGTTGACAAATGTTGTCCTTTAAATTTCATAAATCACCAAACAAGGGACACTTCCAACTATTTCAAGTGCGTTCAGATGAGACAAAACAAATGAACTCACGCTATTATGGACACTATTGTTTTATAAGGCAATCATGTCTCATCGAGCACTTCGCTCCATCCCACTTCTTACCCCTGTCATTGAACTCAACCAAATCTTGAAAAAAGTAAAGCTTTTCAAAAATTTATTTTACAATCCTGAGGCAATTAAACTTAAAATAATGAAATGAAATTTTAGATATAAATTAACTAAACCATTTGGCACCTTTGTATGGTTGAGCCTTTTTAAAAAACGACATTGTTTTTCGACCCACCCCAACGTATAGCTTTTATGAACTTTTTATAGTTTTTGATGTATATATTATTAATTAGACAGAAAAACTTACTCTGTTCTGGGTGACTATATCTAACCTTTCCTGTGCAGTTTTGCCCTTTTTTCTTCTGATTAACACATATATGGTGCCTAGGTCAGGAAACGTTCTTAGAAGTTTCTCTATCAAAACTTTCCCAATGAAACCGCTGCCACCAGTGAGAAAAATGTTTTTCTCCTTGTAAAAACTGTATACCGTCATTGCCAGTTTTTGCGGTATGTTGTTATTGCTTCAACACGGGTTAATGGCATAATCCTCATGACAAGTTTGAATATATTGAGGAAAACAATGGACTAAAAATGCTAAGTAATACCACATTATTGTTGTAGACAATTGATAAATAATAAATCATTTTGAATGTCAATAAGGTCGTGACTTTTATATGACGTATCGTTTATATTAATAATGCATTTTTGAAAAGAAACCGACTTCCAATAATTCGAAAACAAGTCGCCAACACTCTGCGCGATAATTAAGTATTTCCGGATATATCTTGACATTTTATTTAGAGATTTTTGAAGAAAATATAAATATTTGACATTTCTTAAACATTGACTGATATTTGCAATTATTGAGCAGTCCAGGAGGAATATTACCAAAAACTGATTCCAAATTTGTACAAGATTTGCAATACTATTAAATTGAAAGAAATAACCTACAGATGAATGATTTGAAACCATTGTGTATTTAATTTTTAAAATGACGACAAGAAGAAATACGAATTCTATGAAGGAATCAGCGCAGTAGTCTGGAGGGTTAAATAAAGGAGGACACACCCTGTGTAAGAAAAAGTGTCCAACAGATTGTTTCAATTTGGGGGAGCCACTAGGACGACAAGGTAATTTGTTCGTAGAAATCAGTTTTCTACGAACAAACCTACTTGAATAAAATAAGGTTAAGGTGAAGAATTCACATCAAAAAAATTCAAATTTAACCATGACAGTTAAAGAACCAGATTTGTATTTAGCATTAATAAAGTGTTAAACCAATGAAATACCTTGTACATAAACAAAAATGGCTTATAAGCAAAGTTTTATTTGCATATTGTTTTACGAGTCGATAAATATCCTACATAAATTAAACTCTAAAGAACCCTTTATTATATAATTTGTTACGTTATATTTTTGCCGAAGTTACTCAGTATAAAAGAACGCGTTTAGGACCGGTCAAAATGTTACTTCTATTCGTCTGTTCCGTTAGCGATCGATAGCCTACCGTTTGCGCGCTGACTTTGCCGTATTTATTGTGTTTCGTTCTGATTTATTTTGAAGGATGTTTGAATTTGACCTGTCGAGACGAATTGATTTATCGAATATTTTTGTGTGTTGCTTGAGAGTGGTCATTGTCGTCGAAAAGCGGGAAGTATGTGCGTGGAGAAAATTGTGTGAGGTTAAGTGGAGAAGTCGTGCAGTTGTTTTTAAGGGATTTTCCACTAGTATACTGGCTTTTGATAAGCCATCTGAGTTCGGAAGTTATATGGAAATCCCTACATTGTGTTCCAGCATATTGTAGTACTGTTGATTAGTTGCTGGGATACTTCTCTCATTGAGGATTTGAAAACTTCTGTTGTTGCGTCATTCTACGGAGTGGTCATGGTATTTGGGGCTACCCTCACAATGAAACCTTTGGTGTAAGAACCCCTTTTGTTTATAGGGGCTTTTCCTTCTTTCTTCTTTCCTTCTACTTCTGTCGTATTTCTTCCATTTGTTTTTTGTTTCTACGTGCTGCCTTCCTGTTTTTGTTCTCCATCCAGTGAGATTGTGGATATATTTTGCTGTTCTGTTACGATCCTAGAACACAGATCTGGTTAGGCATTATGGTATCATGCCGATCATGGACTTAGCATGCAGATGAAGTAATTGATGGTGCATAAATGAACACTGTGTTATAGCTAGCTGGTATTTCTATCATAGAGTTCCAGTGTGGAGTGAGTGCAAGGGACTCTAACTTCAGCTTCAACTGGGTTTTCAGATAAGTGACAATTTGTGTACCTATCTGGTTACTGTTTCATTATCAGTTATTTTTACAATAATAATATAAACAAGTGTACAGTGAACTTTCGGTCGGGACGGTCGCATTTTACGACGCTCGCACAAATCTGGGCATCATTTCCGGTAAAATCTTAAATTCCAGCAATAAATACATACTAATCAATCAAACGGGAAAGTGAAAGTGTGAATACGTAAAATCAGTGTAGAAGAAAATAGATACAAGTAATTAGTCAATGTATATATTTCCTTGGAATCTCAAACTAAAAGAAAAATTTAACAAACCATAAAATTTTAACTGACGTACTTGTAAAACCAATAAGAGGGTTGAAATACGCAAAACGCGGCAAACACATTTCTATTCAAGTGCTTTTAGTGACTTTGTCAACCCAACATTTGCAAGACATCTGGTTAATAAGAGCACAAACAACAATAAACCTAAATAGCATTCAATAACAATAACTCTAAACGTAAATTTCGACGGACTTAGGCCATCAAAAATATGAACAAAAACGGTGAATTAAATTTAAATGATATTTTAGATGAAATTGTCAAGACAAAATTCGACCTAAAAAATATAATAGAAGCTACAGAGGGAAATATTTTTTCAAAAATACAACAAATAAATAATCGTTTATCTGAAATTGAAAACAAAAATTACAAGATTGAAAAACAAATAGAAAAATTAGAAAGACAAAGTAAAAAAAAACAATATTATTATTTACGGTCTGACAACACCAGAAAAAGAAAGATCAGTTCCGTTTATAGTAAATGAGCTTAGCCATCTCCTGGGAATAAAACTAATACAGGAAGATATTAATGACCTGTTTTCCTTGGGAAAGTCTGATAACTCACCGTTAAAAATCGAATTAATATCTAATATTAAAAAAGGAATAATACTTCGAAACTCATTCAAAGTTAAAAAATTAAATATTAGAATAGCTAACGATTTAACACTACAACAGAGAGAAAATTACAACAGATTAAAAACGCACAAGAATCATTTTGACCAATTGAATCAAGAAAAAACCTTTATTAAGAATAACAAATTGCACGTGGGTCAAAACGTATACACTCTCGAGCAAGTTGATTCCAGTCAATTAACAGAGTGCCGAAGTCATCCAGCGATTCAACCTAATACACTTAAGCATCCAAGATCTTCGGAAAAAGGCAGCTAGCTACTCGGCATACCACTGAGAATAGTAGCTGAAACAACGAAAAAGGAAGAGAAAAAAGGAAGTCACTCACAAAGTCCACCAGATTCAACAAAGAGAAACGAGAATAATCAAGAAAATAAGAAGGAAAAGACAAGGAAAGAAGAGAAAGGGGAGACCCTGACTACAAATAAGCTCACAACAACATCCAAAAACAAAACAACAACACCGGGACAATCAACTCCAAAACAAAACCACCAAAAAGCAGTCAGGACGCGATCGACAATAGAGAAGATCACCAAATTAACTACCTAGAACGTCAACACTAGCTACTTACTATTAGGGTAATAATTTTTTTTTATTTTTTACTTTATTCTATTACTTGTATGAGTATTAATATAGACGAAGCTTGTAATATTTTAAGAGATTATGGTGAAGTAAAGAACGTAGAATGTTTAGACTTTGCTGAGGAACGAGGAAGAATTGAAGAATTTTACAAATTGTACTCTTCTACATTATAACATCAGAAGTTTACCGGCAAATTTTGACGAGCTTTGTGTAAATATAAACAAATTAAATGAAAACAATGAGATCGCAGTAATTGTACTCACAGAGACATGGATTGTCAAAGATATTGCATCATTTAATATTCCTGGTTATTCTGTCTACTATAATGAGGCAAAGTTTAATAAATGCGATGGTGTAGTAATCTATGTGCGAGATGATATAACCGCTGATGTCAAAACAATTCAACTGACTGAGGTATGCTTGCTTGAATGTGTAATACACTACAACAATACTAAAATTAACATAACTGGTATATATAGACCCAATCCAACTTGCGAATTAACTTTTGTAAACAATTTAGATCAGTACTTATCTAACATGTCCAAATAAAACATATCAATTCTCATTGGTGATGTAAATATAGATATAAATCCCTTAAATTCTCAAACCCCTATTTCATTAATTTATACGAATATGTTACAAAAAAATGGATTTTTACCTAAGGTCAATGTACCCACTAGGGTTCAAAACAACTCTAGTTCAACGATTGATCATATTTCCACTTACATAAATAAACTTAATCAAAAAGATACAAAAACAAAAACTATAATATTCCATAACAACTTAACAGATTATTATACCCGTTGTTATACAATCTGCAGCTTAAACTGAAAGGCCAATCAACTTCTGATGTTACTAATTTATCTAATAATATAACGAAAATAAATGAAAGCAAATTAATACAACTCCTCAGAGATATTAAATGGGAAAATATTTACAGCTCCCGAGACCCTCAACTTGCAACTAATCTCCTGTATAAAAAAATACAACAGGCTATTTCGAGTAGCTCGGCTATGCTAAAAGTTACAAACAAAAAGTATAAGCTTAAACCGTGGATGACAGCTGGACTTCTTACGTCGATTAGAAGTAGAGATTTATTAAAACAAAAATGTCTTACACAAAAAAATAATGAAAAAATTAAGCAAGAGTACAAAAATTATAGAAATTTTTTAAATAAGCTAATTAAAAAAAACAAAAAATGAATATTATAAAACCAAACTATTTGAATCAAAAGCAAATTATAAAAAATCTTGGGATCTAATTAATGAAGCAACAAATGTTAAAAAAAATTTAATGATACTATAAAATACATTAATAGCAATAATAAAATTGTTACTTCGCATAAAGAGTTAGCAAATAACTTTAATACGTATTTTATTGAAATTGGGGAAAAATTATTAAAAACTGTAAATAGTAACCGAGTTTCACAGATTCCAGAAAAACAAATAAACAGTACAATGTATATGAACCCTACTGATTATAAAGAAATTCAGGAAATTATATCAACATTAAAAAATAACGCAGCTCCAGGGATTGACAAAATTTCCGCTAAAATTATTAAATTATTAAGAGACTTTATTAGTAAACCCCTAGCACATATAATAAATATTATATTTGAAACTACATTAGTACCTTATCAATTTAAAGAAAGTTGTGTAACGCCAATTTACAAAAGTGGAAAAAAAAGGAGAAATGACGAACTATCGCCCTATATCTCTAATTAACAACTTCTCAAAAATATTTGAAAAATGTGTAAATAGTCGGCTCCTATCTTTTATACAAAAACACGAAATATTATCTAATAATCAATTTGGCTTTCAAAAAAAATTGGCACAGAGCAACCTTTGGAAATTCTAACAAGCCAAATTCTTAATAGTTTCAATGAAAACAAAAAAAACATTGCTATTTTTATAGATCTACAAAAAGCTTTTGACATTGTTTCGCATATAAAATTACTTAAAAAGCTTGAAAAAATTGGTATGAGGGGTAATGTGTATCAGTTGCTAAAAAATTATCTGTTAGACAGATCACAACAGGTTAAAGTAGGTCAAGAATATAGCGATAAAAAAACCATTAAAACAGGGGTGCCACAGGGGACCATTTTGGGCCCTACATTTTTCCTTATATTTATAAACGACCTTCTAAACTATAACAAGTGTTGCAATGCGAAGGTAAATCATGGCAAGAAGTCTGGCAAATTGCTCACCAGGCACTCAATGATGTTAAGATCTGGCTTGACAGTAACAATTTAAGCCTAAATATAACTAAATCTAAGTACATTGCATTTGCACCTAATGTGTCGGGACTAAGGGAAAATTTGGGGCCCCTGATGATTGAAGGAACACAAGAAAATGTAGCCAGAACTAACCACATAAAATACCTTGGGGTAATCATTGATCAACATCTTAAGTGGATTATGCACATTGACTACGTATCCAACAGAATAAAAAACTTACTTATAAATTCTATATGTTGCGTAACATACTCAACAAAAACAACTTGCTTATAGTTTACAACAGTCTAGTGGAATCCATACTAAACTATGGAATTACCATTTGGGGTTCTGCTTATAAAACAAATTTATCAAAATTACAGGTTACACAGAATTATATCCTAAGAACAATGTTTAATTTAAGAAGTTGTTACAGTGTAAAAAGTATTTTTATCAATGAATCTCTTTTAAATATTAATGGTCTTTATATGCATTCTGCTCTTAAGTTTATTCACAAACATACAGGTTTAAAAAAAATTAGTCATCCTTATTCTACCAGAAGCAAATTACTAGAAATGTATTCGCACAACCGTTACTCCAAAGCTGTCTGTCAAAAAAATATTTATTTTAATGGAATTAATTTATATAATGTACTTCCTCGTGAATTCAAAAATCTTTCTTTTTATAAATTTAAATGTAAGAGCAAAAAATATATTATTTCAAATTATAACATGTTAAGTCTAAAACTTGCCTAAAAAATGACTAACTTGCTACGTTCTGTATTTTGCTTCCTATTTCACTGTTTCTCTTTTTTTCTCTTAATTACAGGATCATTGAGTAATTTTGTATATTTGTTTATTAAGTGCTACTTAGTTTAATATCTACAGGACACAACACAAGTTTAAATACTTAGGTGTCCTCTATTAAAACATTCTCTTCTCTCTTTATATATAACATTTCGTGACTTTTACAAATAAACAAGTAAACAAAAAAAATCTACGACTGTCTTGTCTGAAAAGAAATACCGAAACAAATATTAATAAACAATTGTAACTATTTTCTATTATAAAATAAGGATGTACTGTACAGACATCCTTTAATATATTTTTTAATATTTTTTTATATTTTTTTTTTATATTTTTTAGTAATATAAGATATAGTAATAATTATAAATTTTAAGAGAACATTAAACTCTAATACTAAAAAAACTTGTTTATAAACAATAAAACAATAAAACAACAATTAGTATTTGATTTGAAATTTGTAAAATGGAATTTGTTAACCGAAAGTAAAGACCAATAGCCTACTATCGGGTTTATTATTATTATTATTCTGATCGATTGCACTTACACTCGAGCTCGAGTGTAGTATAGATGAGACACCAACGTCAGAATTCTGAATTTTATTGAATGATAAATAGCAGGTAATTATTATCGGTTCCCATTAATGTAGTATTTGATATAGACGATTTATTTAAATATTCTATTCATTAGAATTATTGTATTAGAGGAATCTTTAAATATTTGTATCCGGGTTATTTAGGATCTCACATGTTTATATGTACAGTTTGAATCTCTGTCCATAAGTGTATATTTGTTTCATTTCATTTTTTTCCTTAGGTATATTTAACTTTATCATTCTAAAACTGTTTTGCATTAATAGAGTGCCCTAGCATATTTTAGCGCCTTGTAGTAGTCTGTTCGCCCAAATTAAACTTACATTTTGGAACTGTTGTATGTTTATTATTCCTTTTTTTACAACATAATTTATTTAAATTTAGAAATTTAGCCCCCCAAATTAGCAAAATTTACTACAGCAGATAGGACGGGTAGGTGTCCTGATTATGTATATTTAGAAGCTATAGGGAATCTACCTGGCGCCCGTATCTTCTCTCTTTATTTATATCTGCCAAGCAAAATCTGGCATATATGTTTAAATAAAACGAACCCCCCCCCGTCTTCACTGAGACTACCGGACATACCTTCTTGCTGCCCTTAGCACAACTACGAGTAGGGTAGAAATTTGGCGAGGCGTAGCAATTGTATATTTAGAGAACGTGCCGTAGCAATACCCCGTAGCAAATTACTAAGATAAATTTTAGCTAATAGAGTTTTTTGTCCAATTAGACAAGAAAAATATATGGAAAACCAGTGTGTGAAAATCTTAGAATACTTGAAAACGAAAAATTTGATTATTTTTATGTTTCTTTGGGGAATAACACCACAATAGAAATAAAACTACGTATATTGCAGGAATACCAAACGTTTTAAAGTCTATTCTGACTTCGTTGTCAATGGCTTTATATTTATTGATGTAGATTTGAGCCTTGTTTGAATCACACAGTATACCTATAACTTTTTAGATTTTAAATCAAACTATAGGCTTTGTAACAAAAAAAGATTCAGCAAAATCAGTTCAATAGTTCTTACGTGATGCCTGAACAAACAAACAAACAAACAAACAAACAAACAAACAAACAAACAAACAAACAAACAAACAAACAAACAAACAAACAAACAAACAAACAAACAAACAAACAAACAAATAAACAAATAAACAAAGAAACAAACAAAGAAACAAACAAACCAACAAACAAACCAACAAACAAACAAACAGACAATCTTACAATTTTATAATAGTATAGGAGTGAAAATTTCAATTATTTAATTTTTTGACCACTTTGTAAATAAATTGCCAAAAATATGGTGGGCTCATTAAAAATATCGCTGCAAATGTCAGTGCGTTATAGATTAAACCATTACCATGCTATATCAACAAAAGATCTTTAATAAATATATTTTTAAATTTACATAATGTTTCATCAAATCCCAATTCAAGTTAGACATTAAAAAATATTTTGATCCTTATATATAACATTAAGCTCGAGTAAATTTCCTAGAATTTATGTATTAACATTTTTTTGTAAAATCAATAGTTTCTGTTCCTACTTACAGAAATGTTTTTGAAAACTGCTTTTATTTCATTTAGTTTAAGTTAAGATTTTTAATATTTTATTAGCGACTTATATTAGAATTTATAAGTAAATTTTGGTATCTTTAAAATTGTTTCCGAATTATGTTATGTTCAGCAATATCAGTCAGTGAGTAATTATATTTCAATAACAAAATTTTAAAAAATGTTTTCTTTTTTACTATTTTCTAATAATTTACTTCTACTAATTCGGCTATAGACACAATTTAAAATTATAAAACCTGTACAAAGAAAGATTTTTAATTGCTTGTAATGTATGTATAAGGTTCGTAAAATAAAGCAAAATAAAACACAAATTGTTTCGAATGTACCGTCAGTCACATATGGAGTTACCCATATTTGTTTTTCCTTTATAATTTGAAGTAATTTCGTTTTCCTTTTCTTCCTGTGTTAATTTGTCTTTTTCTGAGTCATATTCTGATTCAGCCATCATAGACCATCAGGTGTCGTAGTCGTTATTTTTGCTTTTGGTTGTAATTCTTCTTCTTCCTGACAGAATCATATAGTGACTCTGAAGAATAGGAATTAACAGATAAAGATAATTTTGAATTAAAAAAGAAAAAGCACAGCAGTAGATGTTATGCATAAAAATTGGTCAGTGAATATGTGATTTCTATGTGATGGAGCTACTCCATATTGCAGACGAAAAATTGACGAATGGACCTAATTCTCGGCCTATACGTGCCATGAATCTAACACCCTGCAATTTATTTCCATGGACCTATATGAAACTGTAAATTCAAAATACTTGTGATATAATTTGTAGTTACCATAATTATATTTTTGGCACTTGAAGTCACTCAAGAATACATCACGCATGACGTATTCTGTTATTCTGCATCTTTTATGTAAATTAAGTAAATGATTTTATGGTAAATCAACTTCTCCTTAGGAGTTCTATGAACTGAAGTGACTAGACTTCAAGAACGTTTAATACAAATTAATACTGAAATGAAACTGCAATACTGTGTTCTAAAGTAAGATTTAATAAATTAGAAATCTTATAAGTTGTTAAAGTAATTTTCTATTTTTCCGTACATAAACTGCAGGATATTTGACTTGAAAAACAAGTACCAACATGCTAAACTCAGTAGTGCTATCCTTACCACAAGGTCCAACAGATACAGTCTGAAACAAAGAATTGGTTTAAAATATTCACAACTGAAAAAGGATAGTATTCAAAATACTGTTTCGGTCTCATATAAATCTAATTTATCAATAAAACGTAATTTTAAGCCATAATTTAATCTATCTGTGGTTATTAAATTTTTTATAAAAATTTTTTAAATCTATAGATACTAATATATAAAGAGGTAATTTGTGTGTTTGTTTGGTTATTTGTCTCTGCAAATAGTGAACCGATCTTAGATTAGAAATTCTTTCACTACTAGTAAGCTACAGTACCTACGAGTGTTTTTACATAAATTTTATATATTGGGAACAAAAACTGATACAGGTGTGCAAATCGGTGTACATATTCTTCTCTCCAAATAAATTCAAACGAGTTTCATCAATTTACAAAAATGCAATTGTCTCATGGGGGGGGGGGGTCAGGTACGGAAATGTTTTTTGAAAAATTTATGATTTTTCGGGATCCTTAAATAATAGAACCATGAGAATAAACAGGTCGATTTCTTTCTTTAAGAAAAAAATGAAGCTGATGTGAAAGTTGATATATTTACTTTTCTCCGGAAATGACTAGAACTGAATCTAATCACGTAGTGTAAATCACGTACCCGATAAATATCACGAGGGGGTATCTTTTCATTGGATGAGAATTGATAAATTGACTGTTTTCTTGAAATGATACATTATTCGTCATTTTCCCACTATTCAACTTATGGAGGGGATGGACTCTGAAAAGGGTTGATTAGTTGATATTAGTCACTGGTGAATTTAAAAATATAAGAAAATGTCGGAAACATTATAAATGGTAAGTGACAAAGACTTACGAAATGAAAATAAATTCCAAATAAATCTTAAAAATATTATAAAGCACGAAGTACCAAAAATATTAATTACATCAAAGATTAAAAATTTAAAAATTGTCAAAAATGTAAAAAAGTTAGAAATGTTAAAAATGTTAAAAATGAGAAAAATGTCAAACTGTCAAGAATGTAAAATGTGTCAAAAATGTCAAAAAATATCAAAAATTTCAAAAATGACAAAAACGTTAAGTGTTAAAAATGTCAAAAATGACAAAGACGTCAAAAATGTCAAAAATATCAAACATTTCAAAAATGGCAAAGATTTCATAAACGTCAAAAATATCAAAAATTTCAAATGTCAAAAATGTCAAAAACGTTAAAAATGTAAAAAATCTTAAAAACGTCAAAAACGTCAAAAATGCCAAAAATGTCAAAATAATCAAAATGTAAAAATTGACAATGACAATACGTTTAAATAAAAACAAAGTAAGAAATATTGGTATGTTGTAGAAGTTGATGTTCTGACAAAAGGAGTCTATGGGCTCAAACAAATTCTATGATTAGTTTTCGAGATACACGGTGTCAAATATCCAAAATGCCGCATTTTCGAGAACAGATTTCGTATGACAGACGTGCTGTATTTCCGGTTATTGGAGAAATCGTGATTTGTACATTATTGGATATAAATATTTCTTAAAACAATTGCTATAAATCTTGGTAGATTATAGGGTATTTAAAAAATACGTAATATGTTTTTTTGAAAAATAAACATTTTTCTTATTACAACGTTGAAAACATAATATGATATTTCACAGTTACTCTATCGTTGTAGTAATAATTTATTGGATGTGCTTTGTATAATTTATAGTGTGAGCCATAAATTCAGCTAGAGGGCATATATTAATTTTTCCTATTAATGAGTCACCCTGTACGAACCATTTGTGCTGCCATCAACAGGATGTTAAACTGATTGCAAAAATTGTACATATATTGTAAAAGGGTAGTTATTTATATCACCCTGTAGTTCAAAATTTTTTCGGTCAACATTTTTACGTTAACAATTGTTTAGTGTGTAATTGAGCAGAATATTATTAAAATTAAATGACTAGTTTTCGTGATATAGGCTGTTAAACATCAGAAATGTCTCCTTTTTCTTATCAAATTTCTCGTAAAAGATGTGTTTTATTTCTTTTTATTGCAGACAACTTGATTTGCACAATATTTGACATAAATATTACACAAAAGTTATTATGCGCAACCCCTTGAGAGTTTTAAATGGGTGGAATTATATCAATAACAACAGAATTAAAATTTTTTCAGTAAGTCGTGTTTGACTGAATATCATTAAACTACATTTGTAACATTCAAATTAGTTCAATAAAGTTTATTATTACTATAATTATTTTTGATTCCTGGGTGTTTTCAATATACATAACATCTTTTTTTAGAAAACTCATTTTTTTATTATAACGTTGAATCCACACATCTTGTGGATTGTGGATCTATTTTCTCAACTAATATAATGTTAAAAATCTTAATTCTTGGACGTGTTCATACAAATTTAAAAAAATAGTATTTTATACAGGGTTACTCATTAATGGTAAAAAATGGTATATGCCCACTATAGCAATATCTACGACTCACACTGTACAATATATGAACATGTCCAAGAATTCTTTTCTTTAACATTATATTAAATGTGCGATTACATCTGGAAAACGATGTTACGTGTATTGGCAAACACTGTGATAAAAGATAATTAATAGCAATTGTTTTGTTGAATATTTTTGTCAAGTAATATTAAAATCAAGTATTGTGCAATAAACGGAAATGATGCACCCCTGTAATGAGAAATCTGAGAAGAAAAAGGAGACATTTACGATGTTTAACACCCTATATTTCGAAAACTGTTCATACAATTTTAATAATTTTTAACAATATTCTGCTCACTTAAACACTGAACATTTGATATCGTAAAAATCTAATAATATACAAAGTTGTCAGATAGAATTTAAAACTACAGGGTGTTATAAAAACTAACATTTTTTTTAAATATGTACAGTTTTTGCAATAAGTTTAATATCCTGCAGAGTATAGAGAGAAGGATTCTATATTTGTTGGATCTCAGATAAAAATTGGGGGACGAATGGTATGTACAAGGTGACTAATTAATAGTGGAAAATAATATATGCCCTCTCTAGCCATATTTATAGCTCACACTGTATATTATACGAAGCACATCCAAGAACTTATTACTTTAACGATATATTAATTACGCAATAACATTTTCTTATATTTCCAACGTCGTAATAAATTAATGATTTTTTCCAAAAAAATACGTTTCGTATTTTTGAAATACTCTGTAATCCACTAAAACTTATAGAAATTGTTTTGTGAAATATTTATGTTTAATAATGTACAAATCACGTTTAACACTCTGTATCTTGAAAACGTAAAGACACCCAAGAATGGGAAACAGAGATAAGGAGATTACAAACGGAGGGGATTATAGGTATGTCTTCTGAAGCTTTCGCTTCCATCATTCAATGACTGCCGGTACTTTTTAAATACACTTATTTTGTTTATTTTGTAAAAAACATTTCCCTGGGTGGCAGCTTTTTCGAAATTGCATAAAAAGGGCTTCTCAAAAAATTGCATATAGAGGTAAGCTACGCCACGGTTCAGGGGCTACAACCTCAATACTCCAGGGGGATATGAACACCAGCTAGTGTGCGACGTTGAACGGTGTAGCCACTGGAGATGGCAAATGCGCAGAATCATTCCACAAATGGGGAAAATAGCATCTCCTGAATACCAGCGGGAGTCAGACCAGTATATGCACAGCCAATGCTCCTTGCACCTTTACATGAGAAATCGGTTTGATTTTCTACAGGTATCTGCTTCAGCATTTGAACTGATTAAACATCATGATATCGGCATACTTTTTAAGTAAACTCAGAGAAAAAACTGAAGGGGTTCAATGATAAAGTTTAATAATAGGCAAACACTTGCGCGATATTAAATTGGAATTTTAACACTTACCTAAACATTTTTTTTCTGTTTTGTTTTTGATTCTTTATGAGGTCGTCCTTGAACTTACTCAATGCAAAACCAGTTTTACAGTCTCTAAAATATCGGTAAAGAGTTTCTTTATCAATTGTCAGTAAATCCTTCAATGAAAAATCTTTTATTTCTTCTTCACACAAGGTTTCTTGGAGTTTTACTGATTTAGTATTTACGAATTCCCATGTGTACTGAATGAAGTACCGCAGTACTGTGTTCGCTATGTAGATTTTTCGCTGGATTGTGAATAACCTGAAAATAGTAAAAAACATTGAGTATGTCACGAATATTGGATGCGAAGCTATATAAATAGAGAAACGACCCCTGTGTCTAAACCAACGCAATGAAAGCTCCTGGTTACTACAGGTCCATGCCGTTATAGCTACATTAAACAAACTAGACACCCACCAACGCCCAACCCGTCACCACACAGCTCCCTCATCATCAATAAAAGAAGCAGAGCAGATTAACACTCCGTTTAGTTTCCTAGTGACACATAGGGAATGGGCAGATTGAGACCCCGAGTGCTCTCTAGAGTTTGAAACTCTTTTTCATTTTGTCTCTTGATAATGGCTCCAAAACAGGAGTCGAAACGTCGAGTATTTCATAAATTTAGAAGCGAGTTTCGTGAAGCGTTCCACATTTAAAAAAAAAAAAAAACACACACACACACACACACACCGGGGTGGTTGTTGGTCCACTACCGGGCGCCTCCCCAGGTGGCGGATAGGGGAACGCTCTCCAGCAATGGGGAGTACTGAGGATTTTCTCAGGGCGGACCAAAATCAGATAGGGGAAGGAACCCCGAAAATAAACCATTTATGGATATGGGTGATAAGGTGAACTTAATACCCCAGGTGGGTACCTCTGCAGAGGATAATCCCACCACCGGTTCCGATCGAGTGAAAGCCTCGGTGGCCGGTGCACGCTCCACGGATTCTGGGGGGAGCGAATTATCACTGGTTCCGTCACATAGTGACAAGAAGAAGAAGAACACCGTTAATGGTACAACATCGACCATTAAAACTAGAGCTGGCAGCAATACACTATTCAGCCAAGTCCTCCAAAAGGCGAATAGTGGAGTTGACGTCCCCCAAAGGGCAACAGATGAGAGTGGCGCTCCAAACAAATTAGGAGCAAAGATCGATGAGCTCTTGACGTTCATTGGGCCTAGGCACAATGTACATCATGAGATCAAGAAACTGGCACACGCCATTAAGTCAGAATATGACAAATATCTGACGTCAACGACGCAGCCATCTCCTGTAGCGAAACCTGCTACAACACAGACATCGCCAGTAAAGGTGTCAAACACTCAGACACAAGGTGAAAAGCAAAAGGAGGTCCCACAAGCGGCTGCCTCAAAAGCAGCTAACTCAAAACCGGCTGAATCAACACCGGCGGCCCCAAAGCAGGCGGCTTCAATAAAAGTAGCCTCACTAGCGGCAGACTCTGTAGCAAGGACCTCGCCACCGAAGGCCTCGCCTTCAGTAGCCTCATCAAGTAAGGCACCACTACCAAAAACTCTTAAACCGGTGCTAGCTAGCAAGCTAAAGCCCGGTAAAGAAGGTTGCCAGAACACCGGGCAAACCACCCAGGCAACAACAAGTAGGGTGGTCAATTCAGAAGCGGAGAGAAACAATGGATTAAAATCCAAGTTTAAACCGCAGACCAAGAACCAACCTTCAAACCAGTCTACTGACTGGCAAGTGGCAAAGAGGAAAAAGGCCCCGAGGACCAATAAGCAAAAACCAGCGCCACATTGTACGCTGCTTATAAAGAAAGGCGAGAAGAGCTCCCATGCAGATATCTTGCGAGGTATCAAGAATGATCCCACCTTGCAGGATATAGGCAAAAAAGTCAATAAGATCCGACGAACAGCTAAGGGAGATCTCCTATTGTTATTCGCGAAGGCAGACGCTCAGGAGATGGAGCGCTATTGTAACGCCATCAAGAATAAGCTCCCAAGCGGGGCCACTGTACAATCTCGAATACCGCAAATCGAGATTGAAATTAAAGACCTGGACGAGATCAGTACCAAGGAAGACGTAGTAAACCTGCTCAAAGATAATATCGACGGCCTGGCAGAGATCACTGAGGAGGCAGTGAAATCACTTCGACGGGCATATAGATCAACACAAACGGCAGTTGTTTGTCTCCCAGAAGTCCAGGCCAAGAAAGCCATTGCACTTGGAAAGCTGAAACTTGCGTGGGGCACAGTACGTGTTCGCGAGAGGATCAGCCTTCGACGGTGCTTCAAATGCTGGCACTTTGGGCACAACGCCCAGGCGTGCAGAGGCAAGACTGATCGAAGCAGTTGTTGTCACAGATGCGGAGGCGCCGGTCACAATGCCTCGGCTTGTCAACAACCTGCCAAGTGCTTACTCTGCAAAGAGAAAGATAGTAGGTCAGACTGCCGGCATGTTGCGGGTAGTTGGAAATGTCCGATCTACCAACAGGCGATGAGAGCAGCACAAGCCCGTAAATGAAAGTACTGCAACTCAACCTCAATCATTGCGAAGCAGCCCAAGACCTACTGGTACAGCGGGTGCGGGAATTGGATTGCGACGTAGCCATAATCTGCGAGCAGTACAAAAACTTCGACACCCTGTCCTGGGTAAATGACACAACGGACAGAGCAGCGATATGGGCTTGCGGTAAACTTCCGTTCCAACAACTCCCAAATACCCCCGAACCATGTCTTGTGAGAACCAAAGTGGGAGGGGTTCACTTCTATAGCTGCTATGCACCTCCTAGTGCACAGCTCGAGGAGTTCGAGTTATTCTTGGACACCTTGGCGGAGGATGTAGGGAAGCGTGAATCGGTCGCCATCGCAGGTGATTTCAACGCCTGGGCAATTGACTGGGGATGCCGGGAAACGAGCGCGAGAGGACGAGCTCTCCTTGAGACCATGTCTTCGCTCAACCTGGTACTCCTCAACACAGGAGCCGTAAGCACATATCGCAAAGGTACTGCCAGCTCCATTATCGACGTGACATTCGTTAGCAGCAACCTAATTAAAGGGGGCTGTGAGTGGCGGGTCGATGAAGAGTTTACTAATAGCGACCACCAAGCTATTATTTGGGAAATCAACACCACTCCCAAACGAAGATTGTGTGTCAGTCGTGCGAGGTCACAGCCAGTCGGTTGGAACAAAAATGCTTTCGATGCTGATTCATTCGCCTTGGTTATGGAGCAGGAACCATGGTCAAAAGCAACAAGCGCAGAAGCCACTACCAAAGAGGTAATGACAAGCGTTGTCAAGTCCTGCGATGCATCCATGCCAAGGAGACGGCAGAACAACAGCCGCCCACCAGTGTACTGGTGGAACGACACGATCTCACAACACCGACGAGAGTGTCTCAAAGCACGAAGGCTGCACCAACGAGCACGGAGACGCGACAGGGTCACAACAGAAGAACTAAGGCTCGACTATGAGATCAAAAGACAACAACTACGAAGAGCCATTCTCTCAAGCAAGAGATCCTACTGGAAGGAGTTGTGTGACGAAGTTGACCAAGATCCATGGGGAAAACCGTATAAAACCGTGATGCATAAAATCAAGGCCCCCCCCATGACATCAACGAACTGCCCCGAATCATTGCACCGCATTGTCACTCACTTGTTTCCTGCGAAGCCTGAACTACCCGCTTATCCTTTGTGGCAGGTGAGGGACGAAGATATACCATCAGTGACTATGAATGAGCTGATGGGCGCGTGCAATCGGCTCCAAAACGGTAAGGCTCCCGGTCCAGATGGCATACCTAACATCGCGCTAAAATGCGCCATAGCCAATAGGCCTGACATGTTTCTACACATGTATGAGACCTGCCTAAAGCAGGGGGTTTTCCCGACTAAGTGGAAAAAGCAGAGGCTTGTGCTCCTACCTAAAGGGGTAAAGAAACCTCCAGACGAACCGTCATCATATCGTCCCCTCTGTATGTTGGACTCTGCGGGAAAACTCCTTGAAAGAATAATAGCAGATAGGCTGGAGCCCTACGTTGAGCCAAAACTTTCCACCAACCAATTCGGGTTCAGAAAGGGGAGATCAACCATCGATGCCGTGACACTCGTTACCAACATCGCCAGAGAGGCTATCTCGGGAAAGAGATGGAGAAGAGGTGGAAAAAAGTACTGTCTAATAGCCACCCTGGATATCAAGAACGCCTTTAACTCGGCCCGCTGGGACCGCATTTTGGAGGCTCTTGCCAGGATGGAAGTTCCTCAGTACTTGCGCAGAATGGTTTCAGCGTATTTCAAGGACCGCATCTTATTGTACCAAACTGAAAATGGGCAAGTAGACTATAAGATCACAGGAGGTGTACCTCAGGGCTCTGTTCTTGGCCCCCTCTTATGGAACGTAATGTACAACGACCTGCTCCTGCTCGGTCTGCCTGAGGGCGTCAGGCTAGTGGCATTCGCCGATGATGTGGCACTGATCATAGTGCGCAAGCACATAGAGGAGATACAAACAACCTTCTCATTCGCTATAGCCACAATTCAGTAGTGGATGCTCTCAGCGGACTTGAGTTTAGCAGAGCAAAAGACCGAAACACTTCTTGTTAGCAGTCGAAAGGCAAGGGAAACCATCACCCTCAAAATAGGCGACACCTACATACAGTCGCAGCCCTTCATCAGCTATTTGGGGGTGCTCCTGGACACACGGCTCAACTTCAAAGAGCACATAATCGCGGCCAGCAAGAAAGCAGCTGGGGTACAGGGGGCATTATCTAGAATAATGCCGAATGTCGGAGGCCCTAGACAGATAAGAAGACAGCTACTGGCAACAGTAACTACTTCTGTTTTGTTGTACGGGGCACCGGTATGGGAGAAATCGCTCGAGCTACCATCGTACCGCCGGAAAATTAAATCAGTCCAGCGGCTCTCAGCGATTCGAGTTTCATCATCCTACCGCACTGTGTCTAACGAGGCGGTGAGTGTGATTGCCTCTACCCTACCAATCGACATCCTGGCTGCAGAAAGGGGACGGCTTTATCGCAGAAAGTTAGAGAAAGACCAACCGACAGGAAACAGCGATGAAAGAGCCATGAGTCTAGGGCAATGGCAGGAGAGGTGGGACAGCTCTACTAAAGGCCGGTGGACATATCGATTGATACCTAACATCAGTCGTTGGGTCAACCGCCAGCATGGGGAGATTGGGTTCTACATCACTCAACTCCTGACTGGACATGGATGCTTTCGAGCATACCTGCACAGGTTCAGGAGGGCAAACTCCCCAAACTGCCCACACTGTACGGACGTGGTAGAGGACGCGGAACACGTGTTCTTCTCCTGCCCCCGGTTTCAGGATCAACGTGCTGAAGTGGAGAGGATTCTGGAGACTAATATCGTTCCAGAACAATTAGTAGAAGCCATGCTGAAGGGCCCCCAAGCCTGGAACTTGGTATCAGATTACGCGGAGACTATCCTCAAAGAACTCCGCAATACGTTCGAGGAGTAGGCTTTAGAGGCTTTCAATGTAAGAGCAGTTAACATCTGCAATTAACCACCCTTGCGAAGTAGTATTGACAAAGAGTGCCGCAGGGGACCATGGTTGTAGGAGAAAGAGGTTAGGGTTTTAGCGGGTATACGGTATACTGGTTTCAATGCAACGATTTACTCTTGCTTTGAAGTCATTGCATCGGGAGTCCCGCACGACGGCTAGCACGTGCTAGCTAAGTACGCAATGTATTTCCCCCCTCTTCGGATAAAAAAAAAAAAAAAAACAACGGACAGAGCAGCGATATGGGCTTGCGGTAAACTTCCGTTCCAACAAATCCCAAATACCCCCGAACCATGGCTTGTGAGAGCCAAAGTGGGAGGGGTTCACTTCTATAACTGCTATGCACCTCCTAGTACACAGCTCGAGGAGTTCGAGTTATTCTTGGACACCTTGGCGGAGGATTTACGGAAGCGTGAATCTGTCGCCATCGCAGGTGAGTTCAACGCCTGGGCAATTGATTGGGGATGCCAGGAAACGAGCGCGAGAGGACGAGCTCTCCTTGAGACCATGTCTTCGCTCAACCTGGTACTCCTCAACACAGGAGCAGTAAGCACATATCGCAAAGGCACTGCTAGCTCCTTTATCGACGTGATATTTCTTAACAGCAACCTAATTAAAGGAGGCTGTGAGTGGCGGGTCGATGAGGCGTTTACTAATAGCGACCACCAAGCTATTATTTGGGAAATCGACACCACTCCCAAACGAAGATTGTGTGTCAGTCGTGCGAGGTCACAGCCAGTCGGTTGGAACAAAACTGCTTTCGATGCTGATTCATTCGCCTTGGTTATGGAGGAGGAACCATTGTCAATAGCAACAAGCACAGAAGCCACTGCCAAAGAGGTAATGACAAGCGTTGTCAAGTCCTGCGATGCCTCCATGCCAAGGAGACGGCAGAACAACAGCCGCCCACCAGTTTACTGGTGGAACGATTCGATCTCACAAACACCAACGACAGTGTCTCAAAGCACGAAGGCTGCATCAAAGAGCACGGAGACGCGACAGGGTCACAACAGAAGAACTAAGGCTCAACTATGAGATCAAAAGACAACAACTACGAAGAGCCATTCTCTCAAGCAAGAGATCCTACTGGAAGGAGTTGTGTGACGAAGTTGATCAAGATCCATGGGGTAAACCGTATAAAATCGTGATGCATAAAATTAAGGCCCCCCCATGACATCAACGAACTGCCCCGAATAATTGCACCGCATTGTCACTCACTTGTTTCCTGCGAAGCCTGAACTACCCGCTTATCCTTTGTGGCAGGTGAGGGACGAAGATATACCATCAGTGACTATGAATGAGCTGATGGGCGCGTGCAACCGGCTCCAAAACGGTAAGGCTCCCGGTCCAGATGGCATACCTAACATCGCGCTAAAATGCGCCATAGCCAATAGGCCTGACATGTTTCTACAAATGTATGAGACCTGCCTAAAGCAGGGGGTTTTCCCGACTAAGTGGAAAAAACAGAGGCTTGTGCTCCTCCCTAAAGGGGGAAAGAAACCTCCCGACGAACCGTCATCATATCGTCCCCTCTGTATGTTGGACTTTGCGGGAAAACTCCTTGAAAGAATAATAGCAGATAGGCTGGAGCCCTACGTTGAGCCGAAACTTTCCACCAACCAATTCGGGTTCAGAAAGGGGAGATCAACCATCGATGCCGTGACACTCGTTACCAACATCGCCAGAGAGGCTATCTCGGGAAAGAGATGGAGAAGAGGTGGAAAAAAGTACTGTCTAATAGAAACCCTGGATATCAAGAACGCCTTTAACTCGGCCCGCTGGGACCGCATTTTGGAGGCTCTTGCCAGGATGGAGGTTCCTCAGTACTTGCGCAGAATGGTTTCAGCGTATTTCAAGGACCACATCTTGTTGTACCAAACTGAAAATGGGCAAGTAGACTATAAGATCACAGGAGGTGTACCTCAGGGCTCTGTTCTTGGCCCCCTCTTATGGAACGTAATGTACAACGACCTGCTCCTGCTCGGTCTGCCTGAGGGCGTCAGGCTAGTGGCATTCGCCGATGATGTGGCATTGACCATAGTGCACAAGCACATAGAGGACATACAAACAACCTTCTCATTCGCCATAGTCACAATTCAGCATTGGATGCTCTCAGCGGACTTGAGAGTTTAGCAGAGCAAAAGACCGAAACACTCCTTGTTAGCAGTCGAAAGGCAAGGGAAACCATCACCCTCAAAATATGCGACATTTACATACAGTCGCAGCCCTTCATCAGCTATTTGGGGGTGCTCCTGGACTCACGGCTCAACTTCAAAGAGCACATAATCGCGGCCAGCAAGAAAGCAGCTGGGGTACAGGGGGCATTATCTAGAATAATGCCGAATGTCGGATGCCCTAGACAGATAAGAAGACAGCTACTGGCAACAGTGACTACTTCTGTTTTGTTGTACGGGGCACCGGTATGGGAGAAATCGCTCGAGCTACCATCGTACCGCCGGAAAATGAAATCAGTCTAGCTGCTCTCAGCGATTCGAGTGGCATCATCCTACCGCACTGTGTCTTACGAGGCGGTGAGTGTGATTGCCTCGAACCTGCCAATCGACATCCTGGCTGCAGAAAGGGGACGGCTTTATCGCAGAAAGTTAGAATAAGACCAGCCGACAGGAAACAGAGATGAAAGGGCCATGAGTCTAGGGCAATGGCAGGAGAGGTGGGACAGCTCTACTAAAGGCCGGTGGACATATCGATTGATACCTAACATCAGTCGTTGGTTCAACCGCCAGCATGGGTAGGTTGGGTTTTATATCACTCAACTCCTGACTGGACATGAATGCTTTCGAGCATTCCTGCACAGGTTCAGGAGGGCAAACTCCCCAAACTGCCCACACTGTACGGATATGGTAGAGAACGCGGAACACGTGTTCTTCTCCTGCCCTTGGTTTCAGGATCAACGTGCTGAAGTGGAGAGGATTCTGGAGACTAATATCGTTCCAGAACAATTAGTAGAAGCCATGCTGAAGGGCCCCCAAGCCTGGAACTTACTATCAGATTACGCGGAGACTATCCTCAAAGAACTCCGCAATAAGTTCGAGGAGTAGGCTTTAGAGGCTTTCAATGTAAGAGCAGTAAACATCTGCAATGAACCACCCTTGCGAAGTAGTATTGAGTAAGAGTGCCGCAGGGGACCATGGTTGTAGGAGAAAGAGGTTAGGGTTTTAGCGGGTATACGGTATACTGGTTTCAATGCAACGATATACTCTTGCTTTGAAGTCATTGCATTGGGAGTCCCGCACGACGGCCAGCACGTGCTAGCTCAGTACGTAATGTATTTCCCCCCTCTTCGGATAAAAAAAAACACACACATATGTACAGGGTGAGTTTTTTTTGATGATCAGTATGGGGATCTCGGAAACTAGCGTAGATAGCGCAATGGATAAATTAGGAAAAATCTGCAGTTTTACTGGCCCAATTTAATGACACTTTTGAATTTTTGTAAAAAGCCATGGCTTACTAGATATATTGAAAAAACCAAATTCTGTCGATTGATTTAGTCAAATCCCTCTAACTCCTTTGTTTTCGATTTTATCAAAAATTGTAAATATCAAAATTGAAGGGAATTGTATCCCGAATATGATTGTCATGTCCTCGTTTGCGTGACAGCTCTCGTTTTCGAGATATGACACAAACTTATCTTTTTTTGAATGGAAACCATAGTTGGCTATGACCTCAAAAAATGAGACATTTTTGGAGCTTTTCAACGATATAATACTCGATATAGTTATTCATAAACATAACGAAGTTATGGATGCTTTTCTCTCTTATTTTCACTTATAACGTAGGTAGCCATGAAAAAGATTGTTTTCACTTTGACGTTTCCTCATTTGAGAGTAATTCCATTAGTAGTGCTGCACTGACAGTCGATATTGACAAATTTTCGTGATAAAATGGAATATTCTAACCAAGAAATCGTGAATATAGTGAAATGTTATATCAAATGCCATAAAAATTTAGTTCGTGCAGTTCAGGAATACTTTCATAGATATTTTAATCGTCGTCAACCTGGTCTATGTATATTTAAGAGCCTTTATGATAGTTTACACAGATATGGATCTTTTACTAAACCACCAAAAAAACGTAATCAAATTAACGAAGCAGCAAATCAAAATCCATCTAAGTCAACTCTTGAGACTGCGGCAGAAGCTGGCACATCTCAACGAACTGTAGTTAAGGTACTGAAAGCGCA
The DNA here is from genome assembly GCA_034190945.1 of Octodonta nipae. Lineage (NCBI taxonomy): Eukaryota > Metazoa > Arthropoda > Insecta > Coleoptera > Chrysomelidae > Octodonta > Octodonta nipae. Next base: position 11,652,262 of record CM067221.1, read on the forward strand.
CAAGTTCTACCCGTACAAACTTTCAGTTTCTCAAACTTTGCATGCTGATAACTAACATCGACGTATTTTGTTTTGTACATAGTTTAGAGACATGTGCCTTGACACTCCACAGTTTCCATTAGAGGTGTTATGGTCTAATGAAACTAGATTTACTAACTGAGGTATATTCAATAGACACAATGAGCATATCTGGGCTAAAGTAAACCCTTTCCATTTCAGAACAAAGACGACCCTAGATAAAATTTGGTTTTAATGTTTGGTGTGGTATTATAGGGTCTACTATTCTGGGGCCTTTTATCTATGACGAATCACTTACTGGAGAGCGCTACTTGCATTTCTTGCAACACACTTTTCAAGACATGTTGCATAATTTCAATTTGAAAACTCGTTTAGAAATTCAGTGGTTCCAACATGATGGAGCACCTGCTCATAACTCCTTATTATTAGGATATTAGTAAGACAACACTTAGATAATATCTAGCCAAACTCTTGGATAGGAAGAAATGGCCCACGCGAATGGTCTCACGATTTGGCAGTTATAGACTTCTATTTATGGAGTGCGCTAAAAAACAAAGTATACAAAAGAAAGTATGAGACAGTTGGTGACATAAGCGAGGCGGTATTACAAGCAATAGATGAAATTGATAAGCGGTCTGTGAGAAAAGCGGTAATGTCAATCTTAAAAAGATGCAATTTTTGTCTAAATAACAAAGGTGTACTTTTCGAACATAAATTGTAACCATTATTATATACTTTAATTTCTTAAGTTTTTAGTAAGTACCTATTTATTTAGTTTTTTCGTTATATTTGATATACCTAATAAAAAAATCGTTCAATGTTTTTCGGAATAGTTATTAATAAATCAATCTATTTCATGGCTAACTACGTTAAAAGTGAAAATAAGAGAGAAAAGCATTCATAACTTCGTTATTTTTTGAATAACTATATCGAGTATTATATCGTTGAGAAGCTGTAAAAATGTTCGTTTGTTTGAGGTCAACTATGGTTTCCATTCAAAAAAAGATAAGTTTGTGTCATATCTCGAAAAAGAGAGCTGTCACGCAAACGAGGACATGACAATCATATTCGGGATACAATTCCCTTCAGTTTTGATATTCACACTTTTTTTAGAAAATCAAAAACAAATGAGCTAGGGGGATCTGTGTGTCATTATATTGGGCCAGTAAAATTGCAAATCTTTCCCAATTTAATCATTGCTCTATCTCCGCTAGCCGAGATCCCCATTCTGATCATAAAAAAAACTCACCATGTATATATATATATATATTTGTTTTTAAGTTTTCGCGGGCTCTAAATGTTTTAGGTGGTTTCCGGGAATTCATCCGCGTAGTTGATAACTGATCCCTGCCGGGATCGATGGTAAAATGATGACGTTTCGGCAGAGTCACATCTGCCCTCTTCAGGTCGGTTCGCATAATTCTCGTAGCCTTCTGCTACTTCTTAATAGGATTTTCCAACAAATTGGAAAATCCTATTAAACACCGTACTGGCCCGGACCCGTCCAATAACAACTCAACCGGAAATAACAAATCAGCAGGATGGAGCCGTGCCCACTGAGCGCCAAGGGCCAATCACACGCAGCGGTTCACGGTGTCAACCGAAAGGCGCCGAATCGCGACTATATAACAGCGCGCTCGCTTCAGAAAATCTTAGTATTCGAGTAACTAGAAGCGAAAGCAGAAGGCTACGAGAATTATGCGAACCGACCTGAAGATGCAGATGTGACTCTGCCGAAACGTCGTCATTTTACCATCGATCCCGGCAGGGATCAGTTATCAACTACGCGGATGAATTCCCGGAAACCACCTAAAACATATATATATATATATATATGTTCTTAGAGGCTTCCGCGGTCATTACTATGAACAAGGCTAGGTTCCGGGTGAGAACCGCGTCTGAATTTATTATATACTCGACGTTTCGACTCCTGATTTGGAGCCATTATCAAGAGACAAAAGTGAAAAAAGTTTCAGAGTCTAGATCGAACTCGGGGCCTCAATCTGCCTACTCCACAAGAGTCACTAGGTAACAGAACTGAATTTCAGTCTGCTCTGCTTCTTTTATTTATAGTTAGCGCTGGGTTAGATAAAAATACTTACATTGGTTTTTGGCCGGCTATTCTCAAAATTATGTCCAGAAAGAACGCTGGTATCATATGGAAAAGTATTACTTGTATATAATAGTTGTACCAGCAGTTGGTTATGGAAAATCTTGGGAACCAAAGCACTTGATTAAACGGAACATCCTGTATCAACTTTTCGCCCATTTCCAATATTTCCCCTGTTGTCGTAATGCCTATTTTATATTTGGAATTATTGTATACTTCGATTTCATTGATGTCCCTGCAAAATTTGTTATCTTATTAGAGGCAGGATCCGGTTAACTATGCGACTTAAAACGAGCAAGACGAAGAAATAACAAAATACTTTCTTGTTTTCAGATTTCAGATCCACAGCCTCTAGTTACCTGAAAATTCTGAAAATGTCGAACATTACATCTCAAGTCAAAATATTTGACGATATATATCAACTACATAAAGAAAATTATTATTACGGTTGTCTCCTTAATTTTTTTTGTAAAGTTTAACTGAGGCACTATACTTTTAATGTTTTCGAAATTTTAGGTCTTACAGTTTCGGAAATAAAGGGCGGCGGAATTGGTAGTTTTTTTTAAATTTTCGTTAACCAACAAAATACCATATCCCAATATCGCATTCAGACGCTTGAAAAATTAAAAATTCAAAGCTCGAAGTCCGACGAAAGTTGCCAACAAAATACCACATCCCCCCATCCAAATTCTAGCATCAAATATCCAAATTCCCCATCCAAATTCTAGCATCAACCGCGCAACGGGCATATACTATACCTTTTCAAATAAACATTTCTCGATTAACCGCATTAGCGCAGCTTACTGGGCTCCTGACTTTGTAATCAGGCAAACCGCGTTCGATACCCGGCCAAGTATTTAGCTTTTTTTCTTTCTAACCACCACAACCAACAACAGATGGCGTGCACCCTGCAACCCACAATACAATAGCTTTCAGTTATTAACAACAGATGGCGCGCACCTCTGCGACACACCCAAATGTCTTTCGCGCACTCCTACGACCGCCATCAATGTCTTCTTCTTCTTATCCAAACACCAACTACCAACAGCTCGGCAGCAGCTCCCGGCGAGAACTCCATGACTAGTTACCTTTATGCTCACTTCCGGTCCAGAAACCGCTTTGCTTATCTACTTAAACAATTTATTTTAAAAAAATAGACTTATATCCCTCATAATGAGCCCTTTCATTTGATATATTACATGATGCGTTTGAAACAAATTTAATTTTTTATGATTTTTTTAATTCCATAATGAGTGTCCCCATATATATATTAAGGGGGAAAAACTTAAAAAAAAATCGACCGTTCTCCCGCCTTATCTCCGAAACTACTAAGCCTAAAATTTAAAAAAAAATGGGGAATATAGAACGTTGCCTGAGGTTTACAGAAAAAATAAAGAGAAGCCGTTAGTTTTAATTTTGGGGAACAAATTACAGAATTAAATGAAAAAGGCAAAATTAAAAATTATTCAAAGACATCTTGTAATACATCAAATAAAAAGGCTCATTCTGGAGAACAGAAATATATTTTTTCGTATTTTAAAAATAATTAATTTAAAAAATTAACCTCTACTATTAATTTCAGGATTAAATAGAAAATATAAAATTAAAATTGTTTCTAATGCATCAAGTAATATATCAAATGAAAGGGATCATTATGACGAACACAAATGTATTTTTTTTTTAAATAAATATATTAAAAGATATTGACAAAAATATTAAAAATGCATATCTCCCTTTATTTCCGAAACTATCAGACCTAAAATTAAGGAAAAAATTAGGCGGAGAAATCCCTAATATTAATTTCGGAGGGCACATTATAGAATTAAACAGAAAATAAAAAAAATACTTTTTTTAAACGCATCAGGCAATGAAAGGGCTTTTTATGAAGAATACAAATGTCGTTTTTTCTTATATTCTAAACAAATTGTTTAAAAAATATTAAACAAATATAAAAAATACTCGTTCCCTCTTTTATTTCCGATGTATAAGGCATTAAAAAAACTAATAGTTATATGACCTTATTTGAAATTTACAGGAAAAATAAGGAGATACCCATAATGTTAATTTTGGGGGGCAATCTATATAATTAAACTGAAAATAAAAAAACTAACTTTTTTTAAACGCATTATTCAATACATCAAATCAAAGGGCTCATTAGGAGGAATACAAATATATTATTTTCATATTTTTAAAATTAATTGTTTTCAAGATATTAACAAAAATAAATAATTCTCATTTCCTCCTTAATTTTAGAAACCAAACTACCTAGAATTTAGAAAATAATTAGGGATACAGGGTCCCACTTGAGTTTTACAAGAAAAATTAGTAGGTAACCCTAATTTTATATTTGGGGGAAAACTATAGAATTAAATGGAAAATAATATATTTTTCTAAACGCTTAATATATCAAACAAAAGGAAGAGAAATACAAAGATATTTTTTAAATCATTCATTTAAAAGACAACAAATATATTAAACATCGACTTACTCCCCTTTATGTAAGAAACTATACGATCTAAAATTTTTTAAAATATATTTTAATTGTATTTTTGAGATAATTTGTCTAAAAGATTTAAAAATTTATTATTTAAAACTTGACCCATTTTCCTATTTATCTTACAATCTACTGAGCCTGAAATTCAGACAATAGATTATACAGGGCTTCACTGAAGTTTATTAGTAAAATAAAACCCTAATATTAATTTTGGGAGCTAAATTAGAAAATTAAATAAATATTTTTATAACAATCTAGCGAATCATGTAGCAGATAAAATAAAAAGTCTCTATGTGAGAAATAAAAGTGTATATTTTTTATAAATTTAAAACTTTTAGATATTAGGGTAAATATAAAAAAATGCACTCATTCCCTGCTTGTCTGAAATTGGAATATTAGAAAATCTATATATAAAAAGGCTAAGACAAAACGGTTAGGTACCATTTTCTCCTCTGTCCCTCAACCGATTTTCTTTATTATTATTTATTATTGACGACCTTCAGTGTAGAATATATAAAGAATCTTTATTTATGTCTTTTGAAATAAGTAATTTAATGATAAATTATTAATATAATCCAACTGAGTGGCGCCCACTATGAACAAGTAGCTTAATGTCCGAAATTTGGCAGCAGTTGACAATAAAAATTCAATTGTGTACAATCGTGTAGCAAGGTAAATATTACTTAAATAATCGACTTTTACTTACAAAGATGTATGCTCTAAAAGCCTTCTTTTCTATTCATTTATGATGTTACTTTTTTACAAAACGATGACGAGAGCAACTATTAAAGTGACTAAATCTTATTTGATATAAGGTAATCTTTTAAATTAGATTTAACATCTCATCTTAAAATTAGCAGTCAGTTACAAATTATGTAATGTAATGTAATGTTCTAAGACAAAAAAGTTAATGACAAGACAACCTATGTTTCCTATTAGTAGTAAAGACACTGTAATGCAATCCTAGGGGTATAACAAAATTGTTAATTTCATACTTTCCACTTACATATTTTGAATTCTATGGTAACTTGCGTATATTAGTAAAGTGACACAGCTGTCAACCGGTATATAGTCCTGAATACTCTCTCTATTTCCATAGGAAACTCTAAGTAATCCTACAAGAAAAGTAAAAATTAATGAGAATCAAATTACTATAAAAACAGACAATCACATTTTTTTGTTATTTAAAAAACAGTTATAAAATTCCTAAAATTGAAGCTTCGGTATGCATTCGACAAGATTTTAGTGTAAGTATGAGTGTGAAAAAAAGGTTGCACAAACAAAAATTCCAAGATGTTGTGGATGGTGAGTACCGTTTCTGTTTTAGAGGAACTTTTAAAGATAAACGGAAAATCTGTATGTTTTCTTGGGAAGTAACACCACAATCGAAATAAAATACCAAACGTTTCAAAGTTGACTCTAAGTTCGTTGTCAATGGCTTTAAAATATGTATTGGAAATGTAAATTGCAAACTGAAAGTTTGATTTATGACATATAAGTTGACATAAGACAAATTTTGTTGTTTTTAAATATACAGGTAGCACAAAAAATTCTAAAGATCATGTATTATGGTTAAATAGCTTTCAAGTTGGAAGAATTTGAAACAGTTGTCTTTAGAAAGTATAAGTGACGTTCCTAGGTACGACTTTGTTATAAGATAGCGCACTCGCCAAAAATGCGATCAAGAATTCTGCTGTTTCAGTGATCCCATTAACGTCATAAGGGAATACCTAGGAAATACCTTATGAACTACTACGAACTACCCGATACTGGGTTGTTCAAAAGGAGATGACCATTAATAATTTCTTCCTTAATTGTCGGTAACCAGATACGATTGAATTCTAGTGAAGTAGAAGCGATACAATCGTCTTCATTCAAAAGAATTAAGGCAGACTCTTTTATTTTTCGTTTTGTGTTATGTTGTTTTTGGTGAAGTATAGTTGAATTGTCAAACTGTATTTTATGGCCTAGGTACCATCATGTCCACAAATTTTTGATTTTTCAAATTGTCATTTCTTTATGTAATTCTTGTGTTAATTTATTCGTACGTTTAATGGTCTCGATGTTTCTCCAATATAAAATTTATTACATTCGCAAGGAATTTTGTATATGCAGTATTTTGCGTTCTGAGTTTTGTTGGTTGATTTTGTTTTCGATAATACTGATTTCAGTGTATTTATTATTTAGAATGTTGTTTTAACATTAAACCTGTTGCCCACTCTTTTCAATCTTTCTGACAGACCCTGTATATATGGTATAGTTGTAACTGTAATGTGGTTGTCCTGAGTATCAGTGTTAATAAAAGAAGTTCTGAGTTGATTCGGCAGGTTTGTTCTCTGTTCAAGTCTTTCAAATTCCTCCAACTTGAAAGCTGTTCAACTTATTACATGATCTTTAGAATTTTTTGTGCTACCTGTATATTTAAAAACAACAAATTGTTCCTTATGTCAACTTAAATGTCATAAATAAAAATTTAAATTTCCAATTTACATTTCCCATGCATTTTTAAAGCCATCGACAACGAAGTCAGAATCGACTTTGAAAAGTTTGGAATTTTCTTTCAATATACAGCTTTTTATTTCGATTGTGGTGTTATTTCCCAAGAAAACATCAAGATGATCAAGAATATGCCACAAATAATATTTAGAAATAAATAAACTGAAAAGTTATTATGAGCTTGATGCAATAGTTTCTTGTATTAACCAAAATTAGGCAAAAATCCAAATATAAACAAAATTTATTCATTAGAAGCTATTGATTCTTGCCGCCATGTGTGGTCAAGTGACTTTGAATATCGCTTCGTCCTTCAGGGCCAGTTGTCCTTAGTGGGCTCTACAACGTCAATAATAATGAGTGTCTATCTATACTGGTTGAACAGCAATAGAGCAGTTCTGGAAACACAACTCTATACTACAACTTTATCTAAATACAGAGCGATTTACCATTAATGACTTGACCGCAGATTAATATACTAGTATTTTTGGTTTTATGCTTACCTTTTCCACCAGCAACCAACAAACCAACGGGGCCATTAAAGTTATCGTTCCATCCTTTTAGAGGTTCTCGAATAACTGATATCACTGAAAATAAAGTTTGTAAATTTTTGGAACGACATTCTCCTACGCAATTTACAGTAGAATGAATTGGTAGAACATATTCTATTATAGCGGCGTCCTTTTCTAATATGTACGGTTGTATATGTGTGTATGTGTGCGAGTGTCAAGATTCGAACAACAAGCGTTGTGCGCGGTTGAAATGTATGGCGGAGTAGAATTACAGTTATACAGGTGGGTTTAAAAAGTCTTAAAAACGAGCCTTATATTGATAATGAATTGAGTAGTACAACTGATAACAAACTTACACTTTATTTAGAAACTGTGACAATTGTTTCGCGTCCGATGGAGTTTATTCATACAATGTTAGTACCTTAATAAGTGCAACATTTATAAACTAATTGAAATAAAAATAAGAGGTTACAAATGTTTCTATATTTTTTATAATATGCAACCATTGTAATTGTACTAGAGTAAGTTGTGGGTGCTGTTTTGGGTCTACGGCCTGTTTGCTGTCCTAAATTGCCAAATAAATAAATTCGGACAATTTTACGAAATTGCTTTACTGCACTTTGTTATCCATATACAATTTTCAAGTGCTTATCTGTTGCAAGAAAAACATTTTGGGGATAGAAAACCCAATGAACAGGCAAAATAATTCAAGATCTCCGGAACAATCTTTTCGACATTACTTAAAGGAAACGTTGCAATTAAAAAAGAATACATATCGTAATGTATTCAGCAGAAACCTGGTACATAGCAAAGAGAGATGAAGGGAAACTAAAAGCGATGGAGATGAGGCAACTTTGGCCTTGCAAAGATGGACAAACAAGATCACAAGTGAAATTATACTAGATATGATGAGCCTAAGTATAAATATTTTGAAGACAATTGAAGGAAGTTGGTTAAGTTGGTAAGGCCATCTCAAAAGAATGCCGGAAAGATGGCCCAGCCCGTAAGAATATGTCAATGGAACCCCTTTCGTCAGACGAAAACAGGTATACTTTGGCTCGATTGGGCGGAGGAGATAAATCAAGCAATGCAAAATAGGCACTATCAGGATGACGAATGGAGAGATAGAATATACAGGGTGGTTGAAAATGGGAAAAAATTAGGTCTGTAGGGTAGACTTATGAGCAGTTACATATATAGAATACTTGAAATATGAGCTGAAGTAACATAATAGTTATAGATGCCCAATCAAACAATGTTAGAAACAGTTGAATATAAAGGGTGGGGTAGAACTGTACAACAGGGTGGTTTAACAAATAATAATGGTGATTGCAATATCTTATGGTGGAATTATAGTTATGCAATATAGTTTAGATACATAAGTTATATTGGGTGAACAATATACAGCAGCGTGTACAGGGTTGTTGCGATACAGGATGAAACATGTAAAAATGGAAACAGAGATAAAGAGATAAAACAGAGAGAGTGTTGAATAAACTGCGTTTTTTGACGTGACAAAAACGATAAATATAATCAGAAGAAATGTAATAAACGCAATAAATAAGTCACGTTGAAAAAATGAGATATGAAGCTTTGTTTTTGACGAGCGTCCCCACACAGTACGATTTTGTTTGACCCTCCGAAGCGCTGGAAAACCTATGTGTAAGGGAAACAACTCTGTTCATTTAAATTTTGAAACATCGCTGCTAAATCAACAAATTTTTGGAAAAAGTTAATTTTAAAAGTGTTATTCTAAAATATACTCAGTAACAAAGAAATCGCAAGATCCAGGAGATGTTTAAATTTAATCTTGTTTTGGTAAAACATAGGTGCTACAATAATGAGTAAATGATTACAATTTGAATAAAAAATAGCAAGGAATTTATTTTTTTAATCAGAAATACTATCCCAATTTACCCGTATTTCATGTCTTAAAACCTCCATAGTCCGTGGGGACGGGGGTAATTTTTCTGCCTTCTGACATCATATCTTAAACATGTTCTATGGGCGTAAGATCGGGGGATCAGGGCAGCCATCGCAACAGATTCTCATAGGTCTCGTCAAAAAAGTTAAAACTAACTCGAGCAACATGAGGCCGAGCATTATCTTGTTGAAATATTGGACTCATGAGACGATTAAGGTTATGGAGTACATAAGGTTCCACTACTTCCTGAACGTTGCCCTGTCATGTTGCCTCGAACAAAAACGGTGTACATATCGCTCGCTCAACATTAAATTGAGGTTGACGTCTCTCTCCTCAACAACACAAGCAGAAGCCACATTCAGATACGACCATTCCACACTCCAATGTTGTCGTTCTCTTCACCCCTGTAGTCGTTGCCGGTGATGCTCAGCGGTCAGAGGTAGCAGAGGATGTGGTCGATAATTAGACCAATTAATAGAGATTTTTTCGTGGAAAAAATCAGGATACTGCCTGTGCCATTACATTAAGAATGATTTGTAGTGATATTTTGCTACCTTTTCCACTCGCAACTATGTTTTTTTACTTTATTATAAACAATTGAAACAAGAAAATTGCGTTTTTTTTCCTTGCATGTTTATAAAATGAAAAATAATAAACTAATCTAAATGGTGTCAACAGGTGAATTGTAAAGCATGGAAAGGCCAATGGAATGAGCCCAGGATCGATCCGATAAGATCTTTAGTAACAGAGAAAAACAAAAAAATACTGGAAAATTTAGCGGTTTTCTTTATACTAGCTGTCGCCCAGTGGTCGAAATTCGACCAATTGTGTCAATATCTCTGGCAGGTTAAGTAACATGAAAATTTATTGTGACATTCTATCCTAGGACTTTAGGGAGAAGAGCAATTACACAGAACGGATCCAGATTCGGAACCTCTGTGTGATAGTTTCCTTGAAAATCCTACATGTCGGTCTTACATCTCGCTTGTATAAATAAGTAACGAAATTCAAGTTTTTTTCAGATATAATTCATAGGACTTCATTTGTGTTCAAATTCGTAATTCTTAATTTAATATGACAACAATTCAACCGGTAATGGGCTACTCTACATATTTATTTTTTCTAACCTCCCTGTATAACTATAATTCTACTCATTTCTCTAACATTTAATAAAATCCTCATTATAATAATTCCATCTCATTATATATTTCCACCACCCTGTATATGCAATTGCTCATGGACCACGCATAATATTTTTTAACAATTTTGAACCACCCGGTAAACCATTCTGTATATGCCACTTCCTATGAGCCACCGTATTTACTCTTTTTGTTAATGAAATTTTTAACTATCCTCTGTAACTATAATTCTATTCCGACCTATATTTCAATCATCATATATATGGAACTCTTCGTGGGCTACCCTATAAATCATTTCCTTTTCTAACATTTTTTATCATCATCCTGTATATCTGTAATTCCTCTCACCCTGTATTTCATCTTCCCTATATATACAACTGCTTACGGGTTACGAAATATTGCATTTCCATTTCCGCCACCCTGTATATGCATCTCTCTATAATATTTTTTGGCACCACCCTATATAATTTTAATTCTACTGCACCTTCTATTCCAAGAACCCTGTAAATTCAACCGCTAATGGGCTTCCCTATATAATTATTTTATTAGTTATAATTGCACTCTACTCTATATTTTAAACACCCTATATATGCAACTGCTTATGTGCCACCCACGAAAAAAATGATTTCTAACATATCTGGAATCGCCCTGTATAATTATAATATATAACGATTACTTTATCACTAAACAATAACAACTCTTGCATGCCACTTCCAGTAGTACATGCTCTAAGTATAAACAGCATTGGTCCCTCTGTATATAATTACTCAATGTTTTGAGTCTGGCGGTGGCGGAACGCGGCACATTCAGTTGTTTGGCATTGACAGTATTGACGTAAATAATGAATTTTTATTATATTTTATTTAATGAATGAACCAATATTATAAATTAAGATTAATATTCTGCACTGAAGGTCGTCAGTAGCTACTAAACAAAACAAAAATGAAGAAAATCGGTTGAGAAACAGAGGAGAAAATGGTACCTAATCGTTTTGTCTTTGCCTATTTATATATAGGTTATTATAACTCCGTCACTATCGAAGTTGTAGAACTGGGCTTGTGGGAATTGACAGTAATTGACATCTACCTTATGCGTGACTAAACCAGGCGCTATCGGTTTATTAGTTTTTGAATAATTGCAATCTGGAGTTTTTAGTCCACTATTATTGCAGTTTGTCTCCATGCGACATGGATAGTCAAATATCAATTCAGAATAGAGATGTTGAAAGTAGAGATATCATACTAGAACGCTCTATTTTCATTTTTCATTAAATATCTGTGAAATATACGAAAAATGTTAGCAAAAATGACCAAAATTTGGTGAGCTTATGAATGTGTTAGAGTAGTGGGGGGAACACGGTTGTTGAGGGGAACTGCTAACAATAATTATTATTTCTAGTAACTGTCACTCTGACAGATGGTGAAAGAATTTAATCGTTAATCTATATAGAGTTGTTTGTTCAATTTAATTATATCAAATTAGAACTGTTTGTTTATTAATATATTTATATGTAAATGATTTCTCGGAAACGTTTTTGCTTTAATTTGTGGATTTTGGGTTTATGGAACATAGAAGAAGAGCGGTCATTAAAAAAATTCTTACTTGTGAGGATTTTAAATATTAAAACGATGTATGTATGTGCCTCTACTATATATTACTATAAGCTTCCCCTCATCAACCGTGTTTCCCCCACTCCTTGGCCACATTCATACGCTCGTCCATTTTTTGTCATGTTTGCTAACATTTTTCAGATATTTCACAGACATTTAGTGAAAAATAAGAATAGAGGCTTTGTAGAATGACACCTCTACTTTCAACAATTTTTTTTTTTTCAAAATTGAATTTTGATTATCTATGACGCATGGGGGCACAATGCAAAAATAGTGAACAGAAAACTTTATATCACAATTGTTCAAAAACTAATAAACCGGTAGCGTCTGGTTTTGACATACATAAAATAGATGTAAATTACTATCAGTTCCTACAAGCCCAGTTCTACAGCTTCTAAAGTGACAAAGATACGATTTTTTTAAAATAAATCCTACATTTTTCAGTATTTTTTGTTTTTCCCTATTGCTAATTATCCAATCGGATCGAGCCTGGGCTCATTTCATTGGTATTTTCATGCTTTATAATTGACCTGTTGACACCATTGAAATTAGTTTATTATTTTTGATATTATAAACATGCTACAAAAAAAAAACGTAATTTTCTTGCTTCAATTGTTTATAACAAAGTTAAAAACCATAGTGGCGAGTGGAAAACATAGCAAAATATCGTTAGGAATCTTAATGTGATGGCACAATCGGCACACAAGATTGTCTTGTTCTCCTAACCACTCATTAACCAAATTTCGATTTGTCGAAAGTGGGCCTCTAAAGGCAAGAAGTCTTACACGTCGATCTTGACCTTCATTTGTGCCCCTTCGAAATCCGGTGCGTCCTATTTTCCGATTTTGGGTATTGTCAAACCAGACTTGACAACATCTCATGAAGTAGTTGGATTTCTGTTCGTGGGGTTAGCGATTTCTCGATATGAAAAACTTGCCTTCTGTAGACCAATAATTCGACCTATTTCAAATTCACTTAGCTGGCGATACATTCGGCGTAGACTCTAGGCATTTTAACAATATTAAACATCTATTTGTTTTATTTTTATTTATTTGTTCGGAAAATTTAAAAAATGCAAAAAACAGCTACTTATTAACTGATATAAAAAGTTTACATCAAATAACATTCAACAAACTTTACTAAATTGTAATCATACACTCCTTACTATAGCATCTATGTTTTACCAAAGCACTATTAAATTTAAACATCTTCTTCTAGCTCAGGTCATTTACGAAATTATGTGACAAAATTAATAGTAGAACGAAACCAACATCAACGTGTTTTAATGATAAAATTTGACTGATTGACATAAAATTCAACATTTTTTATCGATGCGCTTTTGTTTTTTAACCCTTTTGCTACAGGGACCTCGCTTGGCGTGGTCTCTCAGAAACGAATTGTTTTACTACTTAGTATATATATCAAGAGGAGTTTGGGGCCGATCAATTTTATTAGACTTTCGAAGTAAGTCACATGAAAAATCAAAAAAGTTTGAAATAAACCCTTCATGATAGTAAACATTCGTAGACACAACAAATTAGTACGTATGTATTTCTAAGATTACTTAAAAAACAACAAACACTTGTTTAAATTTTCACTTTTTATTTCTTTAAATTTGACATATGTTTCGCCAAGTCGGGCTTCATCAGAAATTGGAAATACATATGTATTTCCGCCCCAATTTATTTCGAACACCCTTGAAGCATGCGGCTTAGGTGTTCCGTGTACATTTCATAATACAAATAAAGCCAATAAATCGAAGGATTTTGGTTGTTTACAGTAAACAAATACAATTAATTTTAGCATGCGTAATTACAAAACTAGAATAACCCTGCGTATGGTGAGTATATGTCAAGAGTAGCCTAAGGGTTAATAAAAAAAAACAGCGAAAAATCGGTAACAATTTAGTTTTTTACCTTTTACACAAAATCCACCAATAAAACCGGTTTGCTAATATAGGCAATGTTGAAGAGAAATGAAAAACCTAAAAAAATGAGCTACTATACGCTCAACTTTGTTAATTGGTTTCTTAGATAATGGAACATAAAAATATAAAAATTAAAAAATAATTAAATATATAATAATATATATAATAATATATAATAATAATTAAAAGCTAAAACGTTCTTATTAACTGAAACGATAGATCTTCTCATACCCAATGTATGTTCTAAAAATACATTCTGTAGCCCCGGCAGTTTTTGCAAAATTTCAGACATATTTTTTTGAAAGACCATATTATCTCACCGGATAACCCATCATTATGAATAAACTACCATGGGAAAGTAGAAGAGTTGATCTAGTGATTCCTTATCTCACTTTTCTAAAATTTAAAGTATAAATATATATAAGTATTGAAGATATTTGGCTGTAAAAATTCTTTAGACGAGTCCATTAAAAAAATTGCTAAGGGATAGTACGTATTCTTATAATAAATAATCTTAATGCAAATTTTAATTTTAAGCAGATACATATTTATATTTATTGCATAATATGGATTTATGTAACAAATACCTATACTCCATTTAGCCACAAATGACAATGACGGGGCAATCATAATATTATGCTAAATACGAAGGCTATTTATTGCAAACGATTTTTCCATTTGTAAATGTTCCAATAAAAGCTATTTAAAGATATTTGGCTTAAAGACGCGAGATGTAAGACCGACATCTAGGAATTTAGAGGAATTTGGCATGTAATTAATTAGTATATATTATAATTATATTAAAACTGCCACTGTGGTAATTTTCAGAAATTTATTATATTTCATTTGACAATTGTTTCCCCCTGATGACAGGCTTCGTCAGAATTAAATATTAAACTAAATGCTAAACATCTGAATGTATTATATAGTGTTGTAAGATAATAATGAGTGTATAGATAGAAAGTACAATATGTTTACTGTATAATATTAGTGAAGATAAATATTATTAATATAATCGTCAATTTTGTATTATGTATGTATATTAAGATTAAGTAAGGGAGACATATTTGTATAAGTTTGATCATTTAAAAATTGTGGAGAATTTTTATTAACAAAAAAAATAATTCAGATTCCTGAATTGAACAACACAAAAATTGCATTGTTAACTATATGAAGAATAACATTTTTTGTCTTCTAATATTAACAATTATCAATTTGTATCAGCGTTTCAGTTTTATATGATAATAAAATATGAAATGTACTGAAAGTAACCTACTATTATTTACTTATATATTAAAAAATCAGTGAATCGAGAAGGCATATTTTCGTTTTTTATATAAATTTAAAATCAGTACGTCTTTTGCATATTAAAAATGATTGCTCCATCATTATCATCAGTCTCTGTGTAAATGGAATTTAGGTATTCCATTTTGCTAAATTTATTACATAAATCCATATTATCCAAGAAATATAAATATGTACTCTCTTCGAGGAGTCATTCCTTTGTACGCAAGACAATATATATTATATATAAATATAATATATATTGTTTCTGGTCGGGAACCTTCATCAGTTGCGCTTCCAACAATTGAATGTCCTCTCGAACACTTCTTTATGCATTTGATGCATTTCGTTAAATTTGAAGACGCGAGATGTAAGACCGACATCTAGGATTTTCAAGAGAATCAGTACACAGAGGTTCCGAATCTGGAGCCGTTCCGTGTAATTGCTGTTCTCCCTTAACTCCTAGGAGAGAATGTCAAGATAAAATTTTTCAGGTTACTTCACCTGTCAGAGATATTGAATACTCTCTTCGAGGTGTCATTCCTTTGTACGCAAGACATCTTACATCTCGCGTCTTCAAATTTAACGAAATGCATCAAATGCATAAATAAGTGTTCGAGAGGACATTCAATTGTGGGAAGCGCAACTGATGAAGGTTCCCGACCAGAAACAATATATATTATATTTATATATAATATATATTGTCTTGCGTACAAAGGAATGACACCTCGAAGAGAGTATTCAATATCTCTGACAGGTGAAGTAACCTGAAAAGTTTTATCTTGACATTCTCTCCTAGGAGTTAAGGGAGAACAGCAATTACACGGAACGGCTCCAGATTCGGAACCTCTGTGTACTGATTCTCTTGAAAATCCTAGATGTCGGTCTTACATCTCGCGTCTTCAAATATAAATATGTGTCTCCAAAATTTAAATTTGTATTAAGATTATTAGTTATAAGGATATATACCACCCCTTAGCAATTTTTCAAATGGACTCGTCCAAATAATTTTTTACGGAATGAGCAAATATTTTCAATACTTATATGCATTCATACTTTAGATTTTAGAAAAGTGAGATGAGGGACCTCTATATCAACTCTTCTACTTTCCAACAGTGGCTTAAGCCTAGTTCTGACTGTGCTAGTAATATAGTAAAGTGTCGAGTAATTTAGTGACTATCCATGTCTGAACAACGAAAATTTAGTACAGCCCATCCATTTTGTTCTATTTTTTCGGTTGAGTGCGTCCCCCACCACGCGTCACTGCTCACTGGTTCATCTGTTAAACAAGTCCGAACGTTTCATTAAGTTGAGTTGAACTAGTGTTTGAGCTAATAACTCCGCTCCCGTTTTGTTGGTTAGGTATTACAAAAATGTCTTTTCTTTGGAATGAAGAAACAACTTTAAAATTTGTTTTCAAATATCTAGAATATGAGTGCGTATGGAATATTAAGTTGCAGGTTGTTCAACTTGCAAAATACTACTTACTTGTGTACTGCACTCGACCGCAGTACGAACGTTTTTGGGGCAGTAATCATTGGAATAACTTGCCACTTGACTAAACTAGTAGCCTAGTCTGAATTAGCCTTTATTCATAATGATAGGGTCATCCTGTGAGGTAATATGGCCATTCAAAAAAATATGTCTTCCATAGGATTGACTGAAATTTGGAAAAACTTCCAGGGCTAGAGTATTTTTTTTTCAGAACATAAATTGTATATGAGAAGATCTATCGCTATAGTTAATAAGAATGTTTTAGATATAACATAAAAAAATATTCTAACGATTATTTATTTTTATGGAAATTTGGGTATATGTTCCATTATCTAAGAAACCAAATAACAAAGTTGAGCGTACAGTAGCTCATTTTGTAGGTTTTTCAGTTCTCTTCAACATTGTTCAGAGTACAAACACGGTGTTATCTGTGGATTTTGTGTAAAAGGTAAAAAACTAAATTATTACCGATTTTTCGCTGTTTTTTTTTTTGTTAAAATCAAAAACCTCTCGATAAAAAATGTTGAATTTTATGTCGATTAGTCAAGTTTTATCATTAGAACACGTTGATGTCGGTTTTGTTCTACTATTAATTTTGTCACCAAAAGGTCTTTTTCTTCGTAAATGAGCTGAGCTATTCTGGGTCTTGCAATTCCTTTGTCAATGAGTATATCTATACCAGGTGAACTAAAGCCATTTGAATTTTCATAAGACATTATAAAATCATCAAGCTTACCAACGGAAGGTCTTAAAATCATAGCAGGTATTTTTCCTTTGCACAAGTCGACCACCACATGTTCAGCCAGTGATTTTGCATACGTGTAAGTATTTTTCAAAGGTTGAATGTACTTCATGGCAAAAGCATCAACGATCCCTGGATCGCATTCTTCAGCCAATTTAATAGCATCTCTCCAGTTACCGTGCGGCGGATAAACCTTTTCTTCGACTATTCTTTTATCTGTGTTGCAGTATGTCGTTGAAACATGGACGAACAATAATAATTGTTTTGCCTCAGATGCTATTTCGATCAAGTCTCTGGTGCTTCTGACGTTGATTTTGATCGCGTAGGGTAGAGGGTCATCGAACCGAACAGAGGCAGCGGCATGGAAGATGATATGGACATTGTCGGTGATCAGTTTTCGATCTTCATCGCTGATTCCTGTAACATTGTTATCCTATCAAAAACATAGGTGTCTAAAAAGGGAACCAAGTTCAATACTAAGAATGTGGATGGTTTGAGATCTAAATGGGTGCCAAGTATTGTAGTAAATCCGCAATTTATTTATATAAAGAACACGTAACATTATAAAATAAATTTAAAATACAATCTCTTGTTTCTTACCGCTACAAAAGTGTTATTTACATAAAGCAGATAACGTAGGATAAGTTGAAGATGAAGATTCGACATGGCTAGTTTCATATAAATCTTATATTTGCCTAATCAACTTATCTCCTTTATGTTATAGGCAAGTTACAGATTTCATATTGTAATGTTTTTATTTTCACACTCGGGTTCTGTTCAGTTGTTGGATTTATTTAAAAACACAGTCCAACTCACTATAATTTATTTCCACTACTTTAACACAATTTATATTCACAGACCTATTTACAATTTATCTTTATTATTCTAACGGCAGTCGAATACTGAATCCCATAGCCAGGTGTCCGTATTTATATATTTCTCTCGGAATTCTCTGGTAGGTGAAACTTCTTTCATGTGTTCTGGAAGCTTCAATGGAATTCGACGAATTCTCATTAATGGCAGGCGCCAGCCTCGGGTTGAGAGACAAAACATTCCGGATTCCCAGAAGTATCGGAGGAATGCCGTTTGCCCCAGATATCGGATGAATCACAATATTGTTACGAAATTTACCCAAAGCCGACCCTGTTCATTTCAGTACGACAACAAACGATTTGAGATAAAAAAAACGGTTCTCGAAAAGACTCGGCAGCGGAAGGAGTGATGATTGATTTAACGAGAATTTTCTACGCTGGCTTATAAAGGAAGCAGCCTCGATGGAGAGTCAGTTATACCGCGACGACTAGCGTATATGAAAATGTATTGTAATATATTTAATCAGCTGTTTAATGTAAATAAAGTTCTAGAAAAGTGAGAGTGAAAATTAGTTTTATAGTTTTAAATTGAACCCACAAACTATATAACAATATTGTAAACTCATCTGATCTTTCTTTTGTAAAAATTAGGCTGGCTGGTAAAAATTACATTGACAAATTGACGTTTTCGAAATTTTTTATATTTTTTATTTTTTTTTAATATTTTATGTTTTTGACAATTTTTGAATTTTTTTTTTGATATCAACATTTTTGACAATTTTACCAATTTTTGGTATTATTGATATTCTTGACATTCAATTCAGTTCATTCAATATATTCAATAACAAATACATCCATATATAGTTGTTACAGATTTAAGTAGTTGGTTGTGAGGAATATGAAGAAGGTGAATAATAAGTGCTCTTTATTATTATTCTCTCAAAAAGGCTTCATAGACTCTGTGTTTAGATCGACTAACCATCCTAAGTAACTTAATACCTGTATTATGGTGTCAGTTCAAACGGATTGTATAAAATTGTAGTTTTATATGTGTTAGCCTTATACAGTGAGGACGTTTGGGTTGGAACAAATTCATTTAAAATTCAGGTTTTGGTTTTTTGGAAAAACGCTCGGACACATCGGTTTTATTTTGGACTGCGGTTATTGTGATGATAAACTCATTTCTACAGGGTAGGCCAGAAATAATTTGGGAGCATCAATTTCATTTTTTCAAATGCAAACATTAATTTTTTTTTATTTTGAATTCTGCATTTTCATGTACAATGTCCTACACCGAAAATTAACAGTTAATAAAAAGTTACATTTATTTCAAAATTGAAGAAAAAAAATTAACATATCAAATTAAATGTTCAAATTGTTGACCATTAACTTCCTGACAATACCTAAGACGGTTTTCATTTAGCGTTTGTGGCAGGATTCGTTGTATTTCGGCCCCAATTCTATTCTTTAATTCCTCGATATGTTCCAGGTTATTGAAGTAGACTTTCGATTTCACGTAACCCCAAACATAAACATCTAACGGTCTTAGATCTGAAGACCTAGCTGGCTATTCGATATTACCTTTCCTTCCGATGTATCTATTTGGGAAAATATTGTCAAGATAATCTGGCACTATTCGCGAATAGTGCGGGGGCGCTCCATCCTGTTGAAACCATACCGAATCTACCAGTATATTGGGGTTTTCACCATTCGGATAAAGTTCTGTTAAACAAGGTATTATGTCATTTTGTAATAGGTGTAAATACTTTAAGTGTTCCCTCAATAAAAAAAGGACACTCAAATGAAGTACCCACAATTGAAATACCCACAATTGAAGTACCCACAATTCCGGCCCATACGTTTAACTTTCTTGCAAAACGGTGTATGACTTTCCATAATCCAATGGCTTTGTAATTGTCTCTTACGTGGCGAAATTCTATCATTTTTTTAAAAATTTTACTAACTACCGATCGTGTAATAGGCCGCTCCGGGTACTTCATATTAAACAATTCGCAAAGCTTTTGTTCGAGTTCTGTCGCCATATTCTACCATCGTCAAAATTCCTATGCGCTGCTTTTCAGTTAAACGCAGCATACTTTGAAACTTTGCAACTGCACTTGACAACTACTTATTTGAAATAAAATTATAGTACAGTTTCTTGGACATAAACAAGTGTTAAAAACTCCAACATTAAAAAAAGGGTTTTCATTCATGTGACTAAAATACGCCAACAATCATAAAAACCAGACGTAAATAAATACGTTCAAACCAACAAACACCTTATTTTTACAGTTGTTTTCTTAACTTTAGAAAGAAATGTAATTCTTTTAATAACTGTTAATTTTCGGTATATGACATTGTACATGAAAAATACTTAGAATTCAATGCAGAATTCAAAACTAAAATAAAAAAAAAATGTTACCATTTGAAAAAAAGGAGGTTAATGAAGTTGATGGTCGCAAAATTTATTTCTTGTCCACCCTGTATAAATGATTTTATCATCACAAAAACTGCAGTCCAAAAAAACCCGACTTGTCCGAGTGATTTTCCAAAATAACAAAACCTGAATTTTAAATGAATTTGTTCCAACCCACTCGTTTTAACTGTATATATAGATTTGTAGCTACTGAACGAATCATGTCTATTCATAAATCACTAAATTCTCGAAAACGAACTGAAAATGTTGGGTCGAATGATAGTTAGATATACTTTTATATATGTAAAATCTAAGTGACTGGAGGACTTACCTAGTTTAGGTTCAGAAACATCTCCTTCTATTGCCTTTAGCTTTTTCAAAGCATCTGGGTATAGCCCTTTCAATTTGTCAAAAAGCTGAAATTATATATTTGTCAAAAAGTTTTTATTTAGTCTGTGAATATTCAATACAGATAGTCTGAAGTTGGTGGACAACGTAACTCGTTCCTCGAAGTTTCCTTGGACTTCCATCGTCTTGAAGTGGTTAATCTCACAACGTTTCAATAACTGTGTATCTACTATTGTCATCAGGTGAATGATGATACCTTAACCGGTATGCGTCGAAGGGAAAATGCAAGCCACTGCCTACTGATCCAAGTTCCAAATTAGAACGGAAAACTTACAACACTCTTAGATATCATGCTGAATACATTCAACCCGTGACAAGGAGAAAACTGACGCCGCATCACAGCAAACCACCACATCTTTATCGACTACCCAAGATGCACAAGGCTGGAGTGCCTCTCAGACCGATTACAAGTTCGCGCAACTCGCCAACGGCAGCACTATCGAAATTCCTTCTACCAATCATCCAACCTTTGGAGGGCAAAACATCATCGCACGTCAAGGACTCAAAGAACTTTGTCGAAATCATCGGATCCATGGAACTTGGGCCAGAACATCGCTTAGTAAGTTTCGACGTTGAAAACCTTTTCACGAACGTACCACTAGACGAATCTCTCAACATAGTGAAAAAGAAACTTACTGAAGACGAAACTCTGATAGAGAGGACGGAGCTGCCAATAGACTCAATCATGGACTTAATTGAATGTTGCCTAAAGAACTGCTACTTTCAGGAGAAGGACCGGTTCTTCATAGAAGAAGATGGATTGACTATGGGTTTCCCGTTATCACCAACCATCGCCAACATCTACGTGGAATGGTTCGAAGAACATGCATTGAGGATGTACAAGAAGCAGCCTAAGTTATGTATGAGGTATCTCGATGACACCTTCATTATTTGGCAACACGGAGAGACAAAACTACAGGCATTCCTGGAGCACCTGAACCAATCCCAACTATCCATTAGATTTACCATAGAGATGGAAGTGAGTGGGTGTCTACCATTTCTTGATGGAAAGTGTCAAAGGACCAGGACCGGAATCCAAACAACAGTCTACTGGAAGGCTACGCATACGCATACGGGATTATACCTTCACTACAATTCCAACCACTCATCAGCAGCGAAAACTGGCATCATCAAAACACTAATCCATAGAGCCAAAAATATCTGCAGCACACCAGAAGCCCTCAAAGAAGAACATATGAAACTTAGAGAAAACCTTTTGGCGAATGGATATCCGGAAACGATTATTACCAAGGCGTTTAAAGAGCTGAACAAACCACCTAGGCAGGAAGAGGACACCACGGTAGCAACTCTACTATTACCGTATACCAAAGGCTTGTCGGAGAAACTTAGAAGAATTGCACACAGCTATGGAATCGGAATGATCTTCAAAAGCAACAACACCTCGAGGAGCATGATAACAAGAACGAGGCCCGACGCACCAGCAGCAACAAAAAACTTTATATACAGCATACCGTGTGAATGTGGCAATCTTTACTCGGAGAGACAAAGCGACCGCTGGACACCAGGGTTAAGGAACACCGCACAGCTACTCAAAGAGCGGAAGTATGAAGTCTGGGCTAGCTAATCACGCATGGATCGAACACCATAATATCAACTTGGACCAGGCCAGAGCAATTCACAAGGAAGAGCACTGGTACAAAAGAAAATTCATAGTGACAGCATATATAATCTCGAGCGAAAATATAATTAGCGAGTGCAGCATCCAGATTAAAAATATTTGGGAAGCTCTTCTTCGGCCTCTGCCGCTACGCATCGCCGGCAACCAGCCACCAAGTAGGACGATAGAAGATAGACAGCTATTGAATCTTTGTGAGATCAACCACCTCAAGACGATCGAAGTCCAAGGAAACTTGGAGAAACGAGTTACTTTGTCTACCAACTTCAGGCTAACATTGGTAATTAACTTTTTAGAGATATCTTTTTCCAAAATAATTCAATTTTCACCAAAACAACAGCGAGTAGATATTGTAGCTCAGAAGATTCTGAACAATTTTAACATAGATGTCAAGCAGGTCCTATCTGGTGAGGTATCTTGTATATATGGGTATCGGAATTATAGCATCCGTGGTCTCTATAAAAGTCAAGAGTTCAATCGAATGTGAATGAACTACTTACTGCATTTTCAATTTCAAATTTGTAGGTTGATAAATCCCATAAAGTTTATCTGGAGATTTAGGGCCATCTGTGTTCAGCAAGCAAGTTAAGGAACACCGCACAGCTACTCAAAGGGCAGAGTTAACGAAGTCTGAGTTAGCTAATCACGCATGGACCGAACACCATAATATCAACTGGAACCAGGCCAGAGCAATTCACAAGGAAGAGCACTGGTACAAAAGAAAATATAATCTCCAGCATCCAGATTAAAAATATTTGGGGAGCTCTCCTTCGGCCTCTGCCGCTACGCATCACCGGCAACCCAATGACCATAACCGGCGACGATGTTGATGATAGTAGATACACAGCTATTGAAACGTTGTGATATCAACCACTTCAAGACAATGGAAGTCCAAGGAAACCTCTCAATACGGATAATAACAAATTTCTTCTCCGATTTAGTGGCAAACCCTGCATATGTCAGTGTCAGGAAATAAAAGTCTAAACTAATGTGGGCTAGTTTAACTTTTTTTACAAAATTCCGGACAAACTTTTATTTAATTTTCTGATTCTTTAAGAACGCACTGTGTAGACCAGTGGAGAAGCTGCAATCCTGGCAACATTAAAATGATTTCGTTCATGTGTTTTGACAAATTGACATTGAATGCTAATTTCTACAGTTACTCGCTATTTGGCAATTTGGAAGAGTGCGATGATTTTCATTAAAAATTCCAACACTTCTAAAAGTAAAAGTGTTGGAAGTTGCAAAATCCTCCTCCTACTCCGTCTTCTATCTTCTGTTTGATAGTTTTGCGTGTTTCTGTATTATGCTTCTCTTTATATTATACGATACGTCATTGAAGCTGACGACGTGACGGTGATTATATCTACCGTGCCTATCAGGAAACGATCTTTTTTCTATAGCCTTAAAAACTAGAGCTTACCACAACACGGGTTAATGGTAGAATGCCCAGATAACAGCTGACGATTGTTGTGTGCGACTTATGTCAAAATATCATCTGTATGCAAATACACGTACATTATTATAAGTGTTATTCATTGACAAATATATCGCAATAAATGTTTAAAAATATTGTTTTTAAACTGTGTATTGGATAAAGATCGGTAAACTTTTTTTATACTCTCTTCGAGTTGTCATCCTTTTGTGATTATATATTGCTTCTAACCATTAGTTTTCAGAACTGTCCCATCGAACACTTCTTTATGTATTTGATACAGTTTAAAGACCGAAATCTACCCTTTTTCAATATTTCTGATAACCTAACATCGTGACATTCTATATGGTGCAATTTAAATTATAATTTAAATTATTAATGAATTTAAATCTGTCACCCAGGAATTCGACGTCAATATCTTCTTATCGGACATTCTATCCTAGTTAGGGAGAACAGCAATTCTCTATCGGAAAATCCTAGAGCGGTCTTACATCTCGCGAAATTCTTCCAATGAAACCGTAAATTCAACCGCTAATGGGCTTCCATATATAATTATTTTATTAGTTATAATTGCCACCACCCTATATATGTGAGAAAAAAATGATTGACAATCTGGAATACAACGTTTTTCTAATCTTTGCATGCCACTTCCAGAAGTACATGCTCTAAGTAACAAAATATAATGAATGTTTTTATATATTGTCATTGTGAACCAATATTATATTAAGACTTTATTCGGCTACTAAACAAAACAAAAATTGTTGAGAAACAGAGGAGAAAATACTACCACAACACGGGTTAATGCTAGAATGCCCGTGGTAAATCCTAGGTTGCAATAGGCCCTGCTAACAATATTCTCAACATGCAATCAAATCCAGTAATATACCAAGATCCTTGATGTTTGTTGCATGTTGTAAAATATTTATCCTAAGTTCGTAGTTAAAAGGAATATTTTTGTCGTAATCTTGAAAATGTGATTTGTTTACATTTTTCCAGATTTAACTCCAATCTGTTACAGACGAAAAATGCTAAATGATACTGCATTATTGTTGTGTGCAATGGACTTAGAATGTCAACAAGGTCATTAATTTTTTTGAGGTATTGTATATAATGAAAAGATTTTCAATCATTTCGATTGCATTGTGCAAATATTGTAAAAACAGAACGACCTTGGAAGAAACGAATACATTCTTTATATAAAAAAATAGTTCATTGGTTACAATAGCTTCCAACAGCTTTCCAAATATGCATACTGGAATGGGAATGGGAAATGAGATGAAACCTTTAACTAATTTCTTGTCGCCACTTTTACTCTACTTTTTCCAGTAGGCAGGAAAAGTATTGCTTCCGTTATTATGGTTAAAAAAGTTAATTTGTACAGTTATTTTAACTTTAACTATAAATTTTTAATACAAGAAATACAGTAGTAAACTCAATTATATCAAAAACAAAATGCATAAAAACTCTTTGTGTATGTAATAAATTTTACATTGGAGAAACCTCTAGGCCTCTAAATGTTCGAATAAATGAACACAAAAATTACATTAAAAATCGACAATTTGAAAAGTCGAAAAAATATGAAAATTGTGAACATACATGGGACCCTGATCATAAAAGGCAATTTCAAAGTTTAACTATATTACACAAAGAAGAACACCACACCAAAAGAAAACTAAAAGAGTCTGCTTTAATTTAGTTAAATGAAAATGATTGCTTCGCTTCTACCATCGTTGAATTCAGTCGTTTCTGGTTCCTTGTGAACAATCCAATATCAGAGTTGTTCATAAGGTTTTTCCTATATTATATCAAAGAGAAGCATTTAAGAATCTAGAAAAAACTGTTTCGCAGTATGGGTGTCCCCGTTGGTGAAGATAAACTCTTTAGCCTCCAATGTCACTGAGATGAGATTACCAGAAAATCAAATAGATCTATATTCATTAAAAAAATTGAAAATTCTTGTAGAGGTGTAGATAGTCATCGAATTAAAATACAACACACCACTTTTTGGAAGTTCTATTTGTCTGTTTGTCTGTCTGAACAGACATTGCGCAACAACTGCTGGATAAATTTGTATGTACATCTTTATTACCTGTGTTGCTATATGAGTTGTTGCAGCAAATGTCAAAAATGTCAAAATTGTCCAAAATTGTAAAATATGTAAAAAAGTCAGAATTGCGAAATAACAATTTCGAAAAAATTATTGAAATGTCGTAAATGTGAAAAATTTTAGGAATGCCAAAAATGTTGAAACTGTAAAGGTGATAAAAATGTCAAAGTCAAAAACGCATCAAACGTCAAAGGCGTCAACGTTAAAAACGTAATAAATGTCAACAATGTCAGAAATCAGAAATTGAAACACTCCATAGATAGACGATTTGAGAACTACCATCTTGTTTAAGTGGCTTAATTAGCAATAATTGTCATTTATTTTCATCCTATTTTTGATTAATTTCATTCAACAATTCAAATAATATTAATTAAGTTAAAAAAAATTTAATCCCTCAGCATTCTTTGTAAACCTTGCTTTAGAAGCTGCTTTACCGACAATGCCCTAGATGTCGCGATATAAATTTTGTACTTACTGACAATTGTTCAATTGTTTGCTACTAATACAGTTTGTAAGTCATAAATCTCGTCAAATTACACTATTTATACCTATACTGGAATACTGGTTGGTCATTTTGTAGACATCTCTTTCTCTCAGAATAGCTGTGAGGAAGATATTCTGTACGGACAGCCAGTAATCCAGGCAATTTTACGAAATTGCCTTACTACACTTTGTTCCCCATATACAATTTTCAAATATTTATCTGTTGCAGGAAAAAATCTGAGGAGGGAAAACTCTATTGAACAGGCAAAATGTGAAAAATGACAAAAAATTTAAAAATGTCAAAAAAGTCTAAAATATCAAAAATTTCAAAAATTTCAGACATGTCAAGAATGTCAGAAAATATCCAAAATGTCAGAATTGCAGAAAATGTAAAAGATGTCAAAAATTTTAGGAATGTGAAAAATTTCAAAACTGTCAAAAATGTCAAATTTTGTCTAAAATGTCAAAATCAAAAACAAATGGAACGTTAAAAGCGTCATCATCAAAAAGTTAATAAATGTTATCAATGTCAGAAATGTCAAAAATTGAAACCCTGCATAGATAGACGATTTGTGAACTAACATTTTGTTTAAGTGGCTTAAATAGCAATAGTTGTCATTTATTTTCATCCCCTTTTAATTGATTTCAGTTATCAGTTCAAGTTATACTCTCTTCGAGGTGTCATTATTTTGTACGCAAGATCGTATATAATATTGTTTCTGGTTAGGGAACCTTCATCAGTTGCGCTTCCCACAATTGAATGTCCTCTCGAACATTTCTTTATACAGGGTGTCCCAAAAGTCCCGGAACGGCATTTTATCTCGGCGGAAACGCATTTTAGAGAAAAATGTTTCAAACAAAACTTATAGGATTCGTCCCTGGCTATCGAATTGTGACCTTGAATTTGACCTTGATTTTGACCTTCAAGGTCATTTCAAGGTCAAGTCGATTTTTTCAAATAGGACAACATATTTCTGACCTCGGAAATGGAAAGATCGGAAAATTTTACGTTTAAATATGTCCTTGACCATTTTTAAAACTTGATCTCTGGTGGTCAGTGAAGGTCAAGTCAAGGTCAAGAACAACTTCGTTGCGTAGCCATACTAAGTATCGCATTGCCGTGGAAAAATCCTAAACCTTAGTCCTTGAAAGGTTTTTTTAAACCCATATTTGACGAGCTACGCAACGAAGTTGTTGTTGACCTTGACTTGACGTTTACTGACAACCAGAGGTCATGTTTTAAAAATGGTCAAGGACATATTTGAACGTAAAATTTTCTGATCTTTCCATTTCCGAGGTCAGAAATATGTTGTCCCATTTGAAAAAATTGACTTGACCTTGAAATGACTTTGAAGGTCACGGTCAAGGTTAAATTCAAGGTCACAATTCGATAGCCAGGGACGAATCCTATAAGTTTTGTTTAAATCATTTTTCTCTAAAATGCGTTCCCGCCGAGATAAAATGCCGTTCCGGGACTTTTGGGACACCCTGTATATTTGATACATTTCGTTAAATTTGAAGACGCGAGATGTAAAGACCGACATCTAGGATTTTCGGGGAAACTAATTGCTGTTACCCGTAATTCCTAGGTTAGAATGTCACGATGGAATTTTCAGGTTACCTTCACCTGTCAGAGATATTGAATACTCTCTTCGATGTGTCATTATTTTGTACGGAACCTCTATGTGCTAGTTTCCCCGAAAATTCTAGATGTCGGACCTGTCTTCAAATTTAAAAATGTTCATCGTTGATTCATTGTGGGAAGCGCTAACCTACGAAATAATATATATTATATATATTTTGTCTTGCGTACAAAAGAATGACACCTCGAAGGGAGTATTCAATATCCCTGACAGGTGACCTGAAAATTTCATCGTGACATTCTAACCTACGAATTACTGGTAACATCAATTGCATGGAACGGCTCCAGATTCAGAACCTCTGTGTGCTAGTTTCCCCGAAAATCCTAGATGTCGGCCTTTACATCTCGCGTCTTCAAATTCAAATAATATTAATTAAGTTCAAAAAAATTCTAATTCTTCAGCATTCTTTGTAAACCATGCTTAGAAGCTGCTTTTACCGACAATGCCTAGATGTCGCGATATAAATTTTGTCCTTACAATTGTTCAATTGTTTGCTACTAATACAGTTTGTGAAGTCATAAATCTCGTCATCGTGAGAACAAGCGAAAGCTTCTCCAAACGGATTCGGCTCCGTATTATTGTGAATACAATTCACCCAAAACGTTGGCATTTTATTTGCAAAGCTGACTAATTAGCGTAATTACTGCCGTTCGAGACTTGTTGCAAGTCAGTTGGGCAATAAATCAAAGCGAGACAGAACGGAGCCTGGCATCGAGAAAATAGGGAAGTGGTGATACGAAGAAATTACGAAAACCGTTTAGACAAGAATAGGAGCGAGACACGCCGAAACAATTATATTGCCTGTAAATGAGAGACTCGTTTAAAGGAAAATTCGACGTGCAAGAGAGAAGCCCTTCGGAATTGTTTGTCGTTCGTTTTACGCGTTTCGTTTGGCTTTGGAAAACTCGGGAAATTCACGTGCCATTGTTGTATAATGACAGAATACCGCTGGAGGAGCTCGTCCTGGTAAGTTGCAGGGAAATTGCAGGAGTGATTGTGTTTTGTCTGATAACCGTTTTTGGCTTTTTACTTAATATTCTGGTATACTAGTTTAATAAATATTTGCATACATATACGTACTGCTGAAACTTCAAGTGTATTAGAAATAAGAGAAAAGGAACACCAATGTTAGAGTTCAGAACTTTGTTCAAATACTTAATGTAACGATTTTATTTTCACAATTTGGTTCTTGGATTTATTTAAAAATACAATTGAGCTCACTTTAATTTATTTCTACTAATTTTATGTACTCACAACTATTTGCAATTTATCTTGAACACCTGTGTTTACTAAACTGCGTCGAATACTGAATCAATCCTTTCGCCAGCTCTTCGCATTTATATATTTCTTCTAATAATTATCCAGAAGGTCAAAGAGCCGTCGGGAAATTTCTTTCATGTGTTCTCGAAGAGTCGATGAAATTCCATGATCTTCCGTTAGCGCCGGCCGCTGGCCTCGGGTATACCGACATTTCGTGTTCCATGAAATATCGGCTAAATGCGGATTTCACCAAATATCGGAGGAATTCCCGTCACATTAATATGTTGCAAGAAAAAATCTGAGGAGAGAAAACACTAATGAACAGTAGCCCAGGTCATTTATGAAAATACGTGACAAAGTAAATAGTGGAACAAAACCGACATCAACTGGTTCTAATGATAAAACATGACCAATTGACATAAAATTCAAAATTTTTTAACGATGCGTTTTTGTTTGAAAACAAATAAAAAAAATAGAGCTAAAACACCCAATTCCAATTCATAAATACTGTAGACCAAAATTTCAGTCAATCCTATGAAAGACATATCTTTTTGAAAGATGATATTATCTCACAGGATAACCCTATCATTATGACTAAACCACCGTTGGAAAGAAAAAGAGTTGATCTCGGGACCTAATCTCACTTTTTCAAAATTTAAATTTATAAATACAAATAAGTATTGAAAACATTTGGCCATTCCTATAAATTCCATTCGAAAAATTGCTAAGGGGTGCTACTTGTGTAACTATATCCTTATAATAAATAATCTTAATGCAATTTTTAATTTTAAGCAGCCACGTATTTATATTTCTTGGATAATATGGATTTATGTAATAAATTTAGCAAAATAGAATACCTAAACTCCCTTTAGCAACAAATGATAATGAGGGAGCAATCATAATATGCAAAATGCGATTGCTATTGCAAGCGATTTTTCCATTTGTAAATGTTTCAATAAAGATCAGAACATATATATATCTAAAGAAATTTGGCTTGTCATTAATTAGTATTTATGAATAAAAAATTTCTTAACAGGAATCTAAATTGAACAATATAGAAATTGCATTGTTAACTAACTGAAGAATACCATTTTTTTTTCTATTATAAACTATTACCAATTTGTAACAAAAAATGAAAACATGTACTGAAAGCGTAAACAAAGGAATAGTAGGTTCCTTTAAATGTGTCTCCTTAAAATTAAAATGTGCATTAAGATTATTTATTAATGGGATATAGTTTTCGAATAAACTCGTCCAGAAAAACTATAAGGAATGGCTCAATATTTTTAGTACTGATATGTATTAATGCTTTAAATTTTGAAAAAGTAAGATTAGAGTTCTCGAGATCAACTCTTCTACTTTACATCGGTCGTCTATTCATAAACATAATATGGCATTTCAAAAAAATATGTCTTACATAGGATTGACTGAAATTTTGCAAAAACTAGCGGGCTACAGTATTTATTTTCAGAACATGAATTGGGATCATGAGAAGATTTACACTATCAGTTAATAAGATTGTTTTAGCTATAAAATAAAAAAATATATAAGCGATTTTTTTTTGAATTTCCGGTAAAGATTCCATTATCTAAGAAATCAATTAACAAAATTGAGTGTATAGTAGTTCGTTTTGTCGGTTTTCCATTTCTCTTCAACATTGCCCATAACAGCAAACACGGTTTCATTGGTGGATCTGATGTAATATGTAAAGAACTAAATGGATACCGATATTTCGTGGTTTTTTTGTGATAAAACAAAAAGGCATCGATAAAAAATTTTGAATTTTATGTCAATCAGTCATGTTTTATCCTTAGAACACATTGATGTTGGTTTTTTTCTACTATTAATTTTCTCACCAAAAGGCAAAATAATACAATAATTCTTAAAAAATCTTTTTGAAATTATTCATGTTAACACATGCCACAAGGTAGAATGCGACAATACAAAAATGTTAATAAATGAAGATAATTTATAAACTGAAAACTTTGGGAAGCCATATGAAGATATATGACGGTGAACAACAGGCCACAAAATTTACATCAAAACTTAGAATTTAAGAAAAGGCATACTATTAAACAACACAATGGCTAAAAAAGACTTAAGATTTGAAGTTGAAGCATCTGCTAGCACCGATACGTATTACACAATAAAGAAACAGTATTTTAACAAAAGAAGACTGATTATAATTTTGTCGATATATCTTTCTCTCAGAAAGTCTGAAGTATCCCCGATGGAACACTTCATATAGAAACGTTTGAATTAGATGTTGCGGTTTTAGTAACAGTGCTGGTTTAAGTAGTATGTAATCAACGAAGAACCATTAGCGGATCAGTCGATGTAAACAATGTAACATTGCCCAATAAAGTCACCAATTAACAGTTAATCACTAACCTTATGGCGAAGCACTGAGGGGGCAGTTTTCTTTGTTCTTCTGGGACTAGTCTCGATTGCAGCAGCAACTGCAAGGTTTCTTAATGCACTTGATCTGGATGGTTAAGTTACACACAAAAAAGTTGTCGACAAACACGTATCTCGATTGTACAAACAAAAAGAGCTTTCATAATAACGAAAGAAACAATAATAGCGCTCCCGTAGGAGAATCAAAAAGTGGTTAATTGTCATAACTGAAGTTATATAAATCTCGAAATCGTAACACAACAACCAAATAAATGCGTAGGCATGGTACAGCGTTCAAAAAATAAGTGTTTAAGATTTGACTTATTTAAACTCAAAAAAGGTGCATTGGCGCCACAACGCAACTGTATCTGTGAGGAAAAATTTCTGACCATTAGTAATCCAGCAAATTTTCGAAATTGCCTCAGTACTCTTTGTACAACTTCTAAATTTCAAATACTTATCTCTTGCAGGAAAAAATTGAGAAAAGTACCCATGTACAGGCAAAATATTAGATGAAAGGTGTTCAATATTTCTGAGTTGAAAGCGTTTATAAATATGTGTCATAAAATGACAAGGTGTTTTCCACGTCTCTCACAGAGTCCTAAATTAACAGGGAATTCCTCGGAGGGATTACATGTTATTACTTATTACTTCATACGATCTCATAGTGTTCTCCCCATGATTATTTTTAGAATTCTCATCTCTGTTCTCTCAAGCATCGTTTTTGTTTTGAAAATATCAGGTCTGGTTTCAGCCGTGTATGTCATTCTTGGTCTTATAGTAGTTTTGTAAATCCTTGTCTTAGTTTCCATTCTAATATGTTCGTTTCTCTGTATAGTATTAGTTAAGTTTTCTGATCTACTAGCTTTCTGTGTTTGGTTTATTTACTTCTGCTTCTATATCTCCGTAGCTGGTTAACATTTCCTTCCACAGTCAGTTTTAAGCTTATCTATCACAATTTGAATCTGTGGCTAATAATATAATAATTCAAGTGACATAATTGATATCATAGAGCGATGTAAGACACGTTTTGTTATTTTGGCTGAATATTTAGAACCAAGATTATGTTGTAAATTTAAGATTTATGTTTTGCTCTGCGAGTTGCTAGATTGAAAGCAACATGGCTCTACTCTCAAAGGTAGAGAAATATTGAGTAAATAAATATATCAAGATTATTGTAAAATTTTATTAATAGCAATAGTTACAAATTGGTTATATAATTTTCTACTTTACCATATAAAAATTCTATAAAATTTGTTTTAAATATTAAATACCAGCAAAACAGGCCCAGCAGTGTGCATCTTAGTATTAAATCCAACATCCATAACCTGAAATTAGGAACCATGAAATATCTTGTTTATAATTGACATTTAAGACTTGGTAATATAGTTTTTAAATATGCTCTGGTCCTATTAAGTTCTAATAATATAGTTTTTTACAATTATCATAGTATTTTATCCACTATTGTTAAAATTCTTGTCAAGAGAATCAAATGGTTGTAAATTGTTGAATAATCGCTTTGAAAAATCAGAATGTGAGAAAAAGTAAACAGCAAAGAGCTTTTTTGTGGATACACTAAAAACCTAAAAATATTCAGACTATGGAAGCATGTTCCACAAAAGTGTACAACAAAATTATTGATTGTGTTATTTACTAGTGTTATTAAACTCATGTCCATGGAAAACGAACATCATGATGATATATTGAGACAGGGGTAGGGGAAATTATCAGGTGAATTATACCAAGCAATGGTTGTTAACGATACTACAATAAAAAACAGGAGGACACTGACAATACCTATTCTGTGACACTTCAGGTTGGTTCAAGATGGTACTCTGTCCAGAAGACGAAAACACTTGTCAGTAGTGAAAGAACCGGTAGTACATCGATAGAGTTGATGATGTCAGGATTAAACAGATTGTGGACTGCAGCAATCTGGGAATCACCTTACCCAGCTAAAGATATATAGAAACAGAAGTAATAATTCAAATAGAGAAGGCCAAGAGATATTAGAACATAAAGTAAGACAAGGACTTACAAAGTTACTATAAGACCAATAATGACATACACATCAGAAATAAGACCAGACCCTTCCAAAACACAAATGATAGAAAAGACAGAGGCGAGACTACCAATAAGAATCTTGTGTAAAACAAATCCAGTAAGAAGTGAAGAAACCAGAACAACATGCTGCAAAAACCAAACGACTAATCAAGTCATAATACATAGAGAAACTTCATACTATGGCAGGGTGCTAATGATAGTTGATAACACTACTAATACTTACCTCCACATTCTCTTGATGTTTCGTTGTTTATTTTTGATGATGTCGTCCTTAAAGAGGCACATTGCTGAGCCAATTTTACAGTCTCTAAAGTAGTTATAACAATCGTCGTTAGAAATGTTAATAAAATTTTCGAACGAAAAATCTGCACGCTCTTTATCAGTTAGGGTTTGTTGAAGCTTTAGAGATTTAGTGTTTACAAATTCCCATGTTTGTTGCAAGAAGTACGCTATAACTGTATTTGCAGTATAAATCTTTCGTTGAAGTGTAAATAACCTGAAAAAATGCGAATAAAAATATAGTTTACTTAAAAAAACGTAAAATATGCTAATTTTCCAAAGTTACTATCAGATCCCGTTCTCAATGGTACAAGTATATAATATTTTGCTTGGACATTATTACAACATATTTATTCTTTCATGGTAATTTGAACTCAACTATTAATTTTCACGTTAGCAGTTAGGGCTTAAAATCAAAAACCCAGACGCGTTATGGGAGTGTGAAGTAGAGATTTCATCTTGTGAATATAGTTTTAATGTACGTTTTTTGTTGGAAGTTAGGTTTGATTTTAGTGGCTTTGATGTGCGGAATACTCTAGCAATGTCTTGACGAGTATCTTCAGCCTCAATATCTGTTAGTTCAACCAAAGCTACTTCAACTTGAGAAATGATTCTTTTAGTTGGGATAATTTTTGGCGTCACTGCAAAATCGAAACCTTTGGATAGGACGTGTAAACTGTCTAAGGAGAAGTCAGAAAAGTTGTGGGCAGTCGTCTGAGGGAGTGAGGTGACAGCAGGTTTTTATTTTGTAATAAGTCCTGTTAGATTATGTTTTCGAGTCACTGGTTTCTTTTGAGCCGTGAGCCGCTTTTCCGCTCGAAATGCGATCAAAATTGTCCCACAGAATTGGATGAGGTTTGAAAGTATGTAATGACGAGTAACACTGATACAAATTTCGGTTGGTTTGGTCAAGTTGATATCTGATGGAATTTCGTAACAGGGCGAAACTTGCTTTGTTAAAAATACTGGAAATTGAACGTGAAAAGGTGCGATGTTTTAGTTTGAAAGTGTTCGGAATGATGTCGTGGGTTCTGGAAGATTTAAGGAAAGCAATTTTGCAAAGAAGCAGAGATTTTCGAATGAGAAGTTTGCTGTATGTTTTAGTCAGTTGAAAGAAATCCTCCCCGTAGAGGCGAATGAAATGTTCTGGGAGGCTTCCGAGGTCATTACTATGAACAAGGCTAGGTACCGGGTCGGAACCGCGTCTGGATTTATTATATACTCGACGTCATACGAGCCATTATCAAGACATCATGGCTCCAAACAGGAGTCGAAACGTCGAGTATATAATAAATTCAGACGCGGTTCTCAACCAGGACCTAGCCTTGTTCATAGTATTGACCGCGGAAACCTCTCAGAACATATATATATATATATATATATATATATATATATATATTTCTAAGAGTTGTTCTGTTTTATATATATATATATATATATATATATATAAACATTGCTCGTATTATAGTATTAGATAAACGAAGCAAATGTGATTAACTGTGGGCAGTTTTGCGCCCTCAAAGGAGCCATCAATATAATATTTTACACCAAAAATTGTTATCATAGACAGCATTTCGAGTTTCCTGGCTCCTAGAGCGACAATTTTTCTG
This sequence comes from Octodonta nipae, assembly GCA_034190945.1. Lineage (NCBI taxonomy): Eukaryota > Metazoa > Arthropoda > Insecta > Coleoptera > Chrysomelidae > Octodonta > Octodonta nipae. The sequence goes on from CM067221.1 coordinate 11,688,559, forward strand.
TCTTTAGTCAAAATAGATAGTAGATATCAGCAGTGTCGTGGCAGAATTGACTCGTAACCTTAGAACGTATACCTTTGTATGTAGCTTACAATGTACAAATATCGTGACAAGGCTAGAAAGAGGGAGCAGCAAAAACAAAAAATTAAGTGAAATAGTCTCCTGCCCTCCCTATCCGTCTCTTATCCTTCTCTTTTTACTCTTATCACGATATTTGTGAATTGCAGTATAATCTTTAGGCCCATAATTATGGGGGTTATATTGCTGTACACAGATGGCGCTAAATCTCTAGATAAGCTTTGTGGGATTTACCAACATACCAGTTTGAAATCGACAATGCAGTAAGTAGATTATTCACATTCGATTTAACTCTTTTTTGTTGACCTTTGATGCTATAATTTCGAGACCCATATACACAAGTTACCTCACCAGATAGGACCAGCTTGTGAGCTTTGTTAACATTGTTCAGAATCTTCAGAGCTATAATATCTACCCGTTGTTGTTTTTGGTAAAAATTCAGTTATTTTGAAATAAAAATATCTCTAAAAAGTTAATAATCAATCTTTAGAAAACAATTGCTAAACAAGATTCACATTATGGGTATTATCAGCAACATTAGTGATGTTGATTCATAGTTTGTCCATGATCATTCTCTATCTTCATTCAACGGCTGTTGATAAGCTGGGCTGTTTAACGATCTTAATTATAATAAATCAAATGAATCCGTACTTACATTGGTTTGCGCCCACTTATCCTTAATAAGATGTCAACAAAAAACGCCGGTATCATTTGGAACAACAGGACTTGAATGTAAAAATTGTACCAACAATTGGTGAGTTCACCTCTTGGAAACCAAAGAACCTCAGAGAATGGCACTTCCCATATCAAGGTCTCCCCCATTTTACGTATTTCACCGAGTGTTGTCTTGTTGAAATTGTATTTGGAATTATTGTAGACTTCGACCTCATTCAAATTCCTAAAAAGAAACAATTTTTAACCGGATCTCATCTGATAACACATTTGAATCCATAGATATGTTGAATTTAAGTTTGACAAATGCGGTTTATTAACATAAACTAAATTTTAAAAATAAAGTATAACTAAAGGATACTATCGAGACTGAATTAGACCACCTAACACAGTCATTTACTTTCGGGTGAACAGGAACATCGGTATTACGCGTGAGAAATTTACTAGTATTAGTGTAGGTACCATTAAATTGTTCCCTTGGTTCTACCTCGAATAAAAAACGCCGTCAGAAGTTAAAGGCACTCTAAAAGTGATTATTGTTTGTTTGAGAAATTATTTAATGGATTTATAAGAACTAGCTGTCACCCAGTGGTCGAAATTTGACCAATTGTGTCAATATCTCTGGTTAAGTAACCTGAAAATTTTATCGTAACATTCTATCCTAGGACTTAGGGAGAACAGCAATTACACGGAACGGATCCAGATTCGGAACCCCTGTGTGATAGTTTCCTCGAAAATCCTAGATGTCGGTCTACAAATAAGAAACGAAATTCAAGTTTTTTTCAGATATAATTGATAGGACTTTATTTGTGTTCAAATTCGTAATTCTTAATTTAACATGACAACAATTCAACCGCTAATGGGCTACCCTACATATTTATTTTTCTAACCTCCCTCTATAGCTATAATTGCACTCAGTTCTGTAATATTTATTCAAATCCTCATTATAATAATTCCATCTCATTATATATTTCCCCCACCCTGTATATGCAACTGCTCATGGACTACGCATATTTTTTTAACTTCTTTGAACCACCTGGTAAACCATTCTGTATATGCCACTGCCTATGTGCCACCGTATTTACTCCTTTTGTTTATGAAATTTTTAACTATCTTCTGTAACTATAATTCTACTCCGACCTATATTTCAATCACCATAAATATGGAACTCTTCGTGGGCTATTCTATAAATCATTTCCTTTTCTAACAGTTTTTATCATCATCCTGTATATCTATGACTCCTCTCACCCTATATTTCATCTTCCCTATATATACAACTGCTTATGGGTTACGAAATGTTGCATTTCCATTTTCGCCACCCTATATATGCATCTCTGTATAATATTTTTGCACCACCCAGTGTAACTGTAATTCTACTGCACCTTCTATTCCAAGAACCGTGTAAACTCAACCGTTAATGGGCTTTCCTATATAATTATTTTATTAGTTATAATTGCACTCTACTCTATATTTTAAATACCCTATATATGCAACTGCTTATGTGCCACCTACGAAAAAAATGATTTCTAACATATCTGGAAACGCCCTGTATAATTATAATACACAACGATTACTTTACCACTAAACAATAACAACGCTTGCATGCCACTTCCAGAAGTACATGCTCTAAGTATATAACAGCATTGGTCCCTCTATATATAATTACTCAATGTTTTGAGTCTGGCGGCGGCGGCACATTTTATTTAATGAATGAACCAATATTATAAATTAATATTAGCATTCTGCACTGAAGGTTGTCAGTAGCTACTAAAAAAAACAAAAATGAAAAACAGTTGAGAGACAGAGGAGAAAATGGTACCTAATCGTTTTGTCTTTGCCAATTTATATATAGATTCTTATAAAACAGTTATTATACAGCGAATCATATCGATCAATAATGGGAAAACTGTATTTACGAATTCAATAAAAGTTTACTGGTATCAATTTTCGATTGGGGGCAGTCCGCTAAAATATTTTCAAGCATATGCCACTTCTGATTATACCGGAAGTTGATCCCAACTTGCTTATTTCAAATAGAACACCTTGTAAATTATTGCAATTCTGAATTCTACTGGTAATTTTAAGACTAATTCATGCATAATCGCCCATACTTAATTTCAGCCCTTTTCGAGATATTCCAAAATGTTTATTAAAATTGACATTATAAGGCCTTCAGATAATTCACAATTATATAGTAACGCAGCGGAATTAAGAATTTTTCGGGAAGGTGATAGAATTGACTTCGAGCTTCCAAAATATGTTATATGTGTTTGAAAATTGTGTAGAGAGTGTTTAAAAAAATCCCGAAAATTGAAATGCGAAATCATGGAAACCACCATTTTTTATATCGTTATCAGATTAAGCATCGAAAATAAGAGGTACTTTGTTAAAAGTTACCTATACGAAAATCTAATAGATTTCGACGTATTCAAAAAAAAATGTTTCAGCATCCTCAATAAAAGTAAGTAAATTTGAAGACGCGAAGAATGACACCTCGAAGAGAGAATACAAAAGTAACTAAGTTGACTGTGACTGTTGCTAAGGTCTCAACTGAAATATCAGTGTGAGTTGATTCAGTATAATAATATTGAATTAAACGATACTTAGTGCGTTAAATTTACAAAAAATGCCATCACGTCTCAATTGTAGAAATGAATATTATTTAAATTTAGTTATTAATTATGGATAAAGCAACAAAGTGATATCTAGAACATGTAATAGCTTTATTCGCGGTAACAATTCGTTATCGATTCATTATTGATCGCATGCGCAGTTGCCATAAAATTATTGGCGGTATAGAAATTGCTGAGCTGGCAGTGACAATTCTGTGTTCGCGGTGAAGGAAAATTCGATTCATTATTGATTCTTAATCTGATTATCAGTTCTTGAATCATAGATAGGATTCCTCGTTCTGACATGCGCGTTTAAATAATTTTTACTGGAAATTAATAAACTGACATTTTGTGTTGCCTACACCGGGAAATTTACTTATTGTTAACTGTGTTTACGTTTGGACTTTAAAATTGTTTGCGAGAGATCTATTCGCATTTATACGATTATATATTATAATTTTTATCTGTACGCAGAGTTTGTTTGTATTTTATTTAGAATATTTGTCGAGATGTACCACTTAATTTCAAGGAACGAGGATTTGAAAGAACTTTTGGAAATTGTGAGTGGTCCAAACACAATTGATTATTTTGAACATATTGTGTCACAATTTAATAATCATCAGTTTCATTTTCGGATTAGTCGTGGAAGTGTCGAAGCAAATCTTTCGCCCTGTCAGAATATTCAAACCTCTACCATAAATAGCAGTAGCAGAATGCAGACTGGCTCATTTAATTGACAAATACGTAATTATATAATTTGACAGCATGGAAGAGTAGGTATATCAAATTTGAGGGTACCTACTGAATTAGTTCCAATGGCATTCGCGGTACACAAGTATGTTTTACTAGTTTTGAATCAGGCATGCGCTCTTGAGTAGAACTGAATTGATAACGAATTGGTTAAGAATTGTGTTCCGCGAATAAAGCTAATATGTTTGCAGTTCGGTATCCGCAAAAATCGAAACCGTCACCAATTCTGGAGAATTTCAACAACTTTGGATTCTTTAAAGCAAAGAAAAGACCAATTGTTTATAACGAAGCAATGGAAATTATGATTTTGGGATATTTCGCCGCATATCCTACGAAATCAGTGAGGTAAATGGAACTTGAGATTTGATTCGGGAGAAGCACAATTCTTCGATATTTAAAACAACATAATTTCCATCCTTTTTCATTCAATACTGTACTAGGGGTGTCCATCGAGAAAAAACATCGATGTTTTCATTCGATGTAAAACATCGGACCCTGCATCGATGTTTTTCGATACATCGCTAAAAAACATCGATGTTTTTTCAACATCGAATACTTTGTGTAATAGTTTGATATTCGCCATTTCCAATTACTTAAATGCGTTAAGTTCCACTTTTGTGAGGTGAACATAGAGTCAGGGTATCAGAAATCTAGTGCTAATAGCTGGAATAATGTATTTAGTTTTGTAAGTATTGGTTAGAAGTTCAATTATATGAGCGCCATATAGTATATAGCTTCAAAAGTGAACTAAAAAATACAAATAGAATTATTTTACTAAAACAACAATTACAAAAAACATTACCTACTATTAAAGTTTAATTTACTGGTTAATTTTCATTAAATTATGTCAATTTTCATACGACTTTCGTCATCTTTGGAATAGTAGAGACGTCGAATGGTAACAAGAATCGGGGCTCAATAGGGTACTAAAAACATAGGTATTCTTCTTAGCCATTTTTGGTTCGTCTATCACTTTTGCCTTGTACCTATTTACAATGAATGCATTTTGGCTCCCCTTTAAGTATGAATTAATAATTTGAAACCTGAAAAATATTAAGTAAGCTTCTAAAGAGGGTTGGATTTGAGTTGTGGAGAACTCAGGAAGGCGTGTGTTAGGCCACTGATTATTAACACATTTGACACGAGCAGAACTGTTTCTCGGCCCTAAAATGTTATTTTACAAAGTTCTCTCTTGAAAACTATATTTAAAACCTAAAAATTTAAGGTTTTTTCTTTAAAGTATTATTTTCCTAATTTAATTCCCAGGTATAGAATTTTGGAATATTACTCACAGAAAATAATGTACAATTTAATAAGCAAAACAAACGAGACAAAACATATAGTTGTTGAATTTTTGGGAGATGATAACAAAGTATTTCTCACAAACGGGATTAGGTAGGCACTTTGATAGCCAATTTCCTTCCCGTTTCATATGTTGAACCCATTTCATACTTTTAAGGTTATCAGTGGGATATAGATATATTTTTCAATCCGTTAGATTATTTACACATAATAATAGTGTTTTTTTTTCAATTCCTCTGTAGAAAAACATACCGTGATTTTGAACATGTAAAATTCATTATCAAAAAACTAATTTATTCAAAAATGTGTAGTTTTAATCCATTTTTTTATGAGAACCTTAACATATGTTTTCTGCTTCATTCCGTGCCTATTTTCATTGATTTGAAACTGAGGCCCAATAAATTGTGAACATAGAGAAGCAGTGGTAGCTGGACCCAAAATGGCTGAAGAGAATAATCATACTTTTAGTACCATAAGTCCAATAGCTGCTCACAGATGTCACTCAGTGTTAATTAAAATTATTTAAAAATTATTAATTTGATCTTGATTAAATGAACTAATATTATAATATATTTTTAATGTTCTATTTCATTATTAGTCAGACAGTTAGTTTTTTTCATTTATTCGATGTTTTTCATAAAAAACATCGATGCATCGAATGGAAAAGATCTTTGTCAAAAAACATCGAATCAATCCGATGTATCGTGTGGTAAACATCGAATGGATTCGATGCATCGATGTTTTGTGAATATCCCTACTGTACAGCATGTGAAGGGTACAGATTTTTTAAGAAGAACTAATTTTGGTGAATTTATTTTAACTTCGTACCAAGGTAATGCCTCATTCTTGGACAACATCAGTTGGAGCGATGAGGCAAAATTCACGAAAAATAGAATATTTATTAGGCATAACTCGCATTATTAGAGTAATATAAGTCCTCATGTTTTGAAAGAGCAACATTTTCAAGAAAGTTGGCAGTTCAACGTATATTGCGCACTTTTAAATGACAGAATTGTTGTTTTTTATTTCTATGAAGAAAACTTCAATGGTAAGAAACTTTTGTGGCTTCTTTGACGAACCAGATGAACTAATTCTTTTTTGTTTAGGGCAAGGATATTTAAACATTTTAGAAGAACTGGAAAATGATTATTTAAATAATCTTCCATTGACCATCGACACATTTTTTATCCACATAATGGGGCTCCTTCCTTAAGTTTTTTTTTTGAATAAGTCTAAATCTATCAGGTTTTCGTATAGGTAACTTTTAACAAAGCACCTCTTATTTTCGATTCTTAATCTGATAACGAAATAAAAACGGCGGTTTCCATTTGAAAAAAATTGAGTTTTTCATGATTTCGCATTTCATTTTTTGGTATTTTTTTTAAACACTTTGTACACAATTTTCAAACTAATATTACATATTTTGGAAGCTCTTGATTCTGCTGCGTTACTGTATAATTGGCAGTTATTTGAAGGCCTTAAAATGTAAATTTCCATAAACAGTTTGGAAAATTTCGAAAAAGGCTGAAATTAAGTATAATTCATTTGAAATAAGCAAGCTGGTATCAACTTCCGGTATAACCGGCAGTGGCACATGCTTGAAAATATTTTAGCTAGACTGCCCCCAATCGAAAAGTGATAGCAGTAAATTTTCATTAAAATCGTAAATGCCGTTTTCCCATTATCGATCGATATCCTTCCCGATGGGCTACCCTGTATAGACTGTAAAATATGTATTTAAAAAATAAAGTAAAAAATTAGCTCTCAAAGTAACTCAAAACAATATGATTTATATTAAAATTAATACTATAGCTGTTCCTTGCAAAACTTAAGAATTTCTCCCGGCTTGGAACCTTTATTTTCCTTGTAAACCTTAGATGTAAACATATTTTACTCCATTGCTTTAAATCGGACGTTTCGCTACCTTTGGAACTGCTATCGTTATCAGTCTATGTCACTGGTCATGCTCACTGGGCCACTTAAGATAACAAAGTCTGGGTTAGCAGTCCCACTGTTATAGAACACACTTTATAAAGAAGGCACTGATAACTTCCAAGAACATTATCGGTGAAACTTAGTGCTCAAATAAAAACCCCTTGGAGACCTCTTTAATCAACAGCCAGCAATAAGCCAGATTTTCTGAATTCCAAATGATTCACCTGATGACAATAGAAGATCTAAAGCTATCAATAAGTTGTGGGACAAACCACATTTAAGACGATGGAAGTCCAAGGAAAACACTTTATTGAATACACTAGACGTTACCCGCGGTTTCACCCGCATACGGAATGTTCGCAAAAATAAATAACTTATGAAACATATGGATTATCCTAAATAAAAAAAATGTTTTAACTTGTTTAAATCACCCTACTTAACTATAAATTCACCAATCCCGAATATATTTCACCCAAACCAAGTATTTATGGGCGACCCTATATAAGAATTTTATTCAAAATTTTTTTAATCACCTTGAATACCTGTAACCCTACTTCACCCTATATTGCAACCATCCTGTATATGCTGCTGTTTATTCGTCAAAAAATATAACTATTTGAACACCTGACTAAAACTCTTCTCTACCCTGTATTTCAGCTATGCATGCTTAGGTCTACGCTGCTTAACAATTATTTCTAATATTACCCTATATTTTAATCACCTTTTAAATGCAGCTTTTTCTATCATTGTGTTAAACACACATACTTGCTTTTATTATATATTATTTCAGATAATACAACTGTTCATGGTCTACCCTATATAACAATTATTTTTTAACTTTTTTAGATGATGGAAATACCGGTGGAACCCTTGGTGTGTCACAAATTTATAAACACAGTTTTGCACCCTAACACCAAACTTTATTCAAACACCCAAACAGCAACTGCTTATTGGCCACCCTATATTTTATTCAACATTTTTTAATTACTTTGTATAACTAAGCTGTATACACTGCTGCCAATTTGTCAAACATTACAACTTATTTTTGAACCACCCTGTATACCATAACTGCTTATGGACTATGATATATAACTATTTCTGAACCATCCATTTGTCTCCACCCTGTATTTTTATATGCAATCTAACATTGTTTGAATCACACTGTATGAACGATAATTTTACTTCGATCCATGTTTCAGATATTACATATATGCAACAGCTCATGTTCTATCTTACAAAAAAAAAATCCAACCTGTTTAACTATGATTCTCCACCCGCTATTTCAACCACCTTGTATATGCAACTACTTATACCCACATTTTTTGTGCCACCCTGTCTAACAATCCATCAATGCCCAATATCAAAACCGCAACTTGTATGTATTATAACTACCCTGTATACGCTACTGCTTATTGGTTAACCAATATAGACTTCTCCACCCTATATGTCAACTATCTTATCTTTGCAACTTATTTTTCCTCATATTTTTTCAACGACATTATAAAGTATAATTTCTTTTCACACTTCATTTAAACCAACCTTCATTTACAACTTTTTCTAACCTTGTTTGAATCACACTGTATAACTATAACTTTACTGCGCCCCATGTTTCAGGTACTCCATATATGCAGCTACTATATAACAAATTTTTTCTAGCACTTTTTACCTACCCTGTATAATTATAACTCTAGCCATCCTATATTTCAAGAACCTTTTACATATAACTACTTATTTGCCACCCTGTATCCTTAGAATCCTACCCACCCTATATTTCAACCATCCGTTAAATGGAACAGCTTGTAGATTACTTATTTTTTAAATTCCACCTATATAGCTGTAATTTTAGTTTTAACCACAAGAAACTATAATTCCACTCCATTTTATATTTCAAACACCCTTTATAAACAACTGCTTTTAACATTTCTTCAACCCATTACATAACTATAATATCTTATGAACATAATTCAAAGATACTAACTGTTTTTTTATTTATCCAAACTGTATAAATATTCTACCTTTTTTCAATCACTTTGTATATGGAACTGTTTATGGCCCACTCCGTACAACTTTTTTAGACCACCTCGTATAACTAATTTCACTCTCCCTTATTATATATATATGCAGCTGCTTATAGGACAGCAAATACATTTTTTTAATTTTTTTAAATCCATTTATTTCTACTCTAAGTTTCCTATATACAGAACACCCTGTAAAATTGCACTCGTTATATCACTTGGTTTTTGTTTAATCGAAACATGTTGCATTGGCACATTCCAAATTTTGAATAAAAGTTAGGTGATGCCAGTATCTAATATTTTGTGCGTCCGGTGGAACCAATTGAGTAATTGTACTACCCAACATGGTAGAAGTTTTTTCGCTATATCTACCGTTTCTGTCAATTTAGGGAAATCAAATGTCTACCAGATTTTAAGTCAAACTATAGGCTTTGCAACAAAAAAAGATTCTCAGTAGTTCTTACGTGATGCCCGAACAAACAAACAAACAAACAGACAAACTTACAATTTTATAATAGTAGTATAGATACAAGTGGTTTATAATGTTGAATCATTTTCATGCAGGTAGAAATACCAGTAGCAACGGGACAGCGTTGGACTTCCAACTTAACAATTACAATCACTAATCTCTCTTAGAATGTCTTTAATAAATTTAAAAGCGTCTTATAACTTTTTCAATGGAATATTGTTGTAGTTATTTACATATTTAGTCAATTATCGTAATTTTTCCTAACCTAAATCATAAACACATCCAGTTGCCCTGCCATCTTACTCAGAAGTCTAATTAGACATTTTAATGATTTCTCGAGATTCAGTAATAACAGCAAGTACTGAGGATTTCTCGAAAAGTAACAATACACTTACATACCAATGAACGAAGTCTACAAAATTATGAGTACTACGTACGGATTCTTTGCCCTCACATAAGCTGCATAGATTAACAGGCTTGCTGCTGTATCTACTGGAATATAATCTTGAACGCAATCTGGGTTTCCGTAGCTTATTCTGACCAAACCTAGACACAAGGTTTAATATATTTGTTTGTAGTTCGAAGAACGCAGAATGGAAGTTAGAAATTACCTTTTCCTCCAGCTAGTAGTAAACCGACTGGTCCATTGAAATTGTCGTTCCAGCCTCTCATAGGTTCTCGTATGGTGGAAATCACTAAAATTAATATCAATAAGAAATTATTTCCATTTTCCACTTAATATTGTCACATGATAACACTATTCTATCAAATGATGCAGCTGCCCGTATAATTACAGATATAGCTGAAAATGTACGAGATCAGATCGATTTGAAGAAGTAAGAGATGACAAAACAGATTCTCGATTAATTGAGTTTTTTGGTGGTATGGATAGAAGACATACATTTCTGCAAACCATTAGGGCTGGAAGCTACAGCAATTGGATTACTTGCTGCCATAAAACTATACATCTATTTCTGGCATAATCTACTTTTGTACTTAACATATACCCAAAGGGTGTCCTATTTTAGAGTATCGATCGAATTGAGGATTGTTGCTCATATGGGCATCTCCATCTAATTCCTAATCACATCTACATTATTGAACAAGACTTAGATTCATTACTGAATAACTAACTGGAGATTTATTTTGGTTATTTACTACACCTTCAAAAAATACTTCTAAAATAACACCACCCAACTTTCTTACTAAACAATCCTACAATCAGGAGCTTCGCTAGAAATCGTAGGTTTTGAGATTTGTGGAAGGAAGGACCCGTTGACAGGATTTTGTTATACAGTGGATCAAATCAGAAATTATCTGTTAATGTAGAATTCCTGGATGTCTGTCGGAATTCATTTCGCGATTAAATATATCTTTGTTTAATTTAGGAGCTACTGACTCACATAAATAATGATAAGAGGGCTCTATCTCCCTCCTCCACTGCTCTGGCCTGGCGACTTCGTTGACTATAGTTGATGTTATTATTTTTATAACTGAAGGTAACGATATTAGAACATTCTAGATGGTATAGGTGGCACTTCCGACTTTCCAGGCAATATGTTCCCTTCGATCTTCCTTTCTTTTGGACTATGTTATAGGTGCACCTGACTTGTATATTGTAGTTGCAGACACCGCATGGTGTACTGGTGTATATTTAACAGGTCTGGTACAAAGCACTAGTTTCTGTTGTGCTATAGGCACTGAGTAAACGGTATTCGAAACCATTTTCAGTGCTTAACATGCTCATTTACGAACTTTCTAGGTTTAAAATCTTGTCTCTCTTCATCAAGATGTCTAAAAATTCTAAAATAAACTTATTCGTGCTTTCTACTGTGCATCCCTGTTGAAGTGGCCTTTAAATCAGTATAGAAATCGTTCTACCATAAGGAACCAGGCCTCGGTTTTCTGTCCTGCTTTCTTTACATTTTATTTTGTCTTGACAGAAATTTGGTGAGCCTAAGTGACATCTGGCGGATATCTTTTGATCCTTATGGACGGATGAGGGTCAAGCAAAACACATATCATTATATAAGTTTAGTATTCACACTTCTGAGATTCTTCAACATCTGTTACTGGTCTTTTACCACCAGCAAAATCTGAACATTTCACATTGAAGCCACAAGCCATTGCCCAAAATGGTGGTTTATTTGGAAAACAAATGAAATTCTGTAAGTAATTAATACATCCGTGACCCTTGAACATCAGCTTACAATTGTTAAGCTCACCAAAAATCTTTGCAGGCGTATAATTCGTAATCTCTAGTCCGGATATATTCATCATTTTTCTCTCCAACAAACTTTTCTGAATTTTGCTGTTTATACTGCCATCGATAAAATTCTGGACAATAAGTTGATTCAGCATTCGAATTTCTGTAAGTTTTTGCCTAGACTTTTGAGTTAAGGAACTGTGTTGAAGTTGGTACATTTAGTTTAAGGATTTATTACCAAGGTTTCTATGGAAGACTGTTGTTCTAGTTCTAGAGTCAAAGACTCAGCGAAATTAACGAAGGGGTTTCCTCAACATCCCATTCATTGGGCATAGGAGAGGTATCAAGAAGACAACACATACCAACAGAAATGTCCATTTAATTGACTCTGGTTTCATGATGCCATGAAGGCAGAAGGCATACTTTTCCAGACCAGAAGCAACAAGCAAACAAGCTATAGGATTATTTGTTAATTTAAGTTAATAAATACAACTCTCAAGAATAAAACAAGACGAGACCCCAAGCTCAAAGTTTACAGGACATACGATACATGGTAGAAGCAGAAAAACTTATATAAACATGCCCAGATCAAGATTTTGCTAAGGGACTCTATACCTGACAGCTAGAACAAGAAGAATTTCATTTTGCTTACCTACAGATGGTCGTATAATTAGAGCTGGTATCTTTCCTTGACATAAGTCGACTACGACGTGCTCTGCTAAAGATTTAGCATAGGTGTAGGTATTTCTCAAAGGTCTGATGTACTTCGTTGTGAAAATATCGATAGTGTTTTGGTCTCCTTCTTCAACCAATTTAATGGCATCCCTCCAGTTACCGTGCGGTGGATAAATTTTCTCTTCTAGAAGTTTTTTGTCTGTGTTGCAATATGTTGTTGAAATATGAACGAAGAGTAATATTTTTTTTGACTGTAACGCAATTTCTATCAAATCTCTAGTACTTCTCACGTTACTTTTAATGGCATTTGACAGTGGATCGTCAAACCGTACCGATGCAGCAGCATGATAAATGATATGAACGTTGTCTGTGATGAGTTTTCTATCTGTTGCGTTGATTCCTGAAACATATTTAATTATTGATTGAGCTAAATCTTTTTTGTAGGACACAAGAGAATCATGCTTCGTGTAACTGTAATTCATAGAAACAGACAAAAAGCAAAAAGTGTTTTCAGGACGCTATTTGTGGCGTCTTCTAGGTTCCTTTTATGGTTTGATTGGGCATGAAAATCTGAATGAAATTCAGTAGATTTAGTAGGTGTATTTCTGTCCTAGGATTCACAATGTAACACAGAGCAAGTATCCCAGTATGGGGCTAGTTTTCCTAAAATTGCTTGATGCCTAGATGTATTTCACGTTGGAATGTTAAACGTATGTGTAAAAAAAATACGCGAATAGGCTCACCTGTTTACATGTGCCGCTGAACAGAGTTTGTTGAGCTTTTTTCGGTAGCACGTATCATGTATTTATGAACAATAATACTTATGGATCTCCAATAAATCTCCCTCTCTAATGATTTCCTAGCAAACAAACCTTAGATACTACAACCCCAAACTCACAAATCACCGGCCCAACTAACCACACAACCAAAGCCAACAAAATCTAAGGGCGAACTCCCACATATTTCAATCCCACAAACTCCAAATACACAAACCTCAGTTCACAAATTTTGGATTTTTCAAACTGTAGTTTTTTTTTATGTAATCTAGACCTGTAAATGTTCGAATAAACGAACATAAAAATTACACAAAAAATAACGAAAGTTTGCAAAATCCAATATTTGTAAATATAATTGGGACCTTGGTGACAAAATACAGTTTTAAAAATCAGTTATATTTCACAAAGAAGAACACAACACCAAAAGAAAACTAAAAGAGTCTGCTTTAATTTTGTTGTTGTTGTTCTATCTCCGTAGAATTCAATCGTTGCCGATGATTAAGGAAGAAATTGCTAATGGTCATTTCTTTGTGAACAACCCAATATCCGGATAGTTCATAAGGTTTTTCCTAGGTTTTCCCTTATGAATTTTTAATGGAATCACTGAATCAACAAAATTCTTTGATCGCACCTAGGAGCACCACTTAAAATTCTGAAGATCACCCTTTCAAATTCTTCCAATTTAAAAGGAACTTTATTATTACATTCTTTAGAAATTTCTGTGCTACCCTGTACTTGAGGTTTGTGGAGTTAAAACAACGTTATCTAGGAAATTTTAGACCTATGTTTTGTGGGCTTCACTAATGTAATTTGTAAATGATTAAGGGTTTGTGAATTTAATTTTCTTTTTAGCACTCGGTTTTGTAAGATGTGAAATTCATGGGTTTGGGGTTTGTAGAGATGGGGTTTGTGAGCTTGAGAATTGTCGGTTCAGACATGTGGTCTTGGTGACTAAGTGGGTTTGGGGTTTAGCGGTTTTTGAGTAACACGTTTGGGTTCTATGAGTTTGGATTTGTGGTTTTGAGGCTTCTGTACTAAAAGTTTATGTTGTCGAAACATGTGGGATGTCAAACCAAAATTTAGTCGCTTTTGGTTTTGTTGGGTTTGAATGTGTGGGCTTGGGGTTAGTGGGCCAAAATACATGTAGAACAGGTGACCCTATTCATGCCATTTTTTTTGTGGAGCTGTGTAATTATTCGGGATTTCAATAAGTTGAGGGAAGCGCAGCTGATAAAGGTTCTGGACTAGAACCAATATATTGTATTGTGTTTAGTGAATTGTAAAATATTGAAAATATAAAATTATTTCCTATTTCAATACCATTCAAAAAAGTAAAAAATCTTGAAGAGTTAGATCAACATTATGAAATGGCTTTTTTCGGAAATTATAAATTGTAAAACACTAAATGGTATGACGTTCAATAATTCAGTGAAAATTTTGTGTTCTACAAGCATGTCGGCAAGCGTGGGCAGGGCTATACGATGCACGATATTAATATAAGAACGTGTTCACTGAAACAAAATTTCTTCTGAAAAGATGCGACATCTCAGACATAAAAATGCTGAATCCACTTTGGTAGTACAAGTTTTTCTAAAGAACAAAATTATTTACCTAAACTGTATACGATATAAATTATAAGTTGTTCTTACCCAATCCAAGTTCTAAACATCTCCTTCGATCGCCTTGACCTTCTTTAGAGCATCTGGATACATTTGCTTTAGTTTGTCGAATAACTGCAATTATATCGACTATTTGAAACCAAAATTAATATATATATATATATATATATATATATATATATATATATATTTGTTTTTAAATTTTCGCGGGCACTTAAATGTATTAGATGGTTTCCAGGAATTCATCCGCGTAGTTGATAACTGATCCCTGCCGGGATCGATGGTAAAATGACGACGTTTCGGCAGAGTCACATATGCCCTCTTCAGGTCGGTTTGCGTATAGTTATTCGAATACTGTATTAATAGCCTTCTGCTTTCGCTTCTAGTTACTTGAATAAAGTATTCGAGTGCTAGAAGCGAATGCAGAAGGCTCGAGAATTATGCAAACCAACCTGAAGAGGGCAGATGTGACTCTGCCGAAACGTCGTCATTTTACCATCGATCCCGGCAGGGATCAGTTATCAACTACGCGGATGAATTCCTGGAAACCATCTAATATATATATAAATATATATATATATATATATATATATATATATATATATATATATATATAGCATCAACAGAACAAATCGTTTCAGGAATTGTTAATACTTTCTGAAGGTTAATTTGTTTACTGTATTTAAACCACCTCTTATATGCTTTTCTAACATTGTTTTAAAAGTATACCGTATATAACAATTTTTTTACATATTTCTGAATCACCTTTTATGTATTACAACTACCCTGTATGCGCTACTGCTTATTGGTTAACCACTATAACATTTTTTAAATAATTAACCATAATACTTCTCCACCCTATAATTCAACTATCCTATCTTCTCAACTTATTATGAACTACGCTATTTCACAATTTTTACTCATATTTTTTCAACGACATTTTACAGTATAATTTCTCTTTCCACACTTCATTCTAACTTTGTTTGAATCACACTGTATAACTATAACTGTACTGAGCCCCACATGTGTCAGGTACCCCATATATGTAACTGCTATATAAGAAAATTTGTTTAGCATTTTTTAACCACCCTGTATAATTATGAGTCTACACCACATTATATTTCAACAACCTTTTATATGCAACTACTTATTTGCCACCCTTGTATCCTTAGAATCCTACCCCACCCTATACTTCAACGATCTGGTAAATGGAACAGCTTGTAGACCATTACATTACTTATTTTTTGAACCCACCTGTATAGCTGTACATATGCAACTGCTTGTGGATACAAAACAAGTTTTTAACCACAACATAAACTATAATTCCACTCCATATGTTATTTCAAACACCCTATATTAACAGCTCCTTCTAACTAACAGTTTATTATGAACATAATTCAAAGATCCTAACTGCTTACATAACACAGTTTTTTCTAAGATTTTTTATCCAAACTGTATAAATATTCTACCCTTTTTCACCCCCTTGTTATAAGGAACTGTTTATGGCCCAATCAAAACTTTTTTAGACCACCCCGTATAACTAATTCCACTCTCACTTATTTCAACCCCATTGTATATATGGAGCTGCTTATAGGACACCAAATATAACTTTTTATTAGATTTTTGAAATCCATTTAATTCTACTCCGCTCTAAGTTTCCTATAATACAGAACACCCTGCAAAATTACGCTTGTTATATCAATTGATTTGTGTTAAATCGAAACATATTGCATTGGCACATTCTGAATTTTGAATAAAATTTAAGCTGATGCCAGTATCTAATATATTGTGCGTGCGGTCGAACCAATTGAGTAATTGTATTACCCAGCATGGTAGAAGTTTTTCCGCTATATCTATCGTTTCTGTCAATTTAGGGAGATAAAATGTCTACAAGATTTTAAGTCAAACTATAGGCTTTGCAACAAAAAAAGATTCAGCAAAATCAGTTCAGTAGTTCTTACGTGATGCCCGAACAAACAAACAAACCAATTACAATTTTATCTATATATAAATAGGCTAAGACAAAACGATTAGGTGCCATTTTCTCCTCTGTTTCTCAACCGATTTTCTTCATTTTTGTTTTGTTTAGTAGCTACTGACGACCTTCAGTGCAGAATGCCAATCTTAATTTATAATATTGGTTCATTCATTAAATAAAATATAATAAAAATTCATTATTTACGTCAATAATGTCAATGCCAAACAAATGAATGTACCGCGTGCCGCTGCCGCCAGACTCAAACCATTGAGTAATTATATATAGACAGACCAATGCTATTATATACTTAGAGCATGTACTTCTGGAGGTGGCATGCAAGCGTTGTTATTGTTTAGTGGGTAAAGTAATCGTTGAATATCATAATTATACAGGGCGATTCCAGATACGTTAGAAATATTTTTTTTAATGGGTGGCACATAAGCAGTTGCATATTTGGGGTGTTTAAAATATAGAGTAGAGTGCAATTATAACTAATAAAATAATTATATAGGGAAGCCCATTAGCGGTTGAATTTACAGGGTTCTTGGAATAGAAGGTTATACAGGGTGGTGCAAAAAATGTTATACATAGATGCATATACAGGGTGGCGGAAATGGAAATGCAACATTTCGTAACCCATAAGCAGTTGTATATATAGTTAAGATGAAATATAGGGTAAGAGGAATTAAAGATATACAGGATGGTGATAAAAAATGTTAGAATAGGAATTGATTTATAGAGTAGACCACGAAGAGTTCCATATATATAATGAATGAAATATAGATCGGAGTTACAGTTAGTTACAGAAGATAATTAAAAATTTCATAAACAAAAAGAGTAAATATGGTGGGTCATAGGCAGTGGCATATACAGAATGGTTTACCCGGTGGTTGAATAATGTTAAAAAATATTATGCGTGGTCCATAAGCAGTTGCATATACAGGGTGGTGGAAATATATAATGAGATGGAATTATTATAATGAGGATTTTAATAAATGTTAGAGAATTGAGTGCAATTATAGCTATACAGGGGTGTTAGAAAAAATAAATATGTAGGGTAGCCCATTAGCAGTTGAATTGTTGTCATATTAAATTAAGAATTACGAATTTGAACACAAATAAAGTTCTATGAATTATATCTGAAAAAAACTTGAATTTCGTTACTTATTTGTAGAAGCGAGATGTAAGACCGACATCTAGGTTTTTGAAGAAACTATCACACAGAGGTTCCGAATCTGGATCCGTTCTGTGTAATTGCTGTTCTCCCTAAAGTTCTAGGATAGAATGTCACGATAAAATTTTCATGTTACTTAACCTGCCAGAGATATTGACACAATTGGTCGAATTTCGACCACTGGGCGACAGCTAGTAATAGTAAATGCGTGCATGCAAATCGACCAATATCAGTTGCATATACAGAATGATTGAAATACAAGGTATATAAATATATAGAGTGGAAGCTAAGTTGTTGCTTACAGTCAATAGCGTGGAGAAGAATAATACTTATACAGAGCGGTTGCAACATCGTGTAGAGTTAAATTATAGTTGTACATTGTACAGGGTGATTCAGAAAATGATTGACACATAATTTATATTGGGTGACCAATACACAGAAACATATACAGAGTGGTAATAAAACAAATAAAAAAGTTAAAAATCATGTGGAAAATATAGAAAATAAATATAAGCTGTGCTAAAATAATCAATAGAATTGTACATTAAATTAGATAAAAAAGAATATGTTCCAGAAAATAGTTATTGATTGCACACAGTTCCTAAACGGTTTTTAGTGTAAGCCAGTTAAAGCCGGTCCTTTTTTAAGTATAATTATTTAAGTAAAATAATAAAAATAATATTTTTTATGTAATATAATATAACGTAAAGTCAAAAAATGGTTATATTCTATGCTGTTCTAATTCATCTACAAATAAATTTAAACATTTAGTTCACAAATAAGATCAGCAATAATCAATATTGGTTGTAATTTTACTTACCACATTTTCTGTTATAACATCCCATCTCTCTTGCGCATTTTTTCCCTTCTTGCTTCTGATTAGCACATATATAGAGCCTAAGTCTGGAAAAGTCCTCAAAAATTTTTCTATCAATACTTTCCCGACGAAGCCGCTGCCACCTGTGAGGAAAATATTTTTTCCTTTATAAAAACTATAAACGTCCATCATTTTGCCCAATTCAAATCGAAGTTGCACTTGGAGTGAAGTAACAGCAGAATGACGTTAAAAGATTGAATTTTGTTGTATAAAACAATGACTTTGGGCTTGATATATTCATAAAACTTAAAAGTGCTTAAATGTTGAATTTAAACAATCACTAAATAAGCAGATTACTATTTCAGTGTGTCACGACTTCCTTTAGATGAAATAATCATTGTTTTGTGATATGTAAATGTGTACATTCTTGAGGACAATTTTTACCATAGATAATTTTTAAAATTGAACGGACTTGAAATGAATCAAAATAAAAACAGTTTAAGCACTCTGTGTATTTAATAAATACTTTATGACACATCTTGATTCTTTAATTTGGAAATAAATTTAAGTGATATATACTTTGACCGCGAATGAATCACAATGGTGTAAACTACGTTTGGTTTACTTTATGAAGATGACAAAATAGACTTGCTGAAACGGAGTTGAGTGTTTCAAATAAATGTTTGGTGTTAAGGTTGCAAAACTGTGTTTTTTACATTTGTATCACACGTAAGGTTCCGCAGTATATTTCCATTAAACTATAAGGCATGAATAACACACGAACTGTACTTATTTTTAGTATCCTAGGGGATTCAACCTTCTCCCCGTAAGCTTCTGAGTTCTTCTGTGACAAGTTTTAAAGTGAACTTGATAATTAATATTCGAATTAAACTTTTAAGTATGCACTATACTACCTAAGATACAATTGTCATTATAGTATTACTGCTTATTTTTCCAAATCCTACCTTCAGCTGGGTGAACTGGGTGAAGACCCCACCCAAACGATAATTCTATGTAACACTCCGAAGATGTAACATGAAGTTTCTAATCTTTAAATTTCATTATTCAAATTGGACAGTGGACTTTAGTTAATATTTCATCATGTAATTAAATTAAACCAACCTTGCTTTTTGCGTTTTACCGAAAAAAATCCCCTCGCAATGAACAATATAAAATGAATCGCTAAAAGTGTGAAATTGTAACAACTTTTACCAACCCTCATTGATCATTTAATAAAAACAATGTTGAATAGTTTATGTATGTCCCTGTTCCGATTTTTTTCTATCGACTCTGGTATTAGTACTAATAGAAAGGACCCCGTAGAATCCTTATACGAAATGGCTTTCAGCCAATTTTTTTCAAATTAAAGTATGTGATAGCTCTTGAAGAGTAGATTAAAAGTGTTCATGGGCACAAAGCTCCAGAGCCAATAGTTTAGGATCTACAGCCCTCTAAAGTTGACGTGCTCCAGAATGCTTGTGAGAAATGGCTTTGGGCTAAATTTTTTCAAATTAAAGTATGTAATAGCTCTTGAAGAGTAGATCAAAAGTTCTCATGGGCACAAAGCTCCAGAGCCAATAGTGGAGGATCAACAGCCCTCTTAGGTTGACGTTGTCCAGAATCCTTATGGGAAAAGCCCTCTTGAAGAGTAGATCAAAAGTGCTCATGGGCACAAAGTTCCAGAGCCAATAGTTTAGGATCAACAGCCCTCTAAAGTTGAAGTGGTCCAGAATCCTTATGGGAAATGGCTTTCGGCTAAATTTTTTCAAACTAAAGTATGTGATAGCTCTTGAAGAGTAGATCAAGAGTGCTCGTCGACACAAAGCTCCAGAGCCAATAGTGGAGGATCAACAGCCCTCTTAGGTTGACGTTGTCCAGAATCCTTATGGGAAATGGCTTTTAGCTAAATTTTTTCAAAATAAACTATATGTTAGCTCTTGAAGAGTAGATCAAAAGTGCTCATGGGCACAAAGTTCCAGAGCCAATAGTTTAGGATCAACAGCCCTCTAAAGTTGAAGTGGTCCAGAATCCTTATGGGAAAAGGCTTTCGGCTAAATTTTTTCAAACTAAAGTATGTGATAGCTCTTGAAGAGTAGATCAAGAGTGCTCGTCGACACAAAGCTCCAGAGCCAATAGTGGAGGATCAACACCTTGCTTTTTGCGTTTTAGCTCTTGAAGAGTAAAAAAGTGCTTATGGGCACAAAGTTCCAGAGCAATGAAGCCCTCAAGTGGTCCAGAATCCTTAAAATGAATCGCTAAGAGTGTGCACAAATTGTGACTAAAGTTGAAGTGGTCCAGAATCTTATGGGAAACCTTCGTTCATCAGTGCTCGTTAATAATTTCTTTATAACTAAATTTTTTCAAATTAATGAATAGTTTTTGTATGTGACCGTTCCCGATTTGTTTCTGGCGACTCTAGTATTAGCACTAACAGAAATTTGGTACGTGTTGAAAGGTTCATATAAGCTGTTTTGCAACATATTTAACAAAAAATAAAGATGGCCGATTATGAGTAGTTAAAGTAGAAACGCCGATTCTACAGTCTATTTAAAAACATGTCCGAAGAAAGAGACATACGTTGTGTCTTTTGGTTAATTGGGGGAAAATGCAACAATCAAACAATGAAAAACTCACAAAGTAGGGTTTTTGTAATTAACTTATTCGCGGATAGGTAAAGACCCGGTAAGACAAAAGACAGTTCGTCTCGGGAACTCAGAAAAAACGAACAAAAGTGTGTCTGAGGCGTGGTGGAGTTAGGGGATACAAAGGGTGAAATCCAGACACATGTGAGAGGGGTATTTGACCTGGGGCTTCTTCTGGAACATTGGTTAAAGGTTCCTCAATTTATCGCGGACGGCGGAAACCGTGAAACTCGCGGGTGTTCTTTTGGTTTAAAAATAGTGCTTTACTAGCTAAAGACAGTTAGTTTTGTGTTTTTTAGTGCCAAAGAACCTGTGAGTTATTGCTTGTGAAACCGAAGGTGCAACTTCAGACCTAGAATAGAGGTTTTGATGTCAATGACAGTACCTTTATGGTAAATTGTGTGTGTACAACTTTCCTGCAAATCTTTTTCTTGCTATATTTTTTGTTTGTGAATTTACATTTTTAAGCAGAAATTCGTTGGCACTTGCCTCCCAAAGTATGTTAGAGAACTGGAAGTAATAATGTAGTAGAGCTTAGCTAGTCTTGAGTGAAATTCAATGCCAAAACTAATTGTTGTATTAAAAATTGTATTCCTAATTGCATTTCCTTTTGTTCCATAATTTTTGTGTTGTTTGCAATTTTTGTGTTTTTTTTTCAAATCAATAAGAAGCCTTAAAGGTTTAATGCGGCTCGATTCTTTTATGAATATCTGAATAGGTGGTAAAGTATATTTCATACCGCTAGGTGATGTCCAGAAGAAAAATTTAATTAAAAAATTAAATACTCGTAAACTAAATGTAAGACATGCGGGGAAATTGATGTATATACTCCTCTCCACCAAATCACGAGTATTATCATTTTTTAATCATACGAATGAAGAGGATTGATGATCTTTTTTAAAGTGGAAGTAATATGTGATTACGTAAATTTTGTCAAATTCGAAATATTAAAAATGGAGGAATTGAGGGTTAGTATTGTTTCAGAAACACTTCAATATATCCGAAATAGGAAGTAAGACTGGTGTGAATCTTTATATAGATAACTTTTATGTTTTTTTGGGCAATAATACCACAATATAAATAAAACGACGTATATTGCAGGAATACCAAATGTTTCAAAGTCTATTCTGACTTTGAAACGTTTGGTATTCCTGCAATATACGTCGTTTTATTTCTATTGTGGTGTTATTGCCCAAAAAACATAAAAGTAATCAAGAATATGCCACAAACAACGTTTAGAAGACAATTTATATAGATAATCTTTTAAAGTGGGGATTGTCTAAGGAAAAACCACTATTTCTCGGGAACTGAAAAATCCTCGAATGTGTTCTAAACATAAAAGAGAAAAATCGAAAGAAATAAATGTACAAAATGCCAAAAATGACAAAACTACGGAAATAACTAAAAATGCCAACGTCACCGTAAATGTAAAGAAAAGGCAAAAAAGTCAAAAACGTCAAATATATGGGTCAAAATATCAAAAATGTCATAAATGACAAAAATGTCAAAAATGTCAAAAATTTAAAAAAGGTCAAAAATGCCAAAAAAATGACAAAAATTTCAAAAATACCAAAATTGTCGAAAATGTCATAAACGATAAAGATTCTAAAAAAATTGAAGATGTCAAAATTGTGAAAATACAAAACGTCAAATTGGTCATAAAATTAAGAAAACCTCAAAAAGTTCAAAAATAACAATGAAGAGTCAAAAACATGAAATCTAAACGGGAAAACCACAATATCAAATGTCAAAAATCTCAAACACGCATCAAATATGTCTAGCTTTTCATATTAAATTCGAAAATAATGTATTTGTTGACGCGGTTGTTGCCATTGTAATTTGCGCTCATAAATGATGTTCAAACGGCTTTCACAAAAAATCTACGGGCTGGGAAATTTACCAAATTAAAAAAATGTTTATGATAAATATGTCAAATAAGCCGATTCGTCTTGTGAAATTATTTTGGGAAGTACATTGATGAGTTGTACTTCGCAAGTTCGCTGTTCTAATTGGCACCGACTTCAGAAAAAGTATTTAATTGTAGCAAAAGAAAATAATTTTTTGCTACAATTTCATGCTTCTTAGTTAATTTTCTTTTGAAGTCGGTTTTTGTTTTTTCAAAAATTTATTTATTTTACAATTTTTAATGATGCAATGGCTTAATTGGATGCATTTTCAAATCTAATAGCCTTTTTCGATATTGCCTAACATAAATATTTTACTTTACCAGCATCTGTGAAGCTTGGGGACCTGACGTCTTAGAAGACACTAGGTGGCTCGAAACCAAAACTTGTTTTGCTACCAAGAAATGTAGAGTATTAAGGTAAATTTTGTATGTGAACAAACTTCGGTGTATCCAGAATCGTAGACGATCTGGTTACGTCGGATTCTTACGTCTGTTCCCCAAATCTTCAACATGTTTCCGGGTTATACAATTTTAATAGATATAACATAATAGACGTAGTTACCCCTTTTCTCTCATAATTAACTCTTGTATGATACAGGATTTGCAGCTGTTATAGTAAAAGTAAGTAAGTTCGGAGGTCACTCTGAGTAGCAGCTATTACAGAGTCGTCTAGTTGTAGCGGCATAAAATTCTTGTGACTCAGTGTTTGACGGCTAAGATTTTTACAACTACATAAGCCACAATAGGAGAAGGCATTTATTCCTAAATAATATTCAGAAGACGTTTTCAGTTTGATGGTCAGGAAGTTCATGGTTAACTCCATCCACGATAAGTGCTTTCACAATTCTTTTGATAAATGGTATATCTGGGGGTTGGTGAATCATATTTCAATTTATTACAATTTTTAATAGTACAGCACAATTGGATGTAGTTTTCAATGCTAATAAACTTTGCTTGATTACAATTTGAGCTATTGTAAAAAATAAAGTTTACGTTTAAACAAAATTGTTCATTCTCTCCTCAATTTTTTTTCCTGCAACGTAGTATATAGTTGGAAAAGTTAAAAAATACTTATTATACAATTTTCAGTGTAATGGCATATGTAGATGCAGTTTTTAATTATAGTTACTTCTATTTGATAAAAATTTTAAATCTTAACAGAAATGAAGATACTTTTTTTAATTTGTAATCCAAAGTCCTCTTCGATGACAAACCTTGTCTACAGTTAAAAAAGTGACATGGAATGATTACTGTTTACGTTTTAGACCATGTAAATCTGTTTGTGAAGAATAACCTTGTCTCTTAAAATTATTATGAATAAAAAGAAATCGTTTGATTTATGAATACACACTGTATATACATATTAAGTGAAGCCAGCTCTATTTTGATGATAATTCATTTCATATACGGAAATCGGGTAACCCAAGTTCTTAACAGTTAATATCAGCAATTCCTTCAAAGCTTATAATAAGCTGGACATAGAGGTCTATTGCTAGAAGAGCAAAAGAATGGTAAAAAGTTTTTCCCCTCAGTATCTAAGTGAATCGGCAAATGACAAGTTATTGTTCACTGTCGAAAAAAATTTGGCCACTTTGGGACATCGCGGAACAATCCATTTTTTTTTAATTTGTCCACCTATCGAGTGCATAATTTTTTTTTTTTGAAAATACCAAGAAAGACTCCAACCAAAGTTTATTGAGTATGAGAATAATGTGAAGACGATATTTTAGCTCATGTTTCGTAGGGACGAACAGACAACTAGAAACGTTTCTACAATTGTTAATGAAAAAACAATATGGGACCACCATCCCCCAAGGATATTAAATTTACGATCAGAGTCGGTGAACAAGATGACATAAAAATAATTTGGCCAAGTGCGGTGTGGATCAACGGGTTCCGTCCTCAAGATCTAATTCCAGTTAATCAGAAAGCAGGGAATGGCAAACACGAGTTTTCAATATTTCACAACCCTTATATCTTTTAAAGGAAGCAAACCGATTATAAAAAATATAACTTTGATTTTCACCATAGCACTTCTATACACCCATTTTATCTGCGTCAACAAAAACTTTCCGCTTACAATAGTATGATTCATAGATTACTAATTTGGCCCCATAAAACATTAACACTAGAGTTTTATTTTATAATAAACTTTCAGAAAGAAGCCTTTTAAACATAATCAAACTGTCTGAGTTTTAGCTCTGTAGATTGGAAATATTGATTTTCCGGGTTTGTTCTATTATTTGGGGGCCAAATTAATAGATTAGGGATTTTTTCATATTCTTGCAAATCTGAAAAACACAAACGGGGAATGGGCATTTTTAAGAGAATTTTTTTATCCAATTTTAAAATGATTCATTTAAAAAATATATATTTGTATTGTATATGAGCCCTGTGATTTGATATTTACATGACCCGTTAGAAACCAAGTTTAAAATTTTTTATAGCATCCTTAATTTTAATTTGCCCCCCAAAACACAATATTAAGGGGTTTCTCCTTATTTTTCCAGTAAAGTCACCTGAGGGGCAACGTTAATTTTTTTCACATTTTTATCTTATAGTTTGGAGATAGGGGGGGGGAATGGTTAAAATTTTTATATTTTTGTTAATATCTTTAAATTAATTTATTTTAACAAATGAAAAAAAAATTTGTTTTCTTCATCATGACCCCTTTCATTTGAAAATAAATCTGGTTAGAAACAATTTTAATTTCTATTTTCCATTTAATTATCATGTGGACCATGCCCTAAAGCCTATATTGGTCAAAGCGGCAGAGTTTTTCCTTATTTTTTCAGTAAAAAACGTATCAGTATGAGGGCTATACCGCAATTCTTTCATTAATCAAAAACAGATTTCAATTATGTTTCGGAGATAGGGGGGAACATTTAGTAACAGAATTTTTTAATCATCTTTTCGACGTTAAAACCTTGTTAATTTATTATTACATTCAGAAAATATAGGCAATAAATCATAAACCTTTTAGAATCATTGGAGATTAATAAACTCAATTTTAATTTTATACCGGTAATTTGCTAAACGACCAGAAAGAAATAAATATTAGCGGTTTCCCCTTATTTTCCATTAAAGTTCAGGTAGGGGCTAACCTCATTTTTTTAGTTATTTTCCAGCTTCTGGTTTCGGAGATAAGGGGAGGGGGAATGGGTAATTTTTTTTACCTATAATATTAAATTACAATAAACCTGTTCAAAATTATGTACCTGGTAATTATATCACTACTTGAATATAAATACAACTTCCTCAAGAAATATTTTCCAGTTAGTCTGTAGTTCCAAAATTAACAGTAAGTTTCTCCTTACATTAGTCGAAACTTTACGTCGGAGATAGGGGGGGATGGTTAAATTTTGGTTTTAAAATTGAAAAAAAAACGTGAAAATTTGATGAAATTGCAATTGTATTGTTATATTTTTATTTATCAGTTAATGCCCCTATTATAATGATTTCTCCTTATTTAACCGTAGCAAGTATCGGCCGAATCAATTCAGTATTCGATTTTAAATTTAGTTATCTGTTCGGAGATCATGGGGGAAAAAAAACGGTGATTTTTTGGGTTTTTCCCCCAGAGAGCCCTAAAACCAAATTTTTTCTTTTACGATATGACTTCTTACAGTCACAAACTATACATGTACATTTCAACCTCTTCCCTCCAGTAGTTTAGGAAAATTGCTGCGATGTGACAGAGGCAGAAATCCGCAGTGATATTTAAGGGTTCGTATATTGTATATACGGAATCCTATAAAACAGAGAATTTACCTCCTTCGAATATTAAGGTTGAGATAGATTTAGAGCATAATAGCAAAATCACTTTCATACAACAACTAACACCTTTTATTATTGGATAAACAATTTCTCACTGATATTAGAACCGATAACACTTCTCTACACCCTTTCCACAATACCATGCTGCTTATAATAGATAATATTAAATAATTTTCAAGAAGAACTAAACATAACCAAATAACAATAAAGCAAAAAAACATACAAGTAGGTATGAAGAAAATATACACAATAAATTATCAATATGTAACATAAGACAAATGAAACAAAGCTTGGTCGATAAAATGATAGTTTTTGATAATCGAGATCAATTTACGTAAATCACATGTAATTGAAAATCGATGATTTTAATAACAATTTAAAAGTATCCACTTCAACCACTTTTCATCATGAGATTTCTATTTTCTGAGATATCTGAAAGTGTTCAATATCGAGTGTTTTTTCAGATAAATTAATACTTTAAATTTGATATAATAACATATCTCAAGGCAATTAGTTTTCATTGCTGTTACCAACCGAAATGGGGAAGGCAGTAGTGGCAGCTTTGTTCTTCTTATACACCTATGTGTCTTGTTCTTCACTGCGTCCAGATTTATTAACAGTTGAATATCTCTCTGCACCGCAAGCTGTAGATAGTCCCAACCCTCGTTTGGGTTGGATCCTAAAGGCAGAAGAAACCACCAATGGGGAAATACCAAAAAATCAGTCACAGAGTGCATATCAGATACTGGTAGGTTCTTCCGCTGATTTGGTATCATCAGGTAAACCCGATTTGTGGGATAGTAATAAAGTTCAAAGCGATAGTACATTTAATGTAAGATACCAGGGGAAGACCTTGCAGCCAGGGCAGACTGTCTTCTGGACAGTAAGAGTTTGGGATCAAAACAATGAAGCGTCAGCCTATGCGAAGGTAAGTAATCGATAATTAATTTACATAAGTCGTAATCATTTTATTTATTTATTTATTGACTGGTGTTTTATATAACAATATAATAGATTTATATAATAGTACCTGGGTGACCGAGCTTCACTCGTAAATTCAAGGTTTTATCATAAATGTACATATATCCAAATAATCGGACATTTGCTATCTAAACTAATTTAAACTCCCTAACATAATATCTTTTTCTTACATTTTTTTATTTAAATGATGTTACTACAATTCTACTCCCTCTATATATTTCAACAACCCTATATATGCAACTTCTTATGAAAAACCCATTCAAATATTATTTTCTAACATTTTTTAAATCATGCTACAATTCCACTCGATTCAATATTCCAACAACCCTGTATATGCGACTGCTTTTGGTGATTCTACAAACATTTTTGTTTCGAAATTCTTTAATTTATGCTGTAACATTTGTATAAACACTTTGTATAACTATAATTCCGCCCCACCCTATTTATGCAACTTTTTACAGGCTACCTAATATAACGTATTTTAAATCACACTGTAGAACTATAATTTCACACTACCATATGTTTAAACTACCCTGTATACGCATTTCTTTATGGCCACCTATTGTATTTTTTTAACCACCATGTATAATTATAATTCCAATACATCCTATATTGCAACCACCCTGTAAATGTAAATGCTAATAAGCTACCCTATAGGTAAAACATTCTATTAACATATTTTTAGCGACTTTTACTCCGCCCTGTATGTCAGCTATCATTAATTTCCAACTGCTAATGGGTACCCTAAACAATTATTTTTTCTTGCTTTTTTCTAACCATACCATAATTCCATTTGACGCTATATTTTAACCATATTCTGTATAGCAACTCGTATGGACCATCTAACATATTTTGAAAGACCCTGTATAATTATAATTTTACACCACCTATTCATATTATATGCATCAAATTAATATGCGAAATCAAGAGATCTTACTCATCCAAAAATTGCCTACCGTGCTAATTTTTTAACCTTGAAAACTTAAAATGTCTAGGTATAAAAATATAATCCTAGGAAAATATGACAGCGGCATAAAATAGTTACATGTTCGGAACAAACAATAACTATTTTTATTGAAAGAATGTTTAAAAAAAGTTTCACTCTCAAATAGGTCAACAAATCACCCTGTATTAAAAGAATTTTTACAACATGAGGCGTCACTCTTACGTAGGTTACCAAATCACCCTATTTTGAACGGCTTGAAATTACAAAGTCGCCGCCTTGATTGTCATAACTGTCAATAAATTTTTTAATAATTTAATTTCTCAGTAAAATGATTTTTCCCAAAGATGAGACCCTTACCAATCGATTTCTATCCATCGAAACTTCTAAATGGGAAAATTTCGAGTAACTAGAAGCGAAAGCAGAAGGCTCGAGAATTATGCGACCGACCTGAAGAGGGCGTCATTTTTCGATCCCTCCAGACTACTATAATATATATAATATATATATATATATATATATATATATATATATATATTCAATTACTATGAACAAGGCTATTGCGGGTGAGAACCGCCTGAATTATTATAAGTGTACTCTTTTGCTATATGGAGCCTTTCAAGGGAAGTATTCAGAGTCTAGATCGTCAGTCAATCTGCCTACTGTCAGTAGGTAACAAATGATTGTCTGTTATTATAAGTACTATAAATGAAATAAATGGTAACTTACTAAAGTTTGAGGTCTCACTAAATAAAATTAGCATGCTGTGGGTAGAGAATGTAACATTTAGTTTTATGATTGTAGAATGTAGATCTAAATTTGAATTTTTTGATGACTATAAATGTGAAACTCATAGATGTCGGAGGTAATATTATGATGGGCGAGTGCTGAAGTCGGATCTTTTTTTGCGAACTGACATTGCTTGTTAGTATTAGATAGATACATAATTATAAATGCAGAGAGGCACTGCACGTCCAGACAAGTGTCCAAAAGTAAGTAACTTATGCTAAATTATGATACCGTACAAAAATAAATTATTAAAATAAGCTACCGAGTAATGATGACATTTTTGATTTTATTTTATTCATTTTTGTATCTCCTTACTTAAATCTAACATTGGGTACTATGAAACATTATTAAGATGTAATTTACTCATTTTGTAATTATAATGACATTTATTACAATTTAAATAAGAAGTATAAGATCTTGTTTTCAACTTCCTTTTGTAGATACTGGGTAATTTTAATATTTTAAAAGAAATGATAATTGTATTCATTCTTCAATAAACATATAAAAACTGTGTACACATGAAATTACAGTTGGGATTGGTGGTATAATACTCCCATATACATTAGTATAACAAACATTATTACTTTCAAGCATCTTTAATTCGGCCAAAACGTAAATTAAATTAATCCTGCAAATGATTATTATATCAACTTAAGTATTTTTCCGTAACAACTTTCGTATATACTGTCCGTTGATCTGGAAGTCAAATGTAAATAAACATATCTTTAACACATCGCAATTTGATAACGTAAATATAATTATCAATAATCACTCATGTAACCCCAATCGACAGACTTGGATGCATCAAAGATATAGTAAAACCGTACGAACAGCAAAATATATAATAAGCACTTTTCATCTCTACTAAGTTCAAAGAATCATTATAAGATTTGCAATAGGAATAAAGCGGTCCTAAAATCGGTTGGACTCCGGAATTATATTCATATAAAATTATTATTGTTATCCGTTTGCTTGACTTCAAAACACCGAAAGTGGAACCGATTACTGTTTCGAGTCCAAGCTAGGCTTGTAAATAAAGATACAAATAATTTGATTAAGTGTGAGTTGGACTCCTGCATACGGAACCCTTTTCCGTACCACCTAGGGCAAACATTATTCTAAATTCCAGTTTCAGATAACCATCACATAAATAGTGATATTAGGCTACAAAAAGAGCGTTTTAAAAGATTTTCCACACATACTTTTTATTTTATTCCTACATATCTATAATTTTCACCACAGTGCGGATTTTGAAAATTACTAGCTCTAGATTGGAAGATAAAGGCTAGGTTCCAAATTATAAATTATTAAATCTGTTTTACATCAAAATTTAAATAGTGTAGTTTCTAAAGGGAATTAAGTCGACGGACTGATTACGGGATGATATATGTAATTCACATATTGAGCCTTTTATCTGATATATTACCTGAAAATTGAAAATTGGATAATTGATAGACTAACAGCAAACTAAAATTCATGGGGGTTTTCTCAATACTTATAAATTCAGTCAAGTGAGCCCCAGTACCCTTAATTATTTTCAAAATTTTAGGTATTCGGAATGATAAAGCTTATATATGACTCTGCTTTGAAGCCGTTTTTCTATATATTTGGCCCCCATATATTAATACTTTTAGGGAGACAAAACTTCATCCCTTATGATATATTACATGTTCCGTTAGACATTTCTATGGTTTCACATTTATTTAATGTCAAAAAGAGTTTCAGTTCATTAAACTAGATGATAGGGGGGAATGAGTAAATTTTTTAATATTTTTTTAATATCAGATAATTTTATTTATGAAATATTTGTTCAACTCGTTAGTAAGTTAGCCCTTTCATTTCATTTATAGTATATAACACGATGGGTTAGACAACAATTTTGTAACTTTTTCATTTGATCTGACGAAGGAATTGCCAAAATTAAAAAGAATTCAGTAAACTCTCAGTATAATAAAAACTTTACGTTTTACAGTTTCAGAGATAAGGGGGGGGTGTTTAATTTTTGGTACCCGCATATTTTCGTTAATATCTAAATTTTAACAATTTTTTTAGTATGAAAAAAATATATTTGTGTTCCTCAGAATGGGACCTTTCATTTGATGTCACCATTACATGATGCGTTTGAAAATTTACAAGAAACTTATTTTTAAAATTTCATGCAATTCTATAATTTGCCCCCAAAATTAATATTAATGATTTCTCCTTATTTTTGCTGTAACGTTTCGGGCAATGTTCTATATTTCCTATTTTTTTAAATTTTAGGCTCAGTAGTTTCGGAAATCAGGAAGAATACAGTCGATTTTTTTTAGTTTTTCCCCCCAGAAGTACCCCCAAAGTGTATCAAAATTTCTTCTTTTACGATATGTACTCGAGATGGACCTGTCATCAAACTATACATTGTTACCAAACTTCAACCTGTTCCGTCCAGTAGTTTAGGAGAAAATTGCTGTGATGTATCCGGAGTGATATTTAAGGTAGTAAATGCAACTATTTCTAAATTTATATCTATAACAATATAATATATCACAACAAGCCATATATATATATATTATATATATATATATATTAATGAGGGAGTGAACTTTTATTAATATAACACTCCTGCTTCGGACATTTTCATAAATGTAGTCCGTACAAAAAACGGAAACTCTTGGGGAGTCAGATTGAGGCCCCGATGAAAGAAAATCTTTTCATTTGTCTCTTGATAATATCAGTGTATCAATTCAAGAACCTCACAAATATACCGCGGAATTTCAGAACTATATATATATATATATATATATATATATATATATATATATATATATATATATATATGTTTTTAAGTTTTCGCGGGCACCAAATGTTTTAGGTGGTTTCCGGGAATTCATCCGCGTAGTTGATAACTGATCCCTGCCGATGATCGATGGTAAAATGACGACGTTTCGGCAGAGTCACATCTGCCCTCTTCAGGTCGGTTCGCAGAATTATCTTGAACGGCTGCGTGTGATTGGCCTGAGCGCTCAGTGGGCACGCCTCTCGCCTGCTGATTTGTTCAGTTGTTACTGGACGGGTCCGGGCCGGTACGGTGTTTAATAGAATTTTCCAACAATTCGATAAGTTCTGAATTTCATTGCGTGCGATTAGACTGTGAGGCAATTTCGCTATTTCATTTGCCTCTCTTACGAGTCTTGATTTCGGGTGTTCTATATTTGCCAGTACTCTGGTGTTCTCAAAGTCTATTCAGTGTGACATCGTGGTGGCGGGTTCTGCAATGGATGTTGTTTTACCTACTTTCTTACAGCGTTCTGGTGTTCATCACGTCTAGCTTGAATTCTTCTATTAGTTTGCCCCACATAGGCTTTATGACAATCTTCACATAGGCTCTGACTCTCGTACACTCTTTGTTGTTCTAAAGGGATCCTCGTCTTCGGAGTCCTCAACACCGTGCTATTTTTTACTGTATTGAAAATAGTATCTTGTAGAATTCCATGCTGTCCGTGGTCGGTTTGACTTTGCTCTTTGTATATTTTGGTAATCTCAGAGTGTTTCTTAACCATTGAACGGGTACTAAAGTCTGATTCTTGCATATATATATATATATATATATATATATATGACAACACATGATATTAAAAATTTAGCACTAACACTAACTTAAAAATTATAATTATCATATCTGCTCAAATAATTTCTTTTCCACCATAAAAACGTAAAAAATATTTTTTAATAAAAAATCCTATACTTCTAAGAATTGTTACAAAGTTTCATAAAAAGTTGAGTTGTTTTTGCGTGAAAACTGGTTTACTGCATTGAAGCGTTATTTTCTTACATTATAAATAACTACAATTTGAAGTAGATATCAGAAAATGATTATTAGCTGAAGAATTGTAATAAGAAATTTTTATCTAAAGGTACGAATACCTATTTGTGTAATAAGTTGATCATTTGTTAATTTCATAATATAATACCATACTTGTTTTATTTTTTCTATGCTCTCATTTGTGTTCCAGCCATCCACATGGGATAACGCCTTCAACGAAACTCACTGGAGTGCCAAATGGATCGGAGCCCCACCCGGTCTACATAAAAGAGCTTTGGTCAATCTTAGAATTGAAGATCAGGCATTCATGAAAGCGCACGATGCTCTAAAACCGGTTATTTATCTAAGAAAAAGCACAACAATAGATCCATGGAACATCAAGCAAGCCAAACTCTATGCAACAGCTAGAGGCATTTACAAAGTGTTCTTCAACAGCGTGGTGACTTCTTTCACATCACAAGGCCAACCAAAGTTCAGTCCAGGCTTTACCGACTACAACAAAACGATTCAGTATCAAGTATATGATGTTACTGACTATATTACTGATAAGAATGTCACTATTGGAGCTATGCTGAGTACAGGCTGGTACAGTGGTTACGTAGGATTCGGAAGAAGGTTTAACTTTTATGGCAAAGAAGAATTCGTGCTTATTGAAGTTCATATTGACTATAAAAATGGTACCAGGCACATTATTGCTTCAGATGAAACTTGGAAGGCGTCTACAGGTCCTGTTGTCTACTCCGACATACTTCAAGGCGAGCTCTATTATGAAGATCGTGAACAAATTGGTTGGACAGAGCCAGATTTTAATGACACTGAATGGGTGAAAGTTGTAACTCAACCATTGGACATGAAGGTGAAGTTAGCAGCTGAGGCATCTCCACAGACTTCTATGACTGAAATTTTGTATGTGCAAGATAGTTGGCAAATTAGTAAAGATGTTTGGGTCTATGACTTCGGTGTCAATTTTGCTGGATATGTTATGATCACTTTGTACGACTTTCCGTTCAATGTAACTATTCAAGTCAAACATGGTGAAATGCTTAGTCCTGATGGTACTGTGTACACAGCGAATTTGAGGAATGCCAGTGCAATAGACACGTATGTCTGCAATGGTAAGGTACGAGGTGATACTATAAACAAGCATAAATAACTTTGTTGTTTTAGATCTATTTTACAGAGATGTCTACCTAGTACTCCAGCCTCATTTTACTTATCACGGATTTAGATACATTGAAATTTCTGGTATTAGCGCCAATGCGTCAGAAGATGTTGTAGGTGTCAGAGTTGGTGTTCATAAGATGATAAAAAGCAGTTTGCATAGTGACAATGCTCTGGTGCATAAACTACAACAGAATATCGTTAGAGGACAACTCAGCAACTTCATTTCTGTACCGACTGATTGTCCACAGAGAGACGAAAGACTTGGATGGATGGCTGATGCCCAGATTTTTGCTCCAACTGCAATGTACAATGGAGATGTAGCTGGATTCTACACCAAGTGGATGAGAGACGTAAGAGAAGCTCAATCCATTGAAGGTGCATTCTCCAATGTTGCACCAAGGTAAGTAAACTCGTAAACTAATTTCAAAGGTCAGAGAGCTTGAGGAATATTTGAATATGTTTCTATTAATTCTGTACAGGGTTGTAGATAAAAGTGATGGTTCCCCAGCCTGGGGAGATGCCGGAGTTGTAATGACATGGCACATGTACCGAATGTACGGGGATATACAACTGATTGAAGACAACTATCAAGCTATGGAGAGGTGGATTCATTACATTTTGTCCAGCAACCCGACATTTATTTGGAAGAACAGACTTAACCACAACTATGGCGACTGGTTAAGTGTCAACGCTTCTACTCCTAAAGAAGTTGTTTCCACAGCATACTTTGCGAATGATGCCTTGCTCTTGTCACTGATGGCCAAAGCTGTAAACAAAACTGCTGATGCTGAGAAATATTCTCAGCTGCACTCAAATATTTCGAAGGCGTTTATCAAGGAATTCGTCAACACTGCGACTGGTAAAATCGGCGCAGATACTCAATGTGATTACGTGTTGCCTTTGACGTTCCAGATGTTACCTCAAGATTTGGTACCGAAAGCTGTTCAACATTTGGTTGACAATGTTAAAGCACACAATATGCATCTAACGACCGGATTTATTGGTAAGTTCAGGTTTTAGTTCTAAAATATTGTGTAGGTTAAATAACTAAATGGAACAAGTTGATATCAGATTTTGTTCAGTCCTGGCTTCTGTTTGGTCTGAGCTTGATATTTATACCTTGCTTATCATTTTACTTATACGCTGGCAAAGTTGATTAAGCACCCGATGTTTGCACCATCGCGTTTTTTATTTTTTAAATTCTGATTCAATAAATAGTCTCCGAAGTTATTCGGAGATTGGAACAAAGATTCGTTATTTGGCACAATGGAAAGAAAACCATCAATCGCAAGTACTGTATGTATTGTTGATTGTGAAAACACATCATATAAAATCCACAATTAAAATTCTACTCCTTTTCTGGAGTTAAATATGAAAGTGGACTTCAGCAATGTCAAGCGTAGTTAAATTTCATTTCCCTGTTTCAATCAATATTAAACTAAATAAAATTTATCAATTGGTGTTCTGTAAAGAAAATAAAGATTTAATAAATCTTGGATTGAAAAAAACTTTTAGTATGTAAAGTAGTTTTCTTTAGAGAATAAATTTTTGAAATTTAAGGTTAATTTAGTAAATAAAAGATAATTGCTATTAAATCAAAATTAATTAATGATATTTTCTTTTAATGATAAGAATATATCCTATTGGTGTTTACTCTGATTTAACAAATAACTTTTTAATTATCTGATTGACATAAATTATTGGTTAGATTAATTATATTATAACGTATAGTTTAATTTGTAATTTTTCCTGAATAATAAATAACATTATAATATTGGTAATATTTTTGGAAATAGTTTGTCTTAGTCTTTCTCGTAAACCTTTTGTTCGTCTGCATCAATCTTTGAATACACATGATTTATTCCTAATAACATTGTACAATTTCATCACTTCACTATTCCGTATGTTTATAAGTTTTTTCAAGAACCAAGTATTAGAATAATCCGAGGTGGCGCGCCAAAAATTAACATTTTGTTATTTTTCACATTTTATAATTTGTAATACTTCAGAAATTTTGACAATTAACATGTTTGGGATTTTTTATAATTTTTTATCTCGATTATATTTTTTTGTACCTAGAACATTTTTTGATTAAAAGGTTTTAGAACTTCCAAAAATATCAATACACAATACACAGATAAGTATTACACAATATACAATACATTACTTATATACAGGAATACTGGTTGATCATTTTGTAGACATCTCTTTCTCTCAGAATAACTGTGAGGAAGAATCTCTGTACGGACAGCCAGTAATCCGGGCAATTTTACGATATTGCCTTACTACACTTTGTTCTACATATACAATTTTTAAATACTTATCTGTTGCAGGAAAAAATTTGGAGGAGAGAAAACCCAATAAACAGACAAAATAAAACAATTTAATCTCCATACAATGGCGAATCAGGCCTATATTAATTTAAAGCTAAAGTCTGATAATTATCGTGCCTATGTGACTTCTGGCTCGGAAAATAGTGACTCTTTCTAAAAAACAACCTACCCGTCCCCTCATCCCTGGTGTGCTTGAATTTATTCAAAACAAAACATTTTGGACATTTTGCCAGTTTTGACATTTTTGAGATTTTTGACAGATTTAACAGTTCTGATATTATTGACATTTTTGTCATTTTTGAGTTTTGGCAGTTTGACATTTTTGGCATTGTTGACATTTTTGACTTTTTTGACATTTTTGACATTTTTGACATTTTTGACATTTTTTACATTTTTTACATTTTTGACATTTTTGACGTTTTTGACATTTTTGACATTTTTGACATTATTGACATTTTTGACATTTTGACATTTTTGACATTTTTAACATTTTTGACATTTTGACATTTTTAACATTTTTAACATTTTTAACATTTTTGATAGTTTCTGCAATTTTGACAATTTGACTATTTTGACATTTTTGAGTTTTGTCATTTTGACTTTTTTACACTTTTGACAATTTGGCATGCCTTTTATAAAACATGCTGATAATTCAAGTCACTTCTTGTGATGTGACATAACAAATTAAGGTCTAAGGCAAATGTTAGAGGTAATATTACCCCTAGTTTACTCAGATGACTTATAATTCAACTATACTTCACAAAGAACAACATAACACAAAACGAAAAATAAAAGAGTCTGCCTTAATTCTTTTGAATGAAGACGATTGTATCGCATCTACTTCTGTAGAATCTAATCGTATCTGGTTACCGACAATTAAGGAAGAAATTATTAATGGTAACCTCCTTTTGAACAACCCAATATCGGGATAGTTCATAAGGTTTTTCCTAGGTTTTCCCTTATGACGTTAATGGGATCACTGAAACAATAGAATTCTTTTATAGCATTTTTGGCGAATGCGCTATCTTATAACAAAGTCGTACCTAGGAACGCGACTTATAATTTCTAAAGACGACTCTTTCAAATTCTTCTAATTTGAAAGCTGGTTAACTATAATTCATGATCTTTAGAATTTTTTGTGCTACCTGTATATCTAAAAACAACAAATTTTCTAATGTCAATTTTAAATGTCATAAACCAAATTTTCATTTTGCAATCTACATCAATAAATATAAAGCCATTGACAACGAAGTCAGAATAGACTTTGAAACGTTTGGTATTCCTGCAATATACGTAGTTTTATTTCTATTGTGGTGTTATTGCCCAAAAAAACATAAAAGTAGTGACTTAAAAATTATATACTCTTATTGATATAATCAAATTATGAGGAATATTTCTAAACTGTTGCATGTTTTTATGAGTTGTTAATTATTATAGGAACTGCATACCTACTACCAATTTTAACAATACATGGTCACAGCGATATAGCCTACAGACTCCTTCTTCAGGATACGTTCCCTTCGTGGGGATTCACCATCAAGAACAACGCTACAACCATGTGGGAGCGCTGGGATGGTTGGAGCAAAGAAAAAGGTTTCCAGAACCCAAGTATGAACTCTTTTAATCACTACGCATTTGGTTCAGTTGGTAGATGGTTGTTCCAGTTTATGGCTGGTATTGATAATGATCTAACAGATATCGCTTTCAAGAAGATCATCATTAAACCACATATCGGTGCCGGAGTAAACTCAACCGAGGCTACGTACAGTTCTATCAGGGGAGACATCTCAAGTTCTTGGAAAATAAGTCAACATACGTTCACTCTAAAAGTAAGTCTACACAATTATTAAGAAAGATAATGTGTCATGGTTCGTCATTTATTTACTTTTAGGTAAAAATTCCTCCAAATACTAGGGCCACAATTATATTGCCTTTCGTCAAAGATAAATGGGAACGAGAAGTCGGCTCTGGAGTTTACGAGTTCAGTGTTCAAATTTAGAAGAAAAAGATTTATTTTTCCATCATAAACAGATTTTTAATAACGATTTGTTTCAATTTTCCTGGTTGATAGCCTTCCTAATGTTTTGTGTTTTGGAGACATTTATTTATAAATTTATTATTTGTAATTTCCGACATATCATATCTTCTTAATAACTATTTCTGAATTAAAGAAACTCTCGATCACTTTTTAATTTGTCTGAGTATCTAATGGTATTCAATTTCTGGCAATACTATAAACCCCCCTCAGGTAACATCCAATTGTTCTAATTAGCAAAGGGGATTGTGTAGAATCTGGTTTTAAAACTATATTAAAAAATAATTCACGCATACGATAATCTATAAAAATGATTAATAGTATCAGAGTTGCAGCTGTCACATTTCAATGATGAACATGCAAAGTTCTGTTTTAAAATGTGTTCCAAATGTTCTCCGTTACTTATTTTGTGTTTTTGCTCCAACATTCTGTAACATTTCTCCAGTTGTACTGATGAATTTGTGGTTTTGTCTGAAACACCTTCAAAATAAAGTAACCTCACAGAAGAAAATCTGATGAGGTACGATCCGGTGATTTCGCTGACTATACTGTGGATTGATTGCAGTTGAACAGTAAATTGGTCTACGGGATCACCTGAACTTACCCCAGCGCCAAGGTATATTAGATGGAAGAACTAACTATACAGGGTGGTCTTCAGAGAACTCTAGAACTCTATCAATCAATGGTGCAAAAACCAACTAAGGAAAACTATGAAAAATTGATAGTGTGTAATCTGGATCAAAATATTTTCAAGAAGGCAGCGCTTCCGGTTATACAGAAATAAATGTCACCTATATATTATTAGATTTTTAATTCTAGGTAGAATTCTAGACATTTCTTATACCTAAGTCGTATTTTGAAAAATTTTGGCTTTAGTAATTTGATAGTTATTGATGATGGGTGATCCAAATATAAAAACTTAATTTAAATATAAAAAAGGTCAAAAGTCAATTGTTGTCAGTAAAAAATGTATAATTTAATTACAAATTGTAATACCTTTGATGGCTATGATCCTGTAATCAAAAAATTTTTTGTCTAAAAAAATGGATTTATTTATTCTTACATATTTTTCAAAAATCGCTCGTCATTCTCTCCCTCTTGTACAATTATTTACTAGTTCGCCTTATCACAGAATATAATGACCAATATTCTCTCATCTATGACGCATGAAGCTAGGAATTCACTAAAGTAGTTTTCCTAATCGATGAAAATCTAAAAACTATTTCTCAATTGAACTGGGTGTCCATTCAAATCAGTTCAATGATGAGTCCCAACAATAGCCTATTGCATACCTTGGGAATGCCTGCAAGTTTACCATTCAATACGGAAGCGTTAGAGAATTTGCATTGAGGAACTCAACAAATTAGTTCGGGAACAAAGAGCATGATATTGAGCAAAAAATATTGCAAGAGACAAGAACAGTCAACTTACTGAGGGATTTGGATTATTCTCATCAACTATACAGGGTGTAAACGGTTTGAGTGCAAAGATTTTGAGGATCAATACTTCAGGTCAAAACAAATCAAAAAGCTTTATAACATTTTCAGAAATAAACTATAGTTTCCCCAAAAAAAAAAGAAAAAGTTAGAAGTTCTGTAGCCTTTATTACAGTGAATAATAGATTATTTCCGGCTTCAAAATGATTGCAAAGCTAAATATGTAAATACTCAATAGCGTATACACCTTTAATAACTGTATTAACAAAGAAAATTATTATTTAAACTCTAAATATTCTGTTATAATTTGCCCTACGTTTCTCCGATCAGATGTGGCAACATAGCATATACTCAGTACTACAGCTGGCCGCTGCCATGAATGCTTTTTTGCTGCCCGGTTCTTTTAAGAAAGTGAAAGTGATTTGTGCGTGACATTCGACATAGCGTAAGTTATTTGATTTTCATTTTCAAATATAAATTGGAAAAATAAATAAAATCTGTTGTGAATTGTGAGTTCCAGTGTATTATTTTGTGACAAACAGTGACAATCATACAATTAGGTAAAGATCTGACATGCTATTAATTTGTGGGGAAAGCAAAGGTAATAACAAGAATTTTGAATTTTGAATATTTACTATAAATAATCAGTTTGCTCGCCAGAGCTCTATCATAATGACATCCTGCAGGTCAAAGGTTTTTATTTGTCTAAGATAAGTAATATTAATTTCTTAGTAACAATTATTTCTCGAAGAATTTAACACATAAAAGAACTACATATAAGAAATGTTTTGTTTAATATAGTTTGTATCGCATTATTTTTGTATCATAATGTAAACAACTTTGTATCCTCCCTTCTTCAACTTGATGCATAAAATAAATCGCCAAATATAAATATTCATTTCAATACATAGATATTAAAAGGGTACATTTTTGAAAATAATATTTCATAAAATTTTATGTACCTAAATAAATCTACCGGCACTCGAAACTATGAAATTATTTAATACAAAAAAATAACAGGTGTTCATTTTCTTGTGGTGACTCATTCCTTTATTATTCACGCTACAAGCAAATCTCATTTTTAGCGCGACATTGCCACATTGACAATAATTTACTTAACATATATTTCAAATTTTCTTGCTTATTAAGGCCTTTAGACCATAGTGTTATAAGAGTTTTTTATTTTGTTTGGTGGGTACTATCTGCACCTAAAATATATGCAGTCAAACTATTTACACCCTGTATATATGACATTTACATACACGCAGTCCTAATTTAAATAGTTTCTAAATGATTGAGTAGGTAAATGATTATTTTGAATGTTCATCTGGGATTTTCTCTCCTCGCAATGGTTTCTGAAAAATACAGATAAGTTAAGTACTTGAATATCAAGGTGTAGTATCTAAGGGCAGTTTGTTGAAACTGCCCGGAACACTACTTGCCCTCTTATAAAAAAACTCTCCCGCAGGAGTAACTGTGAGAAAGTAGGTCTACAGATTTGTCAACTAGTATTCCAGTATAATATGTTGTGTATTTTGTGTTGTACTTATCTGTTTTTTTGTGTGATGGTTCGATTCCTTATCAGGAATCGTTGTCCAACAATGTTTGTTTGAATGTTTTGCACTATATTCGCTTGACTTTTTATGGTAATGTCAATTGAGTGATTAATTGACTTTGAAGTTTCGTTTTTGATGTTCATTCGTCAGAAGTTGTTGCCATGCAACCGGTATCTCTACAGAGGGTGTCCCGATTTCTCCATTATTCAACAACATGCAGACACTTTCTTTGATTTTTCTTTTTTTAGTATGTTCTTCTTTAAGTAGTATTTTTGTCTTATTCCACTCCATTTTGTGTGTACCATTATCCGTGAGTTCATGATTTACCAATCTTGATCTGTGTATATGTCTTCTTGAGACGTTGTATTGATGCTCTTTTGTTCTAATTTGGAGAGGTCTTGATGTCTCACCGGTATATGTTTTTCCGCAGGCACAAGGTAGACTGTTCACACAATTTTTGGAAGTTTGAGTACCGTTTTCCGGTTTTGTTTTTGTCAAATTTGATCTTAAAGTATTATAATAATACTTTGAGATTTTGACACTTTTGAC
The DNA here is from genome assembly GCA_034190945.1 of Octodonta nipae. Classification (NCBI taxonomy): domain Eukaryota; kingdom Metazoa; phylum Arthropoda; class Insecta; order Coleoptera; family Chrysomelidae; genus Octodonta; species Octodonta nipae. The sequence continues at coordinate 11,731,547 of CM067221.1, forward strand.
ATTTTTGACATTTTTGACATTTTCTCGACATTTTAACATTTTTAAAGTTTTTGACATTTCTGGCATTATTGACATATTTGACATTATTGATGTTTTTGGCATTTTTGTCATTTTTCACATTTCTGGAATTTATGAAGTTTTTGACTTTTTTGACAATTGACATTATTGACATTTTTGATATTTTTGATATTGATGTCTACAAAATTATCAATCCGTATTCCTGTATATAAATAGTGTTTTATTTATGTGTGATACTTATCTATGTTCGAGATGTTTTAACTCCAACTCTGGAGTCGTTGTCAATGACTTTTTGTCATGTTTTCGAGGTTTTTTCAAACAAAAATTGTCTTTGATGTTAATGTTCTTGTTTAGAAAAAACCTAGAAATACAATACATTGCGATTGACACCGACTCCAGAGTTGTAGTTGAAAGGTCTCGAACACAGATAAGTATCACGTAATATAACTGACAAAATAATTCAAGACCTCCTCAACAATCTTTTTGAAATTATTTACTTGTAACAATTTTGACATTTTTTTCATTTCATACATTTTTTTCATTTTTGAAATTTGAACATTTTTGGCATTGTTGACATCTTTGAAAATTTTGACATATTTGAGATTTCGGAGATTTTTGGCAGTTTTATCATTTTTGAAATCTTTGACATTTTTGACATATTCGTATTCAGATAAACACATTTTATCTTTTTATATACCTATTAGTACAGGTAGTATATAAGTTGCCATTCTTAATGAAGATAATGAAGATGAACCAAAACTAAATCTACCAACGAAGAAATACTTATATCTACATAGAAACTACTCCTAAAAACTTTCACGGTACTTATTCATCTTCTTAGAAGATCTTTCCAAGAATATTGAATATAATTTATTCCAAATACTAAGGTTATTGGCCAGTCGTACAGCAACTTGAGTTTGTACCGAACAAAAGTCTGTTATCCATTTTCAGACGCTTTCATCATTTGTTTTCTCAAACGAAATGAGTTATTTTCTTGCGGTTCTGTATTTTCAAGCACGTATTTAAGTACCTCCACATCAAATTTCATCCAAATCCATCCAGTAGTTTTTGCATAATGCCGGTTCAGATAGACGCACAAAGACAAATTGGTGTTTTGTATTGTCAATCGATGACATCATCAAAATTTTCAAGAAGTGTTTCATGTAGAGACACAAATTCATTACGGGCAGTGCGGGTCAACTCCTCAAGATACAGTCCACTTCGCCTAGAGAGCGGTCAAAGACAAACGTAAGAACTCTGGCATGATCGTTCTTTTCTATTGTTACCAACATATCAAAGTTAAAAAACCCCATCCATTTCACTGTCAAAGATATTACGATACTAACTTTCCGAGATTTTTTTATCCATTGAACGCAATGGATAAACCACGAATTTTTTCGTGTGATTTTTATCCTAGGAATCAAAGGAAAACGGCGTTGCACACAGTACGACTCCCGATTTGGAGTCTCTGTGAGCTAGACTTTCCTGAAACTCCTGGCTGTCGGAATTGATTTCGCGATAAAATATTAAATTCAGTTATATGTACTGTATACATAAATAATTAATCGAGAATTCAATAAGTTGAGGGGTGCGCATCTGATGAAGGTTCTCGACTAGAAACAATATATTGTCTTGCGTTCCATGAATTGAGAAATCTCGAAAAGTTAGTATCGTGATATCTTTGACAGGTTTTGTAAACCTACTAATTTTTTCGTATGATTTCTATCCTAGGGTTCAAAGGAAAACGGCGTTACACACAGTACGACTCCCGATTTGGAGTTTAACTGGAACTGGAGTGGAATTTAACTGTTAGCAATAAAAAAATTCCTTTACCAAAACATGTTTGTTAGTTACCTACCCCTTTCGAAAATTTTGTTAGAAGTAAAAGGAAGCAGCTTAGAAACTTTAGTTTGTTATTACTACAAAAATACAAAAAGTGGTGCTGTGAACTATTAACGCGCCCTCTAAGACAAAATGAAATTTTAACTTCATTTGACGACCTAGGCACATTAAATCTTTATTTATTCATATCACCCTGTATGCCAAAGAGACCGATTAGGGAGAGCGAAGCGCCTGAAAGAGCCTCCCAATCGATATCACACCTGTTCGACGGCCGACGATTCTGCTTTAACAGACATGCGCTTTTTCTAAATCCTTCCTTTTCGGGTTTTATCTCAAAGATAAATCCCGAATCAAGATCGAGTGACGAGAATCAGGCTTGTTGCTCCTAGTTCGATGCTTATTCGGTGTTGCGGTTTGTTTGAAAAGGAGTAGAGTCGTGGGATTCCTCGGATTTAGGACGAAATTAATATTGAAATTGTAAACTCGATGGTGTCGGAAGGATTGTGGGGCTAATTAGAGTGTTGGGATTCGAAATTGTTCACTGGATGCTCTGCAGCTCTGTTGTAATTCTTAACATATTTGGTTGAGCCAAGATAAATGTTTTGTTGCGAAACAGAATATGAGAGCCATTCCAAATTAGTTATCCTTTGTTACTGCTATTGTAGTCTATTAAAAGTTCTCTGTAACACATTAAAGGCCCTCAATATTGTTAGAAGATCTTCTAATGCTTTTAACGAATTAACATTACAATACAATGCCTCTAAAGCAAATATTCAAAGTGTCTTCCACTGACTTCCATACAATAGTTCAACCTTGACTGAAAGCCGTCCCTGACAAGGTTTTATCTGACGACACTCTATAATTCGTTAGCGTAGTTCGTGCATAAAAATAGTCATAAAAATTTTGTATTTAACATGTCCCCACAAAAAAATCCAAATGGTTGAGATCAGGTGATCGGGCAGGCCATTCTATAGGACCTCTTCTTCCAATCCAGCGACCAGGGTATTCTAAATCGAGGTATTGACGAACTGGTGCGGTGTAGTGAGGAGGAGCTCCTTCTTGTTGGAAATGCAATTGCTCTTCACGTAGTAGAGGATCATTTTCTAATTTTTCTATTATCAATGCATTAATTTCATTTTCCAATATGTTGTGATAAATTTCACCAATTAAATTACCAGGAATAAACAGGGATCCAATTAGATGATGTCCCAAAAGTTTAGTTTTACCGGATGTTGACTATGCGCTTCTAGAAATAAATGAGGATTTGTATCGCTCTAAAATCTACAGTTATGTCGGTTAACCTCCACATGAAGTGAAATAGTGCACTCATCCGAAAAGCAAACATTGTACAAGAAATTCGGGTTTTCGATCATAAGCTGGGTCATAATTTCGCAAAACTCTTGCCTTAAATCCTAATCATTCTTATTTAATTCATGATTTCATGATTTAATTTTGTACGTTTGGAATTTGTACTTATGCTGAATTCTAAAGACGTTAGTTTGGCTAATACCGGAAGCTGCAGAGATTTGCTGGACAGACTGCGTGTTTGGTATAAGTTGGATATGGCCCAATGTAGCCACAGCTACCTCCTCATGCTTCACAATTCCAATGGGAGCACTTTTTTTATCATTACTTAGTCCGTCTCAACAAATTTTTAAATCAAGCCCAATACGTATTTATGAAATTTAAAAATAGATCGAACGCAATTTTGAATCTGGTAATAAAGAGTTACCAGCTCAGCACGTTCTTGCCATGTGTATACCATAATTATCTTTAAAATTTTTAACAAATCAGTAAAGTAATAACTGGACAGATAAATGTACAATGCTTCAAATGATTGAATAAAAGAACAACAGATATACAAATTTACTGTAAATATCATCAAAAAATAATGTAAAATAAATGAATGTTTACATTTAATGTTTTTCTTGTATTGTGTGTTAGTACAGGGTGCGGCAGTGAAACAGGATGGTTTAAGAGCGTACTATAAAATAACTGCTCTTAACTATTTTTCCATGCAGTAAAACTTTTAATTTTAATAATCCGGTTTTACTACTAGGTCTGTTAGGTTTTCTGTTATATGAACAGGAATTGCAATAAAAAATTTTATTATCACGGTATAGTCCGTAAAAAGGGCTTTCAAATGATATACGGCAACACCTATTTTCCCTAACCCAAATCTCAAGGTCATTGAATTGGCCTATTCACCTCAAAAAATTTCCTTCTCGAAACAAAAATCGACCTGCAACTATTGCAATAGTTTTGAAAATAAACCAGGATAATCAAGGTGGCTCGTTTGAGATGGAATACCCTCTATATGTTTTTCTTAACGGAGGCCTTAACTTACGCATTTAAAATATTCCAGTTTGGTAGTGAATTGCAAAAACTGTATCTGTTTCGACAATTCGTTCTTACTGACACCACACTTACTTGATCTTGAAATACGCTTACAACTTAGTTTATAATAAATAAATATAGTATTCAATTAAAATACAATACCAGCACAATATTAGCTTTCCGTTCGAATAAACATTACAATTTGCTGTTGTAAGTCAGACCTCCACAAAAAAAAGGTCAACGTTATGAAGTTTATTGATGATAGAGACTAGTGATGAGCGATATTTCTATACCTGTGACTTAAACCGTGACTTATATGGTCACTGTTAATCCCGACGACCTAATTCTCCGCAAAGCAGTGTATTGAGTGGCTGCCTACACGCCGCACGGTATCTCGTAATCCTGTATAATTGTATCGTCGTGAGATGGATATTGTTCTACCGGCGACTACAGACGGCGACGGCGGCCTAATTCTGCACAAAGCAGCGAATTGGGTAACTGCAAGCACACTCACGGTACCTCCTTTTGGTCGTAATTCTCGTATACTCATATCCTTATTTTTCGGCGGTATGTGACCAATATGTATCTTAATGTGTTATTTTAATTGGTTTCAGTACCAAATTAGAAATATTAAATACTATTTAAATTATTACTGGTAAGTATTAGCAGCACTGCACGAGTGCAAGATGATCCATAGTCCGTTGTCAAAATCTCTTATATTAAAAAATCGCAAAATCGCAGTATCGTTCAACTACAGCGCCCATACAACATTCCCGTTTAAATAAACGATGATTAGCAAATCATCGTCACCGGTATACCGGTGACCTAACAGTCACTGACTGGCTTATCGCTAGTAGAAACATGGATGCAAACTTATATGGGGATTAGTCGTTTATATAATTAGGGGTAACAAGCAACAACAGTGGGAATTGTGAATTGTCCGGATAGTTGACTCCTTTGATGTCGAAGGGACCGTTAATATCTTCTAGTTTATAATGTCCAAGATGAGACTGGTACAACTGGTGTATATATTTTTTTTATCGAGAATTTCTGCTTCTTTGCTTACTTCTTGTAAACTTCCAAAACGTATTTGGGGATGAGTCATTTATCGTCGACGATACAGTACGATACAGTATTAAGCTGGAACATATTCTGAGAATAACTAAATGATTTATTGATTGCCACAACCACAGGATGGGTCTGCAGTTTCTCGGTTCACTGATATTGTTTGATTTGCGAAGAACTGTCTTCTGGTGTGTCAGCTACATCGGTAGTCCCAGGATGTTATTGAAGACAGGTGCAAGCTTTCCCTACAACAAATGAAATTCATTGGCATGGATTTTTATATCGTTGACAAGGAAAGAAAGGATGTTTTTAGGGTTCCGTATATACAATATACGGATACCCTTATAATATCACTCAGGATTTCTGCCTCTGTCACATCACAGCAATTTTCTCCTAAACTACTGGACGTCCGTCCAGTAGATTAGGACGTTCAAATTTGGTATCAATGTGTAGTTTGGTGACCCGATCAGGAGTACATATCGTAAAAGAAAAAAATTTTGATTTTAGGGGTACTTCTGGGGGGAAAAACTAAAAAAAATTAACCGTTCCCCTCCCCACATGTCCGAAACTACTGACCCTAAAATTTTGAAAAAAATATGAAATATAGAACGTTGCCCGAACTTTACAGGAAAAATAAAGAGAAACTATGAATATTAATTTTGGGGGGCAAATTATAGAATTAAGTGAAAATTTAAAAATAAAAAAATTTCAAACACATCATGTAATATATCAAATGAAAGGTCTCATTCTCAGGATCACAAATATATTTTTTTCATATTTAAAAAATATTATTTAAAAAGATATTAACGAAAATATACCAAAATTTACCCATTCCCCCCTAATCTCCGAAACTATAAAATGTAAAGTTTTGAAAAAAATTTGAGGTATAGGTTCTGACCTGAAGTTTAATTGAAAAATAAGGAGAAATCTCTACTTTTAATTTTGGGGGACAAATTACAGAATTAAATGGAAAATATAAAATTAAAATTGTTTCTAACCCAACATGTTATATATCAAATGAAAGGGCTCATTACGACGAAAACAAATATATTGTTTTCATATTTTTAAAATAAATTAATTAAAAGTTATTAACAAAAGTATAAAAAAAGTACCTATTCCCCCCCTATCTCCGAAACCATAAGCTAGAAGATTTTGAAAAAATATGGAGGCATAGCCCCTCATCTGAGCTTTACTGGAAAAATAAGGAAAAACCCCTAATATTCATTTTGGGGGGCAAATTATAGAACTAAATGGAAAATATACAATTAAAATTGTTTCTAACCCATCATGTTATATATCAAATGAAAGGGCTCATTATGATGAAAACAAATATATTTTTTTCATATTTTTAAAATAAATAAAATAAAAAATATTAACAAAAATATAAAAAAAATACCCATTCCCCCTCTTATCTCCGAAAACATAAGCTGAAAATTTTGAAAAAAAATGAAGTATAGCCCCTCACCTGAACTTTACTGGAAAAATACGTCTGATATTCATTTTGGGGGGCAAATTATAGAATTAAATGGAAAATAAAAAATTATAATTGTTTCTAACGGGTCATATAATATATCAAATCACAGGGCTCATTATGACGAATACAAATATATTTTTTTAATTTTTTTTAAATGAATATTTTAAAATATATAAAAAAAATATTTTAAAAAAATTACCCATTCCCCCGTTACTCCCCAAACCATAAGACCTAAATTTTTTTGTTTATTGGAATAATATGAAAAATCCCTAATTCTATATTTGGCCCCCAAATAATAGAATTAAACGGAAAATAAATTATTAGAAAACACCCATAGTAATTTTAGGGTCAAATTATAGAACTAAATGAAAAATAAAGATTGAATTTTCAAAAATATCATGTAATATATCAGATAAAAGGCTGATTATGTGAATTACAAATTTATCATATTTTTAAATCATTTATCTTCTAAACGTTGTTTGTGCCATATTCTTGATTACTTTTATGTTTTTTTGGGCAATAACACCACAATAGAAATAAAACGAGGTATATTGCAGGAATACCAAACGTTTCAAAGTCTATTCTGACTTCGTTGTCAATGGCTTTATATTTATTGATGTAGATTCCAAAATCAAATATAAAGCCATTGACAACGAAGTCAGAATAGACTTTAAAACGTTTGGTGTTCCTGCAATATACGTCGTTTTATTTCTATTGTGGTGTTATTGCCCAAAAAAAAACATAAAAGTAATTTAAATCATTTGTTTAAAAGATATTAACTAAAATATTAAACATCGACTTAATTCCCATTTTAGAAACTACACTATTTAAATTTTGAAAAATATATTTTATTTGTATTTTTTAATAATTTAAATAACAGATTTAATAATTTATAATTCCAATCTACAGAGCCTCAAAACCCAGACAGTATATTATAAAAGACTTCTCTGAAAGTTTATTGTAAGATAAAACTCTAATGTTAATTTTTGGGGGCCGAATTAGAAAATTAAATACATATGTATTCTGATAAAATCAAGCGAATCGTGAAGCAGATAAAATAAAAAGTCTATGTGTGGAAAATCAAAGTGTATATGTTTTATAAATTTAAAACTCTCATTTAAAAGATATTAGGGTAAATATAAGAAAAGGCACTCATTCACCTGCTTGTCTGAAACTGGAATATTAGAATCTTGAAGGTGGTACGGAACCCTAAGTATGCGAGTCCAACTCGCACTTGACCAAATTATTTGAAAAATATAACCTGTTTTCTCATTTGTGGTGTTATTTACCCAGCAAATCATATAAACAAACTAGCAGATACAATCTATCAATTTACAGTAGAAGAAATGCATGGTGCACACTAAAAGCAACAGTTATTAATGGTCGCTTTAATATCAAATGAGTCATCTATCTAAGTTTATCACGCCTAGTTATATAAACAAGTTTAAACGTTTTGAAATCGGTTAAAACTAGTTAGAGACAACATCCTAATCTCAAATATTTTGGAAATACAATTAAATCAGCTATGTTTTTGATATAAAACTGTAAAGGATATCTTGATACCGATGGGCCTGCAAATAGAAGCTAAAATTTTCATTCGTAAAGTTTCTGTAGTTATTCAGGAAATTATCTTGCCAGTCTTAACTGTTTTAGTCATCTTGTTGATTTCGTTTTCAAATATCCTAACAGGAAAAAGTCACGAAGGGCCAAATCAGGTAAACGAGCCGCCTGCTTGTTTGGATAAACATTGAACATATAATTTCGCACTGGGCTAATAATTTTGTGGGATCTGTTTTGTTGAATCAGTCCCTGTGTAGCAACATGACCAACCAACTCACGACTATAGTCCATAGCCAGCTAGACTATTGGTCTAATTTTGTAAATTTAAGTGCAGAGGACGATTAAATTTGTTTCGACAGAAAGCCTTACCTTGAATGCTAGCCAATATATTATTTATAACTGTTGGAAACCTTTTCACCCCCGAGTTAACAAAATTCAAAAATAAATATTTGGGAATTGTGACTTTGACAGTAAAAGAGGATAGAGAAAAGACCCAAACTGCATAATTCCCTAAAATAGCATTATATTAATATTAAGTTGGTTGATAAAAAATATATCGCTTCTATAGGGGTGTGAAAACCCACATCCTAAAATTACTTTATCTTCTTTAACCCAATGCGTACGGTGAAGATAGAACGAAATCCGATAACATAAGTTCTTTATCCCTTAAATTATTACTTGCACTTAACGGCGTAAATGATTAAAAAGGCAATTTGGGATTTATATCCGAAGAAATGACTACCAAAAAGGCTATCCCACGAGTATTCTCCTTCGACGGTCTATAAAAAATTAATGTCAAGAAGTGAAAATATTAGTGAAAATTTAATTTCCAGCATAAACTTCGAAGCACATATATTATATTACTTCTCTCATAAAATTTGAATAAGGTAATTGTGGTTTCGCATATTTCTTCGAGAAATTCATATATGTCGCTGTATAGACATCCAACATGAGTATGTCAAGGAGAAATATATTCCAAAAATTCAATTATAGTTGAAGTAAAAAGTCGGCAGTAAGATTATCCTGATGAGTGAAATGTGGTATTTCCTTGACGAATATTCATGCTATTTTGTCTCTTCATTCTTTCATTTATAATAATAATAATAATACCTACGCGTGATCAGTGCTTAGTTACTCTTTCGGTATAGTTAACTGGTGCAAGACCGACATTGAACAATTACAACGGAAAGTTCGAGTACTACTAACAAAAGCTCAAAATCACCATCCAAAGAGCTGTGTCGAACGTACAACATTGCCCCGGTGTGAAGGAGGAAGAGGATTGGCAGATATAGGAAAGTTAAGTGATCAACAAATTTCTAATTTGCGTAATCATTTCCAGAGACTTGCAGAATTTTCTGATCTAAACAGAGTCATATGTCAGGTTGATGACTCAACACCTCTGCGACTGACAGAACAACAAGTTCAAGTATATCACCAAACAACTGATCAGAAACTGCTCAAATGGAAAGAAAAGGCCCTTCATGGAAGACATATAAATGACGTCAACCAAGATTGTGTCGACAGTTCAGCGTCGAACTACTGGTTGATCTCTGGTCATATGTTGAATCTATCCAGCATATCACAGGAGGTTGCCAAGCGTTCGCTGCAACTGAATACAAAGAACGACAGGATGCTGTGCCAAAAATACTGCACCAGGAACTAGCGCTGAAGCTTGAGCTATCCCAGTCGGTAAGAACACCCTACTATATATACAAACCAGAATCTATTTTAGAAAATAACAACTACAAACTGTACTGGGACTGGACGATATTGACCGATCGGACTGTTGCTCACAATAGACCAGATATAGTTTTGGTAGATAAAGTTTCTAGAAAAACAACCTTAATAGACATAGCAATCCCTAACAACAATAATTTAAATATTAAGCAGGCTGAAAAAATAGAAAAACATAGGGATTTAGAATTTCAAATACAGAGACAATGGGACATGAACAACACTCGAACGGTATCAATTATTATGTCAACAACAGGAGTAGTCCCAAAACATCTATTAAACAATTTGAAATACACGAACATCTTTACCAACTGATGCAAAAAGCCGTTCTGTTAGAAACAGCCCGGACGGTCAGAAAATTCATGGGGAATTCAGCCAAGACGCCAACCACGGGCCTGATAACCTGGCAAGGGCTCCCACAGAGCTAAACCCTTTTGATATGTGGTATATCTGGGATTTAGTGAACTTTCCCTAAAGGCACACTACGTGTGCCTCAGAGGGAGTGTGATGCCATACATTGTATGGTCAAGTCGGGGATAATTTTATTGCTCGAAGATCAATATCGTGTCATCTTGAGAAACAGCCTTATTTCGCCTGAACAACTGGACACAATAAAGAGCGAAGTGGAGTGCGAAGTATTTGGTCGAAATGCAATCGATCCAGCAGAGCCTGAAACACCTTTGGCACAAAGAGCGGACGGGACTCAAGAACTTCAAAAAGAACAGCCAACCAACGCTGACCTGCTTGAGAAGATCCAAGCAGAAATGGAATGAGCTCTTAGAGAGTATAGTGGCACAGATCCACTGACTGGGCTAACTCTTCCCAAATTAATATCTTCTAAGAAACTGGGTATCGTCTTGCAGGCTATGAACAAATTTATCTTGCCAAACTATGTTTTAGGTGCTAATACATTAGAGTCGCTACACACAATCATCTACTGTGCTGCAATTTCCATCTGCAGAACAATTGGGGTCGCAATAAGCCCAAAGCAAGACCCTCCCCAATTTAGACAAACACCCCAAATACCACCTTGGCAAAAACGACTTGAAGTGAAAATTAATACTCTTCGGCAAGACATTGGAAGTCTGACCGAGTACCACGATGGGGGAGGAACAACACAATAGAAAGACTTGTCAAGACTATCATGGCCAATAACCGAATACACTCTCAGTGGGAACATCGCATCTTAGCAGTGTCTGGACAGTTTACGACAAAAGCTCTCCATTTACACAAGTCGATTGAGAAGGTATAAAACCAGTAACCAACGGAAACTAGATAACGCACTGTTCCGAAAATCAGAGAAAAGGGGTTTATAGAAAACTCAACAACATCAGTAATAAAAATCCGTAGCTATCCCAGTAAAACGGTCATCGAGCAGCCTGGAAAACACACTTTATACAACAGTTTCCCATAACTTCAGAGCGAGCTGGATTAATGAGAAAAGGGCTGCATTTCAGAATTGTGATAAGATGCAACATCAACCATTTACAACGGAAGACACGTCCAACATAATGAAACATCTCCATAACTGGAAAGCACCAGGACCAGATGGTGTGCAGAATTACTGGATAAAGAATCCACCCACGAAAAATTAACAGTCCTTATTAATGATACATTTATCCATCCACACGAGATACCTAGTTTCCTTACGCATGGTGCTACATACCTCTTACCAAAGCATAACTATGTACACAGAACCCAACAAAGTACCGATTAATCACTTGCTTCCCAACCTTATACAAAGTTATAACTTCGTGCATTAATCATCGCCTTTTCAGACGTTGTGAGCTGAACAACATAATTACCGAAAGAAGATAGCAATGGGGGTTCTGACCACTTTGGTAACTAGTCCATCCAGTTCTCAGAGGCGACGTAAGCAGAGGTGTGTCACCAAAGACCTTCTGGTAATTGTCAATTTCTTGTGCTGAAGACATGTGACAAAGTTGTTAACAATGCGACTTTCTGTTGACATTGGTGACATTAATTAGTCACCTTTATCAAAAAATGTTTCACACCCTTGTTTTCAAGAATTAATTAGTTTTGAAGATTTTTAGTTGTCATTGCTGTACTAGCGCTACCTATTGTCAGCTAGTAATAATAATAATAATATTAAAGAAAAAAGTGGGTTTGATCGTGATTCGAACTTGCGATTCCCAATTAGAAATCGTACCTTAAGCACTAAGCCATGGAGTTAATTAATGAACTGGTATATCTCCAGTGTATAATACATCATCATCAACAACAACAATAAATGTTTTTTTCAAGAGCCTAGCCTAGCCTAGCCTCCATCTTACTCAAGACATAAAAAGGTATACATTTACTAATAGTAATAATTTGTAGAAGGAGTGTAGGTGTATGAAATAAAACAAAAGTAAATAAATGAATAACTTATAATTTTTCTTTTTCTGTTTGAATAATATTTATAAACACTTAATAAATAAAAAATTTCGCTCTTGTACCATTGCCATACGGTAGACTCATCTCGCTGTTGATAAAGCATTGGTTGTATTCTTCTTCCATGTCTTTGAATTCCTCTTCTGTGTGTGGTTTGTGCCTGATATTGTGAAAGAAGTAGGATAACTGGTTGATTCCGAAATCATATTTAACATCGAGGAAAGTTGATGACGACATACAGGTAGCAGCATTCTGAAATGAGATATATTTTTTTTTAATTAATATTTTTGACTCTTTGAAAGTTAGTATTACCTAAACGTACAAAATACTAAGTTTGGGGTATTTCTTCGTGACAAACAAGTCTACTGTTGTACTATGCCTTGATATAGACTCGTTACAGAAACAAAAAAAGTTGTTGACACTTTTCACACCAGATTGTTCCGTAACGTTTAGCACTATTTGAGGTTAGGTATTGTCACGAGTTCAACCCTTCTTACAGGCTTATCTTGTTTGAGCTGGTTGAACCTTGTCTCGGATTTGAAATACTTCCTAAAAGAAAAAAGCTTTTTTATGAAATAATTTAGAAAAAATATATACTTACATGTGAAACTAAGATATGAATTTTGTAGATGTCTAATGAATGAAAAAGATAAATTAAATAGTAAAACCCATGGTAATGTGTCAGTTGAAATAAAATTAACAATTCTTTTGTCATCATATGGACTTAGTGCTATTTTTCTTTGTGAAACGGTAAACACATTATGATTTTAGAAATTATTGAATTTGAACAACATCAATTTGAAAATTTTGGAATAAACACTTATGATAATCCTCAAATGTTATTTCCTTTAAGGAAGATTTTTGAATACCTTTAGCTTTTTAATAACAAGACAATCTTCTTTATTATCCAAAGACTTGACTTTCAGTGCATACATTTTTGATCTCAATCCAATAAAGTGTGTCATATATTCTGCCTTTTTCTCATCCTTCATTAAACCAATAGCCATTTTATTTGATAGAGGAATTCCAAAAACGTTATCTGTTGGATAATCAGACGTGTCAAATTTTGAAATATCATGTTTTATATGGTTATATATATTAATATTAGTAAACTTTTAAATTAAACTATCTGTATCTGTGTATAATAATTTAGCATTATCATTAAATTTTGCTTTTATGTAATTGTAATGAAAGTCGTACAGAAAAGTTTTTAGATATGTCTAATATAGACATACCTATAAAAATCGGTTTATTCATGGTGATTTTTAGTTTATTCATTTCAATGATAACCATATTTTACTAAATATTGTACAACTATTAAAATTGGGTTGTGAATGTAAAATTTTTGCACCATATCTTCCTGACCATTTAGTCACCAATTTGATATCTTTATATTTTCTAACATTTTCAATTGTTTTGCCATAAGGAGAATTATTCATTAATTTAAAAAAGTTTTTTTCAAAATCATTCTACTATGCTTCCGCATTTCAGTATTCAGATCAATATATTTTTTTAACCAACATGATTGTTTGAATTTTAAACACCGATGTATTTTACCAATTTCAATGCCTAAATCTTTAGCTTGGTTTAATGCTCTATAATGTATAACATACTTTTTTTTGTCATACAAAGTTGTCAATAATTTTGTTGCATCAGAGGCTGACGTAGGTGGTGCTAAATGTTCAGGACATAAAGGCAAATCTTTGTGTAAATTAAAAAAGTCTATGAGGATATTTTAAATCAACTTCAAGTATATAACCATATTCATTGAAATCATCACTGGTGTTAAAGATATTTTCCTTATAAAGGTCTTCACATGAACCCATTCAAATTCTCCATATGGTAATGGAAAAAATGACATAGCGGCTCCATATTAATTATTTATATCGAAATACATCAAATAAGACTCAGGTAATTCAGGATTGTAGTCCACTACCCATGTACTTATTGTTTGCTTCACCATATCTATTTGAGCATTGCGAAATACCACCTCTGATTCCCTTTTCAATAAATAAAACCATATCACTATCAGTTAATAGTTCCAACTCAACATTAGTAACTTTTAACATTGCATCAATGCGAGACCAGGAGCTGTATAGTATGTAGAGGGTCTAACTGATAAGTTTGCATACAAAGATTTCTAAAATTTTCCATGACGTCAACAAGCAGAAGTACATCTGTAGTCAAATACTGTTCTGCATATTGTTGAAGATTTTTAATCCCAAATGTACGCCAAAACATTACAAGCATGTGATAGTCCTCATCAGATATACCCTCAACATTAATTGTACTGTAAAAGGCATCTTTGTGTGGTAAACAGGGGTCTTTTAACTTATCCCATGAATTAAGGTATTCATAAGGAAAAACACCTTTTTTTGTCAGTAATTTAAACTTATCATAATCCTTTATATAGTTTTCTTGTATGTAGTTTTCTGACTAACTAAGATGATAATTTGTTTAAACTACTTGACATGAATCTAAATGAATCTATGAACCTAAAATTGATGTTAGTCCCTTCAATGTATTTTGAAAATGAAATGTATCTTTCTTTATTTAAAGGTAGTAATGTTAAATTTCCTGGTATTTTAGTACTAATTGCTTTAATAATGAAATGACAATCATAACCAGATAGATTGTGAAATACTACTGGTACAGTGCGTGATTTTTGATATTGGAGATTACATAAATTATGTGCAGCCCCTCTGTATTTACCTGTAAGGTGGCAATGATTCTAACTTTAATATCAACATCGTTAAAAGCTTTGTTGCAAATATGACATGTGAAGATAACAAAACTGTTCTTCTTCTACAACTAAGTTAAATTTAAAGGTTCAATATCATGAAAAACTTTACGAAGATCTTTTGCAATATTAAAAAGTTCATTTGCAAACCAATCTTGACAGTCCATGACCTGTATAACATTTAAATTTTGACTCCAATTTATTTTCATAATAAGATTTTAAATAATATGCTATACTGAATGCCTCATGTATTTGACATTTTTTTGTTTTTATTAGTCTGAGAAACGTCATGCGTAATCCCTAAGATACTTTCAAGATCAGCATAAATAGTAAAAGGTACTGGATCTTTGTATTTATAGTTTTTTAAACTTTATTATTCTATTGATTCATTAGGCATGATAATACGAGTGGAATTTAACTGTTTACAATCTTCCAAATGTTTTTGTAAATGTGATTCACTAGAAAAATAATTTAAACATCTTTTCACAAATCCAACTTTTTTCCTTTGTGCTTATTTAATTGTCTAGAAGTCAAACGAGATAAATCTTTTATGTAAGCAAAATGATATAAATTGTTTTGTGAACTATCACTATCTTCATCATCATTATCATAAATATATTATTATACACAGAAATCATTAATAAATTAATTCTTGGCGAAAATTCCTTGTTTACTAAGTAAAAGTGGTAAAATTTCATTTTTACCATTTAAAACAATACATTTATTGTAAGTTTGTTTAAAATTTCAAATTTTGTTATGTCTTTTAAACGCATAGGAAATTTAATGTTGTCATATTTTAACACAGTACTGAAATGGGGATAAGATGATTTCGTGATACATGATGTTTAGCTGGATAAAGTGCACAAACTATGGACCATAGAAAAACAAAATGATCCTTATTTTGAATGTTAATAACACTTTTAGTGGTTTTTATAAATTTTGGTAAATCAACATAGTTGAATTACCAATATTTATGGGGCATAACTATTAATATTAACTTTCAATTGTAAAATCTCCAAAAGGGCCCTCCTGAGTCACGCTCTTGGAATTCCTCGAGTTGTGTTAAAATTACATCATTAACATGAGTCCTGTACCATTCTTTCAAATTAGTATTTCTATCAATTATTTGATTTTTGTGTTAAAGTGTTTTAATGATTTTTCACCAGTCTGAGGTTTAATGAACATACCAATGAAAATAACATTTGATTTAACTATACATTTTTAATTTCTTTTCGAATCTGAATGGAAAAACTTCTAAATGCTTTTTTCAAAAATATTTTTGGATCCTTAATTCTCAAATTGACAATAACACCAGTCCTAATTCTATTATCAAAACACGATTCCAAATTTTCCCAGACAAGTTGCTTAGTTTGTTTTTTTTTTTATTAATTATTTTTTAAACTGATGTAAGTATACTTTGAGAATAGCCAAATGGGATTCGATTTTTGAAAAATTATGTACACAGCTAGATTTATTTTTTATACAACGACTTAGTAATAAAATATGTTTCTCAAAATCCTAATGTAAGTATTTAATTCATCTTTTTTCTTCAATAATCTACTAACCACTATGACTTTTTTTACAAATTCTTCAGATGTAACATCAATAATTTTTTGAGAATTCATTATGATCTAAAATAACATGAAAAGTAAGTAAAAATCAAAAATAAAAATAAAAATTACTCACAAGAATACAAGCACAACGGGTAAGACTAAACAACCACTTAAGTCAATGAGTACAGAGAAACTGTAACGGATAGACCAGTAGTTAGTTAAAAATAAGTTAAAATAAAAAAGAAAATAAAAAAAGAAAAGAAAATTAAAAATTTTACTCACCACAATACAAACACAGAACTGTTCAACCTCTTAAGTCAATGAGTACAGAAAAACTGTACCAGATAGACCAGAATGATATATATGCATATGATTTAAAAAATTCATATCGTTGACCCTAGGTCATCAACATTAACGTCATTAGGTTTTACATACATTGTTGCTCATCGGAATAATCCACAAAAACAACATGTGTCTAATTAATAATAATAAAAAATCATATCATTGACCCTAGGTCACCAACATTAACGTCATTCAATTTTACATACATCTACAATAATTCACAATAACAACATGTGTCTAATTAATGTAAATTAATGAAATATTATAACGTTAGTAGTTGAATTAATTAATCATGTTATTGGTTCATGAGTTGAAATTTTCATGACATGTTATTCATACGTATAATGATTTTTATAAAATTTCTGTATAAATTTGTTAACGATCTTTGAAGAGGTTCATAAAAGTTTTGTGATTTATTCCTGTTCACAATGGCAACCACACCAAGCACATTAGTTGTATTTTCAGAAGACAAGTTGAATTTTCCTGTAAATCATGCTTTCATCGTAATGAAGCAACTATTTCAGTAAGTTTTCTGATATATTTATTTTATAAGTATGATATTCATTTTCTCTATTTTTACGGGACTTGATAATATTTGACTTAATCTGGTTTTCACTTTACATATATGTTACAGTGTTTAATTTTTTTTCTTTTACAAGTACAGTATTTATTTTACTATATTTTTTTATATGACTTGTTTTTTCATTTTACATATATGTTAATGTGATTAGACTTCTTTATAATACTATGATCTCATTGTATTTAATATTTGATTTAGTTTTGTTTCACTTTCAATATTGTGTTTTTGTTACTTACTATCATTATTCGTTTTAGATATGGGGTGAAAGATATACAAGTTAAAGGAGATAAGGTATTTATTTCTCTAACTTATTCGCCCAGAGCGAGTACGCTAAAGAAAAAGTTTGGAACTTTACCGATTCGCTACATGCGAACGAAAATAGAAAAAGAAGAGGAATTCAATGTACTCGAGCAAGTGGTACGAAAGTATAAGTTCAACTTGCTCAATGATGAGATTGAGGAAAACCCATGCAGATTGGAGGAGGGTAATACAAATAAAAGAAAATATTACTTGGAACCACCAAATTTACCAAGTTTGTCTGACAATTGGGAAGATGATGACTTTGGGGAATTTATAATAAAAAAAACTTGTACTGTAACAAGTCCAGCTGAAGAGAGTAAAAAGTAAAATAATTTTTGTTATAAGGTAAATTTTATATAAATAAACATTATATATATATACATGCTTTTTAATTTCACCAAAAATAAAACATTCCTTTTTATTTAATAAATATTTATTCAGTATAGGTCAATTATAAAATTCTTATATTACATTAAAGGCTATATTTCATTAATCTATCATGAATTATTAATGCATAACAATTATATCTTTATTAACATATATTCAGTATAAGTCAATTATAAAATTCTTACAATATTAGATAATGGGTTGTATTTTACCAATCTGTCATGAATTATTAGTGCATAACAAGTAGTGTTATTTGGCATGTTTTTGTTGGTTTCAAAATCCAAACGTATATCTACACTACCACCTTTTAGTGACTCATTTTGATGACTACAATCTATTACAACAATAGGTGCCAATGATAAAAATTCTTGTGGAGTTAAACAAGGTTCAGCAATATCTTTATAATAATAGTTTTGTTGGAATTTAACAAACATCTCATATAGAATAGCCCATTGATTTTTATTAAAATTCACATTCAAATTGTCATAGGGATATACATCAGAATTCAAGTATAATTTAATGTTAGTTAGATTACAATGATCAAATTTGGAATTGTCTGCAGTAATATTGTTTCTTTTATTTGTTTGAAACCCTACAATTACAAATCGTGGTTTCTCCATTTGACTAGCTGTTTTTATGGTCCATGTGTGGTTCATTGTTTGTGGAAGGACTGGATACTCGTGTAATTCCCAGCTTCTGAACGCCACTTGAAGATCTTTTCCGTTTTCAATGTACTTTAATAAACGTAATTTTTCCATATCAGATACTTGCACGTGTGGAATTTTCCAAATTAATTTATTTAGGATAATTTTTGGTGCTTCCCCATTTTTAGTCGTTATCACTGCATTATTTTCAGTTGGGCTTCTAATCAATATTACTTCTTGTTTGATATTAACTACTATTGACTTGTAATCCTCACAAAATCCCATTAGTAATCTTAATGGAATACAAACACTAAAATTGCCTTCTGCATCAGTTATATTGGGATTTTGTTGGTGTTGCCATCCAGCATGATAGAATCGACGAAGTTCACCTTGTGTATATGATACAAAATTTTTCATTGTACTTGTAATACCTGGATTTCTAACTCGATCAATTACAGTTCCTCCCAATTCATATCTGATTTCATCAAATAAAAATGTAATAGCATTATTGATAAATTGAAGTGTTGTAGTATTTTCATTTAAGGTATTCGTCATTTTTCCCTCGATATACAAATAACTTTGTGATGGTAGAGTGTATATGTCCTGCGTTTGTATGGGTAATCGTATTTCATCTGATTTGTGAAGAGTTGTATTAGCATAAGGTCCATGGGTGTGTGCTTCAGAACTAATAATCGAACTGTCTTCATACACTTTTTTACCAATGTTTAAAATATTAAAACTCATGATGAATAACCACAGTTACACTTTATCCAAAATAGTAGTTTGTAGAGACTACTTTGGAAATTTAAGCGGACTCTTAACCAAAATTCCTTTATCGTTTTTTTATTTTTCTTCCCTATTTTTGTGTATCAGTTTGAAACCTAGTGAGGTTAGGAAATGTTTATTTTCAGGTGTTAACCCTTTGAACTTCTTCTTTATACTGTTGCTTTGACTTAATTTCAGAGGGCTTTTTACTGATTGAGGTGGTAAGGGAGTATTATATATGAATACCATTATATAATTGATTTCAAGTATAATCTTACTGTTATACGTTCACCATTAAAACTAACATAATTTCCATCTTGATCAACTATTTTAATGTAGATTTCATCAATATAATTTGTATTGATAGGTAGATATGTGACTTCGGAGGGTTTTTCAATTATCTTATATCCAGGTGGTACGTTCGGTGCAAACGTATACAATATGTGACCTGGCATATTATTACGATAGGAATTTGTAACTAGATTACATTCTATTGATATAGAGTTTACTGGTGATATATCGATACTCACATCAGAAATATGTTTTTTATTAGCTTCAAGTTTACGCTTTGTGGTAAATCCTAGTAATGATCCTATAGAATTTTCTTTTTCAAAATCAATAACTTTGTTGCTTTTAATTTCACACTTGTATGTATTTTTATTTGCATGTATTGTAAGATGAGTAACATTATTAGAGTCGGCTTGTACAATTTCCTTTTGCCTTTTCTGTTGTGGTTTTTGTTGTTGTTGTTGTGATTGTAATAACATTTTCTCTTTAATATTTATTTCCTTAGCATTTATTTGAGATTTTAAATACTTTTCAATATCTTGTATTTCATATGTACCTTCAGGTATCTCGAAATCATATTGGTCAATTGAAAACTTGTTATTTGTTGCATTCACATTAGATATTGTGTTATATGTAATAATATCCACTAGACCTAATAAATAAGTAACATTCTCGTCTAGTCTAATTGGATTTGGTAATTTTGTATAAAAGTGAATTTCTACCTTCTAACTGAAAGATGTAATTAGCCATTTGAACGTTTTGATAGTTGGTCAACAAATGAGAAAATATTCATATTATCATCAATTTATTTATTATAGAAGAGAAAGAGTAAACATAAATGACCACACTTAAAACTAAATTTACTTTGAAATACATCATGATTATAGAGAATTTTAACAGAACCAGCAGATTTAAAATATTTTATGGCTTCCCATGGTGGAGGCAAATTTCCAAAGGAATCAAAATAGATGATTTTGTTTCCTTTTTTCTTGTATGCAGTCCAATGCGTACCAGATCCATTAGTACTATCCAAATTGATGACACCACATTCGTTTCTTCTACCAATTCTTTTTGGAAGGTTATCTCTCATATATACATTTCTAAAATTTGGAATATTTAAAAGTCTTGCATATTTCCTAATATCAATATCGGTTAAGGGTCGTTGCAAATTTCTTATCTCTTGTATCGTTTTATTAACGAGGCTGGTGGGTGTAAAAAAAGTCCCATACCAGTTTTATAGGGTTTCATATAGAGACCTTTACCACCCATAGCAATAGCTTCCATTGTTTTATTATGTCGTTGGGATTCGTTTAATTGTTGTTTTGCAGCTCGAGCATCACCTATAGCTTTCGCTACCCCGGCGCACCCCCTGTAAGGGCACCAAGTGCAGACAATCCAGCAAAAATTGGTATTAACGGTAGTATACCTCCAGTTTTTGGTAATTTAATTACACGTGTCGGTTTCAATTTCTTTTTTAAAATTCTCACAGATGCTAATGCAATTTGAATAGCATTCTTCAATGTTTTAGGTCTACGTTTCATTAATACTTTTTTCACTTGTCCTATTGCTTTCAAGAATCCTATATATTTACATTTTTCTTTCTTTAATGAACTTGTTTTTTCTTAGCAGCGCTAACCATCTTGACAGATTGATCCACTTGATAAAACTAATTGTTGTAATGACATTTAAATGTTTTTATGCAGGATGTTTCAAGTCAGGTCTCTGTGTGTGATTTCTTTACTTGTAACACCTTATCATTGATAACATTTATATTCTACTGGTACAGGTATTCTCTATCTCTCTCTCTACTACTAAAACTTAAATGAGCTTAATCTTTTTATTTATTATTTCGTTATCATCATCATCTTCTTCTTCTGCTTCTAATTTTCTTTTTCTATTATTAGATAGTGATAAAGATGAATACTTTATAGGTTCATTTAAGTCAATAGTTTTTTTTCGATTTGCCTTTAGTTTTCGACGGAAACTCTTATCTTCATCACCAACAGCAACAACATCCATGGTATTCCTTTTTCGTTTTCTATTATTTCGAACAATGCCATTTTCACTGACAACTTCCATTTTTAGGTTATCATCAGCATCATTTTAATTACACTATCTTTTTTGGTTTTTCTTCTTCTATGAGCAACATTTTTAGGTTTGTTTCCTTTCTTATTAACGTTTGTATAGTCATCAATAGTTTTTAAGGAACTTAATAGGTTATTTTTAATCTTTTCCAAACAACTACTAAACTTTTCTTGTTGTCGTTCGTAATATAGACCCATCCCGAATTTTACTTTTGTTTTCATTAAATTTGCAACTGCTAACGATGCAAGTTTCTCACTGAATGAGGAATCTTTTGCAAATACTCTATTATAGGCTTTATTAATTAATATGTTATCAGCTTGATGTCGTGATGTCATATCCTTATTTTCACTATAAAATATGTCATGTTCTTTACACGCATCATCTAGACCATTTATGCCTACATCACCTCTTTGTAATCGTTCCTTGAGATGTGTACCTGGACCTAAACATGTATTATGTCAAAATTTTAGTGTTTATTAGTTATAAAAATATATTTACCACAAAACCTGTAACCTGGTAAATGCATCTCAAACGGTAAATTATTAATAGCTTTGTTCAATAACCCTTGACCAATATAATAATTATACATGTTTATTGAGGCACTATCTATAGGGTACTAATTATAAATACCTTTTTACAATTAATTTTATTTCAGTTACACCAGAGCCATGAAAATAGTTAAACATCCAACCGTATCTCTGACTGTTGAAAATAATGATTTCGATGAACAAAATAAGAACCATAAACATGGTCTTCTATTCCCAGCAACAATACGTTGCCTCATAGTAGGTCCTTCGAACTGTGGAAAGACAAATGTGTTAATTAGTCTAATCGAACATGAAAATGGATTGAAATTTGAAAATATTTATGTATATTCACATTCATTGGAGCAACCAAAGTATATTTATTTAGCTAAACTACTAAAACCTATACAGGGAATTGGTTATTATGCATTCAGTGCATCCGAAAATATATTACATCCTTCCAAAGCTAAACCTAACTCTCTAATGATATTTGACGATGTAGCATGTGCTAATCAAGATGTCATTCGTGAATATTTCAGTATGGGAAGACACTATAATATTGATTCATTCTATCTCACACAGAGTTATGCTAAAATCCCAAGCACTTGATAAAAGACAATGCAAACAGTTTGATTTTATTTAAACAGGATGATCTCAATTTAAAACATGTGTATAATGAACACGTTGGAACAGACATGTCATTTGAAGACTTTAAACATATTTGTGGTATTTGTTGGAAAATTCCATATGGATTCTTATCAATTTTCAAGGATTGTACAATGAACGAGGGAGGTCGCTACAGAAGGGGATTAGATCATTACATATACCTTTAACCTTTATATTAATTCTTAATTTAATAAATTATTTGATTTATTTTGTTTTTAATTTCAACCAACAGCTCTATTGAACAGGATGAGTTGATTTACTGTTCACTGATCGAACAGCTCCTCGTAAAATACGCAAGCTGTTCGAACAGGTCTCTTTTAGTCATTTAATTACTATGGAAGTGATCTGCTAAGCTGTTCGAACAGGTAAAGTTTTTGATTGGTAGCTGTTCGAACAGCTTTTCAAAGCTGTTAAAATCTGTTACTTCTATCTTTCAAAACAGTTCATTACAGTCTTTCAAAATGAAAAGAAGTGATGTCGAACTTAAAAGAAGTCTAATTATTAAACGAAAAAATATAAAGGATAAATTAAACTTTCTAAAGTATGGTGAAATTGCACAGGAGAATTTGTTTCAACCCATAACAAAGCACCTAAAAAACATTGAAAGTAAATTAAAGATTCCAACAAATGATAATGATGACAACCAATCATTATCAAACTATGAATATATGAAGCAAAGCCTTAAGAAAAAAAGAGACAACTTTACACCGCTTAAAAATAGCACACAAATTGGAGAATACGATTATGGTGATGATGATGAGGATGATATATTTTATTATGAAACACCTAAAATACCTCATAACGTATCACAAAAATTATCAAGATCTCTACCATTGTTTAGTATAAAAGAAGAAGACGAAGAACCTAGTAACTTGAAACAATCGATTCTAGAAGATATATCTGATGATCAAAACAAATCACGTTTAGAAGACATAGCTGAAAAAATTATAGAGATTATTTGGAACAATATGATGTACTACCTCGGAAATACATTCATAATATGTATGATGAGGAAAAAAAGAAAGAACTCGATCATAAATATGGTGTTAGATTAACTGAAACAGAAAAATTGATGATTGGTGACAGTCAACTTAACATAAATGGACCAGATATTATTGTTAAAGGTAAACGTTTCAAAGGAACTAAAGGGTTGTATGAATTATTATTTATGAAAAATCCTCAAGATTTTACAATAGAAGATGAACAGAATTATAAAAAAATCGTTCTAATGACAAATGCTAATCGTCGTTATTATAAAGCCAATAAACAAGTGGCTGGAAGTAAAATGCAAAAATACAGAGAAATATTATCATCTTTATCTAAAACACCTACCAAATTGGGTGGATTATTGATGGAAGTGAATAACAATAAAATTGATTACATACATTGGAATGATCCAAATGAACTTGTGGACCGGTTACGTTTACTTATAGCTTCACAGCAAGCCGGTAATAGTTCAGTAACTAATGAGATAAACTCATTATTGAAGAAATTAAGAGAAGCTCAAATTATTCGATAATGACTACCAATTTCGCTACAGATGTAAAACGACAAGTGGTTGAAGAAATTCACAGACCAGCACGAATAAACTTTAAAAGGCGACATGTAATCATCAAATCTCTTAATGATCTATTTCAAGCAGACCTAGTGGAAATGATTCAGTATGCCAATGAAAATTCTGGATATAAATATATACTAGTAGTAATAAACTGTTTCTCAAAATTCGTTTGGGCATTACCAGTCAAAAATAAAACAGGTTATGAAATAACTCGAAACATGGAAAGTATTTAAAAAAAACAAAAACCACACAATTTAGTAACAGACATGGGAAAGGAATTCTTTAATAAGGATTTCAAGAAATTAACAAAAAAATATAATATTAATCATTATCCTGTATTTAGTGAGAAAAAAGCTTCTATCGTTGAAAGAGTGAATAGAACTTTAAAAAATATTATGTGGAAACAATTCAATTTACAAGGTCATTATAAATGGATTAACATACTTCAGAAAATTGTTGAGAAATACAACAATACAAAACATAGGACAATAGGAATGAAACCGGCTGAGGTCTCAAAAAAACATGAACAATTTCTATTAAAAACCGCATATAATAGAATAAAACAAGCTGATTTAAAAACTAAATTTAAAGTTGGAGATCATGTACGAATATCTAAAATTCGAGGGGTTTTTGATAAAAAATACATGCCTAATTGGTCAACTGAGATCTTTATAGTGAGAAAAGTACAATTAACTAATCCTACCACATATCTTTTGAAAGATATGCATAATGAAAACATACTTGGATCATTTTACAATGAACAATTACAACATACAAAATTCACTGATGTGTACTTAGTTGAGAAAGTATTAAAAAGATCAAAAAATAAGATATTAGTCAAATGGTTGGGATTCAGTGACAAGCATAATAGTTGGATAGATGCGAATAATATAGCTTGAAATCCCCCACTTCCAACACAACACATATAAAGGTAACATGAATTGGTCTTCTAGTCATTAATTTACTTGCTATCTACTTAGAATGTATATAATAGACGTACAAGGGTTTCAATACAAAGATAGTGATTTCATTTGTAAGGAAATCACAATTCTTAACATGGGCACTGGAAATTATCAACATGTGTTTATAAGAATGCCATTTGATTTATCGCACTTTAATAGCACTATCCAAAACCACATGAACTGTCTCACTAACAACAAACATGGATTAGACTGGAACAGTAATGATAATGATTGTGTATCATTCATCAATTTAGAAAACTTGACTGATTACATTAAAGATAATATTGGACTTTCTGATGTCTACGTAAAAGGATTAGAAAAGAAGAAATGGTTGGAAAAACTACTAAACAATAACATATTTGACTTAACGGAAGATGGATATCCGAATTTAAAAGACATGAAAGATTGTTTAAAATCATATCATTGTAATAAACATTTATATAATAATTTGTCATGTAGTTTAGAAAATGCATACTTTTTATATAATGTGAATAAATATTTTAGAAATTAATTTTTTAAATCATTTCATTGTAATAAATATAATAATTTGTTATATAGTTTAGAAAATGTATACTTTTTATATAATTGTAATAAACACTTTGGGAAATATGTATGTTTGTTCTTGCACATGCGCATATTGCTATAAAAATCATATAAATTCCTCACACATTTTACTTTGTGTTCAGTTGTCATAAAACAAACTAACAAACAAACACTATGTTTCTACGTCTTATTTTGTTGATTACTATTAGTAATTACGCCTTACCCTGTTATGTTCAGGTAGAATGGATACGTTTCCAATTGAGGATGGAACATTCTACTTGTATCAAATAAATCGTAATAATACTATTGAATTGAGATGGTATACAGCTTTCTACTCTGATAAAAATATTAATATTGGAACCGAAATCAAGAATTACCAAAATCAAAGTATTGGAAATGTAATCGGTCATGACCATCAAAATTACTATCCCATAACACAACTGACTAACACACAAATGCATTGTGGAAGATATGGTTTGGAAAATTTGATGAAAAACAAATCTATAAGTATAAAGGTTGAACAGTACAAATTCAATATAAATCAGCTTAAAGACCTCTTTGTGGAACTTGCACATCAAGAATTTCAATGTTTTGTTTATGTATAAAAGTGTGAAGACAATTTTATTCAAATGCCAGTAACTCACTGTACTTCAAGATGAAAAGTCTTCTTATCCATTGTCAAAATTGTGATTGTATAACACAATTCACCTGGTGCTTTGAAGATGAAGTAATATTATCCTCTTCGAAATGCAAAAAATGTTCAAATGTTTTCAGTTTAATTTTATCAAAAGAGAAAACTGAATACATTATAACAGATCCAGATTTTTTACCACAATCTAATAAACATTGTTATGATGGATTTTACCACGACGAACGAGATGGAAAATTCCACTACTATCAATTACAACGTCAGGAAGTATCTTTACCAGTACTTTTTCTCAAGAAATCAGTTTCATATAGTTTAAGTAATAGTAAACGATTTGAGAAGATAGAAGAAGGGCTTGTGAAATATTCTGATGTAGAGAACTTTATTAATTATTGTTTTAAATATAAATAAATGATTATTGAATTATTTTGTATTTTATTATAGAGTCGAGGCTAGGCTAGGCTAGGCTCTTGAAAAACATTTATTGTTGTTGTTGATGATGATGTTATTATACACTGGAGATATACCAGTTCATTAATTAACTCCATGGCTTAGTGCTTAAGGCGTACGATTTCTAATTGGGAATCGCAAGTTCGAATCACGATCAAACCCACTTTTTTTCTTTAATATTATTATTATATTACTAGCTGACAATAGGTAGCGCTAGTACAGCAATGACAACTAAAAATCTTCAAAACTAATTAATAATTCTTGAAAACAAGGGTGTGAACATTTTTTGATAAAGGTGACTAATTAATGTCACCAATGTCACACAGAAAGTCGCATTGTTAACAACTTTGTCACATGTCTTCAGCACAAGAAATTGACAATTACCAGAAGGTCTTTGGTGACTACACCTCTGCTTACGTCGCCTCTGAGAACTGGATGGACTAGTTACCAAAGTGGTCCAGAACCCCCATTGCTATTCTTCTGTAGTAGACACCCTATTGAAGAAAGGAGTAAAGGTTGATGAAAAAGATAATGCTGGAGGGACTCCTTTACATTGGGCTGCTATGGAGGGCAATAAGATGTAGTAGACACCCTATGAAGAAAGGAGTAAAGGTTGATGAAAAAGATAATGGTGGAAAGATCCTTTACATTGGGCTGCTTTACATGGCAATGAAGGTGCAGTAAAAGTCCTATTGGAAACGGGGCAGATGTTACTGCACAAGATAATTCTGGAAAGACTCCTTTACAGTATTAAATAAGACTTGATCAGACACTTAAAAAAGTAAGTTATAAAATAATAAAAGAAAGGAGTGTTAGAAATGAGTACAATACAAACAAAAATACTAAAACCAAGCTAGGGTTATTAGAACTAGCAAAACAACTAGGAAATGTATCTCAAGCATGCAAAGTGATGGGATACTCAAGAGATACATTTTATCGATTCAAAGAGTTGTACGAAAATGGAGGAGAAGAAGCATTACACGAGATAAGTAAGAAAAAACCTCTATTAGCGAATAGAGTTTCCGACGATATAGAAAGAGCAGCGATTGGAATAGCAACGAAATTTCCAGCATATTGGCAAGAAAGAGCTGCAAATGAACTGAGAAAAAGAGGTATAATAATTTCTCAGGGAGGAGTGAGATCTATATGGCTGAGAAATGATCTTGAAACTTTCAAGAAAAGACTTAAAGCACTGGAAACAAAAGTAGCTCAAGATGGAATTATATTAACCGAAGAGCAACTTGCAGCTTTAGAAAAAGTTAAAGAACAAAGAGAAGCACATGGTGAAATTGACACTGAACATTCAGGTTATTTGGGTTCTCAAGATACCTATTATGTAGGTAATATAAAAGGCATAGGAAGAATCTACCAGCAGACCTTCATTGATACTTATTCTCGAGTAGCATTTGCCAAGCTTTATACAGACAAAACGGCTATTACTGCTGCTGACTTGCTGAATGATAGAGTGATACCATTTTTTGATGAGCAAAATGTGCCATTATTGCGTGTCCTTACAGACCGAGGAACAGAGTATTGTGGTAAGCCCTGAAATCACGCTTATCAGCTTTATTTGGGAATCGAAAATATCGATCATTCTAGGACCAAAGCCAATTCTCCACAGACTAATGGCATATGTGAAAGGTTTCATAGAACTATGCAAGATGAGTGTTACAATATTATCTTCAGAAAGAAAATCTACAATTCTTTGGAAGGTCTACAGATTGATGTTGATTATTGGTTGCGTTCTTACAATGAAACAAGACAGCATTCAGGTAAATATTGCTATGGTAAGACGCCTATGCAGACTTTTCTTGATAGCAAACATATTGCTTTTCAGAAAAATATTAGTAGCATTACACAAGAGACTGATATTAGTTTTGACTACCTCAATTCTTCTGTCAGTTAATTCTTGTCTGTCAGATTAAGTCTTATCTTTTACATGAGAGTATAGCTGGACTTCTTCTGGCTCATGGGGCTAATGTTGATGCTAAGACTAGTGAAGATTATACTCCTTTACATATTGCAGCACAAAGAGATCGTAAGGATATAGCTAAACTTCTTCTGTATTGTGGAGCTAATGTTGATGCTACGGAGGGAATGTTCAAAAAAGTGTGTCAAACCGAAAAAAAAGTAGTAAGTTGATATAAAAAAATGGAGGTTTCACATATGAATCAAAGAATAACAAATAAAACTACCGGATTGGTAGACTATAAAGAACTGGAAGCAAATATTCTATCATCGATAAGAGAAGGAAGGCCGCTGACAGGAAGAGATGGAGCATTAACACCATTTATAAAAAAGCTGCTGGAGGCAAGTTTTGAAGGGGAAATAGAAAATCACTTATTAGCTGAAAGTGAAGAGAA
The DNA here is from genome assembly GCA_034190945.1 of Octodonta nipae. Lineage (NCBI taxonomy): Eukaryota > Metazoa > Arthropoda > Insecta > Coleoptera > Chrysomelidae > Octodonta > Octodonta nipae. The sequence goes on from CM067221.1 coordinate 11,761,367, forward strand.
TAACCGAAGAAATGGGAGAAATGCAAAAACTTTACGCACAGGCGCAGGTTCATTTGAGCTTTTGACGCCCAGAGATAGGGAGGGAAGCTTTTAACCACAAATAGTCAAAAAAAGGCAAACAAACCAGAGCTTGAAACAAAGATTTTGAGCACATTTGCCAGTCCAACGCATTCCAAAACGAACGATTCTCACTGCCCTTGGTTTTGAGTGCTGGAAATTGTTATTTTACTTGAGATCTTAATAATATATTTTGCTAAATTAACATTAATTTGATTATGGAAGAATTATGGCAAGCTCACGACAAAACAAAATTTAAAATAAACAAAATGTCATGTATTGAGCCTGCCAAGAGCCTTTTTCAAAAAGTTACTCTAAGTCTAAAAAATTTTTTAAATAAGGATTGACAGTTTACAAAAATGTATTATTATGTTAAAAATGATATAGCGCTTGCAAATGATCATAGCTGAATATCTTAGTATACTTTTGTTTGTGGAATTAAGTGTTATGGACTTAGATGATCTGACTAAGGTAGTTTTCTCTATTATTAAGGATGACGATTCTTATAAAGAATCTAAACAACTTCAAATAAAAAAATGGGGGCGGGGATATTTGGAGACTATCAATACGGAAATCTTTCCTTTTTTCTTGATATATCATCAGATGAAGAATGTTGGGAAAAAACTAATACATACATGGTATCAAGCTTAATAGAAGAATAGTAGAAAAAAGATGATTGAGCCACAGAGTTGGAAGGGTACAAGTAATCCACTAAAGGATTTTTATCTTTACCAAATTGCATGTTGGTGTTGCTTAGAAGAGGATATAATCACTCTGTTTGAGCGTTTTAAACAGGAAGATAAAATAAAAGACGGAGATTCAGACGCATTAAAAAAGTTAGTCAAATCAGTAAGTGGAAGTTGGTGTACAGATGCAATGATGCAACCAAACCAGTGTGGGCAATGTTAGATAAGGCTAATTCTAGGCAAATCAAGGAGTTTATGTCTTCTGAGAAAGCAAATTATATACGTTCTATATTAGAACAAAGAGATAATCAATCATTAAATAAGTTTTTAGGCTATGGTAAGTCTGCTGATGAAGAACTTAATCCAAAAAACATACCTGGCCCAAGTAGTGATTTAGCTGAGGTAGAGATTAGTAAAGTACATGTCAATCTTATGTGGGGTTAGGTGATCATTAAAAAGTATTATATATTATTTAGGGGGTTATATGTTAGGTGAAGAAAAACCACAAGATTTTGAGTTAGTAGAACTATTAATTCGAGAAGCAGGTTCAAATGTAGGATCTAGGCCAAGTACTTCAACTCAGCAAGGAAGTGATTTTGAATCTTTCAAAGTAAGGTTTCAATCATATATTGATCAGATTCCATCATATTTACATTCAGTAGGTAAAGAAGGATTTTTTCCTCATTTCTTTTTAGGAAGCTTTTCTACCTTGATAGATATAGAGATTGCGAAAAAGCTAGATATTGAAAAAATATATTTTAGTTTTGATAGTTCAAAAACTCTAAAAGTAGCTGTTATTAAAGAGGGAGAAATCAAAAGCCCAGAAGATGCTGCTGATAAAGTAAAGCTCTTTGTTATTGCAGAATCTGGTAGCACAAAGAAAAAGTTTAGCTATGGTGAGTTAGATAAGATATTAGGCAATACTAAAGTCGCCAGGAATAACGTTGTGAGGCTAGCTAGAGATCAAGGTAAGCTAGGTGTAAGATTGGTAGAAATCACTAAAGAAAAAGATGCCAAAGGGAAAATGGCAGGAATATCTGTTAATGTGGAAAGTAATAAATTGGACAATGATGCTTCTACAATACATGAGTTTAAGGAAATAAAAAAGGGGTTATGGAATAATCCAGAAAGTGATATAGCTAAGCTGATTAATCCTAATGTGGAAAAAGTGAAAAAACCTGTTGAAAATATTCTAAAAAAGTTAGTAAAATTCACTCTGAATATAAGGATTCACTTATCTATGGTAAAGAGGTAAGAGAAGCAGCACATCATGGATTTATAGCAGGAGCCTTAGTGAATTTCCGCTATGGACATAATCTCAGGGTTTACTTAGAGCAATTTGCAGGAAGAGGTTACGCTGATATTGTTCTAGTGCCTCGTGGTAAGGATAGATCATTAAATGCTGTTCCTATTATTATTGAATTAAAGGCAGGGACAGCTGCTGGTGCAACACCAGGTAGTGCATTAGAGCAAGCAAAGGATTATGCGAAAGGGTTCCAGCCAAATACAATGCGTGTTTTAACCATTTCAGATAATGTGTTATGTGTAGGATTAAATTTGGATTCAACTGAAGGTGAAAAGTTTCAATGCATATATCACCTCGTGAAGACAGAGAAATTGCTCCACCTACAGTGCAAGCACTCTTGAAGGAAGCTTCAGATTGGGATGGAAGACAAGATACGATCACTAATGTTAAAGAAAAGATAAAGCAGCCACTAGACCGTATTTATCACACATTCCTGGTACACCAGAGAAAGGAGGTAATTACTTTAGTAGATTTTATTAGGGCAATTTCTTCTTGCTAATGAGTTCGAGAGAATTAATTTAGAGAAATCTGTATTTTTATATAATGAGTACCCACTTGCTCCTTCTACAAGGTCTGGTGCACAATCAACTGAAGGCCTGTGACAACATTCATGCTGACTACAGGAAATCAGGGGCAGAATAAAGAGGTGTTTGTTTTTCACATTAGAAAGGGAGGAAAAGGAGAGTTTAGTGAGAAGAAAATACCCATTAACCTACCAAGAGTCAGTAAAATAACAGAGGTATGTATAAGTTTACAAGAGGAAGGAAAATCAGATTTTTTCGATGTAGAGAAGGTTAATAGATATAATTCCTTGAATGAGTATAAGCAGGGAAAAAGTTTTTTTGGTGGAGAGTGGAAAAACATTCCTTATCCTGCCGAGTTAAAGGAGACATTCGATAAAACACTCAACATGTCTCAACATGTTCCTCAATCTTCATCAACAGCACCTGATTCTGATAAATTAAATAAAGTATTCAGTAATTATAAAGGATTATTAGAGAAAATTGGGGAAGGAATATTTCCTTTGAAGCCTTTAATTGAAAGAGAAGCACACTTTCAGGCAGTGCTACATGGAGCATTTAGCTACTATAGTAATATAAAGCTAGGGGAACTACAAGAAAACAGAGCATTAGTATTAACAGAGTTTCAAACTGGAAGGGGAAAGCATATTGATATGGTTGTTCATGGTATTAAGTCTACAGAAGTAGCTAGTGATGCTGAAGAATATATTTCTATAGGAATGGAGATTAAAGGTCCGAGAGAAGGTAAGGATGCTGTTGGGTTATTAAAAGAAGCAGATAATCAGATAGAAAAAGAATATAAAGAAGGTATCACTTATAAGACGCTTACAGATGGCGATAAGGTATTTATTATAGAAGTTATGTTTGATAATAAAGCTCAATCTTCCAATTCTTTAATCAAGATAACCGATAATTTTTTCCAGTTAATGTTATACATAGTTCCAAAGTGAAGGGTGATATTAATAAATTGAAAAGACCTGCTCATCATAAATTTAACCGCGGACTAAATGCACTTAGATCGTTTAAAGTCCATTCTAGAGGTACTATTGCAAATTGGGCTGATATAGGAAGAGCTCGGTTACAGGATTCGAACAAAGATTTGATTAATGATCCTTCGAATATTTTCTTTAAAAGCGATCATGATTTTCAGAGCTATTTAAATCGGATTCCAGAAGATATTGGCGCTTTAGATTTATCTGAAATGGGTCTGGAGAATTCTAAAATGAAAATTTTATCCAACTTTTTAAGTAAACGTAAAAGTATTAACTCCATAGATCTTTCTTACAATGAGTTTAACTCAGTGCAGGTAAGCGGCTTAATAAATTCTTTAATAGAAAATAACCATAAAATTCTTTTCTAGATTTGTCTGAAAATAACATAGGATCAAATGGTGGTGGACCAGAAGCTATTGAGTCACTTGCTAGGTTCATTGAAACAAAATAATATTGATAACTTAGTTATTAGTGACATTAGCATGACATCTGACGATTTTAGTAAGATATTTCAAGCTTTAAAAAAGAATACTAGTATAAAAAGCTTAGATTGTTCATCCAATAAAGTTGTCGGAGGTTTTAATAAAGATGATGTTAAGACAATAGTTGACCTTTTATATAGTCACCGGAAATTGACTACATTAAGTTTAGCCAACACAGGTATAAATGATCGCATAATAAAGGATATTGAGGAGAAAGCACAAAAGGACTATCAAGGAAAAACGTTATTTATAGAGGAATTAGATATTGGAAATTACAATATGGAAGAAGAGGGGATAACTAAAGAAGGGATAAAATCATTAGCAACACTCTTGAAGCAAGTTAGTAAACTTAAGAGTTTGAGGTTATCTGGTAATCCTATAGGGGTAGAAGGTTTAAAAGAGTTAGTGAGTGCATTAAAAGTAAGAAATAAAGATATTGAAACTTTAGATATTTCAGCAATTTCTTTAGAGTGCAATCAGGATAATGCAAAAAGTATAGAAGATATAATGAAAAGTTTAATTGGTGAATTAAACATTAGAGTGCTTAACTTTGCAGATAATAAACTTAACGCGAAAGCGATAGGAGAGATCTTTTCTAGTATGGAAAATAGAGAAGAACAAGTGCTTAAGGAGCTGGATTTAGCAGGTAATAGTATAGGAGATGAGGTAGATCATAAAACATTAGAGGCAATATCTGGTAGTTTAAAGGATAATGATGTTTTGGAGTCATTAAATTTAGCTAATATAGATTTGAGTGCTACTGATATTGAAGAAATTCTTGGAGCACTGAGAAAAGAAACTATTGTAAGTTTAGATATTTCCGGTAATGACATATCTGGAAGTACTATGCAAGAGTTATCAGAGCTTTTGCAAGATAATTCGAGGCTAAGATTTTTAAATATTGCCAATTATGATCGTGAAAAGGTACCGTTACCAGAGGGAGTAGAAAAGTTGTTTCTAACCTTAAAAGATCATAACAAAGTTCTAACTCATTTAAATATTGGAGGTTATGTCTTTAGTGATGAATCTGTTAATATTATTGCTAAATACCTTGGTTCCAATATTGGCATTCAGTATCTTAGCCTTGCTGGTAGTGAATTTACTGGAGATCGAGAACAAGCACCAAATGTTTTATTTGAAGCATTAAAGAAGAGTAATCTTCAGTCCCTGGATATTAGGGGTATTTCAATACCTGACAACGCTTCAGATAAAATAATTGAATGTTTGAGAGTAAATGGGGGTTTACAAGTTTTGCATATAAGTCAAGGTGAGTTAAGTAATAATCAAGTAGAAAGATTGAAATATGCGTTTTCAAAGATCTCAATACAAGTAGAGACCAGATTCAATCATACCAATGCTGGTTGTCCTCAAAGAGTGATAAGAGAAATTGGCAATATTCTATGTGTGGACTCGCGTGATGAAGAAAAGATTACAGAGGAGGAAAAAGAACAGCGTATCAAAGAGTTATTCAATGCTGACAAGGTAGTGAAAAAAGTAAAGAATATTGAGTTTTATGATCAGCTTTTCAAGGTTTCTCAGCAGATATCTAAAGGTGAAATTATAGACAAAAATGTTGAAGAAGCATTTCTAGCAAAGGTTAAAGGTATAGATCTAAATTCAATAGATCCAGAGATTAGGGATATTGTGAAGGAAATAAAGGACAATGTAGAAAATAAAGAAGAAATAAAAAATATCCTGAGAAGGTCTGGAGTAGCAGAAAAAATAGGGAAAGTAGCAGAAGGTGCAGGTCTTGCCTTTACAGCATTCTTAGTTGGTAAGCATATAGCAAATGGAGATATAGAAGGATTAGGCTACGATGCATTAAACCTTTGGGTAATGCCAAAGATTGGTGAAAAAATCTCTGGAAAAATATTAGAGTTAGGAACAAAGCTTGATTCTCAGATGTTGAAGGGATTTGCTCCAGCTATGGGACGTGCTATAGGTAACTTTGCGGCATTTTAGGGTTAGCGGAGTCGATAAAAGCTCGGCAGAGTGCAACAGATCCTGTAGATATAAAGATTGCTGACTTAAATATCGCAACTAACTCCATCTTATAGCTGCAGATGTACTGCAGTTGTCGCTGAGACAATGTCAGCTATAGGAATGGAAGCTGGAGTAATAGGAGAATTTGCTGGTCCAGTTGGTGCTGCTGTCTCAGTTGCTGTTATTATCATATCACAATTTGTAGAAGCAGGACTTGAGGTAGAAAAATTAGAAGAACATATAAAGCTTACAAATCAGGAGAAACATGATTTGTATTGGGATTTTTTCTTGGGTAAAAAAATACCAGATTACATAGAGAATGACATAGAAGCAAAAAATATATATAAGCATTATATATCGAAGATTATAAATCAATGTAAGGATAAGTATGATACAATAGCTATTTCATTACCTGTAATATTTATTACAAAAAATGACTATATTTATAATATAGGTGGATATCAGGAATGTACACTTGGACGTGGAAGATACATAGGTGATAATAAGTTAGATTTTGAGTTAAGTACAAACGTAAGTTTATCCAATATTAATAATGCTGCTAGTTGTTCTAGGGTTATTCCTAGTACTGTTGGAGATTATAATATCTTCTGTGGACCAACTGATAGTGACATCAAAACACAAATCGTAAAAGAAAATAAAATATTATACATATCGATTGAAAGATGGATGTTATCAAATACCTCGAGATGGGGTAGAGAAGCAAACACTAGAAAAGTGGTTTTTACAAGAATATTCTAGTGACTGTTATAATGCGGTTGTATATAAAAATAAAAATTCTCGTGGGTATGGGAGCATGTATTATATACCATCTCAAAATGCCAATATCAATGTTGTTTTTCAAGAAAAAAATATCTCTAACGGAAATCGAGATAGAAGAGATAAAATAGAAAACAGATACTATTTTGGAAAATCGCTAGATAGCTGTAGAGTTCGTAATTCAGGTAGTAATTTTTTCCCTGCTATATAGGGAAGTTTTCTTGTGATCTGGGAGTAGATAAACAAAGGAAATAGTCATAACCCAAGGTAACCTTACCACAGATGCAATAAACATATGTTCTATTATTGGTAGTAACAAAGCTAATCATATAGAAGTTTCTCATGCAGGTTACGTTGATGGTAAAGGTGCGAATGATGTAATAACGGCAAAGAACTTTACTACAATAAAGGGTTATTTTGGTGATTCTATTTACGGAAAAGGTTTGGTATTATTGCCGATAAATTTTAATGATATAGGTAATATAACTTATGCTAACAACATAACGAATATTATATAATAAAAGTGAAGATTTTTATAAGCGTAGATAAACAGACATTAGTAAAAACAGCAGATGGTTTGTTTGTAACTCCAATAAAAGTAGACACTAATACTGGTACAGTAAAAAGTTTACAAGTACAAAGAGTGTGGATAGTGATGTCATATTAGATGATGAGTTGGATAATTTACGAAAAATAGACAATTCAACTTTAATATTACAAAGCAATTATCAAGTGCTAATCATCATGGTACTATAGGTGGTTTTAGTAGTCATATTTTTTACCCTGATAAGGAGAACCATAATTTTTACTGGGAAGCTCCAAGCAATATAAGCCATCTTTATCTTTTCGATAACAGAAACGCTAACATACGATTGCTCAAGCAAACGGTATATTAGACTTTAGAAATTAAATTATACATTAACCGATCTACCATTTATAGAAAATGAGAAAGGAGAAATAAAGATTAACAAAAATGGCCTAAATTAACCCTGCTACCAGATTATAAGATGTTACAGTTAATTTGACGGGGAAGAATATTATAAATTTCAGAATGGGGAACTAGAGCGTGATTATTGTTCTCACAGCTTAAAAATAGATGGAAAGTTTAGCGATAATGGTACTGACCTGTTAAATCATCATAATTGTTTCACGTTTGATTCAGATAAAGTGCTTTTTTTTGAAGCTAGATAATGATTTGCTATTGTTATCAGATAAAGGAGCGTTATCAATATCGGATTATTATTCTTCTGTTCATAAAAATTGGGATTTATCTATAGGATTAAACAATAGAATTATGGAACCAGAAGAATTTGAGAAAGAGCTGATAGTTTTAGTTCTTTCAGATATTACCAACCGGGTGAACAAGGGTTACAGATTTATCATAATCAACCTGTTAATAAGAATGATATTGGTTTAGTTGATTTTAAAGATAAGTCTATATTAGATTTCAATATGAAAGTTATAATGATAATCTATTACTATCACATAAAATGACACTCTTGTAAAAATAGAAAATTGGAATACTTACCAACCAGGAAGAGAGATGATGTTCGCTTTTATGATACAATGGTTTCTAACTCAAAATGTATAGCTTCTACTTGTAATTCAGAAGATGTTATAGTGGAGCTTAATAAGGAAAAAGCAGTTCTATCGACAGAGCAACTGTTTAATGCTGTGAGACAAAATAATCATAGTGAAGTTGATAATCTTCTAGTATGGTTGCAGATGTTAATATTAGAGATAAACGTAATTGGACACCTTTGCACTATGCTGCCGACAATGATAATAAGCTTGATATCTAGGGCAATTTAAATCGAAATGCTGATATTGAGGCTAGAACTAACATTGGTGAAACACTTTACATATAGCAAATGCTTATGGTCAATTGAAAATAATTGAGCTTCTTATAGATAAAGGGCTAACGTTGAAGCAAAACTAATGATGGTTTAACGCCTTTGCATGTAGCTATTGAGCATAAAATACTACACCCTAAAATAATTGAATTTCTTCTTAATAAAGGTGTTAACGTTTTTTTTCGAAGCCCAAAACCAAAGATGACGACATCTTTTACACTATGCAAGTTTC